>CM060927.1:78369197-80869197 GCA_030737875.1 Allium sativum | reverse complement strand
CGGAACAAGGCCTAGCCTTATCCCCGGTCTAGTGAAGGCCCACGCCATTCACACATCAATCAAATCCATTTTAATTCACCAAACAATTCAATTCAGCCCAAATCAACTAACTAATTTATGCAACCAAACAAACAAGTCCATGGTTTGTGGACGATTGTGTCGGGTGCTACTAAGCACCGTCTGCATCCTAGTATATATATATAACTAGAAAAAGAAGTTGAAGAGTGAGAAGTTCTCACCGAAAGCTATCCAATACCACGACTCTTCATTGATAGAAATCTTCTTCATTCTCGCCCTTTTTATCATCTTCGTTTGCCCGTAGCCACTACATATATAAAAATCACACATTTTTATATTTTGATGTCTTTAAAATAAAAGTCACATTTTTATTTGTTCACTCTCAATTTAAAAATCATATTTCTATAATCATTTCATATATTTAAAAATCGAATTTTTACTTCAAATTCATATGGATAAAAATCGCATTTCCATACCGCTAATATATAGATAAAAATTCTATTTTTATAACGCTATTCTCTATATAAAGATTTCGCCCTTATAAAAATAAAGTTTTCGCCTTTATAAAAATAAAGTTTTCGCCTTTATAAAAATAAATTTTTCGCCTTTATAAAAATAAAGTTTTTATTTTCATTTCATCACTATAAAAATTACCTCTTTATTTCAACATATATAAAATAAAAATCAGATTTTTATTTCGTTACATACACAAAGATGATATTTTTAATTCTCTACATAACCAAAAATCATATTTTTACATCTTCTATACACTAAAGATTATATTTTTGATACTTTAAAAATATAAAAACCATATTTTTTTATCCTTTAAAAATATAAAAATCATATTTTTCCAATACAAAAATCTAAACTTTTCTATTTTATTAATCTAATCTTTTATACTTTAAAAATCTAAACTTTTAACAAATAAAAATCATATATATCAGTTTTAAAATCAGTTTTAATAACTAATAAAAATCAGTTTTTAAGTAATAAAGAATTTCAGTTTTATAAAACAATTAAAATCAATAACTAAAACGAAAACTCACCGTTCGAAGCGGGGAGGAGTTGCTGCGATTTGGTGGCGGAGTGGGGCAATGGGGCGCTGACGTGGGTGGTCAGATCGGTGGAGGCGGCGGAGGTCAGGCGAGGGGGGGCTTCGCGGTGCTCGATTGTTGATGAGGGGGGGCTGTGCTTGGCGCGGCGGCGTGGAGGTGGAGGCGCGTTGGGTTTAATAGGGGGGGTCTCGCGTCGGTGTCGAGGAAGGCAAGGGGGAGGAGGAAGGGAAGAAGGAAGGAGGAAGAAGAGGAGGGGGCGCGCCTGCCTCCGGCGCGGCGGTGGCGGTTCATCGGGGAGGGGCGGCGGCTCCTCCCCCGTTGCTCTCTTCCTTTTCTTTTTTCTTTTTTATTGATTTCTGATTTTAAAGAAACGAGGGGGGTGTATATATAAATATAATTATTTATATTTTATTTTAATTCCTCTTTTTTAAAAAAAAGTAACTTTTTATTTCAAAGTCGAAATCAAACCCACCGCCTGTCGTCCATAGCGTTTTACCCCCATTCCGAACACAATGGGATATGTATCGTTAGCTGATTCGATCGTTTCGATTAGTTTCCGTTGAATTTACATTTAAATCACTATATTGAATTTTAAACGTACATTTCAAATTACCGGGTCACATACTAACACTAAAAATTCTCGAAAGATATTTTCTAGCTTCGTATTGACGATACGGTCCTAATCAAAACTAGTTTCGCCGAATTCTGAGACCGTTTGAAAAATGGCCATTTTCCAGTCGATTAAAAATCAACTGAAACTGGTCAAATGCGTTTTCCTCTTCCACGCTCACATATTGATTCGAAAAATTATGAAATTTAAAACCTAGCAATAATATGACATTGCGGATCCAACAAAAGAGGTTTCGTCGAAATCCGAGGTCGTTTGCAAAATGTCTATTTTTAAGGGCCTGAATTCCATAGCGACTATTCAGAATTTTCAACTGGACATATCTTTTGATTCCCGCTATGAAATTTCGATTTTTCGGATTCGTTGGAAAGATATCTTCAATTAGACCCTATTGTTTTTGGTTTCACTAAAATCCGGATTGTTTTGCACCCGGTACATTCAATTGAAGTTTGAAATCGAATTATCGAACTACCGCGCCATTTTCAATTCCTTTTATAATTATATATAAATATTTATATTCTAATGACGGCGTATATAATATATACGTTCTAATTCTATTCTAAATAAATTTCTCGTCGATATTATTCAAAATAATTCATTTTAAATATTCAAAATTCGCTAAAATTGCCAAAATAAAAATTTTAAACTGGCCCAGATTTTGCGGGTTATTACATTTTTTTTACTTCGTAGTTCAATATATAAAAATCAAATTTTTTTACTTCGTTGTTCAATATATAAAAATCAAATTTTTATTATCACGCTATATGGATAAAAATTCTATTTTTACATTGCTACTATATAGATAAAAATTATATTTCTACCTCGCTATTCTCTATATAAAGATTTCGCCTTTTCAAATATAAAGATTTCGCCTTTTCAAATATAAAGATTTCGCCTTTTCAAATTTAAAGATTTCGCCTTTTCAAATATATCATTATAAAAATCACATTTTTATTTTTCCACACATATAAAGATGATATTTCTAATATTCCTATCATGTAAAAATTATATTTTTAATTCTCTACATAAACAAAAATCATATCTTTACATCTTTTATATAGTAAAGATTATATTTTTAATACTTTAAAAATATAAAAATCATATTTTTATTACTTTAAAAATATAAAAATCATATTTTTATTACTTTAAAAATATAAAAATCATATTTTTAAGGAAATGCTACTTCATATATAAAAAGCATATTTTTATATTTTAAATATCTTATCTTTATTAATTAAAAATCTATCCTTACTAATTAAAAATCTATCCTCTAACTATCGGCAAAGATCATATCTTTATCTCAGCAAAAATCATTTTTTTATTTCAGCAAAAACCAATGTATTTATATATATATATATATATATATATATATATATATATATATAAACTTACTGCATTAATTCTTCTTCTTCCCGTTGGTTATCTGTAACAGATCGAAGAAACTCTCGCAAGCCCCAGGGTTCCAGCGTACGACGTCATACATCACCGATGGCCATTTGCTGGGTGGATTGACGCTGAGCAAGCGATCGGAGATAAGAGGTGGAGCGGAAGTCGGCGCGGTGGCCTTCAGGCATCGTCGAGGAAAGGGGCGGTGGATTTAGGGGTCAGTGGCGGCTGCGTTGGGTTTTCAGGGGGTTGGAGGTTCACGCTAGAGGAGGAGATGGAGGGCGACATGGAGGATAGCAGGTCGGCGGCGGCGCTGATAGGAGGCGCACGCCACAGTGGTTGGCTCCGGAGGGTGGAGGCTCTGCCATTTTTCTCGAATCGGGAAAATCGATTTTGCTTTTTGGGGGTGGTCTTCTGAAATGAACGAGGGGGTGGAGATAAAATATATATTTATTCTTGTATTTAATAATATTTAATTCAATTTATTTCTAAAAGGTGAATTTCGCATCTCAACTCTAAACCGAACCCAACGACTGCCGTCCCTAGCGTAATACCCTCATTCCGAACACAATGGGATATGTATCGCAGGCTGGTTCGGCCGTTTCGACCAGTTTCCGTTGAATTTACATTTAAATCATTATATTGAATTTTATACGTACATTTCAAATTACCGGGGTCGCATACTAACTAGAAAAATTCCCAAAAAATATTTTCTAGCTTCGTATTGACGATACGGTCCTAACAAAACTAGTTTCATCGAATTCCGAGACCGTTAGAAAAATGGCCAATTTCCAGTCGATTAAAATCAACTGAAACCGGTCAAACGCGTTTTCCTTTGCCACGCTCACATACTGATTCGAAAAATTATGAAATTTGGAATCTAGCAATAATTTGACGTCACGGACCCAACAAAAGTGGTTTCGTCGAAATCCGAGGTCGTTTGCAAAATTTCCATTTTTAAGGGCCTGAATTCCATAGCGACTATTCAGAATTTTCAACTGGACATATCTTTTGATTCCCGCTATCAAAATTCGATTTTTCGGATTCGTTGGAAAGATATTCACAATTAGATCCTAATGTTTTTGGTTTCACTAAAATCCGTATTGTTTTGCACCCGGTACATTCCATTGAAGTTTGAAATCGAATTATCGAACTACAGCGCCATTTTCAATTCTATTTATAATTATATATAAATATTTATATTCTAACGACGGCGTATATAACATATACGTTCTAATTATATTCAAAATAATTTTTCTCTTCGATATTATTTAAAATAATCTATTTTAAATATTCAAAATTCGCTAAAATTGCCAAAATAAAAATTTTAAACTGGCCCAGATTTTCGGGTTGTTACAATTGGTTTTGTTGTAACTGTAGTTATCTTTGTAGTATCTTTGAATTGATACAGAATCCCACCCTGCGTGATGATTTATTTTCTCAGTGTTAGTTGCAACTATAAACTCTGTAAAATGATTATAGCAAATAAGTTTTCTACCTATCTTTTGTGTATTCTTTTTCTTTTTTTCGAGTAGGACGGATGTGTAGCAGGAGACTACACAGTCGGTTAAGCATTATATTAAAATATATATAAATATAAACCAATAGACAAGCCCAACTAGTGGCTTAAAGTTTGCAAGATAATAGTTCAGTAGCAACAAAATACCTGAAGTTAGGTAATACTACAACAAAGCAACATAGAGCATACTAGCATATCATATAAACAAACAAGCCAAAATAAGTACCCACTGAAGACATAACCAAACCAAGCAAACATAACTAAGAACCATCTTAATGTAGATCCGAACTCGAATCACCAAAGTTAGAACCAACAAATTCAGTAGGACTGTTGTTGACAGGTAAAGCAAACCTGAATCTTTTGTGTATTCTTGTACTTGTTAATTGCTGTAATGAAAAGTGGACGGTCCACTTTAATAGTTAGTTGGCTTACAAAAGAAACATATATGTATTTTTTATATGTGTATCGTCTACATGTGTAATTGTTGGAATTTACATAAGAACAAATACATTGGCATTTAAAATAATATCCAGTTATTAAGTAAAACAGTTTTAAAACCTGATCTAGATATATAAATTTACAATAGTATATATATACACACACACTATTAAAATTTTAGTCTAAATTATCTCAATATTTTAAATAGTGTGGTGCTAAGGGCACCCCAATATGTTCTTCCTAATACCATGGCTAAAAAATACCACAAGAATTAGTATTACATTCTTATTAATACCACACACTTAAAAAATAGGAGCTACCACACTATTTTACCCTATTTCTATTTCGCTCGATATTCGTTCGTCCTCATTTGTAAAACTGATCAACGAGCTAAACCCTAGATTTACAATTGATCAACGATTTCGACACCGAGTTATACAAAAACCGTGAATAAGGTTTGAATTAAGCAAACTAGAAGAGCAAGTGAGAGATTATGGTCCAAACAATTGAGAGATTACCGTACGAATTTGAATTTTCTCACGAGAGATGCGAAGAAAAACTCGATTACGAGAGATGATGGTATTTAGATTAGCTTAATACGTGATTAGTTTGGCAGAAAATGATTGAGTGAGAGATTGGAATGGAAAGGTAATGTGGTATTAGGAAGCATGCACAATTTCATGAGTTTTATATTTTTAATTGCGATATTAGGAAGAACATATTGGGGTGCCCATAGCACCACACTTCAAATAATATAGGAGTGATGAAAATAATTTTGTGTGTGTCTATATATATGTATAGTTTTATGCTAAAATAATTATAAAATTAAATATAATATATGTATATATAACACAACCCCCTTAACGAAAAATAATAATATCTATGTAATAATAAAATAAAATTTATGTTTTTTAAGAGAAATTGGTGTTCCTCGCAAGGGAGAGAGCACTCATGCACTTTTTTTCATAATAAAAAAAGAGTTGTCAGTAAGCCTGACAAGTTGCAAAACCCTCCCCGTACAAAAGAAAAACACCCCCAAACCTAAGAACTAAGTCCACTAAAAGAACATACAAATACTAAATACAACAAAAACTAAATAACTAGAGTCCTGAAACAAAAAAGACCGCTATCCTAGAACCAGAAGCTGCGAAAAAAGAAGATCACATGTATGACAAGTACTAAATACATACATATACATATATATATACACACATATACATATACATATACACATATCTTTATAATAATAGGAATACTTTAAGAGTGGTGAAGCTTTTTGGCCATCCCGACAATGCCCATGTTATAAATTCTAGGTGCACGCAGTTGTTAGGGCAATTCTGTCAATCAAAGTGAAACCTTTTTCGATTTCCCAAACTATCCCTTTTTTACAATGCCAAAAAATACAATCAATGGAATATTTTTTTCATTTTCTCCTCCACGTTCCACGAATACTTTATTTAATTGCACGATGCTGCTCAGTTAATCCCCATGATTTTTCTTCTTCCCTTCTCTTTCCTTTTCAGATCCACATGCTTCCATCTTCCTCCTGTAACCGCGCAACTTCCATGGTTAAGACACTTGATCCCGTTATTTTGAGATCTGCTACTCCTCTTCCGATCTGGCACTGGATTAATGGCGATGGCAAATTGTTTTGTATCTTAGTTTTTCCTATTTATTCTTACAATGAATTCGTTCTAATTGTTGCTTACGTTTAGATGTAGTGGCTGAACCTTTTTCCTTGCTCATTTGGACGAAGAAAGGGTTGCTTCAGATCTTCCAGTCGATGGCCCTCTCCACCGCCGTTGGTCATTGGCGACACGCCTGAAGCATCATGAATAAACTACTCAAATCGAGGATGGTGGTGTAGACATCTAAGGCAGCTGATGCGACAGCTACTCTTAGGTTTTTCACAATTCTCTAATGCGACAGCTACTCGGCTGATGGGAAAGCTACTCTTGGGTTTGCTACTCTTAGGCGATTGTGCTTTATTAGGTTGTACGCAATTCTCCGTGCTTTTCATTAATTTGACAAGCTTTGTTATTACTGTTTTACTGGAAGTGATCGTTTTTAAATTTTGATTATTATTTTATAAATTTACCCATCTTCGCGACGAGCCCCACGGGGATATTTGGAGATCATAGATGGTAAGCTACAGTTGTGAATAGTGTTACAATTTAGGAAGTTGATCTCACAGTAAGCAATGACGAGAGCTATTATATAGTTAAGTTAGCAAATTATACAGTTTCTAGCAATGTACTTCTGTACAGCAAATTGTACAGTTTTGAGCATGAAATTGTGTTGTTGTTAGGAAGGTGACTCCAATATAGCAAATTAGTTTTTCTCTTTCAACAAGATAGATTTTTTTTAATTTCTTAAAATTATCATAGTTGGAGTTGGTGATGGTCCTCAGACATGATGCAAAAAAATTGATGAAATCATTGCTTCGAGAGCATTGGGTAATTTTCAGGTTAACTTTTAATCTTCCTATAGTGAAGTAAAACTTATATTATTTGATATTTTGACACATGAACTTATGTCTAAACAGTTTGTATATTTTACCTACTGAATTTAAAATTTCAGCATTAATGGCAGTAGGAGTTTGTTGAAGCAACTATTGCTCTTCAACTTTTAAGGTACCTGAATCAATACTTTTTTTTTGGAATGTTGGGTACCTGAATGATCACATGAATGATCATTAAGAACACAAAAGTTGACTTGCAGGCACAAGATCTTGCCCATAAAATTGGTCAAAAGAAGGAAGTTCAAATGTTCCATTTTGGCACTGAGGTTTGGTCACTGATGGGACTTGGTTAATTTTACATGTTGACGTAAATATTCTCATGACTTTTAACTGAATTTTAGCTTACCATTGATGGAAAATGATCGACAAGGCATGCAAAAAGTTTGCACTCGATGCTTTAGTTATTCAACAAGGAAGATTATCAAAACAAAAGAGTACAATGTTCCTTCAGAGACTATTTGATGTTTTAAATGTACTAGAAAATAATTTTCTTCTAATGCAGATGTCAATAAAGAAGAATTGGTAGAAATAGTAAGGTATGGTGCTGAGATGGTTTTCAGTTTCACAAAGAGCACTATAACAGATGAATATATAGACCATATTATAGCCAAAGGAGAAGAGGCAGCAACTGAGTTTGATGTTAATAGCTTATATATACATGTTTGTTTCTGTAAAATTGCCAAATAGGGCTCCTCTATTGATGGCGTAACAAGCTAAAGCCTAGCACATTGAAGGCTGGGCTGAATCCATATAAAAAGTGCAATGATGTGTTAGCAAAAGTGGTCATGTGTTAAAGGTAGGAAGACATCTGAGGTGGGAAGTCTCTATAAAAACAAAGTGAAATTGTGAAAACCCGTAACTTCCCCGTAGAGGAAAGTGTCGGATAGTTCGAGAACAAGCCACAACAGAACGCATATAAAAGAACATTTCATTGTATATTACAACAATGCATCAGATTACAAAAATATACAGAGTATAAATGAATATTACACAAAAATATCATAGATTTAAATTACATTTAAATACATAGCAGCGGAAAATAATACAATGCACAACTAGAAGAGATATACGGATACAAAGCTTTCCGGATATCGTTCCAGCTGTAAACCAGGATCCTGTGAATATAAATCTGCAAAACCTAAACTACTAGCTGCCCGTGTCAAAATAGGGGCACCCAGAGTTTAGGTTAAAACAATAAACTCCAGGTCAGTCATGGGACTGGTGTGAGAACTAAAACAGTTATTAATCTTTATTTTAAAGTTAGGTAAATCAAGGGACCATGCCGTATAACACGGAACGGGTTTCCTCCCAAGAATACCAGTGCATAAAATAAACGGCGCAATGCTAAATAAAGAAAAATGAAGCTGTTATAAGACCCAGGTCCTATCACACAATGCAGCGCAAGCCGGGGGATAGGGTTTTCCCTTATAACAGCCAAAGAATGCTTGATACGTTTAAAACAAATCATTTGATACTATTATAAGTGTATAGTGTATAAAACAACTTCAAATCATAAGTATCAATCATAGGTGGCATGGGTACCATATATCATGTCGTCATACTAGTTCTACAATTAAAACCGCAAATATCACGTATTTGGAAATTAGATTTCCATCTATGAACCGAGGCAAAAGATAGTCCTCAACCGATTCGAGACGCTCTAGCCCGCCCCTCAGGCAAGTACTCAGTCAAGCCTTTGGATCGTCAGGGCCGGTCCACCGATGTGGATTAAAATTCCTGAACACTACGTTTCCCCACCCTATGGGGTGTAAGTGAGCCAACTAAATGACTCCATCGGACCCGGATCGTCCGATCAAACCGAGGCGCCTCGCAACAGCAACAACCACATAAGTCAAACTCGTCAGGGCGTGTAAAACCACTTATGCCACTTTATAGCTAGAAGGAAATGCATGCCCTCCTTGAGGTCCGTCTCCCGTTTTTGGTTCATACCGGGTGTGAAACTCGCGAAGTAAACGTTACACAAAGCTACGCCATAAAGGTCGTGCTTTGATCATCACCACAAGACTTTGCTTTTCAACAGAAGCCTTGATCAATTGCCACTTAGGCATGCCACACAGGCAATTCACTCCATGCGTTTGATATCCATCAATATATAACCCCTGAGCTCGTACGTCTCAGAGAAGGGCGTTAAGCCAGAGAATAAATTCTCCGCCGCCAAACAGATATATATTTAATAGAGATCAATCACACGGACTAAAATCCAATGTCAGACACACAGTCCATTTACAAGTCCGTTCTAGGTCTGAACGAAACCGGAGGCACATAGTACCCTGCATATCCATCGATCTCCAAGTACGTCTGGACGATCACCAACTGTTTCCATCTTCTTGGGTGTATAGCCCAATCAAGATCATCAGTAATCACCCAAACGACGTGAAGAACTCCGGTCTTCGACCATCGTCTTCATCTTCGACTTAACGTCATCTCAGTTATTCAGAATGGGATAAACCCGGTCTTTCCGAATAACTCGCGTATACTTTAAATAAGTGTTACACAAACACAACATACGCCTCATTCCAATTCATCAGTCACTAACCGTAAATTAATCAAGAGAATAATTCCCCAAATATTAACCCCGAAGGCCGAACCCAACATCAGATCAATATCCAGAAAACCATTCTACTTAGCTAACCAACAATTAGTTTCTAAATTTCACATTCATAGGGAAAGGTTCCCATTAATTTTATCCAAGATAAATTCTTTAATTTATTCTTTAATCATCTTTTGAATTTCGATTCAAATTAGTCGGGATTAACGAAACTTACCGAAGTAACCATTTGTTTTAATTTCCCAATCCCAACCTATTCATCCCATGAAGTAAAACTGGTTATACTTCATATCTAACACCACGGTGTTATCGGTAAATTCAATTACCATTTCACGTTCAAATCTAATTAAAGATTTAACTAACGCCTGGAGTAAAACTGGTGATACTCTATTTCGATTGTTTCAATCTAATTAAAGATTCATTAAAACTCCACTTAGTTTTAATCGTTAACTGGGTTAAAGAATCAGTGTCATTTAAAACACGGTTCACGATAAACGCAAAATCACATTCATTAATTATCGGGTTAAAGAACAAGTGTTATTTAAAACACTGTTCACGATAAACCAAAAAATCAATATCAATTCAATTTCAATTAAATATTATTTAATTGGTACACTTCATTAAATCTAAATAAAAAGATTTAATCTTTTCTCAACTGGGTTCAAGAACAGTGTTAATGAAGACACCATTCACGACAAACCCAAATCACATTTGATATTAAATACAAGGCTCTGAATAGAAAATATACCGGCTTATATTCAATATCAAATTCTACGACTAACAAATATCGTATTGGAAATAACGATATATATATATATATATATATCTTTCAAATTCCCATAACAATATCTGTATCATCACGAAATCCAACATCGAAATAATCCAAAGACAATTTCGATTCAAATCCATTTCAATATAATTATTGGAAATTCTGGTTATTTTTCAAAGCCATCTCTAATCCAGTTTATTTATTTTAAAAATAAATAGAATTATAATTCTAGTTCAAAACTAGTTCATTTCGATAAAAATCTATTTTTATCTTTTCAAATATGGAGTTTTTCATCCCAATTTTTTCCAAATCATTTCTTATGATTTTACACAAATTATTAATATTTTTAATAATTTTATCAAGGCTCGTACAGTCGATTTCCATCAATGGCCATCGAACTGCACTTACAGCGACCCTTTTCAAATTTGATTTGGACATAATTCCAAATCCAACCGTTAGATTTCAAATTCCTAATATTCGTTAGAAAGCTCTTTTCGATACGAACCCAACGGTTCCGGTTTTAGGAGAATCTGACGGTCGGATCTCCCGTAATGTCCGTTTGAAATAAATGGTCGAAATTCACGAACTGCCGCGGCGCGGCGCGTTCTATTCAGGCCATTATATTATATATATATATAATATATATATAATATATACTTCGTCGATTTCCTTTTAAAACGTGCTTTATAAATCGTTTTCAATTCATTTTCAAAACGGTTTCAACTTCATATTCAATTTCAAATCAAAATTGAATATTCCAATATAAGTTCGTTTTAAATTCATTTCAAATTGATTTCAATTCAAATTGATTTCTAATTCAATTTTAGTTCTTTTTCAATTCAATTCATTTCAATTCTAATTCATTTCTATTCAATTTCAATACGATTTAAATTCAATTCAAAACGATTTCAATCTAATTCGAATTTCAATTCTATTCAGTTTAATTCGAATTTCATTTCATTTCAATTTAATTCGAATTTAAATTTAATTCGAATTTCAATTCCTTTCAAAATGTCAAATTTTGAAATCACTTTCGATATTCATTTTAAAATGAATAAAATCGATATAAATATCGTTCACGTCAAAATGGCGTCAATCTAATCAATACGGCTTCATATATTCCTATTTTCAAATATTCTATTTCAAATATTTCTTTTTCAAATATTTCTATTTTAAAACTGGAATGAGGCCCAATCAATTACCATATAATGTTAATTATATGGATTTTTTTTCAACACATGTATATATCAACAACAATGAATAATCAACCATCATCCAAAGTGCATTCTACACTGTATAAGCATC
The DNA here is from genome assembly GCA_030737875.1 of Allium sativum. Lineage (NCBI taxonomy): Eukaryota > Viridiplantae > Streptophyta > Magnoliopsida > Asparagales > Amaryllidaceae > Allium > Allium sativum. The sequence continues at coordinate 80,856,989 of CM060927.1, read as the reverse complement.
AAATATAAATATTCAACGCTTATAACGGCCTGTCAATCTATCGATCGACATACAACTAAACAATCGGGATTAGTGTACGTCAAATATCATCCCAATACCCGTGTGGGGTTTCAAGCAATCAAACACAGATTTTAGTTGTGCAGTTGGGCGATGTGTAAAATTTATCGTCCCAATCAATGTCCTTCAAATAAGTGTACATAAACAAACCGTCCGGTTTGTAAATGAATATTTATTTATTCACATTCACGTTAAAAATTATATTTTTAACGATCAAATTATTTTATTCAACCTATGAATCTTCTATTCGGTTCATTTATTCAATAAGATGATATTTTTATTTTTCTAACATATTTTAGAAAATTTCGGCGGCATAACGGCACGATACTAGAAATGGGACGAGGCCTAGCCTTATCCCCGGTCTAGTGAAGGCCCACGCCATTCACACATCAATCAAATCCATTCATTTCACCAAACAATTCAAATTTCAATCAAATAATCTTCTAATTGATTTATGCAACCAAACAAACAAGTCCATGGTCTGTGGACGATTGTGTCAGGTGCTACTAAACACCGTCTGCATCTTAGTATATATTTTATAACTAGAAAAGAAATTTAAAGTGAGAAGTTCTCACCAAAAAGCTATCCAATCATCTTGACTCTTCTTTTATAGAAATCTTCTCCAATCTCGCCCTTTGCCGCTTTCGTTGCCCGTATTCACTACATATGTAAAAATCGAATTTTTACTTCGCTATTCAATATATAAAAATCGAATTTTTACTATGCTATTCAATATATAAAAATTGAATTTTTTACTTTGCTATTACATAGATAAAAATTATATTTTTAATTCTTAAAAATCACTTCTTTCTATATTTGACCCTCCTATAAAGATTATATTTTTATACTTCTACATGATTAAAAATCATATTTTTAATCTTCACATCTAATAAAAATTATATTTTTATTTCAAAGCAAAGTATACTTTTATTTCAAAGCAATAAAAATCACATCTTTATCTTCGCTACTTTATATAAATAAAAACCATATTTTTATATGCTATTTGTAAAAATAAAAAATCCTACTTTTATGATGCTCATTCATATATCAAAATCACATTTTTAATTGTAAAAAATTATAACTTTATATATATAAAGATTATACCTTTTTACTTTGAAAAACCCTTTCTTTTTTTCTTTGAAAAATCAAGTTAAACAAAATCAGCATTTTAGTCTAAACAAAATCAGTTTTTTTTTTTTTTTAACAAAAATCAATTTTCCAATTTAACAAAAAATCAGAGAAAGCTTACTGTTGTTTGACCTGGGGGGTTTGCGTGCTCACCGGAGGTGGATGGAGCTGCAGGGTGCGCCAGAGTTGGTCAGGCGGAGGCGGTCAGCAGGAGGAGGGGGCGGAGCTTCTGGAGGGGCGGATTCCGGTGCGAGGTGGATGGAAGCGGAGCAGGCGAGGGGGTTTCTGGGGGACGCGCTCGTGTCTGGACGGGGGCAGGGTTCGGGATTTTTTGCTGTGGAGGGGAGAGGAGGTGCGACAGGCGGAGGGGCTCGGGGAGGAGGTGGCGCGGCCTGGATAGGCGGCGGTGGCGACGGTTTAAGGGGAGGGGGGCGGCGCGATTTATGGATCGGGATTTCTTTTTTTTTTTATTCTGCAAAATGAATTATAACGAGGGGGGAGGGCCAGAGATAAAGGAAGAGGGGTTTTCTTTTATTTTATTTTTATAATTTTATTTTGCAAAAAGTTGACTTTCACATACGACCTCGAAACGAGGCCCACCGCCCGTCGTCCATAGCGTTTCACCCCCATTCTGAACACAATGGGATATGTACCGTAAGCTGATTCGAATGTTACGATCAGTTTCCGTTAAATTTACATTTAAATCACTTTATTGAATTTTAAACGTACATTTCAAATTACCGGGGTCACATACTAACTAGAAAAATTCCCAAAAAATATTTTCTAGCTTCGTATTGACGATACGGTCCTAACAAAACTAGTTTCGTCGAATTCTGAGACCGTTTGAAAAATGGCCATTTTCCAGTCGATTAAAATCAACTAAAACTGGTCAAACGCGTTTTCCTTTACCACGCTCACATACTGATTCGAAAAATTATGAAATTTGAAACCTAGCAATAATTTGACACCACGGACCCAACAAAACTGGTTTCGTCGAGATCCGAGGTCGTTTGCAAAATTTCCATTTTTAAGGGCCAGAATTCTATAGCGACTATTCAGAATTTTCAACTGGACATATCTTTTGATTCCCGCTATGAAATTTTGATTTTTCGGATTCGTTGGAAAGATATCATCATTTAGATCCTATCATTTTTGGTTTCACTAAAATCCGGATTGTTTTGCACCCGGTACATCCAATTGAAGTTTGAAATCGAATTATCGAACTACCGCGCCATTTTCAATTCCTTTTATAATTTTATATAATTATATATATTCTAACGACGACGTATATAATATATACATTCGAATTATATTCAAAACAAATTTCTCGTCGATATTATTTGAAATAATTCATTTTAAATAGTCAAAATTCGCTAAAATTGCCAAAATAAAAATTTTAAACTGGCTCAGAATTTGCGGGTTATTACAATCTCCCCCACTTAAAACTTTTCGTCCCCGAAAAGGAACAAAGTCGAAAGTGGTTTGATCATTCAACTCTACGTTCGATCTGGCTTCCATTCTCCAACTTTTCAGTTTCTGAGAATTTTCAAAATTTCAAAAATTTGGCTAACACCCTAAATTTTTGAAAAATTTCGCCATAACCTCCCCTGCACCGGGAGCCACGGGAAAATCCCGAAATTGCCATACAGGCCTTCTGATCTCAAAAAGAAAAAGAAAAAGCCAAGCGGCTAGCCAATAGGCTCATAAAATCATCATCACTCAAACAAAACAGTAAATCATGTAATAAACATGTACCTATTTGTCGGGCAAACAAATTTTATTCTCTGCTCTAGCCTCCTTGCTATGACCTGTTCAATGTAAGTATATGTATATGCAAGCAAATGCGACCAATTTTCAATATAGTTCAATATTTGATTCAATTAGGCTAAATGGTTCAAAATTATCAAACAAATAAACAAACAACACAAACATCAATCAATTAGTGAATTAACGTTTCAAATTCATAATTTTGATTCATATACAAAAAATCATGTTTTTGATGCCAATTCACAACAATGTGTTCTAACTATATATGTTTTGGTTCTCACACCAGTCTAATGGAAATATATAGATATCACACCTTCGAAACACGAAAATAATTACTGATGATGACGCGTCAATCATCAGAATCAGGCCCGTGCGACTAGAGTGTGATTCTATATCTATCTAATATATTAAAACTTTGAATATACGTTTGCAAGGCGTATATGCAAATTCTTTATATACTGGACTGTCCAAATCAATACAAATAAATAATCAAATACGAATATTTGATTTAGATTTTCAAAACTAAATTTGTTTTTACTTTAAAAATATACTCTTCACACTCGTTCTAGGATACTACTGATCCCATCTCTAACGAGTCATTCTCGTTGGATATTACTAATCCAATATCTGATGAATTCTTTCGTATGATTCTAATATGTCTTGTTCTCGAGCTCTGTAAACCAAAGCTCTGATACCAACTGTGAAAACCCGTAACTTCCCCGTAGAGGAAAGTGTCGGATAGTTCGAGAACAAGCCACAACAGAACGCATATAAAAGAACATTTCATTGTATATTACAACAATGCATCAGATTACAAGAATATACAGAGTATAAATGAATATTACACAGAAATATCAGAGATTTAAATTACATTTAAATACATAGCAGCGGAAAATAATACAATGCACAACTAGAAGAGATATACGGATACAAAGCTTTCCGGATATCGTTCCAGCTGTAAACCAGGATCCTGTGAATATAAATCTGCAAAACCTAAACTACTAGCTGCCCATGTCAAAATAGGGGCACCCAGAGTTTAGGTTAAAACAATAAACTCCAGGTCAGTCATGGGACTGGTGTGAGAACTAAAACAGTTATTAATCTTTATTTTAAAGTTAGGTAAATCAAGGGACCACGCCGTATAACACGGAACGGGTTTCCTCCCAAGAATACCAGTGCATAAAACAAACGGCGCAATGCTAAATAAAGAAAAATGAAGCTGTTATAAGACCCAGGTCCTATCACACAATGCAGCGCAAGCCGGGGGATAGGGTTTTCCCTTATAACAGCCAAAGAATGCTTGATACGTTTAAAACAAATCATTTGATACTATTATAAGTGTATAGTGTATAAACAACTTCAAATCATAAGTATCAATCATAGGCGGCATGGGTACCATATATCATGTCGCCATACTAGTTCTACAATTAAAACCGCAAATGTCACGTATTTGGAAATTGGATTTCCATCTATGAACCGAGGCAAAAGATAGTCCTCAACCGATTCGAGACGCTCTAGCCCGCCCCTCAGGCAAGTACTCAGTCAAGCCTTTGGATCGTCAGGGCCGGTCCACCGATGTGGATTAAAATTCCTGAACACTACGTTTCCCCACCCTATGGGGTGTAAGTGAGCCAACTAAATGACTCCATCGGACCCGGATCGTCCGATCAAACTGAGGCGCCTCGCAACAGCAACAACCACATAAGTCAAACTCGTCAGGGCGTGTAAAACCACTGACGCCACTTTATAGCTAGAAGGAAACGCATGCCCTCCCTGAGGTCCGTCTCCCGTTTTTGGTTCATACCGGGTGTGAAACTCGCGAAGTAAACGTTACACAAAGCTACGCCATAAAGGTCGTGCTTTGATCATCACCACAAGACTTTGCTTTTCAACAGAAGCCTTGATCAATTTCCACTTAGGCATGCCACACAGGCAATTCACTCCATGCGTTTGATATCCATCAATATATAACCCCTGAGCTCGTACGTCTCAGAGAAGGGCGTTAAGCCAGAGAATAAATTCTCCGCCACCAAACAGATATATATTTAATAGAGATCAATCACACGGACTAAAATCCAATGTCAGACACACAGTCCATTTACAAGTCCGTTCTAGGTCTGAACGAAACCGGAGGCACATAGTACCCTGCATATCCATCGATCTCCAAGTACGTCTGGACGATCACCAACTGTTTCCATCTTCTTGGGTGTACAGCCCAATCAAGATCATCAGTAATCACCCAAACGACGTGAAGACCTCCGGTCTTCGACCATCGTCTTCATCTTCGACTTAACGTCGTCTCGGTTATTCAGAATGGGATAAACCCGGTCTTTCCGAATAACTCGCGTATACTTTAAATAAGTGTTACACAAACACAACATACGCCTCATTCCAATTCATCAGTCACTAACCGTAAATTAATCAAGAGAATAATTCCCCAAATATTAACCCCGAAGGCCGAACCCAACATCAGATCAATATCCAGAAAACCATTCTACTTAGCTAACCGACAGTTAGTTTCTAAATTTCACATTCATAGGGAAAGGTTCCCATTAATTTTATCCAAGATAAATTCTTTAATTTATTCTTTAATCATCTTTTGAATTTCGATTCAAATTAGTCGGGATTAACGAAACTTACCGAAGTAACCATTTGTTTTAATTTCCCAATCCCAACCTATTCATCCCATGAAGTAAAACTGGTTATACTTCATATCTAACACCACGGTGTTATCGGTAAATTCAATTACCATTTCACGTTCAAATCTAATTAAAGATTTAACTAACGCCTGGAGTAAAACTGGTGATACTCCATTTCGATTGTTTCAATCTAATTAAAGATTCATTAAAACTCCATTTAGTTTTAATCGTTAACTGGGTTAAAGAATCGGTGTCATTTAAAACACGGTTCACGATAAACGCAAAATCACATTCATTAATTATCGGGTTAAAGAACAAGTGTTATTTAAAACACTGTTCACGATAAACCCAAAAATCAATATCAATTCAATTTCAATTAAATATTATTTAATTGGTACACTTCATTAAATCTAAATAAAAAGATTTAATCTTTTCTCAACTGGGTTCAAGAACAGTGTTAATGAAGACACCATTCACGACAAACCCAAATCACATTTGATATTAAATACAAGGCTCTGAATAGAAAATATACCGGCTTATATTCAATATCAAATTCTACGACTAACAAATATCGTATTGGAAATAACGATATATATATATATATATATATATATATATATATATCTTTCAAATTCCCATAACAATATCTGTATCATCACGAAATCCAACATCGAAATAATCCAAAGACAATTTCGATTCAAATCCATTTCAATATAATTATTGGAAATTCTGGTTATTTTTCAAAGCCATCTCTAATCCAGTTTATTTATTTTAAAAATAAATAGAATTATAATTCTAGTTCAAAACTAGTTCATTTCGATAAAAATCTATTTTTATCTTTTCAAATATGGAGTTTTTCATCCCAATTTTTCCCAAATCATTTCTTATGATTTTACACAAATTATTAATATTTTTAATAATTTTATCAAGGCTCGTACAGTCGATTTCCATCAATGGCCATCGAACTGCACTTACAGCGACCCTTTTCAAATTTGATTTGGACATAATTCCAAATCCAACCGTTAGATTTCAAATTTCTAATATTCGTTAGAAAGCTCTTTTCGATACGAACCCAACGGTTCCGGTTTTAGGAGAATCTGACGGTCGGATCTCCCGTAATGTCCGTTTGAAATAAATGGTCGAAATTCACGAACTGCCGCGGCGCGGCGCGTTCTATTCAGGCCATTATATTATATATATATAATATATATAATATATACTTCGTCGATTTCCTTTTAAAACGTGCTTTATAAATCGTTTTCAATTCATTTTCAAAACGGTTTCAACTTCATATTCAATTTCAAATCAAAATTGAATATTCCAATATAAGTTCGTTTTAAATTCATTTCAAATTGATTTCAATTCAAATTGATTTCTAATTCAATTTCAGTTCTTTTTCAATTCAATTCATTTCAATTCGAATTCATTTCTATTCAATTTCAATACGTTTTAAATTCAATTCAAAACGATTTCAATCTAATTCGAATTTCAATTCTATTCAGTTTAATTCGAATTTCATTTCATTTCAATTTAATTCGAATTTAAATTTAATTCGAATTTCAATTCCTTTCAAAATATCAAATTTTGAAATCACTTTCGATATTCATTTTAAAATGAATAAAATCGATATAAATATCGTTCACGTCAAAATGGCGTCAATCTAATCAATACGGCTTCATATATTCCTATTTTCAAATATTCTATTTCAAATATTTCTTTTTCAAATATTTCTATTTTAAAACTGGAATGAGGCCCAATCAATTACCATATAATGTTAATTATATGGATTTTTTTTCAACACATGTATATATCAACAACAATGAATAATCAAACATCATCCAAAGTGCATTCTACACTGTATAAGCATCAAATATAAATATTCAACGCTTATAACAGCCTGTCAATCTATCGATCGACATACAACTAAACAATCGGGATTAGTGTACGTCAAATATCATCCCAATACCCGTGTGGGGTTTCAAGCAATCAAACACAGATTTTAGTTGTGCAGTTGGGCGATGTGTAAAATTTATCGTCCCAATCAATGTCCTTCAAATAAGTGTACATAAACAAACCGTCCGGTTTGTAAATGAATATTTATTTATTCACATTCACGTTAAAAATTATATTTTTAACGATCAAATTATTTTATTCAACCTATGAATCTTCTATTCGGTTCATTTATTCAATAAGATGATATTTTTATTTTTCTAACATATTTTAGAAAATTTCGGCGGCATAACGGCACGATACTAGAAACGGGACGAGGCCTAGCCTTATCCCCGGTCTAGTGAAGGCCCACGCCATTCACACATCAATCAAATCCATTCATTTCACCAAACAATTCAAATTTCAATCAAATAATCTTCTAATTGATTTATGCAACCAAACAAACAAGTCCATGGTCTGTGGACGATTGTGTCGGGTGCTACTAAACACCGTCTGCATCCTAGTATATATTTTATAACTAGAAAAGAAATTTAAAGTGAGAAGTTCTCACCAAAAAGCTATCCAATCATCTTGACTCTTCTTTTATAGAAATCTTCTCCAATCTCGCCCTTTGCCGCTTTCGTTGCCCGTATTCACTACATATGTAAAAATCGAATTTTTACTTCGCTATTCAATATATAAAAATCGAATTTTTACTATGCTATTCAATATATAAAAATCGAATTTTTTACTTTGCTTTTACATAGATAAAAATTATATTTTTAATTCTTAAAAATCACTTCTTTCTATATTTGACCCTCCTATAAAGATTATATTTTTATACTTCTACTTGATTAAAAATCATATTTTTAATCTTCACATATAATAAAAATTATATTTTTATTTCAAAGCAAAGTATACTTTTATTTCAAAGCAATAAAAATCACATCTTTATCTTCGCTACTTTATATAAATAAAAACCATATTTTTATATGCTATTCGTAAAAATAAAAAATCCTACTTTTATGATGCTCATTCATATATCAAAATCACATTTTTAATTGTAAAAAATTATAACTTTATATATATAAAGATTATACCTTTTTACTTTGAAAAACCCTTTCTTTTTTTCTTTGAAAAATCAAGTTAAACAAAATCAGCATTTTAGTCTAAACAAAATCAGTTTTTTTTTTTTTTTTTTAACAAAAATCAGTTTTCCAATTTAACAAAAAATCAGAGAAAGCTTACTGTTGTTTGACCTGGGGGGTTTGCGTGCTCACCGGAGATGGATGGAGCTGCAGGGTGCGCCAGAGTTGGTCAGGCGGAGGCGGTCAGCAGGAGGAGGGGGCGGAGCTTCTAGAGGGGCGGATTCCGGTGCGAGGTGGATGGAAGCGGAGCAGGCGAGGGGGTTTCTGGGGGACGCGCTCGTGTCTGGACGGGGGCAGGGTTCGGGATTTTTTGCTGTGGAGGGGAGAGGAGGTGCGACAGGCGGAGGGGCTCGGGGAGGAGGTGGCGCGGCCTGGATAGGCGGCGGTGGCGACGGTTTAAGGGGAGGGGGGCGGCGCGATTTATGGATCGGGATTTTTTTTTTTTATTCTGCAAAATGAATTATAACGAGGGGGGAGGGCCAGAGATAAAGGAAGAGGGGTTTTCTTTTATTTTATTTTTATAATTTTATTTTGCAAAAAGTTGACTTTCACATACGACTTCGAAACGAGGCCCACCGCCCGTCGTCCATAGCGTTTCACCCCCATTCCGAACACAATGGGATATGTACCGTAAGCTGATTCGAACGTTACGATCAGTTTCCGCTAAATTTACATTTAAATCACTTTATTGAATTTTAAACGTACATTTCAAATTACCGGGGTCACATACTAACTAGAAAAATTCCCAAAAAATATTTTCTAGCTTCGTATTGACGATACGGTCCTAACAAAACTAGTTTCGTCGAATTCTGAGACCGTTTGAAAAATGGCCATTTTCCAGTCGATTAAAATCAACTAAAACTGGTCAAACGCGTTTTCCTTTACCACGCTCACATACTGATTCGAAAAATTATGAAATTTGAAACCTAGCAATAATTTGACACCACGGACCCAACAAAACTGGTTTCGTCGAGATCCGAGGTCGTTTGCAAAATTTCCATTTTTAAGGGCCAGAATTCTATAGCGACTATTCAGAATTTTCAACTGGACATATCTTTTGATTCCCGCTATGAAATTTTGATTTTTCGGATTCGTTGGAAAGATATCATCATTTAGATCCTATCATTTTTGGTTTCACTAAAATCCGGATTGTTTTGCACCCGGTACATCCAATTGAAGTTTGAAATCGAATTATCGAACTACCGCGCCATTTTCAATTCCTTTTATAATTTTATATAATTATATATATTCTAACGACGACGTATATAATATATACGTTCGAATTACATTCAAAACAAATTTCTCGTCGATATTATTTGAAATAATTCATTTTAAATAGTCAAAATTCGCTAAAATTGCCAAAATAAAATTTTTAAACTGGCTCAGAATTTGCGGGTTATTACAGAAATGAAGGCCAGACAATTGGTGCAATGAATTATGTGCTGAAACAAGGCAAAACATACCACTGTATAATGCTAAGTTTATATGTCAACAGTTTATATGTGAATGAATGTACTTTAGATTGGCAAAGTGGAAGTCTATAACAATAAGGCTGATGTTCTAAAGTGCAAAAATGTGAATCATATAAAACTCGGTTTAGTTATCCATAATATTCTTTTCTGGCAATGCTCACAGAATAATCATATTCATGTAGAATGGTTACATTGAGTTTTATGCATGTTACTCTGCACTAAAATGAAATTAGCGCACTTTTTTTACTGTACAACATGAATTACCATGTATTAAACTTTTGTACACATATGACTCAGCAAACTACAAGTGTTGAATACTTCTTGCTAATGAACTTAATTTTGTTACATGTTATCTTCCATGCATCTTTGGTCAGCTTTATCTATGCACACGTCCATCGGACGTGCCTCTGTATTGGTATACATATATACATATATACATACATATATATATATATATATCTTTATTAATAATTGTAAACATGTGGTATCACACTTTTTTGGTGTAAATGTGAAATACCAAAAATGCCCTTACACGGATATTATTAAATGATAAGATCGCATAAAAATAGGATCTATGATTAATTTCTTTTATCAATTCAAAATGATCCTCTATAAATATTACATGACCCGAATACTGCTTAAAACTAGTATCTAACAAATAACATTTATTTATAAAATTACCTTTTTATTAAGTAATGATAGAAATAAAAACCAAAATTTAAAATAACAAAAAATAGATGTCACAACAATAAAAAATAAACTAACACACGAAATATATATAAAAGTCATTTTCTCTTAAATTATTAAACAAAAAATATTCCGTGTCTGCCATAATGCTCGTGTGTGTGTATGTGTGTATAATGTGTCTGTGCGCACACGTAGGCGTCGTGAGTGTGTAAAAACCAGATATATACATACATATATATACATATATATAAAGCCTAAACATAAAAAAGCCAACAAGAAGCAAAAAAACACAAAGAAACAGACAATGATATAATCACAGACATAAACAGAACAACAATGTTAGAAATACATGTAACAACAACACGTACAGAACAATAGAGTATAATTGAAGAAAATATCAAGAAATGACAATAAGGAAGCAACATACATAGAAAGATCATTATTAAAAATACCGGAATGATAGTTGGACCTAAATACATTAATGTGAGACTTAATGATTTTGAGAACTTTTTTTTTTAAATTAGAGATTTCTTTAACCTTATAAGAAGGATTCAAAATCCAATTGTAAATAAAAAGAGAGATTCTAAAAACCAAATTATCAAAATTACCATTATAGCTATAAAAATAACCATATTGGTTACTTTCATACCACATATACCAACAAGTAATTAAAAAATAGTATCATACACTACTAGATGAACAGTCTACTCCAACGACCCATTTCCAACGACCACCAACGGCTATTAATGGACCGTTGGAAGCTGTTGGAAACTGATATAATAAAGACCATTGGAGGCCGTTGGAAGCCGTTGGGAATCTTCCTGTTTATGTTTCAAAGAACCCGACCTGCTGCTCATTATTTTTGTTTTCTCCCCCAATTCAATTTCCATCCCCATTCCACCATTTCAACTTCTTCAATTTCGATTCCTCCACCCCCAACAACCACTGCAACCGCCTCCGACGTCATTTGCAAGCTTCTCCAACCCTACTCCACGCTTGTTGCTCCTGGATTTAAGTGACATTCTTAAACCTTATTTTTAGGTTTTCAACTAATTTAGGTTTAATATGAGTTTTATTTGATTCCTAGTTGTTTGCATACGTATATAACATCATATTATTCCCTAATTGCTATTGTTATCACCGTAATTATCAAATTCTTAGGAATTGTTAGCATGTATAGCAAATGCTTGGTGTTAGCATGTAATCGAACCCTTAAATGAAAACACTTGTTGCCATGAATTGTTAGCATTTTAAAATAGCGAATGTATGTGATTGGAGTTATGGTTATCAAAATCATATTATTTTTTTCAGTTTTTTCCGCTTCGTTGTGCATTGGAGTTATGGTTATCATGATTTATTTGTAAGTATTGTAAAAAATGTACGTGATTCCTTTGTTGTAATTATTATAAAGAAAAATAATTATTATGTGAAATATAAATTCCATTTTTATCTACCGAAAAAGGAAATATTTTATAACTTATTGGGTTGGCTAGTGTGTAGATTTAAAATGGTAATAATGGTAAAATTAGTATAAGAATTTTTATGTTGTAATTATAATTTTATACTCCTTGCGTTTTCTACCAAAAACCATTTTCATTTGATTTTTGTTTTAAATATTACTTTGGCATTTCATTTAACAGTAGACTATAAGTTGTTTTATATAATTAAATAATAGAGGTAAAGTCAGTCCTTTTTTCGTTTTTTCTCTCAAACAAAAATATAATAGAAAAGTAAAGTTGTATGAAAATTTTTATGACTCAATTAAAAGAAATATAAAAATAGTTTTACATAAACAAAATATAAATTTTTATGTATAAGTTCAGTCTTATTAGAATATGTTGCAATTTTTTTTTTTTGACTTCACTTTGTAATATTAGCCTTGTTAATAAATTTGTATTTTATATGTTTTTTTATTCTCCATTCGGTATATTATGAAATATCATAAAAAATCATTTATGGAATAACAAGGAAATTATTTATGGTTTGTTATGAATGTTTGATTATGTTGCAGGTATATTATGTCTGACCTTGCTTAAGGCTCTGACTCTAGACGACGTAGCATTACCCCGCATGCCGGTGAGGGTAGTAGCAAATAGTTAGCTTGTCCAGTAACAATAAGGTTGATGTTCTAAAGTGCAAAAATGTGAATCATATAAAACTCGGTTTAGTTATCCATAATATTCTTTTCTGGCAATGCTCACAGAATAATCGTATTCATGTAGAATGGTTACATTGAGTTTTATGCACGTTACTCTGCACTAAAATGAAATTAGCGCACTTTTTTTTACTGTACAACACGAATTACCATGTATTAAACTTTTGTACACATATGACTCAGCAAACTACAAGTGTGGGATACTTCTTGCTAATGAACTTAATTTTGTTACATGTTATCTTCCATGCATCTTTGGTCAGCTTTATCTATGCACACGTCCATCGGACGTGCCTCTGTACTGGTATACATATATACAAATATACGTATATACATATATACATACACACACATATATATATCTTTGTTAATAATTGTAATACATGTGGTATCACACTTTTTTGGTGTAAACGTGAAATACCAAAAATGCCCTTACATGGATACTATTAAATGATAAGATCGCATAAAAATAGGATCTATGATTAATTTCATTTATCAATTCAAAATGCTTCTCTATAAATATTACATGACCCAAATACTGCTTAAAACTAGGATATAACAAATAACATTTATTTACAAAATTACCTTTTTATTAAGTAACGATAGAAATAAAAACCAAAATTTAAAATAACAAAAAATAAATGTCACAACAATAAAAAATAAACTAACACACGAAATATATATAAAAGTCATTTTCTCTTAAATTATTAAACAAAAAATATTTCGTGCCTGCCATAATGCTCATGTGTGTGTGTGTGTTTGTGTGTATAATGTGTCTGTGCGCACATGTAGGCGTGCGTGAGTGTGTAAAAACTAGATATATACATACATATATATACATATATATAAAGCTCAAACATAACAAAGCCAACAAGAAGAAAAAAAACACAAAGAAACAGACAATGATATAATCACAGAAATAAACAGAACAACAATGTCAGAAATACATGTAACAACAACACGTACAGAACAATAGAGTACAATTGAAGAAAATATCAAGAAAAGACAATAAGGAAGCAACATACATAGAAAGATCATTATTAAAAATACCGGAATGATAGTTGGACCTAAATACATTAATGTGAGACTTAATGATTTTGAGATTATTTTTTTTAAAATAAGAGATTTCTTTAAGCTTATAAGAAGGATTCAAAATCCAATTGTAAATAAAAAGAGAGATTCTAAAAACCAAATTATCAAAATTACCATTATAGTTATAAAAATAACCATATTGGTTACTTTCTTACCATATATACCAACAAGTAATTAAAAAATAGTAGCATACACTACTAGATGAACAGTTTACTCCAACACCCCATTTCCAACGACCACCAACGGATATTAATGGACCGTCGGAAGCCATTGGAAACTGATATAATAAAGACCATTGGCGGCCGTTGGAAATCTTCCTGTTTATGTTTCAAAGAACCCGACCTGCTGCTCATTATTTTTGTTTTCTCCCCCAATTCAATTTCCATCCCCATTCCACCATTTCAACTTCTTCAATTTTGATTCCTCCACCCCAACAACCATTGCAACCGCCTCCGACATCATTTGCAAGCTTCTCCAACCCTTCTCCATGCTTGTTTCTCCCAGATTTAAGTGACATTCTTAAACCTACTTTTTAGGTTTTCAACTAATTTAGGTTTAATATGAGTTTTATTTGATTCCTAGTTGTTTGCATACATATATAACATCATATTATTCCCTAATTGCTATTGTTATCACCGTAATTATCAAATTCTTAGGAACTGTTAGCATGTATAGCAAATGCTTGGTGTTAGCATGTAATCGAACCCTTAAATGAAAACACTTGTTGCCATGAATTGTTAGCATTTTAAAATAGCGAATGTATGTGATTGGAGTTATGGTTATCAAAATCATATTTTTTTCAGCTTTTTCCGCTTCGTTGTGCATTGAAGTTATGGTTATCATGATTTATTTGTACGTATTGTAACAAATGTACATGACTCCTTTGTTGTAATTATTATAAAGAAAAATAATTATTATGTGAAATATAAATTCCATTTTTATCTACCGAAAAAGGAAATATTTTATAATCATATTGGGTTGGCTAGTGTGTAGATTTAAAATGGTAATAATGGTAAAATTAGTATAAGAATTTTTATGTTGTAATTATAATTTTATACTCCTTGCGTTTTCTACCAAAAACCATTTTCGTTTGATTTTTGTTTTAAATATTACTTTGGCATTTCATTTATCAGTAGACTATAAGTTGTTTTATATAATTAAATAATAGAGGTAAAGTCAGTCCTTTTTCGTTTTTTCTTTCAAACAAAAATATAATAGAAAAGTAAAGTTGTATGAAAATTTTTATGACTCAATTAAAAGAAATATAAAAATAGTTTTGCATAAACAAAATATAAATTTTTATGTACAAGTTCAGTCTTATTAGAATATGTTGCAATTTTTTTTGAATTCACTTTTTAATATTAGCCGTCTCAATAAATTTGTATTTTATATGTTTTTTATTCGCCATTCGGTATATTATGAAATATCATAAAAAAATCATTCATGGAATAACAAGGAAATTATTTATGGTTTGTTATGAATGTTTGATTATGTTGCAGGTATATTATGTCTGGCCCTGCTTAAGCCTCTGGCTCTAGACGATGTAGCATTACCCCACATGCCGGTGAGGGTAGTAGCGAACAGTTAGCTCCTCCAGTTGTTTTGAAGCCTAAGCTGACAAGGCATAAGTATCAAAATTAGAAAAATAACAATTTAATGTTTTTTTACATAATATAACTATGTTGGAATTCTGATACAAAGAGAGGAGAGAGACAAAGCAATGAAAAATTACAGACTACATCTTTATTGATTTCACTTTCTCTATTACAATAGAGATCCCTCTACTTATAGGAATGCTCTAGATAAGAATATTCCAGAGCATATTTGGCTTAATTGAATACAATACCAAATACAACTCACCATTAATGCAATACAAAATATAAGGTAATATATTTTGTCCTTATCTCTAACATCATATTTGACATATTTTCCTTATCTCTAACATCATATTTGGCATATTTTCTAAAGTTTTATTTCTCAGCATATCTCTTGGCATAGTCTTTCTCAACATCTTGGCATATTCTCCAACATCCCCCCTCAAACTCACGATGCTGAAAATCGTGAGTTTGCCGAATAGAAACTGCTACTTCAACATCGCCTCAGACGCCGTCATCAACTTTTCAATCTTTTAACAAACGGTTTTTAAAGTGGACCAACCACTCAATGGTTTTTAAAGTGGACCACACTCAATAATGGTTTTTAAAGTGGACCAACCACTCAATGGTTTTTAAAGTGGACCACACTCAATATTAATGGTTTTTAAAGTGGACCACACTCAATAATGGTTTTTAAAGTGGACCACACTCAATATTAGTGGTTTTTAAATTGGACCACACTCAATAATGGTTTTTAAAGTGGACCACACTCAATAATGGTTTTTAAAGTGGACCACACTCAATATTAATGGTTTTTAAAGTGGACCACACTCAATATTAATGGTTTTTAAAGTGGACCAACCACTAGAGTATATTGGTTTTTAAAGTGGACCAACCACTAGAGGTTAATGGAAGATGACTGGCTGTTATCATAATAGATCCATCAGTAGGGCAAAAGAATATATCAGCAGGGGGGAATAGCCACAACAAACGCCAAACATAAAAAAAAATCCGCAAGCAGCAACAAGATTTTTTTTTTTTTAGACACAAAAAAACAGCATCGACTACCACATCAGCCAACAATCACCATACTTCATCACCATAAACAGCCTTCATCATCAACAAACTCCATCCCAATACTCTTCAATCAGTAGGAAAACCAAATCGCCAGAAACAGAGGAGGCGAAGACCACTCGACGGTGCTGCACTGGCTATAGGGACCGCCGACTCTTTTTTTTCTTAATATACATATACATATCTCTCTCCTTCTCCCCTGGCTCTGATACCATGTTGGAATTCTGATACAAAGAGAGGAGAGAGACAAAGCAATGAAAAATTACAGACTACATCTTTATTGATTTCACTTTCTCTATTACAATAGAGATCCCTCTACTTATAGGAATGCTCTAGATAAGAATATTCCAGAGCATATTTGGCTTAATTGAATACAATACCAAATACAACTCACCATTAATGCAATACAAAATATAAGGTAATATATTTTGTCCTTATCTCTAACATCATATTTGACATATTTTCCTTATCTCTAACATCATATTTGGCATATTTTCTAACGTTTTATTTCTCAGCATATCTCTTGGCATAGTCTTGCTCAACATCTTGGCATATTCTCCAACAAACTATATTCTATAAAGTTCTAATTTATATTTAGCGCAGGGGGTTTGAGTTGGAGCCAACTCAGATGGTTCTAGATATCTCTGAGGATGCATATATGGCTAGAATGAGTGATTTCTGGCCTAAGTAGAGCAGGGTCTGGCAAGATTTTCGGGTCGTAATGAGTTGACGCAGGAGGAGGAAGGCAACCTATTTGATGTTGTTATGGATCCATCACAGCGGAGTAAGCGTTATGGATTCGGTAACCTAACGGTAATATTCGTATGATTTAACAATATTTCAGACTATATTTTGATAATTTAACATTTCAGGTTATATTTTGATAATTAAATTATCTTATGCACATTGATTGAACTAAAATAAAATTGTAAGAATGTAAGCTGAAATAATGCAACATTTGATATATGTGATATGCTTTTGTAATTATTTAGACAAGAATAAATGCAGTCAGGTTATGCATTGGTTGTAGGAAAAAAACATTAGTATTTATTGGTTAAGTCTTAAATGAAATATCTATTAGAGTGCAACTAATTTTTTTTTTCAAAAAGAGGGGAAAATTAGATCATTCAGTTTGTGCATGTAACATTTGAACTCAAAGTTTAAAGGCATTGTCTGCAGCAGTAGCCCAACAGTTAAGGACTTGCACCATAGTAACAGTGGTGCGGGTTCAAAACCGGAATGGCGTGCTAAGAGCTTACCATGTGCATACGCTAAGATCAACCACATATGTGGTGCTTATGGACCGGGATAGGTGCACTAGGGAGGGTTTTACGACTCTGATCGGTTTCCCTCCTGAACAAATTCAAAAAAAAGAAAGAAAAGAGTTTAAAGGCTTTCATTTGGATCGACCAACATAAGCTATTTTTAGCGTTTTGAAAACCAAACCTCTTTGTTTTGATTTATAAATAGCTTATATAAATCGATACAAATGTGGCATTCAAGAAAAAAAAACTTTCTTCCTTTTTAAATTTAAAAATGGTCTTCAAGAAGTGTACTATGGACATTTAAGAGTTAAAGATATATATCCTAACAACATATGCTAAAGTTATTAACTAAAATTACTCAAATAATCTTCTTAATTTTTTCTCTTTTGTTGAAAATAGGAATGTATTCTATAAAATAAAATTGGAAGTGTACTATGGCATACACTGCTTTTAGTCTAAAATTTTGATAGCTTATCTTACGTCTAATAATTATTCTTGTTCTAATTTTTGTGCAAGCTTTCAGTCTTAACACATCTATGTTCTAATATCTTTTATACTTGTATTTGCAGGTTTCACAAGCTAAGAAGGCACAGGATAAAGAAGAAATTAAGGAGATATAAGCATTGACTGAGCAACTGCAGGACCAGAATCGTGTGCAGGCTATGCAGATTGAGCAGCTGAATCAAAAGGTTGCGGAGTACGTGCACAATCATAGTAGTTTTCCTTCTTCGTCTGCTTCTGGAGGACATAGCAACAAACATGATGCAACTTGAGGTATGTTTTTTCAGTGTTTAGCTGGGAGATGTGATTTGTTTTGATGTTGTATATATTGGTACGGAGTGGATGGAACATGTTTGGATGTATTTTGATGGTTTATATATATTCGTATGGTTTGTAGACATGTTTGGATATTTGTAGACATGGTTTGTTTTGTATATATTGATGGTTCTGTGTTTTATTTTGGTTATTTGTATCGTTATTGGTATATATATGTTGAGTATATGTGGAATTGGTTGGAAATGGTTTGGAAATGGTTTGAAAATGAATTGAATTGGAAACGGGTTGGCCGGAAGGTTGTTTGCTTGCTGTTATATAAAAAAAGAACCCAGTATTTCCAACGGCTATCAACGGTTTTCAACGACTATTTGATCATGGTTTTATAACGGTTTCCAACGGCCTTATACTGTTGGAAAGGTTCCGTGGATTCTGTTGGAAGTCGTGAATGTTATTCCAACGGCTGTTCAAACGACTTCCAACGGCCGCCAACGGCTTTAGGCCGTTGGAATAGCCCTGTATTCTAGTAGTGATATGAGTACCTATTATTAACATTATAACAAAAACTATAATTATTCCAATAAAAATCACAATCAAAATGATTAAAGTTGATATGAAAATTAAAAAGGTTAAAAATACTAGATAAAATAATTTTAGAAATAGAACAATCGAAATAACGATGAGTAATATCTTCCTAAAAATGATTACAAGAATAATAATTTTTATTAATAATATTTTTCAATTTTTATAATTTCAATAACAACATTTTTCATTTTTAATAATTCAATAGTATTAAATTTGCAATGCAAAATAGTCCACATATGAAATTTGGTTTTGGGAGGCCAAATGTCCAATCGTTTTTTTTTTTACTGTTAACAATGAGAAACTATGAAAATTATAAAATGACTTGGAAGTAAAAGAACTGCTTTTATCCCAACACCAAATGTTAATACCTTCTTCATTATCAATTTTATGCAAATCTAATTTGATATGTAATAAGGCAAATTGCTTAAGAGTAAGGCCAACAAGAGTACGATTAAAACTAAAATTTCATGGAAAATTTTGATTATGATTGTAAATATCAGAAATCAATTTTTTTAAAAAATTACAAATATCATATAACTTTATAGATTTAATTTTTAAATAAATGATAGAAATCCAACAATCATCCGAAAGCTAGGTATTATTGCCAGAGTGGACAACAGAATTGATACCTAACTTATAAATATCAAAATTAAGCACAACAGATTTCCTAAAAATCCAGAGATTATTAGAATTGTTATTAGTACAAAGATTTAAATTAAAATTACCATCATACCATTGATTAGAAATTAACTCTCTCCGTAATAAATTAACATTACTACTGGTACTACCAAAATCAACTCCTAAACAGATTAACAGTGAAGGGGCAGTGGATTGCCATCAACACAAGAAGTGTCTTCGAAATCAAAAGCCAAATACTAGAAAGAACCAAGAGCATGAAGGGATAATCCGAGAGCTACATAAACGGACACCTTCTTGGGAGAAAGGAGCTCGAAATCTACAGGATACCGGCATGATATATTCGCCAGGGGGTTCCGTAATGGAGGGTTGCCTAGGAAATAAGACGAGCAAGGATAAGCCGGAGAGCTCATCTAATCAAAACCCATAAAAACGGAAGGGCTGTTAGTGTTAACCTGCTTAACACCGACACATCAGGAGATAAAAGCATTAAATATACCAAGCCTAAATCACCTAAGGGTTATTCGGAACTAGCCCCCGAAATAACCAAGCACCGGGAGGTCATTCTATTAAAAAATAGGTAAAATACCGGAAGTTACCCTTCGGAAGGCTAGACATTATCCCAAGGCTCCACCAGAAGGCAAACCGAAAACCAAAGGGGAATATAGGCTATCCATGCAAATCTCTGTAGTGTCGACACCAACAGGGGTTCCGAACCGGCAGCTATCTACATACATCACGAGGGCAAGCTCCTTTAAGTATTCATGAGAAAATTGGAAGCATGCACCCGAAAGCTACAACCAGGAGAACAAATGCCTTCCGAAAGTCGTTTACATCGACAAACTCATATCAATCTCGAAAAAGCTCCGATTGACCGGGACCCTCACTTAGGAAGCTCTAATCAGCACCGTAAAAGCGGCCGGAAGCTAAACATCCGAGTCCAAGGAGAAAAGCGGCCGATAGAGGCTTCTGCAGGCCCAATAGCCCAAAAGCAGAAGGGACCCCGAATTCTCTGTAAATAATACCCCAGGGGTCATATTTTGGGGACGATTTTTTCATTTCTCAATCTTGTTTCTTCTTCTCTGAGGAGCAAACCCTAATTTCCAAATCAGATTGGGGATTTCTTCATCTTTTATAGTACATCTACAATTCATGAATGGAGATGTCCGAGACTTAAACATATTGTGATTTGATAATCATGTTGTGCCATTAAAACACTAACCTTTCGTGTGAAAGAATCATTCACGACACCTTAATAAAGAGGAAGGGCTTCATGGAAATCTGAAGCCTTCCCCCTTTTATTTCAAGGATTGGCAACGTGAATCAACCCTCTCATAATGAGCCTAATGCTACTCAATGCTGGCAAAGAGATTGACTTCAGGCTTATGACTTGATCACTAACGCAACCAAGGCCCTTCGGGCCGGCTCGATGCGGAAGGATCAATTGAGTTAATAAGTGTTGTAATACCCTTACCATCCGAATATCGGGAAGCATTAGCCTGTTTTTCTCTTATCACAATCATTTTACCCATGATCTAAGGGGTAACTGACTAAGCAAGGCTTCAGTCGTGCCAAACTAAATAAACCCTTCTTCAAGGTACTTCAGAACTCCATAGTCTTATAAGCGTGATATTCACCCCTTGAGGGAAAAATAACTAATCTTCAAAACAGAGATTTTGATACCTAGGAAATGGTAGATTTAGTTAAGGGGCACCGATCCCCGGTTGTCTTTCAATTATCTTATATCGCGACTGCACCAATTTTCCTAAACACATGTTTTATATGGCTTATTCCGGGTGTTGACGGAAAATAACGTTAACAACTACCATTAAATTTCCAAATCCATTTTCTTAATATAGAAATATTAAGATTGTATAAATTTATAATTCCTGATCCACCCTCTTTTTTAGGCTTACAAATATCCCAGTAAGCTAAACATTTGGAACGGGAAAAATAAAATAAAAATTATAAAATTAGACCTTTTAATTTATGAATATTTATATATTAATTTATATATATATAATACTTAGAAAGAAATATATAAATTTACATTTGTAAATAAAATAAAATTATGCTTTGGAGTTTTTTAATTGTTGCAAATATGATTTAGTGCAACTAAGAGCAATATATTTATATATAAGTTTAAACGTGCATTTTTTTAGTTAACTTAATTATTATAAAATGTAAATAGCTGAGAAACCACAAGAGGATGAGAGAGAAGAAATTTTATTCGTTGTAATTTGATACATTCATTTCCATTACATAGGCATATATATAAGCTTTTGAGCTTGAAATACAACATATCTCATGTCCTTGGACTAAAGCAAAGGTGTATGTGTGTGTGTGTGTGTATATATATATATATTATATATATACATATATTATGATATCCCCTATTGAATATGTGTCTTCAAAATCTTGAATGCTCTTCTAACTTGAGGTTGTCCCTTTTAAAACTTATATAATAATTTCTTCCCCTTATTTTTTTTACATGTACATGTTTAGACGATATAGATGTTGTATATTAACTCATTAAATATGCTAACACAATGTGAAAACACTGAATGAGGAAAAAATGCAACTTGTAAAATCATAAATATCATATAAAAATGTTATTCCTTAAAGAGTTAATACTTCATAATCAAAGTAATGCCTCATTAAAATCTTCTTAGAAAAACCCATAGGAAAAATCTTTGCAAATGAAATAGAGTGCAGTAACATATTGTAGCATCTTATTTCATCAAAAGAAATTTGATAATTCTAGATCAAAATAATATCTTATCACAACTTTACTAAGAAAACCACAACGGGGAAAACCTTAGTGAAGAAAAAATAGTATATATAATATGACATATTTTGGTTGTTTATTGCATCAAAAGATGTTTGATACTTCTAGATCAAGATGTTGTTTCGTTAAAACATTACTAAGAAAAATCCAACGCGAAAAATCTTAAGGAAGGAAAAAATAGTACAATATAATATGTCATATTTCAATAATTTACTAAATCAAACTGAATTTGATGCTTCAAGATCAATATAATGTCTCCTTAAAACCATACTAAGAAAAACACTTTGAAAAAAAAATTAATGAAGGAAAAAGAGAACATTATGATATACTTGTATGTGCTTTTCCTAGTTTTGTAGTTTCTCCTTTAAGTCTGAATATGTATCTTGACAACTCAAATCATATATAAATACTTATAATCTATTTAGCTTAGGAAAAGATAGATAAAATTAAAACAAAAAAATAGTAATTCTATTTTACCTTTTTTATATGCTCTTCATTTACAAATAATTTCGTCTAATAAAATCAAAATTTCCATAATTGTTTCTTCCAAATGTAATTCTAACTTTATGCACTTTGTATGCAATTTTTATGGAAAAAACCTTGTTTCTTTCATTTTGGTGCTTCATATTAGTTATTGCAACTATACATTTGATGGATATTAAGAGTTTTTGTAACGTCCCAGATTTTTGAACATAATTACGAATATTTAATTATGTTTTTTTAATATTGATTTAATGGATTTTTATACTGAAATTATTTAATAAAAACTAAGTTTTAATATATACATTTATAATTTAATTAAAACGAGCTCGGAACACGCGGTAGTTCATAATATTGAGTTTTGAACTTTAATTGAATATACAGGATCCGATATAAGTTGGATTTCTGTGAAACAAGAAACTTTTGAATCTGTTTGATAATAATTTTCTAATGAAAGAGAAAAATAGGGATTTCATCGTACAAATTGCTAGTTATGTCCAATTCAAATTTTCAAATACTTGCTAAAGAATCGTTAATAAATTAAAACGGTTTATTTATAATTATAAAAGGATTTTTATATAAATAGAATATCGTTTTAACCTGAATTTATGAATATTGAGTTTTCAAATCTATATTTGTTGAATCTGTATAAGATTTAGTTTGGTGATACACAACAATAGTTTATTATTTATTGAATTGTTTTGAATTTAATTATGTATTATTGGCCTTAAAAATGATTATTTTTCAAATGACCTCCGTTTTTGGTGAAACGAATTTTATTGGAATATGTATAATTTATTATTGCTAGTTTTCCAGTTTGGAACCAAACAGATTTGTTTCGTCGGTAGACGAAATTTAAAGGTGAATTAATGGATAAATTGATATCTAAATAGCATTGTTTTTTCAAACGGAGACCATTTTCAATGAAATTAGTTTCACTTAGACCGGAACGTCAAGACGTAGCAGTGTATTTATTTTCGTTGAGTTTGGAGTCGGTGAATGGCGGTACGTATATTCAACATACCTCGTAAATAGAGGTAAGTAAATGGACGTATCCAAAACATATCAAAAAGTAAATATATAAAAATACACAAAAGGTTACTCGGCTGCAATGGTTCGTAATATAACCTACCCAGATTTATTTTCTACAGCTATCTGTTTGAAACAAACGTGCAGTAGTTTGCTATTTTAAACCACTTTTTATAAGCAACACAATCCGCAAACACATCATACAATATTGAGACACCTAATATTTAAGCTTTCTAATAAACATGGAGTAGAAATAATTCAATGTAAAAATTGGAATGAATGAAACTTGTCATAATAGACTAGTCATTTTTATAATCAGTTTCACATATAATTCTGTAACGCTAGTAACATGAATTAGATAAAGGCTTCAAATCATGCACAAAAACGTACAGACATGAGACATCCTATATTTTCTTTTCTTTTCCATGCGCCGACCTTTCTTTCAACCTTCAACAATCAGTCGAACTACCCTACAACTGCACCTACCGTGATGTGACACGCTTCTTATCCCCTCATTCATTCTTCTATATACAGGGGGCATCTCTTTCGTTTGTTCTCGTGGTAAACTTAAAAAAGGGACCTCTTGTAAAAATATATATACATATTCATCAGCCTTCACACACTTAACAATCCAAAACCTCCCTGCTAATAAAATACAAAGCGTGATGCCAATCTTGGAAGAAGCATGGTTTTGCTGTCTTTAACATGGAGATATGGTGAAGTGGGTGAGCACGGTGGAGAGTTTGCGTGGGTTCAGAAGCGTACTGGGTGGTTGCTGGTGGGTCAGAGAGTTAACGACGGTGTAAGGATGAAGCTCCATATTTTGTGCATGGAGGCAAGAGGCTGGAAGACCTGCTATGGTGCAGGTGGGAGCACGGTGAGGCTGAGTGTTGCGTGCGGTGACGAACTGAAATGGTGGAGTGTGCTGAACAAACAGTAGCATGGGGTTTCACCCTAGCAAGTTTGGCAAATGGGGTGCTTCGATCTACGCAGTATTTGAAAATGTCAACTTATTAATATAAATCTTTCGGTGATTCTAGAGCCATTTTTATATTTATGGTAACTCAAGGTGCTGTGCAAATTTCTTGATTCACAATACTTTAAAAACCATATGGCATGTACTACATATAATGGGGTTTAGTGAGTTTGTATGAGACTGGGAAGGGGTAAAAGAAAACGCTGGGAAGAATCGCATGGAGGAAGGCAAATACTGGAGCTGTTATATGCGTTAGGGAAGGCATCAGGTTGCATGGATTTTGTGGTTGTGCGTGTTTTGGTGAAGAAAGCTGTGGGCATGTTTTCTGCTAAGCTAACTGTTGCGGTTTTGGGGTGGCAAACGTGAAGTTGGGCTGAATGGGGCGTGGGCTTTGGGCTTGGCATGGGCCTTTGCTATTTAAAAAAATGGTAAAAAGGGAAAAGCGCGAATAGGTTAGGAGAATGGGGGAGAACGTGAAAACAAGAATATGGGGGAAGGAATAATACATGGCAGACATGGGCTTGTTTTTGTGGAATGGTCGTTAGGCCTTCGTGAGTTTTATTTAGAAAAAAAGAACATGAAATGGAGAAGCCACAGTGCCTGGGAAGAAGTAAAAACTATAAATGTCCAGTTGAGGTGAAATTGAAGCCACAAATAATGGAAGAGAGTTGGAAAATTTCGAGTGGGTTAACCATTTGGCGTGAATTCAACTGGACAAAAAAGTACTGTCATCTGCGTTTTAGCATTTAAAGGGAAAATACGTGGTGATCTTCGAGAAGTCCTGAAAGGGTAAGTAATGCTGAATTCTCGGCGTATTCATTCATTTTTAACAAATTAATTAAACCTTAGCGATTTCATAATTAAGGAATTTATTGGTTAAATTAAACCGTGTATGCTCTTAAGGGTGTAACATTTACTTACATCAACAGAATTAAATAAAACAAAGAGCATCGAAACCGTGTCGACGAGCGCAATATGCTAGAGTTATTTGGACGAAGGTGGAAGCAGCAGAGATTTTTAATTAAATTAAATGCATGTTTAATTTAATTAAAACAAACTGGTTCGACGATGAAAACCAAGGTGAGTTCAACTCATTCAGTTTATCCCATTTATATTTTATATAAACCGGGTTTTTATATTATGCGCAATATTTGCTAATGATTGATGACTGTTTGCATAGATGCTGAATAATTTTAATATTCATTGATTTAACTAAACGTTTGTTTAATTAAATCGAAATAAATTGTTACTTTAACGATTATATTTCAAACGAGGTAACTTACCTTGTTGGTTACGTTTATAAAAATGTAAACATATTAAATAAATAACCAGATGCTTGAATGGATGTTATAGATTGGTTATTGATTGTTATTGTTAAATTGTTTGTTACTACCAAAACTAACTCTAAAACAAGTTGATGGTGAAGATGTATCAAATGAACATAAGCACATAAGAATTCTCCAAAAGCAAGAGCCAAACACTAGAAAGAACTAAGAGCAGGAAGAAATGATCCAAGAGCTGCATAAACCAACACCTTTTTCGGGAAAAGGAGCTTAAAATCTATATAATACCGACAGAGTTCATCCGGCAGGGTGGTTCTATAGCGAAAGGTCATCTAAGTCAGAAACTAAGAAAGAGGAAGGCAAGAGCTTTGCTTATTGAAATCCAGAAGGATGGAAGGACTGTCGATATTAACCTGCTTATTACCGGTACATCAGGATGCGAAAGCTTCAAGAGTATCAAGCCATAAGTACATAGAGATTATCTGGAACCATCTTTCGGAACATCTACTGCATAAACACTGAAAGGTTATATAGATAGACACCAGACAAATCACCTGGAGCCACCTTCCGGAAGATCAGGCTATACCCGGACACTCCACCGAAAGGCATACCGGAACCCTTGAAGGAATACGGGCTATCCATACTAATCTACATAGTACAGACACCAATAGTGGTTCCAAACCGGCAGCTATCTACATACATTATGAGGGCAAGCTCCTCAAAGTATTCTTGAGAAAACCGGAAGCCTACACCCATAAGCCACAACCGGGAGCACAAATGCCTTCTGAAAGCCATTTACATCGAAAAGCTCACATCAATCTCGAAGAAGCCTCAACTGACCAGGATCCTCGCTCTGGAAGCTATAATCAGCACCACAAAGCGATCGGAAGCTAAAACATCCGAGACCAAAGAGAAAAGCGGTCGACAGAGGCTTCTGTAGGCCCAACGGCCCAACTGCAGAAGGGGTCCCGAATTCTCTATAAAAAAAGACCCCACGGGTAACATTTTGGGGACGATTTTCTCATTCTTATTCTTGTATTCCTTTTCTCTAGAGTAAACCCTAATTCTTAGATCAATATGGGGATTTCCTCTATTTTATTCATGTATTCTAAATCAAAGATCAATAAAGAGTGAATCAATACTTGTGATATTTCTTTATGAGTTTGCCATGCTATTTCCTAGTTATTATTGCCGCAGCATACTGTTTGTTTCATACATATACACAAGCCCTTACCCAAATCTTTCCGTGAACTAGGTGAAACGCCCCTTCCTACAAGCTTAGACCTTTACGCAAGCTTAGTGCAGAACCCCATTCTACAAACTGTTAAGTTCCTTACCAAGGGTTGTGTTTAGGAATCCATCATCCCGAGTTAACTGTTGGTTCTTGAATCGCTTAAGCGTGATGCTCACCCCATCGAGGGAAGAGTAACTATTCTTTCGGATTCTACACCTTGATATCTAGGAAACGATGAACTAACTCAAACTTGCAAAGGCTAACAACTCATTTCCCCCTTAGGTCCACTTCCATAGACCTATTCGTTTACATTTTGGAGCTAGAAGGAGGGCTTGAACCTCCGATCCTTTGGCTAACCTTCCCATATATCTACCTTTGTTGTTCTGTCCCAGATTGGACTAAGGCTTTGAAGAAGCAAAGCTATGGGTAAGAGGTCCCAACAAGAGTCTTCTGAATCTCGAATGGATAAGTCAGAAATCGCTGACCCAAGAGTAGCAGAAGAACAAGGGATGAGAATGAAAGCCTTGCGGATAATGAAGCTGAAAAGGGAAATATAACAATATGCTTCTGGCGCTTGGGATAATAGCCTTTCCCACATAGGACAAATCCTAACACCTCCTCCAACCGGCTCTAAACACCTCCTCCAACCGGCTCTACATCAAAGGATATTAACATTTTCTCTCATATAATGGAAATTCTCCACAAGCAAATCAGAGGAATGGTGCTTGAACAAGAAATAATGAATGATTTTGACCACTTCACCAACAAATGGACTGAAGAGATAGCACCTCAACCTCATTATATTTTGGGAAGCAGGAACAAAAATATAGGTAAGACAGCAAAACTGGGTTGCAAAAGTTTAGATCCCAGCGGCAAGGAGAGAGGCTTACGCCAGGATTACCCAAGGGATACTGCCTTACCACTTCAATGGAAAATATCTACTTCCTAACTAAACACGAGCTCAACTATTGGTCGTTCGCAAAGAATAAACTCAAATACAAAGGAAGTCAGGAGGACCCTACTGCCATTACCACATGATAAATGGACATGAAACTAACCACTGTGGAATCTTTGTGGAAATGGTCATCAAATTCATCAACCAAGGCCAATTACAAGAGTTTATAAAAAGATCATACCAAGTTCAATAAAATTCCTTAGGGAAAGGATTATCAAACACAACCAAGGGTATGGAAAACCCTCCTTACAAAGCTTAAAGAAACCCAAGATGGGCCAAACTGCAAATGGATTAAATCCCATGTCATCACCAAAATTGGTCAAGACCAGGCATCCCCCGGAGGGGGGTGGTGTGTTAGTCTTTCTCCATTCCCAAATCAGAGGGGGCTACGTTAAAGCATAAAAAGCATAAGCCTCCGTTTCACACCAGAAATGGTCGTGGCGGTGCATCTAAAATTAGAACGCCCTACCTTTGCTCGTAGAAGAGTATGCCCTGCCTCTACTATGAACTAAGCACATCCTACTGCTGCTCGCAGAAAAACACGACCTACCTCTGCTTATGTTCCGTATTACCCGCAGAAGGGAACACCAACCCTATCATTGCCTACGATGGTGAGGATAGGGCACCCCTGGGAGGGAGGTGGTGTGTAAGCCTCTATCAGTACCTATGATGGCCAATGTAGAGCATCAAAAGAGTTGACCATAATTATGTGTCTACAATGGCTCGGTTTAAGTTTCTAAGACCTTATCTTCACCTACGATGGTCTGGACAAGGCACCTCCTGGAGAAAAGTCAGCTAAGTCCTTGGGTCCTGCTTGTGGATAAGCTAGCCAAGCGCATCGGACACACAGGCCCAGAGAGTGGCCAACAAAGCACATACATCCTCTGCTTTGACATCAAAAGCCTAGAGAGTGGCTCAGGAAGCATGTACAACCTCTGCTTCACAAATAAAAGCCAAGGGGGATACAAAAACTTTAATACCAAAAGTGGATTTCGAGTACTCAATCTCTAATTGCCTGAACAAGGAGTGGTTCAGGTCTTTAATATCAATACCCGAATCTAGGTTGGTTCGGTCTTCACAAATACCAAAAGCGGATTTATGGTCTCCTATTTTAATAACCCGAATCTGAGTTGGATCAGATCTTCACAAGTGCCGGAAGGGGAATACCGGTCTTATCTCAATACCAAATTCGGGTTGATTTGACTCTCCACAAAGGCCAGAAGCGGGCTCTTGGTCTCCTATCTTAATGAATATGGTCTGATTTAAGTATAAATCACAACTGGATGTAGAGTTCTAGTCTCGTCACAAATATCCAAATCTGGATCGATTCAGAATCTTAAATCGAAACAAGAAGGAGTTGTTCAACCTTTTTAGTAGCTCAAATATAGCTCGGAACTACACGTTCATTATTACTAAGGATAAACCCATGGCCTTCTCACTTGCTCAGGGAAGTGCCTTTTAACTTATACACTCATCAGTTTGTTATTCAAGCATGACAAATATTTGTACTAACACACAAAACACAAGTAAGAACTATAGACATTTCATATCTCCCATACCTCGGCACTATTAACCCCATTGATAGCGAGTGGCGCTTTACGAAGGCCTATAAGGTAAACTTCTAACGAAGTGTGTTGAATATGTACACCATGTCATGGTAAAGCCATAGCGAGAGAAAAGCGTTTACACCGGAATGTGTGATCGCATGTTAAGTGATACACTAATGGATCCTACCTCAATTTATAAGCAGCATCATTATAAAATATTACATGTGACATGTGATATACCAGGTACTTCATATCTTACATAATTATTTACAAAAAAATCGTAGGATAAACACATCCCCAGAGGAGAGAACACCTATACCGGATACCAAAGCTTCTGTATGAGCATAGTCTAGCTCTCAATGAAAAGCTTCTTATTCATTAGACAAGGAAAAAAAATATAGAATGATGAATCGTAGTATGTAAAAGTCCATTGACCTTTCGCATCTTTTCTATGACCACGTATGAATCGTCCGAGGTTTTAGGTTGCAACTTCAAAGCTCGGTTGAAGGCCTTGCCCATTTCACAAAGATTTCTGTTTTCCTTCTTCAAGTCAAAAACATCTTTACGTAAAGCCTATTTCTCCTTTTGCAATTTCTTAATTTTGGAAGTGTAAAGATCAATACGACGAAATTTATCCTCACCATTTTTTCTATAATAAAAGCCTTTCATGTTGGCCTTAGTCTTTCTATGCCACCTAGCGGCGAGGGAATGATCTAGTCTGAAAGGAAAATCCCTTACCTCAAGCACTGAGGACTCGAACTCCATTGAAGCTCGCAAGAATTCAGTGTGGAATTTTCAAGAGTGCATCTGAAGATAGATTTCCATTCTTTGCATTGTGTTAGTATATCGTCACGTTTTATCTCCAAGTCAAAGACTTGATGATGGAGTTCATCCTTTTCTTCATCAAAATTGATAGAAGGATTTGTCTTTATATCCCTCTTCGTCTCAAGGATGTGTTTATCCTTCTGCTTTATTTGTATCTCCAATATACCTATTTGTTCTTTCAAGCGTCGCACAAATAGTTCTTCGGATAAGGCGGATCTGTCAAAGTATCGCTAGAAGAACCCCTCCAGAAGGTTTCCCGGATGCGAAATAAATCAAACGCCCTTATATACGTAAAAGGAAATATGTCTTCCAGTGAATTTTCCTATTTAATATAAATAAATGAGCTACCGCTTGCAGAATCAACTTTCGGAAAATAAAACATCAAAACTAAGCCACAAAACTACCTACAAAAAGAAAGAAATGAATACAAAAACAATTCATGTCCATGCAAATTAACGTCAACTACAGAGGGTGCAACAAATTAAATTTTTTCTCCAGTGCTCCCTTCATTCATGTTACATATTAATTTCGTATGTTGGGCCCTAAATTTCTTTAAAATCATCTCCCAATCATCCCCCAGGAAGTTAAAGGATAGCCGAGGTTACTTCATATAAACATGCTTAAGCTCTCTCAAAAAGCGTTCTCTGCCAGATTTATAGGAAAGTTTTGTGAGAAATTCCCTCCTCAGCCTAGAGAGAGTGCAAATCATCCTTGGAAACAAAATAATTAGTGGAAACAAGATCTTTATCACTATAAGAATAAGTCGTTAAGGATCGGTTCCCACAAGTAAAGAAGAAACTCAAGAATAAAGGTTCATACATGAGGAATGAGGGAAACCGTTTGTATCCTCGTTCTTTCTCACCGGGTTCTGGGAGAACGACCTTTTTGGCAAACCCGCCATCTCTACATGAAGTAACTACGAACACAGAAAGCATACCTTCCTCCCTGATATCCATATCATGCCCCCACTTGGAGTCAAAAACGTTGTTGTGATCACCTATATCATCACTCCAACACGCAAAGTTGGATTTTCATCGTTACCAGGCACTGAATAATCGGGAAGCTCTTCAACAAATAGAAGATCCTCAATCCTCGCCTTTTTTCCTTTGGAAACTTCAATATCCTGTTTGGCCATCCTAATTCGCCCTAAGATTCTGCCCTGAAGGGATGCATGTAAGGAAAATCCATGTCCAGAAACTTGCCGCAGGTATCGCGATAGACCAAAGAGAGTGCCTTTTCATAATATTCTGCCATCATGTCTGGAAGATGTACCCTCAGAAACATGGAAATCATGTCCTGAGTTTCATAAATATCTGTTTAGCATTTGAAAGAGTTGCCTCCTTTGTTCTCAGTCTCCTTGCATGCTTTGCCAACATATCCGACTGCTCGTGCTTAAGGGCTGAAACTTTAGCAGCTAAGGAACTGTTGCCAGCCCTTTCCCTCTCAAGAGACACTCTCAACTGACTATAGGCTTCCTCATTGTTGCTCGTCGCTAAATTTAAGTCACAGATCTTAGACTCTAACGCGGCTTTCTTTTCTTTGAGCTCTTTCTTCTCATGAGATAATGAAGCCACCATTGCCCCGGCAATGTACATTTGGATATCTAAAAAGGAACAATGTAATGTTAACCCTTACATGAGGTAAACGAATAAAGAGTTTAGGAGAACAATAGTATGAACCAGAAGTTGTCGCTTAACCAGTTGACGACAAAAACCAGACCATCTGTAAAAACAAACCCCGGAATATCGGAAACATCAACAAAAGGTAAGACAGATCTAACAATACCATCAAAGTCCGAAGTCGATAAAGGAGGATTTACTGGATTATATTATCGATAAGAAGGGGAGAATGGCTCATTCTCCCTCAAATCTGAAATTCCCTGAGAGTCGGATCTTAAAAAGCCAACAACAAAATCACTTCCTGCAGTCTCCACTGAAGAAGGACACGTGTTAGAAGAGTTTCCAAGAAAAGGGCCCAGGGGGCTGGATAACAATCGACAACCAGGCGACTCAACGGTTTCATCACCAAAAGGACGGGAGATAAAATTAGCCCTTTTATATATAACCAGTGCCGACAGCCGAAGCTGCCCTCTTTTTAGGCGAAGACTCAAGATGGGTGGAGGCAGTTGGAGAAATACATGAATCATCCCCAAGAGAAACCTAATGCAATAGAGAAGGTTGTCCTAAGAAATTTTGTCCTAGGGGTAAATGGGCATGTTTGCGGAGATATTTCGAAGGTAATGGAACAGAATGCTGCCTCAATTCATCAGGAACTCCACCCATGGCATCAACAACTTGAAGCTCCATCACTCCAAGCTTCGCTTCCTTTGAAAAAGCCTAGCAGACTTGCTCAACCCGAAGTCGTCGATTTGTGGAATCCCAGACATAGCGCTACTAGGTGATATCGTAACATAAACATGTGTTTTAATCTCATTTCCATTCAATAATAGCATACAAGCTACACATATGCAAACAAATGATATAAAGTTTTGTTGGCCCACTAAACAATAAAATAGACTACGAAGATCGATGTCTAAAAATTAGATTGCTTTTTATTTCAAACTAGTTATCTATATAAATGCTTGCTTTCCAGATCCTGATAATGAATGAGGACAGACACAATTTATTGAAATCACGATTAGACATCGTCTCATACGATTATTGGGAGTTTTATCCGCATTAGGGCCGTCGAACCCCAATTTAGGGCATAATCCAAACCAACGATTAAGATTAAAACAAGGAAACTTACGATTAGTTAAGCCTAAAACCTTAAAGAGTAGTGTGGTAAATTCTGATGAACACTAACCTCGTTTGAGTAAAATGTTACGCATGAAAAACAGAAAGAAAAGAAAAGAAGATTCCTTTAGGCAAGAGCTCGCTTTTTAATCTGTGCCACACATCTAAAATCAAATCAACGAACATGAATAATACTGGAAAAGCAAAAAAGTCAAGAATCTTGTGTGATCGAAACCTTACAGCCTTGTAACAACCCGGATTTTCAAAACCAATTTAAAATTTTTATTTTAGCTATTTTAATGAATTTTTAATATTTAAAATGATTTATTTTAAATAATAACGACTAAAAATTTATTTAAATCGAAGTTAGAACAAATAAATTTATTTTAATTATATAACGAGCCTGAAATAGCGCGGCAGTTTGAAAATTCGATTTCAAATTTCAAATGAATGTACAGGATTCAAAATAAACCGGATTTCAGTAAAACAAGAAATATTTGAATCTTTTGAAAATATCTTTCCAAAGAATGTGAAAAATCCAAATTTCAAAACGGGAATAAAAAGTTATGTCCAGTTGAAAATTCAGATTAGTCGCTAGGGAATTTTATATAATATATAGCCCTTAAAAATAGCGTTTTAGCAAATGACCTCCGTTTTCGATGAGACCACTTTTGTTGG
Organism: Allium sativum; assembly: GCA_030737875.1. Lineage (NCBI taxonomy): Eukaryota > Viridiplantae > Streptophyta > Magnoliopsida > Asparagales > Amaryllidaceae > Allium > Allium sativum. The sequence goes on along the minus strand of CM060927.1, from coordinate 80,822,459 downwards.
ATCTGGAATGTCAAATTATTGATAGATTCCAATTTTCATAATTTTTGGAATTAATATGTGAGCGTGGTAAAATTAAACGTGTGTGGTCAATTCAATTTGAATTTAATCGACTGGAAAATGACCGTTTTTCAAAAGGTCTCCAAATTCGACGAAATTAGTTTTGTTAGTACCATATCATCAAAACATAGCCAAATTTATTTTTCTGGAATTTTTGGAGTCAGTATGTGGCCCCGGTAATTTAAAATGTGCGTTCAAATTAAATATATATTGATTTATATTTTAATTTTGATAAAAACTATTCAAAACGATAGAATTGGCTAACAAAACATATTCCATTGTGTCCGGAATAGGGGTATTGGTTAAGGGCGATAGTCGTTGGGTTCGATTTGGAGTTCGGAGGAAAAACTTCACTTAATATCAATTCAACGAATTAAAATATTATTAAATATACATAAAAACCTTATACCCTAACCCTAACTCACAATTCCGCCGTCGTTCACAATTTCAAGGGCTGAAATTGCTCAAAAATTCATGCCTAAATTTCTTTAAATCCACAAATCGATTTATTAACCTTCCAAAGATAAAATCGAAGTGTCTTCATTGCTCTCTCCATTCATACCGGAATGATCGAATTTCGTACGGTGTGTGAGGAATAATCCGAGCTCGAAGTGGCTTTTTTGGAGGGATTTTTGGGGCGCCTGGTACCCGCGAGTTCGACGGTGCTCAGGCTGTTGGAGGCGCATGTGAAGGCCATTGGCGTGGTCACGTTGGACTGGAGTTCGATGGCTTGGATTGTTGCCAATGGCGTGAAGATTGAAGAGTGCGGTGGGTTTTCTCAAATCGACGGTTTACAGAGGGAACGAGGAAGACAAAGAAGTTGCGATCTGAATTTTTATTAAGGAAATGTTAACTAAGGTTATTAAAATTAATTATATGTAAATTAATTCATTTTTGTAATCAAGTTTTAAATACATGTATCTTGTTCAAATTTTATCAGAATTCAAAAGTTCAAAATGCTTTGAAATCGTTGAGCCGAACTCTACGCAATAAATGGACCAATTCAGAAAAGGAGCTAGTGGTGATTTTTGACTAAATTAAATGAACATTTTAATTTAGTGAAAAACAATTGTTATATGAACGATTCTGAAAACCGATCAATGTGAGAACTCTCTCTCACTGAAATTATTTTATAGTTAAAATATTCTAGGTTGCAGACAGTGCTTAGTAGCGCCCGACACTATTTATTGTACAAACCATAATTAACTGTATTGTGGTGTGATTGTGATGTGAATGAAATATATATATATATATATATACGATGCGAAAATTATATATATATATATGCGCTGTGAATAATATATATATGAAATGAAAATAATATATATATATATATATGTGAAATGAATTATATATATAATATGGAAAATATATGTATATGAAATGTGAATAATATATGTATATGAAATGAAGAATAATATATATATATATGAAACGTGAAAATAATATATATATATATATATATATGAAATGTGAAAATTTATATATATATATATATATGAAATGTGAATAATATATATATATATATATGAAGCGTGAAAATAATATATATATATATATATGAAATGTGAAGAATAATATATATATGAAGTGTGAAAATAATATATATATGAAATGTGAATTATATATATATATGAAATGTGAATAATATATATACGATGTGAAAATATACATACATACATACATATATATATTTATATATGCGATGTATAAAATCTATATATGCGATGTGAAAAATATTTGTTCCCTAAAAATATTATTTTTAACTTATATATGTGATATATAAAATGCTCGTGTATTGAAATGATTATTAGATTGTTAAAAATATTATTTTTAACATATACATGCACTGTATAAAATTATCATGTAATGGAATATTCAATTTTGATTTAAAATTGAAATGGAAGTTGAAATCATTTTTGAAACAAATTTAAAACAGTTTATAAAATATGTTTTAAATGGAAATCGATGAAATATATATAATATATATATTATATATGTTAAATGGCCTGAATAGAACGCGCAGTGTAGCGACCGTTCGCGAATTTCAACCATTAACTTCAAATGGACGTAACGGGAGATCCGACCGTCGGGTTCTCCTAAAACCTGAACCGTTGGGTTCGTATCAAAAAGAGCTTTCCAACGGATATAAGAGATTCTAAATCTAATGGTCGGATTTAGATTTATGTCCAAATCAAATTTGGAAAAGGTCGATGTAAGTGTAGTTCGGTGACCGATATTGGAAACTGACTGTACGGGCCTTGATAAAATTATTAAAAATATAATAATTTGTGTAAAATCATAATAAATGATCTGGAAAGAATTTGGATGAAAAATTCCAATTTTGTAAAGATAAAAATATATTTTTATCGAAATGAACTAGTTATTCACTAGAAATAATAATCCAATATTTTTATATAAATAAATTGGATCAAAATGGTTTTAAAATAACTAGAATTTTTCAATGTATGAATTGGAATGGATATGAATGGAAATAATCTTCGGAATATTTCAATATTAGATTCAATGATTATACGGATATTGTGGACGGATTTGGAAGATATATATATCGTTATACCCAATACGATATTTGTTGATTTTAGAATTTGATATTGAATATATGCCGATATTATTTTCTATCCAGAGCCTTGTATTTAATATCAAATTGGATTTTGGGTTTGTCAAGAATGGTGTCTTCATTAACACTGTTCTTAAACCCAAATGAGAAATGATTAAATCTTTTAATTAAGATTTAATGAAGTTTACCAATTAATTAATATTTAATTGGAATTGAATTGAAATTGGATTATGGGTTTGTCGTGAACTATGTTTAAATGACATTAGTTCTTTAACCCTAGTAAAAGCATGATTAATTTCCAGAAAGTTGAACAATCAATAAGAAATGATTTTTGGGATTAAAACCAATTGGAGTTTGAATAAATCTTTAATTAGATTGTGAATGAATAAATGGTAATTGAATTTACCAAAACACGTGATGTGATTAAACCAAATTTACTTGGTTGTTGATATTCATGATTGTGATTGATTGATTGTTTGGATTGTGCTCGACCAGTTTATGAACAAGATATGCTTTTACATTTAGCGTTGGGTTGGGTAGAAATACTGGTATGCTAACATCTTATGAAACACTTCACGATTTGACTATGGGATGTGTAGCGATGTTGTTGTGTTCATTTCAAATTTAATGAATGATTTTGAAATGATATTTTTCTTAAGTGAAAAGAATAGTATTCCCGATTTTGGACAGGGAATGTTTTATAAAAATGATTTATAAAACAGAAAGGATTTCGAGGGCTAAAACCCGATGATTCCGAAATGATTAGGAAATGTATTATGGTTTTACATTGCAGTTCATCACATATTCGATTAGTTGCTATTAATGATGTATTTGTTTGGTGGCGGAGAATTTATTCTCTTGCTTAACACCCTTCTTTAAGACGTACGAGCTCAAAGGTTATGCGATTAATAGTGACTGATCATATGCGTGAATTGCTGATGTGAATTACTATAGATTTGATTGTACCTGTGATTATGTTGTGAAATGATTTTCCCTACTTCGGGATATGGAATAATTTAGTATGTGGCTAAAGAACGGGTGACCTAGACGACTAAAAGTATGGGCTGGATCCAGGACCTTAGGTTGAGTGGTCAGCGTGTAGCCTGCTCCATGCGTGGGAGGTGCACACTCACACACACACACACACACACACACACACACACATATATATATATATATATATATATATATATATATATATATATATCGAGTTGGAGAGGCACGTACAGCCTTGTCTGAGGGAAGATTCTCGATATTTGGTTGCATACTTGTTTGTATGCATTGTTATGTTTTGGAATTCATATTTCCAAACGATTTGGTTTGAGATCCCGAAGTGAAATCTACTTTGATATAAAAGTTAGATATGTATTTCAAATGATTTGAAATAGAAATCGGGAAATAAAGTCCAAAGGAATAATTTCTGTAAATTGAATTGGATTTGGAAAATCTAAGTGTGGTGATTAATCTAAATGGGTAGATTGGGATATTGCATGTTGATTGATGCATAGTAGATCCATATCTCTATTATTGATGTTGTTTATACACTGGAATTCATGGGGGTAAACCTTTCCACGTTAGCGGCGTAGTCCTGTGATTTTCCTTATCATTTACAATTTAATTTTAACTGTAGAATTTCTCACACCAGTCCCATGACTGACTCATAGTTTTCTTTTCCCTTGTGAACGAGGGTGCCCCTATTTTCCACATGGGCAATCGAGTAGTTTATTTTGCAGATATATAAGCATGATTCTAGATTGAAGCTTAAAGCTATGTCTAAAGCATTGATAGTCTTCCGCTGTGTTAGTTTATTTGTTTTCTGCTGTATATTGTATTACATTGATTGTAAATAAATCTTCCGCTGTATTATTATTTTTTGATATACTCTGATATTCTGTACTCTGATGTAACATTATTATGATGTTTATAAAAGTCCTCTGTTATTTGTTCTGATGTGTTGTATGCCCAGAGTTAGCGTATGCGGGATTAGAACGGTCTTGGTCGTTTTAGCGATCGATTAGGTCCGAGCGAAATCCGTATCGTTACACTTTCAGATGAGAAAATCTTGACTTGAAAAGTCGAAAGTACCTCTTTACTAGGGGGCAAATGTTACTACCAAAACTAACTCCGAAACAAGCTGATGGTGAAGGGGTATCGAATGAACACAAGCATATAAGAATTCTCCAAAAGCAAGAGCCAAACACTAGAAAGAACCAAGAGTAGGAAGGAATGATCCAAGAGCTGCATAAACCAATACCTTTTTAGGGTAAAGGAGCTCAAAATCTATAGAATACCAGCAGACACTACAAGAAATTTAACATTTACCTACCAATATTTTACCTACCAATAAATATGGGTAGGTAAAGAGAACCTTTATCTACTAATATTTAATGGTAAAATCTATTGGTAGGTAAATATTGTCAATGTTAAGAAATTGTTGAAGGATGAATATATACCAATAATTATAGTTAGGTAAAATGTATTATCTACACATATACATAAGGAGAAGTTTTTGGCGATTAGCCCCTACATTTTTCTCATATCATTTTAAACTTTCATTAAAAATAATGCTAAGTTGTGTGATGATGTGTCAAAAGTATATTCTAACAATTTTTTGAATTGAAGATTTCGTTTACATATCCTAGCAATGTTTTTTTATAAAATCATTTCTTTATTAATTATTTTGAAATATGAAATAATTAACATTTAATGAATTGATAAACAATAATTAAATTGTAAATAATTAATATTAAATAATCATTTGCTAATAACTTATCATACATTGTTAATTTTTATAAAATAATTGACTATAAAAGTTTTAACTTTAAATTTATCTAAAATGTTTCACAATTTCACACTAATATGTCATCATATCAAATGAGTAAAATATACTTTCTCTAGTTTATTGCAGGGACGCAATCCATATCATCCTCTCCGGCTATAAATTTAACAACTTATTTTAAATCGAATCTAACGGTACAAAATCTCAATCCACGTGATCTCCTTTGTGGCCTCAATCCACGTAGTCTCTTCTGATTGGCCACCTGCAGAATAGGATATTAAAAGCAAAGATGGCAAAAGATTGCACCAGTAATGAAAAATTAATTTTGGGCATAGAGTGGATTTCATTTGTTTTAATTTTTAGTAGACAAATTCTATTTGTACATCGTATATTGCTTTACATTCACTATTTTTTTCTTAAATTACATACACGACACCTTGCTTAGTATATACACCATACATATTACTAAACTATTCTCATATTACTATAAAATAGGCTAATTCTATTTATACACCAAAAATTGATAAACATACACAAAAAATTATAGTATATTACTATACACTATATAGTACTTTACATACATCGTTTCTTTTACTAAATTATCCATGTTCTCATCTTCTTTTTCTTTTCCCTTTCAAACTTAAAACATAATTACCTAAAATTAGAAATTCTTTGCATTAAATTGAGTAAAATTTAACAAAATGAAATTTATTTCTTGTACTAATATTGTAGCTTTTATTAACTTTTTTGAAAAAAAAAATAGCAAAATTATTCCAATTTTACAAAATAAACCAACACTTCTAAATTAGAACATTATTTCTAAATGTTTTCTTAATTGAAATTTCATGATTAAATAATTCATTAACATCTTCATTAACATATTTAGTTTGCGTTGAGTTTATATTTAGTTTGCATTGAGTTTCAATACTTTTAAGAATAATTTGACTATTTATATGCAAAAGTTTAAAAGAATCGGTTATGAGAAAAGGGTATTTACCAATGGAATTTTATAGAAAAATAATGGTGTATGTTAAGTGATTTATGGTGTATAAATAGAATTCTCCAATAAAATAATTGTCTCATTTCAGTATCTTTTTCTCACGCATTGATCGAACAGAGGAACCTTGATTTCTAAAATGAGTGAATTCACTTTTGCAATTCAAATTCAATTCCTTAATTGAAGTTATATTTATTTAGTTATTCATATAACAAAATTTAACTTTAAATTTTGAATAATTGAATGTTAAAATATTTAAATTATGATTTTAAATTAAAAATTAATTTAAATATTTTAAAAGATAAAAAATAAAAATTGTACTCCTTGAACCATATTAATTTTAGTACTTAATTTGAATTTTTTTTAATCAAATTGAATGCAAAACGTAAAAACTAAGTATATATAAATTAAAAAGAATATGAATAAAATTTAAGGCTTCGATGGAACATAAATTAAATTCATTTCATAACACATAGAAATTTTAATTATTTAATGTATGATATTTTACCAATTATATATGATGTGGATGTATCAGATTTTCATTCTTTAATTTTAATTATTTTTTAATAAGTGGATTTCTATCCTTAATTTAATAAGGGTATTTTTTTTTGTCTTATTGTATTAATTTTTTTTATGGTTTAGGTAAAGAAATTAATGGTGTATGAATAGAATTTGCCTTTTTAGTATTAAAAAAATGGAATATTTCAATCGTTTCTTTTGTGTTCAAAGTATTTTTGAAGGCTTTTTTATTTTAAGTATCATAGACTGTCGGTTTTATTTATGATAAATAAATATTTACTGCCTAACAAGTATTACAGATCAGTCTTATATATGATAAGTAAATATTTATTGTCTAACACAATTAAATCTTTCTGCAGTAAATCTTTATTAATTATCCCTCTAATTACGTATACATTAATATATAAACAAATCCTGCTACTTTCCAAATTTGCAACACAATCAATCAACTTTTTCTCATAAACGTTGACTATGGTTCTCTCAAATCTATTCGTCTCCTTTTTCTCCATCCTCTTTTCATCGTTCTTTTCTCGCTCTACCCTAGCTTTTATCATGGCTTTAAAGATCGGGTCTCCTCTTTCTTTACCAGAATCCTTTCTTTGATTTTTAATCCTTGAAGAATCAGAACTGGTTTTTTCTCCATTGTGGTTGATCGTGCTAGAGTCGCATCACATCCACTGCTGTTCAGATCTTCCTCAACCCTACTGCCCTCCCCATTTAAGTCCATAGCTTCCTAACGACACCCTACTGTTCAAATTAATTACTGTTCAGAGGTGCATCCCAGATTGTTATAAAAGGGTAAAATTGCTTTGCCATTTTGATCCAATTTGATGTTTTAATTATGGTTGTTTTGGGCTCAAAAGATCTTCCAGCTTGTTGAAGAATGATTTCTCTTGGGCTTCTTTGTCTAATCATTTACTACGGAGGAAACATAGTTTTCTATCTTGTCTCAAGCTTCTGAAACTGAAAAATTATTTTTTGACTATTCTTTGAAATTAGAGAGAGGCGTATGCTTATTCAAAAAATTGCTTTCGCATTTGGATTCTAATTACACTGTGGGTTTTCGTTGTCTTCCAAAAACGTTGAATCTTTAAAAACATGATTTTCAGTTCTGCTAAGTTTTTATAAATTTAAAGAGCTTATTTTTAGCCAGTTTTTCAAGTGAGAAGATAAAAAGGATTGAAGACATTTGATGAATTGCTTTGCCATTTTGATGCTTTGAATACACTTGCCAATTCACATCGTATCCGCTATTATTCAGAGGTTCCTCGATCCTATTATCTCAAACACTGAATCATATGTTGTTTGTAGTTGTTTTGGATTGGCTCCCTGACGAGCTTGGCTTAGTTTTGGGTTTCTTGGTATTTATGTTTGTTGGTTACTTTCGAAGACATCTCAAGATTATTTTTGGATACTTGTATTTATGGTGGCTTGACTTGCTTCTTTATGCATTGCAGGTGCATTCTATTGACAGACATCTTGGTTGTAGTGTTTTTTTGGTTGTTGGTGAGGAACAGGTAATTATTTTTGGGTGTTTTGTGACTTTCTAGTGTCTTATTGGCTGCCTCACAGGTGTTTTTGCCTGGTTCTTCACTATGTATTTTTTGTGGTGGTCTATGCTGGTTGAAATTGCTATGAAATATGCGCGTTTGAGCTTGTAAGTGTTTTGCTGCGAAATTAGCTTATTTGTAGCTTATGATTGTGGGTAAAGACTACTTTGCAACTTGTCCTTGGTGAGAGGTGCTTTTCAGGAGTTATTGTGTGTTCCATTTCTTTGCAAATTGGTGATATTACTGTGTTCTCTTAAAAATAAAAAACAGGTAATGATTCATAATGTAAACTGCTATTCCACTATTCTTATTGTGAAACTGCTTGGGGAAACAATTATAAGCAGACGAGAATGTGTTCCTTAATTACGTGTCCGCTTTTATGAAATAAGTGTTTGAAGCCTCTTATGGTATCAAAATCATGCTATTGTGATAATTTTTTTTGCATTTGTATGTGTAAAATAAACATTACATATAATTTAGTTTTAGTTTTAAAATATGAAGCTACCACCTCTGCTATTTCTACTAAGACATGTATTTTTGATAGCGGTAATAATATGGCCCATTATAATGTTTCTCCTGTCCTTGTCCAAAATCCTTGAAACAAAGCAATATTTTGTTTGTTACTGCGGTCATTTGTACAAAAAATGATGTTTTTTTTAAACTTATATAATTCTAACCACTTCTTGTATCTTCAAAGGAGGTCCCGGTATAGATTTCTACTAAGGGAAAAACTCTTCAGCAGAGACTGTCAGAGATTGCAAAAACTTATTCACTACGGTTGGTAATTGTATTTTGGAAGAAAATGTCGTTGTTCGAGTGTGTGTGTGTATATAAATATAAATATATATAGTTAGACCCTGTCTAGAAAAATAGTGAGAAACAACCTAACTTACCGAGATAAATAAAATTCAAATCATATATATATATATATATGCAAATTAAATTGTTTCTTTTTCAATTTACCGTGCTGTTTTATTATGACAGGTACGATAAATGACTGGACAAATTCTAGAGCAAGAAGCCGATGACTAAAACTAGATTGAGAGTGTGAGTGACTGTGTACATGTATATGAGTGAATGAGTATGTAGCAAGGACCCAATGTATGCGGGTGAAGTGTAGCGAAGAAGTGTATGTATAAGTGATTGTGTAATAGTGAGAAACCAGTACGTGTACTATTCGAAAGTGTAATAAATATTTATTTGAATAAATATTTGTTATTTCATTTAAAAATAAATTTTGTGTAAATATTCAATTCTTTGTAAATATTAATTTATAGTAAATAATGTCATGTGGCCTAAAAAATGATGTCATATGCACTAATCAAATGATGATACATGGACAAATTATTGTTTGACACATGAACCAACCATTAAATGCCAAGTGTCAGCATTAATATATGTCATGTGTATATCACTACGACAACCATGTCAGCAGCCATAAAGGATGACACATCATCAGCTATGTCAGCAGCCATGTAGGATGACACATCATCAAACACATCAGCTGATGACTCATTATTTGAGTCATAACGTAGTGGGGTCCATTGATTCTTTTACCTACCAATATAGTAAGTGTAGGCAAAGCTCTTTCTCTACTAACCTTTGCCTACCAATTTCTACCAATTCAATATTGGTAGCAAAAATATATTACCCACCATTATGTTAATTTTACCTACACTTACAATTGGTAGGTAAAGACCTCATTTTCTTATAGTGAGAGCATATCCGGCAGGGTATATCTGGCAGGGAGGTTCTACAGCGAAAGGTCATCTAAGCCAGAAACAAAAAAAAAAGAGGGAGGCAAGAGCTCCGCTTATTGAAATCCGAAAGGACGGAAGGGCTGTCGGTATTAACCTGCTTAATACTGATACATCAGGATGTGAAGGCATCAAGAATATCAAGCCAGAAGTACATAGAGATTATCTGGAGCCAGGTTCCAGAACATCTACTGCATAAACACCAAAAGGTCATATTGATAGACATCACACAAATCACCTGGAGCCACCTTCCGGAAGATCAGGCTATACCCAAAGACTCCACCAAAAGGAAAACTGGAACCCTAGAAGGAATACGGGCTATCCACACTAATCTACATAGTACAGACACCGACAGTGGTTCCAAACCGGCATCTATCCACATACATCATGAGGGCAAGCTCCTCAAAGTATTCATGAGAAAACCGGAAGCCTACACCCGTAAGCCACAATCGAGAGCACAGATGCCTTCCGAAAGCCATTTACATCGACAAGCTCACATCAATCTCGAAGAAGCCTCAATTGACCGGGACTCTAGCTCCGGAATCTATAATCAGCACCACAAAGCAGCCGGAGGCTAAAACGTCCGAGACCAAGGAGAAAAGCAGCAGACAGAGGCTCCTGCAGGCCCAACGGCCCAATAGCAGAAGGGGCCCCGAATTCTCTATAAATAAGACCCCAAGGGTCACATTTTGGGGACGATTTTCTCATTCTTATTCTTGTATTCCTTTTCTTTAGAGTAAACCCTAATTCTTAGATCAATTTGGGGATTTCCTCTATTCTATTCATGTATTCTAAATCAAAGATCAATAAAGAGTTAATCAATACTTATGATACTTCTTTATGAGTTTGCCATGCTATTTCCTAGTTATTGTTGTCGTAGCATACTGTTTGTTTCATACATATGCATGAGACCTTACCCAAGCCTTTCCACAAACTAGGTGAAACACCCCTTCCTACATGCTTAGACATTTCCACAAGCTTAGTGCAGAACCCCTTTCTACAAATTGTTAAGTTCCTTACCAAGGGTTGTGTTTAGGAACCATCATTCCAAGGTAACTGTTGGTTCTTGAATCGCTTAAGCGTGATGCTCACCCCATCGAGGGAAGAGTAACTATTCTTTCAGATTATAGACCTTGATACCTAGGAAATGGTGAACTAACTCAAACTTGCAAAGACTAACAACTCATTTTCCCCTTAGGTCCACTTCCATAGACCTATCTCCGGTGTTAATGAAAAATATTGTTAACACTGTTTATTGTGAAAATAAATATACTACTGTATTAAATTGAGATGACCCATTTTGATGTAGTGAAGGACATGTTGGAGGAATCCGACTGGATTCCTCACTATTATTGATAATGTTAATCAATATGAATATATATTATTATTGAATGTGAAATTGACTGATATTTCACGGTTTGGTACTTTAGTAGACATTTGCCTCTTTAGTACCGCGATAAATTAAAGATTTTTGGAATTGATATTAAATCAATTCTGAACATTTTCAATATTATATTCATATACGATTTTGAAATATGATTTTGGATTTAAAAATAAATAGAACTTTTAATTAACAATGTTCAAAGATGTTTATCAAGTTATTGATTATTTTAAGCATTTCTTTTAAAAGGATTAACTGATCGATTTTTAGTTAATAAATAAGTTAAAGACTTCTACATTGATAAATGATGAAGTAAATTACTTTTACTTCGATTTATATCGTTGACGATTATTATTGTGAAATCATAATCAAGTGGGATTTCAACATTTGTATGAGTTTTAGAATTACGAACTTTCATTTTTCTTAAGACAAAAACGTTGTCGATCAAGGTCTGAGAGGTAATTAGAATGCCCTAACTTGAACGGCTTCACTATTATCAAGAGATGATATTAGTTTGTAAGGGTTACAAATGTTAAAGAATGGTTTATTGATTCCATAGGTGAAATATTTCAGCTTATGACAAGAGTTTTAAATATAATTGGAAATACCGATATAAGTTAAATCTTTTAAATGAGTTGCCTTATACTAAAAGAATTGTTAAATGTAAAGTTAAAGTATTGGCAAAAGGAGTTAATGGATACGTTAGGGAAAAATATATTGAATGTAAATAGAAATTTTAAGGAAATGGGTTAATAGAAATGGTAAGTCGAGTTGATTTGGTTACTTAAAAATATTTTATAAAAGGGGATTTATTTGCAGTTATTGATAATTAATAATGGTTTTACAATCGTGTTGCTAAATGATATTTAAAAGAAAGTTTGAAGATGATTATAAGATATTTCCTGAGTACTTGAAATAAAATGGTTTTGGAGAATCGTTCTATATGTAAAATAAGGGGGAAAATGTTTTGTTCCGATCACTAAAAGATTTTAAGATAAATTAAAGGGGCCAAATGATGCTATGTATCGAACCTGTGAATTTATTTCTTTTTTTATGGATGCATGGATGATTATTTTTATAGTTAAATAACCGATTATCAAAATCTGGCCATTTATCACTTGTTGGTGCGGAAAGACCGAGATCGAATTATTATTCGAAAACCATTCCGCCAGCAAATACATAAAATTGAGGATATTAGAAGATGGTCGAGATGGAGCATTGAAGACCGTGGATCTTCATGAGCGAAAGAACTACTCGTTAAATTTCTCTAACTAGCTACCAGAGTTATTATGACTTGTGATTCTGTCGTGATTGAAATCTTCAGATTTGCAAGGACTTCTCGCTAATAATCCTTGGGGTGATTCCCATATAGGATGTGGTAGGAGGGTGCCATCGGTTCATCCTGTTCCTGGATGAATTGCATGGACAAATATCTGACAGAGTATTTTATGTGAGTCACGTATGTTGATTTTTGCAAATATACCAAGTTTGGTGGTGGAGAAATTCTCTTGCTTAACACCCAGAGTATATTTGTGGCGTCAATTAGTGATTTGACGGATCTGACAATGTCACATTCAAATATAATGAGATGTTCTCTAAAAGGTAAAATGTGACCTCAAGCCTCATCAACCGGGAAATGACAAAAATCGGGCAGGCAGCATGGCTGGGTGGGTCATATCCAAGTAGGGTGTATTATCATCAATCTAGAGAAATTCCTTATTTGTTCTTCTTTCTATTCTGTATCTCTGCAATGTGAGGTGGGCCCTTAAAACCTTAGGGTGATAATACATTCGCTACACTCAAGCTAAATGAGTGGGTAGTCATGTGTGATCGGGTTGCAAGATGTCTTGTTGAACCCTAGTATATCCCCTTTAGAGTACACTGATCAGAAGGTGATCCCATACCTTACCATAGTTGGAATCCAATCTCTAATAAGTGCCCGCGGTTTTTATTTTATTTTATATTATATATGTAGAGCGTGAGCTGCAAGCGTTTTGCTAGATGGTTGTTTATTTGTGATTTGATAAACACTATTATAATATCACTGGATTTTGATATATCAAAAACATTTTGGGTTATAGTAAGGTAAAAATCGTCCGGGCTGGTCTTACTAATATCCTTTTCTTTCAAAAGGATTTTCTAAAGTTAAGAAATATGGTTGTTATTTAAACTTAGTGAGTTTTTCTCATGTTGGTTACCAGAATGATCCGTGGCACTTATAATGCTCGGGTCAGCCCGAGTTCCAGGTTCAGGTTATCAGATGCTGTGAAGTTCAGAGATGAGCTGGAGGAGCCCAGACGTATGATATATATAATATTATTCCGCTGTGTGATGTATATGAGGACAGGTTGTTATAATTGTCTAGATGTATGGATGTACTCTAATGATTGTAAGTATTATTTTTCAAGCTCTTAATAAAGTTTATTTCTATATTATATTTTATTCCGCTGCGATGTGAGACTCTATTGAGTGTTGGTTCTTCTTCTTCTTCTTCTATTCTAATATTTCTCTCTTTCTTTTCTCACCTTCTAACTTCTTTCATATAGTAATCCATTTTCCGTACACTTTGAGTCGAACTTGGGTGTAATTAGTCGATTCAAAGGGTACTGGAGTTTTGAGTTGCTACAGTTTTATTATAACAATACTTAAAAGCAGAAAATAATCCACACATCATGAATTATATCAACACTTTTATCATAACAATACTTAAAAAAATATTACAATTTGCACTTATTATTCTTCGTATTCCTTATAACTAGCAAAGATATTCACATTCTTCAGTAAGTAGTATATTTATATTATGTTAAGTGTTGAAATATGTATACTATCTCAAACAATTTAGTCGTTTCAAAAATTATTATATCTTGGGCACCTAACATATTATTGATACTATATGCCTCAATAATGTCAATGATTTTTCCATTACGTACATACACACACATATATATAGATATACATACATACATATATATATATATGTGTGTGTGTGTGTGTGTGTGTGTGTGCCTATAGGTCCGTTTCTCATGTTGGAGGGATTTCATGATGGATGGTTATATTTTCTCTAATTTAAGAACTTTGGGCAAGTCGTGTCATTTTTAAGGTGATTGCAAACACTTTCTAATTAAAGATCTTTAGTCTATTTGTAAAGTTAAGGGCTTTAATAAATATAAGTTTATTATTGATGATTATTCTTATAAGTTCTATAAATGATTCGTTGCGATCTCTTTATTTAACATATTTTAGGTACCTAAATCACTTCTAGGGTTATTTAACAATCAGGTCATGAGTCTCATTTAGAGCACCCTTAAGTAATCATCAAAAACACATACCCTCTTTATCCGACATCTTTATTACTTACTCCATATATATTTTGATCTGACTTTTCTATCATACTTTCCATATAATATGTACCGTTTGATCCTTCAATGATTTAAATCTATGTTGGTGAAAGATTATTAGGGATATGATTGACTATTCATTTAAGTTACTAAATATTTTGCATCATTACATATGTTAACAAACATTTAATCTTAATAGTTAAAATGAACTTGTATCTATTTTATACTTCCCTTCATCGTTTTCCAACATTGCCCATTGAAATTGGTTCTCTTTGGATTCTCATTTTGATCCATCGTCACATTGCTACTAGAAAATACATTGTATATATTAACTATATGATGATAATATTTTGTATTAATTGATAAAATGCATTTATGTAATATTGTTTATTCTCATTCATTGTTATTGCCACTGGAAGATTTTTTTTTTCATTATATGACTTCGAGTCATTTAACATTTATATTTATTGAATTTAAATTATTGGGTGAAATCTATGCTTAATCTATAAGATTAGATCATATTTAATTAATCAATAAATTTTCAGGTTGTTAGTTAAATATCTACATATATAGATACATACGCACGTCTACGTATTATGTATATATATACACATACATATTATAGATTCGCATATTCTTTCTCATTCGAGCTAGTGATTTTAGAATAAACTTTTACCATGATCCAACCTGTTGATTTTTACTAGTCAATGTGATTCCTTAAATATCATATGAAAATGTTCAAAACATCTAGTTTAAAACCATATTGAACTTTTGATTCAAATAAATTATATACACAACTTTAAATCGTTAAGTTTTATTCTTCAATTACATCTCAAATATCACATTTGAAAATTAATTATGATTAATTATCAAAGAATAATACATAGTTATAATTGTACATAGGCATCACTTCACATCTCTTCTAGAGAGTTCACTAAAAGAGATATGCTCAAAATAAAAATAAAACGAGTAGCTTCTATGTAACACCCTGTGTTTTCGATAAACCTTAAAGTAACGAATTAAAGAATAATTAATTCTAAATGTGAGAATTTAGGGAAACGGGTTACGCCATTGCGTTTGTCTCAGAATTCTGGTTGAGATAGAGTTCGAGTTTGCGTGAATTGGACTTCGTATGAAGAAGTTATGGCCTTCGAAAGTTTCAAAAATTCAAAATTCAAATTTAAACACAGAAGAGGGCAGGGTAGGAAAAATTCCAGCCCAGGCCAGGTCGACTAAGAGGTCGAACCTAGTGTCGAACTACCTTATAGGTTAACTTGAGGGTCGACCTACCCCCTCTCCCTGGAAGATCTGAAAGGATGACGAATTCTGACTCCCTGCTGAGTCTTTAGGGCTGAGGTGTTATCCTATCTTGACTGGATGGTCTTGATTACTTCTAGGGTTAATCCGACGGCTCTAAATTAATTAAACCTCTATAAAAGCAACCTAACTCTCAACCCTAAATCACAAATATTCATACCAAGAGCCGCCATGCCGTCAATGGTGAACCTAGAATAGCCGTCATCTCTTTCAACTCAAAGGCAAGATAAAAGTTACGACAAAATCAAATCTAATCTAATTCAACTAAGAAAATTCAAACGATCTACATCAAAGGCGAGCAATTCAATTTCAGAATACAGATCCCAGAACTCAAGAATTCCTTTTTGTTTGTAAGTGTAGTTATCTTTCAGATGTGAATGAATTAAAGACATGATTTGTAATTAATTGTAAAATAGAATTGTATCAAGTTGTATGTGATGTTGATTTGTGTTTATTCATGTCTATTCTATCATATATGCCTATGACTTATTGTGGTCTATCGAACCTATCATGTTATGTGGAAATTGGTAAATAAACCTATGGTGTTATGAAATTATCATATATATGTTTGGTGATATTATGATACATACAACTTTTAGGCTAAGTCACGTCGTTTATGCCTAACTATTTAGATTCATTATGCATACATGTTTAGATCTACGACCTTGTATAATTTGGTGATTATATCTATATGTTGTATGTCAATTTAGAAATTATGTCATGTTTATGCAAGCTAAGTGATGCTATCATGTTATGAATACATGCAAGTTTATAGGTTAAAAACATGATTATGTAAACCTATATGTTTAGATCTACAACTCTATATGTTAGAACCATATGCCTTTATGTTAGATCAATATTAGCATGATTCAATCCCTATGCAAGTTCACCACTACATGTCTAATTAGAATTTGGTAGTTCTATGTAATACTATTATTTTATGACTCATGTTGCATAGATCTAGTTTGCAAGTTCATAATTAAAAGTATATTATGCCAAGTTCATGTGACACATCTGTAGTTAGATCCATATTTTTGTATGATGTTGGAATGTTGCTAGTTCCTCTTTTTTCCCCTTTTTGTTTTATAAGTTAGGCTAAAACGTCGAGCCTAACATCCTATGTAACTTTGCGAACGTACAATGGGGGTAACGTTGGAGAACATTTGAAGCTATACGTAATTAACATATTTGGCTCATAACCATGTAAATGGTATGGCATTGAAATGATATAATTTACTTACCAAAAATTATGAATTTAATTTAGAAAGAAAGTGGGTCATGACAATAAATTGTTGACAAATTTACGTATAAGCATAAAAGGATAAATATGTATATTTAGAAAAGACGAATATGCCTAACCCGAGGTTAGACTGAGTTGTGGTGTAAAACTGCCCGGAACCGACCGACACGTCCATCGACCACAACAATACCTGTCAAATGTGGGTGGTTAGTGCATTGAGCCCAAAAAGGACCCGAGGTTAGGCTAAGTTGTGGTGTAAAACTACCCGGAACCGACCGGCACATCCAGTGACCACAACAATACCTGTCTAATGTGAGTGGTTGGTGCTCTAATAAAGCTAAGTCAAGATTGGTAAGGTTAAGTCAATTAAGGAAACACTTAACCAATTCAACATGTTAACTAAACTGATGTGTGGGGTTAGGACACTTAACCAATTAACATGTTGGCTGGAAAACCCTAGTAATGGGGACCCATTTCAATAGTAACCCACATAGATGTATCATGGGACCCTAAATTAGGCAGGGTGGGGCACGATTACTGGGCTGATTATAAGCGGTCGAAAATGTCGGCGGGTGGTGCATCAGTGTAGGTTCCGGCGGAGTACGGGCGTGCACGTACTCCGGAGTGGAAAAAGGAGGCACTGGGCATCAGTAGTCATACACTGTGCATCTTGAATCGTGTCGGGTTGCCACCATAGGATTTGATACACCCCGTGGTGGACCATCACAGGTATCTACAGTCGAGCGGGGGCCGAATGACACACGTGATAAATGCATGCTAGTAGGAGCCGATCGATATAAGGGGATCATTTCACCAAGAACACGTGGTGCTAGTTGGACAAATATAAGTAGGTGCAGAGAATTAAACATGGGTTCGATGTATATTCGATTTATCCTGCCTTATATAGTTTTATGTTGGTTTTCTGTTCTGAACTGTCCTATTTTCAGCCTATTCCTATCATGACCTTTTTCTTATTCACACACTGAAAAGTCACTAGACTTACTCAGACTTATGTCTGACCCATTTTTCTTTCGTCTTCTTTTCTTCCGTCCCCCCCCCCTTCAGGTAGCCAGGGAGGGAATAACTCAGCTTAATTTGGACCGTTCATCTTTCCAAGCTTGAAGACTCTGTGATGTATGGCTTGGAATCTCTTATCTTTGGCTATGGCTTTGGACACACTAGACTTGGGGATTTATGCAGTTTTATTTATGTTTCATGCATCTTTATGTTTTAATCAAGATAGAGATTATGATGTAACGTTTTGGAAGTTATTTGGAGACAATTCACTGAAATGGTTTTTGTATTGAACCACGTATGAAATAAATAGTTTTATTTTCCGCTGCTTATATATTTGTCTTGTAAATTTTCTGTGTCTTTTACCTATAATACTCCACCAAAGTTAAGGCATTCCCTTTGTGAGTGACCTTAACGGAGGTAGGGTGTTTCACTTGGTATCAGAGCAAAGGTTTACTAGATCAGATAAAAGTTTTTGAAAACTATTTTCAAAAAGACGCATTTTTCAAGAAAAAGTGTTATTTTACTTTTAAAAGGCATAATCCCCCAAAGCCATATGCACTATCTTTCTATCCTTTGTTTTGAATCTTTCCTTTTTCGTTTCAGCATGTCTGGGAATCTTAACCTTCCAAAGGGTGTACCGATACCCGGCTGGTTCAGGAGGTACCTAGAGGCTAGGGCCAACGACGCAGGCCCAGCAGACATTCCTCCTCCCCCAGCTGCAGCGGTTCCTCCTCTTCCTCCTCGTGTAAATGCTTTCTCAAAAATATGTAGGGACTTTCGAGCCATGGGTGGAAAGAACTTCAATGGAAATGAATCATTCGTGGAAGCAAGAAACTGGCTCAAAGAAGCTGAGGATTTGTTCGATATCTTCGAAGTGGATGATAGACAGAAGATATAGTTGGCGGTATGGTTGCTCAAAGACGAAGCTTCCTATTGGTGGGAAGTCACTAACGCGGAAAGACTAATTGAAACTTGGATGGATTTTAGGATGAGGTTTGAAATGAAATTCCTCTCACAAGCTGAACGAAGCCTACAGATGGTGAAGTTCTTAGCTCTCAAACAGGGAAGTATGTCGGTCAAGGAATACGTTAACCAATTCAATCAGCTTGCTAGGTTCGGATTGGAGTCAGTGAACACTCCACATAATAAGGCTCTCCACTTTGTTAAAGGATTGAATGAGCCACTACACAGCGTAGCTATGTCCCATATACCTATGGGTGCGACTTATGAGAGATTGGTGGATATGACACTATTACAAGAAGAAGATAAGGTTGGCAAGAAGGAGACAAAGCTGGAAGCACCTCAGGATAAGAAAGGGGGAGGATCACAGAGCAAGAAGATAGACTCCAAGAAAGGAGGGAAGAACAACAAAACCTGTGACAAGAGGAAGTGCAATTTTTGTGGCATTCCTGGACATCTGGTTAAGGACTGCAGGAAGAAGAAAAGGAAGATGGGTGGCTGTTTCCATTGCAGCGAGGCAGGACACATGGCTAGGGACTACCCAAGAAAGCAAGGGAAAGGGCAGAGAGTTGGATCTACTTCTGGAGGGCAGGTTCACGCTCTCATGGCACCTCCGCAAGAACAAGGTAGAAATGTTTCTGTTGAGAGTTTAGTTTATCTTTTTGATCATCCTGTTCGTACACTCTTTGATTCTGGTGCATCACACTCTTTTATATCTACTGCTTTAGTTGAATCTCTGTACCTAGGCACCAGTTTAGTAGAGGATCCCTTGGTTTGTTTCAAATCCAATTAGGGGCTCAACTTATTTTCCAATGATTTGTTTGGATTTGGAAATTTCTATATTAAGTGTGGGGTTTAGATGCAATGCCTATGTTTTGGGCTTCACGGGCTATGGGTTGATTCCAGGCATGGATTGGCTATCCAGTAATGGTGTCATCCTCGACTGTGAAAAGAGAGTGGTTAGACTCATGACTCGCCTTGGTAACACTCTCGAAATTTCTTGTAATCCCATGAACTCTGTTATGCTTAGCTATCTAGAATCTCTTGATGCATCTATTGAGAATTTGCAGTCTGTTAGAGTAGTCCGTGAATACTCGGATGTCTTTAAAGAGGTTAAAGGGTTACCTCTAAAACGAGAGATAGACTTCCGCATATACCTCATTGATAATGCAAAACCCGTCGCTCTACCCGTTAGACACATGGCTCCGAGGGAGAGGAAAGAACTCAGCAAGAAAGTTAAAGAGCTGCTTGAGAAGGGGTTTATAAGGCGGAATATTTCTGAATGGGGTACTCTAGTAGTGTTTGCAACTAAAGCGGACGGTTCGCTTCGCCTATGCGTTGATTATAGGGAGCTAAACAAGCTGACCAAGAAGAATAGGCACCCACTCCCAAGAATAGACGACTTGTTCGATCAGCTTGTAGGTGCAGCGGTTTTCTCCCAACTAGATTTAGCTACCGGGTTTCATCAGCTGAGAGTGGCTGAAGACAGCATTGACAAGACCGCGTTCAGAACTCCGAATGGTTTCTTCGAGTGGCTTGTCATGCCTTTTGGCCTGACAAACGCACCCGCTTACTTCGTCGATTTGATGAGCAGGGTGTTCAGGGAGTTCCTCAATAAGTTTGTGGTGGTCTTCGTAGACGACATTTTGATCTTCTCAAAGAGTGAGGAAGAGCATGCTCAGCATCTAAAGGAAGTCATGGACACTCTTCGTGCGCACCAGTTAAAAGCCAAATTCTCAAAATGCCACTTCTGGAGGGAAGAAGTAAGGTTTCTTGGACACGTTGTGTCCAAAGAGGGATTAGCTGTGGACCCCGCAAAAGTAGTTGCGGTGCAAGATTGGAAGATCCCACAGAATGCAATCGAAGTCTGAAGCTTCCTCGGGCTTGCGGGCTTTTACCGGAAGTTCATCAAAGATTTTGCGAAAATCTCAGCTCCACCTACAAAGTTGACAAAGAAGAACTTAATTTTCACTTGGGATTTGGATTGTGATGTTGCTTTCCAACACTTAAAAAGAGCTCTAACAACAGCCCCACTTCTGACATTGCCGGATAGGAGCAAGATGTTTACCGTATACACGGATGCTTGTGGTACGAGACTAGGTGTTGTCTTGATGCAAGAGGGGAAGTTAGTAGCTTATGGAGACAGGCAGTTGAAAGTACATGAGAAAAACTACCCAACCCACGACCTAGAGTTGACTGCCATCGTCTTTGCGTTTAAGTCTTGGCGCCATTATCTCCTAGGTGAGAAGTTTGAATTATATACTGACCATAAATCGTTGAAGTGCCTTTTCTCGCAGAAAGATCTTAACTTGAGGCAACAATGGTGGATGGAATTCTTGGCATCCTACGATTTTGAGATTTCCTATACCCTTGGCAAGGGCAATGTAGTAGCAGACGCCTTGAGTAGAAAGAAGCTGACCTTAAGCCCTCTCTTTGTTGAAAGGTATAACTTGGAGTATATAGCCAACTTTGATTTTAGACCCTCTGTCGATCATGTGACTGGTTTTGTTAGCATCGCTAGAAGTGCGGCCTACTCTTTTGGACTCAATAGAGACCGCACAACGTGAAGACCCTCAACTAGTTGATATGATAGATAAGTTAAGTAGGGTGAGACTTCTAGTCACCTCAATAGATGCTCCATCGATGATAAGGGTTGGTTGAGGCGGGATGGAAGGCTATGCGTCCCACAAGCAAGGGATTTGGTGAAGAAAGTTCTTGAAGAAGCACACATACACCCCGGTGGAGACAAGATGTATAAAGACGTAAAAAGGGTTTTCTTTTGGGATGGCATGAAGAGGGATGTAGCTGAATTCGTCTCGAAGTGCTTAGTATGCCAGCAAGTCAAAGCGGAACAAAAGAAGCCTGGTGGTTTGCTTCATCCTCTGGAGGTCCCACAGTGGAAATGGGATAGCATCTCGATGGAATTTATTGATGGGCTGCCTAGGTCAAGAAGAGGAAATACCAGTATTTGGGTAATAGTGGACAAGCTCACAAAAAGCGCCCACTTCATACCCGTTAAGAGTAGAAGGACTGCCTCATCTCTAGCACCATATATCTTAAAGAGATAGTCCGACTCCATGGGATACCCTCTAGCATTGTTAGCGATCGAGATCCTATCTTTACGAGCGAGTTTTGGAAGAGCTTGCAAGAAGCTGTAGGCACACAGTTATGCTTAAGCACGGCCTATCACCCTAAAACCGATGGTCAGACGGAGAGGTGAACAGAGTATTAGAAGACCTCTTGAGATTATGCATTCTTGACTTCAGAGGAACATGGGAGGATCATCTTCCTTTGGTGGAGTTTGCCTACAACGATAGCTACCAAGCCACCATAGGTATGGCACCCTTCGAAGCTTTATATGGAAGATCGTGTCGATCACCAACTTGTTGGTGGGAGTCTACAGATAAGCTCATACTTGGACCAGATATGATTAGAGAAACTTAAGAGAAAGTGGACTTGATACGAAAAAGAATGAAGATTGCCCAAGATAGACAAGAGTCCTACGCAGATAAGAGAAGGACCGACCTTGAGTTTGAGGTTGGGGACAGGGTTTTCCTTAAAGTTTCTCCTTTGAGGAACGTCGTTCGCTTCGGATCTGCAGGAAAGTTGGCACCAAGATTTGTAGGGCCGTTTCCTATCATTGAAAGGATTGGGAAGATGGCTTATAGAGTAGAGCTTCCTGAAAGATTGGCTGGAGTTCATAATGTCTTTCACGTTTCTCACTTACGAAAGTGCCTACATGAGTCTGCGGAAGTGGTCAAACCAAGCATACTAGAGGACGTAGAAGTAAAACGAGAGGTGACTATGAGAAGAGTTCCAACTCGTATCTTGGGTACAGAAGTCAAAAAGCTACGCAACCGCGAAGTCAAACTTGTAAAAGTTCAATGGAGTGACGCTGAGGAAGACGCGACTTGGGAGACCGAGGCCAAAATACGCGCAACATACCCTTTTCTTTTTGAGGGTACATCTTTGATCTCTTTTTCCTTAAGTTTTTTCATACTCCTATCTATCTTTTAGTATTTTCCTCAGTGCCGTTCTCGATCCTTAGGTAGAAACCAATGGATGTAAACATGTGTTTGAAACATGTTATGATTGATGGTTGCAAGTGGTTGCAAATGATTGCTAGTGGTTGCTCGTGGATGCATATACACACATTTTAGGTATTAGATCGGCTCAGTCACTTTCATATTGCATATGCATATATGTACTTATATATGATTGAAACTTGATGTGTTATCATGTGAACGTTGCATTTGTATGAATGGTTGTGCACTCATGTAGAAAGTATGATTAGGGAAGATTGCATACATTATGGACGCATGACACCGACATGACTTGCATTAAGGAGGTCAACTGAATCGGGGACGAAATCCTTTGAGGAGGGGAGAATGTAACACCCGTTTTTTCGATAAACCTTAAAGTAACGAATTAAAGAATAATTAATTCTAAATTTGAGAATTTAGGGAAAGGGTTACGCCATTGCGTTCATCTCAGAATTCTGGTTGAGATAGAGTCCGAGTTTGCGTTAATTGGACTTCGTACGAAGAAGTTACAGCCTTCGGAAGTTTCAAAAATTCAAAATTCAAATTTAAACACAGAAGAGGGTAGGGCAGGAAAAATTCCCGCCCAGGCCAGGTCGACCAGGAGGTTAACCCTAGTGTCGACCTACCCTACTGGTCGACCTAGGGGTCGACCTACCCCCCCTCCCCCGGGCAGATCTGAAAGGATGACGAATTCTGACTCCCTGCTGTGTCATTAGGGCTGAGGTGTTATCCTATCTCGATTGGATGGTCTTGATTACTTCTAGGGTTAATCCAACGGCTCGAAATTAATTAAACCTCTATAGAAGCAACCTAACTCTCAACCCTAAATCACAAATATTCATACCAAGAGCCGCCATGCCGTCAATGGTGAACCTAGAATAGCCGTCACCTCTTTCAACTCAAAGGCAAGATAGAAGATACGACAAAATCAAATCTAATCTAATTCAACTAAGAAAATTCAAACGATCTACATCAAAGGCGAGCAATTCAATTTCAGAATACATATCCCAGAACTTAAGAATTCCTTTTTGTTTGTAAGTGCAGTTATCTTTCAGATGTGAATGAATTAAAGACATGGTTTGTAATGAATTGTAAAATAGAATTGTATCAAGTTGTATGTGATGCTGATTTGTGTTTATTCATGTCTATTCTATCGTATATGCCTATGAATTATTGTGGTCTATCGAACCTATCATGTTATGTGGAAATTGGTGAATAAACCTATGGTGTTATGAAATTATCATATATACGTTTGGTGATATTATGATACATACAACTTTTAGGCGAAGTCACGTCATTTAGGCCTAACTGTTTAGATCCATTATGCATACATGTTTAGATCTACGACCTTGTATAATTTGGTGATTATATCTATATGTTGTATGTCAATTTAGAAATTATGCCACGTTTATGCAAGCTAAGTTATGCTATCATGTTATGAATACATGCAAGTTTATAGGTTAAAAACATGATTATGCAAACCTATATGTTTAGATCTACAACTCTATATGTTAGAACCATATGCCTTTATGTTAGATCAATATTAGCATGATTCAATCCCTATGCAAGTTCACCACTACATGTCTAATTAGATTTTGGTAGTTCTATGTAATACTATTATTTTATGACTCATGTGGCATGGATCTAGTTTGCAAGTTCATAATTAAAAGTATATTATGTCAAGTTCATGTGACACATCTGTAGTTAGAACCATATTTTTGTATGATGTTGGAATGTTGCAAGTTCCTCTTTTTCGCCTTTTTGTTTTATAAGTTAGGCTAAAACGTCGAGCCTAACATCCTATGTAACTTTGCGAACGTACAACGGGAGTAACGTTAGGGAACACTTGAAGCTATACGTAATTAACATATTTGGCTCATAACCATGCAAATGGTATGGCATTGAAATGATATAATTTACTTACCAAAAATTATGAATTTGATTTAGAAAGAAAGTGGGCCATGACAATAAATTGTTTACAAATTTACATATAAACATAAAATGATAAATATGTAAATTTAGAAAAGACGAATATGCCTAACTCGAGGTTAGACTGAGTTGTGGTATAAAACTGCCCGGAACCGACCGGGACATCCAGTGACCACAACAATACCTGTCTAATATGGGTGATTACTGCATTGAGCCCGAAAAGGACCCGATGTTAGACTAAGTTGTGGTGTAAAAATGCTCGGAACCGACCGGCACATCCAGTGACCACAACAATACCTGTCTAATGTGAGTGGTTGGTGCTCTAATAAAGCTAAGTCAAGATTGGTAGGGTTAAGTCAATTAAGGAAACACTTAACCAATTCAACATGTTAACTAAACTGATGGGTGGGGTTAGGACACTTAACCAATTAATATGTTGGCAGGAAAACCCTAGTAACGGGGACCCATTTCAGCAGTAACCCACATAGATGTATCATGGGACCCTGAACTAGGAAGGGTGGGGCACGATTACTGGGCTGATTATAAGCGGTCAAAAACGTCGGCGGGTGGTGCATCAGGGTAGGTTCCGGTGGAGTACGGGCATGCACGTACTCCGGATTGGAAAAAGCAGGCACTGGGCATCAGTAGTCATACACTGTGCATCTTGAATCGTGTCGGATTGCCACCATAGGATTTGATACACCCCGTGGTGGGACCATCACAGGTATCTACAGTCAAGCGGGGGTCGAATGACACACGTGATAAATGCATGCTAGTTGGAGCCGATCGATATAAGGGGATCATTTCACCAAGAACACGTGGTGCTAGTTAGACAAATATAAGTAGGTGCAGAGAATTAAACATGGGTGCGATGTATATTCGGTTTATCCTGCCTTATATAGTTTTATGTTAGTTTGCAGTTCTGGTACTGTCTTATTTTCAGTTTATTCCTATCATGACCTTTTTCTTATTCACACACTGAAAAGTCACTAGACTTACTCAGACTTATGTCTGACCCATTTTTCTTTCATCTTCTTTTCTTCCGTCCCCCCCCCCCCCTCAGGTAGCCAAGGAGGGAATAGCTCAGCTTAATTTGGACCGTTCATCTTTCCAAGCTTGAAGACTCTGTGTTGTACGACTTGGAATCTCTTATCTTTGGCTATGGCTTTGGACACACTAGACTTGGGGATTTATGCAGTTTTATTTATGTTTCATGCTTCTTTATGTTTTAATCAAGATAGAGATTATGATGTAATGTTTTGGAAGTTATTTTTAGATAATTCACTGAAATGGTTTTTGTATTGAACCACGTATGAAATAAATAGTTTTATTTTCCGCTGCTTATATTTCTGTCTTGTAAATTTTCTGTGTCTTTTACCTATAATACTCCACCAAAGTTAAGGCATTCCCTTTGTGAGTGACCTTAACGGAGGTGGGGTGTTTCATTCTGCATACTTAAAATGTTACAAAAGTATGCTATTATATTTTTTAAAGATTTCCCATGGCATTATTCATAACATTCATTGAAATTGTGATATGACATATAGATTATCTCTTCAGTAGAATATCTAAATATTTTTCTTCAAGAATAATTATGCTTACGATACTAAACCAATGTTTTCGTTTACTCTTAAAATTTTCTATTAAAGTTATAGGTCCATGACAATAGTAGACTTAATTTTTCTCATGGAGTTGCAGATTTATTTTTACTTATAAATTCTTCAAATTATTTATTGTCTCATCACTTCTTAAAAATGCTACATGATAATTAGAAATAATTCTTACGTGGTGTCTTTACGATGCCGTACAAAGATATGGTATTACTTTTGAAAAGACCCGTCAAATGGGTCGGGTCAAAACTAACCGAACGCATTTTATGACCCGACCCGTTTAATTTATTTGTCAATAGAAAAATGACCCAGCCCATTTCATAACATGATTGATGGTTTAACCCACTCAAGAAAATATCCATTATTATATTAAATAAAATAGAAAAACATGGTTGAAATAAAACATCACATAGTATAGTATACATTATAAAAGCTAAATAGTACATGAAAAAAATTTGTAATTGAAGGAATAAAGAGAGGAGAAGAATTAATGAAATGTCTTTATGCACATACATAAATCCTCAGGGTACCGAGGCAAGCGATATTCCTAGAAAGTTTATTAGATCCCTTTCAACAGCCTTTCATTTTCTTGCGCAGCCAAAAACAAAGCAACACTCAAGTTCTGAAACCCAAAGCATTGATACCTGCAGTTTGAGTCTGAAGAGAAAGAAAAAAAATTAGGGACAAGGATTCAAATAAAATAAGGCATAATTATAGCTTATTTTTCTATTATTGAAGGTCTTAATGCCTAAGATACTAAGTAATCAATGTGGTTATATATTTTAACATCAGGAAAACAATAGATTCATAGCCAGTATATATAACAGAATCTCCAACGGTGGAGAATTTATAACCTGAATCAAAGATTTCTCCACTTTTTCTCCCCTAACAAACATCTTGGGTCGTAATATTCAGTGAATTATTCAGGGCTCAATCCTGTATTCGGAATTAGCCCAGCGCGCCGATTTTACCAAAGATGCACGTAGCATGCCAATTTTTCCGGAGCACATCAAAAAAATCGGCGCTCTACGTAACGTGTTGGTAAAACTGACGCGGTACAACATCTTCCAATTTCCATCTGCCTTCAAACTTCCAACGACTATAAATTGTCTTATTATCACTACACAACAACAAAACAATCATAATAAATTCGAACGGCTATAAAACGATCATATTTTTTCCTAATGCCAACATTTTCTTTTGGCATAGCCGACCGGTTTTTAGGTGATTGCAAACACCTTTTATTATGACTAATAATAAAAATACGATATAGTACATGTGACTGTAGTTACCACTAGCAGTCAACTATGTTTGGTTTTAAGGTGGACCGTCCACCACATACGGAGTTTATAGTGTTCCGTCCACTCTACCTATACAAGCTTAGAGCATTGGAGATAGCTAATTTACTAGACTACAATACATGACATAGTTACATTTCATACTATATCAGTAGTAAAATTACATAGTAGATTCCATAGCACCAAAAGCAAAAGTATAAGCTACTGCAAAGTACATACAACCGTATACGTTAAAGGGCGGGCTATTAGCACAGTGTTGCGTAAAGAATTCACATGGGAAGGGGCACTGCAGAAGCAAGTAGCCCACGTTCCTTGAGCTGAAAGGTGGCTGCTACAGGAAATACAAGCATATGACATTACATCACAACTACAACAGCACCAACTTTCGCTCCACTTGTTAACCCTTCAAAAAGGTACCTTGGTAGGCTACCAGGCAAGAGCCTGATAATACCATCAGTGGCGAAAAAGCCAACACCACAAAAATACGTTCCATCATAGCAAAACTGGAAACAAGGACAAAGTTCACACCACACTCTGGC
The DNA here is from genome assembly GCA_030737875.1 of Allium sativum. NCBI lineage: Eukaryota > Viridiplantae > Streptophyta > Magnoliopsida > Asparagales > Amaryllidaceae > Allium > Allium sativum. Next base: position 80,793,550 of record CM060927.1, on the reverse strand, counting down.
AGGCAAGAGCCTCCATCAAAAGCAACGACAAAGTTCAGTGCTATTGCATCTCGTGTATAGCCAACTTTCGACAAAGAAGACCAAACTAAGCATAACCAAACCAAAGTCTTGGCCCAAGCATAACTGAGAAACTTACATAGACAAACAGACTAAACTCCAAAAACCAACAGAGACAATCAAGCACCTCAACAAATCGAAACATCCAAAACACATAACCAAAAACCACGAACAGCTAACAAGTCGGATACTAGCTTACATTGAATACCCAAAAGGCAATAAGGACCATTACATACAAGTCATTGAAACACAAAACCAAATCAACCTTGGAGGAGTTGCTGCTCACCAGTAACACCGAGTTAGTGCCAGTCTCCCTTCTATAGACGTAACCATAGTTGGAAAACTAGCCACTGACGAACCTGAAGGCAAGTTATTATCCGAATAACCACGTAGTGGAAGTGAGTGTATTGAGAAGGTGTTAAGGGGAGTCTCGAGTTAAAGAAATGAGATTGAAGAGATTAGGGGTATTGGAACTCAACTCAAATTTCATGGCAAAAGCTAGATCTGGAAAATAAAATTCGTTAGACAATGGGTTATATTAACGGCAATATTTTCAGTTATAAATTGTTCCCGTTCATACATTCAACATCACAACATAATTTCAATTCCTTTCTTTCTCCACAATCCGAAGAAATGTAAATTTTATAATGTCTTCACCATTTGGGGATTTTTCACATCCGACGATGGACGAAAGTCAGTTTTTGTAAGACAACATGAACTACGGTCTAGCTACTCCTTCAAGCAAACAATAGGCTATTCTATGGACAAAAGAGGAGGACATCGATCTATGCATACTCTTCTATCAATTCTCACAAGATTTGGCTACGAGGAACGACCAATCTGCCGCTACATTTTGGGGAAAAAATTATGACCGTCTTCGTAGAGAAGCCTCCAGAAGGCTTACAGACGTTGTCGGCGACTTAGGGTCGATTCGGCAAAATAAGTCGTGAAACAACGTTTTATGAATCTCAAGTTGATAAAATAAAGATAGTGAATCCAAGTGGCATGGGAGGAGAGGATAATCTGGTATATTTTCTTACAATGTACGTTAGTGGTTGAGCATATATTATTTATAAAACTTATTCCCTATTTTTATTAGAAACGAATGGCAAACGAGGAGTTCAAGAAGCTTTTTGCTAGAGAAAATAGGTGGAAAGGCCACATTATTATCATTTTTGGCATTGTTATGATTTGCTTGCCAGTCAACCAAAATGGAACTCTGAACTTGCTAAGAGCCTACGCGATGTTCAAACTGCTATCAAGGGCAAGAACAAAGCTTCTAAATCTAGGTATTCGTCCAGTCCTAGCAAGTCAACGGACAAAATTTCTCCATGTCAAGGTGAGAACGTACTAGATGAGTTCAATACCACGATTGACGAAGATTTTAGACCCAGGGAGACAAAGCTGCGAAAAAGGGCAAAATTGATGTTGTCATTGAAAGAAAAGTGAATGCACGCTATGAAGATCACGATTGTAGACATGTAGAAAGACGTGAAGATGGAATGAAAAAATAGAGGTTATGAGCAGGTTTGCTAATCTGGAAGAGAAGAGGCTACAACATCTAGCTAACGTGTTAGCATATAAGCAACAACAAGATGAGAATGCTATCATGGCCAAAGATTTGACTTGAATCTATGACATGGAGAAGGAATATTGGATGAGAATGAAAAATCGTATTATAATGTCAAGGTTTCCTCAGTTATAAGTAGATTGTTCATCACTATCTTTATTACTAGTTGCTTGTATTATGTTGATGCAGTAACGTTATATTTCCTACTGTAGTAACTATTTTCGTATCAATGCAATGCATGCTTTATTTATATTGATATTGTTTCAATAAGCTGATAGTTTTATACGTTGTACTAAATTATAAAATTAGAATAACTACATATTTTTCATAGGATCATTAAATAAAACATAAGTTCAACCATGAAAATAAAATAGACCAAAACCATTAGCTTATTCAACCCCATATCGGGTTAGCCAACTATAACAAAGTTTATAGGCTTGTGGCCAACAAAATCAGTACTATACTTAGCAAGGTAACGAGAATCAAAAGTTGATTTAGTTAGTTTGAATCTATCTTCATCTTCAACTATCTCTATAATCTTATGGTATCGTTCACAAGCTTCCGTCAAACGCCGATGAGCCATATGGATTTCAACATAAGCTCGTGTAGTAGTGCATGTACGATGGTTATTATGTAATCTTGTTATCATTGACCAAAATTCTTCATGGGTTATACCCCCTCCATTTTGCAATAGTGACAAATCTCTTCGATCAACTTCAATATAGGCTTTCACGAGTATAAGTAAATCCCGAGGAGAGAATTCAGTTGTAGTAGTACTGGAGCTTGAATTACTTCGGTTGTGACAATTAAGATTACCCATTTACCTCGCTATGTTGGATCATGAACGTGGTTTTGGATTTTGAACTTCAAAAACTCTTTGGGTACTACAATTAATTTCATTCTGAACCAGTTCTTCCACCTCTTCTACTTGTGTATCTAGAACGAATCCAGCCTCTCTCTCATCCTCCTTGTCCCGTTCATACTCATCAAACATTCTACCCATGGTTTCGTTACTGATTTTCCAATCGTCCATTTAAGCTACACGGAAAAAAGAATGTATTATCTTTACAAAGAAATACTTGGACACCTTGAAGAAAAACGAGTAATGGTTTCTCAATTTAATGTCGTGGTTGATCAAGAACACATAAATTATAGTTTATTGTTGGACGATTAAGCATAAACTATTTAAACGAGTGGAGGTGATTGTTGAGGTCGTCCATGGTAAAGTTAAAAGTTTTGTTGAGTGGACTTGACTGAAGATGCGTACATTTGTCATAGCTGTACCACAACTTATCGCTTGTGATAAAGCTCTTTATTAAAAAGGTGTGAAACTAGGGTATGTTTAATTAGTTGGATGTATGGTATTGGTATCCATGATATAATTTAATTTAAAATGTATATTTTATAATATAATTTAAAATGAGCTTGTAACGTCGCGGTAGTTCGTTGTTTTACATTTTAAAGTTCAATTGAATATACATGATCAAATATAAGTCCGAGTTCTTTGAAACAAGAATCTTCTTGATCGATTGGATTATAGTTTTCTAATAAAAGAGGAAAAAATATATTTCATATTGTATAGTATGAGTTATGCCCAAATCAAATTTTCCGAAAGTCGCTATGGAATCTTTTGTAAACCTTAACGATTAATTATATAAATTGAAATGGTTTTTAATATTAATTGATCATCATATTAATTTGAACTGTAGAATAGAAACATATGACATGACTACACTCTATCATCAATAGTTGAGTTGCCTTCACTCTGCCATAAAACAGTTGACGTTATTACACTCTGCAAAACTTGGGCAATGTGTTATAGCTTGTCCAACGAATAGAAACAACATGACTTGACAAGTCTTACTGATTAAGATGACTTCAATCAGAGTACGAAATATTTACTGCCTTAATAAAGCAGAGCACGAAATAAGTGGACTTGGCAACCTTTAAGAGCACCCAACCCCTCTTCCTCTCTTTATTATTATTGAATTCTTTGGTTTGCCAAATTACTCATTTTATCTAGTTTCCGCTTTTCAAATAGTTCAAAATGTCTAGTTGGGAACTGGATGACGAAACCATGGTTCAAATGTACGATGAATATGAAAGGAATAAGAAACCAGTCGAGTTTGTGCCCGAAACGTAATCGGAAGATCAAGTGGAAGCTGGAGAAGTAAAGTTTGAACTCTTCAGTGCCATGCAACCGAACGTTGTCGTCCTACGTATTGGACCTGTTCAAAAATCCCTCAATGCTCAGTTGAGGGAAGTAATTGCTTGGGAGAACCCCGATAGGTCAAGCTCTAGCATGACAGGTCATTCATTACTTTTCTACTGTAGAGTCGAATGTAATGCGGTTGTTTCTAAAAGCCAAAAGAACGCAGGTCGTCGCTTTTATGGTTGCAAAGCATACATTAATGCACATAACCGACAGGTGTTGTAAAGTTGTAATTTTTACTCATGGGTCGATCCACCACTGACGGATAGGGGTGTCCAGTATGCACTAGAGATGCAAGAAGAGGTAAGTCGCTTGGATAAATTGAATGTTGCAGCAAAGGCTGAAATGTTGTATGGGTGCTACGGTTCATCCCGAAACTACGGGTCTTAGATATATGGTACTATGTATAAATTATATGTTTGTATTCAACGTTATGTCATACTTTTTCGTAGTTGTATGTTGGGTCGAACATTCACTGTATCCTTTATCTTGTATTTTGTTATATTGAACGAAGTTTGTACGCAAGTTAAAAGGTATTGTTTATATTTATGAATGAAAATGCATTAAAAACTAGGGTCGTCCCCATTTAAATTAAACATTTCATACATAAAGGAGCTAAAAATTAGGGTTGTACTCAACCACATGAACATTATGATTGTGACTTCTCAGCACGTTATCCAAAGTCGCTGGAGTAAACAGTAAACATAGTACATAATCTACATGCTTTGTCAGAGTGGAGTTATGTCATCTCACTTATGGCAGTGTGTAGTCATTTCTAATTGTTTGGAACAACTTTGGCACAACTTTATATGTTGTCAGTTCGAAATGTTTGTATAATTGGGCATAACATTTTGAGCAACTTTAATCAATATGGTCAACTTAGACTATTTTAATCTCCTTTAATAAGTGAAGGATCATTTCATATTTCAAACATCAAAAGATACAATACATCATATTCGTCTTCCAAGTTCTACGATCATACAAACACACAAACACAAATTCAAACTAATACTAGAAATACTAATACGACATAAGATAATAACAACACTACTAGTTACGGTTAAATTGAATGTTTTCCAGCATATGGTTGAGATGTCTAATTTCTTGTTCCATCTCATTGGCATATGTTATGCTCCTTGGATAGAGCGGTTCGTCAATCCATTCTGAAAAATTGCAACCGTCGGGATAATTGGAACACATAAGTATGCGATGACCAATGTTTTCACCGTCGGCTCTTACAACAATTTCAGCCATATACCCACAGTGACAGCCAACTGGGTAAGAATTAACCTCTTGTTCATAGGGGGGTTGAATTATTGGTACCTTCTCAACCTCATGTTCTTGACAGGGTTGATAAACGGGATGTTCATTCAGTCGCGGGACGTACGCTTGTTCCAATTGAATTGTTAGTAAGCCAAGATCAGGGTATTCATGGTCAAGCTCCTCGTAATGTTGTTTTTGACAGTTTATATTCCAGTCTACATCAGTGCAATCACTAGACGTTGGAACGGAGTGGTGAGGGGCGCCAAAATCAGAGTCAATAGATGAGGGCCATGAAGGCATTGTTAAAATAAATAGAGCAATAGGGAATAACTTTAGTAGGAAAAGAAAGCAATGAATGAAGAAGATTTGAAGAAGTAGGTGGGTATTTATAGAGCTGAATAATGCAAATCAGACTAAATTGATAATTAATTCGGGAATAAAACTAATCTACACTCTAAACAAAATAATTTTTAAGTGGTTAGTAAATTTATGAACCGAAACTAGTAAATAAACTTAAACTAATTAATTAAAGAGCAAATCAGACTAAACAGGTTAATTATCATGAAATATAACTATTAAACCGACTTAAGTTAAGTGGTTAATATATTCAGTAAACTAAACTAATAAATAAACCTAAAACAAAAATTAAAATATATTGACAATGTTGTAACCCTAGTGTGCCGATTTTATGTATGTGTTACGTTAACGAGCCGATAATATTGGCGTGCTTTAATCAAATCAGTGTGCGCCGACAAAATTGGCGCACATCTGTTGGGAGAATTAACTAATTCTCCCCCGAATCTTAAGAGTCCTAAGATTATGACTCGTAAAACTGGTGGATTTGCTCTTACAATGGTGACTCTTTATGATGGTTATAAATGGAGAAAATACAGGGAGAAGGCAATTCAGAATTTTGCTTATCCAAGTTATGAGCTATTACTAATTCAACTTGTCTAACATACATGAAATTGTTCAAGTACTCTACAAATTTTGTAACCATGTACAAAAAACAAACCTCTTACTTCAAGGAATGACCTTTTGACATCTGTATGGTTGTTATCGTTTAAGATATATCCTGGTGAATATAACTGACTAGTCGGAATATACCCCAGTTTGAACTCTTGACCTCTCAATTATCAAACTAGATTGGACTGTGAGGCTTTTTAATTGATTAATCACTACATCTCGATAAATAGATAATATGTGTAAAACATATAGGAATTTTTACGGGCCAACTAACTTAATTTATAATTTTTTTTGAATGGAACGTATTATAGATGCACACATAAAGGTGAGGGATGCCTCGCAATGAAAATGATACAACAATAGGATGATGATAAGAGCAACTACGAGTCCCCATGTTTATATATGGTAACAAACACACTTGCACTTCTTCGAGCATAAGCAATGATGAATTTTGTGTTTTGCAAGCACGATCAATCATGCCTCACTAGCATGATCAATCATGCTTCACTATGTCTGAAATCTTTCCCTTTTCACAATGTTACTATTAACAAAATCATTGTTGTCAAACTAGAAGATGATCATGATTCTCCTTGATTGGATATTGATCAGAAGTTATTTACAAAATTAAGCAGTGCACTGAATATCAAAGATTGAAAATGAGGTTGTGAGTTGTGATTCTACAATGTGGGCGAACAATTTTCAATATCATAGGTTTGAACCGGAATATTGTCCTGTCTTGGAGAGTTTGCTGAGCTCATTCATCTAGCTTTCATGTTTACTTTAAATTTATATCTCCTAGTTTGTTTGGGGTAATAATTGCACAAATAATGCAACCTTTATGTTTACCAAAAGTGGAGTTATATGATTAATCATGATATAAAACTAATGAAAGAGAAATTTGTTATGCAGTTAAACACATATACAAGAACAAAATGGTAGCAGTTAAAATATATACAATAACAAAAGAGTAATTTGATGTTCAATTCATTAAACAGTTCAATTACTCATGCAGTTCAACCAAAGAGAGTATCTTGTGTGGTAGTGAAATCTGTGGTAGTTAAATTATACTTGCAATTAAATAATAACCAGTACACATTATTTTAGTTTTACTATGAACTAAACAAAATCCCATCTGATAGGAATTTTAGTTTGATGTGAAGTCCTAATAATTTTTTTGATCAACTATACAATAAAGATGTTTTTTAAATATAACCAAAAGTCGTTAATATAGATTAATTAGAGGAAATATTGGAGAACGAAAAATTGCCAGTAAGACGGAAGTTTTCATTTCCTTGAGAAATATAATGTAAGACATATTTTTAAGGTAAACAAATATACAAGTAAATAACAAAATAGACTGGAGAATTACCGTTAATAATTCAAATACTCGAATTAATGCGTGGCACATTGGAGAAGCAACTTTGCTACACTATCCGAAGTAGTTTTTGGTGTTTCAGCCGATCGAGAGAGAAAAATATGGAACCCTGCATCCTAATTTTAAGGCTAAATTCAAGTAATTCATGGGTGCTTCCTGCATTTTTTATCTTACATTCGGGTATTTCAGTAGATTTTCATTCGGGTAAAATAGCATTTTTGTTGGATAAAAGTGAAAAAACAAGAAGACTTACAACAATTGCTTGTATAATTTTAATCCCGCTGGCCAAGCGAATTCATCTAAGCAACATCTGCTAACCAAATCCAAATAATTTGATATGAGAATATAATTAAAACAAGGATGAAAAATGAAACAAGAAACGTCAGTGCAAATTTAAAATACGGTCAACTAACCTATATAAGCATCACTTAAAATATCGACAAAAGAAACCCTACTTGTTTCATTTCCAAACCAACTACAAATTTTCACGTGTAGCATCTTACTCTTGGGACAGAGAACCTGTTATGTTTTACATTGCTGCTAATAATATAATAATTTAAATATAAGCATTTAAAACTAATTATCTTACATTGCTGCGATGCGAATATCCAAGAAATACGGTTTTGACCTTTATTCAAGTACTGCCTTATCTGTCATTGTGTTTTCAATCAAAAGAAGAAACCATCAACCAAAAGTAAAATAAATAAATTTAAATTAATCCTATATTAGTTATATTTTTTGAGATGCTAGTATGAAAGATAAACGCAATCAATAATATAATATCATGTTTTTCTTTTCTTTACATATAATTTAAACTGAAGAAAACAATAGAAAACTGTCCTTTTATAATTTTAATTGAATTATTGTTGTATAAATAGATATCAAATTCTATATCCTGAATTATGAATTATAAATAGAAAACTGTCTTTTTAGTGCAGAAAACAAGAGGCTAAATTTTTATCATAATGACAAATTTTAGTGTGAAGGATGGAATTCAAGGGTCCATTATTTTACATTAAAATTTGTCTTTATAGACAAAAGACTCTTATGGAATAATTTTTTGTTCATTTTGTCCTTCAGGGTATTTTCCCGATAACTAGATTCTGAAACTTATTATGTTTAGTCTGGTTTTGACCAATTCAGCGCTGAGTTGACCCAAATACACTGCCATAATTTCATTTCACACCAGTGTATGTTTTTTTTTTGCACTGACTCCATTAGAAATCAGACCAATGTAAATATTAATTTATTTTTACCTGGCGTCATTTTAGATGGTGCCAATATAAATTAAAAAATAAATTATATTGACGTAATATGAAATCACGTCAGTGTATTTTGACCAACTGAGTTAGTCAAAATCGGACTATAAGCGTAATAAGTTTCGAAATCGGACTATTTGCGTAATAAAGTTTCAAAACAACACGAAATGTAAAAAATAATAATCCTTGTTTAAATATATTTCATACGCTTGGATATAAATCATAGCATCATCAACAGTGACAAAAGCTTTCAAATGAAAGAAAAATAAGCATTTAAATCTAAAAAAAATATAAAATATAAAAACCATACTTAGGGTGCGTTCGGCGGTCCATAACAGACTGTAATGACCCGGGGTTTCGTCGACTTTGGTTATCGCCATAAACTCAATGATGACTAACCAAACATCGAAAAAATACCGGTCATTAGTGAAAGAAAACAGAGGGTGAGGATAGATAAGATAGAAACTTAGAATAAACGAAGAAGAAGAACAAAATATCATAGTAACACGAATCTCACAGCGGAACGAATAAATATATTTCATAACATAACTTTGAAATACAAATCTGTACTTGAATATACATATCATTATCAAAGTACATCACTTACAACACAGCGGAAATAACTATAGCTATATGATCCTGAAGCCTTCTTCTCCAAGCTCTTCCAGTATATCTGTAAATCCCGACTACTTGACTGCCCATACAAATTTAGGCACCCAAGAGTTTAGGGAAAACAACAAAATAAACTCCGGGTCAGTCATGGGACTGGTATGAGTAAAACAGTTTAAAACAGTTCAAGCAGGTGATTGATATCTCATAAGACCACGCCGTATAACAGAACGGGTTTTTCCCTTATGAGAATCCAAATTATCTTTATATCAAAACCTTTGATATTATAATAATGTCTATCAACACAATATAATAATCATCTAGCAGAAACGTTTTCATCTCACGTTCTACATATATAGTATACAATCAAAACCGCAAGCACGTATTGGGTAATGGATTTCCAACTATGACAAGGTATGGAACCACCTTTCGCTAGTGTACCTCTAGAGAGGAATACACTGGGTTCAACAAGAACATCTTGCAACCCGGCCACACATGACCGACCACTCATTTCGCTTGAGTGTATCGAATGTATATCACCAATAGTTGGGATCAACAACCGTTTCCCGAATAGGACAACATCAACAATAGATTTTTAGAAGTAAATGAAACTCTAGATCAGGTGATTATACACCCTAATAGGTGCGACCTACATAGCCATGCTACCTGCCCGATTTCTATCATTTACCGGATGTGAGGCTAGAAGCTACGCTTTATCATCACACCAGATTCACTTTGAATGCCACATCATCAAATCCATCCAATCACCGATTGACGTCCTCAACAATACATTATGTGTTAGCTAAAAGAAGTTTCCTTCTCCACTTCCACTCTTGGTACGGTTGGAGAAATCAATATACGTGATCGTTTGGAAATACTCTGTCAGACATCCGTCCATACAAGTCATCCAGGAACAGGATGAACCGAAGGCACTATTCTGTAAACAGGATAGCCCTTGCATAACCCCGTCTTCAATTTCCTTTGGCATATATGATTCGCAATGCTTATGCCAATACAGAGTGGTTCTTTGGATAATAATCCAACTGGTCTCTCCATATTAACAACGTTAAAATGGTCAAAACTTCGATAGTCTGTGATTTAACTATCGAAGAAAAACAGATGTGCAAACAACGATATTATTTCCAAATGGAAATTTATATCGATCAAACATCATTCAACATTTATCTCTTTATTTCATTAATTTACTTATCTCATGTTTCCCTATATTCAATATTTCTTATTTCTAAATTTGGAAAATATACGTTATTAACAATGGAAAACATTTCCATTTCTTGTTTTCTTTATTAGAAAACATTTCTGGTTTCTTATTTGGAAAACATTTCCAAAGCTTCTTCATTGGACTTAGACAGATGTTTAAACAAACTATCGCGATGCCAACTCAAACCATTTCCTTTAATTACTAAATTCACTTAACCGTCCTTTACTATCGAACCTTAACCATTCCTTAGTTAAAAATGAAGTCAATCAAGTTGGGGTAATACTACCTCTCAGACCTTAACTGAACAATGTTTCTAACCTTGAAACAGACAAAGTTCACCCTTCTAATTCTTTAACAAACTTCCTTACGTAACTCTCTTTCAAATCTTTTCTATTCGATAATTCTTTCCTTCGATAAGGTATATTCGATAACTCTATTCAATTTATTCTATTCACTTAACTCTTTTGATTTAACTCTAACTCTATTCACTTAACTCCTATCGAATAAACTATATTCGATAACTCTTTTTATTCTATTTGAATAAACTATATATTCGATTAACTCCTTTATTCTATTTGAATAAACTATATATTCGATTAACTCCTTTTGATAAACTACGGTTGATTAACTCCTTTTACTCTATTCGAATAAACTATATTCGATTAACTCCTTTTACTTTCTATTCGAATAAACTATATTCGATTAACTCCTTTTACTCTATTCGAATAAACTATATTCGATTAACTCTTTTTACTCTATTCGAATAAACTATATTCGATTAACTCCCTTTGATAAACTACAGTTGACTAACTCCTTTTATAATCCTATTTATTCTATTCTATTCGTTTTATCAACATTTTTCCCTTTTATAAAACTCTATTCGTTTTATCAACATTTTTCCCTTTTATAAAACTCTATTCGTTTTATAAACAATTTCCTTTTATTTACTTTCGAAATATTTCCTTTTTATAAAATCTATTGATTTTATAAAATCCCTTTTTTTTCAATATACATTGAAATAATTCTTTTTACATCCAGGGTCTTTTATGATATTTAAAATATCGAATAACAATGACCAACATCGTTCTAACACACATAACCCATAACAGATATACATCACATCATATATCACAATATATGAAAACAGTAAATAAATGTTGAGGAATCCAGTCGGATTCCTCCAACCTGTTTCCCTGCATCCACAGATGTTATACAATATAAAATCAACATCACTTTCAGTTCCATATGATATATTCTGTTAAATAGAATCAATATAGAAATTCAACTAACTGACTAGCAGTTCAATCAAACAGTCAAAGCAATCAACAGATGATTAACAGTTCTAAAAATACGTTATAAAAATATAACTGTTCAGAGTTGGTGAGGTTTACTCACTTTTCGCGTTAAACATTAAATAACGATTTGCGTCTGTTGATCCAGCCGGACAATTTATTTCGCTATAAATTGTAACTAGCCCAAATCCACTCTCAGTCAGTTCAATTGGGTAGCCACCGTCCATACGATCCCAACGGATCTTGTTTTGCGAAATTCTGATAACGGATGACGAAGTTATCATGATTACAAGTTAATAAGTTAATTCAATTTAATTTAAACTTAAATTTTAATCAAAACCACCTGGGCCTTACCCCATCAAGATTTGAGCCCGCTACCTCATTAAAAACCAACGGTTGTTTTATACGGTTTTCTTCTTCCTCCTGAATGCTTTGAACCCGACTCCAGCACCATTCCCATTTACAAACTCCTCCACCGCTCCCTCGACATACCACCGTTCAACGAACTGAGATCATCGGCGTTCACCTCATCCAAGTCTCCATCTTCCTATACCACAAAAATGCCACTCGATTACCACCTCTCCATGGCGTTTCCCAGCTCAAACCCGCGATGTCCCGTACCCCAATCGACAACAAATGCCACGGAAACACACAGAAAGAGCACACATGGTGCAGATTTCAACGCTGAGTCCAGATATCCACTCAAATTCGCTAATTGATGCCTCACCCTCTCGAATTCATCAACCCTAGTTTTCGTTGGTTTACAGTGGAAACCCAGAACAACGACGCACGTACCAAGAGCCATATCGGAATGAAGCCTACATGAATACGAATCCAAATACACTACTTCTGGATTTTATAAGATTTTCTTTCTATTTCTTTTGGATTTTAGGAAGTGGCGATTTGGGTTTTCTTTGAAGAATAAGTAGCGGCTACTGAGTTTGACCAACGAGAGAGTTTAAATTATGTTAAGGAGAGTTTAAGGGGTATTTATAGAAATTTTAGATATTTTGTAGGATGGAATATTCCCGGTATATTCTCATTTCTATATTCATTTTTGCTCTCTAAAAATCCGTGTGATCACACATGGTATCTAAAAATCACGAGACTGGACATGCAGCTACAGCTCGACATTACCGTCCCAACAAAACTGGTTTCGTCGAGTTCCGACTTCGTATGCTCACACAGCATATTTTTAACTGTCAAAATACTGACTGTTTCTCACTCTAAAAATCCGTACGGCCACATACTGACTTCAAAAATCACGAAAACTGAAATCTAAAAACTATTTGACATTGCAGATCTAACAAAACTAGTTTCTTCGAATTCCGACTTCGTTTGCAAAACCGGCTATTTTAAAAGCTCTGAATGACCCATTTAAATATATAAATATAATTAAATATAATTAAATTAAATATTTATAAATAAATATTATCGTATATATCCACATACGATATCGTTCAGCTCTAGAATATTCCTATATGAATTTTTAACTCGATATTCACTTCTGGGTCAACCCGATATTCATTTTATATGGAAATTCCTTTTTAAAATATAAATAATTCCTTTATAAATTATAAAGGAATTCCACAGCGACTTTTCTAAAATTTGATTTGGACATAAATCAAAAATCTACACGATGAAATCCCGATTTTTCTCTTCCACTAGAAAGATATTCTCCACCAGCTCCATACGTTTCTTGTTTCACAGAAATCCGGCTTAAAACGAATCCTGTACATTCAGTTGAAGTTCGAATCGCCAATTTACGAACTGCAGCGCCATTTCGAGCTCGTTTATAATTATATTATAAACTATACGTTCAACTGTCGACGATTGAATATATTCGTTATTCTAATTCAATTCTAAACTGAACTATATATTTTAAATAATCCAATTCACACCATATCGCCATTTCAGCCAATTCTGATTATTTCAGAATTAAATATATTACTTAATTTATTATTTTAATTAAACATTCATCATTATTTAATTCCACGACCATTTGATTCACTATATCACTATTTATATAATTAAATAAATTAATTATAATACCTCTGCCAATGCGGGTCATTATACAGACCGTTTGGAAGACGAACGCGTCCGACACGTCGGATGAGTCTCTCTTGTGATGGTCCATTATGGACCGCTTGCTCAATGGCTCAAATTGGAGTCGTTGAGCTCCAACGCATCGAAAATCAATGACTCCAATTTGAGCCGTTGAACACGTTTCCCCTTCCCCTCCTTTTCTCTGCATATACCCCCTTCTATAATCCCTTCCCCAATCCACATCTCCTCACAACCTTCTTCCAAATTTCTCCGTCTTTACCTTCAATTACATTCAATGACCAGTCCGTTTCCAAATGCAAGTGATTCAGATTCGGAAGATATGGAATATGCCACACTAATTGGAACGTATTTACGTGAAAGACGTAACGAAAGAGGTCATCGGATACACACTTCGGAGTTTACTTGTTTAATGTGGGTATACGACATATTAAGCGATCATCAAGGACGACGTCAAAGGCAGTTTCGTATGAAACGACTCTGTTTTCTTTTTTTATACGATAGGTGGGAGAGTTATGGTTTGACTACATCGAAAAACATTAGTGTTCGAGAAGCCGTCGGCATATTTTCATACACTATAGCTACAGCTAATTCGAATAGACAATTGGCTGAAAGATTTCAAAGATCTTATTCCAGATGAGTATGTTGAAGAATATGCTGACCTGAGAAACATAGGAAGTAATGAACTTGCACCGGCTCAACGCTATCAAGGCAGCGCTGATATGACAGTACGTTGAGATAGAATAAGAGACGAGCTTGTTGCAGCAGGGCTGCACTAATAGATTTGTACTTCTTTGTATTTCTGCATTTTTTCACTTTATGTATTGTTATTATGTGTTGAACTGTTATCTTTGGTTAAGTGTGTTATTCTACATTATTAATACTGTTATGTTTCAATCAATATTTAATTAAATAACAAAAAAAAAAAGGTCCGTTTAAATGTTTCGCTCAAATAGTCCGCTTAACGCGTCAAACACATTTTTCGTTCACTATAATTATCCGTTAAGATTCCTCGCTTTCGTTTGCGCCAAACACACCCTTGGTTTTCGTTTCGAGCTTCTGCTTGTTCAACATGCGTATAATTGGTGGAATTTCAAAGAATAACCGGTGTGGAGAAAAATAATTTTTGGAAATAGTTTTTTGGGTCGTGAATTGGATCTAGGGTTTTGAAGTGGGTAAGCAATAAACAAGTTACATTTTAAGCGGGTTGAATGGCTTTTGACCCATCGTAAAAAATTCTCACCCCCAAAAGGTTTTACAGTAGAAGAACAGAATATCACAAACTACAAAGCTAAAGATATCTGAAAGTAGAAGAGAAAAATAAATCAACTTCCGTCTCAGTCCTAATTCTTCAGTTCAGGTTTGCCGCTGTTGCTTCTTCCCTCTCTCTCTTTGTTTTCTTCTTTTTCGTTTTCTTTTATATTTTCTGAATCGAGACCTCGATGCTGACCTAAATCTCTTACGATTTTGTTTCAATTCCATGTTAATTTGAAATCGCGATTCAGCATTGGACTTCAAGCCTAGGTTGGTTTTGGAGAAAGATGATTTGGGCTTAATTCATCTTCACCATCTCCTTAGTGTTTTTTTTTTCATCTGGATGATCGTGTGGTTGTGTAGCTTGATAATGGTGGCTTTTCATGGGTGGTATGTATATAGGCAAACTCTATTAACACCCCTATATTTGTCTTTCCCACCCCGTTGAAAACTAAATAAATAAAGTGACAAATATACCCTTGTAAATCAATCAACTTATCTTGTTTCATTTTTCATTATGTTACTTTAATTATAAAATAAATACAATGATAATAATATATTTTAAAAAGACGAATGATTCCGATAAAGGATATAACATTTTTTCTAAAAAAGCGGTGTTTTATTTTAAATTTACTATTCTTCAACTTTTATGTCTTTTTTTCTTAACTTTATTTGATTTTATGATTTCCAGTGTAATATATATTTCAAATATTTTTAAATTAAACTGAAATGTAACCTTTTCCGATTGCAAAATGAAAAAAATTTAAATAAATATCGATTATTGCTTTGTTGTTTGTTATTTCTAGATTTATTTTTTTATTTCTTTTCATTGCTAACGTACAGTATTTATTTGTGAAAATAAATATTGAAGGGTAGTTCTGGTAACTTTTGGGGTGTGAAAAGCAAAAAGTGGGGTGAGATGTTTTTTGTTTAAACAACGGGGTGTGAAAGACAAAATGTGGGGTGAGAATAGATTTGGCCATGTATATAATGAACCATGCTAGAATACCCAAATTAGAGTTAGTAAAAACCTGCGAACAAGAACAAATTTACAGCCGAAAAAATAGGAATTCATGGTGGTCCCTGCATGTTATCTCACATTAGGGTATTTCGACGTAAAATTTGTCGTTAACGGGTTTTGGGATTATTCATGCGTGTTACTATTCACACCCGATTTATAATTTCTGGCCACCAAATCTAAGAACACCCCAAATATTTCAAATTTCCTCTCCTGGTCACCGTCTAAATTAATAATCTAGAAATGGAGAGGCCACCAGCAACTTCCTCTATATGAACACTTCCTACCACACTTACATCATGCATTTATGTTTTATGAGTCATTTAATCGAACATCTTGCATCATATTATCACAACCATCATGTTTATCATCTAATTTTTCACCATTCAAATACTTCATCTATCGAACGACAAAAAATGTTAATGTATCAATTTGTAAAAGAAGATACGTAAGTTATACAGATAAAAACCCTACAAGTTAAAACTTACATTGTTACTCTATTACAACGTCGTAAAATTTAATGTCCTCCAAGCTTGTAATTTCAAACGAAGCGTAAAAAATATCTTAAAACGCAATGAAAATCCCTAACCATTAAAAAAATCTAACATGTTCTATAATATAATGGAAAACAATAAAAATCAAGCAATTCTAACCTCATTTTTTCTTCATCTTCCATCTTTATTAGACACAAAAGAATATCTCCTTTTGTTTGGGTTTTGGATTTTAAATTGTAGAGAAGTACATTTTTTTTAGGAGAAGTACGGTGGTGAATAATTGAGTGAAGGGACGATATATGGTAGCCAGAATATATAAAAAATAATGATTCGTATTAAATTTAGAAAGGTGACCGAAAGTGTAAATTGGGATGTGAATAGTAGCACCCTTATTTATTGTGCTTTCTTTTTCTTGTCCTTAACGTGCTTTGCCTTCGTAAAATTGCACTCAAAAAGGTAATCCACTGGACGCTCTTTCGTTCTGAACAAAATATACGTTTCTAATTTGCGCTAGTTTACGTTTATTTGATAGCCTATTAACACAAAAACATATAAGAATTGTCTCTTATCATGTTTAATGTTTCAAATCAGTCATTACCATACATTTTGTTATAAATCAGTTGGAAAAAACAAATGCATTCATGCTACTAAAACAAGTGCATTCATACATAACACAACTATAATAATAGTTGTCTAACATGGAAAGATTCATATCAACTAAAACAAAAAACTGCATGCCTTATTTATTATTTCCATCTGTGTTGTAACAATAAGTTTTTTTTTTTAAAACTGAGTTTGCATAATGTCAATTTGTAGTTAGACATAATTTTTGAAGGAAAATATAGTGTGTTTAAAAAGAAAAGAAAATCTGTTTTCAACATAGATGGATAGGAAATTCAAAAATTGACTGCATTTCATCAGTCATCACATTACGTCACAGGTGCAAATGACCAAACTGTTATAAAGTTTAATTAAAAGATACAATATCATAGGTCTGTCCACCGTAAATTCTGTTTTTTTAATAAGTTTAATGGCAGTATTATCATCACTTAATATAACCTCAAATGGAAATATTGCATGTCACCATAAATCTACGACACGTTTGGAAATAACCGATCCAGGAATGCATGTGTAATGCAAATCTATGTACCGTAATGCAAGATTCTTGTTCTCTAAACTTTACAATTATTTTGCATTAATTATTTATGTTTCAATTACTTTTGTTTATTTATTTTGCATTAATTATTTTGCTAATAGTACTATAGTTAACTGTGTTATCATCCAAATATTACTCAAACTTTGGTTATATGGCATTGCACCAATAAAGCATAACTATATCGAGTATAATATCTTCTATTATATTGATAGTTAAAAATGATCAACTAAAGGAGTTTTTATATAAACAAAAAAACATTTCGGATCCTATAGTTTAGTTTGCATATCCACCGTAATAGCATGAAATTTAAACAAAACAAAGAGAGGCTAAGAAGTAAAATAAGTCTAACACCCCTCCTCAAGTTTATGCGTATATGTCACAACC
Organism: Allium sativum; assembly: GCA_030737875.1. Taxonomy (NCBI): domain Eukaryota; kingdom Viridiplantae; phylum Streptophyta; class Magnoliopsida; order Asparagales; family Amaryllidaceae; genus Allium; species Allium sativum. The sequence goes on along the minus strand of CM060927.1, from coordinate 80,775,358 downwards.
TGCTTTACTTAGTTTACTAGAATACACGAATAGGTTGTCTTGGCACACTACCAATGTTATACCCCCAAACTCAGCGTATGATTTTGATCGCGCAACAATAACTTGTTTCTTGCTTTTCCAAGTATAAGGTTTCCTCCTACAAAAATGAAGTAACTAGAAGTAGATTGTCAGTAATCAACTGCTCCAACCCAGTCAGCATTTATATATGCCTCCACACCTTGGTGATCTTTATTTTTTGTAATGAAACACTTTTACCAGGAGCAGATTTCAAATACTTTAAAATACCCACAACCACGTACATATGTTGCTCACCAGGATTATGTATAAACTGACTTACAATATTCACGGCACAGGCAGGATTTGGCCTTGTGTGTGTGTTAAGTACATCAATTTTCCAACTAGTCTCTGGTATATTCGTCCTGAAATAGGATTGTGCATTTTACACGCGTTGCGATCCAATTTAACTCTTGGATTATGTAATTTTTTTTTTAAATTTTCGTTCCGAACATAAGGTTCAGTATTTTCGTTCCGTTTTTTTTTTTTTTAAAATAGTTTCTTTAAGGATTAAATATGATCATCTGTTTCCGTTTGTTTTTTTTTTCAAAAGAGCACTTTTTCAGCTGCTGAATACATGCAGTGTGTTTTGGGTGTTTGGTAACCTTTCTCCTTCAGCAATAATGATTCAAAACCGCTGAACTGTAATAAAAAAAAACAGATTTTTTTTGTGTGCTTTTTCAACTGCTGATTGAAATCAATGGCTAATTTACATAGCTGTCCTTTCCTTTATAATCAGGAGCATCTAACATTCTTTTCTTAATCACGCCTGCTTGTTCATACGTGGCAACTTTTTTTGTGATTTTATTTAGAAATAGCATATTCCGATATTCTCTTTATGTGCAGAGTACTGTCTCGGGTCCATATTTTCAGCTATTGTCAGTTCTGTTCACTGTTCAGCAATTGTAAATATGAAACATTAAAGTGTATATAATTTACTGGTAGATTGCTTTCAGTGCAACTAGTCATATCTATTCAGAATTACATACTTAAACATGAAACTGTATCAACACATTAGTGGGCTTCTGACTTTGTGATTTATACTTTATGATCATATATACTCGAAATAGGCATTGCCAAACCTTTTGAGGCATTTCCGACTTTGGTCATTTTTCGCAAAATATTCAATGGATAAAGCACTTGTTGTACAGTAACTAGTATTGTGGATTGCATGGAAAGTTTCTGTTGATCTTATTTGACATTTTTGCTATCCATTACCATATTTTAGGTAACGATACTATACTTCAACTTAATAATCTTAGCACCCTAGTTTATTTATGTTTGTATACTGAAATCTTTCTTTGCTTCGTTATTCATATTGCTGGTCTTCTTTAATCAATGATAAATTTGTTAATGTTGTAATAAATGGTAGAATGTGTGCTTTTAGTTCCTATGGAAGACCACGGAGTATGTCTTAAAATTTTAGTTTTGTAACAAATTGCTAAATGTTTATACAACGAAAATGTTCACATAATAAATGAAGTGTTGAAGGGCAATTTTGTCAAAGAAAAGTGTGTTTAAACAAAACGATTCTTTAATCAGCTAGAAATCAAACAAGATTTCTAGTTTTGCTAATCTCAGATGTACTGAAAATATATGCTAATAAAATTTTATTTGATTAAGTAGTTAAAGCGTATTTAGCCAATGCGCTAATCTCAGATATCACTTATTTTATAGCGTAGCCACTTACTTCTACTTGTTGTTGAAATCCAAAATTCAGAAAAATCCCCAAAATCCTTAAAATTAAAATGAGCACTGTAGCTGGCAGCAGCAAAGTTATCCTACCCATCATCCAACCCAAAACTAGAGGTGGGTTTGGATCCAAAACCTGCTCTCTTTGTGTCCCACTCAGTCAAGACCGAAAAAATGGATTGAAGAACTTAAAGCTAAGTTGCTCAGCTTCTTCAAATGGTTTGACATATAAGGAAGCTGGCGTGGATATTGATGCTGGGTCAGAGCTTGTGAGGCGGATTGCTAAAATGGTGAAGGGCATTGGAGGATTTGGCGGACTATATGAATTGGGTATATTTTTAACAATGATTTTTATCACATTTATGTTTTAATGTTGATATGGTTCAATTGATTAAAAAGTTTATTAGATATTAGGTTGATTTTGAGATGCTAAACCTTTATGTATTTTTTTATTTCTCTGTGAGGGTTATAATCCTGCTGAAGAAGACTGAATTCACAGCAAATTGAATAGTTGATTACTTGGTTGTATTCTAAAAGGCCCTCAAATGAATTGTATTATATTGTAGAATATGCTTTGAGTTTTGTTAGTTTTGGGTTTGTTATTTTAATGTACACCCAAAAATTTGTTGCAAGTATTTACTGCTTTATTTCGTGCATCTTTTTTAAACCAACATTATTATTTAGTGAAGTGTAATTTCTCATTTGGCAAAGTAATACCCAATTTATTCTCGACTAACAACAAGAGCATGTATACTTCAGAATCCTTAAAACCAATACATCTCAGCTGTTGCTGTTATTTTTTTAATATAAAAACAAATCATTCAATTCCATTATTTTTGCATTTACAGGAGATTCCTACCTTGTTGCTGGTACGGATGGTGTTGGGACCAAATTAAAGCTTGCATTTGAAACAGGAATTCATGATACGATTGGAATAGATTTGGTATACAACATGCACCTTGGTATGATTCATACCTCTAGTTAAATGAAGAAAGATTTATTTATTTTGGCACTACTCTTGGTAGGTGGCAATGAGCGTAAATGATATTGTTACATCTGGTGCAAAGCCATTGTTCTTCCTTGATTATTTCGCTACTAGCCAGCTTGATGTTGATCTTGCCGAGAAGGTTCTTCAATTTATCGGTTACTCGTTTAATATGAATGCCAATTGAACTATAGTTTTGACTGGCTTTTTTTTAGGTAATTAAAGGAATCGTCGATGGTTGTCGATTGTCCGATTGTTCGCTTTTAGGTGGAGAGGTAATATATTATCTTGCTTATGCATGCATTCCTAGTATTTGGATAATATAAAACAGTTTCTATAAAAAAAGAGAATAGTTAGATGAAAAGATCTGTGAAAATCGGTAAGAAATATGATGACCGTTTTGTTTTCAATACCTTAAAGAATGAAAGTCTTACTGGCATTTCTATAATAGAGAGAAACAACTAGAATAGGGAAAGGAAATAGAGTGCAGGATACACAGATGATATTTAACGTGAATAACTGAAAACATATTAGTTTGAATTAGTCTTATTGCTGCACAACTGCACTGAAGTAGTTTTACTTGTAGGTCAAATAGTATATGTACTTATTAATTAAATTACAATAATTTTATTTCCTTGTTTCATGTAATACGACATTTGCCATTAGAGTAACACCATTTTACAATAATTTTACTGTCGAAACATCAATCAAAAAAATATATTTGTAATGGAAATAGGAGAGCAATATTTTTTTTTTGGGGTGTCTCTTTTAATTTCTAAATGTCCTACTAACAATACTGAGATGAATTATTGCATTTGACGTTTGAGCATGTTTTACCAGTTAATTTCTCTTAGATATCATGATATCATCATTGAGATGTTTCTCTACAGACCGCTGAAATGCCCGACTTTTATGCAAAAGGAGAGTATGACCTGAGTGGTTTTGCTGTTGGCATTGTTAAAAAAGAATCAGTTATTAATGGAAATAACATCAAAGCTGGGGATGTTCTCATTGGTCTTCCATCAAGTGGAGTCCATTCTAATGGATATTCTCTTGTAAGAAGGTTCGCTAACTATTCCTTCATTTTCTCAAGTACGTGTTATGATTCCATGAACAAGTTAAACAGTCGGATTATTTTTTGTCTGCTTGTTTGTTAAAATGAGATAGAAAACACAAAGAAAACCCATTTATTTATATAAGCAACACTTGATGTAGTAAAATTATCCAAACATAGAAAGCTAACCCTAATACGTGTAAAGATTTCTTTGTATCCTCCCTTCATCCAATGGCCCCATAATGGACACACCAAAAGCTGGTGATTTAGGCGTTTGGCTTTGGTTACATCCAACTTATCTTAGAAGTCGGATCTAACTGTTACGCCCTCTGTGAGGAGCGTTTTGCTGCTCCAAATTGTACTATTGAGCATGCTATAAGAAATTAGTAGATGTACCTATTTCTAATCACATCTGGGTACGAATTCGAGTATAATAATTTTGCAAATGATTCGCAAAGTTCAGAAGGCACAATTGATAACAATGATTTATCATATTCTGACAATTCAGATATGCACAGTCTACAACTAATTATGTTATTTATATGTATGCACGCAACATACATGCATACACACGTATGTGTATGTGTATGCATATTTGCAAACATGTATATTTATGTACATGCACGCAGACACAAAAAAGAGACACCATGTATTTTCGTGTGCCTGCGGCAAAACCTCATTCTGTGTTGCTACAAAATAACCACCATTTCACTATGTTCACTTGCTAACTTCAAAATTGTAGTAATCCAAAAATATTTTTACAGTTGCTTGGTTCATAAGCTTGTTCATGTGTCTAAAACAGAAAACAAGTTCAGAAAAATCTTATATTGCATGCTGTAAATCAACATTTATTGTTAAACTTGTTACAGTTCTTGATGATTTTCCTATTACGTTTGATTTTTTTAAAAATTATTTTCATATTATGTTGAAATGGATATACATTCATATTCAACCTTTTTTCTTTGTTTTATATGAACATAGCCTTTTTTTATAGGGATTCTTTTGCTTTGTTTTTTTTAAACCCCAATACCCCAAAAGAAGGCATTCTAGAAGTACTTGAAGTGAAGAGAATATAACGTAAACAAGTCTATCAACATCATTAGTTCTTGTTCAATCCAAAGCAGCATTGATACAATTTTATTTCAATGTTACTTCTGAATCAATTTGTATCAATGTTGCAACACTTAAACAGGCAATTTGTTTAATAAAAAGAGGAAGGGGAAAAATAGCAACAAATTACTTTTGAATCCAGAATGTACCTATATAATGGAAAGAGCTAAACAGAAAACAAAGGGTATAACAGTAATATTAAATGCAAAACTTCAGAATCCCCTGCTAGTCCCTAATTGGGGTTACCTTTGAATATTGTAGTCCACATGGTTCATAGTTCATATTCTAAAAACCTTATAATCCCTGAATTCAACAAAAGATATAACATTGGTATACTGAATAATATTTAAAGCAATGTAAAGAGGTTTTATTTCCATTTGTAATAATCAAATAAAAACTATTAGTTGATTATTCTTTGAATAATGCATTGACCAAAATTCATAAAGCCACTGTGATTGTATAACCTTTCCATTCAGTACTATTATACTTTGAAACGAAGTGCCCATCACTCGCATTTATAATTGTCAAAATGACAAAGCACTATCATATGTATTCTTGATTCAACTGAAATAAGTAATTTTATGCACAGCTTTTGCTTTTATGTATTAACTATTAAAGGACCTTTGTCTGTTTGAAAATATACTGTACCCATGGTTGGACTCACGGTTTATGGAAGCGCACCCATATTGAGAAGGCTTCTTTGATATTTTAAATAAAATAATATCGGTATTGAGAGAATTTTTTACACCGAGTTTTATTAGTGGTTTGAAAGTTGTCTCATAATATGATTTCTGGTTTGGATTTAATATTTCCTTGGTACAATCCAAAATTACATCTCAAGAAAATAAATCAAAATCTCTGAATGATGATTCATGATATATGAGACTGATTGAAATACTTTGATGAGGTATGCAAACTTTTGTGATCTCCTTGCATTTGTGTCATTTACAGAGTTATAGCGAAAAGTGGTATTTCTTTGAAAGATCCACTTCCGGGCAGTACTGGTAATTCACTTACCTTGGGAGAGGCCCTCATGGCACCCACTGTCATTTATGTCAAGAAGGTTAGTCCTTGAGGTTTTTTTTTTCCTTATGCTTTAATTTTTTTCAGATGCATACAGAAACAAGCATGAGCACAAAGGTTTTTAAAATAAATTTGAATCATAAATTCTGAAGGTCAATTATAAGCCAAAATTTTATTTGTATGGTGAATTGTAGATTCGAATGACTCATATTCTATGTGTGTATGCATATATACTATTTTTTTTTTTTTTTTTTTTTTTTTTTTTTTGCGTTTTCTATATTATTTAATGACACTTATGGATGTGAAACTGAAAAAATAGGTTCTTCTTTCTATGGTACAACTTTATGTTTTGGTAAGGCATTTTGATTTTTGAATTTTAAGCTTATACATTTATAACAGAGGCCTAATATATTTTTGTTTCACCTTTTATTTAAGCAATAAAATTTGAATTTTGGAGTCAAAAAAGTATGTGATTATAGGCCAAAATTTGATTTATATCATGAATTGTACATTCGAACGACTCATATTTTTATGTGTATATATGCATATATATACAAATTTTGCTTTTTGTAGATTATGTAATGGCATTTAAGGGTGCGTTCTCTTTCCATCTTTTAGTTTTCGGTTTTCGTACCTACAAAAGTAGGAACAACGCACACATATCGTGGAAGTTAACACACAAAACAAAAAACAACTTTTTATCATTTTCCGTACTTTCAGAAACAACGGAAAAACGACGTCAAATTCATCCATCCACCATTCTCCATAGTCCATACCCTCCATCATCCCCGCCGTCTTTTGTCCGTCACCTCCGTTACCCTTCAAATCTTTGCATGTTTCGAAATTAACATTGAAAACTCAAAACTCAAAACACAAAATAAACCAAACACTACCTTATATTCTGGTAAGCCATTTTGATTTTTAAGCTTCTACATTTATACCAGAAGCCTAATATCTTTTGTTTTGCCTTTTATTTAAGTGATAAAGTTTTTATTTTGGATTCAAAAAAGCATGTGATTATTATTTTCAGCATGGAACAAATGATCTTTCTCGAAATTTATTTTCCTGAGCTTTGAACTGGAGTTTGAGAATTGAATTGTGATGGAAGAAAGTCGATTCAAAATTAAGGCTGTCTAGGAACTCAAAAATCAGAAATTTGCTCACCTCTGCATCTGAAAAATGGACAAATATTCAATATCCGTAAAAATGGATGCGGGCATGAAGCATCTTTATCCTAAAATCATCCATTTGTTATTTGTCAAAATGTTTGTTTGTTTCATGTGTATTTCAAGTTAAATAGTTAATATTTTATGCATTTAACGGTTTAAAACTAATTATCATCGTACCCGTTTATTTAGCACACATCTACACTATATTTGGCTTAAAAAACATTGTGTTGAATCATTTTTTTTTGTATGTACTTTTTTTAATTAATCATTAGCTGATTTGATAGTCATCCGATGTCCGAAAATATTTCCGGATGGGGATATGAAACTACTATTCGCATTTGAAAATATTTGTTAATAGGCCCAAATCAAAATGAGAATTTGATTGTTCTATAAGTTTTTTGTAATGTTACATGAGCGTGCACAGTGTAGAAATGCACCTATTTGCGTAGATCTAGATAATAACTCAAGTCGTTCAACACACGTAGGTGCTCGACATTGTCAGTAAGGGTGGGGTGAAAGGAATTGCCCACATAACAGGTGGTGGTTTTACTGATAATATTCCAAGAGTGTTTCCGGATGGCCTTGGTGCCAAAATCTTTTCAAATTCCTGGGAAATTCCAGCAGTGTTCAAGTGGCTTCAACAGGTACCTGTTTACGTGATGTAAATCTGTTCTTTAGGTAGCCAACCAGTCTCATGGTATTTTCAGTTGCATCTATCTAATTTTATCGACCTCCTCATATATCCTTGTAGAAACTGGCCAGTAGACAATTCTCATTTATGCCTGTTCATAGTATAACACCTAGATTTATTTCATTATATATTTTTAGCATTATTTGGGTGACAAGAAATATCAGGTAGTTTTACTTCGCTGCTGCTAAATATGTTATTCCTTTGTTAATGTTCATCTACACAGTAAAACACTTTACCCAAGATAATGAGTGGTAAAGTTCTTTGCTGTTGAACCATATAATACGCCAACAATTTTCCACTAACTTTTAAGCATGCCATGCTAGGTAGAACTTGATTTTTTAATATCACTAGCTATTAGTTAAAAAAAAAAAAAAAAAAAAAAAAAATCTCAACACATTATGTGTACGTGCATGCTCATGTGGAGCTATTAGGTCACAGAGTCTCTCTCTCTCTCTCTCTCTCTGTGTGTGTGTGTGTGTGTGAGAGAGAGAGAGAGAGAGAGAGGGGGAGAGGGGGAGAGAGTGTGCATGCATGCGTGTGAAGTGCGTGAAGTGCGTGCATATGTGGATTGATGTATGTCGGAATTGAAATTACCATACGTCATTGAAATTTACAGGCAGGAGGAGTTGAAGATGCAGAAATGAGGCGAACTTTCAATATGGGTATTGGAATGGTTCTAGTTGTAGACAGTGAAGCATCTAAAAGAATACTTGCAGAATCCACTGCAGATGATCCAGCTTATCTTCTTGGAGAGGTCATCAGTGGAGATGGAGTTCATTTCGTATAATTATGCTGGGAGAAGAAGCCCAAATGTAGACAATACAAGAGGATGTACCCTCATTTTTTCTTGTAGTAGTAGATTTTTTTTTTCTTCATAATTTTGTTTCACTGTAAAGCGATGGTAAAACACCATCCGAATTTCTTTATTAGAGTTGTTAACATTATGGAGCTGGAAATTTGCTTCACCGAACGGGTGTATGTGACATGGTTACACCGTTTATTATGAAATCTTAGAATTTTTGTAGTCACTTTTATATGCACGGAGACACATTGTTTAAAGTAAATGTAGAAAATCTGTAACTTTTAAAGCTTGCAGTGGAATATGTTTCACTGAAAACAATACCCGAACTATTTTTGGGTATTTTACCCGATCAAAAGAGAAAAATACGAGATTCTACATCTTAATTTGAAGGAAGAATTCAACCAATTCATGGGTGGTTTTTGCGTTTTTATCTCATATTTGGGTATTTTTCCCTATTTTCATTCGGGTAAAATAACATTTTTGTTACCATTCAACACTCTCCTTATAAATTTACAAAGTAATCAAGTTTTGAACACGTTTGGAGAAAGGTAACAACATATATCATGGGGGAAAATGCGCAAGTACTGATTTATTTACAGTGGTATTTGAAAATAAAGATAAATCTGCCCACTTGTAGAAACATAATTTTTTTTTAATAAGTGCGTGCTTTCTTCAACTTTAAGGAATTGTGAGGGGGCTGCAAATCTTCTACGAAAAACGAAAAAGATAATTGAGAGTTGAGTGATCTATGCATTGAATATATTAGGCGGCAATAAGATTAACAAATTTAGAACTAGTGTAAAAACAGAAATATGTTGTCTAATACCATAACTAAATGTCACCTTAAAAATAACTCAACTATGCTACACAATACTATAACAAGCTACCACAAAAACTGAAAAATAATTTCCCACTTCTCTATTTATCGTTCCTAAATTACCGTCCTTACTTCTCATTTGATAACCTTCAAAGCATCGCCATGAATTTAGGCATCTTTCTTCTCATTGCATGTTGCAAAACCATCACCTAAACTTCTCATCATTTATAAAAGTTTATAAAGAAGAACCATTTTTATAATCAGGTCGTCTTATTTATGATTTCTCCAACCCAAAACAATTGTTTCAGAACCACTAGTCTTTTAAATAAGTGGCAACAAGCCATCAAAACAGGAAAATGAGAGCATTTACCTGCAAGTTATACATAATAAAATAAAGAAGGATATACTAAATCTCATGAAAAATATAACACTTTTACAACTCAGGAGGAATTATACTCGGATAAAGAATGCTATTTTTTTATTGAGTTAAACACTAATTTTATAAAGGAAGTCTGTAAAATGTTTTAGCTGTGAATTTTTCGAAAGCTGTGTTTTGACCATTGAAGCATCTATCAGCGTGTGCACACTTATCAGGTATCATTTACATGAGTTAGATACACATTTAGCAATATTAACGGGAAAAATATGAATGATCGGTACACCGAATAGCTAATCGGTTATAAATGGTCATGGTTATCCTAACTGTTCGGTGGAAAAAAGCTGCACTTTCTATTAATTTTCTTTAATATATCCAGTACTTCCATGGTTATAAACAACCGCCGGTTTCATTTCTGCTCGGTCAGTTATGGTCGTGGTATACTGCTATTCACGGTGGTAAATCGCCGCACTTTCTGTTTGTGACAATTCACAGACATAAAAATCACACTTGAGTACTGTGTTAAGATAGTTGGATTTAGGGTTTTATGATTTGTGATGGAGAAACAAAGAGATTTTTATAGAAAGATCACGTGAAAATTAGGGTTTTGTGATCCGAAAATTTAAAACTTACGCGAATGAGAAGGAAGAGCAAAGGTTTTGTTTAGTGATTAGGAACTGAATGGAGAAATAGATGTGGTATTAAGAAGCATATGAATTAATTAGCACTAATTAAAATTTTTGATGGTATTAACTAGCATCTAAAAGAATACTTGCAGAATCTACTGCAGATGATCCATCTTATCTTCTTGGAGAGGTGATCAATGGAGATGGAGTTCATTTTGTATGATTCTGTTGGGAGAAGAAACCCAACTAAAACATCGAAGCAAAGTGCATGTTACACGTTCAATCTCAAGGGAGTCTCATTGCGTTCATTCGCAACTCTTCAACATTATTTTCGAGACGCCTAATCTCTCGTTCGAGTTCATTTGCATATACTATTCCTTTTGGGCACAACAGTTCGTCAATCCATTCCGTGTAACTGCATCCATTTGGATAGGATGGACATTTCTACATGCGCCGACCAATATTGTCGTCTTCTGCTCGAACCACAACTTCGACCGCATGACCGCAGTAGCAAAGTACAGGATAAGATTCACCTTCATGTTCATGCGGTGGTACTCGATAGAACTCTACTTCTTGTTGTGGTTGAGCGAGAGCCTGTTCGTTCGATAGTTGAACATGTGGTACTTGAACTTCTTGTGGAAGATGTACGTGCCCCTGTTCATGCGATGGTTCGTCCTGGGGTCTAATTTGGATTAGAAACTCGAATTCGTCTTCGAGCCGCTGAAGACTCATCTGTTCGTAGGTCTGTTCATCAGAGTCAGTATCTGATGACCAAGAAGGCATTTTGAGCGAGTGATAAAAGGAGGAGGAAGTACTAGAATGAGAACGAAGTTGTTTGAGTGAGGTATTATGTGCGTAAATTGACAGAAATATATAGCCGCAGAGTGTACAAATCAATAAAATAAATAATGATGTTACCGGTCACTGTTTCACCTGACGTAATACTGTAGGGAATCTGCTTTTCTTACTATCATGACGTGAATGGACACTGGTTCTATTTTGCTTTACATGATGCGGTTTCCAAAGCAATAGGCAACACTAATGCTCAAGTGAATGAGAACGACTCAATATTTTAACTCCTTTGTGTGTTGAAATGTTTAATTTAAACGGGGACGCCCCGAGTTGTTTGAGGGAGATAAATTGTGAGTCAGTTGACAGAAATCCGTTTTGAAGAGGTCCGTAATTGTGGATGAGCACGACCCAAATCTTTAGCTCCTTTTTGTATTGAAATGTTTTATTTAAACGGGGACGACCCGAGTTTTTAACTATTTTGCAGTCATAAATATATATAATACCTTTTAACTTGCACAAACTACATTCAATATAGAAAAATACAAAGATGCATGCATGTAGTGGATATCCGACACAACATACAACTACGATATAGTGCCACATAACGTTAAACACAATACAGGCAAATAAGACATAGTACGATATAGCTAGACCCTAGTTTCCGGACGCACGGGGGAACCCATACAACATTTCAGCCTTTGTTGCAACAATCACCCTTTTAAGGCGACCTACCTCTGCTTGCATCTCTATAACGTACGTGACACCCCTCTCCGTCAGTGGTGGATCGATCCATGAGAAAAAATTACAAAGTTCCACCCCTTGTCGATTAAGTGCAGCAATGTACGCTTTGCAACCATAAAAGCGCCGACCTGCGTTGCTTTGACTTTTAGAAACAACCACATTACATTCTACTCCACAGTAGTAAAGTACTAAACGACCCGTCATGCTGGAGCTTGACCTATCCGGGTTCTCCCGAGCAATTACTTCCCTTAACCGAGCATTGTGGGTTTTCTGAAGAGGTCCAATACGTTGGACGGCAACGTTCGGTTGCGTGGCACTGAAGAGCTCAGACTCCACTTCTCCAGCTTGCACTTGATCATCCAATTGCGTTTCGGGCACAAACTCGACTGGTTGCTTATTTCTTTCGTACTGCTCATACATTTGGACCATGGTTTCATCATCATATTCCCAAGCAGACATGTCGAACTACTAGAAAATTGGTAGGGAGATAAAATAAATAATTTGACAGCCTTAGTCTTCGAGAGTGCAACAACCCGGAAAATCAGAACCAATTTAAAATTATTATTTTGGCAATTTTAATGAATTTTGAATATTTAAAATGAATTATTTTAAATAATAACGACAAGAAATTTATTTTGAATAGAATTAGAACATATATATTTATTTGAATCGAAGTTAGAATATAAATATTTATTTTAAATTTTAAAAGGAGTTAGAAATAGCGCGGTAGTTTGAAAATTCAACTTTGAACTTCGAATAAATGTATAGGATTCAAAATAAATCTGATTTTAGTGAAACAAAAAATATTTAAATCTGTTTAAGAAAATCTTTCTAATGAATCTGAAAAATCAAAATTTCATAGCGGAAATCAAAAGTTATGGCCAGTTGAATATTCAGGATGGTCGCTATGGAATAAATATAGCCAGTGAAAATAGACATTTGGCAAATGACCTCCGTTTTCGACGACACCACTTTTGTTGGATTCGGAATGTCAAATTATTGCTAGGTTTCAAATTCCATAATTTTTGAAATTAATATGTGGGCGTGGCAAAGAAAAATGCGTTTGGTAATTTCAATTTGAATTGGATCGACCAGAAAATGGCCATTTTTCAATCGATCTCCAAATTAGACGAAATCAGTTTTGTTGGGACCGTATCGTCCAGACATAGCTAGATTTATTTTTCTGAAATTTTTGGGATCAGTATGTGGCCCCAGCAAATTAAAATGTACGTTCAAATCTAAAATTGAATGTTTTATATTTTAATTTGAAGAATAACTGACTGAAACAGTCGAACGGGCTTACAAAACATCCATTGTGTCCGGGATGGGGGTATTTAGCTAGGGGCGACAGTCGTTGGGTTTGGATTGGAGCTCGTATGAAGCGAGGGGTATTTTCGGATTTAAAGAAGTTAAAAATAAATATAAAAATCCCTGGCCCAATCATAATTCTCCTTTCATTACCTCGTTGACCAGAAAACTCCGCTAACCCCTAACGCAAATGGCGGATTGTGTTTCACCCTTCTCTCCTCAAAAACTCACGATCCGCTCAATAAAATTTATGGCTTCAGTTGAGTTATTTGTAGATCTCCTCCATAGCTTCCAATCCATATAGGGTACAACCCCTATCGTCGCCTTTACGAGAAGATCCGCGCCTCCGAAGTCCCACACTTCAGATCGCCGTCGTGGCCGACTCAGACCACCGAAGTGGACCCCACCACCCTGTGCATGTGCGCCCTTCCAGGCTCTTCGACGCTGCACCTCCCAATCGTCCAACCGCTATACGAATTGATCGCAAATTCATTACCTAGGTTTGAACCATTTCAGAAGGTAACGGGTTTAATTATTTAAACTGATTTCAACAGTTTAAAACTGTCGCAAAGTTCGATTAACTTATAAAAATCTTATCTTTTTCGTTTGTGGTTGAAATCCAGTGAAACAAGAAATGTCGGGACCGTGAGGATGTCTTCTACATTCTAGAAGAGACCGGAGATTTTTTAGAGCTTGCTAGAATTTTTGGCAAAGCGAAAAACAAGGTGAGATTTCTAAATTCAATTTAATTTATAAATAAAATATATTAGGATGTAGACAGAGTTTAGAAACTCCCGACACCCGTCGTTCACAAACCATGGATGACTTCATTTTGGTTGATGTGAAATTTGGTTGATAAATGCGAATGGTAGATATGGTTGTTTGTGGTTGTTGGAATGAAACAAAATTAGAGTTATTTGTGGAAAAATATTCATATGATATGAAAGTGATCGAAATATTTAGACCATAGGAATAAGCCCCTTAGGGAACGCCGCGAGGCCTAAGGTAGCGCGAGGAGCCGTACTTGGGACGGTGCAGTTTTAAACCCCTACCGTTATGATGTCGAAATTTTCTGAAATATTCATGTGTTTGATTTATATTCATGTGTTGAAAGATACTCATATGTCGAATAAATATTTAAAATGATAAAAATCACATTTTTATCGCTTGAATGAAGTATAGAAAATATTCATATGTTGAATAAAATATTAGAACGATCAAAGCAAACGCTTGTGCTTTTATGGCCATGGGGACTAGGTTTCCTCCCCTTCTCCATTCGTCTTCTTAACAACTCTAATCTTTCACGCAACTCTTCTTCCAATCCTCTGCCTCTCCACTTTCACCTCTCTACCTAGATTTCTCCCTTGTCCTCTAAACCAAGCGTTTGTACGATTGAATCCCGCGTTTTCATTTCAGATCTGAATCGCTTCAGATCTATCTCCATCTCGGGTGTCAATTTGTACTCCTCAACTCTTGAGATCTACTTGCAACCACTTCTATTGCCTCCGGGATCCTTACCCTAGCCTTGAGTTTCGCCACGATGATGCTCCTGAGCCCGCGGCTTTGTCAGACCTGTTAGCGAAGGCCGTAACCTCTGTTTGTTCTCCCAAAGGCGGTTCCAAAATCAACTGACTTGAGTTTAGATTTTCGAATAGAACGCTTCTGCGTTGCTGGGCTTGGCATGCTACAGGTAGCGGTTTTGCTAATTTGTCTGTCTTCTTGCTATGGATTGACCGTTTCGTCGATGCGTCGTTTGGCTTCGGCCTCTTTGCTTTTGGTGTAGTATGATTCAGGTGTTTTTTTATGCTGTATATGGTTCTTAAGTTTTGCTTTGGCTGTTTGGTACTCTTGATTGTGGTTTTGGAGTTCTATTTGGGTTTGCTTGGTTGGTATACTTCTCTGTCATCTTCTTCGGCACGCCATGAGATGCTACCGCACTAAACTGTGCTGAACTGGATGTTTGAGTTTTTGTGCTTTCCACAAACTCTGAGCTCTATTTTTTTTAGTATCTGGCCAATATGTCAATTTTCTCATGAAAGGTTCGTATGGAAGCTTCAATAGTGACTGCTATGGTCTTGTGCCACGACAACTTCTCGCTTGTCAGTTTGCTATGTAACACCTTGGATGATAGGCTGCTGCACTTCTGGTGGAGTAGCTAGTGCTTTCCAGCATGGTGTAAAGCTAATGTCTTATCCGATGTCAGAACGTACAAGAAATGGGAGCAGCTTGCTGTGTCCCCATCAAGACATGTCCGCTACACTGTTCTTACCTGTTGCTAGGTCCTTATGACTGTGTACCTTGGTTACATAGTTGTTGACTTAGTTTAATATTGGTAGCATGTAATTTTTATGTATTATTCTACTGTTGGTAGTAATTTACATAATATGAGACTCCATGCGTGGAGCTAAACTGTGGACGGAACACATTAAACTCCGATAGCGGTGGACGGTCCACCTTAAAAACCGTAATTAGTTGATATGTAGAAAGCATATCACCTGAACTTATTTGTATTTTTTATTTTGGAATAAATAAAAGAGTGTTACGGAACACTATAAAAACCGGTCGGCCTTGCCAAAAAAAATATTAGAACGATAAAAATCACATTTTTATCAAATATATGAAGTGTTAAAATATTCATGTGTTAAATAAATTTCTAGAACAATGAAATTAACATTTTATTATGTATATGAACTTCTAAAAATATTCATATGTTAAATAAAGGACTATAACGATAAAAATCACTTTTTTATTGTATGTGTGAAGTTAAAATTATTCATGTGTTGAATAAATGGTTTGAACAATAAAATTAACATTTTTATTGTGGATATGAATCACTAAAAATATTCATGTGTTGAAATAAACATTTGTTGGTTAAAAATATTATTTTTAACCTGTATATGGAGTAAAAATGGTTTAGAAATCGACGAAAGAATTATATATATATATATATAAATTAAAACAAATCGAGCCCCTGCAGTTTGCGTTTTGGAATTGTAATTTTAAACGATTGTACCGAGAAATCCGACCATCGTATTTTCCCGAAACTTGAACCGTTGGGTCTGCTTTGAAAAGATCTTTCCAAAGATATCAAATTTGTAAAGATCCAACGGTTAGATTTTCAGACAAGTGTAAATCAAATCTGAGTGAAAACAGTGCCAGAATGAATTAATTAATTATATATATATAAATTAAAATAAAAAGAATAACGACGATGCAGTTCGCGTTTTGAAATCGTAACTTTAAACGATTATACCGGGAGATTCGACCATAGGATTTTTCCAAAATTGGAACCGTTGGGTCCGCTTTGAAAAGATCTTTCCAACGATATAAAATTCGTAAAGATCCAACGATTGGATTTTCATATATGCGTAAATCAAATCTGAAGAAAAACAGCGCCATGGCCGCGTTGTGGCCTGAAGCATCTTTTAATTAAAACGTGTTATTTTTAAATAAATAAAAATAGCGATATATCGTTATAAAATATTATAAACGATATAGGATGGAAATAAACCGAATTTACTTAGTTTGTTTGATATTTTGATGGTCGGATGTGTTTGACATGAAAATCACATTAATGAACTGAAAATGGATGTCAAATAATTTAACCATGAAATGAATTGATTTGAATTCTAAATATACATGAATTATTTGAAAATGCCGAGTTAATTCTCATTTCAAATAATTGATCGATGATAAGAAGTCGAAAATGAAGACGATGGTTGAAGACCGGAGGTCTTCACATAATTTGGATGATTACTGATGTCTTGATTGGGAGGCATCCTGAGACAGGTAATAAGTGGTGGTCGTCCAGACGTGCTTGGAGATCGACTGGATATGCGAGGGCCTCTCTCTTGTATTGGACATATGGGACGAGGAATAAGGTGCCTCCAGTTTCGTTCAGACCCAGAACGGACTTGTCAATGGACTGTGTGTCTGACATAGGATTTTATTCTATGCTGATCGATTTCTATTAAATATACATCTGCTTGGTGAAGGAGAATTTATTCTCTTACTTCACCCTTATCTGAGACGTACGGGATCAGGGGTTGTATATCGATAGACAGCAGTCGCACGGAATGAATTGCCTGTGTGGCATGCCTGAATGGCAAATGATCAAGGCTTTTGTTGAAAATCAGAGCCTTGTGGTTGATGATTAAAGCATAGCTTTAATATAGCGCCGCTTTGTGTATAGCGTTAATTCGCGAGCCTCACACCCCGGTGTGAACCAAAAACGGGAGAAGGATCCAAGGAGGACATGCGTCTATTTCTAGCTGAAGGTGGTGCCAGGGTTTTACGCGCCTTGACATTTATATATTTTTACCTATGTGGTTGTTGGAATGTGAGGCGCCTCAGATGTATCGGTCACTACAGTGCCGATGGTTTTACGCCCCATAGGGCAGGGAGACGTATTGTTCAGGGATTTTTAATCCACTAAGAGTGGACCGGCCCTGTGGCTCCTAAGGGCTTGATAGAGTACTTGCCTTGAGGCTTGAGCTAGAGAGTCTCGAAGCGGTGAGGATGATCCCTTTCCTTGGTTCACGATGGAAATCCAACTTCCAATATGACATTGTGCGGTTTCGACTGTATGTATGTATATATATATATATATATATATATATATATAGCGACATGTTATATGGTACCCATGCCGTCTATGATTATATTATGATTGAAATTGTTTTGAAACATATAAACACTAGTAATAATATCAAATGACTTTGTTTTATACGTATCAAGCATATTTTGGCCAGTATAAGGTAAAACTCTATCCTCCGGCTTGCGTTGCATTGTGTGATGGGACTTGAGTCTTATATTGGCTTCATTTTTCTAAAAAGCATTACATTGTTTAAACAATTTATGTTATTTCATGCACCGTCAATGACTGGAGTAAAGTCATTCCGCGAAAGCGGCGTGGTCCTATAATTTTCCATATTACGATTGTTTAACCAGTTAAGTAGATTTCTCATACCAGTCCCATGACTAACTTGAAGTTAGCTTCACTTTGCAAACTCGGTGCCCTTATTTCTACACGGGCAGCCTTGTATTCAGGTTGGGCAGGCTCATTCTGGATAGCTATGGAGCTAGAGATGGACTTTATCATTTCTATTACTGTTTCAGACACTGTTATGTATATTATGTTTGATTCCGCTGCAGACATTTTATATTGAACTGAAACTGTATTTTGTGCTAAGTATGATCCTATCATGTTGTGTAACTCTGATGATTATATTATTTCCAGTGTATTTTGATGTACATTATCTGGTGTAATTATATATTTTTGTTCTGCTATTGTCTGTTTATGCGTTATATTCCACTGATTATCCTTGCCACCGTGACATGGGGGTTTGGGTCGTCGCAGAGAGTGCTGGATTTAAAGAAAGAGGGCTAAGTGGTCGTAAAGGTTGACAAGTCCCCGGATTTCGTGTTTTGCTTTATTAAAGCAGTTCACATGTCCGGTTTGTAAAGGCTACCGCGTGTAGTAACATCAACTGTTTTATGGCAGAGGCAGAGCAACTCAACTGTTGAGGTCATAGTGTAGTCATGTCATATGTCTCGGTGCTACAACTCGAGTAATGATGATAGAGCTTTATCAACAATCACCTCCACTTGTTTAAATAGTTCATACTTCGTCTCCCAACCATGACCATTATTTGTGCTTTCTACATCAACCAAGACATTAAGGTGAGAAACCACTAATCTTTTTGTTTATACGTGTTCAAGTACTTATTTGTATTAGACAACACGTTTTTTTTTGTTTTCGTGTATCTTAAATGGACGATAGGGAAATCAGTGATGAACTTATGAATAAAATGTTTGATGAGTACGAACGGAACAAGGAGGAGGAGAAAGTGGATGGATTCATTCCAGATACACAAGTAGTTGAATTTAATAAACCCGAAACACATCCACGAAAAAACATAGCTAGGCAAAGGGTTAACCATAATCGTCACAATCAAAGTAATGCTAGCTCCAGTGCTACTACAGCCGGATTCTCTACTAAGGACTTATTTATACTCGTGAAATCCTATATCGAAGTTGATAAAAGAGATTTGCTACTGATGCAAAATGGAGGACGACTTACCCGTGAAGAATTTTGGTCCATGATAACAAGATTACATAACAACCATCATACATGCACTAGTACACGAACGTCTGCTGAAATTCATATGGCTTATTAGTGATTCGATGAAGCTTGTGAACGATACCAGAAGATTATACAAGCAGTTGAAGACGAAAACATATTTAAAACGACTAGGGCAACTTTTGATTCTTGTTACCTTGCAGAGTACGACACTGATTTTGTTGGCCATGAGGCGTATAAACTACGTTGTAGTTGGCTAACCCGATGATCCTTCATCCACTTGTTGTTGTATCTTTCGTTTATTTGATTATCCTTCGAAAAAAAGTATGAAGTTCTTCTAATTTTTTACTCACGGTATAAAACAATTAGACTAAGATATCAATAGCAAAATAAATAAAGCACACATTTCATTAATAAGAAACTGGTTGCTAAAATAGGAAATAAAATGTTACTACATCAACATAATACGAGCAACTACTAATACATATAGTGGTCAGTGATCTACTTATAACTGTGGAAACCTTGACGTTAAAATACGACGTTTCATCCCCATCCAAAATTCCATCTCCAAGTCAGACATTCCAGTCAGATCTTTGTCTATGATAGCATTCTCTTCTTGTTCTTTCTTATACGCATCTTGCTCTTTGTTATACGCATCTTGCTCTTTCTTGTGCGCTAAGTCATCTGAAAGAATTTGTAGCTTCTTCTCTTCCAGATCAGTAGTCCTTTTCAAAACTTCTGTTCTTTCTTTAGCTTTTACAAGTCTTTTTTCCTTTCTACGACTGTGTTCTTCGTGGCGTGCGTTCACTTTTTCTTCAAGCTCAACCGTTGTTTTCCCTTTTTTTCGCTGCTTTGGCTCCCTCAGGTCTAAAATCTTCGTCAATCGTGGCTTTGAACTCATCAAGTAGGTTTTCCCCTTCACATTGAGAAATATTGGCGGTTGACCTGCTTGGACTAGAAGAATACCCAGATTTTGAACTTTTTTCTTGCCTTTGCTAGCACTTTGAGCATCGCGGAGGCTCTTCGCAAGTCCTGAGTTCCACTTCGGTTGGCAAGTAAGCAGATCATAACAATGCATAAACTGGTAATAGTGTGGCCTTTTCGTCCCATTTTCTCTAGGAAAAAACTTCTTGAACTCCTCGTTTGCCTGTCGTTTCTAATTACAAAAAAAAATGTATCAAAAGAACATGCTAACAACCACTAACGTAAGTACAAATAAAAATATACCAAATTATCTTCCTCCCATGCCACTTGTATTCACTATCTTTAATTTGTACACTTGTGACTCATAATATTGGGTTTGACGGCTTATTTTCCCAAAATGGCCTTGAATCGCCGAGAACGTCCTTAGGCGTTCTGGATGCTTCTGAACGAAGGCGTTCTTAACTTTTTTTCCAAAACATGACGGCTGTTTGGTCGTTCCCCATTGCCGAATCTTGTTAAAAATGACAATAGATGTTGTATAGATCGATGTCCTTTGTCTGTCCATGGACTGGTTCCTTGCCTACTTAACGGAGTTTCAAATATATTGCTCGTGTTGCCTTGGGAAAACTGGCTTCCATCTATCGTCGGATGAGAAAATTCTCTGAATGGTGAAGACATTATATAGCAAGAGTTTGTTTAGAGTAAAGAGATGTAGAAAGAAATTGTGAATATGTTGTGATGTACAAAGGTGAAATGGAACCATTTTATAACTGGAAATATAGCTGTTTGAAAAGTTTTAACCGTTTTATGACCGTTGGGAAACAAAACCCAAAGAGAAATAGATGTTGGGAAAGAATCGTCGGGTTAGGGGATTGGCGAGCCAATAAAATCGGCTCTCCAAACTAATTCATGATTCTGAATTGGTCTCGTAATATTCCACTGAATATTACGTTGTTGAACATCTGTTGGAACTGTTTTTTGCCTTAATTCAGAATTCAGAAGGGTAATAGAGCATCTGTTGGAGATGCTCTTACATTAACAAAGGGTATTGCTAAATGCAAATCAAATTACTCAATGCAGTTTGCAAAAATTACTGCACTGTCCTTCCTACTTCTTTGAATAATGTACACAAAACATTTATTAGGGTTTCATAATACAAATAAAGCATTTATTAGGGTTTCTTCCATTTAATACACATAAAGCATATAATGGTAATATACCAGTGTGCATTACACGTGTTAATGAAGATGGGCTCAACTCCAACACAAAGAATATAATGGTACTCAAATATACCATCATCAGATAAGCCTCAACTCCAACACAACAGATTCGTCCATATGTCAACATATAAAACTAATGAGGGTTATAGTTTAAATGTGATCACAACTTCAAATGCAGATAAATCATCATAAGATATGGATGAAAAACCAATGTCAATTAATCACCAAAATATGAAACATCAACAACACTAAAATCATTAAAACAACAAATTGGATCCAAAGTGACATATTATTGTACTTGCATCAATAAGTAAGCTTCTCTTGAGCTTTACCAAGTATTGTATACGTATTCAGGCGTCCATCATTACGAATCCCTCCTCCTCCCTCTCGGTCGAGTGTAATTTGACCCCCCCACGTCAAATAAATACATATACGAGACTCTGCCCGAGTCTAGCTCCCCCCAAAACAAGTATTGGCACAAAATAATAATAATAATAATGTGTCACATACTTCAGTCACGGAGATCTAACAATGTCGATCCTTTTTTGATACTATTTCAGCTAGCAAATATGGTCGGATCGACTTGAAATTTGACATGAGTGAAGTCTAACAATAGTACAACGATTCACAAAAAATGGCATGATTTCGTGGAGAAATAAGCAAGTTATAACCGTCCAAAGTTGAATTCAGGGCTGTTTTGCATAATTGAAATGAAATTGAATAGAAAACTTATTGTTTCAAGCAAATTCAGCAAATCGATTACAGAGGTCAACACAAATAATTGTTAAACTAGAATATATGAGTTTGCGCTCACCTTATTTGCAGATTTTAACGATTAACACAGCGAATTGGAGCACTTTTGGCTTGAGAATTGAAGCTTAGACATCTGCTTTTTAACATTATTAGCATCCTAAATCCAATATTTTGATGGGTTTGAAGATTTGGATTTAAGTTTAGAGGTGGATTTTCTTTATTTTTCCTTTTTACTATAACTTGGAAGAAGGGAATTGTGTTTGAAGAAGAAAGAAACGTTCTTCTTGTTGGGTCGGTGCGATGATGAATGAATTTTCGCTATGCAGTTGATCAATGATGGACAATATGCATATGTAGAGTTTGAAGCGGAGTAATCACAACAGTTGTAAAATAATTGTAACAGAAGCGAAAATATAAATCACATAGTTTATATGGATCGTGTGTATATTAAATATTTAAGTATAACTAAGTGATCTATAGTAGATTGCAGAGTAAAGTAAGTAAAGTAAGAAAAGACCACTCCAGACTTTTTATACTGGTTCAGACTTTCTGTTCCTACGTGCCATCCTGAAGTCCCCCTTCGATTTTCATTCGCTAGTATAGAAACTCTCATTTTACCCGAAGAAACATGTTAACAAATACCACTTGATTTTACGGGCCATAACCTTACTCACCTAATTTAGACGGGCTACTGACTCATCGAAACTTCAAATACAAAGAAAGTAGATCGACTATATATTGTATCTTCAATACACAAAGTAGTCGCAATGTAGTACAACTTCTACAGTCTTAAACAATAATGATGCAAATTGAGTGCGCAGAGGCTAGAAAATGAAGTTTGGCCATATTCAAATATTTATGGAATGAAGTAACGCTTGTCTAATATTTGCTTTGAAATAAATAAGGAATTTTGAGTGTTTGGAAGCAACGTGAGAATGGTTTAAAGAAGAGGGTTGTGTATTATTTGTGGAATGTTGTGAGGTTGATATAGGAGTAACGAGAACAGTTGCAACCCTTCAAAAAATACGTCCATTGAAAATATATAACTTATCGAAAAGATGCTTCTATTTGTACTTGGATATCTAGTTTAGGACGTTTACTATAGTCATTAGACTTATTAAAAAACTGCTACGTATGTTGGGCCGTTGAGGTGTCCATTCACTATGCAGGAGGTGCGTGGTTTGAGTATCAGCATGTTCGTATTTTTGCAAACTAATTCCCACCTTTTGAATTGAATAAAAATTAGTCGTTTGGTTAACGACATCAACAGGCACTTGGTTTGGTTGGTATGATTCGCTATTTTGTATTGCGGTCCAAGCTTCAATACCCACCAAAATCATTTTTAATGCAGGCTGCCTTCTTTAAGACATTTGAATTTGTTTCTTTCGAGACATTTGAGTTTGATTCCCAACACTATTTGGTATATTTTTTTCTTTTTCAACATAACTTTCGCATGTTAAGACTTTGAATTAGCATGCTTCTAAAGGATTGCATGGCTTGATTGGCAGTTGCATCCGTATTCCATTTGAGAGGTTAGGATTTTAATTTTGGTGGGCACATTGTTTTAATTTTAATTGTTGCTAGCCTTTGTGTTTTTCCTTACACTTACCTTTTATCTAATCCCCATTTTCTACCGTATAACTTTAAAACTTGAAAATTACTTAACAAGCACGTGTGGCTATGCAGTTAAAGCTCAGCAAAATCCATGCTATAGTCTATAACACTCTCCAGCTGCTACGCTATTTCAATTTAGCGCTAATGAACAATAGTTCCGCTTTAAGCCCCGCTATTTTCCGCTGCACCCGCTAAATCAACGCTATTTATCACCTACTTTAGCAATATTAATATATAAAGGATGATTTGATTAGTTCTCTTTTAAAATAAATCAAAAAAGTTAATGTAAAAAGCTAATTTTAATTCATAAGTGCCTTATATAAGATACATATCTATAGTAACCCTCGAATCTAGTGTGCATAACCATGATATTCTTTAATTTTGTCGTATAATATTAATAAATATTCGTTTCTTCTACACAAATGATGTGAGAATGATAATTAATTAATTTTAAATATATAGTTTTACATCTAATTTACATTTTGTTACATCCGCTATATCCCCGCTACAGCCTTTTACACCTATATCGCTATAGAGTCCCTAAGCGCTTTAACTGCACAAATGTGTGGTTCAAGGTTCGGTACCCACTAACGTTATTTTTAACGCAGGCTGCATTCTTTAAGACATTTGAATTTATTTCAACTGCTGTGTTGGTGGGATGGTTGAAGCACTTGCATTTCTTTCAGGACATCTAAGTCTGATTACCATCACAAACGTAACTTTGGCATGTCAAGACTTTGAATTAGCATGCTTGTAAAGGGTTGTGTGGCTTGATTGGTAGTTGCATCTGTATTCCATTTGAGAGGTTAGGAGCTCAATTTTGGTATGCATTGTTTTTATTTTACTTGCTGCTAGCCTTTGTGTTTTTCTTTACACTTTCGTTTCATCTAAACCCCGTTTTCTATCGTATAACTTTAAAACCTGAAAATACTTAATGAGCATTTTAATAGTAACGTCGTATATTTGTTATCAACAAAACATTAAAATTGTATATTTAACATTCTTCCCCTTTTTGATGATGACAACTATGCGACATTTTAAATAAATAATATTATATTTTTTAGTAAGACCAACAAATAATATTATATTATTTCCCCTTAATATTTGCTTCATTTAAATTTATATATTCCCCCTGTCAATAACTCAATTTTATCCTCCTTCATCATCAACAAAAAGGATGAAAATATTCATTAGTTATGGATCATATATTAGTTTGGATGTTTCACAATTTTTTTTAAATGTTGTGATATTCTAGATAAAAAATATCAACCTCAAAATGAATAAAAGAATGAGTTACGTATACCAAATTTGCTGCAGTTCCATTAACTATAAATGCTCATTTTCCATCATATGTAAGGAACATTTACTGTGTCAAATTCATATCATCTTTTTATCATTCTTGGTTACCTACAATTTTTTTTTTATATAAATTTTGGTACCCACTTCCTCCTTTAGGGTCAAGGTGGTAAGATGGAAGGTAACCATACCCGATATGGTTTAATGGAACCATTAAAAATAAAATTTTCATTATTAACAATTGTATCAAAATAATCATTGATGTATTTTTCAATATTTTCCCAATTGACAAGAACCCAAATAATTAAATAATATTTATTCATAAACCACTTTTATCATGTAAAGATATAGAGCTAGATAGATCATACTTAAATTATTTTCACCTTTACTAAATTTATCAATTACGTTTTCCAAATTTGGTTTTAAAGTCGTAATTGACATCTTTAAAGGAAATTTTGCTACTTCTAGAAATATTTATTTCCTTATTTAATTTACAAATTTCTTCTTTAACATATTATTCTCATTTTCGAGACGATCAATTCGAGATTTTGAATTATCTAAAGATAATTGTAATATTTTTTTTTCCAAACCACAAATTTCTTTTGAAAAGGTTTCTCTTTATTTTTCAAATATAGTATACTGTTCATATAGAAGATATTTAAGATTCATGAAATTATTTTATAAAATACAATTTTCATATTCTAAATTAATTTTTTCTTTTTTTAATTTTAAAATTCAATAGATTTCATCTTTGCCAAAATAGTGGGACTAAGTTTGATAATGTTATCGCTTACACTAACTAATTCATCATTATTTTTTTAACTGATAATTGCAAATCAGAAAGTACCTTTTTGCAGTTCTCGCTTGTTGTAACTTTGTTTATCCCAGACTTTTTGCTTGCTATCGACAACATCTTTTTTTAGCCATTATTCTATGACGTTGTGACGATCAATAGAATTCTTTGTTCTGATACCAGTTAGTACGTTCACCTTAATCGGTGGTTGCAATAACTTGGTAACCTTAGCAACTTGTTTTACAAACAACCTCTTGACTCCAGGCCAGCCCTTCTAACTGCCTGCCCGATAAACCCATTCCCTGGGACATGTAGGGGTTATAGACAAAGCTTTGCCACAGTTCACAACGCGAGGACCATTATCTTGCATCAACCAGCTCTGATGCCAATCGTTGATTCGATGTGATGATGAATGAATAATCGCTATGCGGTGGATTAATGATGGCCATTATATATATATGCAGAATTTGAAGCACAATAATCGTAGCAGCAGTAAAATATTTGTAATAGAAGCGGAAAATATAAATCACATAGTCTGTATGGATAGTGTGTATATTTAATGTGCAAGCATAACTAAGTGATATATACTATATTGTAAAATAGAGTAAGAAAGTAAGAAAAGATCACACTAGACTTTTTATATTGGTTCGCACTTCCCGTTCTATGTTCAGTGCCTATGTTCCCTTTCGGCTTTTCTTCGCCAACACAAAAACCCTCACTTCACTCGGAGGAACAGGGTTACATACACCATTTGATTTCATGAGCCACAAGCTTACCCAATTGATATGGACGGGCTAGAGGCTCAACGAAATTTCAAATACAAAGTAAGTAGATTGAATTTATATTGTGTCTTCAATACACGAAGTAATTTCAATGTAGTACAACTTGTACAACTTTCAATAATAATGATGCAATTGAGTGCGCAGAGGCTAGAAAGTGAAGTTTGACCAGATTTGAATATTTGTGGAGTGAAGTAGCGCTAGTTTAATATTTTCTTTGAAATAAATATGGAATTTTGAGCGTTTGAAAGTAATGCGAGAGTGGTTTAGATAAGAGAGTTATGTATTGTTTGCGGGACGTTGTGAGGCTTATATAGGAGTGATAAGATGCCATCAAACAGTTGCAATCCTTCATAAATTTCCACTTAAAACGATACATTGATTGAAAATATATAACTCTTCCAACAGATGCTCCTACTTGCACTTGGATATTCAGTTTTACGTGTTTACTATAGTCGTTACACTTCACAAATTGCTATGTAGGTTAGATAGTTGAGGCGTCCGTCCATTATGTTGGAGGTGCGTGGTTCGAGTACCAGCATGTTTGTATTTTTTGCATACTAATTTCCTCCCTTTCAATTGAATTAAGTGTAGCCATTTGTTTATTAAGATCAATGGGTGCTTGGTTTGGATGGTATAATGCATCGCCTTCTACTGTGTGGTTCAAGGTTCAATACCCACTAATGTAACAACCTGCATATTTCACGATAATGTATTAAATATTTTGTTTAAATATAACATCTTTAATTGAGTATATGTCCAAAATATCACTTTTTACATAAAGTTGAATTTGGATTCGAGACCACTTCCATTGAGTTCAAAATGTTGTTTACGATATTTAAAACTGTAAGCATTGATATGTTTGGAGTTAATGAAATTCAGAACTTTCGGGTGGGACTTGGGTTAGAAAATATAACCCACTAGCCCATTTCCTTATATCTCACTTAAACACTCCTCATTCATTCATTCCTAACACTTAAGCAAAAATGTAAATGGAGAGGAGAAAGGGAAATTAATATTCCTTAGCTCAAATTTTAGGAAATTTGAGTGATTAACTTTGCAAATTCAAAGGGAAGCTTGGGTAAATTCATCACCATCTTCTTTAACTTATTCTCTCTTCAATTTCTAAGATTTTCCTGAACTTAGTTCTTAGGAAATTTGTGTATTTTTGTGTAGATTAAAGATTAGTGCTTGGTTTTAGGGCCTCTGCTTCCTTGTTGTGATTAATGGTGAGTTCTTGGGAACTCACATCTATGTAACCAAGCATATAGGCTTGGCATGTGTACCCTTGGCACTATATGTTGTGTATGTATTTGTTGATTTGATTTTTTGTGTGTGAACTTTCCAATTTACGAGTTTTGATTTCATTTCGATGAATTCAAGTGTAAATCTTTGTGTATATTTAGGTTGTGAATTCTTGAGTTGTTTCAACGTGCTTTGTCATCTTCATTGTCTCTTTGATAATGTTCTAAGCCTCCACCCTTCATGTGTGCTCGACCTGAATCATCGAGTAATGATTTTTCCTTCAAAAGGCTGAAAATTGCATTTTTCATGCAGGTTCAGTCAACTGAATACATAGGTCAGTCGACTGAACTGATGCTTACTCTCGGGAATAATTCAATGTACAGATCAGTTGATTGAAATTAGTATTCAATCGATTGAATATTAGTTTAGTCGGTTGAATACTAATTTCAGACGAATGAATCCTATACATGCACAAAATAATTTTACTTTTGCCTAGTTTAGTCGACCGACCTCTGTATTCAGTATAATGAACCTATTTTCTATTGTTGGCCGGTGGCGACCACGTTCAACAGTTTAGATTGATCCAGGCTTCTCCCCGGCCAAGTTTTGCTTGTTTTATTTTTTTCCTGTGTTTTCTTAGTTTCTCTAATTTGTGAATTTTAGCAGCTCGAATATATCGATCCTTGGATGGTCATTTGAGTTATTCGTGATAAACGAATATGTAATCGAAGTCTATGAGATTTAATTTACGTTTACAAAACGTGAATTATGGGATCGATTGTTCTTACAGTCATATTTGTGAGTTTTGCCACTTCAAAACTATAAGGGTTTTATATTATTAGTAGATATCAAATCCCTTACCAAAATGGTGTCTAACACTATTTTTATCATACAAAGTTTTTTTTACAAATTGAATTCCATTCTATAAACATATATATATATATACACACACACCCCCTTTTTCCTAACTCGTATGAGAAATCCAATTAATCGCCTTAGTAAATCGAGTGGTGTGAAACACTTGCGTTTACTTTGATGGTTAATTCTTGAATTTATTCAATTGGAAACCGTGGCAATGGTTGTCACGTCTTTCTAGTGAAATATACAACTTGCTTATAAATATTCGAGTAGAGCGAGCGGTTATGGGACATGTAGCTTAAGTTTTATATTTACTAGCTTGGAGTAATCTACACTATTTTGGGGAACTTCACTTTTCTTGTGTGGTGTGTAGCGATCTTCAGATTTGTAGGGAACTTCGGTTCAACCTGTGTCGCGGTCTTTAGATTCATGGGGAACTTCAGTTCAACTTATGTGGTGTGTGGCAATCTTCAGATTAATGGGGAACTTCGGTTCATTTTGCATGGTGTATAGCGATCTTCGGATTCACGAGAAACTTCGGTTCAACTAGTGTGGCGACTTTCAGAATCGTGGGTTACTTCGGTTCGACTTGTTTGGTGTGTGGCGATCTTCGTATTCGCGGGGAACTTTTATTCATCTTATGTGGTGTGTAGCGATCTTCGGATTCACGGGGAACTTCGGTTCAACTAGTGTAGCGATCTTCGGATTCACGGGGAACTTTGATTCAAACAAAATGGTGATCTTTGGATTCGCGGGGAACTTCGGTTCAACTTGTGTGTTGTGTGGCGATCTTTAGATAAGTGAGGAACATCAGTTTAACTTGTATAGCATGTGGCAATCTTTGTATTCGCGGGGAACTTCGGTTCAACTTGTGTGGTGTGCAGCACTGGGATTTCTTTGAGATATTGTATGGACATTTTTGAGGTTTCACATTTACATGTGAACATTGTTGTTATTGCATATATGTGATTATCTGTTATATCTCTTATCCTATCTTAGTTTATTGTGATAAGTACAGCTAGACTAATCTTCTTATTGTTTATTTTCTTATAAATAATACTCGAGTAAAACTAAGGTGTTTCCAGCGCTTTCACATGACTTTTAGCGGGGATCATCTCTTGGCCTTTGACTAACTACACGAGCATTGCAATTTTTGGTTATATGTATATGAGACAAAGACTTTTCTGTATACATATTATTTTTTGTAGCCTTTGTACCTATTCTTTTGTTGTATAGTGGATCGAGAATGATCACTATCTTTATGTACCCACTTATGTGTTATATTCAAATTTATTTCACCTTCATGGTGTAAATGTATGTATCTTGACATTGATTATATTGTTATGATATTTTATACTGATTTCGAATTATATATGGCCACTGTGTAGTTGGTTTGAACTTGAATTAGATGTGTCGGATTTCCTCTTGGATGGAAAAGTAAGACCACATAATCTAGCATGTTTAGCACTTGTTCAAAGCTATTATACAAGTGATCACTCCTCAACAGCCTTATTCTTGGGGTTAGTTCACAACATTACTTCGTAATATCCTTGGCTAACGCGAGTATAGAGGTGGGGCATCACAACTGATATCATTTTTAATGCAGGTCGCTTTCTTTAAGACATTTGAATTTGTATTCACATTTGTTCCAATAGTTGTGTTGGTAGGATGATTAGAGCTCTAACATTTCTTTGGGGACACCCAATCCTATGTTTGATTCCTAGAACTGTTTGGTATAATTTTTTTCTTTTTTAAACACCCAAGTTCGATTCCCAACAATGTCTGGTATTTTTTCTTTTCTTTTTCAAACACCCAAGTTCGATTCCCAACACTATCTCTTGTAATTTTTTTCTTTCTTAAGTGTAACTTTGGCATGTTAAGACTTTGAATTAGCATTCTTTTAAAGAGTTGAGTGGCTTGGTTGGCAGTGGCATCCTTATTCCATTTGAGATGTTAGGAGTTCAATTATCGTGTGCATTTTTTTTTTTAATTTTTGTTGCTGCCAGCCTTCGTGTTTTTCTTTACACTTCCCTTTTATCCAACCCCCGTTTTCTATCGTATAACTTTAAAACTTGAAAATCACTTAACAAGCATGTTAGTAGTAACATCGTATATTTGTTATCATCAAGGCCACCTTCTTTAAGACATTTGAATTTGCATTCATATTTATTTCAGTAGTTGTGTTGGTAGGATGGTTGGAGCGCTTACGTTTCTTTGCGGGCAACCAATCCCAAGTTCAATTCGTAGCATTTTTTGGTATATTTTTTTTCCTTTTTCAAACAACCAAATTTGATTCCCAACACTGTTTGGTATAGTTTTTTTTTTCTTTTTCAAACTCCCAAGTTCAGTTCCCAACACTGTCTATCATATTTTTTTTCCTTTTCAAGCGTAACTTTGGCATGTCAAGACTTTTAATTAGCATGCTTCTAAAGAGTTGTGTGGTTTGATTGGCAGTGACATCTGTATTCCATTTGAGAGGTTAGAAGGTCAATTTTGGTGTGCATTGTTTTTATTTTAGTTGCTACCAGCCTTTGTGTTTCTCTTTACACTTTCCTTTTATCCAACCCCCGTTTTATATCGCATAACTTTAAAACCTGATAATTACTTAACAAGCATGTTGGTAGTAATGTTGTATATTTGTTATCATCAAAACATCAAAATCGTATATTGAACACTTTTTATTTTGTTTCCAGACATTTCCTCTCCTAAAACCAGTAACTAATGGGCTAATTAGCCTAATTAAGGCCACTAGTGAATAATTAGACCTTAGGTAAATGAAAATGGGTTATTAACATAGCTTAAACAGTGTTTAACCTTATTTATACTAATTTACACTATTTCTCTTTTACACTTTGCAATTTTAACATTGCACAACACTTATAAAAATATAATCAACACTTTTACAACTCTTTTAGGCCATTAATTAGCAAGATTACAACGAAAATTTATAAATTTTACAAAAAATTTCATCTTATATTTCCTTTGAATAAATTTGACAAATTTAAGGTTAAAATCATTCAAACTATATTATTTTCACACAACTAATTTTTAAATACATAAAAATTACTTTTATTACACACGCGCGCAAACACACACACGCACACACACATACATACATACATATATATATATATATTAAAACAATACTGATACTTTATCCTTTATTTTAATCCAATATTTTATGGGAAGCACCATTTGTTCCAAAGATTCATTGTTTACAAACATTTTGAAGCTAATCATAACAAATTAAATCAAAATTTTAAAACCACTTTCTTTGCATTAAAAATTCACATGTCAAGATGTTTTCAACTTTTCTTTTCCATTTTAAAATTTTATTACTTTTGAATATTTATTTTTGAAGTCTAATTTCATTCCAGTTTTACCACAAATATACTTTATCAGTATCAAGCTTTTTATTTAATCGTTTAAGCTGCCATCTTTAAATTTTCTCTATAAAATTCGAAAACTCACATTTAAATCTTAACTTGAACAATTAAGTCTAATTATATGTTTTATTGGCTTTTTTCTCAATCAACAAATTACAATTCTTATTATAATTTATTAATCAGCATTACAGGCAATCATATAAAACCAGGGTTGTTACAGACTCTCCTTTACAAAAATTATGTCCTCGCAATTTTCTTAGGGAATAAGTCGTATTTAACCCAATTTATTCCATCAACATAGGAATTAAATAAAGGAACTGATAATCTTGAGTTTAAATTTTCTCACCCCAACAATGAGAGGATAGAACACTCGGATACAATTTCTCGATGATTCTTTGGTTTCTCATGTGCAGTCGTTGGGATTATCAAACCATTAAACTTTCAAAGCAGTGCATTCTTATTTGAAAGGCGTTTAACCTCCAAAGCAAGGATACATGACGGATGTTTCACAAAGGAATGATCAAGTGACATCACTGCTTCAGATCTCAAAAATATCACCTGAGTTCTCCTCCGAGATCTTGTTTTAGGCTCCTCCCGAAACGAAACAGCAAATCTCACTGTAAATCTCGTTTCGAGTTTATCGTACGGAATATTGCAATATTGAATGATATATCGACCGAGATGAGATACTGAAATATCAATCGAGATCTTGGTTTTTCTAGTTAAAATCTAAACATGGTCATAAACGAAAACAATAATTTAAAAAACTCAAATCAGCCATAATAATCCCCTGCTATTTTGTACTTTGCATGTTAAACGAGCATATCATGTATTCAGTATGTTCTACATTGCTTATGATTTTCATATTTGTCATTTTTTTACTCTCATGTTACCTATAAAATTATGTATTATATGTTCTACTTATGGTGAATTGTTTTATATTTTGGATCCTTTTTATGTTTTTTTTCTAACAATAATTCATGTTCATGGATCATAATTTTAAGCACTAATCTATTTATATTATGTTATATTTTTTATTTTAAGAATATTATGATTTATGAATATAAATGTCCATTCGCAAATCAAGAACGACGATGTGATTATACAATTCAAGTTTAAATTACTATTTTTATAATATCATTCAGGAAAATTGTTGTGTAAGAATATCAGTTTTTAACATATCATATAATCCGAGATTGTTCTGATATAAGCTTTCAGATCCGAGATGGAAATTTAAGAAAAACCCCTGAGTTAAACTCATCTCATCTGAAATCTCCTATAATATGAGATCAAGTCTCTAAAATCTTCGAGAAGAAATGCGGCCATGTTCGAGATTTAAAACATTGATGATACTAAGACCTCAAGGTTATCTAATGCACGAGAATCAAGCATAGGAGCAAAATCATGTAGGCACTTACATAACTGCGAGATGTCAAAAAGACATCGTGAACTCCAAAAAATAGATCAGAAAGTGCTACTCTATAGGCAATGGGAACGATATTCTCGATAATAGGTGATCACCCAATGTATCGCAGTGCTAATTTCCCTAACTGGCTGAAGCATACCACTCCCTAGGGAGATGCATGAATATAAATCTCATTGCCAAGTAAGAACTCACAAGGTTTCCAATGGTTTTTCGTATATGATTTTTGGCGATTGTGAGCGGCTTTCATTCTGGAACAAAAAAGGACAATCTTCTCAGAAGCTTCTTAGATGTAGTTGGGGCCTAATATCAACTTTTCCGCGGACACAAGCCAACACAATGAAGTGTGACAAAGTCTACTATATAAGCTTTTTGTAACGACCTGTAGTCATTTAGTTCTGAATATTTTAAACATGATTTAAATGTTGAATTGGAAATACAAAAGGATTTTAATAAGGAGTTTATTGATTTGATAAACGGAATACGAATTAATTTCGAATATATCGAATTATCGTAATACAAAGATCAGAATAGTTGAAGTCTAAGTTAAAAACGAATCGAAATGATTCTAACGATTAATATAAATTCTGTTTGAGTTAGAATGATGATAATAATTTATTATCAATGGATTTGACTATTTTAAAATCGATTTAATTTAACACGTGAAAATAGTCATTTTTCAAAAGACCTCAGATTTCATCGAAGCTAATTTTTCTAAATCCATAATGATTAATTATTGCTAGCTTTCAGTTTTCGTATTGATCGGAGTTTTTATTTGAGCGTGCACAATTTAAATGCATATCGACTAATGATTTGGAATTAAAAATTGTAACACCCCACATCAGTTAGTGTCACTCACAAAGGGAATGCACTAAGTTCTGTGGAGCATTTTAAGGTAAAAGATGCAGATGAATTACAAGACAGACAAAAATTAAAACAGCGGAAAATAAAACTTTGCTTTATTGATAAAATAGTTTGTACAACGATTTCTTTACAATATCAGAGTATCATCTGTCCTACAAAATAAAGAAGTATAAAACAACATTTATATTCCCCAATGTAGCGAGAGCCAGCCATAGCATCTGAAAAGAGAATCCAAGCAAAACTTCGACAAATCTTCAAGCTGGGAAAGAGTGACAGTCCAACTTAACCTGAGCTATACTATTCCCTCCTTTACTACCTGGGGGGGGGGGGACGGAAGAAAAGAAGACGAAAGAAAAACAGAGTCAGACATAAAGCCTGAGTAAGTTCAGTTACTTCTAGCATGTGAACATGGAAAAACAAAACGACATGAATTAATTGAATACAAGATAACACCATGATGATAGGGTCAGCAAGACTAGATATGATTAATCACAAGATATGCTAAGATAAGATAAACTGGATATGCTCTAATACTTTCGCCGCTTCACTATTTCCTTGTTATACTGGTTTCTATATCTCTGCACCACCTAACTAGTGTCCCAACTAGTAATAATAACGTGATCCCAATCCCGGTAATTTCGGTTGCCTTCAGGCATACATTTATTATTTATTACCTAGATCTTAATCTAGGGTTTTCTATCAAGTGCTTTCTAGATTCAACTAGGGTTTACGCGACTTTTCTAATGCTTTACAGATTCATGGTTTATGCCACCTAGGTCCACTAGGGATTACGCTACCTGTCGAACGATGCCCCTAGTCTAGGACACACTACCTAGAGTGGTATATGTTCCTAGACTTTCCCCATGTATGTGTCGCGAATCGTTATCGCTTGTCCAGATGCACATGTCCTGTAATGTGCGGCCCGAGTCCTGTGGCAGGGCAAATCAAGAAACACAGAACTCGGTCGGGAGCTTTCAGATATCTGCCGATGCAGATGCTAAGGACTGTTTTTATTCCGGTGGCTATGGTCCCACGTGACCCCTCCCTCAACTAATGAAAGGCACACCTTGAAAAATGAGAACTATACGCAGGCCCCCTATGCCCCACTAACCTATGGCCATCCTCACCCATAACTAGATAGCAAGTATATGGTATTTTGGAGTTCTCCGCCTTTCCGCTTCACGTATCTCGATTGACTCAAGATGGATGGTAGACGACGAGTTGCTATCACAGGGCTACCGGTTTCTCGCCGAATCACGCTGGTCCATCCTAGTCTTTAGGTTGCCATATTTTGCAACCAAGGCATACCCTTGGTTCTTCTAACGCAGACCTTAACCTCTGTGAGCCCAGGAGGATCATCTGCAGCCTCACAGAGGGATACCAAGAGTACCCTTACGTCCCCTCGAAGCCTCGGGCTTCGTAACCCAATTCGTTGGAGCTTTCTTTTTAATCAGATGGACGTTCTCTCCTTCTCGTGTTATACTAAGAATTACTACTTAGTTTTGCTAACTAAGGTTTACCACTTAGTTTCCAGAATCGTTGTTTTCTTAACTAAGGTTTACTACTTAGCCCCCTTTTAACTAAGGTTTACTACTTAGTTCTCTTTCTCGTCAATTTCGATTGGTTAAGTGTCATTAGTCAATTCAAACTAACTTAACCCTCTTCATTTATCCTGTTAAACTGGTTAAGTGTTATCAGTAAATCGTGTTGACTTAACCCAACCACAAACCAAGTTATATTGGTTAAGAATTTCTTATTACTTAACCCTATTCATTCACCCTGTACTGGTTAAGTGTTCCTTTTTTTAACTTAACCTTGCCCCATCTGTTTTAACTAACATGTTATTAATGGTTAAGTATTATCCCTTCATGTTTTAAACTTAACCGTATTCATTTATCACACTCTGATGGTTAAGTGTTCAAGTTTACTTAACCCTACGGTCTAGTCCAGTTAACATGTCAAATTGGCTAAGTGTATTAACTTTACTTAACCCCACCTAGTCTAGTTAACATGTTAATTTGGGTAAGTGTTTTCTTAGTTACTTAACCCTTACAAATCTTGTCTTGTTACGATGTTAAGTTTGGTTAAGTGTCCCTATGGACTTAACCCTCCCATTCTAGCTTAACTGTGTTAAGTTGGTTAAGTGTTCCTATGGACTTAACCCTCCCATTCTAGCTTAACTGTGTTAAGTTGGTTAAGTGTTCCTATGGACTTAACCCTCCCATTCTAGTTTAACTGTGTTAAGTGTCTGTATGAACCTAACCCCACCCATCGGTTTGGTTATCATGTTGAATTGGTTAAGTGTCTTAGTTAACTTAACCCTACCATTCTTGTTCTAGCTTTAACTAAATAAATTAAAGTCGCGACCACTCACATTAGACAGATATTGTTGCGATTACTGGATGTGCCGGTTGGTTCCGGGCAGGTTTACATCGCAACTCAGTCTAACCTCGGGTTAGGCATATTCGTGTTTTCTAAGTTCAAAGGGTTTTGATTAATTTTCAAATCAGGTTTTGAAAGTAACCATCCCGTCCGTCGGATCAGTTAGGGATAGCCAGGGAGAGCAGGAAACTTGTATTTTCCAAACCCAAGCCTAGACACTATCCTCTCTGTCACCCTAGAACTTTCTAGTGTATTATTAAAAGAGATGTCATTAATAAACCTTTAATTTGTCTAAATTTACATTTTCTCATCTAGGACAAATTCTAGAAGTAAATTATTCCTAATTTAGTTATTTCCTAATTACTCCTTTAATGTAAATTGTCAACATTTATTATTATAGCCCATTTTCCCCTCTATATCATATTTATGCTTTTTGGTATGTAAACTATACCAAATTAAGTGTCACTAACCATGATTTTGCTAAACATGACAATTACTCACAATTATGGCCAATTTCAAATTTATGCCAATATACTTTTTATGCCAAATTAGCTAATCCAATTCTGATTTAACATTCTAATTACAGTTCATGTCAAACTAGACTTATTTTTCTAGTTCACAGTTCATGTAAATGCTAGATTTACAAGTCAATACTAGATTCAAATTACACATCCTATAATTCATGTCAAATTTATCCAATTTGCACTTTATGAACATGCCATAATACATGTTCCCAATTTATGCCAATTTCCAAGTTTATAACTACGTTTTAGTAAATTTCATATTTTTCCCAAATCGTATTCCCATCGTTCGTATAATCGTGATTCAGTCTAGATTATAGATAAATCTAGATTCGTAGATAAAAAGGGAATGAACCAAAGATGCTATGAAAAGATAGACATAATAACTGGCATAAAATGATAATTTACTGATTACAGGCCTAACGAATTACACTGAAATAAATTGATTCTAAAACATCGAAGGCCTTTAGATCTGAAAATGTTATGACATAAAAAAGGGTTGAATAACGATGTAGGTTCAAGAAAATGGGTAGACCTAACTTAATAGGTAAATTCCCAAGATCAAGATCCAAAGAAAAATCAAGAATAGACAGAATAGATAATCAGGTTTAGACCCAATTTCATAGTCACAAAACTTAAGCAACACTTTCCTAGTTATGAATCATAGGTGTTTAGTCACAGTTGTCCTTGTTATGTCATACGCAATAGTTTATATTTCCTAATCAAAGGCATAGGATTGTGTTCATAGTCAGAGGAAATAATTCTCATAGTCACAGTCATAGGAAATGTTCATAGTCATAGGCAATGTTCATAGTCATAGGCAAGGCCTAATTGGTCATCGAACCACGATCAGTCCTTAATCAAGTCTTGAAACATGTATAAACACAGATCCAAGTGAAGAGATTAGGCATATTCCTGTGTTCCTTTAATTTCATGTCACGAATAGAAAACGTTCAAATCTAAAAAGTTACCGACTTACAGAGATTATATTTGATTCGTAGAAAAACATTCGTTGAAGTCGTTTGAATCTTCACTTGAATCCTAGCTTGTTTTGAATCTCCTCCTGAAAGTCTTGAGCAGCATTTCCTCGTCTTGATTTATTTTACATATTATTTTATTTATACATTTTCTCAGAGGCAGCATATGGATAGAATGAAATGGTGTAGAGAGAAGGAGGCTGTTTATATAGGATTAGGCGGACGAACCTAGACAGAAAACGAGACCAAATACATAAGGATGCACCCAGGCCCAAAACCAGGTTCGGGGACCAGGTCGACATCCATGTCGACTGGGCAGTCGACCTGGTCAGGGGGGGTCGACTACCCAGTCGACCTGGGTCCTGGGCGGGAATTTTCCCGCCCAGCCCGCTTCTGGGTTTGATTTCGAATTTTGAATTCGAATTTCGAGCTGTTTTCGATTCTGAAAATTCCTGAAACTTCGGAGGGTCATATCTCCCTCATACGGACTCCGATTCTCGCAAACTCGGACTCATTTTCAAGCAGAATTTCGAGACGAACGCAACAGCGCAACCCGTTTCCCTTGATTTTGATTTTAAAATTTAATTTTGCCTTGATTTGTGAATCCTGGTGTTACAGAATTACGGGGTGTTACATTCTCCCCCACTTAAAAGGATTTCATCCCCGAAATCTTCAAGTTAGGAAGAATGTGTCCTACCATCCAATCACCCATCTACTCAACCATTCAATCACAAACATTCATTGTCCTTAAAAGATTTCTAATGCTTTCATGTTATTATGCATAGTGTGTGTATATGTCTTTATCTAGTGCAAAATCAGGCGGTCTACTGATTCAGTCGACCTCCTTAATGCGAATCATGTCAGTGCCATGCGTCCAATCATGTATGCAAGCATCCCTAGTTATGTAAATACTACATGTGTGCATAACCATTCATCCATATGCAACATCCATATGATAACATATCAAGTTCAACTTACAATTAAATACATATCTGTAAATGCAATATGAAAGTGTCCGAACTGATCTAGTGCCTAATACGTATGTATATGCATTCACGAGCAACCATTAGCAACCCCTCGCAATCATCAACCATAACATGTTTCAAATACATGTTTACATCCAAAAGAGTTTCTACCTAAGGATCGAAGATACGACCTAGAGGATATACTTTGGAAAGAGAGAAACAATTATGCGTAAAGCTCCTACAAAAAAAAAAATCAAGGATGCACCCTTAAGGAAAAGGGTATGACGCTAGTATCTAGCCTTCTTGAGCTTTACTCCACTGTATCTTAACTAATTTATCTTCACAATTGTGAAGTTTTTGATCTCCATTTCCAAAATAAACAGATGTCAATCACGGTACCAAGTGTATGTACTAAGATGATTAGAGGTCTCCGTCTTATCCACCATGCCATAACTATAAGGGTCGAAAGGTCACTA
Organism: Allium sativum; assembly: GCA_030737875.1. Classification (NCBI taxonomy): domain Eukaryota; kingdom Viridiplantae; phylum Streptophyta; class Magnoliopsida; order Asparagales; family Amaryllidaceae; genus Allium; species Allium sativum. The sequence continues at coordinate 80,735,560 of CM060927.1, read as the reverse complement.
CGTGCTTTTTAGAGTGCCTGCCACAACTATTCATCTCTCACGCAAACCATCCTAGTCGAACTTGACATTCCTCAAGTACAAGCCCCAAAGGCCTAAACCAATATCAGACAAGCACCCAAGGAATATCTCCTCCAAATTTAGACGATCTACGTGAGATGATATAAGCAAACTCGATAGCTATTCTCAAATCTCTACTAACCAAAAATAAGCTGGTCGGACCACCAGTTGGATTCGAGACTCTAGTGGGATCTTTCTACTATACAAGTACCATGGTGCAGAGACTCAACTATGGAAGTGGATATGAACAAATGCGAAGAGCTAAAACCAAAGGAAAGAGTACTAACAGCAAAACTAGACTCTTCCAACAGAACTTTACTACCTTTCTCCTAGGTACGCTTGGTGGCGAAAGTAGGTACTTGCCCTTCTGAAAATCTTGTCCTTTGCCCTTAATTACGTGCCCTTTCACACCATAGTAAAGACACTTCCTCTTGTCTTAGGTTTTATAATTCCTTCCTCCTTCATGAGCTAAATCAACACCCATGAATTCCTCATCCTCTTCCGTGTGTAGTCATGTTGACAAATCTCTCGAAAGCTGCTTCCATCGTACAGAAAACCCTATAAGCTTGAAAGAAAACTGGTCGTAGGTGAAACTACTACGGTTATAGATGGAAGTCGGGTACTACTTCGCCCATCGATGAGGTTACCTCCTAGAAAGCCAGGAGCCCCAGAGACTCAAGAAAGAAGGAGACAAGCATTCAAACAGAGGAAGAGAAGATAGTGCGTATGGCTTTGCGGAATATGCCTTTTAAACAAATCTTTTCTCTTGAAAATGCTTCTTTTAAAACCGTTTTGAAAATAATTTTTCGAATCCTTTAACTGATCTAGTAACCTTCAGCTCTGATACCACGTGTAACACCCCACATCCGTTAGTGTCACTCACAAAGGGAATGCACTAAGTTCTGTGGAGCATTTTAAGGTAAAAGATGCAGATGAATTACAAGACAGACAAAAATTAAAACAGGGGAAAATAAAACTTTGCTTTATTGATAAAATAGTTTGTACAACGATTTCTTTACAATATCAAAGTATCATCTGTCCTACAAAATAAAGAAGCATAACACAACATTTATATTCCCCAATGTAGCGAGAGCCAGCCATAGCATCTGAAAAGAGAATCCAAGCAAAACTTCGACAAATCTTCAAGCTGGGAAAGAGTGACAGTCCAACTTAACCTGAGCTATACTATTCCCTCCTTTACTACCTGGGGGGGGGGGGGGGACGGAAGAAAAGAAGACGAAAGAAAAACAGAGTCAGACATAAAGCCTGAGTAAGTTCAGTTACTTCTAGCATGTGAACATGGAAAAACAAAACGACATGAATTAATTGAATACAAGATAACACCATGATGATAGGGTCAGCAAGACTAGATATGATTAATCACAAGATATGCTAAGATAAGATAAACTGGATATGCTCTAATACTTTCGCCGCTTCACTATTTCCTTGTTATACTGGTTTCTATATCTCTGCACCACCTAACTAGTGTCCCAACTAGTAATAATAACGTGATCCCAATCCCGGTAATTTCGGTTGCCTTCAGGCATACATTTATTATTTATTACCTAGATCTTAATCTAGGGTTTTCTATCAAGTGCTTTCTAGATTCAACTAGGGTTTACGCGACTTGTCTAATGCTTTACAGATTCAGGGTTTATGCCTCCTAGGTCCACTAGGGATTACGCTACCTGTCGAACGATGCCCCTAGTCTAGGACACACTACCTAGAGTGGTATATGTTCCTAGACTTTCCCCACATATGTGTCGCGAATCGTTATCGCTTGTCTAGATGCACATGTCCTGTAATGTGCGGTCCGAGTCCTGTGGCAGGGCAAATCAAGAAACACAGAACTCGGTCGGGAGCTTTCAGATATCTACCGATGCAGATGCTAAGGTCTATTTTTATTCCAGTGGCCATGGTCCCACGTGACCCCTCCCTCAACTAATGAAAGGCACACCTTGAAAAATGAGAACTATACGCAGGCCCCCTATGCCCCCACTAACCTATGGCCATCCTCACCCATAACTAGATAGCAAGTATATGGTCTTTTGGAGTTCTCCGCCTTTCCGCTTCACGTATCTCGATTGACTCAAGATGGATGGTAGACGACGAGTTGCTATCACAGGGCTACCGGTTTCTCGCCGAATCACGCTGGTCCATCCTAGTCTTTAGGTTGCCATATTTTGCAACCAAGGCATACCCTTAGTTCTTCTAACACAGACCTTAACCTATGTGAGCCCAGGAGGATCATCTACAGCCTCATAGAGGGATACCAAGAGTACCCTTACGTCCCCTCGAAGCCTCGGGCTTCGTAACCCAATTCGTTGGAGCTTTCTTTTTAACCAGATGGACGTTCTCTCCTTCTCGTATTATACTAAGAATTACTACTTAGTTTTGCTAACTAAGGTTTACCACTTAGTTTCCAGAATCGTTGTTTTCTTAACTAAGGTTTACTACTTAGCTCCCTTTTAACTAAGGTTTACTACTTAGTTCTCTTTCTCGTCAATTTCGATTGGTTAAGTGTCATTAGTCAATTCAAACTAACTTAACCCTCTTCATTTATCCTAATAAACTGGTTAAGTGTTATCAGTAATTCGTGTTGACTTAACGCTACCACAAACCAAGTTATATTGGTTAAGTATTTCTTATTACTTAACCCTATTGATTCACCCTGTATTGGTTAAGTGTTCCTTTTTTTAACTTAACCTTGCCCCATTTGTTTTAACTAACATGTTATTAATGGTTAAGTATTATCCCTTCATGTTTTAAACTTAACCCTATTCATTTATTACACTCTGATGGTTAAGTGTTCAAGTTTACTTAACCCTACGGTCTAGTCCAGCTAACATGTCAAATTGGCTAAGTGTATAAACTTTACTTAACCCCACCTTCTAGTCTAGTTAACATGTTAATTTGGCTAAGTGTTTTCTTAGTTACTTAACCCTTACAAATCTTGTCTTGTTGCGATGTTAAGTTTGGTTAATTAAGTGTCCCTATGGACTTAACCCTCCCATTCTAGCTTAACTGTGTTAAGTTGGTTAAGTGTTCCTATGGACTTAACCCTCCCATTCTAGCTTAACTGTGTTAAGTGTCTGTATGAACCTAACCCCACCCATCGGTTTGGTTATCATGTTGAATTGGTTAAGTGTCTTAGTTAACTTAACCCTACCATTCTTGTTCTAGCTTTAACTAAATAAATTAAAGCCGCGACTACTCACATTAGACAGATATTGTTGCGATTACTGGATGTGCCAGTTGGTTCCGGGCAGGTTTACATCGCAACTCAGTCTAACCTTGGGTTAGGCATATTCGTGTTTTCTAAGTTCAAAGGGTTTTGATTAATTTTCAAATCAGGTTTTGAAAGTAACCATCCCGTCCGTCGGATCAGTTAGGGATAGCCAGGGAGAGCAGGAAACTTGTATTTTCCAAAACCAAGCCTAGACACTATCCTCTCTGTTACCCTAGAACTTTCTGGTGTATTATTAAAAGGGATGTCGTTAATAAACCTTTAATTTGTCTAAATTTACATTTTCTCATTTAGGACAAATTCTATAAGTAAATTATTCAGAATTTACTTATTTTCTAATTACTCCTTTAATGTAAATTGTCAACATTTATTATTATGGCCCATTTTCCCCTCTATATCATATTTATGCTTTTTGGTATGTAAACTATACCAAATTAAGTGTCACTAACCATGATTTTGCTAAACATGACAATTACTCACAATTATGGCCAATTTCAAATTTATGCCAATATACTTATTATGCCAAATTAGCTAATCCAATTCTGATTTAACATTCTAACTACAGTTCATGTCAAACTAGACTTATTTTTCTAGTTCACAGTTCATGTAAATGCTAGATTTACAAGTCAATACTAGATTCAAATTACACATCCTATAATTCATGTCAAATTTATCCAATTTGCATTTTTATGAACATGCCATAATACATGTTCCCAATTTATGCCAATTTCCAAGTTTATAATTACGTTTTAGTAAATTTCATATTTTGCCCAAATCGTATTCCCATCGTTCGTATAATCGTGATTCAATCTAGATTATAAATAAATCTAGATTCGTAGATAAAAAGGGAATGAACCAAAGATGCTATGAAAAGATAGACATAATAACTTCCATAAAATGATAATTTACAAAGTACAGGCCTAAAGAATTACACTGAAATAAATTGATTCTAAAACATCGAAGGCCTATAGATCTGAAAATGTTATGACATAAAAAAGGGTTGAATAATGATGTAGGTTCAAGAACATGGGTAGACCTAACTTAATAGGTAAATTCCCAAGATCAAGATCCAAAGAAAAATCAAGAATAGACAGAATAGATAATCAGGTTTAGACCCAATTTCATAGTCACAAAACTTAAGCAACACTTTCCTAGTCATGAATCATAAGTGTTTAGTCACATTTGTCCTTGTTATGTCATAGGCAATAGTTTATGTTTCCTAATCAAAGGCATAGTCTTGTGTTCATAGTCAAAGGAAATAATTCTCATAGTCACAGTCACAGTCATAGGAAATGTTCATAGTCATAGGCAAGGCCTAATTGGTCATCGAACCACGATCAGTCCTTACTCAAGTCTTGAAACATGTATAAACACAGATCCAAGTGAAGAGATTAGGCATATTCCTTTATTCCTTTAATTTCATGTCACGAATAGAAAATGTTCAAATCTAAAAAGTAACCGACTTACAGAGATTATATTTGATTCGTAGAAAAACAGTCGTTGAAGTCGTTTGAATCTTCACTTGAATCCTAGCTTGTTTTGAATCTCCTCTTGATAGTCTTGAGCAACATTTCCTCGTCTTGATTTATTTTACATATTATTTTATTTATACATTTTCTCAGAGGCAGCATAAGGATAGAATGAAATGGTGTAGAGAGAAGGAGGCTAGGAGGCTGTTTATATAGGATTAGGCGGACGTACCTAGACAGAAAATGAGACCAAATACATAGGGATGCACCCAGGCCCAAAACCAGGTTCGGGGACCAGGTCAACACCCATGTCGACTGGGCAGTCGACCTGGTCAGGGGGGGTCGACTACCCGGTCGACTCCCCAGTCGACCTGGGTCCTGGGCGGAAATTTTCCCGCCCAGCCCGCTTCTGGGTTTGAATTCGAATTTTGAATTCGAATTTCGAGATGTTTTCGATTCTGAAAATTCCTGAAACTTCGGAGGGTCATATCTCCCTCATACGGACTCCGATTCTCGCAAACTCAGACTCGTTTTCAAGCAGAATTTCGAGACGAATGCAACGACGCAACCCGTTTCCCTTGATTTTGATTTTAAAATTTAATTCTGCCTTGATTTGTGAATTCTGGTGTTACAGAATTACGGGGTGTTACAAAAATAGTGTATTATTTTCAAATGGTATCGGAATTCGACGAAAGCAGTATCATAGGGTCCGTGATTTCAAACTATAGTACGATGTTAATTTTCATCGCGATCAGATAATATATGTCATCGTATGAACTGAAAACATCGAACGATGACTTTCTCGTGAATATAATCGAATATAAAATTAGAGTATCTCGCCTATAAATTATCTTTAACTCCTGTAACCTAAAATTTCTAAGTAAACTTCTGCGACGTGGTTTGGGTCTGGGCTTAAATATAAATGAGGTTAGTTGGGCTCAGTGAGGAGCCGGGGGAAATCTTGGGTTCAACAGCAAATTTAGGGTTGGGGACTGAGGGGCAAACGACCAACGTTGTTCGAAATATGGTGTGGCGTTGGAATATGGGCATGGAGGGGCTCGGGTGGGAAAAAATGGCGAGGTCCGGCATTGAAAAGGGTCGCACCCTTTCACTGTACGCAAGTAGGTCATGGGATGAGGAGGCATCGAGTTGGTTCTAATGGTGATGGTCACGGAGTGTTTTTCATACCGAGTATGGTGGCGAAGAAGGAAACTTCTTTAGCTTAACACCCAGAGTATATTTGTGCAAATCAATTAGTGATTTGTGGATCTAACTATGTGGCATTCAAAGTTGAATGTGATATCTCTAAAAGGTAATCGTAACCTCGAACCTCATCAACTGGAAAATGACTGAAATCGAGTAGGCAGCAGGGCTACGTTGTTTATACCCATTCGGGTATATCATCAACTAATCTAGAGAAATCGATTGTCCTTTTTGTATGCTTCGGAATGAGAACGGTTGGAAGGTCAACAACCATGGTGATGAGATACTAATACACTTAAAATATAATGAGTGGTCGATTCTGTGTGGTTGGGTTGCAAGATTTTCTTGTTGAACCCTAATGTTTGATCTCTAAAGGACACTAATCAGGAGGTGGTTACATACCTAATCATGTTGGGAATCCAAACTTCAATATGAGCCGTACGGTTTTAGATGTAAACCAGCTACATCGAAAAGTACCACAAAGCTTTTTGACTATATTCCTATTTTATTTGTAGATGAATAGACATTATTTTAATATCACTGGATTTTATAATAAAAGTAATTTGGTTATCGTAAGGTAAAATCACGTGCCATGTTTATGTGTGGTTGTGTCTTACGAGGGTTCCTTTTTTTAAAAGACTTTCTAAATTTAAGCAAGTTATTTTGGAGTTTACTCACACCCCATGACTGATGCAAAGTTTGTTTTGTTTTCTCTAACACTCTTAGGAGCCTAAATTTGTATGGACAGTCAAGTAGTTCAAGTTCTTTCGGATGCACTTGGAGGAGCTGGGAGCAGGAGGCTTCACCGTTAGTTATTTAAAGTTTATTTCTGCTAATTCAAATGTATGTTGTACTCTGATGAATGTTATGTATATACAATTACAATTCTGTATTTTGAAAGATGCTATAGAATATATTTTATTCCGCTGCGATTGTGAGATTCTATGTATTGTTCCTGCTCTCTTCTATCTTTTTTCTTATTTAACCATAAAGATTCATATTTTCATGCAATTTGAGTTGGATGTGTGTTGTATTTAGTCGACTCAAAGGGTACAAATTTGTGGACCTTTACATTTGGTATCAAAGCTTAGGTTGAGCGAACGCCTAGGCTTGGGTACGGTTTACTCATTAAAGATAGGGTCAATAGTACCCTAGAATGACTATGAGTGTGTGTGTGTGTGTATGAGCGCGTATTTGTTAATGGATTTTTTTTTTATATTATGTTAGTTTGTCTGTCGAGTGGTTTATCAATTATGGTCGAATCATCGGATGCCAAGACGTCGATAAGTGTTTCTAAATACTTGAACAGAAAAATTCGACATAATATTGTTTTAAAGTGGGTAAATGAAATAATTTTATCCACAAATTATATATTGGTATAAAAGAAATAATTTTCGAAAGCTATTATGATATATGGATGTATTGGTTGTTATTAATATAAGGATAGTATATACAAATGAGATGAACTTAAATTGGATTCAAACTAGAATTTGGAATTTAAAGTCATGGAAAGTTGAAAAAACATATTTTCTAATTCATTTTAAAATATATATCTAGCATATTTTGGAAGGATTTTTGAATAAAAATCGTCTTGAATCGATTTTGGAAGTGATTATGCACTGAACTCACTTCAGTCGCTGGAAAATAATTCCAATGATGATCGCGACAACATCAGTGTTCATTTTCAAATTTTTAAGTGATGGGTTGCTACCATAGTAAAATTTCTAATAGAAATTTGTTTCAAAAATTCAAAAGTTTGAATTTGCAAATGGAAATAAATATATGCATATATATGATTTCAAAAGAATTGGAAACAAAGACTGGGAATTCGAATTCTGGACTTTAAATTTAACTTGTGCAAGTTAAATGGATTGAAATGGCAAAAGTAAAACAAATGAATTAAAATTTAACTTAAGTTAAATAAGATGGTTTGGATTAGAAATAATCTAGAATGGAAATGAATATAGAAAGTTGAGTTGTAAATGAATTTATAACTTGGTTACGAATTTCGGATATAATACTCGATGATTTTGGATAATTAAAATTTTCAAGTTAAATTTCAAAATCTATCTTAATTTTAAATTTATTAATAAATCAAAGTTCAAACGTATAATTAAAATTTAATTAAAACGAGCTCGCTGCGGCGCGGTAGCTCGTAATTTTACGTTTTGATCCTCAATTGAGTATACAGGATTCAGTATGAGTCATAATTCTTTGACACAAGAATCATTCAGATCTATTGAATTATAATTTCCTAATGGAAGTAAAAATTGAGATTTCATCTAGTAGATTTTGAGTTGTGTCAAAACCAAATTTCCAAAAAAAATCGCAGTATGGTCTTTTATAAATCATAACGATTTATTTAATAAAATAGAACGATTTTCAGTGAATAAAATTTGGGTTTCCATAATTAAAATCCGGACTTGATTAATTAAATAAATATGAACTCATGTGAAGAAAATGGATTGACCTTTGAAATAAAAGTCAAATTTTGAATTATGGAATAAAGATAACTATTTAGAGAATTAATTAGATAATAGAAAATATGAATAGAACTTAACTTGGTTAAGTGAATTGGATTGGTGAACTAAAATTTGAAATTAAATATGGAACTTGAGTTAAAGAGGGTACGACTTGCTTATAAATAAATAAAACGAGTTTGAACATAATTAATTCAAACTAAGAGTGTACTAAGCGAATGAGCTAATTAAAGAATTGATTTGTGAATTGAACGTGCTTAAATAAAAAGGGTTGGACTGATTTAAAATCAAACTGGAAATGGATGTATATATTGAATATGTATGGAATCAAAGCAAATGGAAGAAATAAAATTGAATGCTCGACAAAAAGGTACATGTTTACATTTTAATTGGGTTTGATGATTTTATGAGCAAGCTGCTTGGCTTTTTGATTTCTTTTTGAATGGGAAGGGCCTAAGGAAGCATTTTATAGTTGTACCGATTGAGCTGTAAAATGGGGACACCGATGAATTTTTCCGAAAACTTAAAGAGTTAGAAAATTTTTAAGAAAAATTTGATAACTAAAAATCGATCTACCGACTATATATGAAATTTGAAAATAGACTGGTTAATAAAACTTAATGTAGAACAATAAAGTTCATAAATTGATTTGAAATCACTTAAAATTAACTAGAAATATAAGTAACTATTTTATTAACCGAATAATTTCAACTTTCATAGAAAAATTGTCGGTTGTCATTAACGAAAGTGGATAAATTGATTAAGAATCAATTTGAATGAATGTGAATGTATGTGTGTGGTATATGGACTGAATATTAAATATTGATTGTAAATCATTTAGATTGAATGAATATAAGTATATATGATGTGTAATGTGAATAAAATAACATATATACCATGTTTGAAACAAATAACTAAATGTCGGGACTTGTATTAGCATATATGTGTTAAATAAATATGATATGATATGTTGGTGATAGATCCATGTGTTTAACTATATAAACGAATGAAAGTTTTTGAAATTTCATATGTTTGAGACTTATGTGTTTAAATTAAGTAAGTACAAGTACTAGAAGACCGTTTGGCTTGATTTTGATTGCGCAAATTGATTACAAATTAAGCGAACTCACTTAATAACGCTTATATAAGGTATGCCTATGCGAATACACAAAATAGGATACATAAACTGTTTTTCGACCTGTGGGTCGATGTATACATTTTTATCCTTTTTGTCATATTCCTAAATCTCCTCCAAACAGGGGAGATTCTGCCGAATTTTTCGAAAATTTAGGGAGTTCGAAATTTTTTGTAAGCTAAAAAGGGTAATTTTTAAATTGGGTGAAATTTAAAGGTTTTTGAATTAGAAATAGAAAACCATTTGTTTTCGTTACAACTAAAGTTCCATATGAAATAAGCATATGGAAATAAATGGGTTTTTGAAAAGTTAATGGGTTTGTAGCATTGTTCTTGCCTTAGTTATTTCGGGGATGAAATTCTTTTTAGGGGGAGGAATGTAATGATATAGATTTTTAGTTATTTAGTTTTGAATATTTGAAATTTTTTTAAAAAAGTTTTATTGGAAATATAAACGAACTTTAATATGGAGCTTATCAATTTGATAAGGCGAATACGATTTAATTTTGAATATATCGAATTATCATAATATGAAAACAAGAATAGTTGAATTCTAAAAAAAATGAATCGAAACGATTCTACGGATTAATATAAATTCTATTTGAATCAGAACGATAGTAATAATTTCTTATCAATGGATTTGACTATTTTGAAAAAAAATTATTTTAATCAATTTAATTTAACATGTGAAAATAGACATTTTTCAAACGACCTCGGATTTCAACGAAACTAATTTTACTAAATTGATAATGATTAATTATCACTAGTTTTCATTTTTTTTATTGGAGTTGTTATGTGAGCGTGAACAATTTAAATCCGTATTGACTAACGATTTGAAATTAAAAATAGTGTTTTGATTTCGAAAGGCATCGGAATTTGACGAAATCAGTTTCATTAGGTTCGATACGTCAAACTATGGTAGGATGTCAATTTTCTCAGCGATTGGATAATCTATGTGATCGTACAGATTAAAAATGTCGAATGATGACTTGCGCATGAATAAAATCGAATAAAAAATTAAAATATCTTGCCTATAAATTATCTCTAACTCCTGTAACCTTGTGTTCATCCTCTTACGGTAAAAAACCGAGGCCGCCACTTCTCTTCTTTATTTTACGGAAAATGTGAATGCTAAAATTCAGTGTAAATTCTAAAATTTCGAAGTAAACTTCTACGAGCTTGTTTGGGTATAGGATTCAATATAAATGAGGTTGGTTGGGTTCGGTGAGGTGTTGGTGGAAATATCGAGTTCAACAGTAAAGTTAGGGTTGGGGATTGAGGGACGAATGGTCAATGATGTTGGAAACGGGGTGTGGCATTGGAATCTGGGGATGGAGTAGCTCGACTGGGAGGGGGGACGGCGAGGCCTGATGCTGAAAAGAGTCACATCCTTTCACTGTATGCGAGCAGGTCGTGGGGTGAGGAGGCATCGAATTGGCTCTAATGGTAATGGTCGGGGAAAGTTTTTCATACCGGGTATGGTGGCGAAGAAGACAACTTCTTTAGCTTAACACCTAGAGTATATTTGTGAAAATCAATTAGTGATTTGCGGATCAAAAAATGTGGCATTTAAAGTTGAATGTGATGTTTCTAAAAGGTGATCGTGACCTCAAAACTCATCAACTGGGAAATGACTGAAATCGGGCTGGCAACAGGGCTATGTGGGTCATACCCATTAAGGTATATCATCACCTGATCCATAGAAATCGATTGTCCCATTTTGTATGCTTCGGAATGAGAACGGTTGGAAAGCCAACAATCGTGGTGGTGATATATTCGGTACACTCAAGTGGAATGATTGGTCCATTCTATGTGACCAGGTTGCAAGATGTTCTTGTTGAACCCCAGTATTTTATCTCTAGAGGACACAGATCGAAAGGTAGTTCCATACCTAGTCATGTTGGAAATCTAAGCTCCAATACGAGCAACACGGTTTTAGATGTAAACTAACTCTGTCGAAAAGTGAGATGCAAGCTTTTCAGCTATACGCCTATTTTATATGTAGATTGATAGACATTATTATAACATCACTGGATTTTATAATAAAAGTAATGTGGTTATCGTAAGGTAAAATCACATGCCGTGTTTATGTGTGGTTGTGTCTTACGAGAGTTCCTTTCTTTTAAAAGATTTTCTAAAGTTAAGCAAGTTATTTGGGGTCTACTCACACCACTCTCATGATTGACCCAGTGTTTATTTGTTTTGTTTTCTCTAAAACTCTTGGGTACCCAAATTTGTACGGGCAATCAAATAGTTCAGGTTCTTACGTATAAACTTGGACGAGCTGGGAGCAGGAAGCTTCACCGTTAGTTACTTGAACTTTATTTCCGCTGAGTCAAATGTATGTTGTACTCTGATGAATGGTATATATATATTTATGGTTCTTTATTTTAAAAGATGTTATATAATATATTTTACTCTGCTGCGATTGTGAGGTTCTGTGTATTGATCATGTTTTCTTCTATCTCTTTTTCTTATTTAACCATAGAGATTCGTATTTTCGTGTAATTTGGTCGGACATGTGTTGTATTTAGTCGACTCAAAGGTACGGATTAGCAGGCCTTTACATTTCGATTGGAGCCATTCCGATAGAAGATCGGTAGATGTTGTTATATGGGAACACAACCAAAGCAATATGATCTTCCAGCTACCCCAGAAATGAATATAAGCATGGAGTAGGTCTTCCATTGTATGATTTAACCGCTCAGTCTGTCCATTAGACCGTGGGTGGTAAGCAGTGCTGAGATTAAGCTTTGTGTGCAAAGCTAGATGGAGACTCAGCCAAAAATGTCCAGTGAAAAGCGGATCATGGTCGCTTGTAATAGAGTTAGGAATACCGTTCAGTGGCATGACCTCCTTATATAAAACCTTGATAAGAAAGATGTGGTCCTATTAGATTTAATAGGAATAAAATGTGCAGATTTGTGAGACGATTAGTTATAACCCCAATGCTACTATGGTACTCTCTGGTATAATTTTTTTCTTTTTCAAACGCAAATTTAGCATGCTTCTAAAGAGATGTGTGGCTTTATTGTAAGTGACATCTATATTCCATTTGAGAGGTTAGGAATTCAATTTTGGTGTGCATTGTTTTTATTTAATTTTCTACCACATTTTTTGGTTTTTTTTTATGTAATGTCCCGTATTACTGGTAGCTAAATATTTTATTTATTTATTGTTTTAAATATTAATGGATTTTTAATATTTAATTTGTTTATCAACACGAAGTTTGAATGTTATATATAATTTAAAACGAGCTCGAAATGGCATGGTGTAAACCTTAAAAAATGGGTCAAAATGTTCAGCGTGGTCAACCTGTTCAAAAACAACGCCTCCATCTCTAATGTGTGATCTGAAACCCTCCAATCTTCATACTCTTAAATTTCCAAATCCTTTGATTTATTGAAGAAACTCATAACTACTAAACCCTAGGCCTTAACGAGCACTTTATTCCGGACGGTGGTGATTTTCTTTAACGCATCGTAGTGGTCGTAAGGGAGCAAGAAATACTCGGCGTTCGTGGTCAATTCGACAGCGACTGGTGGGGTTGAGTGATTTGTGACTGAGGTCGGTGGGGGGATCTAGTTTAGGCGCTCGAATTGGTGGGCACAGATCAGACTCCGGTGGAGTAATGGTTTGTGCGGCGACTGATTCTCATGTGCGGTGATAGTTATCGGTGTGGAACGAGAACATGAGCAATGGAAGAGAAGGCCAAATGTTGAATTGTCCTTGATGAAGGCCGACGACGTTGAGGAGCAGCGCCTGGCGACGTGCATTGAACTCTGGTGAACTACAGGATGGCACGGCTATTTGGGTACATTGATGTCGAAGGGTTCCAGAATGTAGAAGGAGCAGTAACAACCGAAGGAATCGACAAAATAATTGGTTAAGTATAATAATTAAGCATTTATACTATAATTAAGAAATAGGTACTAATTGAAAACATGTTTTGAACTGTGTAGGGGACTGCGTGGATGGACTTTTGAAAACAGAAAGGAATGAACTAGAAAACATTATTGGCCTAATTCATGTTTAAGAGAAGTAAATAGTTTAATAATTATTATAATTAAGGAAATTAATTAGCTAATTAAATCTTGTTGCCCGTATTCTTTTATGACTGGTGCAGAAGGGAACAAATACGAGAACGTGAAATGGGAGAGGACAGCTTGAATTCATTTAACCCAAAGTAACCAGATTAGTTAATTAGAATTTAATTAGAAGTTAATTGATTAACTAAAAACTGTATACCTATATTATTTTATAACTATTGCTTATCTTAACAGAATTTAACGAAACAAAACTTCGTTGGGACCATAGCAGTGAATACTACGTTTCGGAATTATCTGGACAGAAATGGAGACAATGAGAACTTACAGTTGAATTAAACGACTATTTGATTTAACTGTAGCCGGACCACTTCAACGACAAATCAAACCAAAGTGAGTAAAACTCACTCAGTTCTTCCCACTTATATTTTATATAAGTCAGGTTTTATAATTGTGTGCTATGGTTGCTAATGGTTGACTGTTTGTTAAATATATCTTCATATATTGATTGAACCGATGAAATTAAACGTTGTTTAATTTCAGTGAAACACCAAATCGTTATCTTAACAATTGGAACCAATTGAGGCAACTTACCTTGTTGGTCACATTTATAAATTAAACGTGTTTAATTTAATGAATTGCTTTGTTAATGTTAAATAAATTGGTTGATGTAAAATAGTCGCTATTTACTGTTATTGAAATTATTCAATTTCAGTTAAATTGAATTGAATGAATTTATGTGAGATAACCTATTTGAATACAGGAAAGAACACGTTGGAGGGATCTAACTGGATTCCTCAAATATATTTGATATTATTTATTTCCATATTATCATTATATGAATTGTTCTGATTGGATGACTGATTTAGTTGTTGATCGTCGACTGGAAATTCAACATTTGTTTTAACAAATGGACTGTATTAGTTGAGTAATTGGCAGTATATAGCCTATAAATTAATCGTTTTATAAATATCAATTTACTGTAAAGTGAATCAACGGAAATGAAGTTATAAAATTCATTTATAAATGAAGACAGTTTTTAATCTATTATTTTGAATGAAAGTTATTAAAAGTAAATGAATATTTGTTATTTATTATTTAATTTTATAAGGGATTATTAAATGATTTATAAAGAAAATTCTGATGTTAATAAGATTTATAGGCAAATGAGTAGAATTTAACCTAACGATTAAGATTTGGATAATTGTTTTTAAGAAATGATTAAATGGAATTATTTAAATTTATTATATTATTAATTTAAAGGAAGGGCTAACTGGAATTGGTTAACGAAATAATCATGTTTTGAGTTGACTAAGTCAACCATTTTAACTGGATTGATTATTAAGTTAGTTTGTTTTGAATTAATCTAATGAAAGAGTTTAACGAATATTTGTTTTAATTTCAATAAGATTTTAAATAGGGAATTTACAATTTATTTTAGTTGATTAAGAAGTTAACTACTGCTACTACAGTTAATGATTAAAGTAAATTATTATTTTAATTAATAATAATTTAGGAGATTACTTTTTAATTGAAATTCATTTAAAAGTAATCAAAGTTGAAATGAAATCTAATTGAATTGTGAAAGGAGTTTACGAACGGGTTTTGTATTATAACCCAAGTTTTTATAACAAAGTTATAAAAGGGACTTTAAGCGAATATGATAGCTTGAATTAAATGTTTACTTAATATTGGAATTAAGTAAAAGGAAATTAAGAGAAAAAGGATTTATATTAAACCTGAGTTTTATAAACGAGATTTATAAAGGAATGTGAAGTTAAAGCGTTAATATTAAATTAACGTTATTAAATAATAGGATTAAGAGTAATGAATGGAATCGAAATAAGATATTTAAAGTGGGAAAGGTTTGAATGGTTTAGAAAAAAAGGATTGGTAAAAGTGAATTTGGTAAAAGAAGCGAGTAATAGGATTTGTAACTAAATCCAAGTTATAAAACGAATTGTTTAAAGACATAGACAAGTGGCATTTTAGTAAATAATTTCTTAATAAATGAATTAAGAAATAATGGTTGTGTTCGAGAAGTGATTTTCAAAATTAAGAAGGTTTTATAAAACCATGTTTTAAATAAAATAGTCTAATGGGATTTGTTATGATATTAGGATGAAATATCGGTTTTTGAATTACAACTCATTTCTATCTTAAAATAAGAACGTTGTTGATCAAGGTTTGAGCAGTATATAAAATACTCGAACTTGAACGACTTCAAGATTATCTAAGGATGATATTAGTTGTAATGGTAAAGATGTATAAAATGATTTATTATTTCCATATGAGAAATAATAATGCAGTGAGAAATAAAAAGATTTGAACTATGTATAATGAGATTTCCAAAGTAACAGAAATAAAAAGATTTGAACTATGTATAATGAGATTTCCAAAGTAATGGAAATAAAAAGATTTGAACTATGTATAACGAGATTTCCAAAGTAACGGAAATATAAAGATTTGAACTATGTATAATGAAATTTCCAAAGTAACGAAAATGGAAAGACTAGGGAATATATATATATATATATATATGATATATTCCCAAAGTAAAAGAAATAAAAGGAGATTAGGTGAAATTATACTGGTGTTTTTGAGGTAAAACGAAAATGAAATAGGGAGTTTTGGAATGGATTAATTCTAAAGAATAAGGGTTGGTTATTATTTCAGATAATGAAGAAAAAGGGAGTTCGTAACATTGGTTTACGAGTGATAAGATAAATTGATTTCCCAATTGTAGATAATGAGTAATGATGTAGCAAATGTTTTGAAAATGATAGTAGAATATAAATTGAATGTAATTATAAAATATTTTCGTAAGTATTAGAATAAAATAGTTTTGAAAATAATCTTATGTTAAATAAGAAGTGAAAAGCTGTATTCATAATATTGAAGATTTAAGTGTTTTAAATTAACCATAGTTAAATATTGTGGTTCTGAATCAGTGAACTCAATTTTATTTTCATGATTGTTTATTTGATAGTTAAATGACCGACTATCAAATCTGGCCCAAACATTGTTGGTACGAAAAGACCGGGATCGAATCTATATTTGATAACCATTCCGAACCAGCAAATACGTGAAGTTGTTGATTCGAGATGGAGCAATTAAAGATCGTGGATCTTTATTAAACGGAAGAACCTCTATTAATCTCTGGGATTGCAGCCAGAGATAAATTGTGGTTCTGTCATGGTTGGAATCTACGGATTGCAAGGACTTCTCGCTACTAATCCATGGGGGTGTTTCCTATATTGGATGCAGTAGGAGAGTACCTTCAGTTCATCCTATTCCTGGATGACTTGTATGGACGAATTTATGACAAGGTATTTCCTAAAAAAAACGTACGTTGATTTTTACAAATATACCGAGTTAGTGGAAAAGAAGGGCACTTCATTTATATCCAGAGTATATTTGTGAATGTCAATTAGTGATTTGACGGATTTGACAATGTGGCATTCAAAGTGGATGGTGGCCAGATGTTCCAAAAGAGTAAGTATGACCTCGAGCCACATCAACCGGGAAATGGTAAAAACTGGGTAGGTCGCATGGCTATGTGGGCCATACCCATCAAAAGGGTATATCATTACCTGATCTGAAGAAATCAAATGTCTTTGGTTGTCCCTTTTTATTTTTGTATGTATGCTAATGATATATTCGGTTCTCTCAAGCGAAGTGAGAGGCCGGTCATGTTTAGCCTGGATTGCAAGATTTTCTTATTGAACCCCAATGTATTCATCTCCAGAGGTACATTGTCGGAAAGGTAGTTACCCATACCTAGGCATGGAAATCCATTCTCCAATAAGAGCCCACAGTTTTGATTGTATACTGTGTATGTGGAGCGTGAGATGCAAGCGTTCCTCTTGATTGCTCTTTTTTGTATTAGACTCTATCATAATACCAGAATAACATTGTTTTCAATTTTTTTTGTATTATCGTAAGGTAAACCGTCCGTATTTATGTATGGATTTGGTCTTACAATTGTCCTTTTCTTTCAAAAATATTTTAAGTTTAAAACCAAGTTGGACGGTACCTTTAAACTTAGTGTATTTTTCTCACTGTGGTTCACCAGACTGATCCGACGTTTGTAATGCTCGGGTTAGACCGGGTTTTACAGGTTTAGGTTATTGGACGCGGTAAAGAGATGAGCTAGAAGAGTTAAGATGTATTATATTATATTGTTCCGTTAGTACATGAGGACAGATTATTATAACTGTTCAGATGTGTTGATTCACTCTGAGGATTGTAAGTATTTTTTAAAAGCTCTCAGTAAAGATTTATTTCTACATTATATTTTGTTCCGCTGCGATGTGAGACTCTGATTCTGTGTTGGTTCTTCTTCTTCTTCGTCTTCTATTCTAATACTTCTTTCTTTCTTATCTCACCCTCTAATTTCTTTCTATTAGCATCTGGGTTTTCATTGCATTTTGGGTTGATCTTGTGTTATACGGTCATCTCAGAAGGTACCGGAAATTTGGGTCATAACATTTGGTATCAGAGCTATTGGTTTAGTAATAACCTTGGCCTGTGGCGTAACTCGATAGAGATTGGATAAGTAATATCCTAGATTGAGTTGAGTATCTATATAGGAGCGCGTATTTGTAGATTTTATATACAAGTGTTTTGTATTGTGTTGTTTGATTGTTTCAAGTGTTGAGAAGCATTGAACTAGCAATAAACACAGTATTGTCTTGTAAAGAGGGTAAATGAAATAATTTTACCCAAATTATATTTTTGTATAGAAAAGAAGTAATTTTATCAAATTATTGGGATATTGTGGTTTGATTGATTGATTTGAATGGAATTCAAATGGAAATATATTAATGGTTAATATAACTAGAATATTTAACATATATAGTATGTGAATGAGAATTTTTATTTGAAATTGGAAATCTGGAATTAACTTAAGACAAGTTAAAACTGAATAAATTCGAGTGATGATTTTTGAAATAAGATCGGAATTTGGATTGTGAAATGAAACTGAACTAATCAGAAATATCAATTAGTTTATTGGATTTGAAATTGTAACTTAAATTTGGTTAAGTGGAGTTAAGAATGATAGTGAAATTAAATAAATTTGATTTGGGATTTGAAAATTTAATGCGTGATAATTAAATAGAAATCACTCAGATATTAATTGACTGATGTTCAAAAATGTGGAAACCAAAGTAAATATTAAATTGAATATAAATTCAATTGATTTGATTGAATTGGTTGTGCATTGGTTGTTGATTGATTGCTGATTATTTGTTAGATTGGTTAAATATAGTACATCAGCAGTTTAAAATAGGGTTGAATGAACTGAAATAAATTTTAGTACAATAAATAGAAACGAGGCCGCATATGAATTGAAATTAATGATTTAACCCTGTATTTGAAAATGAATTGATGCTATCTGTTTGATTTTGGAATCCGTGTAGTTATACTTGTTGATTAGTGAAATATTATTTAAGAATTTCATGCATATATTACTTACATGATAAATTGAGATAAGTACAGGTGCCAAATGGGTGCGAGGATTGATTTTGGTTGCATAGATTGCACGTAAATTGAGCAAGTATGCTCAATAGCGCTCGTAAAAGGTACGCTTATGTGAAAATATAAATTTTGGTTTTTAAATTTTGTTTTCCAACCATGTGGGTCGAGGTATATATATTATTTGTTCCTGCAATATCGCAGAAGTCCCTTCGTACAGGGGAGACTCTGGCGAATTTTCCGGGAATTTAATGTGTTAGAAATTTTCAATATTTTTGAATTTTTTTATTTACAATAATGAATCAGTTTTCAATTTAAAACTAGCTGGATATTGAAAAGTAAACGGGTTTATAACATTTTTCCTACGTTAGTAATTTCGGGGTCGAAATTCTTTTAAGGGAGAAGAATGTAAAGTCCCGTATTTTTGGTAGCCAAATATTTTATTTATTTATTGTTTTATATATTATATTTTAAATATTAATGGATTTTTAATATTTAATTCGTTTGTCAAAACGAAGTTTGAACATTATATATATATAATTTAAAACAAGCTCGAAATGGCACGGTAGTTCGTAATATTGAGTTTCTAACTTTAATTGAATATACAAGACCCGATATAAGTCAGATTTCTGTGAAACAAGAAACATTTGAATCTTGTTGCGAAATAGAAAAATTCAGATTTCATGTTACAGATTGTTAGTTATGTCCAAATCAAATTTTAAAATAGTCGCTATGGAAATCGTTAATAAACGATATCGTTTATTTAATAAATTATAAGGGGTTTTAATATAATTTGGATATCGTTTAACTCAGAATGTTGATATTGAGTTGTATAATCCATATTGGTTTGTATTTGGAGACATATGATATTACAATTTGGATATTTACGATAATAATATTTTATTATTATTTAACTAAATTATTTGGGAATTTATTTTTATTTATTCGATATTTTAATAAATGTTAAAAATAACCATTTCTGCAAACGATCTCAGTTTTTGATGAAATTAGTTTCACTGGAACGTAATGTTAAATCATTGTACGATGTTAAATTTCATGGAAAACCGATGTCGTATGTGACAACGGTAGTCGTAAACGTCTTTGTCTTTAGTTTAATCATTTTGTTGGTTTAATTTGGTATTTAAGAATAATCGATTATCTCAAGAACCCCATTTTCAGCAAAATTAATTTTATTAAATCCGTAATGATTTATAATTATGGTATTTCAATTTTCAAGTTGTTTGAATTTAATTTTTGATCGTACGCAGTTTAAATGCATGTCGATTCACATATATGAGTTATAAAGGATTTTTCACAGACAACCTTGGAATTCGACGAAACCTTTCCCATCATGTCTGAAATATTTAATTTTGTTAAGGTACAAATTTTCATTTCGAACAGAAGTCGTATGTAGTAGTTTTTATACATTACTTTGTGCTTAAGTTAAATATAATAATACTATATTATTCATGTGTGTGTGTATATATAGTTGTAAACCCTAAAAAATGGGTCAAAATGTTCAGCGTGGACAACCCGTTCAAAAACAGCGCCTCCATCTCTAACGTGCAATCCGAAACCCTCAAATCTTCATACTCTTAAATTTCCAAATCCTTTGATTTATTGAAGAAACTCATAATTACTAAAACCCAGGCCTTAACGAGCACTTTATTCTGGACGGTGGTGATTTGCTTTAATGTATCGTAGTGATCGCGAGGGAGAAAGAAATGCTCGGCGTCCGTGGTCAATCTGACAACGACTAGTGAGGTTGAGCAAGTTGTAACTGAGGTCGGTGGGGGGAGCTAGTTGAGGCGCTCAAACTGGCGGGCGCAAATCAGACTCCGGTGGAGTAATGGTGGGTGCGGTGGTTGGTTCTCATGTATGGTGAGGTTGTCGGTGTGAAACGAGAATGTGAGCAATGGAAGAGGAGACCGAATGTCGAATTATCCTTGGTGAAGGCCGACGGCGTTGAGAAGCAGCGCCCGGCGACGTGGATTGAACTCAGGTGAACTACAGGTTGGCACGGTTGTTTGTGTATGTTGATGTCAAAGTCGGTTTCCAAAATGTAGAAGGAGCAGGAACAAACGAAGGATTCAACAAAATAATTGGTTAAGTATAGTAATTAAGCATTTATACTGTAATCAAGGAATAGTTAGTAATTAAAAACATGTTTTAAACTGTGCAGGGGACTGCGTGGATAGGCATTTGAAAACAGAAAGGAACGAACTGGAAAACATTATTGGCCTAGTTCATATTTAAGAGAAGTAAATATTTTAATAACTATTATAATTAAGGAAATTAATTAGCTAATTAAATCTTATTACTCATATTCTTTAATGACTGGTGCATAAGGGAACAAATACGGGAATGTGAAACAGGAGAGGACAACCTGAATTCATTTAACCCAAAGTAACCAGATTTGTTAAATAAAATTTAATTAGAAGTTAATTGATTAATCAAAAACTTTATACCTATATTATTTTATAACTATTGCTTATCTTAATAGAATTTAGCGAAACAAACTTCGTTGGGACCATAACAGTGAATACTACGTTTTGGAGTTATGTGGACAGAAATGGAGGCAATGAGAACTTACAGTTGAATTAATCGACTATTTGATTTAACAGTAGCCGGACCACTTCAATGAAAAATCAAACCAAAGTGAGTAAAACTCACTCAGTTCGTCCCACTTATATTTTATATAAGTTGGGTTTAATAATTGTGTACTATGGTTGCAAATGGTTGACTGTTTTTTAATATACTTTATATATTGATTGAACCGATGAAATTAAATGTCATTTAATATCAGTGAAACACCAAATCGTTATTTTAATGATCGGAACCAATTGAGGTAACTTACCTTGTTGGTCATGTTTATAAAACAAACCTTTTTAATTTAATGAATTGTTGGAATTGTTTTGTTAATGTTAAATAAATTGGTTGATGTTAAATAATCGCTATTTATTGTTATTGAAATTGTCAGTTAAATTGAATTGAATGAATTTATGTGAGATAACCTATTTGAATACAGGAAGAACACGTTGGAGGGATCCAACTGGATTCCTCAAATATATTTGATATTGTTTTTTTCGTATTATCATTATATGAATTGTTTTGATTGGATGATTGATTTAGTTGTTGATCGTTGACAGGAAATTCAACATTTGTTTTAACCAATGGACAGTATTAGTTGAGTAATTGGCTGTATATAGCCTATAAATCAATCATTTTATAAATATCGATTTACCGTTAAGTGAATTGACGGAAATGAAGTTATAAAATTTATTTTATAACCGTAGATTTTTAATCTATTATTTTGAATGGAAGTTATTAAAAATAAATTTTGTTATTTATTATTTAATTGTATATGGGATTATTAAATGATTTTATAAAGCAAATTCTGATGTTAACAAGATTTACAGGCGAATGAGCAGAATTTAACCTAACGGTTAAGATTTGTATAATTGTTTTTAAGAAACAATTAAATGGAATTATTTAAATTAATTATTTTATTAAGTAATTTAAAGGAAGGACTGTTTAGAATTTGTTAGCGAAATAATCGTGTTTTGAGTTGACTAAGTCAACCGTTTTAACTCGGATCGCTTATTAAATTAGTTTGTTTTGAATTAATCTAATGAAAGAGTTTAACAAATATTTGTTTTAATTTTAATAATATTTTAAAAAGGGAATTTACTATTTATTTTAGTTGATTAAGAAGTTAACTACTGCTACTGTAGTTAGTGATTGAAGTAAATTATTATTTTAATTAATAAAATTTAGGTGATTACTTTTTAATTGAAATTCATTTAAAAAGTTATCAAAGTTGAAATGAAATCTAATTGGATTGTGAAAGGAGTTTACGAACGGGTTTTGTATTAAAACCCGAGTTTTTATAACAAAGTTATAAAAGGGATTTTAAGCGAATACGATAGCTTGAATTAAATGTTTACTTAATATTTGAATTAAATAAAAGGAAATTGAGAGAAAAAAGGTTTATATTTAACCTGAGTTTTATAAACGAGATTTATAAAAGGAATGTGAAGTTAAAGCTTTAATATTAAATTAACATTACTAAATAATCGAATTAAGTGTAATGAATGGAATCGAAATAAGATATTCAAAGCAGGAAAGGATTGAATGGATTAGACAAAAAGGATTGGTAAAAGTGAATTTGGTAAAAGAAGCGAGTAATAGGAGTTTGTAACTAAATCCGAGTTATAAAACGAATTGTTTAAAGAAGTAGATGCTAAAAGTGACACTTTAGTAAGTAATTTCTTAATCAATGAATTAAGAAATAATGGTTATGTTTTTGAAGGGGTTTTCAAAAGTAAGAAGGTTTTGTAAAACCATATTTTAAATAAAATAGTTAAATGGGATTTTTTTTATATTAGAATGAAATATCTGTTTTTGAATTACAACTCATTTCTATCTTAAGATAAAAACGTTGTTGATCAAAGTCTGAGAGGTAACTAAAATACCCCAACTTGAACGACTTCAGGAGTATCTGATGATGATATTAGTTATAATGGTAAAGTGGTATAGAATGATTTATTATTTCCATATGATAAATAATAACGAAGTGAGAAATAAAAAGATTTGGACTATGTATAACGAGGTTTCCAAAGTAATGGAAATAAAAAAATTGAACTGTGTATAATGAGATTCCCAAAGTAACGGGAACAAAAAGATTTGAACTATGTATAATGAGATTTCCAAAGTAATTGAAATAAAAAGATTTGAGCTATGTATAATGAGATTTACAAAGTAACAGAAATGGAAAGTTGGGGAATACACACACACACACACACACACACACACATATATATATATGTATACATGTATATGATATTCCCAAAGTAAAAGAAATAAAAGGAGATTGGGTGAAATTATAATGGTATTTTTGAGGTAAAAAGGAAATGAAAAAGGGAATTTTGGAATGGACTTATTCAAAAGAATAAGGGTTGGTTATTATTTCAGATAATGAAACAAAAGTGATTTCGTAACGTTGGTTTACGAGTGATAAGATAAATTGATTTCCCAATTATAGATAATGAGTAATGGTGTAGCAAATGTTTTGAAAATGATAGTAGAATAGAAATTGGTTATAATTATAAAATATTTTCCTAAGTATTAAAATAAAATAGTTTTGAAAATAATCTTATGTTAAATAAGAAGTGAAAAGCTATATTCGCAATATTGAAGATTTAAGTGTTTTAAATTAACCATCGTTAATTATTTTTAATTAAAGAGGCCAAGTATCGTCGAGTACTGAATCACTGAACTCATTTTTATTTTCATGATTGTTTATTTGATAGTTAAATAACCAACTATCAAATTTGGCCCATACGATTGTGAGTACGAAAATACCGAGATCGAATCTATATTCGAAAACCATTATGAACCAGTAAATATGTGAAGATGTTGATTCGTAATGGAGCAATTGAAGACCGCATATCTTCTTTAAACGGAAGAATCGCTAATAATCTCTTGGGTTGCAACCACAGATAAGATGTGGTTCTGTCGTGGTTGGAAGCTATGGATTGCAAGGACTTCTCGCTACTAATCCTTGGGATGATTCATATATTGTATGCAGTAAGAGAGTACCATTGGTTCATCCTGTTCCTAGATGACTTGTATAGACGAATGTCTGACAGGGTATTTCCTAAAAAACCATGTATGTTGATTTTTACAAATATACCAAGTTGGTGGCAAAGAAGAGCACTTCTTTTATACCCACAGTATATTTGTGAACGTCTATTAGTGATTTGATGGATTTGAAAATGTGGCATTCAAAGTGGATGGTGGCCAGATGTTTCAAAAGAGTAAGTATAACCTCGAGCCTCATCAACTAGGAAATGGTAAAAATCGGGTAGGTTGCATGGCTATGTGGGTCGCACCCATCAAAATGGTATATCGTTACTTGATCTAGAGAAATCAAATGCCTTCGGTTGTCTCTTTTTATTTTTGTATGCATGATATCGGATCGGTTGGCTGGCCATCAACCATGGTAATGATCTATTTGGTACTCTCATGTGAAGTGAGGGGTCGATCATGTTTAACTTGGGTTGCAAGATGTTCTTGTTGAACCCCAACGCATTTATCTCCAGAGGTACATTGTCGGAAAGGTGGTTTCCCATACCTTGCCATGGAAATCCATTCTCCAATAAGAGCCTAGGGTTTTGGTTGCATACTATGTGTGTGGAGCGTAAGATGCAAGTGTTCCTCTAGATTGCTATTTATTTGTATTAGACACTATCAGAATATCAGAATAATATTGTTTTCAAAATAAAAAATTGGGTTATCGTAAAGTAAAAACCGTCTATATTTATGTGCGGATTTGGTCTAATGATTATTGTTTTCTTTCAAAAAGATTTTAACTTTAA
Source organism: Allium sativum (assembly GCA_030737875.1). Classification (NCBI taxonomy): domain Eukaryota; kingdom Viridiplantae; phylum Streptophyta; class Magnoliopsida; order Asparagales; family Amaryllidaceae; genus Allium; species Allium sativum. The sequence goes on along the minus strand of CM060927.1, from coordinate 80,710,066 downwards.
AATCAAGTTGGACGATACCTTAAAACTTAGTGTGTATTTCTCACTATGGTTCACCAGATTGATTCGGCATTTGTAATTGGACGATGTGAAGAGACGAGCTGGAAGAGTTAAGATGTATTATATTATAATATTCCGATGTGTGTAGTATATAAGGATAAATTATAACTGTTCAGATGTGTTGATGTACTCTGAGAATTGTAAATATTTTAAATAGCTCTCAGTAAAAATTTATTTCTATATTATATTTTGTTCCATTGCGATGTGAGACTCTGATTCTGTGTTGGTTCTTCTTCTTCTATTCTAATACTTCTTTCTTTCTTATCTCACCCTCTAATTTCTTTCTATTAGCATATGGGTTTTCAGTGCATTTTGGGTTGGACTTGTGTTATTTGGTCAGCTCAAATATCGGAAATTTAGGTCGTCACACTTTACACTTTCCTGTTATCCAACTCCCGTTTTCCATCATACAACTTCAAAACCTTAAAATCACTTAACTAGCATGTTAGTAGAATGTCGTATATTTGTTTTCATCTAAATATGAAAATCATATATTCAACACTTGTTATTTATTTTCCAGGCACTTCTTCTCCAAGACCCAATAACTAATGGGCTAATTAACCTAATTAAGACCACTAGTGAATAATTAGACCTTAGGAAAATGAAAATGGCTTATTAACACAGTTTAAACCACGTTTTAACCTTATTTATACTAATTCACACTATTTCTCATTTACACTTTGCAATTTTAACATAACACAGCACTTATAAAATATGAATAATATGTTTTACAACACTTTTAGTCATTAAACTTTTAACATTCAAATATTGGTTTTTAATCAATATTTATTTATTATGCTTTTATTTGCAACCTAAAAAAACCTCATTTTTATTAAAAAAATACCATTCAACAATATTTTGCAATTTTTTTATATTTAGACACATAAACCTTTTCACACACGTTATGCTATAAAAGTTGTTGCAATTTGATATAGATCTAAATTGAACAATAATGAAAATGCATAATTCAATCATGGTATGATGAGTTCTTATCTCCTCAATGTAGATCTATGCTTTAGATGTTGACTATAAATGATCTGGTGCAAAGCTAAGGTCGATTTAAAGAACTAGGATGAACTAGTGTAAATCATCGCCTAATCTTAGTTTGAGAATGAGGGAGAAAACTTTTAATCTCTCCATACATACCCTATATATAGTTGACAGTGATTAGACTGATGAGCTAGCTAATCTCAGCCCGTTAGTATAACTATAATCCTACATAGCAGTATTAAAAACTTAAAATTGCAATTTCTCTCAAACCGTTGAACTGTTTTCCAAATAGACCACTCTGTAAAATGACCAACCATATTTCCAAAGCAATGAGACTAGTTACAACATCTAATTTGATCTCTATCAAAATTTACGACCAAAACATGACACTCGAGGGGGTAAAACAGTCATAAAAATATTCTGTAAAAATCATGAACACGTAAGACATCCCCAAGAACCTAATTTGAAACTATTAGAATGGTACAACCATTAGCGAGTTAAATTGAATTATTTTATGATCCTTGGATATGTAAAATATGGGTCATTACACCATAATACTCCTGCTTTGAGTTTAAGTAGAACACTCCCAACCATCAATGATTCCTTAAGACTACCAATCAATGACATACCTCTATTTACTAATTTGGGTCCACTCTCAAACTAGTCTATTACTCCAAAATCTCATTATATCTGAGCTGCCTATCACATTCCTTCGATTCCAATCCTTATTGAGGGTTGCACTCTATTATGCAAAATCTATCACGGCCTCTAGTACACCCCAAGGAATTCCTTAATTATTTGATTTTTAGGACTACACTTCTCAATCCTTGGTTCCCTTCAAAGTCACTATTTATTTAAGTAGTCACTATCTTTTAAAATCACCCATCTTCGAATGCTATGGCCCTTTGAGGCCTCTGCTTTAAACATATATTTGGATGTTGAAACTCACTATTACAGAGTTTTGAGGTAATGTACTTCTAGCTTTGGAATACTTGATTTCAAAAATCCCTTTCAAATCTCAAAACACCTTGCTTCAAGTCCTTTCAAAGTTTATTTGCCTCGAGTATTGGTTAAAATTTCATTACTTTGATCCTCAGCCTAAAGCTGGCCACTTTGAATAAACACTAGCTCCTAAGTCATTTTGAATTATTGGCTACTGCTTTTGCTTAATTACGAGCCTTATGAATTTCTTCGAGCTCACCTAGTTTTGAACCACTGCGTCGATTTGAAAATCCTTCTTTTTATTCTTTGAGCCAGGATTTGTATCAGACACCATCTTCAAACAATACGTGTTTTATATTTGATTTGATTTGAAGCCTTTATTCCGCTCGAAATGAATCCCCTTTTTAGCACCATACCCATGTATGCTCCTAAAGCCGAAGGCTTCAAGCCTAAACTTCTATTTCGTTCAACGTGAAATGAACCTAGAAGTATGAACCTGCTTTAGATCCATTCCGTTGTATTACGATTACCCTTAATCATCACCAGTCATCTTCCAGTTCCTAAAAATATTCACTAACACAAAAGATCAAGCATAGCAAGGAGTTCATTCAATCCTAAGAATGATTCAGGCATAATCATCCAAGATCATTAAAACATGGGTTAATTAAGTATAATCATAGATCTAACATTGAACATGAGTAATCATTCATAAAACATACTAAATTTGGCATATTATCGTCATTTATTTAATTTGATTATTATACATGTTAAACTACTATATCTAATCAAGTTTAAAGTGAATTTAACTATTAAATGATGAAAGTTAACAATTTAAAACATATGATCCAATATGAACTAGTGAGAGATAACAATCACTCATCAAATCTTTCAAATCAATGAAGTTGAGTAGAGATCTAATCTAGATAGCCAACAAATAATAGAATACTTAATCCAGATGGAGAGATCCAATCACTTTATGCTGATATGATCTATAATAAATAATTAGAGAAAACAAATCATGTGTAGATTTGCAAATTTAGGAAAGACTCGTGCAGAATTATGTTTGGGGATCATGAGAGAATGGGAGGGAAATGAGAATGAATCATTTCAGCCCTTACTCATAGTCATAAGTGACTCGACAGACGGACTTGCCAATTTTAGCCCATTACCATTACTCCTAATATGTCCGAAAACTTCTAAAAATTAAAACTACATTTCTTGAAAACTACTGATCTATTTTCTTAATGTGACCACTCCACGGAATAAGAAACCACCATAATAAAGAATTGAGACAAGTAAGAGCAACTAAGTGTGCTCCTACTATAGTCCTAGCCAGACCAAGACTTTCTAAGGGCAAAATAGTCACAAAAGAATACGTCTAAAATAATGGACATGTAAAACATCCTAAAAAACCAAATTCTATAATATTTAAATAATGTGACAACACATTAATTAAATAGTAGTAATTTACGATCCCTAGATACATAAACTGTGAGTCGTTATACTTTCTCCCCCAAGAAATTGCTTCCCGTCAAGAGTAAAGTAATCCTTGAAAAGCTCGGCAAAGTGAACCCTATGTGCAAATACAGTATCACCTCCACTTATAGCTACTCCAAGAGTAGTCTGTACTTTTATCTTCATTGATATCATCATTTTATCAAACATATCCTGAAAGTCAGGTGCAGCCGCTCTCGACCTAGCCCCTTCCTATACTCCTAAAGTAGAGTTCCTAATATAGCTCATCTTATTTTGATTCATTCTTACATGTAAAGAGGATGATTAGTCCCCATAAAGGAAAGCAATAAATGGTGCTCAAGTGCATGCAACTATATATATAAATGTGTATATATATATGTATGTATTTATATTTATATATTTACTATGTAGATTTAAAACAATCACATAACAAGTGTGTGCTCTCTCTTGCATATGCTCTTGATCTTGCCTAAGACGATAGCTCCTACTTTATCTTTACTAGTTCCTTACATCTACTTCACTTAATCGAGTAACCAATACTATCGAGGTTTTAAATTTCATATATGAATCGCGTTTCTTCTCAGGAATTTTAGAGACCTGATCTCGTTTCAGGGGAGAGCTCGGATGAGATGAGTCTAATTCGGGGTAAGTCTTGGATTTTTATCTCGGATTTGGAAGTTCATATCGAAATAATCTCAGGGTATATGATATGTTAAAAAGATGTTAATCTTACATAATGATTTTTATGAATACAATTATAAACATAGTAACTTAAACTTGAATTGCAAAATCAATTCATTGTTCTTATATTATGAAAGATCATTAACACTCTAAATTGTAATATGCTTATAATAGAAATATAAAACAATGAAAATATATTACTGCTTACAACATATGATCTATGAACAAGAATTATTGTTAGACATAAAACATAAAAAAGATCCAAACATTAAAAAAATAAACATAAGTAAAATATAAAACACATAAGTTCATGGGTAACATGTATATAAAAAAAGATGAATATGAAAATCATAAGCTTGGTAGAACATATATGAACATACGGTATGGTCATTTAACATGAAAAATGTTAAGTAGTAGGAAATTAACATAGCTGGATTTGAGTTTTTTTAATTATATTATAGTTCAGGCACAGAATTAAATTTTAACCAAAATTAAGATCTCGGACGATATTCAAGTATCTCGTCTTGGTCGATATATTGTTCGATATTGCAATATATCGAGCGATATATTCAAAAGGAGATTTATAGTGAGATTTGTTGTTTCATTTCGGAAGGAGCCCAAAACGAGATCTCGGACGATATTCTTGATATCTAAAACAGTGAAAACTATAATACAATGCCCTCCCCTTCCTACACCACCTGCGCAAAATAGCTTAAAAAAGAGCGATAACTATGCCCAATTGATACGTGATGATCGTCGAAGAAGAAATAATAAAAGATTAAGTCGTATATCTCACAACATATGGAGATAAAATAAAATATCAAATATGTAATAGAATAGAGAATAATAACTACTGAAATATCATCAAAGTGAAATTATTTAGTTATGTACAAATGTCATATAAAATGTACACAACAAGTCCTCACTATAACATCTCTCAACAAATACTAGGAACAGAAGCAAGCAACGCTGCTTAGGCTCCATATTGCTAACTAGTTGAAAGCAATGGAATCCAAATAATAATACAAAATATGCCAAAATGCCTCCTGGCTCATCCTTCAAACAAATAATTATCATCTAGATCTATCATCTAATTTACTTATTTAAGGGTGCCCAAGATAATAAAAAAAATTGTAAAATTTACGGTCAAACAACAGTATGATGCTAGAGGTAAATGAATCTCAAAACCTATAGGAAAATATGAAAGTAGACAAAGGTGCATGAACCATACCTGACCTATTCTTGCAACAACAAAGTTGGAACATATAATAAAGTATCGTATGCTACTCCAAGAAATAACGCAAAGGTACTAAAAATATTATAAGATGGAAGAATTCAATTAGCCTAATTCTCTAGCACCTCCCCTCTTTATGGTAACAATGAGCGATAGCTTACCCAAGAGAGCAATCAAAGCATCCTTATAAAATATAGCATTCATCAAACTATATCCTAACTATCACTCTTTACCTTCCCTGAATATATGACAACTCATATGACCATCTTTCAATGCAAGGGACTAATGTAAGTACCCGTTTGTGTTGTACTCTTGTATCTTCAAATAAAGCATCGTACTCTTGTACCTTCAAAGCCAAAAACTCAATAGGTGTCACTTAGCCTGAAGCTAGAAGCTAAGTCCCCCACGCCAAAGGTCCAAAATATATTGACATTAGCTACCAAACTATAGGCATCCCGACTATACAATACCCCTACTTTCAGTAAAATAAGAACACTTTGAGTTATCAATGATTCCTTAGCACTCCTACAGTATCTAAACCTTATTTGTTCCATTCTGGAATAATGAGGCCTGCTCACTCAATCCAATCCGTTACTCATAGTCTCGTATATCCCAATATACCATCTTTATTACTTACTCCAAACACGAGTTCTCTAAGCGTGCATTACCAATTGAAGAACTATTGCCTTTATCATGTTATTATATCATCATCCATCCTAATGCGAATGAGCCACCACCTACAACATAACCAACTAAATTTCTATATCCATCCCCCAAAGTTGAACAACCATCAGATCATCTAGTATGACTCAGTACCAAGTACTCCGTATGAATTAGTGCCTATCCATCCTTATGACTCGGCCCTAAGTCATCACATAATCAAATCATACTTCGATCTTTTTACCATTCTATACACACTTTCTAGATGCCATAGATGTGACTTATCACTCGTAGCTTCTTAGTTTTCTCTACCAAGCATCATGCCACAATCCAAAGATGTTAACTTGTCAATCCCATCTACATTTAAGCAAACTTCCTCCATCATGTCACAAACGAGAAGGTGTAGTCATGTTTATCAAATCCACGAGGTTGTAAGGTCAATCCAAGTCACGCCTATGAGTCGATGCTGAATCAACCTCATGACTTAGTACTAACTCTTACACTTAATCTCATTTGTGTCACGTTCCATCATGTTGCCTCGTGCCTTGCTCCAAAGCCTATCCTCTGGGTTTCATCTAATTATGACCAGCTTAGTTTTCGATATGTACAATTCTCAAATCTAAAAACCTATGCAATCACAACACTAATACAAAACATCAAAATGTAGCTTCCAAACATATCATAGAAGCAATCCATCTAATCAAACCTACTATTTCATCCAATCAAACATACAAATCATCAAAATAAGGCAAGCAATCATTTTTTGATTATGGATCTACACAAAATCATGAATATACATACATATGTAAGATGAATTCTTTGTTAATTTAGGTTATATGCATGTTAAAATGTAATCAAGGTTAAATTAGGTTTTTAATACCCAATTCATGAAGATCTTATTGATCTCTTGTCTAATCTTCTAATTATATCATATAATCATAAAACCCTACATAGAAGAATGAGAAGTCATTAACCACTCATCAGTCATACCTTTAATCAAACCTATAGTAGATCTGATCCAAACAGAAGCAATTTTCGCTTCAAACCAAGAAAATGACAAGCATAATCCTTTATATGAAGATCAAATCACTAATTAGTAGATTTGATATGATTTGAGATGAAATCCTAGATAATTTGAGTAGATCTAGGTAGGATTCAAAGCTAATTTAGAATGAGAGGAAAACCTTTCATTCAACTATCTTATCCTCTGTTTATAGGGTTTACTAGTTAGACAAATAGGCTAAAAAAATTGCCTTACTACTTATACACAAATTCTGGCTAATACTTTATAAAATTTAAAACAGTCATAATTTTCTAACTATAAGTCCAATAATCTAATGTTGCCGCTCTATAGAATGAAATACCACCTTTTCAAACTAACAAAATATATCAAAGATTTTAATTGAATCCAATTTAAAGTTATAACGAAAAAAGGTTTTAAGGTTAAAATAATCACATAAAATTTCAAATAAAAATCATAAATGTGTAAAAAGAACCCTCAAATACTCAAACCCAAAAATTATAGAGTTGTACAACCTCAAAGGAATTAAACAAAATTATTTTATGATCAAGCGATAAGTAAGATACATGACGTTACATTGAGACAGATAAGAGATGATCAAATTGTGTGATATTGGCTAGAGCAAGTTGATATGGTAGAGGGGAGGTCATCGACGAAGTCAGTTTGATTATTAGTAAAGCATAACTTTCCATCGCCTTGAGGATAGAGTACTTATGTGTGTTGAATTTATACAAAAATCGATTGATGTTTGTCTCGTACTATTGTCTGATATATTTGCTAGCCTCTAATTAGAAGGAGAGACTTTTTGAATCTTTACTACAACAACTGTCTGAAGCTGCTATTAGGCTAGCTATTGTTTATGTGCAAGGCTATCGTATGCATAAGTCTTATGTACAGTCACTTGTTGACGTCAAAATTTGGGACTCTTGATAATCAACCCCTAAAGCATGCAATTCGCACACAAATCACAAAATATTCTCACAATCTCAATCACAAAATGCAAGAAAATAAACAAACATAAGAAGCACATGACAATTCTATAGCGGTTCCGCCAAATCCAAGCCTACGTCCACTCATAATCCTCATTTATACTATCGATTACAGGTTACAGTTGTTTGATTTGTAAGAAAGTAGAGATGAATTATACAAGATCCTTGTATTAAAGTTTGACTCGGTTCATTAATGGTGTAACAACCTTATGCCTAATTCAGAGAAGCCAAAAAAGTCCTTTGTTCAGTCTTTGAACTGAGTATTTATAAGATAGTTCCAGGTCGGCTCGACTTGACATGTGGTGGCCATCCCGGGTCGGGACGGTCATGTGGCAGGCGATGCCGATAATCAGGGGTAGGCAGCTGGTCCTAGTCTCCATAAGTGACACAGTTCTCCTTGTAATACGTGGTATGCATGTTATTCGATCTAGTAATTAAGGATGTAGGGTAGGCCATAGCTGATCGGGTAAAGTGCCTCGAAGAACGAGCCTTGCAGCTTTTGACCGTTTCCAAGCGTTGGGCCGGTACGGGGTCGACTTGGTATGATCGACCTGAGAAGCTTCGAACCGGAATAAGGGTGAGGACAGAGAAAAACCATCCTGACGTGGGTCAGGTTGACCCAGGGTTATCCGACCCGAAATGAATCTTTAGTTTTAAGGTACGTGGATCCAAAATTCGGGTCAAGTTGAACTTAGTTGACCTGAGATGTAGATCGAATCAAGAGTTGTGACGGCCTTGGTAAAAGGCACGTCAACATTTTTCCCTCAAGAATATATTTTTCTTGATGAAGGAAGGTATGTTCTGAATAGTTTGTTATCCATAGAAATCCAAGAGAACCCATTACAAGAAATCCAAAGTGCCACGATCGCGCCGGATCACATTAAATAATAATGGAAGACTAGAAAGCCCACGATCGCTGTTGATCGTATTAATAGAAAACCCAGAAATCCATGGTCGTGCCGGACTATATTATAGGAAAACCAGAAGACCAAAATACCAATAAATTTGATGAACGCTTTGGGTCATAATTATAAAAGAAATCCAAAAAAACCAGGGCCTCACCGGACCTACACATACATTAGAATAATCCACACATACAAGGAAATCAGACAAACAGTTATGTCAAATCCTGATTGTGTCCGTTTTAGCCTTTTCAAGCATAAACCATGTTTTGACATCCTATGAGTATAATACATACTTAGCCTATGACTAAATCATGTTATTAAAACCTAACAAGATAACTCAACCCTTTGGGCATAAGCCGTAACCGAAAATCCAAATTGAGCATAATCCATACTCGAGCTATGATTGAGTTTTCTTGTCAAATCCTGACAATTTAATCCATCCTCGCGGGTATAAACCATACCAGGAGTTTTAAACCGAGTATAAACCATACTCTAGAATCCAAGTTGAGTACAAATGGTACTTACAACGGTGCAGGATTATGCTTGCCATAACCTGACGAGATAACCCATCCCTAGGTATAGTAAATACCTAGAGCCCAGAAATAGGTATAATCCATCCTTAGATTTGTGATTGAGTAATCTTGTCATATCCTGACAAGAAACTTATGCGCAGTCAAACATAATCCATGCTTGGACATTCATTTTATTGAATTCACAATTATTACATAACCAAAACAAAGCCCGATTGGTTTATCTTTGAATCCAGAGCACGCTTAGGGACTAAATCCTAATCCCGTACATGTGTATCTCAACTTAAGCACTTATTTACTGGATGGTTTTACTGTCGAGAACGAAGTATGTCCGAGGATTAAATCCTAATCCTCGTTCATATTTGAGTCGATGTAGTCATCCGAAAATCAAATACAATCAAATGCATATCTCATTCTAAAGAAAGTGAAACTCCATGATGATTTAATCCAGATCAGCTAATTATGGTACCGTGGTTGCTCGGCCCTGAATCACTCCCTTTTCGAGGAGCATGGGCTGGTGGCAGTGCCAGTGTAGGCGCTGCTGATTGTTTGACATATTCGGGCAGCTCTCCACATTTGATCGCTCTTCAATAAGGTCACGCAAGTGCCTACAATCGTTGGTAGCATAGCCTGCCATATCATGAAACATGCAATGCAACCCAAAATCCTGCTACTTCTGAGTTGACTCCCTCTTGGGAGGCTTAGGGAAAGGAAGAGTTGTTCGCACACCGAGATATGTATCCAGTAATAAAAAATTGAGCTTGGTACACTTGTCATGCTTGGATTCTCTCTAGAACCCAATACAAGGAATTATATTATCAGTAATAGCAATTGATAACGCCTAATCGTCGAGCGTTATTTCTATCCTTGCTTATTTACTTTTTTCGCTTGGTTTGTTCCCTAGTGTACGCACTTAACACGTAATGCTAGTCCAAAGAGGGAAAAATACTTCCTAAAATTTCTGTTTCCCTCTCAAAAACAATTATTCAGTTCATCTTCTTCCCAAGATTGAAATAATACCTATTCAACTCACCTTCTTCATAATCGCTCATCCCACGCCATCTCAAAAACATCTTACCAATTAAAATATAAATCAAATCGCATACTAATTTTCCTACTCTCTAATGCAAAAAAGAAAAAAGGAAAATAAATGCCATGATCGATTTAGTTGTTTATGGAAGATTCCATGATCGATTTAGTTGTTTATGGAAGTCGCAATTGAGGCAAGTGGTTCTCTGGGTTGAGGAATCGGCCCCAGCTGCAGGTTAGCTGTCGATTGACTACTATGTTCTGATTTTTGAAATTTCTGATGATCCTGTTTGGATCGGCCATTTTGATTTAGAGGGTGGATGTGACTGGGTGTGGTGATGATTGCGGTTGGTATAAGATTGTGCGGGTTTTGGATGTGGTAGTCGTAACCACAATTGCAAGAGGTGAAGCGGTTTTTGGCAATTGAAAGTGTCAGTGATGAAGGCGGTTTCTAGTACTAAAAGTGAGGTGGCGTTCATTATAATAGTTAACTTGCTTTTAAATTTAGTATAAAAAATTGGAGGGGTGCTTCTATTGCCACCCCATGTTTTACTCTTCACCCCCCCCTCTCCGCCAATCACAAAATAAACCGCACACCCCATTTTTTGCTCAACGCACCCCGTTTGTTCCTAAAATAACCCTATATCCTATTTAGCTACATGATTTTGTTGATTGGTAAACTTAGTGATATGCAAGTTCAGTACGAGTTGCCACTTTATCCTCTTGATTTATGACTGATTATGTGAACATACAACTATTATAGTTAGTTGTTGATTACAATTCAATTCCAGTTTTGGTATACATTGTGGGGTCTTATGTAGAAAACACTCAACTAGATTTCTGGCTGCAATTTCATGTCGTGATTCCTATTGCACCAACTGCTGTTCATCTCAATCTAGTCATCTACTCATGAAAGTACATTATATGTTTACCTGTGTAGCTGATGTGAAATTGACTGTTTTGTGTATTTCATCATGACTATTGCTTTAGTTTGATCTTAATCTGTGGCCCGGTTAAGCAGCAATTATCATGTGCATACACCCAAAGGAAAAAAACATATAACTATTTTTTCCAAATTGAGCCAACTTCATTGCATGTCACTGCATGTGCTTCACCATACATAGACCTTGTCAAATAATCAAGCTTAGAGATAACATTTATTGCACTTACTGACATGGAGCTGCCAAGATGCTCAAAAAACGTTGATTTATGACATGGAGCTGGCAAGATGACATCAAGCTTGCTGACATGTTGAAAATTGCTAGCTCTATACAACGTTGATTTATTTTTGCATAACACAGGAACTGAGTAGCTGACTGCAGACAATAAAATTTTATGTTTATGTATGGTTTTGAATTTCTAATTAGTGGTTAAGGGGTATAATTGAAAATAAAATTTTAAAATTTTAAATGGGGGGTGAAGAGTAAAACAAGGGGTGGCAATAGATGCACCCAAATTGGAGTTCAGTATATTGGTTTAGCTATCTTTATAAGGCTGCGTGATATTTTATAATGTAAGTTAAGCTTAAAATAATAATGTACTTCAGACAAGCATACCAATGGTTTTTCAGACAACCATAAATGTTCTTTGCATATAAAGCTACATCAACATATAACAAAATTTGTGAATACCTCTTTATATTCAAAAAAGTACAGTGCATGAGGGATTATTAGATTATACCGAGGCTTTATTTGCCAGCTTATGCCTTCGAATCCATTTATACATATTACAGTCTATTTTTGGCTAAGTACTGTTCTTACGTGAATGATTCATTCAAGGTAAGATCGAAATGATGCCAGTTACAATTTGTCATGTTATTTAAAGTTATTCTTTCATTCAAGGTAAGATCATGTTATTTAAATTTATTCTTTCATTTTTATTTAGCCTCATAAAGATAGCTTAATACATTTAAATTTCAGTCGGTACTCATTCCAAGAACTAAACATGTGTGTACTAGTTGGAAATACTGGCTTTTAAATGTTGTTAATAACTTACAATTTATTTATTTTGCTAGGTAAGAATAAAGATCTCGACGCTAATTATGCAGGAGAAAAGTTGCAGAATGCTAGAGACGAAGGACAAAAAGGTAACTATGTTTGATTATTCTTGATCTATTAAGTTAATAATCTCAAATATAACTATCTGCATCATTCGTTATTTTGATTCTTTCCTCCTGTAATGCTAAGAAATGTGAGATTTAGACTACTAATGGACTAGATTGTACCTTACTGAGCTGACTTTGGTTTAGGCTTCTGCTTCAAATAGAGGCAATGCTCTTAACAAGAAGATCTTTTCAAATAAAAACATAGGATTAAGTGGTTGACACAGAGATCTAAATCTACTGCTAAGAAGGCCACAGGGAACAATATATTAACTTATAAAGAGGCTGCAATGTGTAAAGAGTGGGCAAAGGATGGTATTGAATATATGCATCATTCAAGAAATGACATGCACAAGCTTGAGGTTTAATAACATGAAGAACGTGTAAAAAAAAAAAGTTTGCAAGGAAACGTCTGCTCTACATCTGGGGAACAATACATCATTTGAGCTAAATATTCCTCAAGATGTTTCTTCAAATGTATAGGATCACTGTAAGTTGAAATTTGAACAAAAAATTCTTCCGTCTGCACCTAAAGCCATTCTATGGCAATGAATATTGTTGCAGCTTGTGGAAGTATATTGTTGTAGTTAAAATAGGATACTGTACTTCACACTAGATTTATACAACTAGATTAGTAGTTAAATTACCTAAGGCCTTTTTATGCATAGATATATACACATCTTGCTTCTTCTCTTTATGTCTTCACACTAGATTTGTAGGATCTGCATGAAGACTTTACGTTGACAATACTCAACCTCGCAAACGATAAAAAGGGACCCTGACTTGCTTTTCTTATATAGGCATGCCTCGCATTTCCATTATTGCATTAGGAATAATGGTATATACTTAGAACAAGTAGAAGCTGGTACAAGTAAGATGTGTAGCTTTGGAAAAGAAAAAGGAAAACACATGCCGTATTCATTGTTTTACTTTAAGAAAATAATGATATGTTGCACAAAACATAATATGCGTTGTTCCAAAAAGGAAAAAAAAAGAGAAATGGTTATCGAAAATTACACATGCACCCACTTATCTGTGTGTATATATATGAAGTACTTGCACTAATGTGTATGAGTATTCATGTTGTATTCATGACTGTATGCATACATATACACATATAACAAAGTGTACGGATTTACCCTAAATTCGGACCTTCTGATAACTCGCAGTTAGGTTCAAATATCCATCACCTCCTATGTATTCTAACAATGATTGTGAGACTAATTAATCAAATGCAATCATAGATATGTATATACATACATACATACATGTATATATATATATATATATATATATATATAGACATGTATACATATACTGTATATATATATATATATATATATATGTGTGTGTGTGTGTGTGTGTGTGTGTGTGTGTGTGTGTGTGTCTATATATATAAACAAACAACTGGAGAGGTCGATCATGACACATCACATTCATCAGTGTTGCTGTCAATGGCTGTTTTGAATATAGAAATGGCATTGTCAACAAGTAAGGAAAGCAACAAAAACTCGGGCATCTAAATCCACCTCATGTCCAATAACACACCCTAAACATTGCAAAATGATATTAATAATATGTACAAAATGTAACTCGCTGGTTAATCAGTTGAAAATATATTGTTGCAAGCATTCTATGTTTAAGGTCCGGTTTTCATGGTGAATGATATCTCTAAATGAAAGAACAAACATAAATACATAATACAACCATATGTATATGTCCATTGGCTCACACTAGACTTATGTTTCCAGCTTGTGGTAGGCCGCATGCAGAATAGGATACTGTACTTCACACTAAATTTATACACATTCATCTTGCTAATCAATATGTTTCTAGAGAATTATAGATTTGGTTTTATATATTCACACTAGATTTATACACATTCATCTTGCTAATATATATTGTTGCAATGTATATATTTATATACTAGGCATAAAAATAGTTTCATGTCTGGGATTACCATATATGTTTCCAGCTTATGGTGGGCCACGTGCAAAATAGGATTGCATCCTGATTAATATAGAAATGTATTTATTTTATGCTCTTATATCTTATCTTTTGTATGTAAATAAATATCACTTGGGTGATATTTTGTCACTTTTACAGATATGCCAACTAAGCCACATGCAGCCAGAAAAATAGAAAATAAAGATCAATATGTTGTGTATATACATATGAAGATCTGCAGATGAAGACTTCGCATTGTGTTTCTTTTAGACTTTAAGATATGTTCATTTTTTGTAGAAGAAATCTCCTTAAATCTTATCTCCCTTCAATTAGTCACATGCCAAACAAGGAAGATATGAGATGAATAATTGCTAATTAAGAGGGGAGGAATAATTGTTAATTAAAAGGGGAGGAACAATTGTTAATTAAGATGGGAAGAATAATTGCTAATTAAGAGGCCCATATATGCATAGATTGGATTAGGGTTTTAGGTTGGCTATTTATCCCCTATAAATATCCATGTAATCTCATTGTAAACTTTTATCCTGGAATCAATAAAGTTTTCTTCTTTTTCTCTTTTTTGCATTTTCATTTTCTTAGCAATTAGTGTTGTCTACAGAACTAGATTTGGTAGAGCGCTATTTGTGTTTTGCACTTATTTTCATTAGTGATTGACCGTCTGATTAGATTCTGCGGTAATCCTAATTTTATTTTCTGTTTGTTATTTAATTTCTGCTTTTTAATTGCTTTCCTAGGTTAAACAGGATTTGATTAGATTTAGATCTGATTCATAGTTTTATTTGCTTTTCAGTTGAAAATTGTGATTTGATCGTCGGTTCAATTAGATTTGTTCTGAATCAAATTATAATTTCAATTTTTATTGTTTTTCAACCCAACCTCCAAGTTGTGTCTAACTCGCCCAAGAAATATATAAATAATAAATTTTAAAATTCCTTCCTGTGTTCGACCTGCATATTACACGATCTGTGCGCTTGTAGTATTATTACAAAATTCGCGCTTTTCTAATTCCTAGAAAGCGTCGATCAAGTCTTCGGCGCCGCTGCCGGGAGACAAAAATTAAATTTTATTATTTATTTAATTTCCGATTCGTGTTAGTTTTATTTATTTATTTTTTGTCTTTTATTTCCTTGTATATATATAAAAAAAAAAAATCTTGAGTAGTGAATTGGTGTATCAATTACTTGGTACTATCATGAACTAAACAAGAGGAAAAAAATAACAAATTTTCTCAAATTTATTTCCGTCTTTCAATCACCCTTTTAATTTTTACATTTATTTATTTTTCTTTCCTTTTTTTTTCCTTTTGTTTCCCTCTTCTTTATACAATTTCTTTCCAAAAAAATTAAAAATTCTCTTTTAAAATTTTTCCTCTTTGCCTTGTTATTAATTCTCTACTTGAATAATTAGAACTCTTCCCGCTTTTGCAATTTTTTCCCTTTTACATCTCTTTCTTTTCCTTACAAATTTTCACCAAAAAAAAAATTTTAAAAAAAAAATCTCTTGCTATATTTTCTTTCTTTTGTATGTTTCTTCTGCCATAAACATAAAACCATTGCTTCACAGCCTCTCCACCTTTCACCATACGCAATACCTTTCTCCACCAACCACAAGATTCACAACACTTTTTCCCTGGTCCACACACAACTACCGTGAACATCACTGCCCGAGCTTCCATCGCCAATCTGTTCATCACCACAACTAGATCAACGCTACACCACCGTTCACACAGACCTTGCCTTCACAACATCTCCATAACCCCAAACAATCAATCATGATCCAACTCACCATACCACAAAATAATCAACCACATCATTAAAAACTCAACGCTACCCATCCTTTCCCCCCTTTCAACTATCGCAGAACCTGTTCAACCTCATCATGCAGCAACTTGCTCTCCACATCATCCAAGACCCACCCTTACCCTCTGCACTATCCTACCTTTTGGCACACAAACCTACTTCAGTTTACAATCTCATCCTTCAACAAGTTCACCAACCCTACTACAAGCCACATCACTTCGCACAACCACAATTCGATCGCCAATCATTCTCCTACCGAAGGCTAAATCCGATTGGAATCATAGATCCATATCTGAAGATCCCCAAAAAGCCACCCTCATATCTCTCAGTCCAACGCTCATTACAATCCCCTCTTCCATAGGCCTCAACATCCCCTATCCATCCTCAGATCATAACAAAACATCCCCAAGCCACAAATCGAACACCTGATTCAGCCAAATCGCGAACCCAAATCGCAACCCCTGAAACCCTAATTCACAGAATACCCAAATCGCGATCCAGAATTCATAGAAAGGAAGCAAGTTGATTGGTGCTCGGCCAAATCGAAGAACTGAATACCCGATTTTTAATTCGACTTGAATTATTGAGAACAGAAAGGGGCGTGTTGATTTTAAGGGGTGCAGTTGTTTATAAAAAAGGGAAAGCCATTATTTTTCTTCTTTTTACTGATTATTTAATTTAGGATCGTGCCTTGTGAGAAAACCATGGGCGTGGTTTATTAACTTTCCTTCTGTTGGTTTACAAATTGAAAGCAACTTGCTATATTCGGGAAAACGTAGACAAGTAAATTGTGGTTTTGTTTCTTTCCTCCTAAGTGTTTGTTCTTTAAAAGTATCCTTTTTTTACTGAGTGCGTGGGTCTTTAGTGGTGCGTGAGGTCTTGACGTTAGTATTTTTCTTATTTTAGTTGAGCATCATTCTTGTTAGGTTAAATTCTTTTTTTTTTTTTTTTTTTTCTTTTTAGCTTGCCCTAGTTTGGGTTTTATTTTAAGTTTTTTTTTTTTTTTTTTTTTAATCTAGTCTTTTGCTTTTTTCATTGTTTCAAAGAAAAAAACAGAGAGAAGTGAAATCTCCAAAAACAAATCAAAGATCAAAGTGAAGGAACAGATTCAGCAAGCGAATAAGAATTTCAAGGTCAAGTACTTTGCAAATTGGATGGACTGCCATACACCGTTGTAATATTTTCTAAACTCTACAGTTGACTTGCTGCAAGGAAAAATATATAGAAATTGCTTGTAAAGTTTTCTGTAGGGGCAGCAGCTTGCTTGTACAATTTTTAATTTGTAACGTCCCATATTTTCGATCATTTAAATTAGAATATTTAAATGTGTTTTATATATTATATTGAAAATATAATGGATTTTATATCGAATTTAATGGCGTTCGAATATATATAATTTATAATATAATTAAAACGAGCTTGAAATGCCGTGGTAATTCGAAATTTTCGAATTGAACTTTAATTGAATATACATGATTCAATATAAATCGGATTTCAGTGAAACAAGAAACGCTCGAATTCATGTGATTATATTTTTCTAATGAAAGAGGAAAGTCGAGATTTCATCGTATAAATTGTGAGATATGTCCAATTCAAATTTTTAGAAAATCGCTGTGAAATCGATTTACACCATAACGATAATTAAATATAATTAAATATTGGTTTCGAATTTGGACGAGACCTTTGAGACGTATTTATAATTTAATTTTCTGAATTTTACTGTAATTTTTATTTCGCAAAATAAACTACTTTTTATTTGGAGTATTTTGTACCCTGTATCGGAATTTCGGGGTTTCACAATATAAGTTAACCCACCGATATTATTATATTTTTTGGGATCGTGGCACCTTACTCGTCAAAACTATATTTTTATTTTCGTCGATAGTCATCTATAAACGAAACGAAATTTTTCGTGATATGGTACCTTGTACACCATTTTCTTCCATCAAGACACGTGAAAATACACTGTTTTAGTTCTAACAGCTATATATATACATTTCTCTTCTAACCTACTATAAGCTAGCGTGTTATCACCCATGAAGAAATGAAAGCAATGCCTTCACTTGTCCACCTCAACGCATATGTCTATGATTTGATCAACCATATTAAATTAAACGCGCAACTATATATAGGAGAGTACCTACCTATCTCTGCTGCATACCATACACTGAAGTGAAAATACAACGGATACACCGAAATGAAAACACACTGCCGGTTCTTTCTTTTCAACAGCGAGCCACCCTGTATTTTTGCTAACAGCCTACGTGTGTATTTTCTCCTCAACACTATACCATGTATTCTCTATCCATGCTACCTACAGTGACGTCTGTACCCTGAAACAGTTACAAAACCTGAAGCTCCAATGCACGTCGCTACCATCTGCTGAAACGAAAGAAGGGAAGTGACACTGCACTCCTATTTATCCTAACGCATAGGCTCAGCTGGTAGGAAATGAAATCATCCCTATCCTCTTCTTCTCGCATGTATACATATAGGGTATCCATCCCATTTTTTCTTTGTCACCTGTAACCCAAAACTGAAATATATACATCACCATCAAAATATAAACAACCGCAAGCTCTAAAATGAAAACTTTTAATTTTTTTTTAGTTCAGCATATATATATGAGCTATGCAAACCAAAAACTTGGATCCCAACAAAGAATGGGGCGGGTCTTCTTGTGCGAGACTCAGGAGGAAGCGGTACTGTCCTGTAGCATGTGCGGTTCTGGTCTGAGAACCGTGAGGAAGATGGGTGGTCGAGTTTGTGTACAGTGGTGGTGTATGTGAGTTGCAGTCAGAAGAAAAATCAAAAGGAGAAGGAGAACGCTAGAAGGAGGGTCGGCTGTGAAGTCCATTCGTGGGCTTAAGCTTCTCATTTAAAAAAAAAAATGAAGTGGAGTACTGACGTGAAGAAGTTATTGTAGGCAAAGGAGGTGGTTCTCGCATGAATGGGAGGTGGAAAAGTGAGGTCGGCGGTGGAGTTATTCGTGCGTTCGGTTGTGCCTGGAGGGGCATTACGTGGTATTTGATGGAGAAGTTTTACAAAATGGGCCGGGCCTTTAAAGAAGGAAAAAGAGATGAACAAAGGAAAAGAGAAATGGGAAGTGGGCTGTGTTCGTGTATGTAGGAAGCGTCTGAGCTGTTTACATTAGAGCATCTCCAACAGTGTTACGGGCCGTAACGTTACGGCCCGTAACATTACGGGAGATATCTTTGATATCTCCCAACAGGCGCGAGCTGATTTTATCAGCTCGCAGCCTGCGAGCTGATTTTATCAGCTTGCGAGCTCGCGAGCTGATAAAATCAGCTCACGGCTGTTCCCGAGCCTATATATGGCTCGGGAGGGGGGGGGGGGGTGTTTGGTTATATTCATTTAATTTTAATTTCTTTTTTAATCGTTCCAACGTCGGGATGCCGCCACGCGTGACGAAGAGCGGGAGACGCACAGTTAGAGTTATGCCAGACGACATGTCTGGTCCAGTACACCTTCCTCCACCAGAGGGGACGACGATTGAGGACTTACGTATCCTCCACGAGATGCCACAGGGATTCACCCATCGATCAGTTACCGCGCTGGACACCGTTCAGGTATTAGTTTTACTTTATAGTTTTACGTTATAGTTTAGTGCATGTACGTTCTATGGTCTAGTAGTTTGAACGTCAATAGTCATTTAAATAGTATACATTATTGCACGTACTAGTTAAATATTGATTTAGCTGTTAAATAGTCTTTTAACTGTTAAAACTTTATCATGTAGTAGTTTGTTATACATTAGTAGTACGAACATTAATACTCATTTAACTGTTAAATAGTCATTTAGTGCATGCACGTTATCGTTTAGTGCATAGGCGTGCTTGGTTTTATAGTCGTTTAACTGGTATTATTTTAATAGACTCGGTATGTAAACGTTCGCGGGAGTTGGGCGAAGTTTGTAGCATCAGCCTTAGACATATTACCTCTGGATATTCGAGAGAGACTATTTGGCAGTCCATTTGGACGTTTTTTACGTATTATACCTCCCCAGTCCTTCGATCGACCTTTGGTCGAAGCCTTATTAGAGAGATGGTGGCCTACGACACACACCTTTCACTTCCCAGATTTTGAGCTAGGTATCACCCCAGCCGATTTTTACATGCTTTCGGGGATTGAGATAGGCCTTCCAGATAGAGTCATACCTCCATTTGATTCCCAGTTTGAGTCACCCGAGTCGTACATACAGTATTTGCCAGGTTTGGATGCGGCTCATGTAGCTAATGGTGTCGTTCCCTGCACATATTTACTTGATTATATTACAGCGCATGTAGATGCGGTAGATTTCCACGACATACTGTACAGGGCTACCATTTTATACCTCCTTGGTTCGACGTTCTTTACGAACCAACAGAGTTCGATTAGGCTTGGCTACCTTGCAGCACTAGTCGATTTAGATCAGCTGCATATGTTTGATTGGGGCTCTGCCATACTGGGTTATCTATACACCGCTCTTGACTCCTATGCTTTTAGAGAGGTTCAGCAGATGTATGGTTTTTGGTACATGTTGCCGTGCTGGTACTACGAGTACACGGCCAACATGCACCCACACATACAGCCCACCGCCAGTCATGCCGCTGAGGCCTTTTTCCCACGGATGCGTAGATGGGAGAGTTTGCACGTAGTTCAGCGTTCTCCTTCTGGTGTGAGACACGACTTGATGGAGGCTCGTACCCAGTTGGATATGAGGGAGAGGGGGAACATATTACGAGCACCTTGGGCTTCTTATTGGATGTTACTTGCAGCCGGTGGCCCAGTACCTGATGCCCATCCATTAGCCATTGCATGCAGCTTATCTACTCGACGTGTCCTCTTCTTCCCACCGGCCCACCTTCCTGTTTGGTACTTGGGAGACCGATGCTATTACCAGAGTACCGGTGAGTTGCGCGTACCCGTAGATCCACCTTTGCCACTTGATATGTTCGGGCCGCAGCGTGTTATAGGGAGACAGTATGTGGCTGGATTGAGACAGGCAGGATGGGTAGATACGACCGACTTTCACTTACCCGATGCAGAGTTTGGTCCTTACTGGGTTCGGGTAGCTCCTAGACGGTACTTGCTGCCGGATTATGTGCGGGGTGTGACGTAGTTGGAGGGGGTGACGTAGTTGGAGGGGATGACGTGTTAGGAGGGGATGACGTTGATGGAGGGGATGGCGTGGTTGGAGGTAGTGATGACGATTTTACGTATTATGACCCGCCTGATAGCGGAGACGACATGTCTTTGGATGGTGGTGATGATGATGCCGCAGATTTATCATGATTTATATTTCTGTATGTCGTGGTGTATATATGTATGGCTCGATGTATGTATGTATATATGTATGTCTCGATGTTTTGGACTGTATGTTATTTTTCTATGTGTTCTGCGACATGTTATTTTGTATGTGTACTGTTTGCTACTTTCATATGTTCTGTGTAATGTATGCTTGTTTTATTGCAAACCGTTACGTTGCCAAGTTTTGGTACTTTGGCAAGTGCCAAGTGCCAACTTTGGTACTCTGCCAAGTGCCAAGTTTTGGTACTTTGCCAAGCGCCAAACCTGGTACTTAAATGTTTACATGTTTAAATAACGACGGTAGTGGACGACCCATAGTTTTTAACTCCTTTTTTAACTCCTTTTTAACTCCTTCGGGTGCGTAAATGTTTAAATCCTTCAATAAACATACACTTAAACCAATAAAGAGACACACAAACCAATAAACATACACTTAAACCAATAAAGAGACACACAAACCAATAAAGAGACACTCAGACCAATAAAGAGACACACAAACCAATAAAGAGACACTCAGACCAATAAAGAGACACACAAACCAATAAACATACACTCAAACCAATAAAGAGACACTCAGTCCAATAAAGGAATCCAATAAAGAGACACTCAAATCAAACCTTATATATAACAGCAACATTGTCATACATATCTCAAATCAAAACTTACTAACAAATATAAATGGATTCCAGTTTTACATAATGCTTGCTGGCTTTTGCTAGCGATTCAGAGGAAGATGAAATCCTTCAAGAGGAAGCAGAAGAAATACAAGAAATACGGGACCTATACCGTGAAGCGTACGGTTCATCGTCCACAACTAGAGGGGGATCGGTTCCTGGAAGGAGGTTTATACACCGAAATCATGCTAAATACCACAAGTCTTTGATGCAAGATTACTTCGATGAGGATTGCACTTACGGGCCTGATATGTTTCGTCGAAGATTCAGGATGCGGAGAAACCTATTTCTTCGGATATTGGCTGGTATTCAAGGTAACAATGATTACTTTAAGTACAAACATAATGCATCGAAGACACAGGGATTGTCCGGTGAACAAAAAATGACGGCAGCTATGAGAATGTTAGCTTATGCCACTCCAGCCGATGCTTTGGACGATGCATACCGCATAGCAGAGAGCACGGCACTAGAAACACTTGAAACTTTCTGTCAAGCAATTGTGGACGTCTACGGAGAAGAATACTTACGGTCTCCAAACGAAGCAGATGTAGTGCGAATCAGAGAGATGCACGAAAGCAGGGGTTGGCCGGGAATGTTAGGAAGTCTGGACTGTATGCACTGGGAATGGAAGAACTGTCCTAAGGGATTACAAGGTGCGTACAACGGCAAGGAAAGACGACCAACCATCATTTTGGAAGCTGTGGCATCGTACGATCTGTGGATATGGCACGCTTTCTTCAGAATGCCCGGGTCTAATAACGACTTAAATGTTGTGGAAAGATCTCATTTGTTCAATGATCTTGCTAAAGGCCAGGTACCTCCTTTAACATTTACCCTAGGCCAAAATACTTACAACCATGGCTATTACCTAGGTGACGGCATTTACCCGAAATGGAGCACCATTGTTAAAACATGTCCAAATCCATTAACTCCTAAACAAGTCATGTTCGCGGCGATGCAAGAGGGACAAAGGAAAGATGTGGAACGTGCTTTCGGTGTTTTACAATCTAGATTTGCAATGATAAGTAATCCATGTCGGCTATGGCGTAGGAGTAAGATGTCTACAATCATGTTTGCTTGCATTGTTCTTCACAACATGATTATAGAAGATGAAAGAGATATGGATGAAGATCAACGTCACTGCGATTACGAGGGTGCTTCGCTACCACCTCCAGTATTCCGACAAAACCAACCACTAACAGAGGAGGACTTCAACGTTCATTTGAGCCGTCAAGTTATCTACAGAGATGCAGAACTCCATAACCGGCTACAGAAGGATCTTATGACTCATTTATGGAACCACCACGGCGATACCTAGTTATGAAGAACCATTACCTGAATGTGTTTTATTTTATGTTTGTCTGAACTTATCGATTATGTATGCAGTAAAGATGTTCCTAAGTTATTAATCATCTATTGTACGAACTCCTTTTCTACTATTACTTCTCTTGTACGAACTCCTAAGTTATTAATCATCGATTATGTTTCATTTCCTAAGATGTTCCTAAGTTATTAATCATCGATTGTGTTTCATTTTCTATTATACAAACTCCTTTTCTTGTATTCGTACGAGTTATTAATCATCTATTATTATGTTCCTAAGTTTATTTTACAAATTACATATCGGTTATGTTTTTGTATACGACAAACTAGGGTAAAACGTTAAAAAAAAAATTGGTTTTGCTCTTAGTAATCAAATATTATTATTATGTTTCGAAGTTTATTTTACAAAAAAATTAATGCATTTGGTATTGTATATGGTAAAAATAGTTGGGAAAAAAAAAGGCCACGAGCTGATTTTATCGGCTCCTGAAGTCGCAAGCCGATAAAATCAGCTCGCGACATCACGAGCTGATAAAATCAGCTCGCGCGCCCTATTCCGAACTCTGAATCCAGCCCGTAACATTTGCCTTCATATTACACCGTGTAACAACTGTTGGGTGCAAAAATAAGGGATATTACACCCCTTAACATGAATTTCCTCCACTGTTGGAGATGCTCTTAGGGAAGTATGCGGGAGATTTGCGTACGCTAAATTAAGGGTTCATGCGGTATAAAAATTTAATTATTCACTTAATTTAATTATTTATTCAAGTTAAAACTTGTGATAACCGTAATTCGTTCATACGATCACAGAACCTGACGAGTAGGGTCTCTTGAGATCGTGGCATCGGAAAGATACACTGTTGAGATGATTCAAAAGGGACTGGAAGCTGTCCGGTTTTTATTTTAAACGTCAGTTTAAAATTAAATAAAACAATGCGGAAACCGTGAATCGAAAACAAGGTGAGTTAATTCTCACACTTTTTCTGGAATTCTATGATGTGTTAAATTCATATTAAAATATAATTCATCGTTAATCATAGAATGGGTTCATTGAATGCCTTGGTTGCTTATTAAATGGTTGTCGACAATTATATTTGTCGTATTGGATGATTTTGATTTAAATGATTATTTCATAAATTATTATCATATATTTTCGGTGATGTAGGGAAGAATCGGTTGGAGGGATCCAACCGGATTCCTCAAATATTTTTGTATGTTGTTATATCACCCAAGTATGAACTGTTTACCCCTAAACAACATTACATTCTATTTGAATGTTGATTATTGATTGGATTTTGAACGTTGAATTGAAATTCAACGTTGTGTGTTGTTTTAATCAATAAACGGTATTGATTAAGATATTGGCAGCAAATAATCTGAACGTTATTGGTTTATATAATTGAAGTAAAGTTTATTTTATAATTGAAGTAAAGTTTTAAAGGTGATTTTCTTTTTAAAATAGAAGATTTAAAATGAGATGATATTTATAAATGGTTTATATAAAAATTAGTTATATAATATTTTGTGATAATTTTAACCAGTGTAGAAAGTATACGGGTTATTGTTTTAAACAACTATTTGAATAAAACAGTTAAGCAATATAATTAGATTAATTTTATTAATCTAATAAGAGAAGTAATCAGAATCAGTTAATGAATAACTGAGGTTTAAGTTAATAAAGTCAATTGTTTAATTAGAGTGATAATTAGAATTAATCGTTCTTCGATTGATCTAATGAAAGTGGTTAAACGAATAATTGTTTTAGTTAATAATATTCTTAAATATAAATTTTCTTTTTATTTAATAATATTAAAAATTTCTCATTGAGTGATAAATCGTTAAGTAAGGATTTATTGTTTAATAATGTTGCTAAGCGATTAGTTGATCTATGTTTAATTAGGTAAACAATTTTTACTTCAATTTAAAATGAAACCAATTGTTAGTAATAATAATTAAAGTAATGGAAATCAATTAAGATATAATTAAGTTGGAATAGAACTTAATGGAATTATGTTAAGGCAGATTTATACTGAAAACTGATACGTTGTTGTGGATAAATGTTACTTAATAATTTAATTAAGGGCAAATGAAGTGATTAGAAGAAATTCCAATATATATAGGAGAAGGAGTAAAAGATTTAAATAAGATTTTCGTTTGTTAAATTATTAAAATTAGTAAACAAAGGTAAATGGAAAGTGATGTGCAAAGAAAGAAGATGTATGGATTAATCATATGAGATGTAAAATTGAAATACAAGATTTGAAACCGAGTTTATAAAGAAGTTTAAACTCGGAAATGATTTTTGATAAGACCTTACTTAAGGGATTAGATTAAGTAAGTCACTCTAACTTGCGAGAATAAGAGAATTGGCTAAAGGACTTGGTAAAACAGATTTTTAACAAAACCAAGTGATAACATGTTACGTAAAAAGGGTTAAAAGAAAAAGGAGTTTTACGTTTAATAAGTTTATTTTTTATAAAAGTAAAAGAGATGTGTTTTAAAAATAAATATGCCAAATGAAAGAAATGGTTGTGAAAACCATGTCTAAATAAAATGGTAGAACTGAACTAATAATAGATGGAAGAATAAGTTATGTTTCAAACTTTTATCTATCCTGAGATAAGAACGTCGTCGATTAAGGTCTGAGAGGTAATTAAAATACCCCAACTTGAACGACTTCACTATTATCAAGGGATGGTATTTGTTTGAAATGGTAGGAGTGTTGAAATTTGTTTATTATTTCTACAGGAGAAATATTGCGACATTATTGACAAGATTTTGAAATGAACTTGTGGATTCTAGTAATCGATATATAATTTAACATGGTTTAACTCAAGTTGAATCATGAATTTATTATAACCTTAAGTTAAGAATATATGGGAATTTTTGCAAGGCAAAATAATGTAAGAGAATTGGGGAATGTATAATGATGGTTTTGAAATAAGGAAATGATATGGGTTTTATAAATAAAGATATATCATTATTTTTAATGTAACAAATAAAGGGATTCGGGATAAGAGAATATGAAATCGATTTCTAAGGATCAATAAAATCGTTTAATAAACGAATCAGAGCTGCCAATATACTTGATTGTATTGTTTGACACTGATAGTTAAAACACCAAACTATCAATGAAATATATTGGACATTTTTGACGTGTTGTTTCGAAGAGACCGGGATGGGAACTAGACCCAAAACCACTTCGATCCAACGCTGCGTACAGAACAAATGAAGATGGAGCATTGAAGACCGTAGATCTTCATAAAACAGAAGAACTACTTATAATCTCTGGTTGGCCCCTTGAGATACATTGTGGTTCTGTCGTGGTTGGAATTTATGGATTGCAAGGACTTCTCGCTACTGATCCTTAGGGGTGATTCCTATATAAGGATGCAGTAGGAGAGTGCCTTCGGTTCATCCTGTTCCTGGATGACGTGACTATGTGGAATCCAAAGCGAGTGGTAGGCAGATGGTTCAAAAGTCGATTATAACCACGAGCCTCATCAACCGGGAAATGACAAAAATCAGACAGGCAGCATGGCTATGTGGGTCGCGCCCATTAGGGTGTATTGTCACCATCTAGAGGATATTCATATTTGTTACTTCTTTTTATTTCTGTATCTCCCGGGAAAACGGTAGCTGGGCAGCCATAGGTGACAATATATTCGATACACTCAAAAGAAATTAGTGGTCGGTCATGTGTGGGCCGGGTTGCAAGACGTTCTTGTTGAACCCAGTGTATCCGTCTTTAGAGATACACTATCGGCAGGTGGTCCCATACCTTGTCATAGTCGGAATCCAATCTCCAATAAGCGCCTACGGTTTTGATTGTATACTATATATGTAGAGCGTGAGATGCAAGCGTTCTACTAGATTGATATTTATTTGTGATTTGATAGACACTATCATAATATCAGAAAAGATATTGATTTCAAAAGTGTTTTGGGTTATAGTAAGGTAAAAACCGTCTATATTTATGTGTGGACTAGTCTTACTATTATCCTTTCTTTCTAAAAGGATTTCTAAATTTAAACAAGTTGATTGCCATTTGAATTCACCGTTGAAAGTATTCCAGACTGACCCGGTGAATTTTGTTTTAAATCAAATGTGCTCGGGTCAGACCGAGTATATTAATATGTTAGGTATCGCTAGAGATTCGAGAGCTGGAAGCAGAAGGCTTCACCGCTAGTTATTCGAAGTTTATTTCCGTTGTGTCTGATATATGATGTACTCTGATGATTGGTATGTATATATATATACAGTTTCTTTTTGTATAAAGAGATTTGATAATATACTTTATTCGTTCCGCTGTGAGATTCTGATGTTCTTCTTCTTTCCTTCTATTCTAATATTTCTTTCTTTCTTTTCTCATCCTCTAATTTCTTTCTCATAACGTTCGGGTGTTTTCAATGCTTGAGTGTTGACATGGTGTTTGCATGTCGATTTTTGGGGTCGAAAACCCCTGGTCGTTACATAATTGCTGCAATTATTATTGTTTGATTGTTGTGGTTGGCTTTTATTTCCATAACTGAAATCTTCATTCTCATTGTTTTCAACAATAAAAATGGACGTTGCAAAAAAATATAATTGAAAAGTGATGCTTTGTTAAGTTGATTGTCTCATATAATTGGATCGCGGATATATAATAGGTCAATTTATTGAACTATTAGCAAAAGAGGTTGCATACCACCCATAAAACATTGGTCATATCCTTTAGTATTTATACTATACGTGAACGGCCATAAGACCCTCTTTCCCTTCTAATTGAGTCAGTTAATTAATAGAGCACAACTTAGTAATTCATACTATTTTGAAGTGAGAATATTTCTGTCATGTCTTGGCTTCATTAAAATGTCTGATTCAAAAAAAATCCCCTAGAGGATTGTGTGATAATAACCTCTTTATACGCTCCCTAGAAGAGTACGAGTATGAATTACAACTCATGAGGCAAAATTTTCTGAAATTTCGCGAGCCCAATACCAACAATTTTCAAAAGTTTCCAACTGACCAACATTTTCAAAATCATAAAAATGATTGAAATTGCGATTTCAATTCAAATTTCAATAATTTCGATTACGGGCCACATCCACATCAAAATAGCTTTGAGTTCCAATATAGCTTTGATCCACATCAAAATGGGGTTGTAAACCAAAATTTTCAAAATTATAGCCCATATCAACATCTTGAAAATAACCAAAATCACTCAAATTTTAACAGTTTTGGTTACGAACATAATTTTTATGATAAAAATGATTTCCAATAATATTGTCATTTTTCTGAAAATTCAAACTTTTGGATCTCGCTATATGACGTTTTGATTATGACAACTATACATGTACATATATATTATTATCAACTAACTTTGTTTTGCAGGAAGATACTCAACTACAGATTCAAGAGTTATAATTGAAGATTAAATATGTTTAGATTCTGTTAGTATTAGTATTAATTGTTAAAATCTTCCTTGATGAAACACACACATGCACGTTTTAATATATATATATATATGATTTTATATATGACATGCACGAGGCATAGGTCTGTTACAGAAAACAGACGTCTGAATTATTTAATTCAGACGTCTGTCTACTAAAGCAAAGAATAAATTTCCCATAATATTCAGACGTCTGAGTCAATAATTTCAGATGTTTGAAAAACCTACAAAATGGCCTATTTCCTTGCTGTTTAAATTTTATTCAAAAACAAACATCTAAATTTTTGAATTCATACATCTGAATTAAAAAATTCAGACATCTGAATCTGCTTCGAAATTGCCTATTTTCTTGCTGTTTTGTTTTTAAATCAAAACAAACATCTGAAATTTTCATTCAGACATCTGAATACGAAGAGATGCAACTTTAAAATAAGAGTCACAACTTTCTAATCTATATCTTTTTATCGAATCTCTTTGTGATAAGTTATATCCTTTTGTATATTATAAATAGAGACTTGATTAAGTGATCAAATCACCGAATCTAACTACAATTCTTTCTATCTTTTCTATAAGATCTCTAAGCATTTCATCTTCATACTCTAAAGATTTTAATCTTTTAAACCTTCTATATTCCTTCACGAATTACACTACTATCATCAAGGAAAGGTTATAGGAAGGGTGTACTTCAACTTGACATATCCGTGTTAACAAGAGCACAATAGTCAACAAGTTTTCTATATTTGTGGAAGTCCTCTTCAACACGTGAGGCAAGAAATCCCATTCGGGTGTTCGGGTAGTTGTAAACCTATTCCTCCGGGTGAAGTGAGGGTTGTTGTGTTAGTGAAATTCCAGAAGTGAGTCTGGGACTGGACGTAGTTTAGTGGTCCGAACCAGTATAAATCTGATGTGTGATATTTACTTACTACTCTGCTATATACACTACATCCTATTCTCCATACTACACGATCCTATACCGCTGCATAGTCTCTTTCAATTGGTATCAGAGCAAGGGATTCTAGAGATCGTAACAACATCCTAGAATATATGGCAATAAAGAAATCTAGTCAAGGAATTAGAAAGAAGAAGAGCTATAAAGCAGAATCAAAAGAACAATGTCTCATGGCTAATGTTAGATCACAATCGGTATGTATAGATTCATTATATAAAGATCTTTTGTTAAACCATGATTTTTTTTAAAAGATTTTAAAAGTTTGGGTAAACTTAATGCAATTATTTTAGCCAAATATAAAGATTGTGAGCAAGAAAATTCCAAATTAAAAGAGGAAAACAATTTTTAGTAAAACAAGCCATTTGTTTCAAAAATACTTTAGAAGAGCTTGTTTTTCAAAAAGATTTCCTTTAAAAAGAAAATGAGTGACTAGAAGATAAAAGCAATGTTCTTTTAAGGGAAATTGATCTTTTACAAAATAAAAATGCATCTATAGAAGATTCTTTCAATAATTCTAGTTCTTTAATTTTGTCTCTTGAAAAGAGAATGAAGTTTTAATTGGAAAGAATTTAGAATTATCTAAAGAATGTGAGTTTTTAAAAGTTAATAATAATATTTTGCAAAAAGAAATTTGTGACTCAAAAGAAAATTTTGAAAATTTACAATCATCTTTTAATTAAGAATCTCAAATTTATCATCTTGAAAATGAGAATAGTACTTTGAAAAGGAAGAATTCTGAATTAAATAAGGAAAATGATAATTTAAAAAGTAGCAAAATTTCTTTTAAACGTGTTAATCGTGACTTTGGAATCAAATTTGAAAAATGTACAAATAATTTCGCAAAATTCAATAAAGGTAAAAATGATTTTAAATATGATTTATCTAGTTCTAGACCTTTACATGACAAAAGTGGTTTAGGATATATTAAAACTAATTAGAGGAATAGTACTAGATATGCTTTTATGTACAATAAAAATATCTCTGTTAGTACTAAAGCACGAATAAATCCAAGGTTTAATCTTTATCGAAATTCGAATACTCCTATGACTAGAGATATTTATAATAAATTTAAAAGTACCAAAGAAAATATCAATATAAATTATTTAAGTATTTGGGTTCCTGTAAATTGGAAAAACAGAGAAAGATGTATAGATGATTATTTTGATTCGGTAGTTAATAATGAAAACTTTATTTTTAAAGGTTCCATTACACCCTCTTGGGTATGGTTACCTTCCATTTAACCGTTGGACCCTGACAAAGGAAGTGGGGACCAAAGTATTTATCATATTTTTTGTAGGTACACCACAACAATAAGGTTATTCCAATATCTCTGAAATTTTTGGAAATAGAGCTCAAAATGAAAGAATAAATCGGAAAAATTGGTAATTTTATATATTTATATTGATATGCAATTATTCTTTTACACATCATATTTCATATTAATGGTCAATTGATATACTATATCATTTCTACATATTTTTATACAGTTTCTTATGGAAATACTTCATATATCACAAGTTCATAAGTAAATAAAACTTATAATTTCTCTTTTGACTTATATATGAATACATCTCTAAATGATTGTGTAAATAATTCGTATGATCAAATTGTAGCTTGTGACATGAAATATATATTGAACTTGAAAGTTATATATAAACATGAATATCATATGCATAACTCAGAAAAAACTATATATTCAGTCGACTAAATCCCAGATTCAGTTGTCTGAATATTCATGGGATCAAAATTTTATCGTATAGTTCAGTTGTTTGAATGAGCTTAAAATGTCTATCATCTGTCTGTTTGTTTGTGCTTATTACGCATATGTATTGTTTGTGTGTTTGTGCATATTCATGTGAATTGTTTACATAAGTATCTCCTTTTTGTCAATGACAAAGGGGGAGAAATATATGATAATATATGTGTATTGACAGGGGGAGTTACATATATAGTTGTCATTATCAAAAACGGGGAGAATGTTGGATCTCGCTATATGGCGTTTTGATTATGACAACTATACATGTACATATATATTATTATCGACTAACTTTGTTTTGTAGGAAGATACTCAACTACAGATTCAAGAGTTATAATTGAAGATTAAATATGTTTGGATCTGTTAGTATTAGTATTAATTGTTAAAATCGTCCTTGGTGAAACACACACATGCACGTTTTAATATATATGATTTTATATATGACATGCACAAGGCATAGGTCTGTTACAGAAAACAGACGTCTGAATTATATAATTCAGATGTCTGTCTACTGAAGCAAAGAATAAATTTCCCACTATATTTAGACGTCTGAGTTAAAAAATTCATATGTCTGAATAACCTACAAAATGGCCTATTTCCTTGCTGTTTGAATTTTATTCAAAGACAGGCATCTGAATTTTTTAATTCAGACATCTGAATTAAAAAATTCAGACATCTGAATCTGCTTCGAAATTACCTATTTTCTTGCTGTTTTGTTTTTAAATCAAAACAGACATCTGAAATTTTCATTCAGACATATGAATACAAAGAGATGCAACTTAAAATGAAGAGTCACAACTTTCTAATCTATATCTTTTTATCGAATCTCTTCGTGATAAGTTATATCCTTTTGTATATTATAAATAGAGACTTGGTTAAGTGATCAAATCACCGAATCTTACTACAATTCTTTCTATCTTTTCTAAAAGATCTCTAAGCACTTCATCTTCATAATCTAAAGATTTTAATCTTTCAAACCTTCTATATTCCTTCATGAATTACACCACTATCATCAAGGAAAGGTTATAAGAAGGGTGTACTTCAACTTGACATATCTGTGTTAACAAGAACACAAGTAGTCAACAAGTTTTCTATATTCGTGGAAGTCCTCTTTAGCAGTTGAGGCAAGAAATCCCGTTCGGGTGTTCTAGTAGATGTAAACCTATTCGTCCGGGTGAAGTGAGGGTTGTTGTGTTAGTGAAATTCTAGAAGTGACTCTGGGACTGGACGTAGGACAGTGGTCAGAACCAGTATAAATCTGATGTGTGATATTTACTTACTACTTTGCTATATACACTACATCCTATTCTCCATACTACACGATCCTATACCGCTGCATAGCCTCTTTCACAAACAACCACCACATTGGAAATAATATTGATGTGGACTATAATTTTGAGAATCAAAGAATCCAAAATGAGATCTCTCAAATCAACGATTTTGAGGAATATCATCTTAACATTCTTAGAGAGAGGGAATGAAGGCTAGATAAAAAGATGGATGAACTTCTTTGTTTAATGACATCTTTTGCAGAACAACGCGAGCAACATAATTGAATTCACACATGTGATGAATCAGAAAATAATCCAATTTTTGCTAATAGTGAAAATTTTCAAATAACAACTTTGGAAATTGAGAATAACGGTCTAAATAAAGTTGTTCAAAATTCAATAAATGATTTGGACTTCAACTCTTCTCAGGAAAAAGATTTAAGCTCATTTTTGATCTTTCTCTTTCAGGCTATGAGAAACTTGAAATTTTAGAAATTGAACATAATAAAAATGTTGAATTTTTCAGAAACTCAAAATTGGAGGAGGATTTTAATGAACATGAATTTTTTGGATTGTGCGAGGATGAGTTGCCAAATGAGGATGAAAGCTATAATTTGGTCAACCCGGTCACCAATCTTAGGCCCGGAAAAACGATTGAAAATAATGTCAACAATCCCTATAATCCTTCGATGCTATCCTCAAATCAAAATCTTGACACTCTTCCAATGGCTACCAAGGCCAATTACTCTGAATCCTTCAAATCTCCATCATCTTCGAATGTTGGCAACCCCAACATCTCTTATTCTAATGTCGGCAACCCCGACAATATATCTTCCTCTAATGTTGGCAATCCCAACACCCCGTCATCTATACCTTTACCTCCTTCACTTCCCTTGTCGGCACCTTCTTCTTCGAATGATCATGATTCTGAAATAGGGTAAGTCGACATGACAGAAACCGTTGTTAATGATATGATAGATTTACCAATTCAGAAAGTCTCTCACACTTCACTAGACGTATCTACTATATCTTTTGAAGAACTTTTTGAAGACGAACTCAAATTTTTAGATGACTAAAATGAATATATTGAACGTCTCAAAGATAATCTTAAGCCAGTTTCATCAAATGAAATTGACATGCCTCTTGTACCTCAAAATTCAGACTCGAAATCATCAAACATCATTTTCGATAGACGCATGTGTGGGGGGAAAAGGAAATCTCATTTTTCACATAACACGCATCATCATCATAGATTTCATTCTACATACCGTTCTCATTTGCATATAGTTGCTAAACTGCATTTCATTTTACAAATCATTCTCCATTTAATCCACCTTTGGGTGTTACCTTTCAAATTTAGGAAATGTGTTTACAGTGTGGACATTGTTTAGTTCTAGTGTGGGGGAGTCTGCATTGCATTCTTTTGATTTTTCTTAATTTTTCTTTTCATGTAGGACCATCATGCATTTTGGATCGCAGTTACATGCCTTTTTTTTGAAATACGACTAAGTTTAGATTGATACAACAAAATAAGTTAACAATTATTAGTCAATTGATAGTTTTTTTTCTATCAACTAAGATCGAATAAGAAATATAATGAAAAGTTGAATTAGAAAGGATAATAGTGTAACCGTTACATAGAGAGATTCTTAGGTGATAGCAATGAAGTTTATTCTAAATTGTAGTCTTTGTTTAATGAGTGGAGGACTTAAAAATACATATTGGCTTTCGCATCTTTAAAACTAAGTTGTGTTAAGCTGAATTCGCGTAAGTCTCTCTTGTTCTTATATTTTCAATGATAATAATAATAATAATCCAAGGGTATCCAACATTGCTTGTAAATCTAGCGTTGGTGCGCAAACCCACCAAGCTCTATATGACATGTTGTTGACAAAGTCAGCGTCAGTATATCTTGGTCTCATTTTATGAGTTGGACACCTAAGGATTATCGACATGTTGTTGACAAAGTCGGCGTCGGTCTGCACAATCCGCCAAGCTCTGTCCCAACTCCCCGTCAGTCCGTAAGGCAGTGTATGAGTGGTATACCTTGGTCTTTTAAGTTAGGTGTATGTAATTAATCATAAATTTTAATTTTTATAGAAATAGAGAATAAGCAATGATGCCTAAGCACCTCTTGACCTTGTTGATTTGACTAGTCATACACAAGGAAATTAGAATACCACTTTGCGAACTGTGATAAGAAAACTAAGACTTTATTTCTTGGTTACACTATGTTATCAACCAAACCAACTGGCCAAACTAGA
This sequence comes from Allium sativum, assembly GCA_030737875.1. NCBI lineage: Eukaryota > Viridiplantae > Streptophyta > Magnoliopsida > Asparagales > Amaryllidaceae > Allium > Allium sativum. The sequence continues at coordinate 80,674,700 of CM060927.1, read as the reverse complement.
ACATAACATTTGAAAACTTGAATTATATTAAGAACTTGTGACAAGTTGAGGTTTCTAAAATAAAATCAACTGATTAGAAATTGTTAATTTAATTTGTTGTACCACTTTTCTGAAATAAGTCATGTTTTCAATTTTAGTTTTGTTTTCATTTGCATATGTCTGTGCATTCATATAGTTGCATTAAAATCATTGCACACTGTGTTTGGGTTTTGTGGGTAGTATCCACTGAAAACCCTCACGAGACATCACTTGTCCTACTAAGGACACCTAGAGGTTTAACGGCTTGTTGCATACGCTCAATGCAATCGTATTTCCTACGAAAATGTGACCTATCTAGTTTAATTTTTCATTTTTTTATTTTACTCGAGGACGAGTAAAAGATAAGTGTGGTGGTATTTGATTAACATAGAAATGTGTTTATTTTATGCTCTTATATCTTATCTTTTGTATGCAAATAAATATTACTTGGGTGTTATTTTGTCATTTTTACAGATATCCCAACTAAGCCACATGCAGCCAAAAAAATAGAGAATAAAGATCAAAATGCTGTGTATATACATATGAAGATATGCAGATGAAGACTTCGCATTGTGTTTCTTTTAGACTTTAAGATATGTTCATCTTTGGTAGAAGAAATCTCCTTAAATCTTATCTCCCTTCAATTAGTCACATGCCAAACAAGGAAGATATGGGAGGAATAAATTGCTAATTAAGAGGAGAGGAATAATTGTTAATTAAGAAGGGAGGAATAATTGCTAATTAAGATGGGAGGAATAATTACTAATTAAGAGGCCCATATATGCATAGATTGGATTTGATATGCATAGATTGGATTAGGGTTTTAGGTTGGCTATCTATCCCCTATAAATATCCATGTAATCTCATTGTATACTTTTATCCTGAAATCAATAAAGTTTTCTTCTTTTTCTCTTTTCTACATTTTCATTTTCTTAGCAATTAGTGTTGTCTGCACAATTAGATTTGGTAGAGCACTATTTGTATTTTGCACTTATTTTCATTAGTGATTGACCATCTGATTAGATTTAGCGGTAATCCTAATTTTATTTTCTGTTTGTTATTTAATTTCTGCAATTTTAATTTCTTATTTTTAATTGCTTTCCTAGGTTAAATTGGATTTGATTAGATTCCGATCTGATTCATAGTTTTATTTGATTTTTAATTGAAAATTGTGATTTGATTGTCGGTTTAATTAGATTTCTTCTGAATCAAATTATAATTTCAATTTTTATTGTGTTTCAACCCAACCTCTAAGTTGTGTCTAACTCGCCCAAGAAATATATAAATAACAAAATTTAAAATTCCTTCATGTGTTCGACCGGCATATTACACAATCTGTGCGCTTGCAGTATTATCACAAAATTGGCGCTTTTCTAATTCGTAGAAAGCTTCGATCGCATCCTGCTATTAAATATTTAATTGCACGTACATTGGTCATGGCCTCACTTCACGTAGCTGGCCTTTAACTATTTCTCACAAATCACGCTGAGACTGCACCAAACTAAAAAAATCTTCTGAAAATTTGTATTAACGCTCTTTTAGAATGTGCTTGGGTAAACAAAAATTGAATAAATTTAATTTGGCACAATCTCAAAATGAGTCATGAGAAATTACACTGAATCATGTTCATTAAGGCACACTGAGAATCTACTATTTCATGAAATAGTTTTAAATCTGTTATACGTCTCGTAAAAAAGTAGGAAAATCCTCGGTTTTTTATAAAAAGTTTTTGTAAGCTTTATTGAATCTAACACAATCTCTCAAGTGTTACAAAATCAAGTCTTAAAATTTTCGTATCCGTTTACCATGAATATTTAACGGAAAAAGCAAAAATATTTTAATTTGAGAGAAACTTGATTATACACCATCTAATTACCATAAAATGATACTATAGGTGATACCTTAATGTAATTAGGGTTTAATTATTAATAAGACCAGTGGCAACTTATTAGATGGCTCTAGGAAGCTATTTACTTTTGAAGACCAAATGATGGCCTCAGTAGGCTTTTATAGATGAGTGGCTATGACCATATTCACTTAAGAGCATATTAATGGCTCCATTTGTGATTATGTGCCTGTACATTAGTAGCTTAACAGTGACTGCAATCATAATTTCGTGTTACCTAAGAAGTGTTAGTTATTATTATTTCTAGTAGCTACATCTTATTTCTATGATTTGTCTGGAAGAAAGTACCTTTATTTGTTGTTTAGGAGGGGGACTATACCTTTATGTGTTGTACACATAGAGGACAACAATTTTGATTTATAGTATATCCTCATATAAATTTATTTTAGTTCTTTTTATTTGACATGGACATATGTGCATCAACATATCTACGTATTATAGCCTATAATAGGCTTGAGTGTATTATAAAGAGTATTGTTATTGATACACCAAAAATGGGGGGAGGGGGACATGAGTGATAGTCGGTAAGGCTTTGCCGAATTTATTCATGGAATTCGGCAGGGATGTGATTGTGTTTCATCCTTAAATTCGACAAAGGACCATTCAAAATGAGGAAAAACGAATTTCGGTGGGTGTATACCAAAATTTATTTTTGAATATGTTCCCTCCTATTTGCCGAAAATGAGGAAAAACGAGTTTCATCACTTCACTACCACTATCCTAAACCAACCACTAATGCTCTGCTTTGCATCATTTCCGCTGCCACCATTGCTCTAGCCAATCCTTTAAAAACCGAAGTGAGAACGTGAAAACAACGGTAAGGATGATGTACTGGGTATACACATTGATTATCTAATTTTAATTTCTGTTTACTTCTATTAGTTTAATAACAATTTAGCAACTAAAATAACTTCTGCCAATGAAACCACATTCTCTTGAACTTTAGTAACCACAATTTTTAACTCTAAGAAGTTACAATAGTATTTTTTATTACCATGTACTCTGATATGATGTGTATGTAGTGTAAGATTAAAATTTTAGTTGCTCATCGAGGATAAAGTATTATGTTTCCTGTTTAAACGCGAATGAAATATAAGCTACTTCTAATAGTTTGATGGTGTAGGCTACTCAACGGTTGTATTCTTGAATGTGAACTAATATTCTTTAGTAATACTAACATTTGCAGGTGCGTTTATTGGTTACTTGATAATTGAAGATGGTAATTTGATCAAAAATCCTAGAGGTACTCGAGAAAAATCGCATAAGTCATGTACTATGTTTTTGATTCTTTTCATCCACCTTTTCTAGTGGCAATTCCCTCCTACAGGTAAGTTAATCGATCATTGGTTGTTCAGACTTAGTTGAAAGATTTGATATCAATTCTTAATAATGCATATAAATTTCATGCACATCAAAACTTATTTTCAAGTACTTTGCTTTATGAATTGTCAGTAAACACATGAAAATGTTTGATTCATCTGATGAAAATGTCAGTGAACAAATGAAGATGTTAATTTTATTATGGTATCTCATTAAATAGCCCCTTGTATGCTTTGATTTAGGAAATACACATTTATGATTTCATAAATAAAAAATTTGAAGGATTGACTACTTCCAGTGAATGAAAACTCAATTTCGTTTGATCTTGGAACATTCATGTCACATCATTTTGGATTCATGCAAAGTGTCATATCTTTTCTAAGCATAGTTATTCAATGTGCTTTAAAAGATTGACATTCATTTATTCATTTTGCAGCTATTAATTAACGTGTAACTTTTTCCTTATGAGCATTGTATGCACAGGAAGGTGATAATTTTGTAAATGCTTGATAACGTTCATTTTTATTCAAGAGTATGTTGTTCTTCTGTGTTCTATCCTCAATTATTTACATGGTAGATATGTTCTTTTTTTAAACAAACTGATGAATATTTTCCTTATCGCTAGTCGAGCTAGTCGATTTGGACACTTTAGCCTTCTATTTTGGTAAATCAGTTTTGTATCTATCACTAGTAAAACATTAGGTTCAATAATGATCGCTAATTGCGAGTATGCTTATTCTTATAGGTGGTGGCTACAAGAATTTTCTAGTGATTGGAGCAGATGCGTTATCCCACTTTGTTGATTGGACTGATAGAGGAACATGCATTCAATTCGGTGATGCTACTGGAGCAGTCTTAGTTCAGGTAATTGCTTTCACCTTCAAGTTTTCATACTTTACGTATTTTCTTGTATTTGATGATTATACATCATGAATACTATTTTTTTCTCTTCACAATTTTTTTTATCATGAAAAAATAGTATTATTTGAGTTAATGAAACAATTCATAAAGAAAATACATTGTGGTTGAAAAAAGATGTAGTGTCGTCCACATAATAACATATTGTGGTTTAATTCAGTTCTAGTAAATATAACAATTGGAGAATTTAAACATGTGATTAGTGATCTTTTGTTTATATCTATGTTACAAAACAAAGTTCGTTTTGGCTCAAGAACAATGTTATCTTTTTCCCTTTTCCTTTTCCAGCAAATCGACTAATTTAACAAAAAAAAATCTTGAAGAGCTTGTAACTTTGTCACTATTTTTTTGGCAAAAATATTGAAAAACTTTGCATTGGCATAACTTCATTTAATTTTTGTAGACTTCATTTTCTAAATTTGCAGGCATGTAGTAGAGTTGAAGATGGCTTGCTTGGCTTTGATTTGAACAGCAATGGTTCTGGTCAAAGTTATGCATTGATTAGTCAAAAAGATATGACAACTTTTCTTATCAATTGATAATAAAGAAAAATCAAATGTGACCATACAATTATTATGTAATAATCCCTAAGCTATAAATCGTGAAGTTGGATAAACAAATATGTGGTATCTATTATCCTGCTCGTATGATTGCAAGCATTTGAATCCTTTCGTATGAAAATCCTAGTGATCGATTCTCATAGTATCTTTCAAAAGACAACTTTCTTCCATTGTTATAATTGTAGCATTGGAAATAATAATGTGGAGTAAAGATCGGATGGGTAGCATGGCTGTGGACGTTTAATGGAGGAGAGCAGTTGAATGGGGTTTTATTGTAGACTTTAAATTTGAACTATATTTTACCTTTTTTGTTGACTCAAATTGACATCCATATGAAATTTAAAACATATGTATTAAACTTATTTTTTGTTAGTTGATGATTTATCTTGCTATCATGAATATGTGATACATTTGTTAACTATTATAATTTTTTGAGTTATATACTGCTTTTGAAATTGTTAAGAAGATTCATTTGATTGCTATTATCATTATAATACATTGAAAAGCGTTATAAAAGATAATGTAATAAAAGAGCTTGCTGGCAAAGGATATCATCGAATATGTGCTATATCTAAATATTTTATAGCAGCATATACAAACTATAAAATGACCTAGAAATGCTATCCTGTTGGTTTATATCGCGATAAACCTGTTATTAAATTAATATTTTATAGCACTGCTATACAACGTTATAGAAATTCATTATTTTCATGAAAATTGACATGTTTTATAGCGGCAATAACAAGAAACTATCCTTACATATCATAACGGTATATAGCCGCTATAAAATTATACGATTTTATAGCGGCAGTTTCTGTGTTATATTTATTCAACTGTTTTTTATAACATTACGCCATAGATGACATATCACAACGAAAATCCATGGTGTTGCTAGCTACAATGTTATCATTGCTATGCTGTTTTTTGTCTGTTGCAACGCATGCTTTAATGTGTTAGCACAGATATCAACATATGTTGCACTACCTGCGTGTATAAAATTATCAATCCGCGTCAACACGATCCAACGGTCTAGGTTAGTGATCCATGTCAATCAGATTTTCCCTTCACTCCTTAACTATTTTGCTCCAAATTTTCATTTTCCCGCCGAAACATAATTCACTCTATTTTCCTTTTTTCCTTTTCATTTGGATTCCTAATTTTCTTTCACTCCCAAATTTCTAAATCAGATCCAAAATCAGCTTCTTCCAATTTCGTTCCTCTTTCGTGATGGAATCATCTCCTTCCAATCAGATCGGATCTGAAATCAGCTCTTTCCAATCAGATCCAAAATCAGTACTTCAACACCTCCTGAACTCTGGTACGTCGTCACCAAGCCAAACACTATTTGCATCATGACGTCACACCAACGAACTGGTCAGCGTCGCCGCCTGGTCCTTCCTGTCGCCTCGGCAGGTGAGTTATTAGACTCACGATTCTTCTTGTTTTCAAGTAATTTGGTTTCAATTGAATTGGGTATAGTGGTGTGATTTTGGTTGTGACTTGCTTGTGTGAATCCTTGCTGTTGTTTATTTTGCTATGGGTTGATTCCGCCATATTCTGTTGATTTCGCGTTGCGACCTGCTTGTGCGAATCCTTGCTTATGCGTTGGTTCTTGAGTTGATTTCGCCATATTCTTTTGTAACTTGTTATTGTAAACATATGAACCAAATTAGATTGCACTTTATTAGGCTGCTCCATGACATTTTGGACCTCTTCTCACGGATTTATTCATTTAACTAATTTTATTGCAATCTAATATCAAGAATGATATGCAACAACTAACTAGGATATTGCGGCTTTCGTAGAACAAGGTATGTACTGTTGGTCACTACAAATAAGCATAAAAATATATTCTAGTAAAAACTTGTTTTCCGTTTACCTGCTAATAAAATAGTCAATTATGAACTAATGATTGCAAGATTAATAATGGCCATTCTTTTTAACATTTCAAAGGTTAGGGGTATGATGGCCTGTAACTTATTAGCAACCAAGTCTTTGGAAATTGTCAAGGCTAAGATCCAAGGCCTTATTCATATGCAGAACTAGATGAAATCCCTGTAACTTTGGTTGACATGGAATGTTATGATTTAGGCTCACATACACACTACTATGCAAATTTTAATCCATTTAAGAAAACAACGTGGCATATTGTATTATCTACTGTCATATTACAACCATCACGTATTGGAAAAAGGGAAATGGTATGTTATATAAGAATAACACAGTTTAGCTTATTATGTCATGTTGCGGATATATGCCTACATGAATAAGTTAATAATTTGAACTGGATCGTTTGCCTTGTTTTGGAAATCTACATGCATACTGAATGTACCAATTGTACACTGCCATGAATAAAATGTTTTTAGATATCCAAGTCCCATGTCTCACTGTCTTTACATTTGCACTTGCCTTGACATTTGCACTTGCCTTCAATTAAATGATTGCTCCTCAGTTTTCCATTTAGTTGATCTTCGACCACAACGATAAATGATAGCTCTTTCTGATACATTTTTTCAAAAACAAAATGAGTTATTATCCAACCAAAGCAAAGCATAGCCGATCAACCGTAGTGTGTGTATGGTTCAGCTCATGCATATCTTTCTACTCAACTCAGATGTCTAATCAGATGTGTTCTATCATTCTCTTTTTTCTCCTTATTTGATGCTTTCTCCCCTCACCAATGCTTCATCAACCTTTATATAAGATTTCTGAAATCATGCAAGCACGAATTCAGTTTAACAGTTTTATTGCATGCCTTGTTGAGCTACATTACACTACTTTAACAGCTTTATTTGTAGAATATCTCAGACACGTGAAGTATTATGTTTTATTTCATTTAAGTCTTCTTTAGGGTATGATTTCGTTGAAGCCAAAGCACAAAATTTTAAAATATGCACTTATAGTTTAAAATATGCTCTAATAAATAGATGTATTGCCAACATTTGGCTTTCAGGAAGCTACTTCATGGAAGATGGAGGCACTTTTATAAAGTAGATCATGAGACATGATTGACAGCAAGGGGAGTTTGTATATTGAATAGCTCAGATACATCAGGTATTTTTATTTAAGTACCTACGTAATAAGAACATTTGCGAATCACATTTGTTTGTGAATCTTAATTTGCTTATCATTTGTTGATGTTGATGTTGATGTGTGCTTAATTAATAGTACATTGAAGGTTTAGTGCTGTAGTTGGAAAAGGAGATGATAACAGAGGTTGAAAGTGCAAAACAATTTGCAAAAGGGAACAACCGACAAGGTTCGTCATATATTTGCTTAATCTGTCAATCAGTCCAACATTTTTTTCCGTATATTTACATTTTGTATTTTCTTAAAAAAAAATGAATCAGCAATGCAATGCTTGAGAAAAAAGAAACCGTATGCAATTCATAATTATAATGATATTGTTTTATTCACTGATTTGTTTTTTTGGGACAGTAATTCACTTTGCAATCCTTCCTACAGATGCTACTTTGACTCATGAAGAATTTTGTGAAACCCTTGATGACTACCTTGGTGGATCGAGTGACAATGTAGTGAGTCTGTATATGAGTGAATGTATAATAGTGTCAGTGGGTCTGTATATAAGTGAATCGAGTGACAATGTAGTGAATTCAGTTATTTTCCATAGTGAAATTACTAATTCACAAATAGTGTAAACTTGAATTGATTTTATTTAATGTGAGTAATTATATTTGTTGTTAGTGAAATAGCAGTTATTATTATAATATTATGAAATCTTTAATTAATAGCAGTTGAGGTATAATTATTTTTAGCAGTTGTAAAACAATTTTTAACAACTGCTAGAAATAGCTGTAAAAACTGTTGACTTTATTACAATTGCCAGTTGTACTAGACATATTACAACTGTTTTTGGCAGTTGTGAAAGGGTACTTTCTGTTCTAGTGGTACCTGTGACAACACCTGTACTGATGTTACCATAGGGTCGCAAGGGTGTTGCCTTTGACTCTAAGGCAACCGACAAAAGGCAACCCCGAAAAAGTGTTGCCACAGATCATTTTTTGCCTATAGCATCACTTTTTTGCACCTACTGCATCACTTCTTTAGGGTTGCCGTAGGCCATCTATGGCATAGTGTAACATGTCGATATACAACGTTTTTTGGGCCGCTATAGTATTGTTTAATAATGGCTATATGTCGCTATAAAATACTATTTCTGTTCTAGTGACCGCACATTCCTCTCATTCTTTTGCAATGCCTTTCCGTTGCCTTTACCCTTTCCAGATTTGGATGATCCCTCATCCTTTGCCAAGTAAACGTCCGGGGTCATTCATCTCGATATTAGCATCCTCTTGCCGTAAGAACCGATCGGCCTCTAAGAAGAATTCACCAAGGTCTTTGGGTGAATCTTGTTGTAAGGAGGTTTTAAAATCCGTCTTGTCCAAGGTGCCGAAGACGACTGCCATAAATACTATGGAAGGATCTGGTCGATCCACTTACACCATCGCTGCATTAAACCTTTCCAAATATGATCGCAAGGTCTCACCGGACCTTTGTTTGATGGAGGGGAGGGTAATACAATCTTAGGCCGAGATATGAGACCCTGAATTACTCTATGAAGCAATCAACCAATGCTTTCCTATTGTTGATCGATTCACACTTATGTTGTTTGAACTACATAGCAGCGATGTTGGTCAGGAACAGGGAAATGCACTTTGCCATGATGTTATCCGACATCAATAACACTTCCATGGGGCGCATGTAGCGCATCAATTCACAGTGGGGTCGGTCCTGCCGTTGTATAGCTCCAAAGATGGAAGCTTGAAGTAAGGCGGGTTGCGAGAGTTCCTGATTTCCTACGTAAAGGGGCAGCGATTGACATTATGAACGTCACCTTGAGATGTGCCAACTCTAGAAAATCTTCGAATTAAACTGGAAAGATGTCTCTCATCAGCAAGAAGTTGTTGCTAATTGTGCAATCCAGTTATGGGGGCTTCAGCGCGAAGCTCAGAAGATGGCGAAAGTATGTCTTGCGAGCCCAGATGCACCTTGTATCTCCCATTAGTTCCCTGGTCGGTATAGCCGACCAGGCTCGGTCTTCGACCCGAATTAGAATGGCATTTCTAGTTCCCATCTCTGAGTTATCCCCTATCTGGGACATATTAGCTTGGTTCACATTAGCTTTTTCCTCCGTAAACCAGTAGTCAATGTGGTGTTGCGCTGCTCGAGGAGTGGAGGATGACTGCCCTTAGTTGTGCTTGGGTTATCATGAACAATAGGCCGAGCCAAGGGTTGCACAAATCCGGTTTGTGGTAAGATGTCGGGCAACCTGGAGCTTGGGTCAATCCGAGTTGTGGTGTCGCTGCCGCCCCAACGATGCTACTTCCAAAGAGATCTGTTGTGTTGCCCTACCTTCCATCCAATCAGGCAAAGAAACTCTCCATTATATCTTGTTGCTTGCGAAGAATTTCATCCTGATGCTCCATTCTTGTTCTCAGTTACCTAAGAAATACTCCATCTCTTCCCTCATTAAGTATAGAGAGAGATCTCCATGGGAGGAAGCCTCCTAACTTAACTCATAGCCCACGTCCTGTTCTTGGGAAGACGCTCCATCCTTCTTCTGCTTCACCATTCTTAATCCAAAAACGAGCTATTTGAAGCCTTTTGAGCTAGAAATTGCTAAAGGTGCGTCCCTCTATCCTAGCACGCCAAAGTGTTGACGTCAAAAGTTGGGACTCTTGACAATCAACCATCAAGTACGAAATCCACACATAATTCACATAATATTATCACAATCTCAATCACAAAATGCAAGAAAATAAACAAACACAAGGAGAACACGACAATTTTATAGTGGTTCGGCCAAATCCAATTCTATATCCACTCGTAATCTCTGTTTATACTGTCGATTACAGGTTACAATTGTTTGATTTGTAAGATAGTAAAGAAAAGAGACGAATTATACAAAATCCTTGTGTTAACGTTCAGTTCGGTTCAGTAATGCTGCGACAACCTTGCGCCTGATTCAGAGAAGCCAAAAAAGTCTTTTGATAAGCCTTTGAACAAAGTATTTCTAGGTGAGTTCCAGGTCGGCTAGGCTTGCCATGTGGCGGCCATCCCGGGTTGGGTTGGCCATGTGGCAGGCGATACTGATAGTCAGGGGTAGAAAGTCAGGCCCAGTCTCCATTGGTGACACAATCCTCCTTGTAATGCATGGCATAGGTGTTATGCGATCCAATAATTAAGGATGCAGGGTAGGCCATATCTGACAGTGTAATGTGCCTCGAGGACCGGGCCTTGCAGCTTTTGAAAGTTTCCGAGCTCTAGGTCGATATGGGTCGGCTCGGTATGATTGACCCGAGAAGCTTCAAACCAAAATAAGGGTGAAGAAAGAGAAAAAACCATCCCGACCTGGGTCAGGTCGACCCGGGTTTATCCGACCCGAAATGAATCTTTAGTTTTAAGGTCTGAGGATCTAAAATTCAGGTCGAGTTGAACTTAGTCGACTCGAGATGCAGATCGAATCAAGAGTTGTGACGACCATGGTAAAAGGTGTGTCAACATTTTGCCCGTCTAGAATATATCTATCTTGATGAAGGAAGGTATGTTCTGGATAATCCACTATCCATAGAAATTCAAGAGAACGCATTGCAAGAAATCAAAAGTGCCAGATTGCACCCGATCGTATTAAATAATAGTAGAAGACCAGAAAGCCCACGATCATTGTTGATCGTATTAACAGAAAACCCAAAAATCCATGGTCACGCCTGACCATATTATAAGAAAACCAGAAGATCGGAATACCAAGAAACCCGATGACTGCTTTGGGTCATAATTGTAAAAGAAATCCAAGAAAACTAGAGCCTCGTCAGACCCACCCATTCGTTAGAATAATCCACACCAATAAGGAAATCAGGCAAACCATTATGTCAAATCCTAACCGTTTCCGTTTTAGCCTTTTCAAATATAAACCATGTTTTGACATCCTATTGAGTATAATATATACTCGGCCTATGTATGAATTGCCTTGTTAAAACCTAACAAGAAAACTCAACCCTTCGGGTATCAACCGTACCCGAAAATCCAGATTGAGCATAAGCCATACTCGAGTTATGATTTAGTTTTCTTGTCAAATCCTGACAAGTTAATCCATCCTCATAGTTATAAACCATACCAGGAGATTTAAATCAAGTATAAACCATACTGTACAATCCAAATCGAGTACAAACTGTACTTACACCGTGGTAGGATTATGCTTACCATAACCTGACGAGATAACTCATCCCTATGTATAGTCCATACCTAAAGTCCAGAAATAAGTATAATCCATACTTAGATTTGTGATTGACTAGTATTGTCATATTCTGACAAGACACTTATGCACACTCAAACATAGTCCATGCTTGAGCATTCTTTTTAATGAATTGAAAATTATCTCATAACCAAAACAAAGCCTGGTTAGTTTGACATTGAATCTAGAGCACGCTTAGGGACTAAATTCTAATATCGTACATGCGTTTCTTGTAACGACCCATATTCTACGCATCATAGGATCGTAGGATATTTATTTCTTTCACATATGAAGTCGTATGGTCATGTAACTTTGGAAGACGACTATTGTGGTCATTTCCCATATTCATGATTTTTCCCGATTTTTAAATGACCATTTTACCCCTAGTTGGCACTGTTTTGGCCATAACTTTTGACTGGAAAGGAATTTTGACCTGAAACCACTTCCATTGGCTCCGGATGATGGTTTCTCTTTTCGTAGAGTGGTCACATTAGCCAAACGAACTCACCGTTTGGGAGACATGGCTGAAACAAGTTTCAGATGGTGAAAAACAGCTTAATTGGGCTTAACCGGGTGATTAGCAGCTAGGCCCAGAGGGGAATTTCGGGTTTAGAGGTATAGGAGGACTGATTAGGGTTAGGAAATCACTTTCATTTCAGTTTTGAGCCGCCACAAATCTTCTTGAGACCTTAGTAATGGCTTCCATCCTCTAAAACCACTCCAAAACACATTTTTAGTGAAGATTAAACCTAAACTACATCAAAGCAAGGCCAAATAGCAACAAAGCACGGTTGGAGCTGCTGCTATACATAGGAATTCAACCCAAACAGAGAATATTTCAGATTTGGTGTTTTATTTTGTGGCAAAGGTGAGTGATTTGCATAGTTTTTGCACTAATTACGGTAATTAAGGGTAATTAGTGAAGATTAGCGAATTTATACACTAATAAATTCTGGAAAAATGTTTAGAAATTCGAAAATGATATTTTATGCCTCTGGTAGAAATTTGGTTTAATTTGATTGAGTTTTGTTAACCCTATGATTAGATTTACTTAAACATGCTTAAGGGAAAATAAGGGGTTTTGGGCACATTTGATCCATTTTGACATGTAAATTCATTGTTTTGGTGTTTGTGGTTAGTTTGCTATGTTGTTATGGCTATTTGACATGATTTGTGATTGATTAGAATAGTTAGATTTGTCGAAAACGTCGTCGAATGGCGTAAATAAGTTGCTGGAAAAGTTGCAGAAAGTTGTGCAGGGTTTCAGATCGGATCGGATATGGGCTCGGATCGGATAGGAGACCTGGATAAGGAACCCGACCCGAACTGGAACCTGGCACAAAAGAAATTTGGCAAGAAGGAAGACCACTGCTTAAAATCGGAGTGGGAGAGAACGGATCGGATCGGAACTATGGAGAAGGATCAGATCGGAGTAGGAGGGAGCGGATCGGATCAGAAGAATAATGGAGGCCAGATCGGATCGAGGCTACGACTGGAGTAAGGCGAAGGGATCGGATCGGATCGGAGTGGATGGAAAACGAGGGAGCTGATCGGAGAAGGAGCATGAACTGGAAGAAAGACAGCAACCCGACCCGACCCGGAGGAGGACACCGACCCGACCCGAAGTGAAGTACCCGACCCGAACCAAATGGAAAGGTGACAAGGAAGGAGGACCGACCCGAACCGACGAGGGTAATGACTACCGAACTGAACCGAATCCTAGGGCTGCTACTGCACGACAACTCTTCTGAGGACCCACTCCAATTCGACCAAACCCGAGATGCAAAGGAAGTCCAAATGAGAAGTTAGAGCTCAAGATCCAGATGGGAATCAACGAGTTCGCTTTATGATTGGGCTTTGCTGCGGGACGCGTGTTAAGGGGTTATCGATGTCTATAGCTTTGGACCACTATGGTAGGAGGTACGAAGGCGGATTCAGGGCCATTATGGCATTGGTAGGACCAAGGGCTACGACCAATGTGGTGGGTCATTGAAATGTTTGGTCATGACTCCATGTGTTTAGCTTGGTCACAGCAGGGTTTCTACAAGTCGGGATTCGTCATTACCTCAATTCGTCCAATGTTCCAAAGTGGTAGATACCGTACGCTTTACGCACTGAGTGAGAGATGTGAGGATGATTGCTATGGATGATTTGTTTGCTATCATTATGACATGCACACCCCACCCCCGTATTCTTACACTCTTTATTATGGCACCTTAGAGTATTGTACGGTATGTGGTACTAACTCTTTGGTTGCAGGTCCAGGTTCAGGTATGGTTTAGTATACCTGTTATTATTCTGTTTAGATGCTTATCGCTCATACCAGGCTTTATGTCTGACCCAGAGTTTTATGTCTCCTCTTATTACTCTGGGTGCTCACACGAGCAGACTAGAGACAGGTTAGCCGGTGATGCACGGGTAGATGATCCGGAGACGAGCAGGAGGCTTCCACGTAATATATATATATATAGTATTCTCCCTGTGTTGTTGAAGATCACTGCTTAGGCTTTGGTGGTGCATCTTCTATTTTAGCTTTCTTTTGTTAGAGACAGTAAATTTGAAAAGTTGTAATAAGCTGTATTTGGATTTCCGCTGCTCTGATGTTGATGTTGATTTTAGTTATCAGCTTATGCACTGTCTCACCTGTTTTATGTCAAGTATGTTATTATTATATTTATTCCATGCGCTGTGAGACATTCTACAGGTTCCTTGATTAGTTCATTCCCTTCTTTCCCTTCTTTGGCGACCGTTCCGTGCTAACTGGACATGTGTACAGCGCACTTTTGGAGTAAATGTCGGTTGGTGCGGGGCGGGTCGTCACACTTGGTATCAGAGCTCTAGGTTGCGTAGTTAACCTAAGGAAGTTATCCGGGAGAGATAATATACGTATATGAGAGAGCGTATTTGTGATTACTTTGGTTTTTAAAAGCTATATGTATATACTATTACTAGTATAAGGATGAAGTCGTACTGCACTAGCACCACTATGGAGTCGTTAATCGTTTCCTTTTTCAGATTGACGATGAGCCGATATACTAGAGGTGCTGGTAGGGGAGCCAATAATGGGAATGCTGCTGACATGAGGACGATGTTTACTGACCTCATGAGAGAGATGCTTAGAGATGTACAGAGGGCAGCTCCCAATGGTGGAAATGGTGGTGGTCCAATAGTGCAGGCACCAAGAGTCGACTTCGCCAAGCTGAATAAGGATTATACTAGCCTTGGTGGGAAGCCGTTCCACGGAACGGAGTCGGCCACGGATGTTCAGGATTGGTTGGATAGTTGCGAACGTTTCTTCGAGGATTTAGGTATCGAGGATGCGATGAAGAGAAAGCTAGCGTCCCGTCAGCTGCAAGGGCGGGCAATGAATTGGTGGAATGCTATAAAGGCAGCTACTCCCGAAGATCAGATTACTTGGGAGCAGTTTAAGGCTCGCTTTAGCGAGAAGTTCATTCCGGCTGCTCAGAAGTCAGTGTTGTTTAAGAAATTCTTGGAGCTCAAGCAGAATGGCAGAGCTGTCTCGGAGTATATTGCTGAATTTGACACTTTATCAAAATATGGGTTATCTCCTATTAATACTGCCGAGAAAAAGAATGAGAAATTCATAACTGGTTTGGATCAGTACTTGGGGGAAAGACTTATTAACCACATCGATGAGACGTTTGAATCGATTGTGGGGAAAGCATTAAGATCAGAAAGTCTCTACCCTAAGCCGAAGACTGAGGTTGCATCTGCGGAAGAGCCAAAACCACAAGCAAGTGGTGGAGGCAAGGGTGGTTCCCAGAATAAGAGAAAGCAGAATCAGACTAAAGATGGCCAGAAGAAAAAGAATAAGCAAGATGTGGAGTGCTTCAGCTGTGGTAAGAAGGGCCATTATGCTAGTAATTGTCGGGCCAAGCCAGCGGATAGGAAGTGCTTCAACTGTGGCCAAATGGGACATCACAAGGACAAGTGTCCACAACCCCCTAAAGAAAAGCAAATGGTGAAAGCCTACGCTCTTAATGCTATTCCTTCTTCGTCGAATGCCCCAACTGCGGTGGAGAAGGGAAAGAATGTCGTCATTCAAGGCATGCTTTCTGTTTATGATGTTCCTGTTAGAGTTTTGTTTGATACCGGAGCTTCCAGTTCTTTCATATCTAGTGACCTGGTAGATAGGTTGGGATTGGAGCCCGAGATTGTCGATAGACCTTTAATAGTGACGAACCCGATTGGTGGTTCGACTAGCCTTAGCATGATTTGTCGTAATGTGGTCTTATCGAGTCATGGATGCATGTTTGTTTGTGATTGCTTTGTTTTGGGCTTTACTGGGTTTGGCATTATTTTGGGGGTAGATTGGCTCCAAAGATACGGGGTGGTGGTAGACTGTGAGGGCTTTTTAGTGACAGCTAGAGCGGGTGATGGGCGGAGGATAGCGTTTGGTGGTCTACCCAGTAAGGGGGTATTGGCTAGTTTTCTAAACTCCCTCGACATTCCGCATAGTGAGTTGTCAGGTTTGCCCGTGGTTGGCCAGTATCCGGATGTTTTCGAAGAAGTGATCGGGCTTCCACCACACCGAGAGATTGAGTTCCGTATTGATTTGGTAGAAGATGCCAGACCTATAGTGATGCCACTTCGTCGTATGGCACCAAGAGAGCAGCGAGAGCTCGAGGTGCAAGTCAGCGATCTTTTGAAGAAGGGATTTATCAGAAGGAGTGTTTCTGAATGGGGAGCACCAGTTGTGTTTGCTACCAAGGCGGATGGTTCCCTTCGTTTGTGTGTAGACTACCGCGAGTTGAATAAAGTGACGAGGAAGAACAAGTATCCTCTACCGCGGATAGATGATTTGTTCGATCAGTTGAGTGGCGCGAGAGTATTTTCTCAGTTGGATCTCGCGACAGGTTTTCATCAGCTTAGAGTGGAAGCTGAGAGTATAGCTAAAACGGCATTTCGAACGCCGTCTGGATTTTATGAATGGTTGGTCATGCCATTCGGGCTGACCAATGCCCCAGCATATTTTGTGGATCTTATGAATAGGGTATTCAGAGATCAGTTGAATAAGTTTGTCCTTGTGTTCGTTGATGATATTTTGGTCTATTCGAGGACAGAGGAAGAACACAAGGAACATTTAAGAGTAGTGATGGAGGTGTTGAGAAAACACCAATTGAAAGCAAAGTTTTCTAAGTGTCACTTCTGGAAGAGGGAAGTGAGGTTCTTGGGCCATGTTGTATCAGAGAATGGTATTGCCGTGGACCCGGCGAAGGTGGCTACGGTACAAGATTGGCCTACGCCCAAGAATGCAACAGATGTAAGAAGTTTCTTGGGGTTAGCTGGATATTATCGTAAGTTTATCCAAGGTTTCTCCAAGTTAGCAGCACCATTGACCCAGTTGACCAAGAAGAATCAAGCTTTTGTCTGGGATGAAAGGTGCGAGAATACATTCAAGAGTCTAAAGGACAAGTTGACGAGCGCACCAGTGTTAGTCATTCCTGAGGGGGATAAAGAGATGACGGTATACACAGATGCCTGTGGTACCGGACTGGGTGCTGTATTGATGCAAGGCGGTAGGGTTGTAGCTTATGCAAGTCGGCAATTGAAACCGCACGAGAGAAGATACCCTACCCATGTTTTAGAATTGGCAGCGATCGTGTTCGTGTTAAAGATGTGGAGACACTATCTCTTGGGAGAAAGATTTGAGCTGTTTACAGATCATAAGTCGTTGAAGTATCTCTTCTCCCAGAAGGATCTAAATCTCCGGCAACAAAGGTGGTTAGAGTTCTTGGCTTCCTATGATTTTGACATCGCATATACACCGGGAAAGGGCAATGCGGTGGCTGATGCATTGAGTAGAAGACATGCCAGTTTAGGGGCTATGTTTTTAGAATGGAAGCAACTGGAGTATATCGCGGGGTTTGATTTCAGACCAAAGTGCGAATTGGATCCAGAAATGTTAGCAAGTTTGACGATCAGACCCACTTTGATTGAGCGGATCAGCTCTAGTCAGAGGGACGATCCTAACCTATTGGAAATCATCTCCAAGTTAGAGATGGGTATCGATGAGGAGATGAACAAGTATGGGCTTGATCGAGATGGATGGCTTAGGAAGAATGGAAAGCTTGTTGTACCCAATGTCAATGGATTGAGAGATGAAGTGCTTAGAGAATGTCATCACTCAAAGCTGACTATACACCCCGGTGGTAATAAGATGTATCGAGATATGAAGCAGACTTACTACTGGGAAGGGATGAAAAGAGACGTTGGGAAGTTTATATCCAAGTGCATGAATTGTCAGCTAGTTAAAGCCGAGCAAAAGAAGCCTAGTGGGTTGTTACAGCCCTTAGAAATTCCCGAATGGAAATAGGAGCAAGTCTCGATGGATTTCATTGATGGTTTACCAAGGACTAGATCGGGACATGATAGCATTTGGGTAGTTGTGGATCGACTGACTAAAAGTGCAAGATTTATACCAGTCAAATCGACCAGAACGGCAGCTAAGTTAGCAGAATTGTATATGAAGTGGGTAGTGAGATTTCATGGAGTACCTAAAAGCATTGTGAGCGACCGAGACCCGTTGTTCACTAGTGGGTTTTGGAAGAGCTTACAAGAGGCTCTAGGGTCAGAGTTACATCTCAGTACCGCATATCATCCTCAGACCGACGGTCAGACGGAGAGGGTGAATCGTATTTTGGAAGATCTCTTGAGAGCATGTATATTGGATTTTGGTGGATCATGGGATGACCATTTGCATCTAGTAGAGTTTGCATATAATAATAGCTACCAATCCAGTATCGGTATGGCCCCGTTTGAAGCTTTGTACGGAAGACCGTGCAACTCACCATCATGTTGGATAGAGACTGGCGAAAAGTTTGTGCTTGGACCAGATATGGTGAGGGAAACTTCAGATAAGATTAAGATCATTCAACAACGAATGAAGGCTGCCCAAGATAGGCAGAAGAGTTATGCTGATAAGAGGAGAAGAGACCTAAAATTCTCCGTTGGTGACTTGGTGTTTGTCAAGATTTCTCCGTTGAAGAGCGTAATACGATTTGGCAAGAGAGGCAAGTTGGCACCAAGATTTGTTGGCCCATTCCCTGTTCTTGAACTAGTCGGAAATTTGGCATACAGAATTGACTTACCGGAGAAGATGGCGGGAGTTCACGACGTATTTCATGTTTCCCAACTAAGGAAGTTCGTTCACGACTCAGATATGACTATTTCACCTGATCAGTTAGAGGACTTCGAAGTAGAACCCGAGGCGGTTGGAAACCGCAAGCCGGCCCGTATTGTCGAGCACGACATGAAGCAACTTCGAAGAAAGGCGGTGAAGCTAGTCAAGGTTCAGTGGGGCGAGGACGAGAATGATTGTACTTGGGAGACAGAGGAGAACATTAGAAAGACACACCCAGAACTCTTTACCTGGTAAGATTTTGACTTCGATTTAGTTTTCCGCATACTAGGATAGGTTTGTTTTGCTTGTTTTGCATGTTTGATTGATGTATGTGGTTGTTAGGCATGCGGGTTCCTTTATATGTTTTGGGTTAAGGAATTTCGGGGACGAAATTTCTTAAGGGGGGGAGAGTGTAACGACCCGTATTCTACGCATCATAGGATCGTAGGATATTTATTTCTTTCACATATGAAGTCGTATGGTCATGTAACTTTGGGAGACGACTATTGTGGTCATTTCCCATGTTCATGATTTTTCCCGATTTTTAAATGACCATTTTACCCCTAGTTGGCACTGTTTTGGCCATAACTTTTGACTGGAAAGGAATTTTGATCTGAAACCACTTCCATTGGCTCCGGATGATGGTTTCTCTTTTCGTAGAGTGGTCACATTAGCCAAACGGACTCACCGTTTGGGAGACATGGCTGAAACAAGTTTCAGATGGTGAAAATCAGCTTAATTGGGCTTAACCGGGTGATTAGCAGCTAGGCCCAGAAGGGAATTTCGGGTTTAGAGGTATAGGAGGACTGATTAGGGTTAGGAAATCACTTTCATTTCAGTTTTGAGCCGCCACAAATCTTCTTGAGACCTTAGTAATGGCTTCCATCCTCTAAAACCACTCCAAAACACATTTTTAGTGAAGATTAAACCTAAACTACATCAAAGCAAGGCCAAATAGCAACAAAGCAAGGTTGGAGCTGCTGCTATACATAGGAATTCGACCCAAACAGAGAATATTTCAGATTTGGTGTTTTATTTTGTGGCAAAGGTGAGTGATTTGCATAGTTTGTGCACTAATTACGGTAATTAAGGGTAATTAGTGAAGATTAGCGAATTTATACACTAATAAATTCTGGAAAAATGTTTAGAAATTCGAAAATGATATTTTATGCCTCTGGTAGAAATTTGGTTTAATTTGATTGAGTTTTGTTAACCCTATGATTAGATTTACTTAAACATGCTTAAGGGAAAATAAGGGGTTTTGGGCACATTTGATCCATTTTGACATGTAAATTCATGGTTTTGGTGTTTGTGGTTAGTTTGCTATGTTGTTATGGCTATTTGACATGATTTGTGATTGATTAGAATAGTTAGATTTGTCGAAAACGTCGTCGAATGGCGTAAACAAGTTGCTGGAAAAGTTGCAGAAAGTTGTGCAGGGTTTCAGATCGGATAGGAGACCTGGGCAAGGAACCCGACCCGAACTGGAACCTGGCACAAAAGAAATTTGGCAAGAAGGAAGACCACTGCTTAAAATCGGAGTAGGAGAGAACGGATCGGATCGGAACTATGGACAAGGATCGGAGTAGGAGGGAGCGGATCGGATCGGAAGAATAATGGAGGCCAGATCGGATCGAGGCTACGACTGGAGTAAGGCGAAGGGATCAGATCGGATCGGAGTGGATGGAAAACGAGGGAGCTGATCGGAGAAGGAGCATGAACTGGAAGAAAGACAACAACCCGACCCGACCCGGAGGAGGACACCGACCCGACCCGAAGTGAAGTACCCGACCCGAACCAAATGGAAAGGTGACAAGGAAGGAGGACCGACCCGAACCGACGAGGGTAATGACTACCGAACCGAACCGAATCCTAGGGCTGCTACTGCACGACAACTCTTCTGAGGACCCACTCCAATTCGACCAAACCCGAGATGCAAAGGAAGTCCAAATGAGAAGCTAGAGCTCAAGATCCATATGGGAATCAACGAGTTCGCTTTATGATTGGGCTTTGCTGCGGGATGCGTGTTAAGGGGTTATCGATGTCTATAGCTTTGGACCACTATGGTAGGAGGTACGAAGGCGGATTCAGGGCCATTATGGCATTGGTAGGACCAAGGGCTACGACCAATGTGGTGGGTCATTGAAATGTTTGGTCATGACTCCATGTGTTTAGCTTGGTCACAGCAGGGTTTCTACAAGTCGGGATTCGTCGTTACCTCAATTCGTCTAGTGTTCCAAAGTGGTAGATACCGTACGCTTTACGCACTGAGTGAGAGATGTGAGGATGATTGCTATGGATGATTTGTTTGCTATCATTATGACATGCACACCCCACCCCCGTATTCTTACACTCTTTATTATGGCATCTTAGAGTATTGTACGGTATGTGGTACTAACTCTTTGGTTGCAGGTCCAGGTTCAGGTATGGTTTAGTATACCTGTTATTATTCTGTTTAGATGCTTATCGCTCATACCAGGCTTTATGTCTGACCCAGATTTTTATGTCTCCTCTTATTACTCTGGGTGCTTACACGAGCAGACTAGAGACAGGTTAGCTGGTGATGCACGGGTAGATGATCCGGAGACGAGCAGGAGGCTTCCACGTAATATATATATAGTATTCTCCCTGTGTTGCTGAAGATCACTGCTTAGGCTTTGGTGGTGCATCTTCTATTTTAGCTTTCTTTTGTTAGAGACAGTAAATTTGAAAAGTTGTAATAAGCTGTATTTGGATTTCCGCTGCTCTGATGTTGATGTTGATTTTAGTTATCAGCTTATGCACTATCTCACCTGTTTTATGTCAAGTATGTTATTATTATATTTATTCCATGCGCTGTGAGACATTCTACAGGTTCCTTGATTAGTTCATTCCCTTCTTTCCCTTCTTTGGCGACCGTTCCGTGCTAACTGGACATGTGTACAGCGCACTTTTGGAGTAAATGTCGGTTGGTGCGAGGCAGGCCGTCACATTTCTCAACTTAGCCACTTATTTACTGGATGGTATTACTATCGAGAACAAAGTATGTCCCAGGATTAATTCCTAATCCATGTGCATATTTGAGTCGACTTAGTCATCCGAAAATCAAATACATATCTCATTCTCAAGAAAGTGAAAATCCATTGTGATCTAATCCAGATCAGCTAATTATGATCTCACGATTGCTCAGCCCTGGATCACTCCCATTCCAAGGAGCATGGGCAGGTGTTAGTGCCTGTGTAGGCGCTGCTGATTGTTCGACATATATGGGCAACTCTCTATGTTTGTTCCACTCTTCAATAAGGTCACACAAGTGTCTGTAGTCGTTGGTAGCATGGTCTGCCATATCATGAAACATGCAATGCAACCTAAAATCCCTCTCTATCTAAGTTGGCTCCTTTTTGGGAGGCTTAGGAAAGGAATCGTTCCTCGCACATCGAGATATATATCCAGTAGTGAAGAATTAAGCTTGATATACTTGTCGTACTCGGGTTCTCTCTGGAAACGCACATTCCTCTCTTTCTTCTATAAGGCCTTTCCCTTGCCTTTGCTCTTTCCAGGTTTGGATGATCCCCTATCCTCTGCCAAGTAAAAAATGGGATCATCCACCTCGATATTAACATCCTCTTGCTGAACTGGTCGGCCTACAAGAAGAATTCACCAAGATCTTTAGGTGGATCTCGTTGTAAGGAGATTTTGAAATTTGTCTTGTCCAAGATGCCGAAGATGGTTGCCATAAGTACCATGGAAGGGTCTGGTTAGTCCAATGACACCATCGCTGCATTAAACCTTTCCAAATATGATCTTAGGTTCTCGTCATACCTTTGTTTGATAGAGGTGAGGGTCATGACATCGTTAGGCCGAGATATGAGGCCCTGAATTACTCTATGAAGCAAGCAAGCAATGCATTCCAGTTGTTGATCGATTCAGACTTCTGTTGTCTGAACCACATAGCAACGATGTTGGTCAGGAACAGGGAAATGCACTTTGCCATGACGTTATCCGACGTCGATAGCACTTCAATAGGGCGCATGTAGCGCATCAATGCACAGTAGGGTCGGTCCTTCCATTGTATAGCTCCAAGCATGGAAGCTTGAAGTCAGGCGGATTGCAAGAGTTCCCGATTTCTCACGTAAAGGGGTTGCGATTGACGTTATCCATGTCGCCTTGAGATGTGTCGCCCCAAGAAAATCGTTAAATTAAACTGGGAAGCTGGCTCTCATCCTAAGAAGTTGCAGCCAATTGTGCAATAGAGTGCTGGGGGCTTCAGCGTGAAGCTCAGAAGATGGTAGAAGTATGTCTTGCACTCCCCAGGCGCGCCTCGTATCTCCCACCAGTTCGCGGGTCGGTATAGCCGAGCCGACCCTGGTCAGTCTGATTGACCCGACCTAGGATAACATTTCCAGT
The DNA here is from genome assembly GCA_030737875.1 of Allium sativum. Taxonomy (NCBI): domain Eukaryota; kingdom Viridiplantae; phylum Streptophyta; class Magnoliopsida; order Asparagales; family Amaryllidaceae; genus Allium; species Allium sativum. Next base: position 80,651,196 of record CM060927.1, on the reverse strand, counting down.
TCCCATCTTTGAGTTTCCCTCCGTTGAGGCTATATTAGCTTGGTTTATATTAGCATTTTCCTCCATAACACCGGGAGCTGATGTGGTATTGCGTTGCTCGAGGAGTGGAGGATGACTACCCCCAGTTGTGTTTGGGTTGGCATGAATAGTAGGCCGAACCAAGGGTTGCATAAATTCGGTTGTAGTAAGATATCGGGCCTATCCGGAGCTTGGGTCGACCCGAGTTGTGGTCCCCATGTTGCACCAGCGATGCTATTTCCAGGGAGGGCTGTTGGGTTGCCCTATCTTCCATCCAATCGAGCAAAGATACTCTCCATCATCTCTTATTGCGTACGAAGTTCATACAAATTCTCCACCCTTGTTCTCAATTCCTACAGAACACCATCCATCTCTTCCCTAGTTAAGTATAGAGATGGATCTCTATGGGAGGAAGCCTCCTGACTTACCTCATTTCCCACGGCCTGTGCTTTGGAAGATGCTTCATCCTTCTTCCGCTTCACCATTCCTAATCCAAAAATAAGCTATCCGAAGCCTTTCGAGCTGGAAATTGTTGAAGGTGCGTGTCCCCCTCCTGGCGCGCTAAAGTGTTGACATCAAAAAGTGGGACTCTTGATAATCAACACCCAAAGTATGTATTCCACACACAAATCACATAATATTCTCCCAATCTCAATCACAGAATGCAAAAAAAAAAAACATAGAGCACATGATAATTTTATAGTGGTTCGGCCAAATCCAAGCCTATATCCACTCATAATCTCTGTTTATGCTGCCGATTACATGTTACAATAGTTTGACGTGTAAAAGAGTAGAGAAAGGAGATGAATTATACAAAATCCTTGGATTAAAGTTCATCTCGGTTCTGTAACAGTACAACAGCCTTGCGTCTGATTTAAAGAAGCCAAAAAGTCCTTTGTTCTGCCTTTGAACTGAATATTTATAGGTGAGTTCCAAGTCGGCTCGACCTGCCACGTGGAGGCCATCCTGAATTGGGTCGGCCACGTAGCAGGCAATGTTGATAATGAAGGGTAGGCAGCTAGGCCTAGTCTCCATAGGTGACACAGTACTCCTTGTAATGTGTGGCACACGTGTTATTCGATCTATTAATTAAAGATGCAGGGTAGGCCATAGCTGACCGAGTAAAGTGCCTCGAAGATAGGGCCTTGAAGCTTTTGACCGTTTCCAAGCTCCGGGTTGGTACGAGTCGGCTCGGTGTGATCGAATCAAGAAGCTTTGAACAAAAATAAGGGTGAACAAAGAGAAAAAATCATGCTGACCCGGGTTAGGTCAACTTGGGGTTATCCGACCCAAAATGAATCTTTAGTTTTAAGGTCTGAGGATCCAAAATTCGGGACGAATTGAACTTAGTCGACTCGAGATACAGATTGAATCAAGAGTCATGATGGCCTTGGTAAAAGGCGCATCAAATGTAGTTCACTAATTTTGTATACAATGTCACATTTGGACATAGTCAATTGTGCTATACTTATAAAATGTTTGTCACACGTTAGAACTGATTTCATCGAATTTGGAGCAAGTAAAATTTTAGGCTAAAATCAAATATCATTCAATTTTAGATCAAATGGAATACGAAAGCATCAACTGTTGGTGAGTTTACTCATCTTTAAGTAATTTATGTGGTATTTATATTGTTATAGGTGGTTTTGGATGCATAGACGGTGGTTTATATATTGTTGTCTGATTATTAGGTTTGATTGAATTCCTGCATTTGGCATAAACAACTTTTTTTAGCAAGGCCAAACGATATTTATGGTGGACCTTTCACTATTTTATTATAAGGGACCGGAGATAGACAAAGTGTCTATCTACTATAAAGGTTTTTAAAGCGGATTGACCACTACTACATAAAGATTTTAAAATGGATTGTTCAATGTCAAAAATAAATTAGCTAGAAGCAATAAAGTTAGACCAAATTCCTAAACAACTATCACCATTAACACATTATAGCTCCACGCAAGAAGAAACATATAATCCAAAAAGGTTGCCAAAAGGCAATCAAGTATGAAATCGACATTCACTATGCAGGGTGAGGATAGTAACACTTATTGAATCACCTAACTGCGGCAGCTATAAACTTTCGTCCACAAAACAAAACAACACAACATAGGACTTTACATATCTAAAGACACAGAATATCAAACTTGCAACAAAACGTTACACACAGAGCATCCTTGACATCAACACTAGAGGGTTACAAATACATGTTTCTCTTAGAGCAAATACTGACATAAGTAGGAAAAATATGTTGCATCGATTTGAAAGAAGAAAACATGCAAAAAATCATACTCACCAAGTGATAACCCGATGCCAAAAGCTCCAACATTGCATTGCAATCGCTAGGAAGGAGACACGGTGTGGAGCTAATGAAAGAAACACTCTAAAATCACATGACTGACATCCTAAAATCCAAAACCCATTGAAATAACTCCTAGCAACAAACGCTTAAGTGTCTGGGGCGACACGCAGAAAGACCACAGATCCAAAAAACAATTTCAACCTCCAACCTAATTCCAAGAGCCGCCTTGCCAAGCTATGTAGTGAAGGCACATCAGTCAAAGCCAAGGACATCGTATTCCACAAATCAAAACATTACTGGTTCTACTTTATTGCTTGACAAAGGGAGCAGTCACAACTGAAAAAGAAAGGATGGGATGGCAAAGAGGGTCCAGACGAGGAAGATTGAAACTGGACGCGGCCTCTCATAAAACCCGAGAAATAAAAAAGCAGCGCATGGAAAGTACAGGGATTGAGGGTTCGGAAATAGGGAGATGAAGCTACAAACCACAATGGAGAAAGATAGGGTATGGGTGAATAGATTAAAGAAAGGAGGAGGTTAGATTAGGAGATGTGAAAAGGGGGGTTCTTGGGATCCTATTCCCCATTGATGAGGGAAGCACCAACTTAATGAACTGGCATAAGCAACCTTAAAAAAAATTGTTCAATGTTTGAACTACTTAGGGTGCATTCTCAACGAACGATAACGGGACATTTGAGCGTGGCATTTGAGCATGACACTGTTGTGAACGGGAAATGTGTTTTTTGCTGCAAACGTGTTCTGACTAATTGCCTCTTAGGATCGTTAATGTGGTTTAAAATTATAAAGGATTATGTTAATTATCCTACTGAATTATTCACATTTTTCAAATCTATGAAATTCATTTTAATAATAAATTTGTTTGAAATTTATAAATGATAAAATCCTTTAAAATGAATGTTTTTTAAGAACATTTTTTTTGGCATAGTAAGCAAATTTTTCTGGTCCCTCACACTACACCATATCAATGAATTTGGCACACAGGGATGCATATATAAAATTGGGCTATAAGCCGTATCAAATTTGATAGTGCTAAAATCTGTATCAAACTACATTTTGCGATCCGCACCACTCCAAACACCCTTAATCTGACCATCCATCAACGAAGTCCCGGATCAGTTCATTTGATATGTCTTTGGACCGTATGAAATTCGTATCAAATTTTTCCCCCGTACCTCCATACAGGCACAATCGAGTTTTGCCACATCAAAACTTTCGGTAGAATAATCCCTCTTTTTATTTTGCAATGGTGACCACCGAATACCCAAATTAGGGTTTTGGTACTCGACCGATTTCCTTTGTCAATAAGCCATCCACCGCAGTCCATGAGTTATCGTCAGCTTGCGCTGCCTTCAGCTGACCGGCGAAGCCTTAGTCCACCGCTGTCCATCCTTCTTGTCGCCTCTGGCGGTGAGTACTAGATCACAGTTAAATTTAAATATGAATTGGGTTTAATTTGGGTTTAATTTGAATTCGAATTGGGTTTAATTTGAATTTTCATGCCTTAGTTTAAAAATATGAATGATAGATAGTTGCATGTGATTGTCTACCTAGAATTCATGCTGCTATTGCATTTAAATTGGGTATTATCCCCAGTATTATAGTGCGGTAGTGTATTTTCTATCATTTACTTGTGCTGTATTTGTCTACCTTGAATTCAGACACTTTTACTTATGCTGCCATGCTCATTTGTGTGTATTATTACGCCATGTACACTGATCCTTATAACTGATCTGAAGTGCATATGTATGACTTAATTTGAGAACTAAAGCATACAAGTTCTGTTGACTGAACTGCATGTATCTGGTAATTGATATTGGGAAATTTGTGTGATTGAGTAGAAATGCCGGTGATGGATGCATGAATGAAAATAGAATGACATTTATAGGTTGAGATTTAGTCAATTTGTTTGGTGTGTCAAGTGTGTTACACTGCGTGTGAGTAAAGGCGTAAAACTGCTTTTCCATTTATGACTTGCTGTCTTGAACCAAGTTTCTTTGTGCTCATGTAACCAATCATTTTTGTTAGTCAACCCATGGCAAAAATAGAAGCTGACTATTATAACATGTGTGTGCAGCAGCCTCCGTCATTTGGATGAAGCTAATAAGCTTGGATTTGAGTGTGTTGATCTAAACTTCAGGTAATATCTCGCTTTTTTCCATCTCCTCATCTCAGATACACTACATTAGATAAAGGTGATATAATAGAGAGGGAAAGGCTATAGCAATGTTATATCTACATTACAGCCATGTGACAAGGAGAATTATAATAATGTGGACATATCTTCTAAATTGCTCTTTAATTAGGCTATAACAACTGTCTTTAATCGAGACTCAGTCTCGACTGAACTAGTAAAAATGTTGTAGACTTGCAATATTCAGCTACTAACGAAAATAATAATGTGGACATATCCTATCCTGAACTATGCGGTTTGCACTTTTTTTATAGGTCTTTGTTGTGTACATGCTATATTCTATCCAAGCTAACTTATTACCAGGCCTCTTGAAGTTTTCTTAGATCTGAGTAGTTCTTTGAGAGAATTGAGTGTGTTGATCTTCCTGAAGGGTTCCTTCATGTCTTGAATAGAATGCAATGTTGCTTAGCTGGTTTATGATCTTTTGTCTGTTTTGGAGGATGTTCATCTTGAAAGAAGCATTGATTCAACAGGTTGCTGCACTTTAGCTCATGATGCCGGTTCGGGTATTTATCCCAGCTTATTGTAATGTAACATTATGTATCTACTTTAATGTAATGAAACAGCGTGTGTCTTATTTGTTGTAATATAATCAAATAGCATGTATCATTATATATTATAATGTAATGAAATATTTCATACAATTGTTTCGTTTACTGTTAGAATTAGTGTATCATGTGTTATATATGCTTTGTGTTACAAATAATATGTGCTGCAGTTTTTGCTTATATATATATATATATACATAATATATACATAAGATACGGTTTATAGCCGTATCTACTTACGCTTTAGATACGGCCAATAGCTGTATGTTATCACATTGGGATACGGTTTTAAGCCGTATCTAAAAATTTAACACGGCATTTTTTGATACGGCTTTTTGCCGTGCCTAAATGCATTAGATACGGCTAAAAACACAGCCTAATTAACATATATGGGTCACTAGATTTTATTAAACATAAAGAAGAAGGAAAAAAACAAAGCAAATTACACAACACACAACAAAGACAAAAAAAGAATCATGCAAACACAACAATAACAAAAAAGCTAAATAAGAAGATATAGAAAAACAATCCCTTCTTCCACCTGTCAAGTTCACTTTTATTAAAGAGAAAGCCACAGGGTTGCAACCCCAAATATATTTCATGCATTAGCACATTACATATCACAGCTAGGGTTATTGTTTTCATTTCAAAGCATATCTCGTTGTGCTCCTCCCAAGCTAAGAGTACTTTTAATATGCTTTACAATAATTTTGTTGTAAAAACAAAGTCCGGAAATTCCTACCTTTCGAATCGACTATAAACCTCACAAGTCCAATCCAAATGATAAAAATCCTTGAAACATTAATTTAGGGATATAACACATCACACATAAACAAAAAACTGTTCATTAATATCATCTCGATATTACATCAGAGTATAAGGGTATATATCAGAGTACATCAAATTAATACATCGAAAGATAAATACACTGTGGGAAATACATAATTCTCAGGGGAAGGCTATCAAAATGATCCAGAGTATAGCTCCAGCCATAACCCATAATCCTGCTCTAAAATGATTCTAAGGTTAAAATCTATAAAACCAAAACTACTAGCTGCCTATGTGGAAAATTATGGACACCCAGAGTTTAGGAAGGAAACAATAAACTCCGAGTCAGTCATGGGACTGATGTGAGAACTAGAACAATTACTTTCATTTTAACGTAAGATAAACATAGGACCATATTGTATAACACGGAACGGGTTTTCCCCATATGATTACTGGTGCATAAAAACTCGCAATGCTCTTTAGAAAATGAAGCTACCATAAGATCTCGTTCCACATACACAACGCAAACGCACACTTGGGCAAGGTTTCCCTTATAGTAACCAAAACATGCTTGACACGTGGAAAATTCTCTTATGTTATTATTAGTGCATAGTGTGAAAATCACTTTCGCAAATAAATGCATTAATCTTAGCTAGCATAGGTACCATAATATGATACTGACCTCCTACGCGTTTTACGCAGGATCTACAATAGAAATCCGTATGGGCATGTAGCGGATGATCCAGGTTCAGAATCGTATACTGACCCAAACTGTTCTCAAAGTGGGTTTTCCAATAAATGACCAAGGCTAAGGAACTTCCTTACCGAATGGAATGCCTCTAGAGAGACGTCCCGAGAAGTAAACCCTTCTCTGCCAACACAAGGACGTCGGAGCTATCCAAGCCATGCCACATGAGTATGCCATTTCCCAGTCGTTACCGATCTTTTCCACGGGATCCCAAATTTCCAACAGAACCACAATAGAAAAATGTCAGGGCACCATATGATAGTACTACCATATCAAAGTCACATAGAACACACTTGGGCTCTGTGACGGCCCGCCCCGCACACGCCTGCATTTCCTCCGAAAGTGCGCTGTACACATGCCCGACTAGCACGGGACGGTCGTCATAAGGAAGGAAATAAGAGAATTAACTAACGATGAACCTATAGAATGTCTCACAGCGCATGGAATAAAATATAATAATAACATACTTGACATAAAACAGGTGAGACAGTGCATAAGCTGATAACTAAAACCAACATCAACATCAGAGCAGCGGAAATCCAAATACAGCTTATTACAACTTTCCAAATTTATTGTCTCTAAAACAAAAGAAAACGGAAGTAGAAGATGCACTACTAATGCCCAAGCAGTGATCTTCAACAACACAGGGAGAATACTATATATCATACGTGGAAGCCTCCTGCTCGTCTCCGGATCATCTACCCGTGCATCACCAGCTAACCTGTCTCTAGTCTGCTCGTGTGAGCACCCAGAGTAATAAGAGAAGACATAAAACTCTGGGTCAGACATAAAGCCTGGTATGAGCGATAAGCATCTAAACAGAACAATAACAGGTATACTAAACCATACCTGAACCTGGACCTGCAACCAAAGAGTTAGTACCACATACCGTACAATACTCTAAGGTGCCATAATAAATAGTGTAAAGAATACGGGGGTGGGGTGTGCATGTCATAATGATGGCAAACAAATCATCCATAGCAACCATCCTCACATCTCTCACTCAATGCGTAAAGCGTACGATGTCCACCACTGTCAATCACTAGACCCATCGAAGTAGTGACGGAGTTCAACTTGTACAACTACTGCTACTACCAAGCTTACCACATGGAGTCATGACCAAATCTTTACAAATGACCCCACTTCATTGGTCTATAGCCCTTTAGTCGTACCTAGGCCACTGTGGCCCTGAATCCATTCACGTACCTCCCATACATAGTGATCCAAAGTCATAGACATCGACTGCCCCTTGGCACACGTCCCGCAGCAAAGCCCAATCATGAAGTGAACTCATTGGTTCCCAACTGGATCCTGAGCTCTAACTTCCCATATTGGACTATCTTTGCATCTCGGGTTATTGGTCAATACTGGGTCGAGTCGGGTTCCCCTTCTAGCCATCGGTTCGGGTCGGGTCCTCCACTTTGAGTTGGTTCGTAGTCTTCTCCTGTAGCGGTTCGGTTCGGGTCCACAGCATTGCATCGGTTCGGGTCGGGTGTCCCACTTCGGGTCGGGTCGGGTGGCCATCTCCCATTCAGTTCGTGCTCCCGCTCCGATCAACTCCCTCGTTCTTCATTCACTCCGATCCGATCCCTTCGCCTTACTCCAGTCCTAGCCTTTCATCCTTAAGTCGATCCGATCCGAGCCCTTCGTCTTTAAGTTGATCCGATCCGAGCCCTTCGTCCTCAAGTTGATCTGATCCCCAGCTTAACTAACATGGCCTTCCTTTTTGCCAAGCCTCTAATGTGCCAGATTTCGGTTCGGTTTGGATTCCTTGCCCAGCTCTCCTATCCGATCCGAGCCCATACCCGATCCGATCCGAAACCCTGCACAACTTTCTGCAACTTTTTCCAGCAACTTGTTTACGTCATTCGACGACGTTTTCGACCAATCTAACTATTCTAATCAACCACAAATAATTCCAAACAGTCATAGCAACATAGCAAACTAATCACAAACACCAAAACGATGAATTTACGTGTCAAAATGGATCAAATATACCCAAAACCCCATATTTTCCCTTAAGCATGTTTAAGCAAAACTAATCATAGGGTTAACAAAACTTAATCAAATTGAACCAAATTTCTACCAGAGGCATAAAATATTATTTTCGAATTTATAGATATTTTTCCAGAATTTATTAGTGTATAAATTCGCTAATCTTCACTAATAACCCTTAATTAACTGTAATTAGTGTCAAAACAATGCTAATCACTCACCTTGGCCACAAATAAAATTCTCAGAACTGAAACCTCGCTGTTTTGGGTGAATACTGATGTCTAACAGCAGCTCCAACCTTGCTTTCGTGTTTTCTCTCCTTAATTTGATGTAGATTAAGCCAAAACTTGATTAGAAAGTGACTAGAAGGTGATTTGGGTGTTGGAGGCCATTGCTAGGGTTCCAAGAATGAAAGTGGAGGCTGAAAGAAATGTTTTCTAACCCTAATCAGCCCCTATACATCTCCCATCCCGAAATCCCCTTTGGGCCTAGCTGCTAATTACCAGGTTAAGCCCAATTAAGCCGTTTTTCACCATCTGAAACTTGTTTCAGCCATATCTCCCAAACGGTGAGTCCGTTTGGCTAATGTGACCACTCTACGGAATTGTAAACCATCATCCGGAGCCAATGGAAGTGGTTTCAGGTCAAAATTCCTTTTCAGTCAAAATTTATGGCCAAAACGGTACCAATTGGGGGTAAAATGGTCATTTAAAAATCGACAAAAATCATGAACATGGGAAATGACCTCAATAGTCGTCTCCCAAAGTTACATGACCATACAACTTCGTGTGTGAAAGAAATAAATATTCTACGATCCTATGATGCGTAGAATACGGGTCGTTACAGGCTCCATATCATTGTGTTGCTTCAAAAATCTAGAAGGAAATGGTTGTCCCCTAAAGGGTGCGACCCCCATAACCTTGGCGCACCTTTTCTTGTTTCAGTCATTTCCGGGGTGTGAGGCTTGTCGAAGTCTCGTTACATAAAGCTACGCTTCAATAAGCCATGCTTTGATCATCAATAGCTCATCATTTAGCATTTCACATTGTTAATTCACAACATATAAATGATTTTTATTAATATATAACCCTCTGAGCACATATGTCTCAGAGGAGGGCTACCAACTGATATAACATCAATAGACATCAATTTATTACGTCGTAACTTACAATATCAGACATAAATCCATTTACAAGTTCGTTTTGGGACTGAACGAAACTAAAGGTGCTTTATTCCACGACCTCACCTAGGTGCGAAAGCCCTTGCAATCCGAATCACTCCAAGCACGAATGGATCACCGTCACAATGTAACCTCATAATAGGGCAACAGCACGAGGCATCAACGAGCAATCCAAACGATGTGAAGATCTCCGATCTTCAACCATCGTCTCCAGTTTCTTCAATTGTTTGTCATATAGTTATTCAGAATGGGTTGAAACCTGTGACGACGCCTACAACCCTTGCACTGAACAAGAGGAATAATGTGCTGAAAGAGGGGCCAAGCAGTTGTGGACGATCATCAAGTTATGATAACACAATTGGAACCTGTCGTAGAACTCACAGCTCAAGGATAAAATATAATATAGCATTTATAACAGGTAATATTAGTGAAGCATATTTGAGCAGAAATAGTGAAGCATATTTGAGCAGAAATCTCAAACTTTCAAAACAACTAGAAATTACCTCCATACAAATGGATTGCAACATATGTCTGTACAAATTTGCTCACTACAGGAGTCAGAGTAGAATAACAAACAATGGAAATCCAAGTACTATATAGTAGGAAGATAATACGCCAGCCTCCTGCTCGTCTCTGAACTGCAACATCGTCCTCACTAAGCTATCACATGTCACCTAGTCTGCCCATCCATAGCCGGATGAACAACCAAAGGTAATAAAAGGGAAACATAAAACCTTGAATCAGACAACAGTCTTAGTGAGTGATAAAACAGCTAACAAACTTGAAAAATAAAGTATATGAGAATATGTAGATTTACAACCCAATCTACCAAACGTCAGAGAAGAACCCAAACCTGCCTTCCCCACATCCAACAATAATAGCCTTTACAATCAAATCATCCAAAAGAATAACAATTCATCTATGGCATTCAGGACAACCATTCATTCAATAGCAATCACAACAACTAGTTATATCTCATGTAAACCATCGTAATCAAGCTCAACATCCCTTAAGCACAAGCCCTAGAGGCCTAAAGCAATATCAGACAAGAACTCAAGAAACATCTTCTTCGATGTTGGACAATCTACGTAAGATGGTACAAACAGAACAACCAATCATCCATGACTGACTCTGCCTATCACCGCCATTCCTACTTATAAACCATCGTTAATCGTATGACGACCAACCTTGCTATATGTCAAGGGATAATGGTTACCCCGGTTCTAACATAAACTCCATACGCCTTTCAACAATACGTATGTTTGTCCAACCTTGACAACTAGGCTTTTAACGATACACAAGGTACTCGACCAGTAACCTTCCGGTCTTTTAGGTGCCCCTATTGTACCCCTGCTTTGAGCCTACTAGAACCTATGATAACAATAATCTACCGGCCCCCGCAACTCTAGTCATCCATCCCAACGACTTTTCATAGCTCAAGCAACCTTCTTGAGCATGCATTATTCAGCTACTCACGGCCTTTGAGTTGTTATCTCATTCGTTGTTTTTCACCGCTCAACGAACATATTCAACACTTGGTATATTCCTACTTGAATTCATGTCAAAGTCACAACATCACTGAACCAAATAATATTGATGTATGGTTCAACACAATTCATAGAGTTACATTCATTTGCTATGAAATAAAACACAGCGTTCATGCCATCAACCACAGCGTTTTCAAAGCGCTGTTAAAAACCCTTCATGGTCGACCTGCACGAACGTGCCCCTCCTTGGGTGCACGACCGTCCCGGTCACACTACGAATGATCCCCACTGCATTGTTGCTTAGACGACCAACCATCCAAGCTCCGCACCACCATGACCGATCGACCAGGCCCTGTGACTGACCCAATCCGATTACTTCAAAACATGACCGACCCGTATACCGCTCGACCTAAACCAAACACTGCTCGACCCGATGCTTACTCGACCGACCAGGGGCCCTGCTTAAACCGACCACCTTTATTTGACTCATCTGTATACTTATACTACGACTTGTACAACACTTTGTATTACACGCTCAACACGTGGCCTGTACTGGTCCAATTTATCACCAATTTCAACCAAAACTTCTCCAAACGACAAGATCGACGAAATCTACTCATCTGATTCATCCAATACAACCATAAGCATGTTATGAGAATACTAACAACATGAATATGATGATTTTCATCAAAATTTTGCAAACTTTACCAAAATCATGATAAGTGAACATATGAACTACATTATGGATCTAACTTGCATAAACATATGGAAGTATCTGGAAATTACCGGTTTTAAGTTGCTAAATTAGATCCTATAGCGATTCATATGAAAATAGACTTACCATAGTGTAGATTTAGGAGAAATCGATTCAAAATGATGAAAATATATGCACACAACTCATATACTTGATTGAATCCGTGTGAGAGATGCATATCACTCACCAATTCTCCAAAACAAGCCAAAAACACTTAGATATATATTCGAAAAGCGAAAAATTTGATCCAAACTCTTCGACTTGATGAACTCTCTCTTGGAATGGCGTAGATCTAGCTTTAAACAATGTTGATCTTCGATTCTCTAAGCTTTAATGGTGGAAAGGTGAAGAGAATGGTGAAATGGAGGAACTCGTGCTCTTCCAAACGAGAGAATGGAGAAAGTAAACTATTATCCATGCCTCTTACCCCCTATTTATAGCCTCCACCAGCCCACTAAAGGGCCTCCCCAAATCAACCCATTAGGGCTTACAAAACCTGAACAACCAACTTTTAAATCTTAAAACAGCGATTCCTCCCAAACCACTGAGCCAAATCTTTAATTGACTACTCTACGGAAAGAAAAACACCATTTTCCTTTCCAATGGCACTGGTCTCAACACCTGATTCGATCTGAGCCAAAAGTTATGCCATGTATAAGACTAACAGAGAAAAAATGGTCACAAATAAAATTGGTAAAAAATTATGGACATGTCTTACATCCCCATAAGCAACATTTTAAAATATGAGAATGATCCAACCAGTAGGGAATAAAATAAAATTATTTTATGATCCTCAGATACGTCAAATGCGGGCTGTTACATTCTCCCCCCTTTAGGGTATTTACCCCCCGAAATTCAGTAAACACAAGTAACCAAAACAATTCCACATGTCTATCATCCATTGGCACTAATTCTATCACCTAAACTGGCAACTATCAAGCCATACATCTATAATTTTATCTTAACATGCGGAATTCTAACAACAACCATAGCACAAGTTACAATGATTGTAACGATGACACGATATCAATGGGTCATACCGACGAAGAGTTCTGGATGAGTCGCCTTCATGATCTCTTCCGTCTCCCGTGTACAATCGTTGCTATCCTCACTCCATTGTACCTTGACTAGTTTAATCGCCTTCCTCCTAAGTTGTTTCGTGTCATTCCCCACAACACGAAGCGGCTTATGAGGTCTCACAACTACGGTTTCTACTTCTAGGTCTTCATGCTGCTTTGGAGATACCACCACATTCAAATCATGCATGAACTTCCATAGAAACGACACATGGAAAACATTATGCACACTCGACATCTGCTCGGGTAACTCCAATCTATATGCGAGCTTTCCTACTCCCGCGATTATAGGAAATGGTCCAACGAACCTAGGAGCAAACTTCCCTTTATTTCCAAACCGAACTGCATGCTTCAATGGCAAAATCTTTACGAATACCATATCACTAACGAAGAATTCTAAATCCTTTCGATGCTTATCGGCAAAACTCTTCTGACGATCTTGGGCTACCTTCATTCATTGTCGAACAATATCGATACAATACGAGGTTTCCCTTATCATCTCTGGCCCAAGTATCAACTTATCACCAGTTTCTAACCAACATGCTGGAGAATTGCACGGTCTACCATACAACGCCTCGTATGGTGCCATCCCAATACTCAACTGGTTTCTATTATTATATGCAAACTCAACTAGATGCAGATGGTCTTCCCATGATCCCCCGAAGTCAAATACACAGGCTCTTATGAGATCTACCAAAACTCGGTTAACCCTCTCGGTTTGACCATCAGTCTGGGGATTATAAGTCGTACTTAAACACAACTCGGTATCAAAGCTTCTTGCAAACTCTTCCAAAATCCACTCGTGGATAATGGGTCTCGATCACTCACTATGCTCTTCAGGATACCATGGAATCGAACTATCCATTTTATATAAAGATCAGCCAACTTCGATGTTGTCCTAGTCGATTTGAAATGAATGAACCTTGCATTTTTGGTCAAACGATCCACGATGACCCAAATTTCTTCGTTTCCTGCCCTGGATCTTGGTAGTCCATCGATATCTGCTCCCACTTCCATGTAGGAACTTCTAATGGCTGAAGCAAACCACTCGGCTTCTTCTGTTCAGCTTTGACCAACTAACAATTCATACACTTGGAAATGAACTTTCCAATATCTCTCTTCATGCCCTCCCAATAGTAGACTCGCTTCATGCCCTGATACATCTTATTACCACCGATATGAATCGTCAACTTTGAGTGATGACATTCTCTCAGAACCTCACCTCTCAGTCCGTTGATGTAAGGAACAACCAGTCGTCCTTGCTTTCGAAGCCAACCTTCTCGATTGACCTTGAACTCTTTGTTCCATAGTTCTAGTTTCTGGATAAGCTCGACAAGCTTTGCATCTCGCCTTTGGCTTTTGCCAATTCTTTCGATAAGAGTAGGTCTTATCGATAAGCTTGCCAACATTTCAGGTTCCAACTCACACTTTGGCCTGAAATAGAATCTTGCCATATACTCGAGGTTCTTCCATTCCAAAAACATCGCTCCCAAATTTTTGTGTCTTCGACTTAACGCATCTGCCACTGCGTTCCCTTTGCCAGGAGTATAGGCTATACCAAAATCATACGATGCCAGAAACTCCAACCACCGTTTCTGCCGAAGATTCAAATCCTTTTGGTAGAAAAGATACTTCAATGAATTATGATCCGTAAACAACTCGAATCAGACTCCCAATAGGTAATGTCTCTACATCTTCAGAGCAAACATAATCGCCGCCAACTCTAAGTCATGAGTTGGGTAATTCCTCTCGTGTGGCTTTAGCTGTCGACTCGCGTAGGCCACAACCTTATCCTTCTGCATCAGTACTGCTCCATGCCCAGTACTGCATGCATCAGTATACACAATCATTTCTTCATTCCCATTTGGAATGGTCAACACGGGAGCGCTCATCGGTCTCTCCTTCAGGATTCTAAAAGCTTGCTCACACTTTTCATCCCATGTGAACACTTGTTCTTCTTCGTCAACCCTGTCAACGATGCAGCTATCTTGGAGAAATCCTTGATAAACCATCGGAAATAACCAGTCAACCCAAGGAAACTCCGAACATCCATCGCATTCTTAGGATGGTCCCAGTCTTGGATTGCTGCCACCTTAGCGGGGTCAACCGCTATTCCATTTCCAGAAACAAATGGCCTAAGAACCTCACTTCACTCTTCCAGAAGTGACATTTCGAAAACTTAGCTCTCAGTTGATGCTTTCGCAAGATTTTCAAAACGATTCGCAAGTGCGTCCTATGTTCTTCCTCGTTCCGGGAGTAAATCAGAATATCATCCACGAACACAAACACGAACTTGTTCAGCTGATCTCTGAAAACTCTATGCATAAGATCCATGAAATACGCTGATGCGTTAGTTAACCCAAATGGCATCACCAACCATTCGAAGAAACCGGACAGTGTCCTAAAAGAAGTCTTTGGCACACTATCCTTTTCCTCTCTCAACTGATGAAATCCTGTTGCCAAATCTATATGAGAAAACACTTTAGCTTCGTGAAGCTGATCGAACAAGTCATCAATCCTTGGCAACGGATACTTGTTCTTCCTGGTTACCTTGTTCACTTCACGATAATCCACACACAATCTTAACGAGCAATCCACCTTGGTTGCAAACACGATTGGTGCACCCCATTCGGAAACTCTTCTCCGAGTAAATCCTTTTCCCAAAAGGTCACAAACTTGCACCTCTAATTCTCGCTGTTCTTTAGGCACCATTCTCCTAAGAGGCATAACAATTGGTCCAACACTCTCGACCAAATCGATCCTAAACTCGATCTTACGATGCGGCGGCAAACCTTTGACCTCGTCAAAGACATCCTCAAACTCATTCGTGATCGGCACCAATGACAAGTCTTCATGTGGAATCACTAGCGAATATACATAGCTTACGAAGGCCCCATTTTTGGGCTTACATCTAATCAACATATTTCTCCCTTCCACATCCCTCACTCTCGCCTCTAGCTTCACGCAATTCACTCTTGCCGCACACCTATTGAGCCAATCCATGCCCAAGATGATCCCAAACTTAGCAAAGTTCAAAACAAAGCAATCACACACAAAGGAGCAACCATGACTCGACAGCACAAGACCACGACATATCATGCAAAAACTGGACGAACCCCCAACTGGATTAGTCACGATCAACGGTCTATCATAAATCTCGGGTTCTAAACCCAAGCGACACGCAAGCTCATTACAGATGAAAGAATGCGATGCTCCAGTATCGAACAACACACGAACTGAAATACCTTTGACTGAAAGAGTACCTTGAACAACGACACCCTTTCCCTTCTCCTCTGTAGTAGTAGCTCTTGAAGAAGATGACATGGCTTCCAAAACATATGCCTTCACAACCTGCTTTCCCTTAGCTGATTCTGAACAATCTTTCTTCTCATGCCCAGGCTTTCCACACTTGAAGCTCTTCTTTTCAGCTTTGGGATTCTTGAACTCATTAGAGAAATGACCCTTCTGTTGGTAGTTAAAGCAAACCACCTCACTCTTAGGCTTCTTTTGGCTATCCTTTCCTTTCTGTTGTTGCTTCCTCTTCTTATTATTGTTACCACCTTGTTGTTGTTTCTGAACTTCCTTGATTGCAGCGATAACATTTGCTTCCTTAGGAAACAAGCTTTCATGACGAACAACTTTTTCCACAAGCTTCTCAAATGAATCATCAAGATGTTCCAGCAACGGTCTTCCTATGTCGGTATCCATACCCATAACAAACTTCTCATTCTTCTGATAGGTGGTATCAATGTATGAACGAGCATATCTGGACAAGGCCTCAAAATCAGAAACATAGTCAAGCACAAAACGACCATTTTGTTTCAACTCTACGAATTTCTTGAACAAAGCGGACTTCTGAGCAGTGGAGATAAACTTCGTCTTGAATTTAACTCAGAACTGTTCCCAAGTTATTTCCTCTTCTGGAGTCTCAAGCGTAGCTGGATTCCACCACTCCATGGCCCTGCCCTGCAATTGCCTTGACGTAAGCTTTCTCTTAGTTGCATCATCCATTCCCAAATCTTCAAAAATACGAATAGAAGAATCTAACCACCTCTGGACCTCTTCCATTGGCTCCGTTCCTTGGTTTTCCTCCCAGAGACGTATAGTCCTTGCAAAGCTTTGCAAAATCAACAATCCTTGGAACTGACACACCTACATCTACCGTGGCTACCACTGGAGCGGGTACCCTTCGCATGAATGCTTCCATCATGGCCTCAAACATGGCTAGGTAATCTGGTGCACCGCCATCACCCCCTCCCTAACAGTATGTCTTGAAGCACGTTGAGTCATTCTAAATCTGCAAATTAGAATGATTAGCCACTTGCAAGAAAAGCTGCTAATATAGTTCAAACGTTATTATACTATATACTATACATCCATCAAAATCTACAAATACTTCTCTCATACGTAATTACGTCTTAGAACTTTGGCTAAAATCGATAATCATAGCTCTAATACCAAATGTAACGAGCGCCCACAACCCCTGCACTGAACAAGAGGAATAAAACGCCGAAAGACGTGCAAGACAGCTGTGGACGATCATAAACGTATGATAACACAATCGGTACCTGTCGCAGAACTCACAACCCAAGGATAAAATATAATAGAGCATATACAACAGGTAATATTAGTGAAGCATATTTGAGCAGAAGTCTCAAACTTTCAAAACAACTAGAAATTACCTCCATACCCAGGATTGCAACATATGCCTGTACAAATTTGCCTCACTACAACACTCAGAGTAGAATAACAAACAGTGGAAATCCAAGTACTATATAGTAGGAAAGATAATACGCCAGCCTCCTGCTCACCTACGAACTGCAACATCGTCCTCACTAAGCTATCACCAGCCACCTAGTATGCCCATCCACAACCGGATGAACAATCCAAGGTAATAAGAGGGAAACATAAAACCTTGAGTCAGACAATAGTCTTAGTGAGCGATTAAACAGCTAACAAAATTCAACAATAAAGTATATGAGAATATGTAGATTTACAACCCAATCCACCAAACGTCAGAGAAGAACCCAAACTTGCCTTCCCCACATCCAACAATAATAGTCTTTACAATCCAATCAACCAAAAGAACAACAATTCATCTATGGCATTCAGGAGAACCATTCATTCAACAGCATTCACAACAACTAGTTATATCTCATGTAAACCATCCTAATCGAGCTCAACATCCCTCAAGCACACGCCCTAGAGGCCTAAAGAAATATCAGAAAAGCACTCAAGAAACATCTTCTTCGATATTGGACAATCTACGTGAGATGGTACAAACAGAACAACAAATCATGTGTGACTGACTCTGGCTATCACCGCCATTCCTTCTTCGAAACCATCGTTAATCGTATGACGGCCAACCTTGCCATATGTCAAGGGCTAAAGGTAACCCCAGTTCTAGCATAAACTCCATATGCCTTTCAACGTTACGTATGTTTGTCCAACCTTGACAACTAGGTCTTTCAACGATACCCAAGTACTCGACCAACAACCTTCCGGTCTTTTAGGTGCCTCTATTGTACCCCTGCTTTGAGTCTGCTAGAACCTATGCTAACAATAATCTCTCAACCCCTGCATCTCTAGTCATTCATCCCGACGACTTTTCATAGCTCAAGCAACCTTCTCGAGCATCCATTATCCACTAACTCACGGCCTTTTAGTTGTCATCTCATTCGTGTTCTACACAATTCAAAGAACATATTCAACACTTCGAATATTCCTACTTGAATTCACCTCGAAGTCACAACATCACTGAACCAAATAACATTGATGTATGGTTCAACACAATTCATAGTGTTACATTCATTTGCTATGAAATAAACCACAACGTTCATGCCATCAACCACCGCGTTTTCAAAGCACTGTTAAAACCCTTCATGATCGACCTGCACGACCAAGCCCCCTTGGGTGCGCGACCGACCCAGCCACACCATGACTGACCCCTACTGCATTGTTGCTCAGACGACTGACCATCCAAGCTCCGCACCACCATGACCGACCGACTAGGCCCTATGACCGACCCGACCCACTTACTTCAAAACATGACCCACCCGTATGTCACTCGACCCGAACCAACCCTATTCGTCCCGAACCAAACACTGCTCGACCCGTTGCTTACTCGACCGACCAGGGACCCTGCTCGATCGACCCCCTTTATTTGACCGATCTGTACATGTATACTACACTTATACTACACTTTGCACTATACGCTCGACCCGTGGCCTGTAAAGGTCCAATTTATCACCAATTTCAACCAAAACTTCGCCAAATGACAAGATCGACGAAGTCTACTCATCTGATTCATCGAATACAACCATAAGCATGTTATGAGAACATTAACAACATGAATATGATGATTTTCACCAAAATTGTGCAAACTTCACCAAAATCATGATAAATTAACATATGAACTAAATTGTGGATCTAACTTGCATAACATATGGAAATTACCAGTTTTAAGTTGCTAAATTAGATCCAATGGCGATTCATATGAAAATAGACTTACCATAGTGTAGACCTAGGAGAAATCAATTCAAAATGTTGAAAATATGTGTATACAACTCATATACTTGGTTGAATCCGCGTGAGAGATGCATATCACTCACCAATTCTCCAAAACAACCCAAAAACACTTAGATCTAGATTCAGACAGCGAAGATTTTGATCCAAACTCTTCGATTCGATGAACTCTCTCTTGGAATTGCGTAGATCTAGCTTCAAACAATGTAGATATTCGATTTTCTAAGCTTTAATGGTGGAAAGGTGAAGAGAATGGAGAAATGCAGGAACTCTTACTCTTCCAAATGAGAGAATAAAGAAAGTAAACTATTCTTCATGCCTCCTACCCCCTATTTATAGCCTCCACTAGCCCACTAATGGACCTCGCCAAATCAGCCCATTATGGCTTAACAAACCTGAACAGCCATCTGTTACACCTAAAAACAGTGATTCCTCCCAAACCGCTGAGCCAAATCTTTAATGTAACCACTCTACGGAAAGGGAAACATCATTTCCTTTCCAATGGCATAGGTCTCAACACCTGATTCGATCTGAGCCAAAAGTTATGCCCTGTACAAGACTGACAGGGGCAAAATGATCACAAATAAGTTTGTAAAAAATATGGACATGACTCACATCCCCATAAACAACATATTAAAATATGAGAATGATCCAACTTTCAGGGAATAAAATAAAAATATTTTACGATCCTCTAATACATAAAATGCGGGCTGTTACAAAACCCGGTCTTTTCGAAATAACTAGCGCATTTTTAAAACGTTTAAAGAACATATATGGATTCATAGATTTTATTCTATTTCGGATTATTCCTTGATTTCAATTAAACCTTAACACAAAGGTTATTACTTAAATCAAAATCTCATTCTCAATCCTATCCACTTAATGGAACACAGAGGAATACACCATTTCCACTCTATCGGTCTAGGGCAATTTCTGCCTACGATAGAATGTGCATAGCTTCTTACCCCTAATCCATGTCTTCATTTATTTTGGTAAGTTTTAATTACCTACATTAATCCCTTTTTCATTTCATTCATTCAAATCTTTACTCAAAAATTTATTAAATCTTTAACTTAGTTTTAATCTTCAACATAATTCTTTTCTTTAAATGGGTCAAGAACAACATTATTAAAGACATTGGTCACAACAAACCCAAAATCAGTACTTCCATTTGTAGTAGAATCTTCACGGAAATCATATCAGTTCACCATCGATATAGATTCTCGTATCCAAACCAATACTATAAGCGGAATAATGACAAAGCCTTTTTAATTTCTTAAATAGTAAAGGTCTTCATCCACGAAGACCCATCTCGATTATCAATAAATCGATTTCCATTCAATTCTAATCAAATTCATTAATTGGAAAACTTCATTCATCTTAATTAAACGATTTGTCATTACCATTTTATAAATAAAAAAGTCGTGTCTGCTTAATAAAGTGTCATGTCCGTTTAGTGAAGTATCATGTATGTTCAGTGAAGTATCATATCCTTTCAAAGAGTCATGTGCATTTGTAAGGGTATATAATCTACCATAAATATGTGGTCATTTTGTTGGAATGTAAGGAAGTAAGAATACAAGCAAATAATTAAGCTTTAAAAAATAAATTTTGTCTCCATCTATCTCTAAAATTATAATGCAAAATCTATGATACGTTCTACAGCTACACCATGTATCCATTATTGGTTAATACAATAATAACATGCTTACAAGCAAGCATGACATGATCCTCCTCATAACTAAATTATATATGCATTATTTTTTAAGATTGTTTCACTTTTTTTCGAAATAAAGTAAACATACTTATTATTTTAAGGTCACATTTTACCTTTAAATGTAGATCATATTCATCATTAAAACAATATAACTCAAAAAGGAATTTAATATCGTCAAGTCAAATAGAAGTCCACTTACATAGTTCATGATGAGTCACTTGCATATAGTCCAATAAAATTCTCTTCAACCAATTCATAGGATACAGGAGAATTGAATGTGCAAGTCCTACTCTTATTTGTTCAAGATGTACTGTGTCGTTCACATACGTACTTTTTTTTAATACACAAATTTGCACCTTTCATAAAGGCTCGAACTAGCTCGTTTCACCTTTTTGTATCTTAGGTGTGCCTACACACTTTTCTTAACATTACACACCTTTCCATGATGATCATTTTTGAGACCGTACCAAATGAATGATTAATCTTTATGCGTGTTCTTTGATATGTAGCTTATGGTATCAAGCCAAATATTTTGTGACCTTTGTAACTATACGTTTATAATGAAGTAGTCAGTTAGGGTGTGTTTGAGGATAACGGTAGCGGGGTATTATAATGGGATATTTTAGTTAGCGAAGAAATGCATTTCCAGGTTCATTTAATCGGTCCGTTTTATTTTTGTTTTGTAATTCAATTAGTTAATGTTTAAAACATAACAGTATCATTAATGCAGAATAACACAGCTAACTAAACAGAACGGTCTAGTACATAATAATATTACATAAACTAATAGAAATACAACAGAGCACTAACGGTGACGGAAATTTCTCAGTTGATAACTTATATAACCAAGCAAGTCTCGATCAGATAGTATCTTCACCACACCCAATATTGATGGATCGACGCTAAAAATCTCAATAATCTCTCACTTCTCAATGCTAATAACGATAGAGAGAACAGAGAAACAACGTTCCACCGTGACTGTGAAACGATCCGTTTGAATGAACGAGGGTTGTGTGGTAGATTGTCTACTAGACGTATCGCGCGACATCTGTCGGCATGCAGACTGAACTGGTGGTGGGCCCCCACCACTCAGAATACCACGATATAGAGTTGTATCGGTCGCAGTAAATGTTTGTAGTGCTGGGGGAAACCCATACTTACAGGTGTCTTTCCCTATGCAGCCACCAAATAGCTCGTCTTACTCCTGAAACTTCATATGCGGATTTCTCCTGAACCTCTGGTACAAGCGTATAAGACCGCTCCACCACTCGTCTGAGCCGTCGAGTCGGTTCCGAACAACGTCTCATACACCACCTGGAATCTGAAGCTGGTCATTTCAGGCTGTCCAAACCCTCTTTAGATTATCCCATTTGTTCTTTATCTGGGTCTATGTCAAATCATAATCGAACCGCTCATTAATTTCCCTTTGAACCGCGATCAAGAATCTCTCCGTGTCTTTGAGTTGTATATGATTAAGATATATTTCTATTAAAGACTTCGTCTTTTCCACAATGTCCATGTAGCAATGAGCGCGGACGAAGATCCTGAACAAGAGGCAGAAAAGTGTGTCATTTGACAGAAAAAATAAAATAAACAAAATAAATTGGGATATATATATATAAAGACTTCGTCCTTTCCACTGTCCATGTAGCAATGAGCGCGGAAGAAGATCCTGAAAAAGAGGCAGAAAAGTGTGTCATTTGACTAGAAAAAACGAACGTTTAAAATGTAATAAAGAAGATAATTTCCTCGAATCGATTGGAAAAAAAACTAAAACTAAAAGGAGAGAGTTGAAAACGGAGAGCAAAAAATGAGCAGGAGGAGAAGAAAGAGGGGAGGGTAATTTTATACGAGAGGAGGGGGAGGAGCCCGGCGGCTCCAATTTGAGCTGTTGGCCTAACGGTCTAAAATGGACTGTTGGCTAACGGATGCGTCCGTTAGGCAATTGGTCCGTTTGGGACTATCAAATGGTGCCTTGGTGAACAATGTAAACTGCTAAGTGGACCAACCCGAATCCTAATTGTTTTTCTGTTTAAATAATAACGAATAAACATTATCATTTTATCACATGTGAAACTAATTTAAAAAGGCATTGACTCTTCACATTAATATTCATTGCGAGGAAGTGATTTTTTAATGACTTTTTAGAATTATATTCAATTACCATGTAAAGATTCGGGGGAAGGCAGGAAAAATAATAATATACTCGTAGCGTTTTATACATTCAAATTCATTTTATTGCTACCTGTTCACGGATGTGAACAGTAGGGACACAGAATAATCTAAACCTCAGTTAGGCTATATTTGTCTTATTTAAAGAATCAAGAAATACACAGACATTAACATTTCTTATTTAAGAAAAACGACTAGATTCGACCAAAATAACCTTAAAGAAATGTAGTGGTGGTTCGTCGAAGATTTAACAATGACTGCATGGTTAAACAAAAACAAAGACAATCCTTGTGCTTTTATTCCTTTTTTTTTCCTCTATGTCATGTATATATTTTTATGCTTTTATGTATTTATCCACGTTCAAATGTTTTCTTCCACATCCTTTATTAACTAATCGTGGGTTCTGAGTTTTGCTATTTCTATTTTCCTTTCTTTTGTTTAGACAATGAAATGATAGTTAGATGTGTATATGCTTTATATAATCATTGGTAAATTAGTACTAACAATCATTTTATAAAATGCAGAGGAATGATATAATAAGAGCATCTCCAACAGAAGGAGAATTCATCTTCTTAATTCTAAATTGAGCAGAAAACAACGTCCAACAAATACGCGTATTTTGAATATTCCGAGAAAAATTTCGAAGTTGTATCCTGAGTTCGTAATATGCCCCGCACGCCTATTTTTTAGATGCGGTATTGTTTTGCACCATAGCGCGCCGATAAAATCGGAATCCTTACGTCTGGCCCCTATTTTATCAGCGCTTTACAACGTTGAATATTTCTATAGAAATCGTTGAAAGACTATTTTTTAAGCTTCTATCGCAAAAATCCTAAAAAAAGCCTAAAAAATAGACGCCTTGCGATTTTTTTTCTTTTAACTGTTGGGGAAATTTGCATTCCTCCCCGTAGTATTACAGATCGTAATATTTCGATCTGGAATATTTGTTGGTGATGCTCTAATTGAAGAGAAAACAAAGTTTTCAACTTCATCATGCATCCAGAAATGCCTTTGAGGAGTGATATTACAGTCAAGTCAAGGCTGGTAAAACGTGTAGTTTTACTGTGCTTGAAAAGGATATCTAATGTAGAAAAAAAATTGTGAAATTACTTTATGAACCTACAGTCAATATACACTTTCCAGTTTGCATTTTTAATTTGTATTGCTGTGTTTATGTTATAATAAAGAAGTTGATTTGATTTGCAATGTACTGTTCAATATATAAAAATATCCGATGGTCTAAAAGATGGTTGCAATTCTCAATTGAAGGTTACTTTTACATATTGATTACTCTTGCTTCTCATAACAAATCATTATATACAAATAAGCTTCTTTTTAGAGCATTCGCAAAAGAATGTTGGGTTGGAAAGCAACCGACTCCATCCAAAGATCGCATGCAAAAGTTGTGTACAACACTACAATACCAAGACAGGTTGTACCTTCAATATATGTTAATCAAAATGGCTCTCTATTCATTTGTCCTACATTTAATTAAACACATTATCTTGCTATAATTTAATGAGATAATGTTGCCTTTGAAGTATAGGAAAATTTTTCCAAGTCGTTGTAAATTACCAAACCAAATATGTAAAACCAGCTTTGGTAAACATATCGAAGTTCACAACAACTTATCATTAAAAATATAGTGTCAATAGCCAAACGAAAAATGAATAACAATCAGACCAAATGGTATTATGAATAGAAACAAGAATAACAATCAGACCTAAATTTCGAATATCTGGTCAATAGCTAGTAACAGCCTCTGTACCCAATCTCGATAGCCAAAAGCAACATGGATAATAGTCCTACAACACCAAGACAGGTCATACCTTTAATATATGTTAATCAGTTTTTCTACCTATTAGTTTTAACTAAATTAAACTAAACAGGTAAACTGCATGTGTTTGATGAGTAAATATTATCATTGAAGCACTAGATAAAAATTTCCGGGTCATTGTTAATGACCAAACCAAATTTGCAAAACCAGTTTTGAAAAACGTACGGAGGTTGACAGCAACTTATTATCAAAATCATGCTGCCAATAGTAGGAAGGAAAAATGATAACAGTCAGACCAAATGGTATTGTGATTAGCAATACGAATAAGAATCAAACCGAAATTACAAATAATTGGTTGATACCAATTAGCAGCCTATACACCCAATGTCAATAGCCAAAAGCAACATAAGTAACTATTAGACCAAACGAAATTGAAATAAGAATAAGGCTAGAAAAGTTACCGTTTGTTTCTGGTTTCGACCTGATTTGCAACCAATATAACACTGGCTATAATTTTTCCGAAATTGCAAGGTGGATTTGTAAAGAAGAATAAGAAAATGCCTGGAAGAGGGTATGGAAAAAAAATTGACGTATTTAGAAGGGCACTGATAACAGATTGATTAGGAAAAAAAGCAATGAACGGCGGAATTCAATAAGGGGATACCTAGAAGATGCGGTGCAAGGAGAGGTAGCAGGTTGAATAGGCGTGAATCTTTTGGGTGAGAGAAGGCAGGAGGCAGAAGAGGGTCATAGGAAAAGGGTGGAAAATTTGGGGTAGAAAAGCGGAACATGGGAAAAGAGCGACGGTTCGGTTCTAAATAAGGATAGAAAGTTTAGAGGTCTCTGAAAGCTCGATTGTTAACTCAGTAATTATAATATCAACTTACTTATGATTTAGGATGGGGAAAAAATCAACAACAAGTAGGTTAGAAGTAAATGTAAAACAAAAGGTTGGACTAAATACAGTATCATATTGACTGCATACTTTTAGCCCAAAATACACTGAATTTCATACTTTAATGGAAGGTGACCCAATTCAAAGGCGCTCCCCACTTTACTTCGAGCTATATTAAGTCATGCATCATGTTATTCTTGGCTGAGACATCTCCAAAATTTATATACAAATTTAACAATTTGTAACATACGTATGTATATATATATATATACATATATATACACACATACACACGCATGCACTATACACACACATGAATTAAGTTCCTCTCTTAGCAAGCATATATAGGAAAATTAAATTTGAAAATTTTAAAGTGAAAGCTAAAGGATAAAACAACTTTAATGCACACAATAGGATTGGGAGATTGTTTGTTATAAAAATTTACCAATTAAACAAATCACAAATTGCTCAAATGATGCTAACTGAATGTGATTATCATCTACATAGTTTAGAATAATCCTATGTTTACCAAAGATCGCATGCAAAAGTTGTGTACAACACTACAATACCAAGACAGGTTGTACCTTCCATATATGTTAATCAAAATGTCTCTCTATTCATTTGTCCTACATTTAATTAAACACGTCATCTTGCTGTAATTTATTGAGTTAATGTTGTCTTTGAAGTATAGGAAAAAATTTCCAAGTCGTTGTAAATTACGAAACCAAATCTGTAAAACCAACTTTGGAAAACATATAGAAGTTGACAGCGACTTATCATTAAAAATATAGTGTAAATAGCCAAATGCAAAATGAATAACAATCAGCCCAAACGGTATTATGAATAGAAACATAAATAACAATCAGACCTAAGTTACGAATATTTGGTCAATAGCTAGTAACAACCTCTGTACCCAATCTCGATAGCCAAAAGCAATATGGATGACAGTCCTACAACACCAAGACAGGTCATACCTTTAATATATGTTAATCAGTTTTTCTACCTATTAGTTTTAACTACATTAAACTAAACAGGTTATCTGCATGTGTTTGATGAGTAAATATTATCATTGAAGCACTGGATAAAAATTCCGAGTCATTGTTAATAACCAAACCAAATTTGCAAAACCAGGTTTGAAAAATGTAGAGGTTGACAACAACTTATTATCAAAAACATGCTATCAATATTTGGAAGAAAAAACGATAACAGTCAGACCAAATAGTATTATGATTAGCAATACGAATAAGAATCATACCGAAATTACAAATAACTGGTCGATACCTAGTAGCAGCCTATATACCCAATGTCAATAGCCAGAAGTAACATAAGTAACTATTAGACCAAATGAAATTTAAATAAGAATAAGGCTAGAAAAATTACCGTTTGTTTCTGATTTCGGCCTGATTTGCAACCAATATAACACTGGCTATAGTTTTTTCGAAATTGTAAGGTGGATTTGTAAAGAAGAATAAGAAAATGCCTGGAAGAGGGTATGGAAAAAAAATTGATGTGTTTAGAAGGACACTGATAGCGGATTGATTAGGGAAAAAAAAGCAATGAACGGCGGAATTCGAAAAGGGGATACTTGGAAGATGCGGTGCAAGGAGAGGTAGCAGGTTGAATAGGCGTGAATCTTTTGGGTGGGAGAAGGCAGGAGGCAGAAGAGGGGTTATAGGAAAAGGGTGGAGAATTTGGGGTAGAAAAGTGAAACATGGGAAAAGAGCGACAGTTCGGTTTTAAATAAGGATAGAAAGTTTAGGCCTTTGAGAGCTCGATTGTTAACTCAGTGAATATAATATCAACTTACTTATGATTTAGGATGGGGAAAAAAAATCAACAGCAAGTAGTTTTGAAGTAAATGTAAAACAAAAGGTTGGACTAAATACAGTATAATATTGACTGCAAAATTATAGCCCAAAATACACTGAATTTCATACTTTAATGGAAGGTGACCCAAATCAAAGGCGCTCCCCAATTTACTTCGAGCTATATTAAGTCATGCATCATGTTGTTCTTAGTTGAGACTTCCCCAAAATTTATATACAAACTTAACAATTTGTAACATACATATATATACACACACACACACGCACGCACTATACACACATATGAATTAAGTTCCTCTCTTAGCAAGCATACATAGGAAAATTAAATTTGAAAATTTTAAAGTGAAAGATAAAGGATAAAGCAACTTTAATTCACACAATAGGATTGGGAGATTGTTTGTTATAAAAATTTACCAATTAAACAAATCACAAATTGCTCAAATGATGCTAACTGAATGTGATTATCATCTACATAGTTTAGAATAATCCTATGTTTACCAAAGATCGCATGCAAAAGTTGTGTACGACACTACAATACCAAGACAGGTTGTACCTTTCATATATATTAATCAAAATGTCTCTATATTCATTTGTCCTACATTTAATTAAACACGTTATCTTACTGTAATTTAATGAGTTAATGTTGTCTTTGAAGTATAGGAAAAAAATTCCAAGTCGTTGTTAGTTACCAAACCAAATCTGTAAAACCAACTTTGGAAAACATATAGAAGTTGACAGCAACTTATCATTAAAAATATAGTGTCAATAGCCAAATGCAAAATGAATAACAATCTGACCAAACGGTATTATGAATAGAAACATGAATAACAATCAGACCTAAGTTACGAATATTTGATCAATAGCTAGTAACAGCCTCTGAACCCAATCTCGATAGCCAAAAGCAATATGGATGACAGTCCTACAACACCAAGACAGGTCATACCTTTAATATATGTTAATCAGTTTTTCTACCTATTAGTTTTAACTACATTAAACTAAACAGGTTATCTGCATGTGTTTGATGAGTAAATATTATCATTGAAGCACTGGATAAAAATTTCTGAGTCATTGTTAATAACCAGACCAAATTTGCAAAACCAGGTTTGAAAAACGTACAGACGTTGACAGCAACTTATTATCAAAAACATGTTGTCAATAGTTGGAAGGCAAAATGATAACAGTCAGACCAAACGGTATTGTGATTAGCAATACGAATAAGAATCGGACCGAAATTACAAATAACTGGTCGATACCAGTAGCAGCCTATATACCCAATGTCAATAACCAAAAGCAACATAAGTAACTGTTAGACCAAACAAAATTGAAATAAGAATAAGTCTAGAAAAATTACCATTTGTTACCGATTTCGGCCTGATTTGCAACCAATATAACACTGGCTATAATTTTTCTGAAATTGCAAGGTGGATTTGTAAAGAAGAATAAGAAAATGCATGGAAGAGGGTATGGAAAAAAATTGGTGTGTTTAGAAGGGCACTGATGGCGGATTGATTAGGAAAAAAAGCAATACACGGCGGATTGATGATGTGGACGGACGACTGAGATTTTGTTTAAACTAATGGTATAGATCGCTGAGGTGTATTTATTTTTTTAAATATTTTTATTTAGAATATATCTATAGCCACTGCAACACAATTTGATATCTATCCTAACACACTAAAGCGTGTGTTGCAATAGACAAAAAACAGCATTACAATGGCAACATTGTAGCTAGCAACACCATGGATTTTCGTTGCGATAAGCCATTTACGGCGTAGTGTCTCATTTCTCAACGTTAGTAACGATAGAGAGAACAAACAACGTTCCACCGCGACTGTGAAACGATTCGTTTGAACGAACGAGGGTTGTGTGGTAGATTGTCTACTAGACGTACCGCGAGACTTCTGCCAGCATGCAGACTGAACTAGTCACTACTACGAAAGTGAGCATATTCGACACAAATTTTATGTGGCCTTAGATCGAAAAAGTGTTGCATTTCCCCATTTTTTCAAATAGGCAACACCGGGAGGGCGTGACATCTGCGGCCGTTGCCTTAGCCCTCTAACGCAACGCTTTTGCACATCTACTGCCACGGAAAGAAAGTGTTGCATTATAGACGTAATGCAACAGTATTCAGCATTGCTTGAAAATTAGTTAGATCCAGACTACCAGGTCACGATAGCGGCGACCACGTCAGCTTTCTATGTTAGTTGCCTACGTGTCACACGACACGTTAGCTCTCCACGTCAGCTGCACACGTGTCACATGTCACGTCAGCTGTGGCGTCTACATGCCATGTGGACTTACTACTGTTTTATGTAATGCAACACCATTATATTATGGAATGCAACACCATTATCTTAAAATACAACATCAGGAAAAAAGCAAATGCAAATCTTTAATTATAAATTTTGCAATATCAGTTTTGTACATAAAAAAAACACATACGTTACATTTCATCATCACATTCTAACTTTCAATACATACGATCAAATACGTAATTCAATGCTTTAAATATATAACACACCCGATCAAATACATAATTTAAAAGTAGCAAAAGTGCCAACAAATACCACCTTCAATACAAGTGCCAATAAATACGATCAGTGTGCATTCTACAAAGTAGAAATGCCATGAACCAGAAATTGTATCTCTCCATGTCGTTTCAGGTCCTCCACTTGCCGGCTGTATCTCTCCTCGTCATTTCAGATCCTACAATTTGAATTTACAAGTTATTTGATAAGTGCATATGTGCTATGTGCATCTGTGCATTTGGCCATCTAATTAACCTATAAATCTTAGTGAGTTACGCATACAATTATAACAGTTGACCATTCACCATTGGTAAATCGTGCCACCTCAGAATTGAGTATGCTTCATCTTCTGTGCAAGCATTTCCAGTTCACATATTTACCTGACACAATCCATCGGGTCCCTCGCACATCCTTTCAAGCTTTAGAACATCATCATCTCCATATCCCCTAAACCTAAATCTTCAAAAGTTAAAAAATAAAAAGAATCAATGGAGGATTCGTCTCTATACATCACTGCCTCTGTTCTTAAGGGACATTGGAATTTCAAAGCTGTGCATAATGTTCTTAAGGTGACTCTCAATCATAACTCGTGGCATGTACGGGTAATACTCAATAACTCTTTCTAGTACCATGTCCATCGTATAGTAAGCGTGATCATGCGCTAATGTTGAAAGTTTTTACAAAACCTGGTGGTGCTATTTACCTGCAAGCATGGTCTGATGAAGAATTTGAGCCTGAACCAGCTTTAGAAGTGGAATCATGAGCTAAAGTCGATGGCTTTCCCGAGTTCCTAAAGAGTAATGTCCCTGCTGTTGAAGAAATAATGAAGCCAATGGGACGTGTGCTTGCAATTGACGACTGCAACTGGTCTCAGTATGACCATACATGTTTCTACCTAAAAATGCAATTTTTTGATGGCATTGGCAATATCAATACTTTTGCTGCTCAATTCAACAACAAGGTTTATCTCATTAAGGTTCAACGCTGTACCCATGCGCATCCTGGAACAAGGCATGAACTTCTTTTTATGAGCAATAGGGAGGAACAGTGGTTCCATATTTACATCATTACGGATGGGATTGGGAAATGGATTCAGATGAAAGATTTGACGCAATGATACAAGAAGCTGCTGTGCTACCCCCCTTGCCAAGCTTATTTCCGGAAGCCACCCATGACATACATGTTGATAACCTGTAACAACCCGTATTTCGATAACGTGTTATAACCATAAATCTAGGCAGAATTAAATTTTAAAATAAGAACCAAGGGAAACGGGTTGCGCCATTGCGTTCGTCTCGGAATTCTGCATGAAATCGAGTCCGAGTTTTCGAAAATCGGAGTCCGTATGACCAAGTTATGGCTCCCCAAAGTTTCAGAAATATTCAAAGTTCAAAACAGCTCGAATTCGAATTCAAAATTCGAATTTCAAACGCAGAACAGACTGGGCGGGAAATTTCCCGCCCAGACCCAGGTCGATTGGGGAGTCGACTGGGCAGTCGACCCCCCAGACCAGGTCGACTGGGCAGTCGACCTGGTCCCCGAGCCTATTTTTGGGCCAGTGTTCGTTCTGATGTTTCTAGTCCGATTTCTGTCCAGATTCATCTGCCTAAACCTATTTAAACAGCCCCAAACCTAGCCTTCTCTACACACAATTCTATTCTGCTTCTACTCTGCCTCTGTTCTAAATAAAAATAAAAATGGCATCGCTACTCTGTTGGAATCAAAACTAGAAGCTAATCAACATCAACCTAAGCAACTCAATTCAAACTAGAGATTAAAGCTTCTGCAACGATCCTACGACAATTTCTGTTCTTAGTTCTCAAAAAACCACGAACTGTAAGCCCCAGTTACTCTTAGATCTAAACTCTAAACTTAATATGGACATGTATAAATTGAAGTTGAACATAAACATGATAACTACTTGAGACCTACTCTTGTATATCTTTGATCTATGACTATTCCTTTTTGATCTATTATTTTAGATCTACTCTTGTTCACCCTAGATCTATTCACCTTGAACCTAGTACCGTTCATATTGAACCTTGATTTGTGGAATACTGATAAGAACTTGATTTAGGGGCCTGTTCATGTCATAACCTAAACCCTATCATTATTTTAACATGCCTGTGATGTTGTAATGTTGAAACTATTGCTAGTCACAAGTTTAGGATTATCATCTTATGTCATTTATAGCTATGTTTATCACCCTATTTCATATGCCAGTGATGTTATGATCCTATCTCAAGTTACACCATGCTTGCCTTGAAATCACCTTTGCCACTTTATACTCATCCTTGTTATGTTATTCCCTAGTTACATCTATTGCCTTGATTCGAATTCACGAGCGTTGGGGATGCGATTTGGGTAGTTTAGGAAAACCTGAATTTAGTATGAACTTAAAAACATAAATATCGTTATAACTTGAGCTTGGATAGGAACATGAACTTGACATGAAATTATACTTGAAAATATGAATTTGGGACATGACACTTAGATAACTTGAACGTGGCCAACTCGAGGTTGGGTTGAGTTTGCAGTATAAATCTGCCCGGAACCGCCCGTCGAATCCAGTAACTGCAAACAATAGGACCCAATGTGAGTAGTTGGTCATATCGCACTCGAAACCCGAGGTTAGACTAGGTTATGGTGTAAAACTGCCCGGACCCGCCCGGCACATCCAGTAACCATAACCAAGTCTAATGTGAGAGGTTAGGGGTGCATTAAGTAAATTAATACCACTGGATAGGGTTAAGTCATGGACCACTTGAATATACTTAACCAATTTGACACGTTGATTTGATAGGGTTAAGTCATGAACCTCCTGAACACACTTAACCAACCTGACACATGATTCGTAGGACTAAGTCTTGAACTAGAAAGGCACACTTAGTCAATTTGACATGACACGTAGATGGGGTTAAGTCTCGATTTTAAATGACAACTTAACCTGCTGAATGAAACCCTAGTTACGCGGTCCTTTTTAGCAGTAACCCACTAGATGTATCACGGTACCCTGGAACTAGGCAGGGTGGGGCACGATTGCTGGGCTGATTGTAAGCGACCAGAACGACGGCTGAGTTGGTGCGCCATTGTAGGTTCAGGCGGACTAGGGTCGTGTACTTAGTCCGGAGTTGAAAAAGCAGGCACTGGGCATCAGTAGGATTATCTGTGCATTCTTGATTCGTGTCGGTGGTTGGCACCCTAGGGCTTGATACACCCTATGGTGGACCTAGCACATGTGACTACATTCGTGATAGGGCCGTATGACACAGACACACGACGAGCTAGACTTGTAGGGAGCCGATCGATTAGATCATGTCGTTGGACCCCGAATTGGGTCACTTCACGACATTGGGCCAAGGGATTATTTCTTGATTTATAATTGACACGGGATTAGTATACAGTATAGTTGGTATGGTGAACCTTGAATACGCAATGTTAGACTTGAATTATCTTGTTAGCTTAGTTATCATGTCAGACTTATCATCATTCCTATGTTTAATTCCAGTTTATTCATGTCTTGTTAACTTTACTAGTTTCTATGCTGATAGTCACTAGGGCTTACCAGTCTTTTTGACTGACCCGTTTTCTTTTACCTCTTTGTCTTTCGTTCCCCCCTCCCCCCTCCCCCCAGGTTCTCAGGAAGGAAACTCTAGCTCTTAGCTTGGACTTTGCTTGCTTTCTGACAGCTCATGTACGGTTTGGTCTTGAGCTATGCTATGGCTGCACTCATGCACTTTTTTGGGGAATAATATTTTACTTATGTTGTTTTAAGTACTTTGCTTCTTTAGAACTTGATGTAATGAAATAATGACTTTGCTTCTTTATATCCGCTGCTTTATATACTCTATTTTATCTATGTTATGTCTTGTGTTATCTTTGTGCCTGTTTACTAGATAATACCCCTCCAAAACTAGGGCATTCCCTTTGTGAGTGACCCTAGCGGAGGTGGGGTGTTACATAACCAAGCTCCAATGAACCTGAGGAATGATCAGTGGGTAGGTATAGAAATTGATCAGTAATTTGACTAGCCAAACTACCTCACCCCTTGTCCTGATGTTGCGGGTCCATCACATGCGGCTGCTCACTTCGGACTGGCTCTCCCACAGCCGCAAAGCCCTAACGAATCAGTTGGAAGTTCCAACCCTGCAAAGCCCTGATCTGGTATGAACTGGTGCTACTGTAATGTCATTTTTTGGATGTGTATGTATTAAGTTAACTTTATGATACTTTTGGATGTGGATGTGTGTGTTATTTTTTGGATGTGTATGGCATGAACTGATCGATGCTGCCTTATGATACTTATGCGTATATGGTATGAACTGATGTGTATTGTATGGACTGATGTTGCCTTATGATACTTGTGCGTGTATGGTATGAACTGATGTGTATTTAATGGACTGATGCTGCCTGATGATATTTGTGCGTGCGTGTTAGATACGGGTATTTGTATCACAAAACCTCAGTGCAAACACACCGCAGTGCATACACACAGCAGTGCAAACACACCACAGTGCTACACATGTATTTGTACAAACTTTATGGTGCAAACACACCGCAGTGTTACACATGTATTTGTATCACAAAACCTCAAGCATACAATGGTATGTCATTTTTTTGGATGTGTATGGTATGAACTGATGCACTGCGGTGCTTTATGATACTTTTTTGTATGACTGCTTTATGATACGTAGTAGATGCATACCTGTGTGTTAGATACGTGTGTGTTAGATACGGGTGAACGACTCGTCCGGACCGGGAAATTGGTAGCCTCAAGCACACCGCAGTGCTATACACATGTATCTGTATCACAAAATCTCAAGCATACAATTATATGTTAATGTAAATGAACGCAAAGTGCAAATCAATTTCGACGGTAAAGTCCTCATTCTTCAACTAGAGTCTAGCTCGACATCTATAATAAACTAATGTCTTTTTCATGCCAATAGCCTGATTCTCATGGCCCAAATCCTGGTGGCAAACCCACCGGCGCCATCTCCTTTTTTTGGTTTATTACTGGGTATAATTTTCGAATAAACCTCAGCATAATCCCAAATCAATGGTCAAAGCGCAACTAATTACTCATAATCTAATCTTTCACCGACTAATCACTCATAAGCGAACAGGTTTTCCTAAGTTTGGGATGTCCAAGCAACTAATTACTCATAAGCGAATGGGTTTTCCAAAATGTAACAAATGAACTAATTACTCATAATCCAATCTATAATAAGCGCAACTAATTCACAGTGCTATACAAACTGAACCTGAGGGAAAAAACTGGCGATGTCAACGCCTGAGCAATCGAAGCTAGAAAGCATTTCAAAGCTTCAACCTTTTCGGAATAAAATTTGCTGTCGAGGAGAGGAGCGATACTGACGTGAATTTAGGTTTAAATTTTTGTCAACAGTAAAAAGGGGGGAAAACGATTAGATGATAGAGAAGAAAACGATTTGTGACCAGATTGATTTTACATTATTTCGTAAAGGGAGAAGATCGCGCCAAAATTTCGTCAAAAGAATGCAATGACGTGATTGTCGATGATTGGATGATGGCTAACGTTTAGAATCATCAGACTCATAGATGATTTGAACCGTTGGATTAATCTTGCATCTACGGTTGGGGTTTTTATATGTTGATAACGCGGATCGCTGAGCTGGATTATATATACGTAATGCTACGCTTTTAACTGGTGTTGCACGTCAAAACACTAGAATTCCCACCGCAACAGTGCATTCACGTATAATGCAACAACATATGAATATTGTTGCAGAAGATCAAAGAAATCATAGCTTTCGCCACACTTTTCATGTAACGCACACAAATTAGTGTGGAACATGCCCACTTTTGTTGTAGTCGGTGTTGGACTCCCTCCACTCAGAATATTGCGATATAGAGCTGTATCGGTCGCAGTAAATGATTGTGGTGCTGGGGGAATCTTGTACCTATAGGTGTCTTTCCCTATGTAGCCACCGAATAGCTCGTCTTGCTCCTGAAATTTCAGATGTGTATTTCTCCTGAACCTCTGGTACAAGCGTATAGGACTGCTCCACCATTCGTCTGAGCCATTGAGTCGGTCCTGAACAACATCTCATGCACCACCTGGAATCTGAAGCAGATCGTTTCAAGTTGTCCATACCCTCTTTAGATTATCACATTTGTTCTTTATCTAGGTCTGTGTCAAACCATCATCGAACCGCTCATTAATTTTCCTTTGAATCGCGGTCAATAATCTCTCTTGCCTTTGAGTTGTATATGATTGTGACAGATTTCTATTAAAGACTTCGTCCTTTCCACTGTCCACGTAGCAATGAGCGCGGACTAAGATCCTGAACAAGAGGCAGAAAAGTGTGTCATTTGACTGGAAAAAAAAGAATAAACAAAAAATTTGGGATATATATATATATGAAAGACTCCGTCCTTTCCACTTTCCATGTAGCAATGAGCGCGGACGAAGATCCTGAACATGAGGCAGAAAAGTGCGTCATTTGACTAAAAAAAAGAATAAACGATATATATATATATATATATATATATGTGTGTGTGTGTGTGTGTGTGTGTGTGTGTGTGTGTGTGAGTGCGCGCACGTATTGGATATACGAATGTTTAAAATATAATAAAGAAGAAAAGTACCTCGAATCGACTGGAAAAAATTTAGAACTAGAAGGAGAGAGTTGAAAACGGGAAGCAAAAGGTGAGGAGGAGAAGGGAAGGGAGAAGGGGGGGAGGGTGGGGGAGGGGGGATTTTATACGAGAGGAGGGGAAGGAGCCCAGTGGCACAAATTTGAGCTGTTGGCCTAACGGTCCAAAATGGACCGTTGGCTAATGGACGCGTCTGTTAGGCAAATGGTCTGTTTTGGATTGCCGAATGGTGCCTTGATGAACAATGTAAACAGCTAAGTGGAGCTACCCGAATACTAATTGTTTTTATGCTTAAATAATGAAAAATAAACATTATCAGTTTATCACATGTAAAACTAATTAAAAAAGGCATTGACTCTTCACATTAATATTCATTGCGAGGAAGTGATTTGTTAATGACTTTGTAGAATTATATTCAATTACCATGTAAAGATTCGGGGGAAGGTAGGAAAAATAATAATATACTCGTAGCGTCTTATACATTCAAATTCATTTTATTGCTACCTGTTCACAGATGTGAACAGGTAGGGACACAGAATAATCTAAACCTCAGTTAGGCTATATTTGTCTTATTTAAAGAAGCAAGAAATACAGAGACATTAACACTTCTTATTTAAGAAAAATGACTAGATTCGACCAAAATAACGTTAAAGAAATGTAGTGGTGGATCGTCGAAGATTTAACAATGACTGTATGGTTAAACAAAAACAAAGACAATCCTTGTGCTTTTTTTTCCTCTATGTCATGTATATATTTTTATGCTTTTATGTATTTATCCACGTTCGAATGTTTTCTTCCACATCCTTTGTTAACTAATCGTGGGTTCTGAGTTTTGCTATTTCTATTTGTCCTTCCTTTTGTTTAGACAATTAAATGATAGTTAGATGTGTATATGCTTTATATGATCATTGGTAAATTAGTACTAACAATCATTTTATAAAATGTAGAGGAATGATCTAATAAGAGCATCTCCAACAAAAGGAGAATTCATCTTCTTAATTCTGAATTGAGCAGAAAACAACGTCCAATAGATATGTGTATTCTGAATATTCAGAGAAAAATTTCAAGGTTGTATCTTGAATTCGTAATATGCCCCGCATGCCTATTTTTAGACGCGGTATTGTTTTGCACCATAGCGCGCCGATAAAATCGGAATCCTTACGTCTGGTCCCTATTTTATCAGCGCTTTACAACGCTGAATGGTTTTAAAGAAATCGTTGAAAGCCTATTTTTAGGCTTCTATCGCAAAAAAGCCTAAAAAATAGACGCCCTGTGATTTTTTTTAAATCTGTTGGGCAAATTTGCCTTCCTCCCCGTAGTATTACAGATCGTAATATTTCGATCTGGAATATTTGTTGGTGATGCTCTAACTGAATAGAAAACAAAATTTTCAACTTCATCATGCATGTTTACATCCAGAAATGCCTTTGAGGAATGATATTATAGTCAAGTCAAGGCTGGTAAACATGTACTGTGCTTGAAAAGGATTATCTAATGTAGAAAAAAAAATGTGAAATCACTTTATGAACCTACAATCAATATACACTTTTCCAGTTTGCATTTTTAATTTGTATTGCTGTGTTTATGTTATAATAATGAAGTTGATTTGATTTGCATTGTACTGTTCAATATAGAAAAATATCTGATAGTCTAAAAGATGGTTGCAATTCTCAATTGAAGGTTAAGTTGACTTTTACATATTGATTACTCTTGCTTCTCATAACAAATCATTATATATAAATAAGCTTCATCCTAGAGCATTCGCAACTGAGTGATGTGTTGGAAAGCAACCAACTCCAATTGAAGGTTGGTTGTCCTCTGTAGGGTTGCTTCGGCAAGATTGTCAAATCAATCTTAAAGATTGGCAAAACAACCATGTTAGCCGGCTTTTTTTTAAACCGCTAAAAAAAAGCAGGCTAACATATATTATTTTAAAAGAAATTACATCAGCAGACTAAAATATAGCCTGTTGGGACTAATTTTTTTCAAATACACACATTTCTTTTATCGGCTAAGAAAGTTATCCTTTTTTATCCGTTCGAGGCCAAACCATTTGGAATTGGCCATTTCAAACCCACCCGGTTGGCGATGCACTTATGCTTATGTGATAAATTAACAGTAAGTTGATTTAACATTACCCAATTTTGTATTTTCTTTGACTCAAAATCTACCGCATTTAGAGTATGTTTATGCAAAGGATTAGTCTTTAGACGGACTTATTATGTTGCTTTGTGAAGATTGCGGATATTAATTATAAATAACTATTGAAAAAAATTGCACATGGCAATTAAAGTTGAACATGTTTTGAGCAGAATTAGGCACATTGTCAACGCTAACAGCTAAGCTTTTGTACTACCTAGGCGTATCTTGATCATCACATCCAACAAACATGGAGATGAACACGTGTTTTACACATGATTAGTGAGTTTACATATTTATAATCCACTGACCTCCATTTTTCTAACACTATGCCAACTGGCTTTTGATGGCAAATTTTGGATTTAACTTATATAATTGTGTACATTCACAAACGGAAATAAAAATATTGACAAAACATCCAATCAAATTATTATTATATTATAACATAGACATTGCCTGTATGCATAAGCACCGACCACATGCTAGTTGAATCTTTTAAATCTTACATACCTTAACTCGAATTCTTTTATGTTTGTTGTATAAGAATTGCGCTTCTACGTAAACAAATCAATATACTCAAAGATAAGCTCACCAAAATCAGTGTGATGAAAATTTGCGAAGTCATGTGTATTGCCTAAGACAATCAAGAATTTTTTTAGCAACTGTGAAAACTTCTTAGATTAAGTAAAGTGAGGACGGTTTAATGGTAGTTCCAAAGAAAGTTCTAAAACTGAATGTTGGGCAGAAAGTCCAAACCAGGACAATGTATAATGACTTTATTTTATTTTGATGCATTTACTATTATATTATCTAGTTATATGAATTTGACCATATTTGATTCCAAGTACCTCGATTTAACGTGGCCTCCATTCTATTAAGTCGAAAATCGGCGTACTAGTATATTGATCAATCTCTAGCTTGGATCAATGTACGATTTCGGAGGAAACTAGCATCTTAATCTTGAATGTAATTTTCAACTGACTTGAGTTTATTACGAGGACATGCCAACTTTGCTCATAATAATAGAATCGTTGACTGTCTACGAAGAAAATGATGGATGTTCAAATAACAAGCTATACCTGAAGAAACAGAAGCTTAAACCTCGTTTGATCAGCTTATATAAGTCGTATTTTGAAAGTCAAATTGAACTGATGTTTTATTTGAAAAAGTCAGAAAACAAACTTATTTTAATCGATCAAAACGAACCATTAGGTTTCAAACATGGTTCGTTTAGAATGGAATCAATTCACGATATATTCGTGCAAGCTAAACCAATCATCATTGGGGCTGCTCCATAACTTATACAATTCACAAATCAGACAAAGGCTTCTGTGGAGTGTGTGTATGTGTGCTGTGTGTCAAACTGTCAATGTTCACATTTAAGATGAGTAAGGTAAGCATCGGCCAAAATATGACCAAGCTGGACCTGAGCTTCCGTAGTCAAGTGTAAACCATCGCTTTGCAAGGGTAGCCCCTTTGCATCTACGCATAAAACGTTTGGCAATTTGATTGAAAGCTGTGCTTGCCTAACTGTCTCTATGTACCCTCCTCCTGAGGCTATAGCCACCTGTATATATATATGTATATAGTTGGTCCCCATTTGTTTACTGATCATAACAACTTGTTCATTACATTGGCTAAATATAAGGTATTTACTCAGATCAATTACGCAGACTAATGCAGGTTTTAACAAGAGTGAACCTAACGTTTACACAGTGAAATTCCTACAAGTCATGACTGAAGGAAAAAATTGTACCAGCAGGGTTAGATTGATTAAACAGCTATTGGTTATTAGAACAAATACATACTTGAACATTCCGTGTAGCGTTGCTTCGGTTGGTTGATAGTTCAAACTAGAAAATATAAGATCACTGGTTTGATTCTCCAAATCGGTACGTCGTAGCGTTAATGAATCATGTTCCAAAAAGTATATGTTTTCTTGTTTTTAGGGCTGTTGAACTAAGGGTAAATTTATATTAACAAAGCTATTATTTCATTTTACAACATATTTTTTTTGATGAATTGAGAAAATTTCGTATCTCAAATAAAAATAAGTCAAATGATGATATAAATATTAATTGGGTTAACATTATCGAACTTTTAAAACAATAAAAGTTTACAATTTTATGTGCATGTCAATTTAGCCCTTTGCTGCAGATAGGGGACAAAATCCGCTCCCAAACCTCGCCATCATAGGCTAACAATTAGTTGCAGTAGAACTAGACATATCAAACGGGTTGGGTTGGGCCGGGTTGGACCAAAATGGGCTGAGTCAATTTTGTCTCCACCTATTTATGGTATATTTAATACAGACTGATTTGGCCTAACTCGTTAACTAAATTGGGTTACCCATTTTATTACAACTGCTAATCATCATGAAAAACTATAATCTACGTTCACAAGATGAAGTATCCGGGTATTATGCACTATCCGTAATTTATGTAGGTGTTCATGGGCCGGAGCTTCGACTGAATAAATTATTGCAGTTGAACAAAAAAAATAGCAGGTTCCACCTAGGGGGAGTTCAAATATGAAGATGTAGCATGTCCAACTGTCTCAGTATGGATGACTACAACATGTGTTCACAAGATGAAGTGTCTGATTATTGCATATCGTATGTTATTTAGATGGAAGTTCATCGATCAAAATCTCACTGATTTCAAGTTCGTAAGAACAAGTTATTGCAATTTGAATAATAAAAATAGTGGCTTTTGCCTAGGCAAAGTCAAATATAAAGGTACAACAGGTGACTCACCAGTCACCATGGAGAACTATATTGTGATTTGTGCATTTAGAAGATGAAATATCCGAGTGTTTCATATTGAACGTAGATGAGAATTCATTGGTCGAAGTAAGAGTTCATCGATCGAAGTCCTCTCTGATTCTCAGTTATATGAATAAGTTATTTCAAATTGAACAAAGAAATATCGGTTTTTGCCTAGATGGAGTTCAACTAGAGATGTAACCAGTTGTTTTTAAGTACAATTTGTTGGTCATTGTGTAGAATTATAATATGCATTCACAAAATGAATACCTAAATGTTTCGTTCTGATTGTAATTTAGGCAAGAATTTATCGATTGAAGTTTTACTTGATTCTAAGTTAGCATGAATAAATTATTTTAGCTTGAACCAAAAAAATAGCAACTTTCAGTAAATCGGAGCTTAGTTTGTAGGTGTATCTGTTATTTGT
This sequence comes from Allium sativum, assembly GCA_030737875.1. Lineage (NCBI taxonomy): Eukaryota > Viridiplantae > Streptophyta > Magnoliopsida > Asparagales > Amaryllidaceae > Allium > Allium sativum. The sequence continues at coordinate 80,608,699 of CM060927.1, read as the reverse complement.
TAGGTACAACCATTAGTCATTATGGAAAATCACAGCATGTGTTCACAATAAAAAGTACTCAAGTAAAAATATTTCAAAATTCTTATTTACAAAATTTAAATTTTTATTAAATGGATTATGTTGGGAAACAAATGGCTGAGTCACGTACTCTGTCGCTTTCTTGAAGACGATTCGGCGATCTGGCCGGTGGTGCAAAACCAGTTCGTACTTTCGCCGCCGCCTCTAGGATAAAACAGCCTCTCCGAAATTAATAACTGATTTGCTTTGCACAAACAAACCAGTGCAGATTTGCACTTTTTGATTTTTAACTGCTCGAAAATTTCTTAAGAATATTTTTAATGGCGGAGAAAGAGAAAAGCGATGGTTTATGATGCATGGGCTCGAAAAATGCAGTGTTTTCTGGACCAAAAATATAAGTGTCTACACCACATAGCCAAGGCCCAATACCGAACCGAACCGGGCCGGGCCGGGCCGGGTCGAGTCGGTCGGTCGCGCGCGCGTGTGTGGTGGTCATGATGCATGGGCTCCCTCCTCACAACAAAGCATGTATTGGGAGCCCCAAGGCCCCATCAAAGCTTCTTAGAAACAAGTATAAATACTTGTTTCTTTCATATAATCACATGATGTGGGACTATTCACATTAAGGAGCCACTCATACACTTATTCAAATATTTTAATAATTCACACAAATTTCCAACAATCCCCCACTTGAATTTTAAAATATTATCGAGCAGTTTCTAAAAAACATAAGACTGTGCATAAACAAAGGTGTCATCCGACTTGAACCTTTGCATAGTGAGTAAGATTCAGTTTTTACTAGAGTGACACGTAGTCTTGAACTCTATTCCTCACATCAAACCACACACAATTTTTTCTATAGTGCAATCAAATAAGCCCGTGCGTTTATGGTCATGCACGTCTATCCCAGTTTAGTGAACGCTCTAAAAGTTTTGCCCAAAACTCCATAGGAAACGGCCTCATTTCCACATTTACATAGGTGAGTCTATCAAGAGTACTCCTGAAGGTAGGTACTCCACTCCAAATAGAGTATAGATATCATTAAGAGTTTCTATTAACTCATCCTCTATCACTTCCTTCTTAGTTTATTAAATAGCATGTTCAACTTCTATCACTACACAACTTGTTTTTACCCATTGAACCTATTTCTTGGGATCTCCAGTCATTTAGGTCGGGTTACCATTGTGTATGACTCAACAATCTAAGGGCAATAGTCCCATTCTTTTAGAAGAATTATGGACTTTCTCTCTTGACAGTCCTTTCGTCAAAGGATCTGCCAAATTTTCTTCACTACGTACGTAATCTACTCTAACGGTACCTGTAGAAAGTAGCTCTCTAACTGTGCTATGCTTACGACGTATTTGTCGTCTCTTACCGTTATAATAACGGTTCTGAACTTTTGCAATAGCCGCGGTACTATCGCAATGTATCAACACAGTCGGTATCGGTTTTTCCCATAAGGGAATCTCAGCTAGCAGATTTCTCAAATACTCTGCTTCTTCACTAGTTGTAGCTAGTGCTATCATCTCAGATTCCATAGTGGACTGAGCCAAAATAGTCTGTTTCTTGGATTTCCAAGAAACAGCTCCTCCAGCGATGCTAAATATATAGCCACTGGTCGCTTTAGAATCATCAGATAAAGTATTCCAGTCTGCATCTGAGTATCCTTCAAGTACAGCTGGAAACTTTTCATAATGTAATCCAAGGTTCATAGTTCGTTTAAGGTATCTCATGACCCTTTCAATAGCATGCCAGTGCTCTATACTAGGTCTACTGGTAAACCTGCACAATAATCCCACGACATAGGCAATGTCGGGTCTAGTACAATCAGTGGCATACCGAAGGCTGCCAATGATGCTCGCATAATCAGACTGTCTTACACCTTCACCAGTGTTCTTAAATAACTTTACACTTGGATCATATGGTGTACATGCAGGTTTACAGTCAAAGTAATTATATTTCTTTAGTATCTTCTCAATGTAATGAGACTGATCCAAAGAAATTCCCTTTTCTGACCTAGTAATTTTAATACCAAGGATTATACTCGCCTCACCTAGATCTTTCATATCAAAATTGACACTTAATAAGAATTTGACTGAATTTATGGCATGAATGTTTGACCCAAAGATGAGTAGGTCATCTACATAAAGGCATATAATAGTGCAAATGTCATTCTCATATTTGTAATAAATGCATTTGTCACTTTCATTAACTTTAAAACCATTTGAAATGATTAAGTTATCAAATTTTTCATGCCATTGCTTAGGTGCTTGTTTTAAACTATATAATGATTTATCCAATTTGCATACTTTATGTTCTTGACCATGTACTACAAATCCTTCAGGCTGGTCCATATAAATTTCTTCGTCTAATTCACCGTTCAAAAAAGCAGTTTTAACATCCATTTGGTGTATTAGTAAATTATGAATGGAAGCAAGTGAGATTAATACCCGAATGGATGTTATTCTAGTTACAGGTGAAAAAGTATCGAAGAAGTCTATATTTTCTTTTTGTCTAAAACCTTTAGCTACTAGTCTTGCTTTGTATTTATCTATAGTACCATCAAGTTTTAGTTTCTTTTTAAGTACCCATTTACAGCCTATAGATTTACAACCAGGGGGTAAATCTGTCAAATGCCAAGTCTTATTGGATTCAAGAGAATCCATCTCATCATTTATAGCCTCTCGCCAGAAATCGGCATCTATTGAAGATAAGGCCTCTTGGAGGTTTAGGGGATCCTCCTCTATAGTAAAAGCGCTAAAATCCGAACCAAAATCTTTTACGGTTCTTGCTCTTTTACTTCTTCTAGGTTCAACTTCAGAACTTTTATCAAGTTCTGTTCTAATAGGCGTACTTGATGTGCCCCCACTATTCCTTAATTTAAAAGAAAATTTAGTTTCATAAAAATCGGCATCATTTGATTCAATTATATTATGTGCGTTTAGATCATAAAATCTGTATGCTTTGCTATTAATAGCATAGCCTATAAATGCACATTCATATGCTCTACTTGCCAATTTTATTCTCTTAGGGTCTGGAATGCGAACATATGCTAAACAACCCCAAGTTCTAAAGTACGAGACATTGGGTTTATGATTCTTTAAAATTTCATAAGGTGAAATTTTATTCTTAGATTTGGGGATTCTATTCAGAACATAGCATACAGTTAATAAAATATCCCCCCACCAATGTTTTGCTGCACCAGAATTTAGTAGGATGGCCACTACTAATTCGGTAAAAGTCCTATTTTTTCTTTCAGCTTTACCGTTCATTTCAGGTGAATAGGGTGCAGTTCTCTCATGTACAATACCGCGTAATTTATAGAAGTCCAGAATTGAATTAGATTCATATTCTGTTCCTCTATCACTACGAAGTCTCTTAATTTTTCTATTTACTTGATTCTCAATTTCTGTTTTGAATGTTTTAAACATTTCAAAAGCATCACTTTTATTTTTCATAAGATATACATATGTGAAATCAGAACAATCATCGATAAAAGTGATAAAATAGCGATGTCCATGTCTAGTCAAAGTACCATCAAGTTCACATATATCAGAATGAATCAAGTCTAAGGGTTCAGTTTCTCTATCAACAGACTTGTGAGGTTTCTTTGTGATTTTTGCTTGTGTACAGAATTCACAATTATCAGATTCAGATTCTGCTATCTTAGGTATCATATCTAGAGTGCTCATGTTATGAATTATTCGTTTATTAACATGACATAATCTAGAATGCCAAATATTAAAATCACACAACATATAAGCAGAATTATTCACTTTATTAGATTCAACATTTAATTTGAACATTCCCTCACAAGCATAACCCTTTCCTACAAAGTTTCCCTTATACACTATGGTATACAAGTCAGCCCCAATAAATTGAGTAAACCCTGCCTTATTAAGGAGATAGCCAGAAACCAGATTCTTCCTCATCTCTGGAGTATGCAAAACATCTTTGAGAATCACAGTCTTTTCAGAGGTAAACTTGATCTCCACGTTTCCAACCCCTGCAACTTTAGTGGTGTGAGAATCTCCCAGCAACACTTTCTGATCTTCAGCAGCCGTGTATGTGGAGAACATAGCACGATCATAGCAGACATGGCGAGAAGCACCAGTGTCTACCCACCAACCCTCTGATCCACCAACAAGGTGAATCTCTGTAATCATAGCCATAAGAGGCTCCTCCTTAGTCAAGTTAGCCTGTGGTACAGAGCTAGGCTTGTTCCGACACTTTCGTGCCATATGACCTGGTTTTCCACAGTTGTAACATAGAAACAACTGTCCAGAGTCATTCTTTTGGGCTAGTTTTTGCTGTCCTTTTGGGTTTTCTTGCGGATTCCCATTCTGTTTGTTGCGTCTGTTCTGATTCTTGAAAGACTTCTGATTTGGTTTCAGAACTGCGGGTTTGGCCTTTTTAGTGTTGTTGTTTGAAACAAACAACACTTCCTCTTTCTGGTCCTGTTTGCGTGCTGCCTCCTCAATGCGAAGGCGAGTGATCAAACTCTCTAAGGAAAATTCCTTAGTCTTATGCCGTAAGAAATTTTTAAAGACTTTCCAACCTAGGGGCAGTTTGTCAATAATAACAGCAATTTGAAACTGTTCATCTAGAACCATACCTTCGGAGATGATCTCATGAGCTATTTTCTGCAGCTCATGAGACTGCATCTCTACTGACCTATCGTCTGTCATCTGGTACTTCAGATAGCGGCTCACAGCATACTTCTTCGCCCCTGCCTCCTCTGTATCGTATTTCTTCTGCAGCGCTTCCCAGATCTGCTTGGCTGTCTTGTCTTCTGAGTTGTAGTAATCATACACATCATCGCTCAATCCGTTCAGAATAAAACTCTTGCACAGATAATCCTGTTCAGTCCAGCTCTGCAACTGCTTTGATTGTTCAGTCCAGGATGTCATCTGCGCTTCATCAGCTCCGTCAGGCTTGTCTGGCAGCTGCGGTTTGTTGGTGGTTAGAGCAGCAGCCACCTTCCTCATCGTCAAGTAGAACTCCATTTTCTGACGCCATCGTTTGAAGTGCAGACCCTCGAAACGAAACGGGGCAGCAGTCACCAATGGGATCTGGAATGCAGAGGAAGGAGCAGCATCATCTATGGTTGTTGTCGAAGCCATTGTTTCTATTCGTCTTCAATTTGTTGGGAAACAAATGGCTGAGTCACGTACTCTGTCGCTTTCTTGAAGACGATTCGGCGATCTGGCCGGTGGTGCAAAACCAGTTCGTACTTTCGTCGCCGCCTCTAGGATAAAACAGCCTCTCCGAAATTAATAACTGATTTGTTTTGCACAAACAAACCAGTGCAGATTTGCACTTTCTGATTTTTAACTGCTCGAAAATTTCTTAAGAATATTTTTAATGGCGGAGAAAGAGAAAAGCAGAATTTTTTCTATATAGATCTCGTCTGATCTGATGATAATATATAGACGAGGATTAGGTTATTCGAAAATACTGGTCAGTGGAGGAATTTATGATCTGCGAAATACTTGGTCAAAATTTTTACCGCTTCATATTAAAGTCGGTTCAGAAATATCCGGATTTAAAAAAACAGGTTCGAAAAATGCAGTGATTTCTGGACCAAAAATATAAGTGTCTACACCACATAGCCAAGGCCCAAAGCCCAAGCCCAATACCGAACCGAGTCGGGTCGAGTCAGTCGGTCGCGCGTGTGTGGTGGTCATGATGCATGGGCTCCCTCCTCACAACAAAGCATGTATTGGGAGCCCCAAGGCCCCATCAAAGCTTCTTAGAAACAAGTATAAATACTTGCTTCTTTCATATAATCCCATGATGTGGGACTATTCACATTAAGGAGCCACTCATACACTTATTCAAATATTTTAATAATTCACACAAATTTCCAACAAATTATATACTTATAATTTTTTCAAAAAATGGTCAAATCGTTTATGACTCATTTAATAAAGATTCATAAATGAGTTAATTCAACACGACTCTAAGTATGATAAATGAATTTGGTAAATCAGTAGGGTCATATTTTGATGGAATTAGATAGAACCCACAACCAGATCTGATCTCCAAAACACTAGGTGTCACTTTTGTTCTTAAAAAAACTTCATTTTTCAATAAGCAAAACTTATCCTTTTCTTTCTATTTTGTAATTTTTTTTGGAAAAATATGTACGTTTTCTGCAAACATTTGCACTTTTGAAAAGCACAAATGTTCGTTGTTTATTGTTAAACTAAAATCATATGTTTTTCTTTAAACTTGCTTTTTTTTAACGGTGAATGCTGTGTTTTTTAAACTTAGTGTCAAAACCTTCCCATGGAAAAAATCAGTCTACACTTCTATATATGGCAGTACGATCAAAAAGCAGGGGAGAAAGGACAAGCCGAAAAAGAGGAAAAGCAAATTCTGGTTAAGATGGGAAGTTCGAACAATCATTTTTTTATCATATTGACCGTTATAGAGGTTTGCTTACCATCATTTGCCCAAAATCAACTTTTCAAAACATGAAATATGTCTATTACAAGTCTCCTTACATCGCTTTAATTTAATCTTCTTAATTCTCACTAGCTTAATCCACTTACTTCTTCCCACTTTTTTCTCCTTAGATCTTTCTAATTTAAACTATTCTTTATCACATTATAAGAACCAGGTTTTTTTTTTTTTTTTTTCAAACTATATAATTAAACGGTCAGCTCCTGTTTATCGTGAAACGTAGCCCAACTTCCCTAGTATAGAAATTATTTGACTCCAAGAAAAATATCATAGAAGAAGAAAGAGGGATACAGACATTTTTCTATGTCACCGGCCAAAATCAACCTTGACGGTAAAAACGCCAAAATTACCCCCATTTTCAAGTGTCGGTGCAAAGCATGTATGTAATATTTTCCTTGGAATAGTAACACGGTACCTGAACGATTAGCAAATGTGGGTCAAAAAGATCGGCCCTCAAATCCTCGATCAATCGCTCCATCCTCACCTTGTACAGCTCCGCATCCTCCTTCGCCAAACAATCGCTCTCACCCTGAAACCACAAAACCGCCTTAATCGCCCCTCCTCCTTCCTTGGCCTTCCTCCCTCTCCTGACCATGCTTTCGTACAGATCCGTCCCTTTCTCCCACCCCACTATCCTCGTCCCGCCTATGGCGCAGGGCACCAGCCCCAAAAGGCCCAAACCCGCCTCCTTCTTTCCGATCTGACCCACCACCTTGTTCGCGAACGCCATCCCAGGACCTACGCCACAAGTTTTGTTGGTGTCGATGTCTGCGTGAAGAGGCTCGGCTGCTGGGACCCATTCCAGACCGGAGGTCAATCGGAGGATGGAAGGTGACGGGCTGCACTGAGATGGGGTTACGCGGTCCCATGTTCCGTTGAATACGCCGCCTCTGCCCGACATGTTGCTTTGGCCAGAGAGTATGAATATTTGCTTTGGGATGGGGGACATTGTAATGAAGGTCGAGATTATAGTTAGGATATATTTGAACATCGAATTTAGTTGATTAAGAAGTGGTTTATGATTACTGTTGAAAGGTGTGGACTGGTGGCTAGCATGATTTATAGTTAGGATATATTTGGATGTCGGATGATGGGAAATTATTTCAACCCGTCAACGTCCTACTTAACCCTCAAATTGAAAAAACTGATATACTCGTAATTTTACAGAGTAGCCCCCTAATTAAAAAAAAAAAAAAAAAAAATACTCTTTCACGTAGGATGACTGTGTGATTTTACTGTGTATCTCGTAGTAGCCCTACGTGGTTTCTTACTGTACCACGTAGACGCTTTACGGGGTACACTAAAAAAGCACGTAGGGCTACTACGAGGTACACAATGAAACCACGTAGAGCAAATACAGGGTATGCAAAAAACTGGAAAAAATATATATAATAGAGAAATGGTATTTTCGTTCTCGTATTTTTTTGATAAAATAGGGGGCTACTCAACATTTTCTTGGTTGAAATAGAATTAGCCTTCAATGGTTGGATAGTTAACATTGTGGAGTTTTTTAATGTTTAGCCACAAAACAATATATATGGTCAAAGGACCCAAAACAATATATCTATATTATCCTACAAGTATAATCGCGTAACGGTGGGGAAACGACCATTAGATTACATAGTTTAAAAAAACAAGTTTTTTTTTTAAAACCTTAGTTTAACATCAAAAGATAATGCGGTAGCGAATATTTTAATTTAGAGAAATTTATGGAGTTAAAAATGGAGAGAATTAAGTGAATTAGATTGAAGTGATTTAACAAGACATACTGTAGACATGTTCTTGGGCTTCAGAAAAATTGATTTTGGCCAAGTGATAGTAAGCAAAACTCCCTAACGGTCAGTTTGATTATTATTGATCAAGCTCTCTCGTTGCTTTTTAAATAGGCTTTTTGTTTTCAAATTCACATGTCATTCATCTTCGGCAGGGACATAAGGTCATTTTGTTTCAATTCAATTTTCCTTGGCTTTGAAGCCCTTCCGTCATCTTAATATAAGTTACCAAGTTAGAATTCACAAGCACATAGGCACCCTATATCATCAACTGGAGAATCTCCCAAACATTTATTCCTCTCCCCCGCTTCTCTTTCCTCCCCTTCTCTACTCATCTGCAATTTAGGTCATCTCGACTTTGGCTTCTCCCTTCCGCTCACATTGCCCTCCCATTCAACAATATTCGCCAGCCAACTCAACTCTGAATCAACTCTAAAATGACCATCAGGCGGCTATTCCTCTCCATCCCTTTGGATTTTGCTGCTGATTTTCATGGTAGTCTCCATCTTTTGGCACAATCGTACATGTTGTCGACGTTTATCGAACGATGTGATGTCTTCATATTTACTTCAATTGTATTTTGCAGAAACAATTTGCTCAGTTTTGTTATTAGGGTGTAGATATCTTCCTTAAACAGTTTTTGATTCGTCTAATTGTTAGCGATTTATATTTAGATCTATTTTCTTGGTTGTTGATTTGATAAATGGTTTCTCTACTTTTCTTTCTGTTTTGATTTTGTGTTCAGGTTTATTTATCTTCCAATTTTGTTTTGTGAGATGATGGTATTGAAGTCAAAAAAAGTTTGGTGCGCTTTCTGTCTCATCTATACATTTTTTGCTATAGTATATATATATATATATATATATATATATATATATATATATTGAAAATGAAGAAAACCAGTATTTCTCTAATGGCTCACAAAAACAGAACAACTAAGCAACATGCTTTTGTGTCTGTACCCAAAAAAGAATACAACAATGGTCTAGAAGACAAAAAACAGGTAAACACAAACGACCTAATATAGCAGAACGGAACCCAATAAGAAGTGAACCAAGCTACATCACGCCAGCAAAACCAAGTGAACCACACAGAGAGCTGGACTGAAGAAACATCAATGCAATCCAACTGAAGACAATATGCCCCTATGTAGTTAAAGCCCAACTAATACCCCGCAAAATCTCTGCTATGGCCTATAGCACTCTCCGGCCGCTACGTTATTTCAACTTAGCGCTGATGAACCATAGTTCCGCTTTAATCCCCGCTATTTTCTGCTGCACCCACTGAATCGAGGCTATTTAGCACCCGCTTTAGCAATATTAATATATAGAGGATGATTTGACCAGTTTTGTTTTAAAATAAATCAAAAAAGTTAATGTAAAGAGCTAATATTAAGTTATAAGTGTCTTATATAAGATTGAAATTTGTAGTAATCCTCGAATCTAGTATGTATAACTATGATATTATTTGATTTTGTTATAAAATATTAATTGATAGTCGATTCTATTACACAAATGATGCGAGAATGATAATTAATTAATTTTAATTATATAATTTTGCCTCTAATTAACATTTTTAAACATCCGCTACAACCCGCTATTTCCCCGCTTTATCCATGCTACAGCTTTTTACACCTCCACTGTTATAGAACAGTTAAGTGCTTTAACTGCACAGGTATACCACAAACTAGCAGCATAAAAGGGCGGGGAAAAGAGGACAAAAGCATCACCAGATAACCAACGACCTGGTCTCTTTGGGTTTTTCCACCCCTGCAGCTTCACAGGTCAAGAAAGAAACTTATGTGCCATGCGGAAGAGATCAATGAGCAACCAAATCCCTTCAGAACCCTATCAGCAACAGCTTCAGCAACCTAAAAAAGGGCCTCACCTCACTTCAACATGGGGCCTAGACCCTCGAGTGGCAAAAGAAACTCCAACCAAAGAAAACGATAGAGGATTTAGATAATGTAACGACCCACATTCTACGCATTGGAGGATCGTAGAATTTTTATTTATTTTTCATACTATGTCGTATGGTCGTTTACTTTTGGGGAACGACTATTCGGGTCATTTCCCATGTTCATGATTTTTGTCGATTTTTAAATGACCGTTTTGCCCCTGGCTGATCTTGTTTCGGCCATAACTTTTGATTGGTAAGGAGTTTTGACCTGAAACCACTTTCTTAGATCTGGATGATGGTTTACTTTTCCGTAGAGTGGTCACATTAGCCAAACGGACTTACCGTTTGGGAGATATGAAACAATGTTTGGAAGGAGAAAAACATCTTAACCGGGCTTAATCGGATAATTAACAGTTAGGCCCAGTGTGGGATTTCGGGATTTGGAGTATTTAAGGGCTGTTAGGGTTAGGGATTTCGGTTTTTAGTCACTTTCCAGCCGCCACATACATCATAGAAACCCTAACAATGGCCTCCAACATCTAGAATCATCTCTAATCACTGTTTAATCAAGGATTGGCCTAACCTACACCAAATTAAGGAGAAATAGCACCAAAGCAAGGTTGGAGCTGCTGTTAGACATATTCGGCCAAATCAGAGGAGTTTCTGTTCTGAAAGTTTTTATTGTGGCTAAGGTGAGTGATTAGCTTTGTTTTTACACTAATTACAGTTGATTAGGGTGATTAGTGTTAATTATCGAATTTTAATAAGATTAAATTCTGGAAAAATATTTACAAATTTTGAATTATTATTTTAGATCTCTGTTAGAATTTTGGGTTGATTTGGTTAAGTTTTTTTAATCCTAATGTTAGTTATGCTTAAACATGATTAAGGGAAAATATGAGGTTTTGGCTATGTTTGATCCATTTTAACCTATCAAGTTGTTGTTTTGGTGTTTGTGGTCAATTCTTTATGTTGCTATGACTGTATGGTATGCTTTGTGATTGATTAGAAAATTAGATTGGTCGAAAATGCCATCGAATGACGTAAAACAGTCGCCGGAAAGAAGTGTAGGAAATTAGCCGAACCGGATCGGATCGGAGGGGGAAAGCACGAATCTAACCGCTTTTCCCTCAAACTGTTGCATCACGAGTCACCATGCGATAAGAGCTCACGACCTGACCTGCTTGAGAGAAGGAGCCCGATCCGAACCGCGTCACTCGACCCGAACCCCTTCCACGACCCGAACCGATGCACCATAGATGGACTTGAGGGACTCGACCCGACCCGGGGTGCTTGGAGGGGAGGACCGAACTGGGGATACTTGTCACGAACCGATCCGACCAAGAAGAAGACGAGCCGATCTGAATCGAAGGAGTGACGACGAACCGAACCAATGAGTTGCATCAATCACGAACCGAGGAGCACGATCCGAGGTGGAGCGAAGTGAAGAAACGAACCGATCCGGTGATGACCAGAAACCCGAGATGCAAAGGTAGTCCAAGTGGGAAGTTTGCACTCAGGATCCATATGGGAACCAACGAGTCAATTTCGTGATTGGACTTTGCTGCGGGACGTGTGCTAAGGGGTTATCGACGTCCATAACTTTGATTCACCATTAAGACAGATGTTAGGCTACGGATCAGTGCAGTGGGGTGGTTATTACTCCATGGGGGCAGAGTGATCGTAGCATGGCTATGAGCCAGTGCAGTGAAGTCGTCATGACTTCATGGGGCAGAGTGGACGTAGCAAGGACGAGTGGTTATGGATCAGTGCTGTAGCGACCCAGCGATTTTCGGCCTCGAAAATCGATATAAATACCACGACCGTATCTTATACCGATCCTCCAAGCACCGAAAAACACTGGATAGTTTAGAAAGAATTTAGAGGGTGAGATAAGAAAGAAAGAATATTAGAATAGAAGAAAGAAGAGGAACACATTAGAATCTCACAGCGGAACAGATAAAATATAATATCAAATCTCTTTATACAAAGAACTATATAAACATACCAATCATCAGAGTACACATACATCAGTCACAGCGGAATAATAACTTTGAATAACTAGCGGTGAAGCCGCCTGCTTCCAGCTCCTGAAACTCCAAGCGAAACCTAACCTGGAACATACTCGGTCTGACCCGAGCACATTTGATTTAAAACAAAATACACCGGGTCAGTCTGGAATACTATCAGTGATAAATCCACATAACACACAACTTGTTTAACTTTGCAAAATCCTTTATGAAATCAAAGAATAATAGTAAGACCAGTCCACACATAAACACGGACGGTTTTTACCTTACTATAACCCAAACCTTTATGTTTGAAATCATACTTTGATCTGATATTATCATAATGTCTAATTACAAGTAATTAGCAATCTAGAGGAACGCTTGCATCTCACGCTCCCCATATATAGTATACAATCGAAAACCCGTGGGCGCTTATTGGATATTGAATTCCAACTTGACAAGGTATGGGTCCACCTTCCGCACGTGTATCTCTAGAGGCGAATACACTGGGTTCAACAAGAACGTCTTGCAACCCGGCCCTCACATGACCGACCACTCATTTCGCTTGAGTGTGCCGAATGTATATCACCGACGGTTGGGATCAGCAACCGCCACCCGAATAGGGTCAGCATCGAATAGACAAAGAAGCAATAGGAATTTCTCTAGATAGGTGATCATACATCCTAATGGGAGCGACCCACATAGCCATGCTGCCTGCCCGATTTTTGTCATTTCCCGGTTGATGAGGCTTGAGGCTAGAACTTTACCTTTTAATCATCTGGTCATCACACACTTGGGATGCCACATCATCAGATCCGCCGGATCACACTTGATTGACGTCCACAAACACACCCTAGCTATCAAGCTAGAGAATAACCATTTCTCCGCCATCAACTATGGTACGTTTGGAGAAATCAATGCGCGTAAATCCTTTTGGAAATACTCTGTCAGACATCCGTCCATACAAGTCATCCAGGATCAGGATGAACCGAAGGTACTCTCCTACTGCATCACATATAGGAATCACCCAAGGATCAGTAGCGAGAAGTCCTTGCACTCGTGGATTCCAACCACGACAGAACCACAGTTTATCTCTGGCCGCTAAACCAGAGATTCTTAGCAGTTCCTCCGCTTATGAAGATCCACGGTCTTCAATGCTCCATCTCGACCGTCTTCAAATATCTTCACGTATTTGTTGGTCGGAATGGTTTGCGAATGTAAATTCGATCCCGGTCTTTCCATACCACCAAACGTATTGGTCTGGTTTTGATAGTCGGTGTTTTAACTATCGAAATAAGCAGTGTTTCAAACATAACAACAAATGAGTACACTGGTTCAGTATTCAGTATCATTCGGCCTTTAATACTAATTTACTTTTGTTAAATTAAACTCTAACTCTTTAAGATTCCAAAAATATGATATTTGAATAGCTCTTATTCGATTTAACTTAATTGACCAACTCTAACTTGACTAATTTGGCTTATTTACTTAACTGAAACAACTTGATTTGATTACTCTTATCGATTAATTTATACTTGACTTAACTCCATTCGCTCGACTCTAGATCGCAGCGATCACAATGGTTACGCCTGATTCCCTCAGGAAACATCCGACCGCCATAGACTATCTGCAGCCCTGCGAATTACGCTAGCAGTCGTACACGATGGAACTTTCCTGAATAACTCTGTTTGGCTAATTCTACCTCAATTACTATACTTCATCAACCCTAACTTGAATAACAATTGTTTAATATACTTTGAAATTAATATTCTTATTCCCTTTAAACCAATATTGTAATATTGCCTAATTTCCCAAAACCTCGCATCAAAGTTTGATATACCTCATGTAGGATAAAACCAATCTCAACGCTTCACTCATTCCCAACTAATACTATTCCTTGATAATAGGGATGCCAACCAAGTTGGGGTATTTTAGTTACCTCTCAGACCTTAGTCGACAACCTTCTCACCTCAGAATAATATTAGTTTTAACCACTAATGACACAATCACATTTCCCCTTTGATTCCCTTTTTGGATTTCAATCTGGTGTTTAAAACCCATCTTTTATTCGAAATCCTCGTTAAGGCCTTTCCTTAATTACTTTATTTAAGTAAAAATTCCTTAAAACATCACTTAATCTTCAAGTATTCTTTCACTTTAACCCTTTTACTTAGGATGTAAATCTCTCGTCAAATGATTTGATTCCATCTACTTGGACATTTTATAATAAACCTTCATCGCCACTTTGGCTAAACTCCCTCGTCGGTCGACCACTTGTTAATTTAAATCCCCTTTTATCAAATCTTGTTCGAACTTGTGTTTACAAGTCCATTTAATAAAATCCTTGTTTGACATTAAATTAAATCCACTACTTTAAATCATTTTAAATTAAAGAATAGTTTGCTTTGACCTCTACTATATAAAAATATAGTTAACTTTAATCTTAACCCAAAAAAAAATAGGATTTATCATCACTTTTCCAAGCTTACTTAAGGTTATTAACAATAACCAATTCAATTATTCTTTTAGAAAATAGTTAATCGTAGATTAACTAATATCCCCACCATTTGTTATACTTTAACGCTTATTTACCTCATAGTTTATTCCTTTGTCGAAACGGTGAATTACCAAACCACACATCAGTTAACTATTAACTGAAATTCCAATTGCCATTTCCCCTTTTCTTAATTTAATTAATTAATTAATTTAATTAATTCAAATCACCTTTTAATTGTTTGGAAACAATTATTACCCTTTTTACTAATCCATGGAAAACCCTTGATTTCTGCTTCTCAACTGATCAAACCATTTAACTAAATTCTCTTAATGACTCGATTTAACTTATTAAATTTAAATTCCTGATTTAAATACTCGTATGAAATAATTGAATAACTCAAAATTCAGTTATAAATAAATTATAACTTTGAAACCCCATCAATTCCCTTGACGGTAGAACAACGTCAAAACCCTACGACTAGACCATTACTGCCATCTACTCAGTCAACACAATCAATTGACTTTAACCACAACAACGATGGTTGTATATTCAACTATCAACATTCAATAGTTTTGGTGTCAGATAATGTGAACAATCCATATATATGCACAACAAAAACAAATACAGTAAATTTGAGGAATCCGGTTGGATCCTCCAACCTGTCCTTCTCTGCATCACAGATGTCAGTTGATAACAATATACGAGTTAAACAGTTGGCAGAATATAATTAACTGCAAACATCAACCAACAACAAGCAACTTGCATCCATCGCATCCAATCAGCCAATTTAAATTGTTAACCGCAAAATATAATTTACCGTGACTTTACCACATCACAGTATTCCAGAAGGTGTGAGAATTAACTCACCAGAGTTTGTTCTGGTCAACGGTTGATGCGTTTGTCGCTTTTAATTTGAACCATTCGTCCAAAAATAGCTGAATTTTCAATAGTGTCGGATTGACTCCTAGTCAGTGCCATCGCGTAGGTCTCGTCCCTGCGATCCCAACGCATCTTGTTTCGTTAAATTTCGTTAACGTATGAGAGAGTTATGCTCGATTTAAGGTTTGAATAAATATACGATAATTAATAAATTAATTAATTAAAAATTAAACTTAATTACCTTAAACCCAGCGCCACATCATCAATCCCCTGCGTTTTCACCTCTCCGCGTCACGCGGTTTCACCCACGATCCCTCCTGAAACCCGTTCCCTCATCCTCTTCCACCTCACGAACCAAACTCCTTCTCCTTTAACCACCTGCCACCGCCATCTTACGGCGCCGGACCCCACAGGACCGACACCCCCGTGACCGCCGCCTTCCGACGTTCCACCCCCGGTCACCCTCGCTGTCAACCGTTGCCTGCAGCCGCCATACTGACTCAAAAACCGAAACCCTCATTTTTTCCGTTCAACCTCCGTTTGCCACCGCCACAGTCCACCAGAGGTGGCCGGACCACCACCATTCTGACCATCTCCTTCCCTTCTTCAAACTGCCTCTGACCCCATCTTCCCTCGTCACCTCCTTCGCCGATAATCAGCCCAAAACCAACCGCCACTTCTAAAAACAGCACCCAAAAACTACACTCCAGTTCATCTCCTCGCCCCGACCACCACAGACCACCAGGGACCCCGAGACCACAGCCAAATCGAAGGCCTAACTCTTCTCTTCGAAAGCCCCATGGTCCCGGCCTCCCAAATCGACCACAACCCTCGAATTTTGGTCACAACCGAAAACTGTCCTTCGCTGTTCTTCGCGAATTTCAGCCACCTCGGACCTCCGTTGACCCTAGATTTTTGACAGCAGCTAGATCTTCACTGGATCTACAACTTTCCCTTGGGTCGCCATAGCAAATTCTCGCCGGATTGAGAGATATAATTGATTTTGTAATTGAGGGCTTATTTGCAAAATGTGATGAAGAAGATGAGGGTTGGCTGGTCATTGGTGATGTAGGAGGGTATATATAGGTGGAGATAATATATTTTAAGTCGATGTGACGAGCGATGTTGACTAACGATATTTTATTTCGTGTCTATCACGTTTTCGAACGTCGTTTATTCGCTGCTGCGCTCACATACGAACCCCGTTCGAGTTGCAACTGGACGGCATAGTATAATTTGACGATACGGTCCTAACGAAACTTGTTTCGTCGAATTCCGTGCTCGTATGCTCAAATAGCGCTTGTACACGTCCAATTTGATCGATTTATTTTACATTTTATTTTGCCACGCTCACAGAATAACCCCGATTGACGCGCCGTTTGAAAATCTGGCAATAATTTACTATTACGGTCACAACAAAATTTGTTTCGTCGAAAACAGAGGTCGTTTGAAAAATGTCCCTTTTGAACTGGCCAATTTTGAATAAAATAACCCAATTTTAAAATACTTCAATATAATAATATCAAAATATTGCGATTGGTCATACACGACCAGAATTTGATGTATTATCAAGGAAAAATATCCCGGGTTGAATTCCAAGCCAATTCGATGTTTAAAATATTTAAAAACCATTATTTTATATAACTGCAGCGCTATATATATAAAAGGAATTCTGGCGCTGCTTTTCCCAAAATTTGATTTGGACATAAAATAAAATCTACACGACGAAAACTGGATTTTCCTCTGCCGTTGGGAAGGTATTGTCAACCTGGTCCCAACGTTTCTTGTTTCGATGAAATCCGACTTATTTTGAACCCGGTACGACCAATTGAAGTTCAAAACGCCAAAACGCGAACTGCCGCGCCGCTGCAGCTCGTTATTTAATTAAATTATAAACTATATATATTCGTCGTCGTTTTCAAAACGAATTATCACTAAAATTTCAGTATAAACAATATTTGACCACTTTAAACCGTCGGATCACAGTATATTTCAATGTCGACAATTTCCCATATTTTGGAAATTAAAATAGTATTTATTATTTATTTTAAATAATATATTCGCAATATAATTGTTAAATTCGATTATCCAACCTCAAACCAATATTTTAAATAATTAAAATATTTAAAATAATCCAATTAAATTGGCAGAAAAATACGGGTCGTTACATTCCTTCCCCCTTAAAATAATTTCGTCCTCGAAATTGCTAAGTAGAAGGATGTCGTCTACTATTATCTTTTCCAAAAGGAATTAATTCAAAAATTCGAATTTAATTTCAAACCGACCCAACTGGTTTTAAAACCAATTCAATTCAAATAAAAGGATTTCTCAAAAATTTCCAAAAATTTTCTAACTCCTTAAATTTTAGAAAAATTTCGGCAGAGTCTCCCCTGTACGGAGGACCATCTGCAATATCGCAGGATCAAGAAATATGTATACATCGACTCTCATGGTCGGAAAATTCAAAATCCAAACTCAAAACCCCAAAGAAAACCAAAAATTTATATTTGGCGTAGGCGTACCTTTTGGCGAGCGTTATTAAGCGATATATTTATTCGAGCCTGCTCAGTTATAACGCAGCTCTATCCTCAAACTGGATTCAATTAACTCCAGAGTTTTCTCTTGAATTGATTTTACAGCTGAATGATCACTTCAGCACCTGTTTCTCAACTCAAATAAATTCATCAGTCATCAAACAACATCAATTATATTCAAGACATCCATATCATCCATATCACCCAATTCGACACACAGTTTAATCCACACGGGATGATAATTATGTATAATCAATCCATTTATTTCCTTTTTCTCTTTAATTACACCTTCAAATTATTTCATCTGGATTGATTTATTCAACTTCTTTATTTCATATTGGTTTCAACCACATTGATTCAGGTTCTGGTTTTTATCTCAACACCCAACAGCATAATCCAAACATACAAACCAATCAACCAATTGCCCATATTATAATAACTTTTACCTTTATTTTATTATAAAATAAAATTGGGCAAAAACAATTTAAAAATAATAATTTTATATCAAAATACAAATACGCTCTCTCGTATATCTACTCAAACTCAATCTAGGGTACTGCTAACCCCATCTCTATTGAGTCACACCACAGAGCCAAGGTTAATCATTAAACCAATAGCTCTGATACCACTGTAGCGACCCAGCGATTTTCGGCCTCGAAAATCGATATAAATACCACGACCGTATCTTATACCGATCCTCCAAGCACCGAAAAACACTGGATAGTTTAGAAAGAATTTAGAGGGTGAGATAAGAAAGAAAGAATATTAGAATAGAAGAAAGAAGAGGAACACATTAGAATCTCACAGCGGAACAGATAAAATATAATATCAAATCTCTTTATACAAAGAACTATATAAACATACCAATCATCAGAGTACACATACATCAGTCACAGCGGAATAATAACTTTGAATAACTAGCGGTGAAGCCGCCTGCTTCCAGCTCCTGAAACTCCAAGCGAAACCTAACCTGGAACATACTCGGTCTGACCCGAGCACATTTGATTTAAAACAAAATACACCGGGTCAGTCTGGAATACTATCAGTGATAAATCCACATAACACACAACTTGTTTAACTTTGCAAAATCCTTTATGAAATCAAAGAATAATAGTAAGACCAGTCCACACATAAACACGGACGGTTTTTACCTTACTATAACCCAAACCTTTATGTTTGAAATCATACTTTGATCTGATATTATCATAATGTCTAATTACAAGTAATTAGCAATCTAGAGGAACGCTTGCATCTCACGCTCCCCATATATAGTATACAATCGAAAACCCGTGGGCGCTTATTGGATATTGAATTCCAACTTGACAAGGTATGGGTCCACCTTCCGCACGTGTATCTCTAGAGGCGAATACACTGGGTTCAACAAGAACGTCTTGCAACCCGGCCCTCACATGACCGACCACTCATTTCGCTTGAGTGTGCCGAATGTATATCACCGACGGTTGGGATCAGCAACCGCCACCCGAATAGGGTCAGCATCGAATAGACAAAGAAGCAATAGGAATTTCTCTAGATAGGTGATCATACATCCTAATGGGAGCGACCCACATAGCCATGCTGCCTGCCCGATTTTTGTCATTTCCCGGTTGATGAGGCTTGAGGCTAGAACTTTACCTTTTAATCATCTGGTCATCACACACTTGGGATGCCACATCATCAGATCCGCCGGATCACACTTGATTGACGTCCACAAACACACCCTAGCTATCAAGCTAGAGAATAACCATTTCTCCGCCATCAACTATGGTACGTTTGGAGAAATCAATGCGCGTAAATCCTTTTGGAAATACTCTGTCAGACATCCGTCCATACAAGTCATCCAGGATCAGGATGAACCGAAGGTACTCTCCTACTGCATCACATATAGGAATCACCCAAGGATCAGTAGCGAGAAGTCCTTGCACTCGTGGATTCCAACCACGACAGAACCACAGTTTATCTCTGGCCGCTAAACCAGAGATTCTTAGCAGTTCCTCCGCTTATGAAGATCCACGGTCTTCAATGCTCCATCTCGACCGTCTTCAAATATCTTCACGTATTTGTTGGTCGGAATGGTTTGCGAATGTAAATTCGATCCCGGTCTTTCCATACCAACAAACGTATTGGTCTGGTTTTGATAGTCGGTGTTTTAACTATCGAAATAAGCAGTGTTTCAAACATAACAACAAATGAGTACACTGGTTCAGTATTCAGTATCATTCGGCCTTTAATACTAATTTACTTTTGTTAAATTAAACTCTAACTCTTTAAGATTCCAAAAATATGATATTTGAATAGCTCTTATTCGATTTAACTTAATTGACCAACTCTAACTTGACTAATTTGGCTTATTTACTTAACTGAAACAACTTGATTTGATTACTCTTATCGATTAATTTATACTTGACTTAACTCCATTCGCTCGACTCTAGATCGCAGCGATCACAATGGTTACGCCTGATTCCCTCAGGAAACATCCGACCGCCATAGACTATCTGCAGCCCTGCGAATTACGCTAGCAGTCGTACACGATGGAACTTTCCTGAATAACTCTGTTTGGCTAATTCTACCTCAATTACTATACTTCATCAACCCTAACTTGAATAACAATTGTTTAATATACTTTGAAATTAATATTCTTATTCCCTTTAAACCAATATTGTAATATTGCCTAATTTCCCAAAACCTCGCATCAAAGTTTGATATACCTCATGTAGGATAAAACCAATCTCAACGCTTCACTCATTCCCAACTAATACTATTCCTTGATAATAGGGATGCCAACCAAGTTGGGGTATTTTAGTTACCTCTCAGACCTTAGTCGACAACCTTCTCACCTCAGAATAATATTAGTTTTAACCACTAATGACACAATCACATTTCCCCTTTGATTCCCTTTTTGGATTTCAATCTGGTGTTTAAAACCCATCTTTTATTCGAAATCCTCGTTAAGGCCTTTCCTTAATTACTTTATTTAAGTAAAAATTCCTTAAAACATCACTTAATCTTCAAGTATTCTTTCACTTTAACCCTTTTACTTAGGATGTAAATCTCTCGTCAAATGATTTGATTCCATCTACTTGGACATTTTATAATAAACCTTCATCGCCACTTTGGCTAAACTCCCTCGTCGGTCGACCACTTGTTAATTTAAATCCCCTTTTATCAAATCTTGTTCGAACTTGTGTTTACAAGTCCATTTAATAAAATCCTTGTTTGACATTAAATTAAATCCACTACTTTAAATCATTTTAAATTAAAGAATAGTTTGCTTTGACCTCTACTATATAAAAATATAGTTAACTTTAATCTTAACCCAAAAAAAATAGGATTTATCATCACTTTTCCAAGCTTACTTAAGGTTATTAACAATAACCAATTCAATTATTCTTTTAGAAAATAGTTAATCGTAGATTAACTAATATCCCCACCATTTGTTATACTTTAACGCTTATTTACCTCATAGTTTATTCCTTTGTCGAAACGGTGAATTACCAAACCACACATCAGTTAACTATTAACTGAAATTCCAATTGCCATTTCCCCTTTTCTTAATTTAATTAATTAATTAATTTAATTAATTCAAATCACCTTTTAATTGTTTGGAAACAATTATTACCCTTTTTACTAATCCATGGAAAACCCTTGATTTCTGCTTCTCAACTGATCAAACCATTTAACTAAATTCTCTTAATGACTCGATTTAACTTATTAAATTTAAATTCCTAATTTAAATACTCGTATGAAATAATTGAATAACTCAAAATTCAGTTATAAATAAATTATAACTTTGAAACCCCATCAATTCCCTTGACGGTAGAACAACGTCAAAACCCTACGACTAGACCATTACTGCCATCTACTCAGTCAACACAATCAATTGACTTTAACCACAACAACGATGGTTGTATATTCAACTATCAACATTCAATAGTTTTGGTGTCAGATAATGTGAACAATCCATATATATGCACAACAAAAACAAATACAGTAAATTTGAGGAATCCGGTTGGATCCTCCAACCTGTCCTTCTCTGCATCACAGATGTCAGTTGATAACAATATACGAGTTAAACAGTTGGCAGAATATAATTAACTGCAAACATCAACCAACAACAAGCAACTTGCATCCATCGCATCCAATCAGCCAATTTAAATTGTTAACCGCAAAATATAATTTACCGTGACTTTACCACATCACAGTATTCCAGAAGGTGTGAGAATTAACTCACCAGAGTTTGTTCTGGTCAACGGTTGATGCGTTTGTCGCTTTTAATTTGAACCATTCGTCCAAAAATAGCTGAATTTTCAATAGTGTCGGATTGACTCCTAGTCAGTGCCATCGCGTAGGTCTCGTCCCTGCGATCCCAACGCATCTTGTTTCGTTAAATTTCGTTAACGTATGAGAGAGTTATGCTCGATTTAAGGTTTGAATAAATATACGATAATTAATAAATTAATTAATTAAAAATTAAACTTAATTACCTTAAACCCAGCGCCACATCATCAATCCCCTGCGTTTTCACCTCTCTGCGTCACGCGGTTTCACCCACGATCCCTCCTGAAACCCGTTCCCTCATCCTCTTCCACCTCACGAACCAAACTCCTTCTCCTTTAACCACCTGCCACCGCCATCTTACGGCGCCGGACCCCACAGGACCGACACCCCCGTGACCGCCGCCTTCCGACGTTCCACCCCCGGTCACCCTCGCTGTCAACCGTTGCCTGCAGCCGCCATACTGACTCAAAAACCGAAACCCTCATTTTTTCCGTTCAACCTCCGTTTGCCACCGCCACAGTCCACCAGAGGTGGCCGGACCACCACCATTCTGACCATCTCCTTCCCTTCTTCAAACTGCCTCTGACCCCATCTTCCCTCGTCACCTCCTTCGCCGATAATCAGCCCAAAACCAAC
Organism: Allium sativum; assembly: GCA_030737875.1. NCBI lineage: Eukaryota > Viridiplantae > Streptophyta > Magnoliopsida > Asparagales > Amaryllidaceae > Allium > Allium sativum. The sequence goes on along the minus strand of CM060927.1, from coordinate 80,585,712 downwards.
CGCCACTTCTAAAAACAGCACCCAAAAACTACACTCCAGTTCATCTCCTCGCCCCGACCACCACAGACCACCAGGGACCCCGAGACCACAGCCAAATCGAAGGCCTAACTCTTCTCTTCGAAAGCCCCATGGTCCCGGCCTCCCAAATCGACCACAACCCTCGAATTTTGGTCACAACCGAAAACTGTCCTTCGCTGTTCTTCGCGAATTTCAGCCACCTCGGACCTCCGTTGACCCTAGATTTTTGACAGCAGCTAGATCTTCACTGGATCTACAACTTTCCCTTGGGTCGCCATAGCAAATTCTCGCCGGATTGAGAGATACAATTGATTTTGTAATTGAGGGCTTATTTGCAAAATGTGATGAAGAAGATGAGGGTTGGCTGGTCATTGGTGATGTAGGAGGGTATATATAGGTGGAGATAATATATTTTAAGTCGATGTGACGAGCGATGTTGACTAACGATATTTTATTTCGTGTCTATCGCGTTTTCGAACGTCGTTTATTCGCTGCTGCGCTCACATACGAACCCCGTTCGAGTTGCAACTGGACGGCATAGTATAATTTGATGATACGGTCCTAACGAAACTTGTTTCGTCGAATTCCGTGCTCGTATGCTCAAATAGCGCTTGTACACGTCCAATTTGATCGATTTATTTTACATTTTATTTTGCCACGCTCACAGAATAACCCCGATTGACGCGCCGTTTGAAAATCTGGCAATAATTTACTATTATGGTCACAACAAAATTTGTTTCGTCGAAAACAGAGGTCGTTTGAAAAATGTCCCTTTTGAACTGGCCAATTTTGAATAAAATAACCCAATTTTAAAATACTTCAATATAATAATATCAAAATATTGCGATTGGTCATACACGACCAGAATTTGATGTATTATCAAGGAAAAATATCCCGGGTTGAATTCCAAGCCAATTCGATGTTTAAAATATTTAAAAACCATTATTTTATATAACTGCAGCGCTATATATATAAAAGGAATTCTGGCGCTGCTTTTCCCAAAATTTGATTTGGACATAAAATAAAATCTACACGACGAAAACTGGATTTTCCTCTGCCGTTGGGAAGGTATTGTCAACCTGGTCCCAACGTTTCTTGTTTCGATGAAATCCGACTTATTTTGAACCCGGTACGACCAATTGAAGTTCAAAACGCCAAAACGCGAACTGCCGCGCCGCTGCAGCTCGTTATTTAATTAAATTATAAACTATATATATTCGTCGTCGTTTTCAAAACGAATTATCACTAAAATTTCAGTATAAACAATATTTGACCACTTTAAACCGTCGGATCACAGTATATTTCAATGTCGACAATTTCCCATATTTTGGAAATTAAAATAGTATTTATTATTTATTTTAAATAATATATTCGCAATATAATTGTTAAATTCGATTATCCAACCTCAAACCAATATTTTAAATAATTAAAATATTTAAAATAATCCAATTAAATTGGCAGAAAAATACGGGTCGTTACAAGTGCAGTGGAGTCACCATGACTCCATAAGGCAGAGTGATCATAGCAAGGATTTGGGTGATCAAAGCGGTGGACATCGTATGCTTTACGCACTGAGTGAGAGATGTGAGGATGGTTGCTATGCTTGATTGTTTCCTAATTCTATGACATGCACACCCCCTCCCCCGTACCTTTATGCCTTATGTTTAGTGGCACCTTAGAGTATTGTACGGTATGTTGTGCTAACTCTTTGGTTGCAGGTTTAGGTATGGTTTAGTATACCTGTTATTATTCTGCTTTGCTGCTTATCGCTCATACCAGACTTTAGTCTGACCCAGAGTTTTATGTCTCTTCTTATTACTCTGGGTGCTCTTAAACGGGCAGACTCGATACAGGTTAGCTGGTTGTGCACGAGTAGCTGTCCGGAGACGAGCATGAGGCTTACACGTACTATTCTCTATATATATTCTCCCTGTGTTGTTGATGGTCGCTGCTTTGGGCATTAGTAGTGTACCTTTCCTTTCTTTTGCTTTAGAGACAGTACTTTGAAGCAGTAATAATGGTTATGGATCATAAGCTGTATTTTGGATTTTCGCTGCTATGATGATTATGGTTTAGTTTTCAGCTTATGCACTGTCTCGCCTATTTTATGTCAAGTATGTTATTATTATATTTTATTCCATGCGCAGTGAGACATTCTATAGGTTCCTTGTTAGTTCAAATTCCTTTCTTTTCCTTTCTTTGGCGACCGTCCCGTACTAGTTGGACGTCAGCACAACGTATTTCGAGGGTAATGTCAGTTGGTCCGGGTTGGGCCGTCGCATTTGGTATCAGAGCTCTAGGTTGTGTAGTTAACCTGGGGAAAGACATAAGGGAGAGATAATACGTATATGAGAGCGCATATTTGTGATTATTTTGGTTTTCAAAAGTTATATATATATATATACTATTAGTATATCTAAGAATGAAGTCGCACTGCACTGACACCACTGAAAAGATGGTTAATCGCTTTCTCCTTACAGATTGAACGATGAGCCGACATACGAGGGGTACTGGTAGAGGAGCTAATAATGGGAATGCTTCTGATATAAGGATGATGTTCACTGACCTCATGAGAGAGATGCTTAGAGATGTGCAAGGAGCAGTTCCTAATGCTGCTAATGGTGGTGGTGCAGCGGTGTAGGTGCCTAGGGCCGATTTCGCCAAGCTCTGTAAGGACTATACTAGTCTTGGTGGGAAACCGTTCCATGGAACAGAATCGACTACGGACGTTCAAGATTGGTTGGATGGCTGTGAGCGTATCTTTGAAGACTTGGGTATTGAGGATGCGATGAAGAGAAAGCTAGCATCCCGTCAGCTGCAAGGACGGGCAATGAACTGGTGGAATGCTATAAAGGCAGCTACTCCCGAGAATCAGATTACTTGGGATGAGTTTAAGACTCGCTTTAGCGATAAGTTTATTCCAACTGCTCAGAAGTCAGTATTGTTTAAGAGGTTCTTGGAGCTAAAGAAGAATGGTAGAGCTGTCTCGGAGTATATTGCTGAGTTCGATACTCTATCGAAATATTGATGATCCCTTATTGATACTGCCAAGAAGAAGAACGAGAAGTTTATAACTGGTTTAGATGGATACTTGGGGGAAATGCTTATTAACCACATCGATGAGATGTTTGAATCGATTGTAGGGAAAGCTTTGAGATCAGAGAGTCTATACCCCAAGTCGAAGACTGAGGTTGCATCTGCAGAAGAGCCAAAGCCGAAAGCAAGCGGTGGAGACAAGAATGGTTCTCAGAATAAGAGAAAGCAGAATCATACCAAGGATGGCCAGAAGAAGAAGAATAAGAAAGATGTTGAGTGCTTTAGCTGCGGCTAGAAGGGCCATTATGCTAAAGAATGTCGAGCAAAGCCACCGGACAGGAAGTGCTTCAACTGTGGCCAAGTGGGACATCACAAGGATAAGTGTCTGCAACCCCCTAAAGAAAAGAAGATCATGAAAGCATATGCTATCAATGTTGTTCCTTCTTCGTCGAATGCCCCAACTGCGGCGGAGAAAGGAAAGAATGTCATTATCCAAGGTATGCCTTCCATTTATGATGTTCCTGTTCAAGTATTGTTTGATACCGAGGCTTCCCGTTCCTTCATATCTAGTGATCTAGTAGATAGGTTGGGATTGGAACCCGAGATAGTCGATAGACCTTTAGCGGTGACGAACCCGATTGGTGGTTCGACTAGCCTTAGTATGATTTGTCGAAATTTGGTCTTATCGAGTCATGGATGTATGTTTGCTTGTGATTGCTTTGTTTTGGGCTTTACTGGGTTCGGCATTATTTTGGGAGTCGATTGGCTCCAAAGATACGGGGTGGTGGTAGACTGTGAGGGCTTTTTGGTGACAGTTAGAGCGGATGATGGGTGGAGGGTAGTGTTTGGTGGTCTACCTAGTGATGGGGTAATGGCTAGTTTTCTAAATTCCCTCGACATCCCGTATGATGAGTTGTCAGATGTGCCCATGGCTGGCCAGTATCCGGACGTCTTCGAGGAAGTAACCGGACTTCCACCACACCGAGAGATTGAGTTCCGTATTGATTTAGTGAAAGATGCCAGACCTATAGTGATGCCACTTCGTCGTATGGCACCAAGGGAGCAGTGAGAGCTCGGGGTGCAAGTAAGCGATATTTTGAAGAAGGGATTTATCAGAAGAAGTGTTTCTGAGTGGGGAGCACCAGTTGTGTTTGCTACCAAGGCTGATGGTTCCCTTCGATTGTATGTGGATTACCGCGAGCTGAATAAGGTGAAGAGGAAGAATAAGTATCCTCTACCGCGGATAGATGATTTGTTTGATCAGTTAAGTGGCACGAGAGTGTTCTCCCAGTTGGATCTCGCGACAGGTTTTCATCAGCTTAGAGTGGAAACTGAGAGTATAGCTAAAACGGCATTTCGGACGCCGTCTGGATTCTATGAGTGGCTGGTCATGCCATTCAAGTTGACCAATGCACCAACATATTTTGTGGATCTTATGAATAGGGTATTCAGAGATCAGTTGAATAAGTTTGTTCTTGTGTTCATGGACGACATACTTGTTTATTCGAGGACAGAGTAAGAACACAAGGAACACTTGAGGATAGTGATGGAGGTGTTGAGAAAACACCAATTGAAAGCAAAGTTTTCTAAATGTCACTTCTGGAGGAGGGAGGTGAGATTCTTAGGCCATGTTGTTTCAGAGAATGGTATTGCCGTGGACCCTGCAAAGGTGGCTACGGTACAAGATTGGTCTACGCCCAAGAATGCAACAGACATAAGAAGTTTCCTGGGATTAGCTAGATATTATCGTAAGTTTATCCAGGATTTCTCCAAGATAACGGCACCGTTAACTCAGTTGACCAAGAAGAATGAAGCTTTTGTTTGGGACGAAAGGTGCGAGTATGCATTCAAGAGTCTAAAGGAAAAGTTGACATGTGCACCAGTGTTAGTTATTCCCAAGGGTAATGAAGAGATGACAGTATATACTGATGCATGTGGTACCGGACTAGGTGCTGTACTGATGCAAGGAGGTAGGGTTGTAGCTTATGCAAGTCGGCAATTGAAACCGCATGAAAAAAGATATCCTACCCATGATTTGGAATTGGCAGCGATCGTATTCGCATTGAAGATGTGGAGACATTATCTCTTGGGAGAAAGATTCGAGTTGTTTACTGATCATAAGTCGCTAAAGTATCTTTTCTCCCAGAAGGATTTAAATCTCCGTCAACAGATATGGTTAGAATTTTTGGCTTCATATGATTTTGATATCGCATATACGCTAGGAAAGGGCAATGCAGTAGCTGATGCATTAAGTAGAAGACATGCCAGTTTAGGAACTATGTTTCTTGAATGGAAGCAACTGGAGTACATCGCTGGGTATGATTTCGTACCAAAGTGCGAATTGGATCCAGAAATGTTAGCAAGTTTGACGATCAGACCCACTTTGATTGAGCGGATTGGTTCCAGTCAGAGAGACGATCCTAACTTATTGAAGATCATCTCCAAGTTAGAGATGGGCATCGATGAGGAGATGAACGAGTGTGGGCTTGATCGAGATGGATGGCTCAGAAAGAATGGAAGACTGGTTGTACCCAATGTCAATGGCTTGAGAGATGAAGTTCTTAGAGAATGTCATCACTCAAAACTGACCATACATCCCGGTGGTAACAAGATGTATCGAGACATGAAGCAGACCTACTACTGGGAAGGGATGAAAAGAGACGTTGGGAAGTTTATATCCAAGTGCATGAATTGCCAGTTAGTTAAAGCTGAGCAAAAGAAGCCTAGTGGTTTGTTACAGCCGTTAGAAATCCCAGAATGGAAATGGGAACAAGTCTTGATGGATTTCATTGACGGTTTACCAAGGACTAGATCAGGTCATGATAGCATTTGGGTAATTGTGGATCGATTGACCAAGAGTGCCAGGTTTATACCAGTCAAGTCGAGTAGAACGGCAGCTAAGTTAGCAGAATTGTATATGAAGTGGGTAGTGAGATTTCATGGAGTACCAAAAGGAATTGTGAGTGACCGAGATCCATTGTTTACTAGTGGATTTTGGAAAAGCTTATAAGAGGCTTTAGGATCAGAATTACATCTCAGTACCGTGTACCATCCTCAAACCGACGGTCAGACAGAGAGGATGAATCGTGTATTAGAAGATCTCTTGAGAGCTTGCACATTGGATTTTGGTGGATCATGGGATGATCATTTGCATCTAGTAGAGTTTGCATATAACAATAGCTATCAGTCCAGTATTGGTATGGCTCCATTTGAAGCTTTGTATGGAAGACCGTGCAACTCACCGTCGTGTTGGTTAGAAACTGGTGAGAAATTTGTGCTTGGGCCAGACGTGATAAGAGAAACCTCGAACAAGATTCAGATCGTTCAACAGTGAATGAAAACTGCCCAAGATAGGCAGAAGAGTTATGCTGGTAGAAGGAGAAGAGAATTGAAATTCTCCGTTGGTGACTTAGTATTTGTCAAGATCTCTCCATTAAAGAATGTTATTCGTTTTGGCAGGAGTGGAAAGTTGGCACCAAGATTTGTTGGTCCATTCCCAGTTCTTGAGCAAATTGGGAATTTGGCGTATAAAGTTGAATTACCAGACAAGATGGCGGGAGTTCACAATGTATTCCATGTTTCCCAGTTAAGGAAATTCGTGCACGACCCCGATATGACTATTTCACCTGATCAGTTGGATGATATCGAAGTAGAACCCGAGGCGGTTGGGAACCGCAAGCCAATTCGTATTGTCGAGCACGATACGAAGAAACTTCAAGGAAAGCGGTGAATCTAGTCAAAGTTCAGTGGAGCAAAAATGAGAATGACTGTACCTGGGAGACAGAGGAGAGCATTAGGAAGGCGTACCCAGAACTCTTTGCCTGGTAAGATTCTAATTGCGATATAATATTCCGCATGCTAGGACAGACTTACTTGTTTGTTATGCATGTTTGATTGTTTGTAAGTGATTGGTAGGCATGCGGGATCCTTTATATGCTTTGGTTAAGGAATTTCGGGAACGAAATTTCTTAAGAGGGGGAGAATGTAACGACCCGCATTTTACGCATCGGAGGATCATATAATATTTATTTCTTTTTCATATGAAGTTGTATGGTCGTGTACTTTCAGGGAACGACTATTGGGGTCATTTCCCATGTTCATGATTTTTGTCGATTTTTAAATGACCGTTTTGCCCCTGGCTGATCTTGTTTCGGCCATAACTTTTGATTGGTAAGAAGTTTTGACCTGAAACAACTTCCATTAGACCCGGATGATGGTTTACCTTTCCGTAGAGCGGTCACATTTGCCAAACGGACTTACCGTTTGGGAGATATGGCTGAAACAATGTTTGGAAGGAGGAAAACAGCTTAACCGGGCTTAATTAGGTAATTAACAGCTAGGACCAGTGGGGGATTTCGGGATTTGGAGTATTTAAGGACTGTTAGGGTTAGGAATTTCGGTTATTATTCACTTTCCAGCCGCCACATACATCATAGAAACCCTAACAATGGCCTCCAACATCTAGAATCATCTCTAATCACCATTTAATCAAGGATTAGCCTAACCTACACCAAATTAAGGAGAAATAGCACCAAAGCAAGGTTGGAGCGGCAGTTAGACATTGGTATTCGGCCAAATCAGAGGAGTTTCAGTTCTGTAAGTTTTTTTGTGGCTAAGGTGAGTGATTAGCTTTGTTTTTACACTAATTACAGTTGATTAGGGTGATTAGTGTTAATTAGCGAATTTAAACAAGATTAAATTCTGGAAAAATATTTACAAATTTTGAATTATTGTTTTAGACCTCTGTTAGAAGTTTGGGTTGATTATGTTAAGTTTTGTTAATCCTAATGTTAGTTATGCTTAAACATGATTAAGGGAAAATATGGGGTTTTAGCTATGTTTGATCCATTTTAACCTATCAAGTTGTTGTTTTGGTGTTTGTGGTCAATTCTATATATTGCTATGACTGTATTGTATGCTTTGTGATTGATTAGAAAATTAGATTGGTCGAAAATGCCATCGAATGGCGTAAAACAGTCGTCGGAAAGAAGTGCAGGAAATTAGCCGAACCGGATCGGATTGGAGGGGGAAAACACGAACCGAACCGCTATTCCCCCAAACTGTTGCATCACGAGTCGCCATGAGATAAGAGCTCACGACCCGACCCGCTTGAGAGAAGGAGCCCGATCCGAACCGCGTCACTCGACCCGAACCCCTTCCACGACCCGAACCGATGCACCATGGATGGATTTGAGGGACTCGAACCGACCCGGGGTGCTTGGAGAGGAGGACCGAACTGGGAATGCTTGTCACGAACCGATCAGACCAAGAAGAAGACGAGCTGATCCGAATCGAAAGAGTGACCACGAACTGAACCAATGAGTGGCATCAATCACGAACCGAGGAGCACGAACCAAGGTGGAGCGAAGTGAAGAAACGAACTGATCCGGTGATGACCAGAAACCCGAGATGCAAAGGTAGTCGAAGTGGGAAGTTTGCACTCAGGATCCAGATGGGAACCAACTAGTCAACTTCGTGATTGGACTTTGCTGCGGGACGTGTGCTAAGGGGTTATCGACGTCCATAACTTTGATTCACTACCAAGACGGATGTTAGGCTACGGATCAGTGCAGTGAGGTAGTTATTATTTCATGGGGCAGAGTGATCGTAGCATGGCTATGAGCTAGTGCAGTGAAGTCGTCATGACTTCATGGGGCAGAGTGGACGTAGCAAGGACTAGTGGCTATGGATTAGTGCAGTGGCGTCACCATGACTCCATGGGGCAGAGTGATCATAGCAAGGATTTGGGTGATCAAAGCGGTGAATATCGTATGCTTTACGCACTGAGTGAGAGATGTGAGGATGGTTGCTATGCTTGATTGTTTGCTATCACTATGACACGCACACCCCCTCCTTCGTATCTTTATGCCTTATGTTTTAGTGGCACCTTAGAGTATTGTACGGTATGTTGTGCTAACTCTTTGGTTGTAGGTTCAGGTACGGTTTAATATACCTATTATTATTCTGCTTTGCTGCTTATCGCTCATACCAGACTTTTGTCTGACCCAGAGTTTTATGTCTCTTCTTATTACTCTGGGTGCTCTTAAAAGGGCAGACTAGAGACAGGTTAGCTGGTTGTGCACGTGTAGCTGTCTAGAGACAAGCAGGAGGCTTACACATACTATTCTCTATATATATTCTCCCTGTGTTGTTGATGGTCACTGCTTTGGGCATTAGTAGTGTACCTTTCCTTTCTTTTGCTTTAGAGATAGTATTTTGAAGTTGTAATAATGGTTATGGATCATAAGCTGTATTTTGGATTTCCGCTGCTATGATGATTATGGTTTAGTTTTCAGCTTATGCACTGTCACGCCTGTTTTATGTCAAGTATGTTATTATTATATTTTATTCCATGCGCTATGAGACATTCTACAGGTTCCTTGTTAGTTCAAATTTCTTTCTTTTCCTTTCTTTGGCGACCGTCCCATAGTAGTTGGACGTTAGCACAGCGCATTTCGAGGGTAATGTCAGCTGGTCCGGGGCAGGCCGTCACAGATAACCCAAGAAGAACTTTCCTTGGAAAGCAAATAAAACATCATTCGAAACTTTTCGAATAATGTTAGACACAAAAAATGGAGCCCTATAAAGGACTGCCTTATTCCTATCACACCAAAGTTCCCAGTAGATAAGGTAAGGGATTGTAACAACCCGCATTTTATGACAATTTAATAATTAAATAGGGGGAATTAGGATAAAGGTCTTACATTGGTTAATTAGTTAGTTTCCAGGACATGGTTAAAACTGAATTAGTTTCCAGGACAAATAAAGGAAAATTACTTCGCTGCCCATCTCTGCCGCTCAACGCAATGAAAACTAACTAATGTTATCGATTTCTCATCAAATCCCCAAAAACGAGAACCGCTCCTCTTCATCTCCTCCAAATTTACCCAATCTCAATGAAAATCCTTCAAATCCATATAAATCTCTACTACTAATAAAGAGTTCTGCTTCTATGCGATGCCCCTTCTCGCTTACTGCGAACATGCCCTCACGTCTAATGGCGATCATCGCTGCTGCTTACTATTTTGATTGGTACCTAATGATCCACCTTAAATAACTGCTTCTATGCGTTCCCTTTCCAAAACCGAAATTCAGGTACTCATCCACCTTCAATATCTGTATTTTTTGCAATCTGATCTCCATTTGATAGATTCAGTAGAAAGGTTCTTACTCGATCTTGCTATTTATTTATAGATTCAATTACAATAATATTTCTCACTAATATGGATCTGTGTTTGTAGGATACAAAAAAAAGACGAAATGGAGATTAGCGATCTATATAATGAACATGGACCTCCGCTTTTGATTTGGTTTCTTCCTTCAAACTTTCTATCTTTGGTACTGCTTTTCTCTTCCTCGATTTTATGGTAATCTATATTTGTTTCGAGTTAATGGTATTTGGATCAACTGGTTCTAAGTACTTTTGGTTTCTTTGAAATTCTCACCTTCACGAAAGGAATTAGCAGTCTAGCCAGCACTAGCCATTTACTAATGTGAAAAACAAATTAGAATCCTAGATTTAGTTTGGAAAAGCAAAAAATTGTTAAAACATGCTATTCTGATTAGTGCAATTATCAGAGACTTTATATAGTGAAAGTAAAGTTGGTAATAGTGCATGAAAATTTTCCGCCAGTATAGGATAGTTTACTCTTACTGATAACATATAAGAAACAGCAGAACAATTTTACCAATCATTACATTTAGCACATAAACCATGTTCATATAATCAAATTATTTGCATTTTAATTACTGTGGCATATTTCATCCGAGCATAAGTTGCATCTATTTTAGCCCTCATATATACTTTCTTGAAACAGACTAGCATGGATGTATAACCATCATTATCCAAATCTTAAGCAAAGGCTATAGTTTTAAAGAGTTCGTCATATCTAAATCAATCTGGAACCATCCTGTTGAATAATTTGCCTTCTTCCTATTTTCTTAAATGTGATTCCAATTAACATATGTTTATTATGTTAAACATTTTCAAACCAGTTGAGAATTTAACTGAGTACGCCTTGCAAAGAGAAGCTCCAGTTGAATAATTTGGCTACAGGTATTGCTTTTTCTGGTAGTTTGGTTTTTTTTTCTTCTAAGCTCCAGTTGATTAATTTTCCTTCTTTCTGTTCTTTTATTTAAATTTGATTCCAATTAACGTCTGTTTATCATGGTAAACATTTTCAAAATAGTTGGCAATTTAAATTCGGCTCCACTTGACCAATTTGGCTACATGTTCCACTATCTTTTTTGTAGTTCGTTTTTCTTTTCAGCTACACAATTTGCAACTTCTTATTCCAAATTATTAATATAACCTTTTTTATTCGTTTTCCTATGACTATATGGTTACACGCTGTTTTATGGTTCTTTTCTAATTTGGACAGAAGCGGATGAAGTTTTTCATTGTAGATTAATTTTTACTTACCTCAAGGCTGCAGGTCCAGTAATATGAATTTTTGTTATATGCTGGTTTTTATAATGCCTTTTCATTGTATGTTTACCGTTCTGTTTCAAATTTCATCATCCAGCCAACCATTTGTTGACCTAGGAACTTATTTATGATAGTTAGCTATATATGTTTCAGCGAAACATAAGGCATATGGTTGTATCAGTGTACTCATGGAAGCGAGCAAAAAATGATAGGTTGACAAATTAAGAAAGAAATAGGCAGAATGATAACAACATTAGTGTCTTTCTCCAAATCTTAGGTAGTATAAAGTTGTGGTTTCTAACATGTTCAAAGTGAATGAGCTAAAGTGAGATGAGTGATTTCCATTTGCGTTTTGTAGAATTCCTGATGTAAGCTTCTTTTCCTTATCTAATTTATTTTTATATTTTAGTACAAGCATGTTGAAAAGTAAACCAAATTTCAATTGGAGATTATTCACAAAAATATCATGTATTTTTACTCAAATTAAAATATCATGTATTTTATATTATTCTTCCAAATTTCAATTGAACATGCTCCATTAACCGTAGATGTTCACGATGTTGCAGGTGATATGGCAACGGTTCAATGACCATTTATGGTTTGCTGTGTGATTGTGGTCTATAGTTGGTGAGCAATGGAGTGTGAATTGGCAAAAAAGGAAGGAGTTGTGGTGTGTTTGGATCATTGGATGAGTCAGATAGTAAATGCTGGAGGCCATGATGATGGCAAGTTGTTGTGTGGTTGGTGAAGTTGAGTCGAAGTGGAGGTCTGAATGTTTTGGGTGGTTGGGCTGAAAGTCTGAAGTGGAGGTTGTAGTGAGTTCTTAGTTGGTCGACGGTGATGATGTTAAGGTGGCTTTTCTGTTGTGGGAGGGTGTTGGGTTCAGTCAATGGTATTGCTTGGTGAAAAAAAGGTAGGAAGTTTATACTAATTAGGTGTGTTTGGATGCTGGAGTAGTGGAAGTTACTTGGGAAGCGGTTGGATGGTTGAAAAGGAGAGACTGACGTTTTTTTGTGATGGAGGAGGTTCAAGGGAGTTGATGTAGTTGTAGTTAAAATGTTAAATCTCTGAGGTACTGTTAATTCATACTAAAACAATGTATTCACAATGCAACTTAGTAAATTTATATTAAAAAAACGAAGTAAATTTATGTTAAATCTTTGAGGTTCAAGGGAGCGGTCCGCGCGGATAGCCACGGAGCGGCTCGATGTGGAGCGCCGGTAACCGAAACGAAATAAATGTTGAAGGCAAGAAAGTCAAAAATTGGAAGTACAAATGCATTGGTAGAAATTCAGAATGGAAGAGAAGTAGTCAAGTGTGTGAATTATACCTCAAGGATCAAACAAATACTGTTATGTTTGATTAACATAATAGTATGTAAGTGTATGATGTTATTCAGAATGCAACTTGATGTTAATTTATATTAAAAAAAGGTACTGTTATTGTTTGATTTCATTATTGCTTATTTCACTAAACAAATAAAATTTCATTAATAAATTGAAATATGACGATGGAAGTGGCAAAGTGCAACATTCACAAAAGATGAGCAAGGTACAACATGCACCATGCATTTAATAATCGAGTCCAAGCAACTTTATATGTCACAAAGCATGTTAGCAACCAAGCATTAACAAGCATGAAAACCATTACTTTTAAAGAGCAAACTACTTTCCTTACCTTTGATGCCTGTTGTATATATGTTGTAAATATATGATGCCTATTTTTTCCCTTTTTTATATGTTCTCAATATATGCTGTATATCAGTTTTTGAATTATATATGTTGTATATAAAAGCTATTTTTTTCTCTTTTTTCTGAATTTTATATCTGAATTATATATGCTTCTCTTTTATATTTGAATTTTGATCATGATACTTGTAATCAGTTTTTGTTCAATATATACTTTAGCTCATGATACTTGTAATCAGTTTTTGAGCAAATGTATACAGTTGCACTATAGAACATCACACACAAAGTTTATATATTTTTGAATTTTGGATCAGAGATTAAAGGATACTTGTAATCAGTTTTTGAGTCAATTTATAAAATGAATTTTTCTCATGATACTTGTAATCAATTTTTGATCAATGTATACTTTGGCTCATGAGCTACACAAATATAGAATTATTTAAAACTTGTAAATGCTTGATCCATATTGTTGATATAATGTAAGACCAAAATTGTGATTATTCTTAAAGTTAGGAACATTTATGGGATAATCTGGTATCCTTTTCTCTAATGTATAAACAAAATAAATAGAGCAAAATAGGAGGTCACGTAATTTCGTTATTATATTGTCGGATTAGGATATTTATACTAGTACAAACGATCCTAGGCCATCGAACTGTACACAGAAGGGTAATTTAAAGAATTTGATTGTAAGCTCTGTTAAGGGCTAGTTTAAAGGTTTGGTTATGACCTTAATTACGACCGTGGTTATTAGCTCGGTTATTACCTCAGTTATGAACTAGTCTTAGATCTTGGTTATGGGCTTGGTTATTAGATCGGTTATGGAATAAAATCTAAATTAGAAAAATTAAAAAAATATAAAATATAAATTATAAAGTACAAAATATAAAATATAAAGTATTAAATATTAAATATAAAATATATAATATAAATTATAAAATATGAATAAAATATAAATAACTAATTTCAGTTACAGGCTATATCATAACCCCGTTTAAGAGCTCAATTATAAATTCAATTACAAGCTTGGTTATGGGTCTGGTTTTGGACTCGGTTATGTGCACGGTTATAGGTTCAAATATGGGATCGGTTATGAGTTTGGTTTTGGACTCGGTTAAGTGCTATGTTATAGGCTCGATTATTGGCTTAATTATGCGTACAGTGTACCGTATGAGATTGGTATACGCTCGGTTATAAGTTTAATAATCAGCTCAGTTATGAGCTTAGTACTAATTTGTTATGAATAATAAAATAAAATATAAAATATAAAATATATAATATAAAATATAAAGTATAAAATAAAATATAAAATATAAAAATTAAATTGTAAAATGTAAAATATAAAAAAATATTAAATATTAAATATAAAAAATAAAGTATAAAGTATAAATTATGAGCTTAATTAGAGGTTTGGTTAAGACCTCAATTATGAGCTTTGTTAGGGTTTTGGTTATTGGCTCGGTTATAGGCTTGGTTCTAGACTCGGTTATATGAAGGGTCTCGGTTATGGGCTCGATTATGGACTCAGTTATGTGAAGGGTCTCAGTTATGTGATTGGTTATGGGCTCAGTTACGTGATTGGTTATTAGTTCGGTTATGGGTTAGGTTAAAGGTTTGTTTATGACCTGATCAATCATGACCGTGGTTATAAGCTCAGTTATTACCTAATTTATGTAATAAATGCTAAATTACAAAATATAAAGTATAAAATATAAAATATAAAGTATAAAATATAAAGTATAAAGTATAAAACATAAAGTATAAAGTATAAAATATAAAATATAAAGTAAAAGTATAAAATATAAACTATAAATTATTAATTATAAAAAATAAATATACATTATAAAGTATAAAATATATAGTATAAAATATAAAGTATAAAGCATAAAATATAAAATATAAATTATGAGGTCGATTATAGGTTTGGTTATGGACTCAGTTATGTGAAGGGTCTCGGTTATAGGCTTAGTTATGGACTCGGTTATGGACATGTGATCGGTTATGGGTTTGGTTACGGTCTCGGTAATGATCTAATTTAAAGGTTTGGTTATGACCTAGTATAAAATATAAATTAGAAAATAAAAAAATAAAAAATATTAATTACTAAATATAAAATATAAAGTAATATTACAAAGTATAAAATATAAAGTATAAAATATAAAGTATAAAGTATAAACTACAAAGTATAAAGTATAAAATATAAATTATGAGCTTGATTAGAGGTTTGGTTAAGACCTAAATTATGAGCTCAGTTAGGGTTCTGGTTATTGGCTCGATTATGGGCTCAGTTATGGACTCGGTTATATGAATGATCTCGGTTATGGGCTCAGTTATGGATTCGGTTATGGGCTCGGTTATGGACTCGGTTATGTGATCGGTTATGTGAAGGGTCTCGGTTATTGGCTCAGTTATGGACTCGGTTACGGCCTCGGTTACGGACATGTGATCGGTTATGGGTTCAATTACAGTTTCGGTTATGACCTAGGTTAAAGGTTTCGTTATGACGACAGTTATGACCATGATTATGGGTTCAGTTATGGGGTAGGTTTAAATCTTGGTTATGGGCTCGGTTATTCCATCGGCTATGGAATATAAGCTAAATTAAAAATTAAAAAATATTAAAAAATATAAAATATAAAATATAAAGTATATATTGCAAATTATATTATATAAAGTACAAAGTATAAAATACAAAGTATAAATTATAAAATATAAAGTATATATTAAAAATTATATAATATAAAGTACAAAGTATAAAATACAAAGTATAAAACATAAAGTATAAAACATAAAGTATAAAATATAAAGTATAAATATAAAATATATAATATACAATATAAAGTATAAAGTATAAAACATAAAATATAAAGTATAAAATAAAAAATATAAATTATAAATTATAAAGTATAAAATATAAATTATGAATTATGAATTATAAAAAAAAGATATAAAGTATAAAATATAAATTATAAAGCATAAAATATAAATTATAAATTATAAAATATAAATTATGAGCTTGATTAAAAGTTTGATTATGGACTCGGTTTTGTGAAGGGTCTCGGTTATAGGCACAATTGTGGACTCGGTTATGCCTCTGTTATGGTCATGTGATCAGTTATGGGTTCGGCTACGGTCTCGGTTATGACGTGGTTTAAAGGTTTGGTTATGACCTAGTATAAAATATAAATTAGAAAATAAAAAATAAGAAACAAAACATATAAAAAAATAAAAAATAAAAAGTAATATTACAAATTGTATAATATAAAGTACAAAGTATAAAATATAAAGTATACAAAATAAAGTATAAAATATAAATTATGAGCTTGACTAGAGGTTTGGTTAAGACCTCAATTATGAGCTTAGTTAGGGTTTTGGTTATTGGCTCGGTTATGGGCTCGGTTATATGAAGAGTCATGGTTATGGGCTCACTTATGGATTCGGTTATGGGCTCGGTTATGGACTCGGTTATGTGAAGGGTCCCGGCTGTTGGCTCGGTTATGGGCTCGATTATGAGCTCGCTTATGGGCTCGGTTATGGACTCGGTTATGTGAAGAGTCTCGGTTATGGGCTCAGTTATGGACTCAGTTATGGACTCGGTTATGGACTCGGTTACTGACGTGTGATTGGTTATGGGTTCGATTATGGTCTCGATTATGACCTACTTTAAAGGTTTGGTTATGACCACAGTTATGACCGTGATTATGGGCTCAGTTATGGGGTAGGTTTAGATCTTGGTTATCGGCTCAGTTATTCCATCGGTTATGGAATATAAGCTAAATTAGAAAATAAAAAATATAAAAATATATAAAATAATAATTATTAAATATAAAATATAAAGTATATATTACAAATTATATAATATAAAGTACAAAGCATAAAATACAAAGTATAAAATATAAATTATGAGCTTGATTAGAGGTTTGGTTAAGACCTAAATTATGAGCTCAGTTAGTGTTTTGGTTATTGGCTCAGTTATGGGCTCGGTTATGGACTCGGTTATATGAAGGGTTTCGGTTATGGGCTCAATTACGGATTCAGTTAGGGGCTCGGTTATGTGATCGGTTATGTGAAGGGTCTCGGTTATTGGCTCGGTTATGGAATCGATTATGAGCTCGCTTATGGGCTCGGTTATGTGAAGGGTCTCAGTTATGGGCTCAGTTCTGAGTTCGATTATGTCCTAGGTTACGGAAATGTGATCGATTAGGTTCGGTTATGGTCTCGGTTATGGACATGTGATCGGTTATGGGTTCAATTATGGTCTCGGTTATGACCTAGGTTAAAGGTTTCGTTATGACCACATTTATGACCGTGATTATGGGTTCAGTTATAGGCTAGATTTAGATCTTGACTATGGGATTGGTTTTACCATCGATTATGGAATATAAGCTAAATTAGAAAAAAAATATAGAAAAAACAATAATTATTAAATATAAAACATAAAGTATATATAACAAATTATATGATATAGAGTACAAAGTATAAAATACAAAATATAAAGTATAAAACATAAAGTATAAAGCATAAAACATAAAGTATAAAATATAAAATATACAATATAAAGTATAAATAAAAAATAAAAAATATAAAGTATAAAGTATAAAACATAAAATATAAAGTATAAAATAAAAAATAAAAAATATAAATTATAAAATATAAAATATAAATTATAAAAAATAAATATAAAGTATAAAATATAAAATATAAAGCATAAAATATAAATTATAAAATATAAAATATAAATTATAAATTATGAGCTCGATTATAGGTTTGGTTATGGACTTGGTTATGTGAAGGGTCTCGGTTATAGGCTCATTTATGGCCTCGGTTATGGACATGTGATCGGTTATGGGCTTGGTTACGGACTCGGTTATGACCTAGTATAAAATATAAATTTTAAAATAAAAAATATAAAATTAATTATTAAATGTAAAATATAAAGTATAAAGTATACAAAATAAAGTACAAAATATAAATTATGAGCTTGACTAGAGGTTTGGTTAAGACCTCAATTATGAGCTCAGTTAGGGTTTTGGTTATTGGATCAGTTATGGGCTCGGTTATGGACTCGGTTATATGAAAGGTCTAGGTTATGGGCTCAATTATGGGTTCAGTTATGGGCTCGGCTATGGACTCGGTTATGTGATTGGTTTTGTGAAGGATCTCGGTTATTGGCTCGGTTATAGACTCGATTATGAGCTCGCTTATGGGATCGGTTGTGGACTCGGTTATGTGAAGGGTCTCGGTTATAGGCTCAGTTATGGACTCGGTTACGGACATGTGGTCGGTTATGGGTTCGATTACGGTCTCGGTTATGACATAATTTAAAGGTTTGGTTATGACCACGGTTATGACCATGATTATGGGTTCAGTTATGGGCTAGGTTTAGATCTTGGTTAGGACTCGGCTATTCCATCGGTTATGGAATATGCGCTAAAATTAAAAATTAAAAATAAAAAAATATATAAAATATTAATTATTAAATATAAAATATAAAGTATATATTACAAATTATATAATATAAAGTACAAAGCATAAAATACAAAGTATAAAGTATAAAATATAAAATATAAAATATAAATTATGGGCTTGATTAGAGGTTTGATTAAGACCTAAATTGTGAGCTCAGTTAGAGTTTTGGTTATTGGCTCGGTTATGGGCTCAGTTATGGACTCGGTTATATGAAGGGTCTCGGTTATGGCTCAATTACGGATTCGGTTAGGGGCTCAGTTATGTGATAAAATATAAAGTATAAAATATAAAATATAAATAAAAAATAAAAAATAATAAAGTATAAAATATAATATATAAAATAAAAAATATAAATTATTATGTATAAAATATTAATTATAAATTATAAATTATAAATTATAAATTATGAATTGATCATGTGTATAAATGCATTTTTATATAATATAAAGTAATATTACAAATTATATTACAAATTATAATATATAAAATATAAAGTAATATTACAAAATATATAATATAAACTAAAACATATAAAATATAAAGTATAAAATATAAAGTATAAAGTATACAAAATAAAGTATAAAATATAAAATATAAATTATGAACTTGATTAGAGGTTTGGTTAAGACCTCAATTATGAGCTCAGTTATGGTTTTAGTTATTGGCTCGGTTATGGGCTCGGTTATGGACAAGATTATGGGATCAGTAATGGGTTTGATTTTAACTCGGTCATGTGCTCAGTCAAGTGCTCGCTCATGTGCTTGGTCAAGTGCTCGATCATATGCTCGGTTATGAGCTTGGTCATGGACTCGGTTATGTTCTCGATCAAGTGCTCGGGAATGTGCCTGGTCATGGGCTTGGTTATGGCCTCGGTCATGGGATCGATTATAGTCTTGGTCATGTGCCTAGTCAAGTGCTTCGTTATGGGCTCGGTTATGAGCTCAGTCACGGGCCCGATTATGTTCTCGGTAATGTGCTCGGTCATGTGCCCGAGCATGTGCAAGGTTATGGGCCCAGTCACGTTCTTGGTTATGGGGCTCGGTCATGTGCTTGGTCATGTGCTCAGTTATGGGCTTGATCATGTGCATGGTTATGGGACTCAATCATGTGCTCGGTCATGTGCTAGGTCATGGGCTCGGTCATGCGCAAGTTTATGGCTCGGTTATTGGATCGATTATACATTAAAAGCAAAATTAGAAAATATAAAATGAAATACAAAATAAAATTATAAAATATTAACTATAAAGTATAAAATATAAAATAAATTATAAATTTTAAGTTATGAATTATAAAATTATAAACCATAAAAAATTATGAATTAAAAAATATTAAATATTAAATATTAAATATAAAGCATAAAGTATGAAATATAACGTATAAAATATAAAGTATAAAATATGAAATATAAAATATAAAGTATAAAATATAAAATATAAAATATAAAGTATAAAGTATAAAGTAATAAATATAAAGTATAAAATATAAAATATAAAATATAAATTACAAAATATAATGTATCAAATATGAGCTTGAATAGAGGTTTGGTTAAGACCTCAATTATGAGCTCGATTAGGGTCTCGGTTATGGGCTCGGTTATGGACTCGGTTATGGGATCAGTTATGGGTTTGATTTTAACTCAGTCATGTGCTCAGTCAAGTGCTCACTCATGTACTTGGTCAAGTGCTCGATCATATGCTCGGTTATGAGCTTGGTTATGGGCTCGGTTATGTTCTCGGTCAAGTGCTCGGTCATGTGCCTGGTCATGGGCTCAATCATGGGATCGGTTATAGTCTCGATCATGTGCTCGGTCATGGGCTCAGCTATGAGCTCGGTCATGGGCTCGATTATGTTCTCGGTAATGTGCTCGGTCATGTGCCCGAGCATGTGCTCGGTTATGGGCTCGGTCATGGCTCGGTCACGTTCTTGGTTATGGTGCTTGGTCATGTGCTTAGTCATGTGCTCATTTATGGGCTTGATCATGTGCACGGTTATGAGACTTAATCATGTGCTTGGTCATGTGCTAGGTCATAGGCTCGGTCATGGGCTTGGTCATAGGCTCAGTCATGCACAAGTTTATGGCTCGGTTGTTGGATCGGTCATAGATTAAAAGCTAAATTAGAAAATATAAAATATAAAAAAAAGACAAAATAAAATTATAAAATATAAACTGAAAAGTATAAAATATAAAATAAATTATAAATTATAAGTCATAAATTATAAAATTATAAACCATAAAAAATTATAATTAAAAAAATATTAAATATAAAATATAAAGCATAAAGTATGAATTATAAAATATAAAGTATAATGTATAAAATATAAAATATAAAATATAAAATATAAAATAAAAAGTATAAAGTATAAATTACAAAATATAAAGTATAAAGTATAAATTACAAAATATAATATATAAAATATGAGCTTGATTAGAGGTTTGGTTAAGACCTCAATTATGAGCTCAATTAGGGTCTCGGTTATGGGCTCGGTTATGGGATCAGTTATGGGTTTGATTTTAACTTAGTCATGTGCTCAGTCAAGTGCTCGCTCATGTGCCTTGTCAAGTGCTCAGTCATATGCTCGGTTATGAGCTTGGTCATGGACTCGGTTGTGTTCTCGGTCAAGTGCTCGGTCATGTGCCTGGTCATGGGCTTGGTCATGACCTCGGTCATGGGATCGATTGTGGTCTTGGTCATGTGCTAGGTCATGGGCTCGGTTATGAGCTCGATCATGGGCTCGATTATGTTCTCGGTATTGTGCTCGGTCATGCGCACGAGCATGTGCCCGGTTATGGGATCGGTTACGTTCTTAGTTATGGGGCTCGGTCATGTGCTTGGTCAAGTGCTCAGTCATGTGCTCAGTTATGGGCTTGGTCATATGCACGGTTATGGGCCTGGTCATGGGCTCAGTTATGGTCTTGGTTATGGAACTCAATCATGTGCTAGGTCAAAGCTCGGTCATGCGCAAGTTTATGGCTCGGTTATTAGAACGGTTATAGATTAAAAGCTAAATTGGAAAATATAAAATATAGAAAAAAAATAAAATAAATTATAAAATATAAACTATAAAGTATAAAATATAAAATAAATTATAAGTTATAAATTATAAAATTATACACCATAAAAAATTATAAATTAAAAAATATAAAATACAAAATATAAAGCATAAAGTATGAAATATAAAATATAAAGTATAAAATATAAAGTACAAAGTATAGAATATAAAATATAAAGTATAAAGTATAAAATATAAAATATAAAATAAAAAGTATAAAGTATAAATTATAAAATATAAAGTATAAAGTATAAAATATAAAATATAAATTACAAAATATAATATATAAAATATGAGCTTGATTAGAGGTTTGGTTAAGACCTCAATTATGAGCTCGATTAGGGTCTCGGTTATGCTCTCGTTATGGGAT
The DNA here is from genome assembly GCA_030737875.1 of Allium sativum. Lineage (NCBI taxonomy): Eukaryota > Viridiplantae > Streptophyta > Magnoliopsida > Asparagales > Amaryllidaceae > Allium > Allium sativum. The sequence goes on along the minus strand of CM060927.1, from coordinate 80,563,652 downwards.
CAGTTATGGTTTGATTTTAACTCTATCATGTGCTCAGTCAAGTGCTCGCTCATGTGTTTGGTCAAGTGCTCGGTAATATGCTCGGTTATGAGCTTGGTCATGGACTCGGTCATGTTCTCGGTCAAGTGCTCGGTCATGTGCCTGGTCATGGGCTCGGTCATAGCCTCAGTCATGGGATCGGTTATGGTCTTGGTCATGTGCTCGGTCAAGTGCTCGGTCATGGGCTCGGTTATGAGCTCGGTCATGGGCTCGATTATGTTCTCAGTAATGTGCTCGGTCATGTGCCCAAGCATGTGCACGGTTATGAGCTCGATCACGGCTCGGTCACGTTGTTGGTTATGGGGCTCGGTCATGTGCTTGGTCAAGTGCTCGGTCATGTGCTCAATTATGTGCTTGATCATGTGCACGGTTATGGGCTCGGTTATGTTCTTGGTTATGGGACTCAATCATGTGCTCGGTCATATGCTTGGTCATACGCTCGGTCATGGGCTCAATCATAGGCTCGGTCATGCGCAAGTTTATGGCTCGGTTATAGATTAAAAGCTAAATTAGAAAATATAAAATATAAAAAAAAAAAAAAAAAAAAAAAAAAAATATAAAGTATAAAATATAAATTATAAAATAAAAGCATAAAGTATAAAATATAAAATTAACCGAATCTTTATTCTTTATACAAAATATAAAAAAATAAAATAATTAAGGTCATAACCAAATCTTTATACTTCATATAAAATATAAAGTATAAAGTATAAAATAAAAATTATAAAATATAAAGTATAAAATATAAAATATAAAGCATAAAGTATGAAATAAAAAATAAAAAATATAAAGTATAAAATATAAAGTATAAAATAAAAAATAAAAAATATAAAGTAGGAATTAGTTAATCGAGCGGGTACTGGTGACATGTAAAAGACTTACGCACGCAAGGCCTAATTAGCTCGGTTTACCTCAGTTATTGGATCAGTTATAGGTTCGGTTGTGGTTTAGGTTATTGGCTTGATTATGCGTACAATGTACCGTATGACTTTGTTATATGCTCGGTTATAGGCTTAGTAGTAGTTTGTTATGAAATATAAAATAAAATATAAAATACGAATAAAATATAAATAACTAATTTCGGTTACAAGCTAGATAATAATCTTGATTAAGAGCTCAATTATAAATTCAATTACAAGCTTATTTAAAAGCTCGGTTATGGGCTCGGTTAGCAGATCAGTTTTGAGTTTAGTTTTGGCTCGGTTATGTGCCCGGTTATGGGCTGGGTTAACGATTTGGTTATGACCTTAATTATGACCGTGGTTATTAGCTTGGTTATTACCTCAGTTATGAGCTAGGTTCAGATCTCGATATTAGGCTCGGTTATTGGATCGGTTTTGGAATAAAAGCTAAATTAGAAAATATATAATATAAAAGCAAAACTAAAAAATATAAAATACAAAAGCTAAGTTATAAATATAAAATATAAATACAAAATATAAAGTATAAAGTATAAAATATAAAATATAAAATAAAATATAAAATGTAAAGTATAAAGTATAAAATATAAAATATAGATAAAATATAAAATATAAAATATAAAACATAAAATATAGAGTATAAAATATAAATTATTAAATATAAAATAAAATATAAATTATAAAATAAAGAATATAGAATATAAAATACGAAAAAAATATAAATATCTAATTTCAGTTACAAGCTAGATCATAACCTCGATTAAGAGCTCAATTATAAATTCAATTATAAGCTTGTTTAAGAGCTCGATTATGGCTCGGTTATGGGATCGGTTATGGACTAGTTTAAAGGTTTGGTTATGACCTCAATTATGACTGTGGCTATGTGTTCGGTTATTACCTCAGTTATGAGCTAATATAAAAGCTAATTAGAAAAAACTAAAATATGAATAAAGTATAAAACATAAAAGGGTAGTGCAACTACTTCTTCTATGAGCTCGGTTATTACCTGAGTTATGAACTAAGTTTAGACCTCGGTTATTGGATCGGTTATGGAATAAAAGATAAATTAGTAAATATAAAATATAAAATATAAAGATTAATCGGGTTATGGGCTAGGCAGATCATAACCTCGATTATGACCTCAGTTATAAATTCAATTACAAGCTTGTTTAAGAGCTTGGTTATGGGCTTGGTTATGGGTTTGGTTTTTGCTCGGTTATGTGCATGGTTATGGGCTCGGTTATGGGCTAGGTTAAAGGTTTGGTAATGACCTCAATTATGACTGTGGTTATGTGCTCGTTTATTACCTCAGTTATGAGCTAATATAAAAGCTAAATTAGAAAATATAAAAATATAAAATGTGAATAAAATATAAATAACTAATTTCGGTTACAAGCTACATCATACTCGATTAAGAGCTGAGTTATAAATTCAATTACAAGCTTGTTTAAGAGCTCGATTATGGGCTCGGTTATTAGAGCAGTTATGGGTTTGGTTTTGGCTTAGTTATGTGCCCGGTTATGGGCTAGGTTAAAATTTTGGTTATGACCTTAATTATGATCGTGGTTATGTGCTCGATTATTACCTCAGTTATGAGCTAGGTTTAGATCTTGGTTATGGGCTATGTTATCGAATAAAAGCTAAATTAGAAAATATAAAATATAAAAGCAAAATTAGAAAATATTAAATATTAAATAAAATATAAAATATAAAATATAAAATAAAACATAAAATATAAATTATAAAATATAAGTATAAAATATAAAGTTTAACATATAAAATATGAATAAGATATAAATAACTAAATTAAGTTACAAGCTAGATCATAACATCGATTAAGAGCTCAATCATAAATTCAATTACAAGCTTGTTTAAAAGCTCGGTTATGGGCTCGGTTATAGGTTTGGTTTTGGGTTATGTGCCCTGTTATGGGCTAGGTTAAATGTTTGGTTATAACCTTAATTATGATCGTGGTTATGTTCTCTGTTGTTACCTCAGTTATGAGCTAGGTTTAGATGTTGGTTATGGGCTCGGTTATTGGATCAGTTATGGAATAAAAACTAGATTAGAAAATATAAAATATAAAAGCTAAATTAGAAAATATAAAATATAAAATAAAATGTAAAATATAAAATATAAAATAAAATTATAAAATATGAATAAAATATAAATAACTAAATTCTGTTACAAGCTAGATCATAACATCGATTAAGAGCTCAATTAAAAATTCAATTACAAGCTTGTTTAAGAGCTCGGTTATGGGATCAGTTATGGGTTTGGGTTATGTGCCCGGTTATGGTCATAACCTTCTACAACTATAAAGGTGGCCTGACCACTAAACAAAAGATGGAGCATAGATGCTACTGCCTCTAAACAGATCAGTGTACAACTGCCGAAACTCTAAAAAAAATTAAACATAACAACTAGTAAGCTACCAAGAGGAACCTGAATAAAGCACTCATGAAGGATCGGTTATGGGTTTGGTTTTGGCTCGGTTATGAGCTCAATTATGGTCTAGGTTAAAGGTTTTATTATTACCTCAATTACGACCGTGGTTATGAGCATGGTTTTTATTTCAATTATAAACTAGGTTTAGATCTCGATTATGGGATAAAAGCTATATTATAAAATATAAATAACTATTTTCGGTTACAAGATAGATCATAAACCCGATTAATACCTCAGTTATAAACTCAATTACAAGCTTGTTTAAGAGCTCGGTTATGGGATAAGTTATGGGTTTAATTTTGGCTCGGTTATGGGCTAGGTTAAAGGTTTGGTTATGACCTCGATTATGACTGTGGTTATGAGCTCGGTTATTACTTCAGTTATGAGCTAGGTTTAGAACCTGGTTATGGGCTCGATTATTGGATCGGTTATGGAATAAAAGCTAAACTAGAAAATATAAAATATAAAATATGTATAAAATATAAATAACTAATTTCGGTTACAAGGTAGATCATAACCTCGATTAAGAGTTCAATTATAAATTCAATTACAAGCTTGTTTAAGAGCTCAGTTATGGGTTAAGTTATGGGTTTAGTTTTGGCTCGATTATGGGCTAGGTTAAAGGTTTGGTTATGATCTCAATTATGACCGTGGCTATGAGCTCGGTTATTACCTCAGTTATAAGCTAGGTTTAGATCTCGGTTATGGGCTCGGTTCTGGATAAAAGCTAAATTATAAAATATAAAATATAGAACATATGATATAAAATATAAAATATAAAATATAAATAACTAATTTCGGTTACAAGGTAGATAATAATCTCGATTAAGAGCTCAATTATAAATTCAATTACAAGTTTGTTTAAGAGATCAGTTTTGGGCTCGGTTATGGGATAAGTTATAAGTTTAGTTTTGGCTCGGGTACGGGCTAGGTTAAAGGTTTGTTTATGACCTCAATTATAAGCTTGATTATGGGAAATATTTTCAATTACAGGTTGAGGTTACGATCTTGTTTATGTTCTCGACTAAGAACTCAGTTATTACTTCAGTTACAAGTTGGTTTAATGGCTCAGTTTTGGAATCGGTTATGGGTTACATTATGGATAAGGTTATGGGCTCGGTTGTGGACTCGGTTATTGACCCGGTTATTACCTCGGTTACGAACTTGGTTTAGAGTTGGTTATGGGCTTGGTTATGTGATCGGTTATGGGCTAAGTCATGGGCTCAGTTATGACCATGGTTATGAGCTCGATTATTACCTCAGTTACGAGCAACATTATATATCTTTGTTATTGTCTCGATTATAGGGTCGGTTATAGAATTGGTTGTAGTTTAGGTTGTTGGGTCGATCATGCATATAATGTATAGTTATGGCTCGGTTATGGACTTGGTTATGACCTCGATTATGGCCGGGGTTATGAGCTTGGTTATTACCTCAATTATGATCTAGATTATAGATCTCGGTTATTACCTCGGTAATGGGATCCGTTATAGGTTCGGTTGTGGTTTAGGTTATTGGCTTGATTATGCGTACAATGTACCATATGACTTTATTATATGCTCGGTTATAGGCTTAGTAATTAGCTCGGTTATAGGCTTTGTAGTAATTTGTTATGAAATATAAAATAAAATATAAATTATAAAATACGAATAAAATATAAATAACTAGTTTCGGTTACAAGGTAGATAATAATCTCGATTAAGAGCTCAATTATAAATTCAATTATAAGCTTATTTAAAAGCACAGTTATGGGCTCGGTTATCGAATCAGATATGAGGTTAGTTTTGGCTCGGTTATGTGCCCGGTTATGGGCTGTGTTAACGGTTTGGTTATGACCTTAGTTATGACCGTGGTTATGAGCTAGGTTTAGATCTCGATTATGGGCTCGGTTATTGGATCGGTTTTGGAATAAAAGCTAAATTAGAAAATATAAAAGCTAAATTAGAAAATATAAAATATAAAAGCTAAAAGTGGGAAATAGCCATAAGGACACATTTTGGAAAAAAATTAGTCTGAAGGACGTCAAGTTTTATTTTTAGGCTGAAGGACAAACTTTGAAAAAAATTAGGCTGAAGGACAATGCTAAATATAATTAGCATTTTCTGCTGTGTAAAATTGAATAATGCTAATTACATTTAGCATTTTTGTGTAGTGTAAAAAACTGAATATAATGCTAATTACATTTAGCATTTTCCTTCAGCTTAATTTTGGTTCAATGTTTGTCCTTCAAACTAAAAATAAAACTTGGTGTCCTTCAGCCTAATATTTTGGCAAAGTTTGTCCTTCTCCCTAATTACCTCAAGCTAAAAAAAAATGAAATATAAAATATAAAATGTAATATAAAAATATAAAATATGAATAAAATACAAAATATAAAATATAAAATCTAAAGTATAAAATATAAATTATTAAATATAAAATATAAAATAAAATATAAAATATAGAATATAAAATATGAATAAAATATAAATATCTAATTTCACTTACAAGCTAGACCATAACCTCGATTAAGAGCTCAATTATAAATTCAATTACAAGCTTGTTTAAGAGCTCGGTTATGGGCTCAGTTATGGGATCGGTTATGGGCTAGTTTAAAGGTTTGGTTATGACCTCAATTATGCCCGTGGCTATGTGTTCGGTTATTACCTCAGTTATGAGCTAATATAAAAGCTAATTAGAAAAATATAAAATATGAATAAAGTATACAATATAAAAGGGTAGTGCAACTGCTTCTTCTATGAGCTCGGTTATTACCTCAGTTATGAGCTAAGTTTAGACCTCGGTTATTGGATCGGTTATGGAATAAAAGCTAAAATATAAAATATAAAGGTTAAACTAGAAAAAATAAAAAATAAAAAATAAAAAATAAATTATAAAATAAATTATAAAACATAAAATATAAAGTATGAAATATAAAATATAAAACCTGAATAAAATATAAATAACTAATTTCGGTTACAAGCTATATAATAACCTCGATTAACTGCTCAATTATAAATTAAATTACGAGCTTGTTTAAGAGCGCTGTTATAGGCTTGGTTATAGGATCAGTTATGAGTTTGGTTTAGCTCGGTTATGTGTTCGGTTATGGGCTAGGTTAAAGATTTGGTTATGACCTTAATTATGCATGTAAAAGACATCCGGATGCAAGGCCTAATCGGATACTTATGACACATAAAAAAATCCAAATGCAACGCCTAATCGGGTACTCCAGCAACGATTCTACACCCAGTAGGAATTAGTTAACTGAGAGGGTACCTGTGACATGTAAAAGATATCCGCATGCAAGGCCTAATCGGGTACTCCAACAACGATTCTGCACCTAGTAGGAATTAGTTACCCGAACGGGTACCCGTGACATGTAAAAGACATCCCCACGCAAGGCCTAATCGGGTACCTATGACACGTGAAAGACTTTCGCACCCAAGACCTAATGGGGTACTCCAGCAATGATTCTACACCTAGTAGGAATTAGTTAACCGAGCGGGTACCCATGACAGGTAATAGATTTCCGCACGCAAGACCTAATCGAGTACCTATGACACGTAAAACATTTCCTCACACAAGGCCTAATCGGGTACTCCAGCAATGGTTATGCACCCAATAGGAATTAGTTGACCGAGCGGATACCCATGATACGTAAAAGACATCCGCACGCAAGGCCTTATCGAGTACATATGACACGTAAAAGTCTTCCACACGCAAGGCCTAATCGGGTACTCCAACAACGATTCTACACACAGTCGGAATTAGTTAACCGAACGGGTACCCATGACACGTAAAAGACTTCTGCACGCAAGGCCTAATAGGGTACCTATGGTACGTAAAAGACTTCCGCACGCAAGGCCTAATCGGTTACTCCAACAATGATTCTACACCTAGTAGGAATTAGTTAACTGAGTGGGTACTCGTGACACGTAAAAGACTTCCGTGCACAAGGCCTATTCGAGTACCTATGACACGTAAAACAGTTCGCACATGAGGCCTAATCGGGTACTCCAGCAACAATTCTGCACCCAATAGGAATTAGTTAACTGAGAAAGTTCCCGTGACATGTAAAAGACTTCCTCACGCAAGGCCTAATCGAGTACCAATGACATGTGAAAGACCTATGCACGCAAAACCTAATCGGGTACTCCGGCAATGTTTCTGCATCCAGTAGAAATTAGTTAACCAAGCAGGTACCGGTGACATGTAAAAGACATCCGCACGCAAGGCCTAATCGGGTACCTATGACATGTAAAAGACTTCCACACGCAAGGCCTAATCGGGTACTCCAGCACCTATTCTACACCCAATAGGAATTAGTTAACCAATCGGGTAACCGTGACACGTAAAAGGCTTCTGTACGCAAGGCCTAATCGGGTACCTTTGAAACGTAAAACACTTCCGCACACAAGGCCTAATCGGGTACTCCAGTAACGATTCTATACCCAATAGGAATTAGTTAACTGAGCGGGTACCCGTGACACGTAAAATACATCTGCACGCAAGGCCTAATCGGGTACGTGTGACACATAAAAGATTTCCGCACACAAGGCCTAATCGGGTACTCCAGCAACGATTCTGCACCCAGTAGAATTAGTTAACCGAGCAGGTACCCGTAACACGTAAAGGACATCCGCACGCAAGGCCTAATCGGGTACCTATGACATGTAAAAGACTTCTGCATGCAAGGCCTTATCGGGTACTAAAGCAATGATTCTGTACCCAATAGGAATTAGTTAACTGAGCGGGTACCCATGACACGTAAACTACATCCGCACGTAAGGCTTAATCGGGTACCCATGACACGTAAAGGACTTCCGCACGCAAGGCCTAATCGGGTACACTAGCAATGTTTTTGCACCCAATAAGAATTAGTTAACCAAGCGGGTACCCGTGACACGTAAAATACTGTGATGGCCTGGAATTTCACTCGATCTGAATCTGTCGTTAAACCGATCTAGACCGTTCGAAACCCCTGATCGTTGAGAACAGGACAAAATAGAACGCAGACGGAAGAACATTTCATTGCTATTACAACAATTCCATCAGATACAAGAGTATACAGAGTATAAATGAATAAATATACATTCGATAAATATCAGAGATTACAATAAATTACATAGCAGCGGAAAAATAATACAAAGCACAACTGAAGGTGATATACGGATACAGAGCTTTCACGATATCATTCCAGCTGTAAACCAGGATCCTGTGAATATAAATCTACAAAACCGAAACTACTAGCTGCCCGTGCGGAAAATAGGGGCACCCAGAGTTTAGGTTAAAACAATAAACACCAGGTCAGTCATGTGACTGGTGTGAGAACTAAAACATTTATTTAAAACTTTACTTTAAAAGAGAGTAATTCAAGGGACCACGCCGTATAACACGGAACGGGTTTCCTCCCAAGAATGCCAGTGCATAGAATAAACAACGCAATGCTTTTTCTGAAAATGAAGCTATTATAAGACCCAGGTCCCATCACACAATGCAATGCAAGCCGGAGGATAGGGTTTTACCTTATAACAGCCAAACATGCTTGGTACGTTTAAAACAAATCATTTGATACTATAATAAGTGTATAATGTCAAAACAATTTCAATCATAAATATAAATCATAGACGGCATAAGTGCCCCATACCACTATGTCGCCATACTAGTTCTACAATTAAAACCGCAATACACGTATTGGAAATTGGATTTACGTCATGAGTCGAGGCAAGGGGCAAGATCCTCTCCGCGCTCGAGACACTCTAGCAAATGCCTCAGGGCTACGCACTCTGGGCAACCCTGGATGCGGCTGGGCCGGTCCTCACTTACGTTTGAGGATTAATTATGCATGAACACACGTTTCCCGGTCCTTACAGACCTATAATCGAGGCGCCTCATTCCAACAACCACAAAGGTGAAAAGTATATAAATGTCAGGGCTGGTAAGTCACTGACACCACCAAAGCTAGAAAGAAACGTCGTGCTCTCCCAGCGGTCCGTATCCCGTTTTTAACTCATACCGAGGTGTGAGGCTCGCGAATTCACGTTATACACAAAGCTGCCACGTAGGCCGTGCTTTGATCATCAACCACAAGACTTTGTTTTTCAACAGAAGCCTTGATCATTGCATCTTAGCGTGCCACACAGGCAATTCATGCCGTGCGACTGATGTCCATCGATATACAACCTCTGAGCTCGTACGTCTCAGAGAAGGGCGTTAAGCAAAAGAATAAATTCTCCGCCGCCAAACAGATGTATATTTAATATAAATCAATCAACACAGAATAAAATCCAATGTCAGACACACAATCCATTTACTAGTCCGTTCTGGGTCTGAACGAAACCGGAGGCACTTTCCTCGCATATCCATCTATCTCCAGGTACGTCTGGACGACCACCAACTATTTCCATCCTCTTGGGTGTACAGCCCAATCAGGATCGTCAGTAATTATCCAAACGATGTGAAGACTTCCAGTCTTCGACCACCGTCTTCATCTTCGACATATCGTCGAATCGGTTATTCAGAATGGGTATAAACCCGGCCTTTCCGAACAACCCGCGTATATTAAAACAAATGTTACATAAACACAACATACGCCTCATTCCAATTCAGAATATTCTTTTATTCACAAAATCACATTTTTAGGGAAAGGTTCCCATTAATTCTATCCAAGATAAATCCTTTCAAATTTATCCTTTAATCTTCCTTTGGTTGTCGTTTCAAACCAAATTATGGTTTTCTAAACTAGTCGAGATTAGCGAACCGTGACAAAGTAATTATTTATTTTATTTCCCAATCCCAACCTATTCATCCCATGAAGCAAAACTGGTAATACTTCCTGTCTAATACTATGGTGTTATCGGTAAAATTAATTACCATTTCACGTTCAAATCTAATTAAAGATTTAACTATCGCTTTGGAGCAAAACTGGTAATACTCCATTCTCGCTCATTTCTAAATTGGATAATTTAGATTATAGATTCATATTTCAACCTAATTGCAGATTCGTTAAAACTCCTTTTACTGGGTTAAAGAACTAGGTGTTATTTAAAACACAGTTCACGACAAACCCAAATCACATTCTATTTATTATCGGGTTAAAGAACTAGTGTTATTTAAAACACCGTTCACGATAAACCCATTTCAAATCCAATCAAATATATTAGAAATTCCGATTATTTAAAACCCCTTTTTAAATCTAATTCATTTATTTAAAAATAATTGGGTTTTAAATTTAGTTCAAAACTAGTTCATTTCGATAAAAATCCATTTTTATCTTTTCAAATATGGAGTTTTTCACCCCAATTTTTCTCAAATCATTTCTTATGATTTTACACAAATTATAGATATTTTTAATAATTTTATCAAGGCCCGTACAGTCGATTTCCAACAACGGCCATCGAATTGCACTTACAACGACCTTTTTCGAATTTGATTTGGACGTATCTCCAAATCCAACCGTTAGATTTCAAATTTCTAATATTCTTTAGAAACCTCTTTTCGATACGAACCCAACGGTTCCGGTTTTAGGAGAATCCGACGGTCGGATCTCCCGTAATGTCCGTTTGAAATAAATGGTCGAAATTCACGAACTGCCGCGGCGCGGCGCGTTCTTTTCAGGCCATTATATTATATATACAATATATATAATATATATTTCGTCGATTACTATTCAAAACGAATTTTATAAATAGTTTTGAATTCGTTACAAAAACAATTTCAACTTCCATTTCAATCCAAAGCAAAATTGAATTCTTCTTTATAAATTCGTTTTAAAATTCATTTCTATTCAATTCAAGTTTCAATTCAATTTGAATTCATTTCACTTCGTTTTAAATTCAATTCGAATTTGTTTTCAATTCGATTCAATTCAAAGTGGTTTTCTATTCGATTCAATTCAAATTGGTTTTCTATTCGATTCAATTCAAATTGGTTTTCTATTCGACTCAATTCAAATTGGTTTTCTATTCGATTCAATTCAAATTGGTTTTCTATTCGACTCAATTCAAATTGGTTTCCTATTCGACTCAATTCAAATTGGTTTTCTATTCGACTCAATTCAAATTGGTTTTCTATTCGACTTAAATCAAATTCGTTTTATATTCAATTCATTTCGAAATCGTTTTATATTCCATTCATTTCCGTTTTCTATTTGAATCAAATTCATTATATATTCAATGGAAATCAAATTCGTTTTATAATCAATTCGAATTCAATTCGTTATATATTCAATTCGAATTCGTTTTCTATTCAATTTGATTCAAATTTCATTTCAAAATATGCGTTTTCGAAATCAATTTTCAATATTCATTTTAAAATGAATAAAATCGATATAAATATCGTTCACGTCAAAATGGCGTCAATCTAACCAACACGGCTTCATATATTTCTATTTTCAAATATTCTATTCAACAAATGAATATTTATTTTTGTCAACACACGACTAATCTCAACGAATGAGTACTGTCCACGTGTGACTATTTTTGTTAAATTATTTCGTTCAACACATGACTAATCTCAACGGATGAGTACAGTCAACACATGAACCTTTATTTTATATTGATAAAGATGTAAATTTTATTATTAAAATATTTCGTTCAACACATGACTAATCTCAACGGATGAGTACAGTCAACACATGAACCTTTATTTTATAATATTCTTTATTTTTCAAATTGGAATGAGGCCCAATCAATTACCATATAAAGTTAATTATATGGATTTTCATACAACACATGTATATAATAGCATTGAAAAATAATCAACCATCAACCAAAGTGCACTACACTGTATAAGCATCAAATATAGATATCTAACGCTTATAACAGCCTGTCAATCAATCGATCGACATATTTAATCAATCAGGATGAGTGAACTTCAAATTTCATCCCAACACCCGTGTGGGGTTTCAAATCAGCAAACACAGATTTTTATTCGTGCAGTTGGGCGATGTGTAAAATTTATGGACCCAATCAATGTCATTCAAATAGGTGTACATAAACAAACCGTCCGGTTTGTAAATGAATATTTATTTATTCACATTCACGTTAAAAATTATATTTTTAACGACAAAACATTTTATTTTAACTTATGAATTTCTATTCAGTTCATTCTTTAAATAAAATGATATTTTTATTTTTCTAACTTATTTTAGAAAATTCCGGCGGCATAACGGCACGATACTAGAAACAAGACAAGGCCTAGCCTTATCCCCGGTCTAGTGAAGGCCCACGCCATTCACACATCAATCAAATCCATTCATTTCACCAAACAATTCAATTTCAATCAAATAATCTAACTAATTTTTTTGCAATCAAACAAACAAGTCCATGGTCTGTGGACGATTGTGTCGGGTGCTACTAAGCACCGTCTGCATCCTAGTATATATATATAACTAGAAAAGAAATTGAAAGGTGAGAAATTCTCACCAATAGCTATCCAATCATCTTGACTCTTCATTTATAGAAATCTTCATTGTTATCGCATTTTTGTCATCTTCGTTGCTGTAGCCACTACATATGTAAAAATCGAATTTTTACTTTGTTATTCAATATATAAAAATCAATTTTTTATCTTGTTATTCAATATATAAAAATCTCGCCTTTTCTATTTTTAAAATCTAATCTTTTCTATTTTAAAAATATCGTCTTTTCACTTTTAAAAATATCGTCTTTTTACTTTTAAAAATATCGTCTTTTCACTTTTAAAAATATCGTCTTTTCACTTATGAAGTTTTCGCCTTTTCAAATAAAGATTTCGCCTTTTCAAATATGAAGTTTTCGCCTTTTCAAATAAAGATTTCGCCTTTATAAAAATATCATTATAAAAATCACATCTTTATTTTGCTACACATATAAAGATGATATTTCTAATATTCCTATCATGTAAAAATTATATTTTTAATTCTCTACATAAACAAAAATCATATTTTTATCCTTCTACTATATGAAAGATTATATTTTTAATACTTTAAAAATATAGAAATCATATTTTTATAATCGCTTCATACATTTAAAAATCGAATTTTCACTTCGCTATTCAATATATAAAAATCGAATTTTTACTATGATGTCATATAGATAAAAATTCCATTTCCAAAAATATAGATTTCGCCTTTATAAAAATAAAGATTTCATCTTTTAAAAAATAAAGATTTCGCCTTTATAAAAATAAAGATTTCGCCTTTATAAAAATAAAGATTTCACCTTTATAAAAATAAAGATTTCGCCTTTATAAAAATATCATTATAAAAATCACATTTTTACATTGCTACACATATAAAGATGATATTTTCAATATTCCTATCATGTAAAAATTATATTTTTAATTCTCTACATAAACAAAAATCATATTTTTACATCTTCTACATAATAAAGATTATATTTTTAATACTTTAAAAATATAAAAATCATATTTTTATTACTTTAAAAATATAAAAATCATATTTTTAATATGCCACTAATATAAAAATTATATTTTTAAGTTGCTAATTCCTACATAAAATTATATTTTTATATCGCCTAAAGATTATACTTTTATACATAAGAAAAATCCCATTTTCCATTACATAAAAATCATAATTCTATACGATAAAAATCTCTCCTTTTCTTTAATAAAAACTTGATCCTTTCTTAAATAAAATCTTGATCTTTCCTATAACCAAAATCACATTATTATTTAGTTTTAAAAATCACAAAATTTCAGTTTTTAAACTTAAAAAAAATCAGTTTTAAACTTAAATAAAATCAAACTTGAAATTTAAACTTACCTTAGCTTTGAAGGAGGAGGATTGCGTCGAACCAAGGAGATAGGGGAAGGGAAGCGTCGCGCGAGGTAGGCGGAGGGTTTGGTCAATGCGTGGAGGGAGGAGATGAAGGCGCATGTCGATTTGGGCTTCAGGTGTTTTTGGGAAAGAGAGGAGGAGAGAGAGAATCGAGCGGAGGGGGATAGGGTGGCGCGTCGAAGGTAAGGGGGCTGGGCGCAGAGGTGATTAGAGAAGAAGGTGGAAAGGAGAGAGAAGCGGGGGACGAGAAGGAGGATGGTCGAAGTGGGGCCACTCTCGAGGCACGCGACGGCGGAGGCGGCTCCGATGGCTGGCGCGCAGGCGAGAGGGAGGGGGCTAGGTCCAGGCGACGACGGATTTTGGGTTCCAGCGGGTTTTTCCTTTTCGTTTTTTTTCTTTTTTCTTTTTTTTCTTTTTTTTCTGAGGTATGAGAGAGAACGGTGAGGGAATATATATTTAAATATATAATTATATTTAATTAATATGCATAAAGTAACTTTTTCGTTCGGACGCCAAATCAAGCCCAACGACTGTCGCCCCTAGCTAATTACCCTCATTCCGAACACAATGGGATATGTATCCTAGGCTGATTCGAACGTTTCGATCAATTTTCGTCAAAATCAACATATAACTCTATATATTGAATTTGAACGCGCATTTCAATTTACCGGGGTCACATACTAACTCGAAAAATTCCATAAAAATATTTTCTAGCTTCGTATTGACGATACGGTCCTAACAAAACTAGTTTCGTCGAATTCTGAGACCGTTTGAAAAATGGCCAATTTCCAGTCGATTAAAATCAACTAAAACAGGTCAAACGCGTTTTCCTTCGCCACGCTCACATATTGATTCGGAAAATTATGAAATTTGGAATCTAGCAATAATTTGACATCACGGATCCAACAAAAGTGGTTTCGTCGAAATCCGAGGTCATTTGCAAAATTTACATTTTTAAGGGCCTGAATTCCATAGCGACTATTCAGAATTTTCAACTGGACATATCTTTTGATTCCCGTTATGAAATCTCAATTTTTCGGATTCGTTGGAAAGATATTATCAATTAGATCCTATTATTTTTGGTTTCACTAAAATCCGGATTGTTTTGCACCCGGTACATTGAATTGAAGTTTGAAATCGAATTATCGAACTACCGCGCCATTTTCAATTCTATTTATAATTATATATAATTATTTATATTCTAACGACGACGTATATAAATATATACGTTCGAATTATATTCAAAATAAATTTCTCGTCGTTTTTATTCAAAATAATTCATTTTAAATATTCAAAACTCGCTAAAATTGCCAAAATAAAAAATTTAAACTGGCCCAGATTTTTCGGGTTATTACAATCTCCCCCACTTAAAACTTTTCGTCCCCGAAAAGGAACAAAGTCGAAAGTGGTTTGATTAATCAACTCTACGTTCGATCTGGCTTCCATTCTCCAACTTTTCAGTTTCTGAGAATTTTCAAATTTTCAAAAATTTGGCTAACACCCTAAATTTTCGAAAAATTTCGCCATAACCTCCCCTGCACCGGGAGCCACGCGAAAATCCCGAAATTGCCATATAGGCCTTCTGATCTCAAAAAGAAAAAGAAAAGGCCAAGCGGCTCATAAAATCATCATCACCCAAACAAAACAGTAAATTATGTAGTAAACATGTACCTATTTGTCGGGCAAACAAATTTTATTCTCTGCTCTAGCCTCCTTGCTATGACCCGTTCAATGTAAGTATATGTATATGCAAGCAAATGCGACAAGTTTTCAATACAATTCAATATTTGATGCACTTAGGCATAATGGTTCAAAATTATCAAACAAACAAACAACACAACCATCAATCAATTAGTGAATTAGAGTTTAATTCATAATTTGATATATATACAGAAAATCATGTTTTTGATGCCAATTCACAACAATGTGTTCTAACTATATAAGTTTTGGTTCTCACACCAGTCTAATGGAAATATATAGAAATCACACTTTCGTCACACGAATATAAATTCTGACGACGAGTACTCAACCATCAGAATCATCTTCGGGCCACTAGAGCATGATTCTATATCTATCCAGTATATTAAAACTTCGAATATACGTTCATGACGCGTATATGCAAAATCTTTATATACTCGATTGTCCATATTCAAAAATAAATAAATATTCAAATACGTTTTAAAATGGTTTAAATTTCAAAACAAAATTGTTTTCATTTGAAAAATATACTCTTCACACTCGTTCTAGGATACTACTGATCCTATCTCTAACGAGTCATTCTAATTGGATATTACTAATCCAATATCTGATGAATTCTTTCGTATGGTTCTAATGTGTCTTGTTCTCGAGCTCTGTAAACCAAAGCTCTGATACCAAATGTGACAGCCTGGAATTTCACTCGATCTGAATCAGTCGTTAAACCGATCTAGACCGTTCGAAACCCCTGATCGTTGAGAACAGGACAAAATAGAACGCAGACGGAAGAACATTTCATTGCTATTACAACAATTCATTCAGATACAAGAATATACAGAGTATAAATGAATAAATATACATTCGATAAATATCAGAGATTACAATAAATTACATAGCAGCGAAAAAATAATACAAAGCACAACTGAAGGTGATATACGGATACAGAGCTTTCCGGATATCATTCCAGCTGTAAACCAGGATCCTGTGAATATAAATCTGCAAAACCGAAACTACTAGCTGCCCGTGCGGAAAATAGGGGCACCCATAGTTTAGGTTAAAACAATAAACTCCAGTCAGTCATGTGACTGGTGTGAGAACTAAAACAGTTATTTAAAACTTTACTATAAAAGAGAGTAATTCAAGGGACCACGCCGTATAACACGGAACGGGTTTCCTCCCAAGAATGCCAGTGCATAGAATAAACAACGCAATGCTTTTTCTAAAAATGAAGCTATTATAAGACCCATGTCCCATCACACAATGCAATGCAAGCCGGAGGATAGGGTTTTACCTTATAACAGCCAAACATGCTTGGTACGTTTTAAACAAATCATTTGATACTATAATAAGTGTATAGTGTCAAAACAATTTCAATCATAAATATAAATCATAGACGGCATAAGTGCCCCATACCACTATGTCGCCATACTAGTTCTACAATTAAAACCGCAATACACGTATTGGAAATTGGATTTCCGTCATGAGTCGAGGCAAGGGGCAAGATCCTCTCCGCGCTCGAGACACTCTAGCAAATGCCTCAGGGCTACGCACTCTGGGCAACCCTGGATGCGGCTGGGCCGGTCCTCACTTACGTTAGAGGATTAATTATGCCTGAACACACGTTTTCCGGTCCTTATAGACCTATAATCGAGGCGCCTCATTCCAACAACCACAAAGGTGAAAATTATATAAATGTCAGGGCTAGTAAGTCACTGACACCACCAAAGCTAGAAAGAAACGTCGTGCTCTCCCAGCGGTCCGTATCCCGTTTTTAACTCATACCGAGGTGTGAGGCTCGCGAATTCACGTTATACACAAAGCTGCCACGTAGGCCGTGCTTTGATCATCAACCACAAGACTTTGCTTTTCAACAGAAGCCTTGATCATTGCATCTTAGCGTGCCACACAGGCAATTCATGCCGTGCGACTGATGTCCATTGATATACAACCTCTGAGCTCGTACGTCTCAGAGAAGGGCGTTAAGCAAAAGAATAAATTCTCCGCCGCCAAGCAGATGTATATTTAATAGAAATCAATCAACACAGAAAAAAATCCAATGTCAGACACACAATCCATTTACTAGTCCGTTCTGGGTCTGAACGAAACCGGAGGCACTTTCCTCGCATATCCATCCATCTCCAGGTACATCTGGACGACCACCAACTATTTCCATCCTCTTGGGTGTACAGCCCAATCAGGATCGTCAGTAATTATCCAAACGATGTGAAGACTTCCGGTCTTCGACCACCGTCTTCATCTTCGACATATCGTCGAATCGGTTATTCAGAATGGGTATAAACCCGACCTTTCCGAACAACCCGCGTATATTAAAACAAATGTTACATAAACACAACATACGCCTCATTCCAATTCAGAATATTCTTTTATTCACAAAATCACATTTTTAGGGAAAGGTTCCCATTAATTTTATCCAAGATAAATCCTTTCAAATTTATCCTTTAATCTTCCTTTGGGTGTCGTTTCAAACCAAATTATGGTTTTCTAAACTAGTCGAGATTAGCGAACCGCGACGAAGTAATTATTTATTTTATTTCCCAATCCCAACCTATTCATCCCATGAAGCAAAACTGGTAATACTTCCTATCTAATACTACGGTGTTATCGGTAAAATTAATTACCATTTCACGTTCAAATCTAATTAAAGATTTAACTATCGCTTTGGAGCAAAACTGGTAATACTCCATTCTCGCTCATTTCTAAATTGGATAATTTAGATTATAGATTCATATTTCAACCTAATTGCAGATTCGTTAAAACTCCTTTTACTGGGTTAAAGAACTAGGTGTTATTTAAAACACAGTTCACGACAAACCCAAATCACATTCTATTTATTATCGGGTTAAAGAACTAGTGTTATTTAAAACACCGTTCACGATAAACCCATTTCAAATCCAATCAAATATATTAGAAATTCCGATTATTTAAAACCCCTTTTTAAATCTAATTCATTTATTTAAAAATAATTGGGTTTTAAATTTAGTTCAAAACTAGTTCATTTCGATAAAAATCCACTTTTATCTTTTCAAATATGGAGTTTTTCACCCCAATTTTTCTCAAATCATTTCTTATGATTTTACACAAATTATTGATATTTTTAATAATTTTATCAAGGCCCGTACAGTCGATTTCCAACAACGGCCATCGAATTGCACTTACAACGACCTTTTTCGAATTTGATTTGGACGTATCTCCAAATCCAACCGTTAGATTTCAAATTTCTAATATTCGTTAGAAAGCTCTTTTCGATACGAACCCAACGGTTCCGGTTTTAGGAGAATCCGACGGTCGGATCTCCCGTAATATCCGTTTGAAATAAATGGTCGAAATTCACGAACTGCCGCGGCGCGGCGCGTTCTATTCAGGCCATTATATTATATATATAATATATATAATATATATTTCGTCGATTACTATTCAAAACGAATTTTATAAATAATTTTGAATTCGTTTCAAAAACAATTTCAACTTCCATTTCAATCCAAAGCAAAATTGAATTCTTCTTTATAAATTCGTTTTAAAATTCATTTCTATTCAATTCAAGTTTCAATTCAATTTGAATTCATTTCACTTCGTTTTAAATTCAATTCGAATTTGTTTTCAATTCGATTCAATTCAAAGTGGTTTTCTATTCGATTCAATTCAAATTGGTTTTCTATTCGATTCAATTCAAATTGGTTTTCTATTCGATTCAATTCAAATTTGTTTTCTATTCGACTCAATTCAAATTGGTTTCCTATTCGACTCAATTCAAATTGGTTTTCTATTCGACTCAATTCAAATTGGTTTTCTATTCGACTTAAATCAAATTCGTTTTATATTCAATTCATTTCGAAATTGTTTTATATTCCATTCATTTCCGTTTTCTATTTGAATCAAAGTCATTATATATTCAATGGAAATCAAATTCGTTTTATAATCAATTCGAATTCAATTCGTTATATATTCAATTCGAATTCGTTTTCTATTCAATTTGATTCAAATTTCATTTCAAAATATGCGTTTTCGAAATCAATTTTCAATATTCATTTTAAAATGAATAAAATCGATATAAATATCGTTCACGTCAAAATGGCATCAATCTAACCAACACGGCTTCATATATTTCTATTTTCAAATATTCTATTCAACAAATGAATATTTATTTTTGTCAACACACGACTAATCTCAACGAATGAGTACTGTCCACGTGTGACTATTTTTGTTAAATTATTTCGTTCAACACATGACTAATCTCAACGGATGAGTACAGTCAACACATGAACCTTTATTTTATATTGATAAAGATGTAAATTTTATTATTAAAATATTTCGTTCAACACATGACTAATCTCAACGGATGAGTACAGTCAACACATGAACCTTTATTTTATAATATTCTTTATTTTTCAAATTGGAATGAGGCCCAATCAATTACCATATAAAGTTAATTATATGGATTTTCATACAACACATGTATATAATAGCATTGAAAAATAATCAACCATCAACCAAAGTGCACTACACTGTATAAGCATCAAATATAGATATCTAACGCTTATAACAGCCTGTCAATCAATCGATCGACATATTTAATCAATCAGGATGAGTGAACTTCAAATTTCATCCCAACACCCGTGTGGGGTTTCAAATCAGCAAACACAGATTTTTATTCGTGCAGTTGGGCGATGTGTAAAATTTATGGACCCAATCAATGTCATTCAAATAGGTGTACATAAACAAACCGTCCGGTTTGTAAATGAATATTTATTTATTCACATTCACGTTAAAAATTATATTTTTAACGACAAAACATTTTATTTTAACTTATGAATTTCTATTCAGTTCATTCTTTAAATAAAATGATATTTTTATTTTTCTAACTTATTTTAGAAAATTCCGGCGGCATAACGGCACGATACTAGAAACAGGACAAGGCCTAGCCTTATCCCCGGTCTAGTGAAGGCCCACACCATTCACACATCAATCAAATCCATTCATTTCACCAAACAATTCAATTTCAATCAAATAATCTAACTAATTTTTTGCCAATCAAACAAACAAGTCCATGGTATGTGGACGATTGTGTCGGGTGCTACTAAGCACCGTCTGCATCCTAGTATATATATATATAACTAGAAAAGAAATTGAAAGGTGAGAAATTCTCACCAATAGCTATCCAATCATCTTGACTCTTCATTTATAGAAATCTTCATTGTTATCGCATTTTTGTCATCTTCGTTGCTGTAGCCACTACATATGTAAAAATCGAATTTTTACTTTGTTATTCAATATATAAAAATCAAATTTTTATCTTGTTATTCAATATATAAAAATCTCGCCTTTTCTATTTTTAAAATCTAATCTTTTCTATTTTAAAAATATCGTCTTTTCACTTTTAAAAATATCGTCTTTTTACTTTTAAAAATATCGTCTTTTCACTTTTAAAAATATCGTCTTTTCACTTATGAAGTTTTCGCCTTTTCAAATAAAGATTTCGCCTTTTCAAATATGAAGTTTTCGCCTTTTCAAATAAAGATTTCGCCTTTATAAAAATATCATTATAAAAATCACATCTTTATTTTGCTACAAATATAAAGATGATATTTCTAATATTCCTATCATGTAAAAATTATATTTTTAATTCTCTACATAAACAAAAATCATATTTTTATCCTTCTACTATATGAAAGATTATATTTTTAATACTTTAAAAATATAGAAATCATATTTTTATAATCGCTTCATACATTTAAAAATCGAATTTTCACTTCGCTATTCAATATATAAAAATCGAATTTTTACTACGATGTCATATAGATAAAAATTCCATTTCCAAAAATATAGATTTCGCCTTTATAAAAATAAAGATTTCATCTTTTCAAAAATAAAGATTTCGCCTTTATAAAAATAAAGATTTCGCCTTTATAAAAATAAAGATTTCACCTTTATAAAAATAAAGATTTCGCCTTTATAAAAATATCATTATAAAAATCACATTTTTATGTTGCTACACATATAAAGATGATATTTTCAATATTCCTATCATGTAAAAATTATATTTTTAATTCTCTACATAAACAAAAATCATATTTTTACATCTTCTACATAATAGAGATTATATTTTTAATACTTTAAAAATATAAAAATCATATTTTTATTACTTTAAAAATATTAAAATCATATTTTTAATATGCCACTAACATAAAAATTATATTTTTAAGTTGCTAATTCCTACATAAAATTATATTTTTATATCGCCTAAAGATTATACTTTTATACATAAGAAAAATCCCATTTTCCATTACATAAAAATCATAATTCTATACGATAAAAATCTCTCCTTTTCTTTAATAAAAACTTGATCCTTTCTTAAATAAAAACTTGATCTTTCCTATAACCAAAATACATTATTATTTAGTTTTAAAAATCACAAAATTTCAGTTTTTAAACTTAAAAAAAATCAGTTTTAAACTTAAATAAAATCAAACTTGAAATTTAAACTTACCTTAGCTTTGAAGGAGGAGGACTGCGTCGAACCGAGGAGATAGGGGAAGGGAAGCGTCGCGCGAGGTAGGCGGAGGGGTTGGTCAACGCGTGGAGGGAGGAGATGAAGGCGCAGGTCGATTTGGGCTTCAGGGGTTTTTGGGAAAGAGAGGAGGAGAGAGAGAATCGAGCGGAGGGGGATAGGGTGGCGCGTCGAAGGAAAGGGGGCTGGGCGCGGAGGTGATTAGAGAAGAAGGTGGAAAGGAGAGAGAAGCGGGGGACGAGAAGGAGGATGGTCGAAGTGGGGCTACTCTCGAGGCACGCGACGGCGGAGGCGGCTCCGATGGCTGGCGCGCAGGCGAGAGGGAGGGGGCTAGGTCCAGGCGACGGCGGATTTTGGGTTCCAGCGGGTTTTTCCTTTTCGTTTTTTTCTTTCTTCTTTTTTTTTCTTTTTTTCTGAGGTATGAGAGAGAACGGTGAGGGAATATATATTTAAATATATAATTATATTTAATTAATTTGCATAAAGTAACTTTTTCGTTCGGATGCCAAATCAAGCCCAACGACTGTCGCCCCTAGCTAATTACCCTCATTCCGAACACAATGGGATATGTATCCTAGGCTGATTCGAACGTTTCGATCAGTTTTCGTCAAAATCAACATATAACTCTATATATTGAATTTGAACGCGCATTTCAATTTACCGGGGTCACATACTAACTCGAAAAATTCCATAAAAATATTTTCTAGCTTCGTATTGACGATACGGTCCTAACAAAACTAGTTTCGTCGAATTCTGAGACCGTTTGAAAAATGGCCAATTTCCAGTCGATTAAAATCAACTAAAACAGGTCAAACGCGTTTTCCTTCGCCACGCTCACATATTGATTCGAAAAATTATGAAATTTGGAATCTAGCAATAATTTGACATCACGGATCCAACAAAAGTGGTTTCGTCGAAATCCGAGGTCATTTGCAAAATTTACATTTTTAAGGGCCTGAATTCCATAGCGACTATTCAGAATTTTCAACTGGACATATCTTTTGATTCCCGTTATGAAATCTCAATTTTTCGGATTCGTTGGAAAGATATTATCAATTAGATCCTATTATTTTTGGTTTCACTAAAATCCGGATTGTTTTGCACCCGGTACATTGAATTGAAGTTTGAAATCGAATTATCGAACTACCGCGCCATTTTCAATTCTATTTATAATTATATATAATTATTTATATTCTAACGACGACGTATATAAATATATACGTTCGAATTATATTCAAAATAAATTTCTCGTCGTTTTTATTCAAAATAATTCATTTTAAATATTCAAAACTCGCTAAAATTGCCAAAATAAAATTTTTAAACTGCCCCAGATTTTTCGGGTTATTACAAATACATTCGCACGCAAGTCCTAATCGAGTACTCATGACACGTAAAAGACGTCCTCACGCAAGGCCTAATTGGGTACTCCCGCAACGATTCTACACCCAGTAGGAATTAGTTAACCGAGCGGGTACCCATGACATGTAAAAGACATCCGCACGCAAGGCCTAATCGGGTACCTATGACATGTAAATGGGTACTATGTTCAATTATGAGTATAGTTATGAGCTCAGTTATGACCTGGTTATGGGCTCGGTTGTGATCTCAGTTAGAGCTCGATAATGTGCTCAATTATGAACTCGGTTATGATACCAGTTGTGGCCTCGGTTAAAAACACAATTATGGGTAAGATGATCGGTTATGGATTCAATTTTGAGCCTTTTTTATGGTTATTATATTCAATTATAGGTTGACTCTAGGCTTGTTTGTAGACTTGATTATGTATTAACATTTTAGATTATGTTAAACCTCAATTGGTACTTTATGTTGTTTAATTTGGTTAAGGGGACGGTTAAGAAATTAGCTAAGGATGACTTGCAACATAAATATAATTCGTAAAAAACAAATAATAAATATAAAAACTTAATTAGAAAATATAAAATATAAAACATAAAATATAAAATATGAATAAAATATAAATTGTAAATTTCGGTTATAAGCTTGGATATGGGAACTATGTTCAATCACGATTTTGATTATGACCTTGGTTATGACCTCGGTTAAGAGCTTGGTTATTACCTCAATTACGAGCTGGGTTAAGAGCTCGATTATAGGATTGGTTATGGGTTCGGTTATATGCTCGGTTATCAGCTTGGTTGTAGGCTCAGTTATTGGCTCTGTTATGGATTCAGTTAGAGGCTCAGTTATGGGATCGATTATGGGCTTGATTATGGGTTCGGTTGTGAGAAATATTGGTCGTAAAATATAAATAATAAAATAGTAAATATAAAATTGATATTAGAAATTATAAAACATATAATATAAAGTTTAAATATAAAATATTTATAAAATAAATAATTTCTGTTATGGGCTCAGTTATAAGATTGATTATGATCTCGGTTATGTGTAATATGTTTGGCTATGGGCTTGGTCTTAGACTTTCCTACGGTCTTTGGTTGTGAGCTCGATTATGGGTACTATGTTCAATTATGAGTATTGTTATAACCTCAGTTATGACGTTGGTTATAGGCTCAGTTATGGATCCCGGTTACACGCTCGGTAATATGCTCAATAATGAACTCGGTTGTCAGACCTTCTATGACCTCTGTTAAAAACACCGTTATGGGTAATATGATCGGTTATGGGTTAAATATTGGTCCTATTTATGGTTATTATTTTCAGTTGAAGGTTGACTATAGGCTTGTTATAACCTTGATTATGTATTAACATATTAGATTATGTAAACCTCGATTATTACTTTGTATATTGTTTAATTTGGTTAAGGGGACGGTTAAGAAATTAGGTAATAATGACTTACAGATTAAATATAACTCGTAAAATAAAAATAATAAAATAATAAATATAAAACTAAATTAGAAAATATAAATAAAAAATAAAAAATATGAATAAAAATTTCGGTTAAGATCTTGGATATGGGAACTATGTTCAATCACGGGTTTGGTTATGACCTTGGTTAAGAGCTCGGTTATTACCTCGGTTATGAGCTAGGTTATGGGTTCGGTTATGGGTTCGGTTATGGGATTCGGTTATGGGCTCGGTTGTAGATTCGGTTTTGGGTTCGGTTACGGACTCGATTATGATCTCGGTTACGAGCTCGGTAATATGCTCGGTTATCTTACCAGTTATGACCTCTGTTAAAAACATGATTATGGGTAATATGATCGGTTATGGGTTCAATATTGATCCTATTTATGGCTATTATGTTCAGTTATAAGTTCACTATAGGCTTGTTTATAGCCTTGATTATGTATTAACATCTTAGATTGTGTAAAATCTTGATTATTACTTTGTGTATTGTCTAATTTGGTTAAGGGGATGGTTATGGAATTAGCTAAGGATGATTACAAATTAAATATAACTCGTAAAATACAAATAATAAAATATAAAATATAAAGCTAAATTAGAAAATATAAAATATAAAATATGAATAAAATATAAAACCTAAATTTAGGTTTTGATCTTGGATCTGGGAACTATGTTTAATCACGGGTTTGGTTATGATCTCGGTTAAGGGCTCAGTTATTACCTTTGTTATGAGCTGGGTTAAGAGCTCGGTTATGGGCCCTATTATGGGTTCGGTTATGGGCTCGGTTATGGGCTCGATTATGGGTTCGGTTATGAGCTCGGTTATGGGATTGGTTATGGAAAATATAAGTATTAAAATATAAATAATAAAATACTAAATATAAAATTAATATTAGAAAATACAAAACATATAATATAAGGTATAAATATAAAATATAAATAATTATAAAATAAATAATTTCGGTTATGGGCTCAGTTATTAGATTGATTATGATCTCGGTTATGCGTAATATGTTTGGTTATGGGCTTGGTTTTAGACTTTCCTATGGTCTTGGTTTCGAGCTCGATTATGGGTACTATGTTCAATTATGAGTATAGTTATAAGCTCAGTTATGACCTCGGTTATGGGCACAGTTATGATCTCGGTTACGAGCTCGATAATTTGCTCAATTATGAACTTAGTTATCAGACCAGTTATGACCTCGGTTAAAAACATGGTTATGGGTAATATGATCGGGTATGGGTTCGATATTGATCCTATTTATGGATATTATATTCAGCTACAGGTTTACTATAGACTTGTTTATAACTTTGATTATGTATTAACATATTAGATTATGTAAAACCTCGATTATTACATTGTGTATTATCTATTTTGGTTAAGGGAATGGTTATGGAAAATATAAGTCATAAAATATACATAATAAAATAGTAAATATATAATTGATATTAGAAAATATAAAACATATAATATAAAGTTTAAATATAAAATATAAATATAAAAAATATAAAAAATAAATAATTTCATTTATGGTCTCAGTTATAAGATTTATTATGATCTCGGTTATGCGTAATACGTTTGGTTATGGACTTGGTCTTAGACTTTCTTATGGTCTTGGTTATGAGCTCGGTTATGGGTACTATGTCCAATTATGAGTATAGTTATGAGCTCAATTATGACCTCGGTTGCGAGCTCGGTAATGTGCTCAATTATGGACTCGGTTATCATATTGGTTGCGCCTCGGTTAAAAACACGGTTACGAGTGATATGATCAATTATGAGTTCGATTTTGGGCCTACTTATGGTTATTATGTTCAGTTATAGGTCGACTATAGGCTTTTTTTATAGCCTTGATTATGCATCAACATATTATATTTATGTAAAACTCAAATATTACTTTGTGTATTGTTTAATTTGGTTAAGGGGACGGTTATGAAATTAGCTAAGGATGACTTACAGATTATATATAACTCGTTAAATTCAAATAATAAAATAACAAATATAAAAGCTAAATTAGAAAATTTAAAATATAAAACATAAAATATAAATAAAATATAAGTCTTAAATTTCGGTTATCATCTTGGATATAACGACAAAGTGTTTGTCATGCCGTTATAATTGTATAACGGCAAACACTTTGCCGTTATACTCCATCAACCTCTGCTCAGTGAACCAATCACTGAACTGCTTCCAACTAACCATGTACCAACCAGCCACGGAGAATTGAACGAGCCACACATAAAAGTTATGTGGTTTGTTTAGTAAATCAACAAGCCACTGTTGATTATGTCCTAAATAATGCTCACTTGTGAATCAGAATATATACTGTCAGTGAATCACATGGACAAATGTGAGTAATGTTTACTGTACCTTTGACAAACAAGCCATGAGAAGTAAAAAAGCAGAAGCTACATGAACTTCTAGTGCTGCTAACACATTAAAAGAACATATGAATTTTTTTGCATGTAGAGATTGAAGAAAAGGAGAAGAGTTACAAGAAGAAAAAAAGAATTGCATGAAAACATGTTTATAACACACAAAAGAAAGGAATGGAGGTCATGTAATTTGTCGACATGCATGACACGTTGGCAACAAAATGACACATATTATTCACATATAGAAACAAACTTATTCAAGTCCGGAATGATAGATATTTTGCTAAAAAAACTGCATGGACCAATCATCTAGAACCAAAGGCATTTTGCATCACCCTATATAACACATACATGCCTATATATGTTAAATAAAACAAAAGCTGCAAGCAATCATATCCTCCACTCTTACTGTTGATGAACCAAAGACATTTTCCACCAATTAACTCATACCGATACATGAAGGAAGCTTTCAATCCAATCAATAGGGCTACTTGGGCCGAATAATAATGACTTTATTTGTTACAAACTCATCTACTATTTTGACAGATATTTTACAAACGAATCATCAATGAATCTACTGCCCAAGAGAATTACAACTGATGCACAGTGCACACTGAGAAAAGCAATAAATTCCAACTGACTGAATTCACCTTTACAGAATCCGCTTTGAGTGCTTATATATGTCTGTTCTTCGAGTATAACAAAACTGATGGGCTTTAGAAGGATTAAAATGACTGGTGTAATACAACATTCGGAAGTCAATTTGCTGTTGTTTGCTTCTTACTATTAGCTTTCTTGGCACATGGGTATCGACCCATCAGGTTAACAAAGCACGGTCTGTGAAACATAGATCCACATGATCTGCATCTTGCAGTTTCTGCTTCCTTCTAATCAAAGTTTGTTTAAATTGCTTAATGTATTGTACTCTAAGCTTCTGAAAGTGGCATTATTCAACTAATCAAAAATGCTGATGGAAAGTGTGGTACTCTTATCAGTCCAACCATTTTTTTTACATGGCTTACCAAAAGATGATAGACTGAAAATCCGCATACATAGTAATGCAGTTATTGATAATAAAAAACATGAGATTAATAAAGAAAATTAGAAACAATGTGAAATTAAATTATCTAAACCGCATGCAAATGGAAAATCTGGGGTTTAAGGTATGTGGTAACCTGTTCGGAATAAGGATTCAAGAGTCTTGAGAAATAGGGAATGCTTTTGCTAGTACCATTACAAATTTGTTCATCTTGTTTTATTTTTGAACTATTATTATGAATAAAATTGTTATGTAAACATCAATAGACACCTATATCTTGGAGTTGGTTTTACGTGATTAGCATGTAGTTTGGCCTTTTGAAGTCACCTTAATCGTCCACGGTCGTCGTTGGATTTTTGAAACTTCAACAAGGGTGTTTGACTCTGTCAATCACGACTATTAAAGATACGATAGACATAAGAGTTGTAGTTGATGCTAAGTGCCTACAAGTTAAAACCAGTAATGCAAGTGGTCATGGTAGAAATGCTATGGTTGTAAGGAAACAATGTCCTATAAATACATAAAATTCAGTAAAAAAATCACATTACTATGATGATTAATTCAACGTATTTGTGTCTACAAAATAAAAACAATAATACTTACATACAACAAAATTTGATAGAATGGGCTTGATAGAGAATGACAACCACTAAACCACCTTAGATTTAAGCAATAATAAAATTAAGATTACAAGTCTAATGAAGAATAAGTCATCATAATCTATGTTTTTTGGAACTATTTATTTCAGAACCAATTACACATTATGAAACTAATGCACATAAATAGACGATTTTTATACACATGCTTCGCTAACCCTTGGTATTTGCATGCTTCTTTCGGACAGTAATTATACTCCACATTCAAGTGAGCTTCTTTTTTGCACTGGCTATGTTATATTGCACCAAATTATTTACTTAGGTTTATGCAACTTCATTCAATGCTGAACCTCGTCACTTTTGTGAGCTACATTTCCATGTGTCAATGCATATTCCCACTTATATCCATGTCAAGATTTTACTAGCACTGATACTCATCTATTTTGTCCTCAAATGCGCGAGCTAGATCATTTGTTTGCGCTTTTTTAGTCCAGCCATCTTTGTTTATGTTATAAATATTTCTCTATTTCTTTAATATTTGATATATGTAGGTTTGATTCAACTGTTTATATATGTGACTTTATCACAAGTTGTTGCTTTCCATTATGTAGAAGTTTCAGTATTTGCCAACTGAGTGGTCATACTTTATTTATCTACATAACTTTACAGTTCTTATCCTTAAAGTATTAACACTGCCAACTACTCTTTTATCGTCCTATCATTTACTTCTAAAAATTGCAAATCCAATATTTTCATTGAATATGCTATATAATTCACAAATTGCTGCACCAAAATTTCCCTTTATTTTTTACTTGGAATTTCAAACGGTAAGAAGATTATTTAAAAAAATCTGAGTATACGTAGTAACAAAAGTTAAACGTCGATTGTGGACATTCTCATTATGATGTATTTTCTGATAATTTTCTTTACTAGGTTTCCTTAGTTATACTTTTTATTTTCATATTGTACATAATTTTCATTAAACAAAGTATATTCTTTTTTAATTAAACAACACAACAGTGCATTACTTCTACTAGTCTAACTACATGTGGAGATTCAATTATCAAAATGACCATTTTCTCTTTTTAATAAAATCAACCATTTGCATTTTTTTCCTAAAAGTATGTTAAAACTTACAAACATGCTGTCTTTTTAAAACTGGTTTTCAGAAAGGAAGGACTGTGTATTCTGAAATTGACAGATGGTAAAAGAAAAATCATAAGTATAATGTATGACTGTATAAATCAAGTTGGGATCCAATACCTTTTTTCTCGAAGCGCTTGTCCTTTCTCTTTAATCTGAACTGATTCAGTGTTGCTCTCTCTCAGGGAGCAGAAATATGCTTCTTTTTTCTCCACACGATCATTGTATGATAGTTAGAACTAATAATGATATGGCATGATCTAGTCAATCCAATTGTAGTACTTGATATCCTACAGCAAAATTAAATGATCAGTTTATCATACATCTTGTTTGGGATATATGGCTTTATTGTTTTTTTTATCATACATCTCTAAGATTCATACCTACTAGCTGCCACCTGGTGTATGCTCATGTATTTCTAAGCTAGACATGATGCTGAATTGAATTTCTATTTGAGAAAAATGACTAAAAGAAAAATATTTGTATTAATAGATGGGAATAGGCATGAAAACATGGGAAGCTGTTAAGTGTGAATGTGCAGGAATAAGTGAATGACAGTAAAACCCTACTATTTCAAGCTAAGTTGAGAATTTTATCGCAATATCGTTTCTGTAAATTCAAAATTTTCAGCAGAAGGTATTCCCATTAAATATTGATAGCTAAAACTGCTTACAGTTGCCTCTTTTGGAAACTCCTTGTATAAACAACTAGCATGCATAACTTAGAAATATTAACTTAAGAGCGAACTTCAAAAGTTTTTATTATCTCGCAAAATGACTAAAATAATTTTGTGACTGCATAACAAATAAATTCTTCATGGACATAGATATATCAAAATATAATTGATTACACATTCATTTCTTACAAGTCATTATAGTCAAGCACTAAAATTAACTTATTCTAATGTAAAAGGATTCAAAACATGTTTTTGCCAAAGGGACTTCAACATAATGACCATAAAAGGTTAAAAATGCATATACGCTTACAATGAAAATGGGGAGGAATTAGAGTAGTTTTGTAACGACCCAGAATTTTGGGGCCAATTTAAAATTTTTATTTTAGAAATTTTAATGGATTTGAATATTTAGAATAATTTATTTTAAACTAGGAATGACTAAAAAATTATTTTAAAACGAATAAATTCAATTTAATTATAAAAGGAGTTTAAAACAGCGCTGCAGTTTGAAAATTTGAATTTGAACTTTGACTGAATGTACAAGATTCATTTTAAATCAAAATTGAGCGAAACAAGAAATATTTAAATATGTTTAATCATATCTTTCTAACGAATCTGAAAAACTGAAATCTCACTTTATAAATCAAAAGTTATGTCCAGTTTAAAATTTAGAAAAATAGCTGTAGAATTTATATAGATTTTAATATAATATATTGGCCCTGAAAATAGCCATTTTTCAAACGACCTCGGTTTTCGACGAAACAACTTTTGTTGGAACCGGAATGTCAAATTATTGCTAAATTTCAATTTTCATAATTTTTCGAATTAATATGTGAGCGTGGCAAAGGAAAACGTGTTTTGACTGTTTCCGTCAAATTTAATCGACTAGAAAAAGGCCATTTTTTAAACAGTCTCAGAATTCGATGAAATTAGTCTTGTTAGAACCGTATCGTCAAAACATAACCAGAAATAATTTTTCTGGAATTTTTAGAGTTCGTATGTGGCCCCGGTAATTTAAAATGTACGTTTGAATTTAATAATTAAATGATTTATAATTGAATTTAAAGAACAACATATCGTAAAAACCGAACTGGGTTACGAAACATATTCCATTGTGTCCGGGACGGGGGTTATTAGCTAGGGGCGAAATTCGTTGGGTTCGATTCGGTGTTGGTATCAACGAACAACCATTTTCTTGAATTAAAAAAACAAATAGTATAAAATACTAGTATAAATACAGTATAATACTGCAAACCCTAATTCTAATATACCAGCCGCCGCCCCCTTGTTTTCAACAATCAAAAATGTCCGATTTCATTTTGTTAAATTCTACCAAATCCTCATGAATTAACACATGAATCCAAAACACCATTCGAAGAGAAATGTTCACGCTCTCATTTCATACGGTCATGATCGATTTTCATTGAGTATTGGGCGCAAATTTCTAGGCTATAGGCGCCGACTTCGGAGTGGGTTTTCCGGCCATGGGGGGTGCGAGCTGGGCGAGGCTAAGGCCGTGGAGAGGGGGTGCTCTGGCGCTTGGCGTGGAGGCGTGCGATCGAACTCCGGCGGCCTTGGTGACGAGCGGCGGTCGGTTTGTTTCATGATGGTTTGGGTTTGCTTTTTGCGGCCTTGACCTGTATAAGAGAAGAAGAGGGTAAAAC
Source organism: Allium sativum (assembly GCA_030737875.1). NCBI lineage: Eukaryota > Viridiplantae > Streptophyta > Magnoliopsida > Asparagales > Amaryllidaceae > Allium > Allium sativum. The sequence goes on along the minus strand of CM060927.1, from coordinate 80,530,942 downwards.
CATATTTATTTTAATATTTTAATTTAAAATGTTTTAACCAACTTGTTTTAATCATAACAAATTCATTCGAACTCAGAATCGAACGAAACTGAAAGCGTTGGACTCGTATGGATCAGATCTACGAAATGACACTGACTAGACCTGATTCTGAACAAGTCAAATTTCTGACGAATATCGGATCTGAATTGATTAGTGAGATTTCTTTTTAATTTAAAATTAATTTATTATTGCGTTGAAGAATTTATACACCGTAAAAATATTTCATTGTATATGGTATGTGATGTGAATTGATTATTTGATTGTGATGATAAAGTTGGATGAAATTGGTTTGATTAGAAATTGTTTAATACTTTTTGTTGAAATTAGAGTCAATAATATGAAATGGACTCTTAGGTTAGAATTAGCATGTTAGTAAAAATATCTTTTATGTTAATATTGGCATGCTAGTATGAAAACATAATTTTTGTTAGAAATATACATTAGACAAAAATAAACATTTTTGTTGGAAATGTAAGTTAGATGAAAATAACATTTTTGTTAGAATTGTTTTATTAAAATAAAAATAACATTTTGTTAAAAATGTTTAGTTAGAATAAAAACAACATTTTAGTATAAAATGTTACATTGGATAAAAATGTAATATTAGAAATGAAAATGACATCTTTGTCAAAACTTGATTATAGAAATGAAAATGACATTTTTGTCAAATTCGATTTTAGAAATGAAGATGACATTTTGTTAGAAGTTTGTCATGTAATTAAAATAACATCTTAGTTAGAAAAGTTTATCTATATTGAACATGTCACTTTTGTAAGGAATGTTTAATTAGAATAAACATGTCAATTTTGGTCAACATGTCTAATTAGAATGAAAATGCTAATTTTGTTAAACATGACATAGTAGAACAAAGATGTCAACTTCGTCAAACATGTTTAATTAAAATAAACATGTTAATTTTGTTAAAAATGTTTAGTTAGAATTTATTTTTTTATTGTCAAAGTGTAGAATTAGAAATATATTCAGTTTCGATCATTTAAAAAGAATGAATTAAAAGCATTTATTTTGACGCTTTGAAGGAATGAAGTAAAAATAGATATTTTTGTTCACTCAAAAGAGTTAGACAAAAGTAGAGATTTTTGCCACATTAAAAAGGATGAATTGGAAATGAATATTTTTGTACATAAAAAGGAATTATACAAAAATGAATATTTTTGTACTTTGAAAAGAATGAGATAAAAAGTAGAGATTTTTATCACATTAAAGAGAACATAATTAGAACATTACATTCTCATGTAATATTGTTATCATTAAAGATAACAGAATTAGAACATTTCATTCTCATGTAATATTGTAATCATTAAAGAAAATAGAATCAGAAGGATTACATTTACATGTAATATTGATATCATTAAAGGGGATGGAGTTAGAGGATTACATTCTCATGTCATATTGTTTTCAATTGAAAGAATATATTTTATTGGTCATTTGTTTACAATAACAAGAGTAGGAATAAAAGATAGATTTTTATTGACGTTTTATATTCAATGAAAAGACTGAATTTATAAACTGCATTTTTATTGTCATTTTAGAGACAATGAAAAAAAAATAGAAATAAAGTTAAGATTTTTACTGTCATTTGTTAACAATAAAAAGAATATATTTTTAATGCGAATTTGCTACATTAAGAATGATGGATTTAAAAGAATACATTTTTAATATGAAATTGTTTCATTAAAAAGGATGAAAATAAAAGATTACATTTTTATGTAAAAATAGTTTTCAATAAAAAGAAGCTACGTGAAAGATTATATCTTTATTGTTCATTGTTTTCAATAAAAAGATTGTACATTTAATATGACATTTTTAATGAAAATTTGTAGTACGTTGAAAGGATTAGTATGAATAGATTATATTTTTATTTTTATTTTGTTACAATGAAAGGATTATGAAATAAAGATTTTATCTTTATTGAAATATTGTTCAATAAAAAGAATCAAAATTTAATATTGCATTTCTATTATAATTTTGTCGCATTAGAAATAATCCCTTTTGTTAAACAGAATTGACACTTTTGTTTACATTAAAAGTTTATAAACAAAATTTACATTTTTGTCTGCATTAAAAGCTTATAAACAGAATTCACATTTTGGTTTGCATTAAAAGTTTAAAAACAAAAATTTACATTTTTGTTAATTAGATTTTTAAGGACAAAATAACATTTTTGTTATGAAATGTTACACTAAACATAAAATAACATTTTTGTTATAAATGTTTATTGGATTAAAATCTGTTACTTTTGAAATGAATTAAAAATGTATATTTGTATACATTTTAAAGGAATGAGTTAAGAATGTATATTTTTATGCATTAAAAAGAATGAGTTAGAAATGAACATTTTTGTTTACATAAAAGGAATTAAAGAATTTACATTTTCCCATGAAATAAAACATTAAATAGAAATTTACATTTTCTATGTAATTAAAGAATGACAGGAAAAATTACATTTTTCAATGTCATAAGAGGATGAAATAAAACACTATGTTTTTCAATGTAATAAAAGATGGAATAAAACACTGCATTTTTCAATGTAATAAAAGAATGAAATAAAATAAGTAGAATTGAAATCATGGCTTTATGGCCATTTGATTTCAACAACAAGAGTGAACATTAGAAAATACATTTTCAATGTAAAATAGTTTCATTGAGAAGAATTAATCATTTAAATATGATATTAGAGATGGTTTGAAATATATGATTGTTATATAGAAGTATTCGATGTCTAAAGATAAATGTCGTGTATTCAAAATTGAATATTACACTCTCATTTACAAGTTACCCGACTTGTTTATGTGATTGGAACGATAATTTTCACACATCGCCCAAGTGCACAAATGAATTATTATTTGTTTGATGGATGAAACCCCACACGAATATTGGGGATGATATTGGATACACACTAATCCCATTATTTAGTTATCTATCAATCGATGGATTGACAGTCTGTGATGAGCATCAGTTATTTACTTTTATGCTCACACAGATATAGATTCCACTTTGGTCGTCATTTGGATGTTTGATAATTATTTATCATGATTGTTGATTCCATACAAAATATATGGTTGTTGGTTGAGTCACATTCCAATAAAGAATATTCAAGAAAAAAAGAATATTTTAGAAAATATATTTTTGAAAAGAATATTTTGGGAAAATATATTTTTATTGAAATAAACTAGTTATTAATTAGAATAAATCATAAAATTTAGATTTAATGAGTTTTCCAATTTGTTAAGATTTAATTGAAGTTAAATTAAATAAATTGGATTTTGGGTTTGTCGTGAATAGTGTCTTAAATAACACTGTTCTTAAACCCCATATGAAAAGAATAATCTTTTAATTTAGATTATTAAAGTTTTCATTTAGTAATTGAAATAAGATGAAATGTGAGTTGGGTTTATTGTGAACTATGTTTTTAAGTGACATGTGTTCTTTAACCCAACTGACAGTGAAAATATGATTTTGGAATTTAAAAATCTTTTATTAAGATTTAAATGGGAATCTTCCCAAAAGTAAAGTTTTCAAATTTAATATATTAAATTGAAATTCGAATTAATAATATCCGAGATAAGCTTCTGTAAAAGAAAACCGATACTATATATGGAATTTAAGAGGCCTTGCCGTTATTCCATTTATATTATTGGTCGGATACAGGGATTTATAACGATTATATATTGATTTGATTTCTATGAAAATTCCATATTTTATGGAAGATGATTTTGGGTTTACCGTGAACTATGTTTTAAATGACATTAGTTCTTTAACCCAGTTAAAGATAAGATTAATTTCCTAAATTTAATTAATCACTGAATAATGATTTGTGATATTAAAAAAAAGCCAAATTAGGTTCTTAATAAATCTTTAAAAGAAAGATTTAAGAATAAATGTAAAGGATTTATCTTTGATAAGAATATGTGGATATTTGATTTAGAAGAATAATTCTGAATTGGAATGTGGCGTTGGATGTGTTTTTATAGTAATTGATTTTTAATTATAAAATACGTGATTTATTCGGGAAGACCGGGTTCAACCCATTCCGGATAATTTCTACGACGATGAAGAGTCGAAGATGAAGACGGTGATTGAAGACCGACGATCTTGACATGGAATGGATGTGTTGCTATAGAGACCCTTGATGGGAGTAGCTACCTTGAAGGGGCTTCAATGGTGGCCGTCCAGACTATTGTTGATTGTTCGGATTTGGTTTTCGCTCAGACCCAGAGCATAAGCTAGTAAATGGATGCGAGTCTGACATTGGATTTCGTTCCATGTGAATTAAATCGATTTCTGTTAATGTATATCCGTTTGGTGGTGGAGGATTTATTCTCTACTTAACACCCTGGTATATATTAACAGTGATTGATCGCATGGCATGAATTGTCAATGTGGCACGCCAAGATGCAACTGATCAAGGCTTTTGTTGAAAAGCAGGGCCTTGTGGGATGATCAAAGCATATCCTATTACGGCATAGCTTTGTGTATATCGTGACTTCGCGAGCCTCACACCCCGGTATGAGTCAAAAACGGGATATGGACCGTAGGGAGTGCACACGTTTCTTTCTAGCTAGTGGCAGTGTTCGTGCTTTAACACGGCCTGGCATTTTACTTATGTGGATGATGGATTTTGAGGCGCCTCGGATTTTTATAGGCCGATAGTGGTCATATTATAGGTTCAAAGGAACCGAGAAATGTGTGTTCAGGCATAACCAATCCACTGCCGATAGGCGGGGATCGGCCCTACCGCATCCAAGGGTTCACTACGGGGGATCCTGAGGCATTTGCTAGAGTGTCTCGAATCGGAGAGGAGCTTGCCCCTAGCCTCGACTCATTGCGGAAATCCAATTTCCAATACGACCTTGCGGTTTTGATTGTAGAACTAGTATGGCAACATAGTAGGATGGGGTACTATGCCGTCTCTGATTAATACATTATGATTGAAATTGTTTTTGAAATATATATACCCAAAGATATATACGCTAATACTAAATCCGTTTTATCGTATCAAGCATCTTTTGACCATTATAAGGTAAAACCCTATCCTCCGGATTGCGTTGCATTGTGTGATGGGACTTGGGTCTTATAATGGTTTCATTTTTCTAAAAAGAATTGCATTGTTTAACGATTTACTTTATTTTATGCACTGGCAATCCAATGGAGTAAACCCGTTCCGCGTTAGCGGCGTGGTCCTGTGATTAGTCTTTTTATTAGATAAGTCTAGTTAAGATTTCTCATACCAGTCCCATGACTGGCCTGTAGTTTGTTTCACTGGCAAACTAGGGTGCCCATATTTTCCACACGGGCAGTCGAGTAGCTTTTTGCAGATATATTTACAGGATCCTGGCTTACAGCTGAAGCGGTATTCGGAAAGCTCTGTATCGTTGTATTCCTTCCAGTTGTATATTTGTATTATTATTATTATTATTTTCCGCTGCTATTTAAATGTAATTTTAAACTATGATATTAATGTATTTCTATTATGTAATTAATAACTCTGATATTATTGCATTTCTATATTGTTATAAGTTCATACTCAGTTATATTCTTGTACTCTGGTGTAATTGTTGTAATCAGCAATAAAATGTTCTTCAGTTTGTGATCTGATGTGTGTTGTTCTCAAAGCAATCCATGCTTTCCTTTACTGGGAAGTTTGGGTCGTTTCAGTTGGTATCAGAGCCTTGGTTTACAGAGCTCGAGAACAAGACACATTAGAACTGAACGAAAGAATTCATCAGAGATTGGATTAGTAATATTCAACAAGAATAACTCGTTAGAGATGGGATCAGTAGTATCCTAGAACGAGTGTAAAGAGTATTATTTTCTTTAAAATAAAAATGAAAACAAATTTAGTTTTGAAAATTTTATCCTAATATACGTATTTGAATATTATTATATTTTAATGTGGACAATCGAGTATATAAAGATTTCCAATAAACGAGTAATTAACGGATATTCGAAGTTTTAATATACTGGATGGATATAGAATCACACTCTAGTCGCCCGGAGATGATTCTGATGGTTGATGCATCATTAGAGTTTATGTTCGAGTCTCGAAAGTGGGATTTCTATATATTTCCATGGACTGGTATGAGAACTAACACTTAGTTAAGACACATTGCTGTGATTTGCACTAAAAATACGATTTTTGACTATATATAAAAGTTATATATATTTGAAAAGTTAATCACATAATTGATTTCTGGTTGTGATGTTTGATAATTAGTTTCACTAATTAAAATATTAGAATGATAATTAATTGAAACAAATAAATAAAATCTAGTTGAGTTGGTTAATTAAACAATTTTTAACTACGTTCCTTTTCGAGGACGAAAAGATTTTAAGTCGGGGCGATTGTAACGACCCGGAATTTTAGGGCCAATTTAAAAATTTTATTTTAGAAATTTTAATGGATTTGAATTTTTAGAATAATTTATTTTAAACTAGGAACGACTAAAAATTTATTTTAAAACGAATAAATTCAATTTTTATAAAAGGAGTTTAAAACAGCGCTGCAGTTTGAAAATTTGAATTTGAACTTTGACTGAATGTACATGATTCATTTTAAATCAGAATTGAGCGAAACAAGAAATATTTAAATCTGTTTAATCATATCTTTCTAACGAATCTGAAAAACTGAAATTTCACTTTATAAATCAAAAGTTATGTCCAGTTTAAAATTTAGAAAGTCGCTGTAGAATTTATATAGATTTTAATATAATATATTGGCCCTGAAAATAGCCATTTTTCAAACGACCTCGGTTTTCGACGAAACCACTTTTGTTGGAACTGGAATGTCAAATTATTGCTAAGTTTCAATTTTCATAATTTTTTGAATTAATATGCGAGTGTGGCAAAGGAAAACGTGTTTTGACTGTTTCCGTCAAATTTAATCGACTAGTAAAAGGCCATTTTTCAAACAGTCTCAGAATTCGACGAAATTAGTCTTGTTAGAACCGTATCGTCAAAACATAACCATAAATAATTTTTTTGGAATTTTTACAGTCCGTATGTGGCCCCGGTAATTTAAAATGTACGTTTGAATTTAATAATTAAATGATTTATAATTGAATTCAAAGAAAAACATATCGTAAAAGCCGAACTGGGTTACGAAACATATTCCATTGCGTCCGGGACGGGGGTTATTAGCTAAGGGCGACATTCGTTGGGTTCGATTCGGTGTTGGTATCAACGAACAACCATTTTCTTGAATTAAAATAAACAAATAGTATAAAATACTAGTATAAATACAGTATAATACGGCAAACCCTAATTCTAATATATCAGCCGCCGCCCCCTTGTTGTCAACGATCAAAAATGTCCGATTTCATTTCGTTAAATTCTACCAAATCCTCATGAATTAACACATGAATCCAAAACACCATTCGAAGAGAAATGTCCACTCTCTCATTTCATACGGTCATGATCGATTTTCATTGAGTATTGGGCGCGAATTTCTAGGCTATAGGCGCCGACTTCGGAGTGGGTTTTCCGGCCATAGAGGGTGCGAGCTGGGCGAGGCTCAGGCCGTGGAGAGGGGGTGCTCTGGCGCTTGGCATGGAGGCGTGTGATCGAACTCCGACGGCCTTGGTGACGAGCGGCGGTCGGTTTGTTTCACGATGGTTTGGGTTTGCTTTTTGCGGCCTTGACCTGTATAGGAGAAGAAGAGGGTAAAACCATATTTATTTTAATATTTTAATTTAAAATGTTTTAACCAACTTGTTTTAATCATAACAAATTCATTCGAACTCAGAATCGAACGAAACTGAAAGCGTTGGACTCATATGGATCAAATCTACGCAATGACACTGACTAGACCTGATTTTGAACTAGTCGAATTTCTGACGAATATCAGATCTGAATTGATTGGTGAGATATCTTTTTAATTTAAAATTAATTTATTATTGCATTGAAGAATTTATACACCGTAAAAATATTTCATTGTATATGGTGTGTGATGTGAATTGATTATTTGATTGTGATGATAAAGTTGGATGAAATTGGTTTGATTAGAAATTATTTAATCCTTTTTGTTGAAATTAGAGTCAATAATATGAAATGGACTCTTAGGTTAGAATTAGCATGTTAGTAAAATTATCTTTTATGTTAATATTGGCATGCTAGTATGAAAACATAATTTTTGTTAAAAATATACCTACTTTTTTTGAAACATTCCCGGTAGTTTTAGTAGATGGAGATGGAATTGTTCGGGCAGATGTTCCTTTTCGAAGGGCGGAATCAAAATATAGTGTCGAACAAGTAGGTGTAACTGTTGAGTTCTATGGTGGCGAACTCAATGGAGTCAATTATAGCGATCCTGCTACTGTGAAAAAATATGCTAGGCGCGCACAATTAGGCGAAATTTTTGAATTAGACCGGGCTACTTTAAAATCTGATGGTGTTTTTCGTAGTAGTCCAAGGGGTTGGTTCACTTTTGGGCATGCTTCGTTTGCTTTGCTTTTCTTTTTTGGACATATTTGGCATGGCGCTAGAACCTTGTTTAGGGATGTTTTTGCTGGTATTGATCCAGATTTGGATGCTCAAGTGGAATTTGGAGCATTCCAAAAACTTGGAGATCCAACTACAAAGAGACAAGTAGTTTGATACAAGACTGCTCTGGTACCTTTATCCTCTATCTCTATTTTTTTCTCGGGTACCCGAGAAAAAAATAGAGACTTGAATCAACTTCCACAAAAATAAACATTTTTGTTGGAAATGTACGTTAGATGAAAATAACATTTTTGTTAGAATTGTTTTATTAAAATAAAAATAACATTTTGTTAAAAACGTTTAGTTAGAATAAAAACAACATTTTAGTATAAAATGTTACATTGGATAAAAATGTAATATTAGAAATGAAAATGACATCTTTGTCAAAACTTGATTATAGAAATGAAAATGACATTTTTGTCAAATTCGATTTTAGAAATGAAGATGACATTTTGTTAGAAGTTTGTCATGTAATTAAAATAACATCTTAGTTAGAAACGTTTATCTATATTGAACATGTCACTTTTGTAAGGAATGTTTAATTAGAATAAACATGTAAATTTTGGTCAACATGTCTAATTAGAATGAAAATGCTAATTTTGTTAAACATGACATAGTAGAACAAAGATGTCAATTTCGTCAAACATGTTTAATTAAAATAAACATGTTAATTTTGTTAAAAATGTTTAGTTAGAAATTTTGTTTTTATTGTCATATTGAATACAATAAAAGTGTAGAATTAGAAATATATTCAGTTTCGATCATTTAAAAAGAATGAATTAAAAGCATTTATTTTGACACTTTGAAGGAATGAAGTAAAAATAGATATTTTTGTTCACTAAAAAGAGTTAAACAAAAGTAGAGATTTTTGCCACATTAAAAAGGATGAACTGGAAATGAATATTTTTGTACATAAAAAGGAATTATACAAAAATGAATATTTTTGTACTTTGAAAAGAATGAGATAAAAAGTAGAGATTTTTATCACATTAAAGAGAACAGAATTAGAACATTACAATCTCATGTAATGTTATTATCATTAAAGAGAACAGAATTAGAACATTACATTCTCATGTAATATTGTAATCATTAAAGAAAATAGAATTAGAAGGATTACATTTACATGTAATATTGATATCATTAAAGGGGATGGAGTTAGAGTATTACATTCTCATGTCATATTGTTTTCAATTGAAAGAATATATTTTATTGGTCGTTTGTTTACAATAACAAGAGTTGGAATAAAAGATAGATTTTTATTGACGTTTTATATTCAATGAAAAGACTGAATTTATAAGCTGCATTTTTATTGTCATTTTAGAAACAATAAAAAAAAGAAATAAAGTTAAGATTTTTACTATCATTTGTTAACAATAAAAAGAATATATTTTTAATGCGAATTTGTTACATTAAGAAGGATGGATTTAAAAGAATACATTTTTAATATGAAATTGTTTCATTAAAAAGGATGAAAATAAAAGATTACATTTTTATGTAAAAATAGGTTTCAATAAAAAGAAGCTACATGAAAGATTATATCTTTATTGTTCATTGTTTTCAATAAAAAGATTGTACATTTAATATGACATTTTTAATGAAAATTTGGAGTACGTTGAAAGGATTAGTATGAATAGATTATATTTTTATTTTTATTTTGTTACAACGAAAGGATTGTGAAATAAAGATTTTATCTTTATTGAAATATTGTTCAATAAAAATAATCAAAATTTAATATTGCATTTCTATTATAATTTTGTCGCATTAGAAATAATCCCTTTTGTTAAACAGAATTGACACTTTTGTTTACATTAAAAGTTTATAAACAAAATTTACATTTTTGTGTGCATTAAAAGCTTATAAACAGAATTCACATTTTGGTTTGCATTAAAAGTTTATAAACAAAAATTTACATTTTTGTTAATTAGATTTTTAAGGACAAAATAACATTTTTGTTATGAAATGTTACACTAGACATAAAATAACATTTTTGTTATAAATGTTTATTGGATTAAAATCTATTACTTTTGAAATGAATTAAAAATGTATATTTGTATACATTTTAAAGGAATGAGTTAAGAATGTATATTTTTATGCATTAAAAAGAATGAGTTAGAAATGAACATTTTTGTTTACATAAAAGGAATTAAAGAATTTACATTTTCCCATGAAATAAAAGATTAAATAGAAATTTACATTTTCTATGTAATTAAAGAATGACAGGAAAAATTACATTTTTCAATGTCATAAGAGGATGAAATAAAACACTACGTTTTTCAATGTAATAAAAGATGGAATAAAACACTGCATTTTTCAATGTAATAAAAGAATGAAATAAAATAAGTAGAATTGAAATCATGGCTTTATGGCCATTTGATTTTAACAACAAGAGTGAACATTAGAAAATACATTTTCAATGTAAAATAGTTTCATTGAGAAGAATTAATCATTTAAATATGATATTAGAGATGGTTAGAAATATATGGTTGTTATATAGAAGTATTCGATGTACTAAAGATAAATGTCGTGTATTCAAAATTGAATATTACACTCTCATTTACAAGTTACCCGACTTGTTTATGTGATTGGGACGATAATTTTCACACATCGCCCAAGTGCACAAATGAATTATTATTTGCTTGATGGATGAAACCCCACACGGGTATTGGGATGATATTGGATACACACTAATCTCAATATTTAGTTATCTATCAATCGATGGATTAACAGTCTGTGATGAGCATTAGTTATTTACTTTTATGCTCACACAGATATAGATTACAATTTGGTCATCATTTGGATGTTTGATAATTATTTATCATGATTGTTGATTCCATACAAAATATATGGTTGTTGGTTGAGTCACATTCCAATAAAGAATATTCTAGAAAAAAGAATATTTTAGAAAATATATTTTTGAAAAGAATATTTTAGCAAAAGAATATATTTTGGGAAAATATTTTTTTATTGAAATAAACTAGTTATTAACTAGAATAAATCATAAAATTTAGATTTAATGAGTTTTCCAATTTGTTAAGATTTAACTGAAGTTAAATTAAATAAATTGGATTTTGGGTTTGTCGTGAATAGTGTCTTAAATAACACTGTTCTTAAACCCCATATGAAAAGAATAATCTTTTAATTTAGATTATTAAAGTTTTCATTTAGTAATTGAAATAAGATGAAATGTGAGTTGGGTTTATTGTGAACTATGTTTTTAAGTGACATGTGTTCTTTAACCCAACTGACAGTGAAAATATGATTTTGGAATTTATAAATCTTTTATTAAGATTTAAATGGGAATCTTCCCAAAAGTAAAGTTTTCAAATTTAATATATTAAATTGGAATTCGAATTAATAATATCCGAGATAAGCTTCTGTAAAAGAAAACCGATACTATATATGGAATTTAAGAGGCTTTGCCGTTATTCCATTTATATTATTGGTCGGATACAGGGATTTATAACGATTATACATTGATTTGATTTCTATGAAAATTCCATATTTTGTGGAAGATGATTTTGGGTTTACCGTGAACTATGTTTTAAATGACATTAGTTCTTTAACCCAGTTAGAGATAAGATTAATTTCCTAAATTTAATTAATCACTGAATAATGATTTGTGATATTTAAAAAAAAAACCAAATTAGTTTCTTAATAAATCTTTAAAAGAAAGATTTAAGAATAAATGTAAAGGATTTATCTTTGATAAGAATATGTGGATATTTGATTTAGAAGAATAATTCTGAATTGGAATGTGGCGTTGGATGTGTTTTTATAGTAATTGATTTTTGAAGACCGACGATCTTCACATGGAATGGATGTGTTGCTACAGAGACCCTTGATGGGAGTAGCTACCTTGAAGGGGCTTCAGTGGTGGCCGTCCGGACTATTGTTGATTGTTCGGATTTGGTTTTCGCTCAGACCCAGAGCATAAACTAGTAAATGGATGTGCGTCTGACATTGGATTTCGTTCCATGTGAATTAAATCGATTTCTGTTAATGTATGTCTGTTTGGTGGTGGAGGATTTATTCTCTACTTAACACCCTGGTATATATTAACAGTGATTGATCGCATGGCGTGAATTGTCAATGTGGCACGCCAAGATGCAACTGATCAAGGCTTTTGTTGAAAAGCAGGGCCTTGTGGGATGATCAAAGCATATCCTATTACGGCATAGCTTTGTGTATATCGTGACTTCGCGAGCCTCACACCCCGGTATGAGTCAAAAACGGGATAAGGACCGTAGGGAGTGCACACGTTTCTTTCTAGCTAGTGGTAGTGTCAGTGATTTAACACGGCCTAGCATTTTACTTATGTGGATGACGGATTTTGAGGCACCTCGGATTTTTATAGGCCGATAGTGGTCATATTATAGGTTCAAAGGAACCGGGAAACGTGTATTCAGGCATAACCAATCCACTGCCGATAGGCAGGGACCGGCCCTACCGCATCCAAGGGTTCACTGCGGGGGATCCTGAGGCATTTGCTAGAGTGTCTCGAATCAGAGAGGAGCTTGCCCCTAGCCTCGACTCATGATGGAAATCCAATTTCCAATACGACCTTGCGGTTTTGATTGTAGAACTAGTATGGCGACATAGTAGGATGGGGTACTATGCCGTCTATGATTAATACATTACGATTGAAATTGTTTTTGAAATATATATATACCCAAAGATATACACACTAATACTAAATCCGTTTTATCGTATCAAGCATCTTTTGACCATTATAAGGTAAAACCCTATCCTCCGGATTGCGTTGCATTGTGTGATGGGACTTGGGTCTTATAATGGTTTCATTTTTCTAAAAAGAATTGCATTGTTTAACGATTTACTTTATTTTATGCACTGGAAATCCAATGGAGTAAACCCGTTCCGCGTTAGCGGCGTGGTCCTGTGATTAGCCTTTTTATTAGATAAGTCTAGTTAAGATTTCTCATACCAGTCCCATGACTGGCCTGTAGTTTGTTTCACTGGCAAACTAAGGTGCCCATATTTTCCACACGGGCAGTCGAGTAGCTTTTTGCATATATATTTACAGGATCCTGGCTTACAGCTGAAGCGGTATTCGGAAAGCTCTGTATCGTTGTATTCCTTCCAGTTGTATATTTGTATTATTATTATTATTTTCCGCTGCTATTTAAATGTAATTTTAAACTCTGATATTAATGTATTTCTATTATGTAATTAATAACTCTGATATTATTGCATTTCTATATTGTTATAAGTTCATACTCAGTTATATTCTTGTACTCTGGTGTAATTGTTGTAATCAGCAATAAAATGTTCTTCAGTTTGTGATCTGATGTGTGTTGTTCTCAAAGCAATCCATGCTTTCCTTTACTGGGAAGTTTGGGTCATTTCAGTTGGTATCAGAGCCTTGGTTTACAGAGCTCGAGAACAAGACACATTAGAACTGAACGAAAGAATTCATCAGAGATTGGATTAGTAATATTCAACAAGAATAACTCGTTAGAGATGGGATCAGTAGTATCCTAGAACGAGTGTGAAGAGTATTATTTTCCTTTAAATAAAAATGAAAACAAATTTAGTTTTGAAAATTTTATCCTAATATACGTATTTGAATATTATTATATTTTAATGTGGACAATCGAGTATATAAAGATTTCGAATAAACGAGTAATTAACGGATATTCGAAGTTTTAATATACTGGATGGATATAGATCACACTCTAGTCGCCCGAAGATGATTCTGATGGTTGATGCATCATCAGAGTTTATGTTCGAGTCTCGAAAGTGGGATTTCTATATATTTCCATTGACTGGTATGAGAACCAACACTTAGTTAAGACACATTGCTATGATTTGCACTAAAAATACGATTTTTGACTATATATAAAAGTTATATATATTTGAAAAGTTAATCACATAATTGATTTCTGGTTGTGATGTTTGATAATTAGTTTCACTAATTAAAATATTAGAATGATAATTAATTGAAACCAAAAAATAAAATCTAGTTGAGTTGGTTAATTAATTTTTTTTAACTACGTTCCTTTTCGAGGATGAAAAGATTTTAAGTGGGGGCGATTGTAACGACCCGGAATTTTAGGGCCAATTTAAAAATTTTATTTTAGAAATTTTAATGGATTTGAATATTTAGAATAATTTATTTTAAACTAGGAATGACTAAAAATTTATTTTAAAACGAATAAATTCAATTTAGTTATAAAAGGAGTTTAAAACAGCGCTGCAGTTTGAAAATTTGAATTTGAACTTGGACTGAATGTACATGATTCATTTTAAATCAGAATTGAGCGAAACAAGAAATATTTAAATCTGTTTAATCATATCTTTCTAACGAATCTGAAAAACTGAAATTTCACTTTATAAATCAAAAGTTATGTCCAGTTTAAAATTTAAAAAGTCGTTGTAGAATTTATATAGATTTTAATATAATATATTGGCCCTGAAAATAGCCATTTTTCAAACGACCTCGGTTTTCGACGAAACCACTTTTGTTGGAACCGGAATGTCAAATTATTGCTAAGTTTCAATTTTCATAATTTTTTGAATTAATATGTGGGCATGGCAAAGGAAAACGTGTTTTGACTGTTTCCGTCAAATTTAATCGACTAGTAAAAGGCCATTTTTCAAACAGTCTCAGAATTCGACGAAATTAGTCTTGAGAAACGTATCGATTTCTGTTAATGTATGTCTGTTTGGTGGTGGAGGATTTATTCTCTACTTAACACCCTGGTATATATTAACAGTGATTGATCGCATGGCATGAATTGTCAATGTGGCACGCCAAGGTGCAACTGATCAAGGCTTTTGTTGAAAAGCAGGGCCTTGTGGGATGATCAAAGCATATCCTATCACGGCATAGCTTTGTGTATATCGTGACTTCGCGAGCCTCACACCCCGGTATGAGTCAAAAACGGGATATGGACCGTAGGGAGTGCACATGTTTCTTTCTAGCTAGTGGTAGTGTCAGTGCTTTAACACGGCCTGGCATTTTAGTTATGTGGATGATGGATTTTGAGGCACCTCGGATTTTTATAGGCCGATAGTGGTCATATTATAGGTTCAAAGGAACCGGGAAACGTGTATTCAGGCATAACCAATCCACTGCCGATAGGCGGGGACCGACCCTACCGCATCCAAGGGTTCACTGCAGGGGATCCTGAGGCATTTGCTAGAGTGTCTCGAATCAGAGAGGAGCTTGCCCCTAGCCTCGACTCATGATGGAAATCCAATTTCCAATACGACCTTGCGGTTTTGATTGTAGAACTAGTATGGCGACATAGTAGGATGGGGTACTATGCCGTCTATGATTAATACATTATGATTGAAATTGTTTTTGAAATATATATATATATATATATATATATACACCCAAAGATATACACACTAATACTAAATCCGTTTTATCGTATCAAGCATCTTTTGACCATTATAAGGTAAAACCCTATCCTCCGGATTGCGTTGCATTGTGTGATGGGACTTGGGTCTTATAATGGTTTCATTTTTCTAAAAAGCATTGCATTGTTTAACGATTTACTTTATTTTATGCACTAGCAATCCAATGTAGTAAACCCGTTCCGCGTTAGCGGCGTGGTTCTGTGATTAGCCTTTTTATTAGATAAGTCTAGTTAAGATTTCTCATACCAGTCCCATGACTAACCTGTAGTTTGTTTCACTGGCAAACTCGGGTGCCCATATTTTCCACACGGGCAGTCGAGTAGCTTTTTGCAGATATATTTACAGGATCCTGGCTTACAGCTGAAGTGGTATTCGGAAAGCTCTGTATCCGTGTATTCCTTTCAGTTGTATATTTGTATTATTATTTTTTTCCGCTGCTATTTAAATGTAATTTTAAACTCTGATATTAATGTATTTCTATTATGTAATTAAGAACTCTGATATTATTGCATTTCTATATTGTTATAAGTTCATACTCAGTTATATTCTTGTACTCTGGTGTAATTGTTGTAATCAGCAATAAAATGTTCTTCAGTTTGTGATCTGATGTGTGTTGTTCTCAAAGCAATCCATGCTTTCCTTTACTGGGTAGTTTGGGCCGTTTCAAGTTTAGATCATGACTATTTGATTTATCTTCCTCCATGTTATAACAGGCATGTCCCTAACTCTTCAACGATGGTTCCAAATGTGGTGGAGAATATGATATGCTCCTGTAATTTACATTATGGGGAACCTCACATGAATCTGCTAGCCCATAATTTTTGTTGGTGCTTGTTTATACCGCCAATCAAATTGATTCAAGAATGATCCTCTATTCCAGCACAAGAATGGTAGGTTTTGCATCCTGATTTGTTGTGTTTTCTACTTCTGCACAAGGATGCTCTTCTTAAAGTAGTTATGGTATTGTTGCTCGTGGTAAACTAATGTATCAGTTTTGGAGAAGGGTTTTACATTTCAAAAAAGATATGAAAATTAGATTAGAAAGTGCTTCAGAAACTATTACACTAAACATAAAATAAACCTCTTCAAACATCAAATTAGAACAATAATTACCAATTTTGAACCTACTATAAGACCAAATTGGTTCATAATGTTAAATAATATAAAAAAAAATCATTACCTTTGGTTCTCGAATAAGAACGATGTTGAAGCACGCTTTAAGGACTAATCATTGTTGAGTTTCTGATACTGGAATTGAACACCATGTTGAATCTCTGATTTTGAATCCTTAACTGAAACATGAATCAGCAAAATTGAAATCAATGTTGAAATCTCAACTAAGCATTTGATTGAGAGACTGTATGAAGATTCAGATTAAATCTTCGACTAAAAATAAAGTTCGCTATGCGATTGTAATAGAGATAGGAGCAAAAGGAACGGAAGCGAAAGAGAGAAGAGAGGGCTATTTTGGAAATTTGAGATTTTAGCTCAGTCCTTAAAACAAATTAAAATGCTTAGTTAAGCACTTAATTAGTAATAAATCGGTAATTATGTCCTGTAAAATTTTGATTTTGAACTATTGTCCTGCAAACATATTCCGGTTCACATAGAGGTACTGGAGCATAAATTCCAGAATTAAATAATTCATCTGTGTGTGTGTATATATATATACATAGACATAAATATATATATGAAGAATAAAATAAAGATAATATGTGATTGTATGTAATAAATACATGCACTAAAAAAGAAGTAAAGATTAATGCAAATAGAAATATAATGCATGCATTGAAAGAAAGAAAGGATTGGTTGCATGCAGTGTAAATATGTTGCATGCACTGATTTGAAAATATTGTGCATTAATAATAAATGAGAAATAAAAGAAAAAGATGCATGCAATGGTTTAATTAAAAGATTACATCAAACATGAAAAAGAGAAATAAGAAGAGAACAGTACCTACCATTATTCTAAGCCTTGTTAACAATAGCTTGGTAGTCCATTTGGTTAGAACATGTGGCTCTCAAATAAGAGGTGCAGAGTTCGATCCGCGTCACCGTCATATTTTTGTTTTAAGGGAACGACTAAACTAAACACATGTTCATACAAGAAAAAATATATAAGCGCACATATAAGGAAATATATACATATAAGGAAGTAAAGAATATATATATATATATATATATATGTATATATGAGATGTATATATATGCAGAAATATATATATATATATATATATATATATGAGGGATAAAGTTCAAGATAAGGCTGCAATCAAAGAAATATGGCAAGAATTAAATAATGGTACAATACCGTTTGAGTTTTAAAAGCAAAATAAAAGTTGTGATGCGTGTAAAATGATCATTAGAAGATTTGTAAACATATAAGAAGATTATATGTGAATATAATACTTAAATAAATTCCAGAAATTCAAAAGTTCAAAATTAATAATTCTACGCCAAAAACAGCTCACGGGACCTACTATGGGGTCGACCCAGGGGTCGACACCACTGTAGGGGGTCGACACTGGGGTCGACACCCCCTAGATCCGGCTAGATTCATCCATGAATTTAGACTATTTTCTTAATTGGGTTCAATGCTGACTCAGCGCTGCGTATACGATAAGATCCTGAACACCTATAAATATGCTACCAGAGCCTAGCCTAAATCTCATATTTTTGAGACGACGTACTCTGCCATTCTTCTTCCTCCTCAAATATCTTCAAAAAAATAAGATAATTAGTTTAAGAAAATTCCGAATCAAGATCTAGAAGAAAAGAATGAATATTAATAAGAAGGTGTTCAGAATCATATTCGAAGTAAGGTAATTTCTTAGATCTGGTCTATTCAAATTTCTTCCTCTTTCTTCCTTTTTTTTGTAAGAATTGTGGATCCATGGTTGTTAGGTTCTCCAGTTAGTGGAAACCATGGAATGCTAGATCTGGACCAGATTTAGGATTTCGAAGGCAAATCAGGTGAGTGGATTTAAGTTATATCATTTTTGATAATGGTATATTATCGTTTGACATTCCCCGTTAATATGCAATGTAAATCTGTTATAATGATTAAAGTGATGAAATGTTAATATGACATGTTGAAATATTATTATGCTAAAATATTAATATGTTGGAAAATTCATATGTTGAAATGTTTAATATGCTAAAATGTTCATATGTTTAAATGTAAACTTGGTAAAATATGTGCAGCGATTACTGTTGTATACATACATGTTCTAATTGCATGATTAACTTGTGGCATATTTTGTACTTGAATTCTTAACGGTAGAATTGAGAAAATTACATGTTAATTTGTTAGATTTGAACAATTACATGATTAAATGATTTACATGTTAGAATAGAATTAATTACATGTTAGAAAGAACATGCAACATAAAATGGGCTTAATATGGTGACATGTAAAATATAGATTACAATAAAAATTTGGAAGAATAGACATGCCTAATTATATAGAAAATTTACAGTAAATAGAAAACTGTAACTGCACTTAGACACGAGGTTTGATTCAACTTGTGGTTGAAGTCTGCCTGGAACCGCCCGACAAATCCAACGTCCACAAGTTGTTAATTTAATGTGAGAGGTCTAGTGCGTAAATAAACATGTAAAGGTACTAAGACACGAGGTTAAGTCAACTTGTGGAAGAAGTCTTCCTTAAACCTCCCGGCAAATCCAGCATCCACAAGTGGTAGGCTTAATGTGAGAGGTCTAGTACATAAACATATATATAAATATATGTATATAAAAGGATAGAAATAAATGACATTAATTGTGATTAATGGAAATGAATAAGGAAACAAATGAAAGATAATTGCAATAGTAAATGAAGTGGAATGAACGGGGAATGATAATAACCTATTATAAATAAATTACATTAATGAGAATATTATATAATAGGTAGGCTTCTCCTAGGGACAAGCGGAAATTATAACTTAGGTTATAATAAACGATAAAGAAAAAGGAATAACTTATGTAATGAGATAAGTTGTACTTAATTGAAATTAAGTTATTCGTAAGAACGAGAATCTGAAATCTACGGATGAGGACAACATAAGTTATATTTAGGGAGAGGAAACTTATTAGTAAACCTTAGTTAAGAGAACCAAGTTAATAAGTAAACAACGATAAGTGGTAGTGACAGTATAAGATGGAACTATAATTAAGTAAGAAAGAATGAGGCAAACTTATGAAATGAAATAATTTATATTTAATCATAAATAATAAGTGACATATTTAATCATAAATAATAAGTGATATGTTAAACAGAAAACATGTGAATTGAGATATACTTAATTACATATTAAGTAGAGCATGTTATTGTAACTATGAAATCGAACGAGAATATAAAGGGATTGTGGATTACAGACCTTGGATCACAATCCAGAGAATAACATGTTGTGGGCTTATTAATTAACTTAAATGGGTTAAGTTATATAACTGGAATAAATAAGCAAGAGGAACTTGGTAACTTGAATAAGAAGTCAATGTGAATGGGAATAACCAAGTTAGATGAAAATCCAATGAGGTAGAGCAAGCGCATAATTGAATGTTTAGACATACGGTCTAATAACACATTAAAGCGCTTAGACCAGTCCGTACATTTGAGGGTGAATAACCCAACGGGGTAGATCATCATGGTGTCATATGGCACGAGGGGAGCACACGTTCATATGATTATTCTGTCGGCTCCGAAGGACTGGAAGGGGAAGCACACGGCTTCCTGAGATGTGGAAGGTGCCCTTGGTAGTCCTCTATGGTGGTGCAGTGTTCGGGTTGTGCTCACAGAGGTTGGGTCTGCGTGTAACTACCCGGTGAGTAGCCTTGACTGCAAAAGTAGCTTTGCACTCAGAAAGCTGTGACGAGATGACACTAGGGTGATTCAGCGATCGCCTCAACAGGGAGGTAGGGGTCACAACCAACAATGATAGTAGATCATAGGGTACCCGTCATCGGCAGCCAGTGGGATGTGAAAAGACTAGAGCTAAACCCAAAACGCATCTACCTTTCACTATCGAGGCACGGTGGTTGAGTGGATATGCCAACTGGATGTTTAGATTATTTGTTAGGGGCAAGTCGCTTAGCTCTTGTAGTCTTTACTAGCCGAGGGAGGGGCCGAGGTGCGGCCATAGCCATCATGAAAAACAGACATGAAAGATATCTGTATTTTGAGGCTCTTAAAGGCAGGCTTGTACATATATGTAAAAGCTCGCGACCGAGTTCCATGTTTCTTGTACAGCCCTACCACGATACTCGGTGCACATTAGAGGTTATGTGCGGTTAAGGCATCGAATACGATTGACGATACATATGTGGGAAAGTCTAGATACATGCATGTCTACTCTGTGTGGTGTATCGTAGACTTGAGTGAATTACTCTATGATGGAATCTGATTTGATCGAAGGTGGCAGTCCATACGCTTATGTAGCATAGTAATGGCAGATATATGCAGAATGTAACATTGTTATATAGAGATCGATACGTCACTCCGGCATAGGATGAGGGACTGCGTACATTTCTGTGGCATTATGGTGAAGACCGTGCGAGTGGGGTACCATGGGATGCACCTTAATATTGGGGGTAGCTACATATATACTGAATTAGGTTAATCTATTGGGAGTAAATGGGTACGACATGTGTGTAAGGCTTGAGTGCTGTTAACCCTAGTAACCTAATAAATAAGAAAATGTGATTGAACGGTATATGTAGGGTTATCCAAAATGTGTAGTTTAAATCCAGTCACCAGAACCTGTATTCTCACCCCCTCATCACATACCCGTAGGTTAGACCTGTGGCAGAGATATGATAGCTTTGGATACTGGTTAGGCAGCATCATAATTTGGGTAATGATATATTTTTGTTATATTATATTTTATTCATTTCGCTATGAGATATTATCTGAGCTCTGATATATTTTATCTATGTCTTCTCTGCAGGATACCAGAGCAACAACACGAGTTACAATGGATTAGATTTTTTTTTAAAAAAAAATTGGTTCGTCGAAATTCCGGTTGTTACAGGGGTGAGTCTGAAAAGAATCGATCTAAGGTCCTTATCCAAACTTCTCACCTACCAGGCCCGAAGATAGAGAAGTGTAACAATCTGGATTTTTAATCATTGCGTTGAACATTTAAAATTAGTTTTAAATTTGATTTCGAGTTTGAATAAATCGAATTCATTGATTTTGAATATCTATTCAATCTGGATAATAAAATAATAAATTTAATTATGAAATAGTCGGAATTAGTTGGATTTGTAATATAGCATAAATTTGACAATATAAAAGCGTTTAATTGAGTTTAGATTTGGATTATAATAAGGAATTTGTTTATTAAACGAAGTTGGAAGGTATAATTTATGTTAGACCAAAATCTGGGCCTAACACCCGAAATCCTCACAATCACAGAATAAATGCAGTAAAAGCAGTAAAAACGGGGAACACACGAGGTTTTTATAGTGGTTCAGCTCAAACCAAGCCTACGTCCACTTCATAATTCCTTAAATCCTAAGAAATTACAGTTACAATGATGTCTCACAATCCGTGAGATTCAATTACATACAACATCCTTGTATTTTTATGAAGAAGAGGAGATTAGAGAGTTATTTTATACACGGAATCCTCGTGTTTGGTTGGTTGGAGTTGGCCTTCTATTGTTCGCAATGTTCTTGCGATGATAATGGTGGAAAAAGTGGAGGAGAATGGCCAAAAGTCCTTTGAAAATCCTTCCTGGGGTGTAATTATAGCTGTTTCTTGAAGGCGGCTCATGGGACATGTGGCACGCATCCCAAAAATCTCGAAATGCGGTGGAAAACTTCCAGAAACCCTCTCCAAGTCATCATATGACATGTGTAATCAGATCTATGCGAGTTGGAGTGAAAATAGCCTTTAGAATAAGTCAAAATCATGTACAGCTGCAGGCGGTTTGTGGTCCCTATGTGCTCCACGATCGGGTCGTGGTCACCACAAGCCCTAGGGGGGAGACCCCTAGGATCAGGTCGTGACCTAGGAGGGAGACCCCTAGGATCAGATCGTGACCTAGGAGGGCGACCCTTAGGATCGGATCGTGACCTAGGAGGGCGACTCCTAGGATCGGTTCGTGACCTAGGGGGCGACTCTTAGGATCGGTTCGTGACCTGGGGAGCGGCCCCTAGGAAGATCACGAGCCTTAGGAGGGCGACTCCTAGGATGGTCACGATCCCTAGGAGGGGGAGCCCTAGGATGGCGAGTCGGTCCACACTCCAAGCTAGCGATGCTTCGTCGCTCCATCCAGGTGATTGCTAGTCCATGCTTCTACACGCGTTCACAGAAATGAGTGTAACTTCCAAACCGTAAGTCCGTTTTAGCCAAACGAAAGCTATACTTGAAGCGAATTCAGAGAGCTACAAGCGAATTCAAAGAGCTTCGTAAATGATGTTTTCGGGCCCAAAAGAGGTCATATGATAGGTATTTTGGGCCTATTTATGCTTGTAATGCGACTTCAACCAAATCGCCGCCTGTCTTCTGACGATGTTCTCCATACCCGAGCGCGATGCTATCTTGATATTCCATGTGTGACAGCTTTTACCAAAAAGTGTGTCAACAATTTATAATTTAAATTAAAATGAGCTCGCAGCATCGCGATTACGTTTTGAACTTCAATTGAATTTACAAAATCCAATATAAGTCGGAATTCTTTGAAACTCAGATCTATTGGATTATAATTTTCTAATGAAAAAGAAAAATGAAGATTTCGTCTTATAGATTTTGAGTTATTTTCAAAATCAAATATTCAAAAAGTCGTTATGAAATCATTTATAAACCATAACAATTTGTTAAATAAAATAAAAGGGTTTTTGAGTTAATGATCCGCAAATTATAGCCCAATGGTAAGATGCATGCTTCCTGTTAATGGGGTCGTAGGTTCGAGCCCCGTCTGCTCTACTCTCATTCAAGCCATGAAGGTGGGTCTCCGTAAACCCAACAAACTGGTTGGGGACATAAAGCTTCTGTACTAGGCTAATCAAAAGGGGAACCACTTTAGTGGACATGTGAGTTCCCTAAATGCCTTTGATTTCATCAGGAAGTTAAAAAAAAGGTTTTTAATAAATTGAATATCGATATAACTTGGAATTTAAAATAGAGTTATAATAGTTGAAGTTATATTAATTCTATTTGAATGTATATGATAAATAATAATTTATTATTAATAAATTTGTTTGTTGTTAAATCAATTTATATTTTGTCGATTTAATATGGAACTTATGAATAACCAATTTATAAACGAACTCGGATTTCAACGAAACTAATTTTATTAAATCCGTAATAGTTAATTGTTGTAAGGTTTTTGGCTTTAAGTCAATTGGATTAATTTGTGATCATGCGCAATATAAATGTGTATCGATTCACAATGTGAAATAAAAAAGAAGTTTTACAAACGGTCTTGAAATTTGATGAAACCAATTTCATCATGTTCAAAATACTAAGTTATTGCGGGATTACAATTTTCATCGCAATTGGAGCTCATATGTAGTCGTTTAAGCATGTTACTTCGTGCGTAAATTTCGTATGAATATTTTAATAATATATCTACCCTATAATTATACCTTAACCTACCTTAACCTAAGTCAACAGTTTTCCCGTGGTCAATACCCATAGTCACCACCTTTATTCTGAATGTTTCAAACATCTAATTAAATCGCGAAATTGGTGATGAATTAGATAAATCTTCCAATATGAAAGTTGAGAGGAAGGAGATGGCTTTGATTTGGTAATGGTCTGGGGTGGTGCAGTGGATGGAGATGACTAGAATCCGGCGACGAACGAGGAAGGGGCTATTTCATTATTTTTGAAAATGGGGCCGGGGGAGCTGGTTTCGTATGAGGGATTGTGAAGGAAAAAGGTAGAGGATGGTTTGCTGCAGGTGTTGGAGGCGGTGTAGTCACCTCTTATGGTCGGAGGAGGCAGAATTTGGTTAAGATGGGGTTCAGGTTGGGCTTGTTTTCTGGCGAACGGGAGCGGCTTGGGGCGTTGAGTCGGAGGTCAATGATGGCCTTGATCAGGGCGGTTGTGCTGGCATTGTGTAATAACCCGGAATTTGGGGCCAATTTAAAATTTTCATTTTAGAGATTTTAAAGGTGTTTAAATAGTTGAAATGAATTATTTTAAATAAAAATGACTAGAAATTCATTTTGATTGAATTTAATACGAATATATTTAATTTAATTATTAAAGGAATTAGAAAAGGACGGTAGTTTGAAAAGTCAAACCTAAACTTTGACTGACCACACAGGATGCAGAATAAACCGGATTTTGGTGAAATGAAAAATATTTAAATCTGCTAATGAATATCTTTTTAACGAATCTGAAAAATCAAAGTTTCATAGCGGGAATCAAAAGTTATGGCCAAATGAATTTTCAGAAAGGTCGCTATAGAGAATATATCACCCTTGAAAATAGACATTTTGCATACAACCTCGGAATTCGACGAAACCACTTTTGTTGGATCCGGGATATCTAATTTTGGCTAGGTTTCAAATTTCATGATTTTTGAAGTCAATATGTGAGTGTGGCAAAGGAAAATGTGTTTTGGTCAATTACAGTTAAATTGGATGGACCAGAAAATGGCCATTTTTAAAACGATCTCAGAATTCGACGAAATTTGTTTTGTTAGGACCATATCGGCAAAACATAACCAAAAATAATTTTTTCGGATTTTTCTGACTTCGTATGTGACCCCGGTAAAATTAGAAAGTACGTTCGAATTAAAAATAAAAGATTTATTTTAAAAATAAAAGAAACATGCTTTTAACTTCAGAATTGGAATTCGGCAATAGCTCCATTGCGTTCAGAAGGCGTCAAAACCTATTGATCGACAGTCGTTGAGCGCGAATCGGAGCTCGGACGAAAAATCCCTATTTTTCGGAATTAAATAAATTAAATAAAAAGAAAATACGCTTGGAAATACACGTATAAATACAGGCACTATTCATCCTTCTTCCCCCGTTAGTTTAAGCCGCCACTAACCCATTACTCATCAAAATTTCGTCCTCCGATTTCTCCCTCCTCACTCAATTTCAGGAGACGCCGTAGTACAACTTTTCGAAGAGTTTCTCGTGCTCTTCGATTCCATACCAAATTCAGCACCCCTCATTGCCCGTAGCCGCCGCCCCGACCATCTGAAACCGCCACCGTTCACACCCCACCGCGCCACCCAGTAGCCCCCGCACCCTCCCCCCCTTCAGGCCGAACATCCCCCTCTCCAAGTCCTACAATCTCCAACAACCCGTTCGTAAAATCATCAACTACAGCTCTCGATTTTCTAAATCAAAGTTTTGAACAAACTGAAAATATTAAGGTATGAATAACTCAGTTTTGTGACGCTTTTAATCGTTATAGTGACAGTTGTAAAATGCCAGTTTCTAATTTATACATATAAACTTCAAATTGAAATCTTTCAGATCCGAAACCGCCATGACTTCGAACACGAGATCTGATCGAGTTTGGACCTTCATTTCAAATCCGAGCAATGTGAGAATTTATTTTTAATTTATTTAATTATTATTCTTGCATTATGTGAAGTTTGAATGGAAAATATAAATAAATCTACGATGGATGTTGTTCTAAATTATGGATCTGAATTGTTTTTGATGTTGTGATATTAGATCTGAAAATTTAAATACTAGATCTGAGTTTGGTGATTTATTTGGATCATATGTTTGTTAATCTTATCTATCATGTTTTGTTAATATTCACGAAACACCCGCAGTTATTCTCAGAATTTAACTAGAACTCTCTACTCGAGATTAACTTCATGTTATTAACTCGATTTGAACCCTTTTATTATTTAAAGTATTGTTTACGGTTGGATTAGACATGAGATATTAGACACGAAATATTTTACATGAAATTTGGTCATAATTTTTACATTGTAAAAAAAAAGACAATGTTTTTGCAATGTAAATTAGAAAAGGTAAAATTTACATTGTAAATAAAAGAATTACATTTTATATGTAATAAGAATGTTAATTTACATTGTAAATAAAAAAAATTACATCTTGATATCTAATTTGGAAAGTGAAGTTACATTGTAAATTAAAAATGCATTTATATATGAAATTAAGAAGAGAATCTACGTGTAAATTTAAAAGTACATTTTTAATGTAATCAAAGGGTAGAAATTTACATAGTAAATTAAAGAAAAAAAATTTGACATGTGATGTTTATTACCATTTTAATTATAAAATAAGAATTACCTTTCTTGATGTAATTAGAAACGGTGAATTTGTATTGCAAATAAAAATTTACATTTATTTTTAATGTAAATTAAGACATGATTTACACCGTATGAAAATTTACATTTTTATTAATGTAAATAAAAATAGGAATTTTCATTGCATGAAAAATTACATTTTTCTATGTAATTAAAATATGAATTTACAACGTATAATAAAAATTATATTTTTATAATGTAAATTAGAAGTAGAGCTTGCATTGTAATAAAAATAACATTTTTATAATGTAAATTAGAAGTAGAGCTTGCATTGTAATAAAAATTACATTTTTATAATGTAAATTAGAAGTAGAGCTTGCATTGTAATAAAAATTACATTTTTATAATGTAAATTAGAAGTAAAGCTTGCATTGTAATAAAAATTACATTTTTATAATGTAAATTAGAAGTAGAATTTGCATTGTAATTAAATTTACATTTTTATATGTAAATTTAAAATAGGATTCACACTGCAAATATAGGTTACATTTTTATTATGTGATTAAAATGAGAATTTACATTAAAGTTAAAATTTACATTTTTATATGTAAATTAAAAAGTAGGATTTTGCAATGTATCAAAATTTACATCTTTACATGTAAATAGAAAATAGGAATTTACATAGGAATTAAATTTACATTTTTACATGTAAATGAAAAGGATGGAATTTACATTTCTAATGTATGTAAAGAATGAATTTAGGATGCTGTAATATTATCTTCATTTTCAAATGAATTAAAATTTAATAAGGATCGGTAGTTGTTTAGAGCGTTGTTTAAATCAAACGACGTTATTACGATTAAACGATTATATATATATACATATAATTCCAATTAAACGAATCGAGCGTGATAGTTCACGTTTTGAAATCGTACCTTTAAACGACTATACAAGGAGATCCGACTGTCGGATTTTCTTGAAACTGAAACCTTTAGGACCGTCTTGGAAAAATCTTACTAACGATATATATCACGTTAAGATCCAACGATTAGATTCTGAGAAATGTAAAAATCAAATTGGTTGAATGCAGCGCCATAGTCGCCCATTGACTCAAGGCGTCGTTATATAAAAATTTAATTATTTTAAATAATTAAAATAGGAAGTAATCATTATAAAATGATATCAGCAAATACGAAGGATTTTAAATATATATATATATATATACGAGGATTATTTGGAAAGTCCGAGTTCTCTCATTCCAAATAATCAAACGACGTTAATTGAAGTATGAAGATGGCGTATGAAGACCGTAAATCTTCCCTCGAATGGACAACGATCGAGGCCCTGATTTGACTTGCTCCCAATTCAAGGGTCATGGTCATTGCCCAAACGTACGTGTTGATTTCACGGGTTTGGTTTTCGCTCAGACCCAGAGCATATGCTAGTAAATGGATTGTGTGTCCGGAATCGTACTCAGTAAATATCGTGTTATTAATTTTCTGTCGAATGCATGAATGATTGGTGGCGGAGAATTTATTCTCCTGCTTAGCACCCATTCATATATTTCGGTAAAGGATTGGTAGTGCGATATGGAGTGACGATGCGGCATGCTAAGATGCATATGATCAAGGCTTTGTTGAAAAGCAGGCCTTGTGGGATGATCAAAGCATAGCCTTTTTAGGCATAGCTCTGTGTATAGCGTGACTTCGCGAGCCTCACACACCGGCGGAGTCTAAAACGGGAGAAGGGAACGCAGGGAGAGCAGCACGTTTCTTTCTAGCTAGAAGTGGTGATTGGGCTTTAACACGGCCCGACATTTCACTTATGTGGATGATGGAATGAGGCGCCTCGGATGATAGGTCCTATAGGACCGGGAAACGTGTGTTCAGGAATAACTAATCCGCAACTCGTATGGTGGACCGGCCCTGTAACTTCCAAGGGTTCACTACGGGGGACCCCGAGGCATTAGCTAGAGTGTCTCGAATCGGTAAGGAGCTCCTCCCTAGCCTTGACTCATGATGGAAATCCAAACTTCCAATATGAACCTACAAATTTGATTGTATTACTAGTATGGAAGCATAGTATTATGGTATCTATTTGTCCTAGGATTGGTACATTTATTTTGAAATGTTTTGATATATACTAATGATAATATTAAATTTGTATTTACCGTATTTAGCATGTTTAATCACCATAAGGTAAAACCCTATCCTCTGGTTTGTGTTGCATTGTGTGATGGGACTTGGGTCTTATGGTGATTCCATTTTTCTCAAAAGCATAGCGTTGTTTTTACAATTCACTTATTATTTATTCTGTCACTTTAAATTATGCACGACAATCCATTGGAGTAAACCCGTTCCGCGATAGCGGCGTGGTCCTTGGATTTGCCTTATTACTAGTAGTTAAATTAGTTAAGAATTCTCACACCAGTCCCATGATTGACCCGTTGTTTGTTTCCACCTTTTTGCAAACTTGGGTGCCCTCCTTTCTACACGGGCAGCCAAGTAAACAGGTTCATTCTTTGCTTGGTGTCTTTTCTTTGGAGCTGCTTATTATCTTTCTTGTATTTGCTTTCGTGGAGAGGTGATGACTTGGAGCTTGAAGACATCTATCATTTGCTACTATTGCATTTTTCTCTTTTTAATTCCAAACATCAAACTTGTTTCATTTCACGTTGTTTAAGTTGGAGTTGGAACTTATTTCATTTTCTACAAACCTGATGTAATAATTTAGAATTCTGTGACTGTGGACTTTCTGTGGTTGATGACATTATATTTCCGCTGCTATGATGTTGTTACTCTATGAATTTCCTATGCTATGTTGTATCTGTGATTTGTATTATTGTATTTATGTTGTATTCCTAATGATTAATCCTTACTTTCATTCCGTGGAAGTTTGGGGTCATCATACATTGGGACCGTGGCTCCGGTGGTCGGAAGGAGGTGTTGGGAAGGTTTTAGTTTGGAAATGGGGTGTCGAGTATCGACCTAGAACAAAGCACGAAATCGCGATATAAACATGATTAAGGTTGCCTTAATCGACTGGCTACGTATTAAGGTGATTAATTAATTTATTAATTTAAACTAATGACGTTTTAATGCAAACAATTCTTGTAATAATTATAACTTTTACATACATGCACAGAATTACGCGAAACAGGATCCATTGGGATCATGGCGACCAGTACTGCGCTCTAAGATAGTTTGGAATGATTCGGAAGGAATTGGAACTTTATATAATTTCAAACGCTCGTTTGAAATTATAAATTGATCTGAATCATCGATCGAAATAAATAGTGAGTTAACTCTCATGCCTTTTGGAATCCTATGATGTTATTAAATTCATATAACTAAAATTTATCGTTGATAGTATAAATTGCGTATTTGGATGTCTTGGGTGCTTTTTTGTTGTTGTTGATTGACGTTATTTATTTTACCATTATTTTAAATGCATTAGGTTAAAATTATTTATTTCATATGCATCTATTAAATGATATGATGAGTTGTGATGCAGGGAAAAACAGGTTGGAAGGATCCAATTGGATTCCTCAAATATTTTGTATGTTATTAAATTTCATATTATTCATATATGAACTGTTGACCCCGATAACATTAAAAAATCTGTTTGGATATTGATTGTTGAATTGAAATTCAATATTGTCGAGACTTCAGTCAATAGATAGTATTTAAAGTCATAAAATTTATTTTTATAACTAAAGCTAAGTCTAATTTTTTTTAAATAGAAGTTTTATAAATAAATCGATATCTATAAATGATTTTTACAAAAGTAGTTATAAAATGCTATGCATAGCAATTTTAATATTTTAATAAGTTTTATAAGCGTATAAGTCATGATTTAGCCTATGGGTTAATAATTTGGAATAATTGTTTTTCAAAAACCAATTGAGCAATGTTATTAAACCATTTATATTAATAATTAATTTAAGAGGAAGGATTAGTGTAAATCGGTTAACAAAGTTAACTTATGCTATCAAGTTGACTAAGTCAATTATTTAAACTGAAACTGGTTGTTAAATTAATCAAATAGTAATATTTTTGACAAATAATTGTGAGAATTTATATGTTTCTTTACAAAATTAATTATTTTTCAATTAACGTTGTTCAAAGCTAATTATCAAGTTACTGATCATTAATAAAGTTAATGACTATTTTAATAACTACTTAAAGGGATTAACTATTCCATTTTTAGTTAATAATGAAATAAAATACTTTTAATTGGTTAATACTATTTTAATTAATAATAATTAAAGTGATAAATTTTTTAAATGGAATTTGTTTAAGAAGTGATCGAGTTCGTAATGAGATTTAAAGGGGTTTTTGAAAAAAGGATTTATAGTCCAAGTTTTATAAACAAAGTTTATAAAAGAAATTCAAAACTAATGTGATAGTTTACTTGATATTTAAATTAAGTAAAAATGGTTAAAATTGAAATATATTTTCAAAGGTAAGGATATGGTTTATAAAAATATTATTTAAATAAAATAGAAGATAAATTTTGGTTGATATTATAATTAATATCGATTTTTGAGTTAGAAGCCTTTATCTATCTTAGATAAGAATGTTGTCGCGTCAAGTTCTGAGAGGTAAATAAAATACCCCAACTTGAATGAGTTCAGATTATCTGAGGATGATATTAGTTTGTAATGGTGAAGATGTTAGAAATAATTCATTAATTCCATAAGAGAAGTAATAGTGTAACTTTATTTGCAGGGTTTTAGAAACTTAATATAACTATTGGGTTTTAATTTAAACAACGTATCATTTGATATTGTTTGACCCAGATATGAAGTGTGAGTATAGTAATACTATTTGGTCAAGTATATAACACTATTTTGTGACATCCAACGTCCGTTAATGTCACTCATAAGAGAATGCATTAAGTTCCGTGGAGCGCAATATGTAAACAGTAACAAAATTACACAAGATAGATAAATATAAGCAGCGGAAAAACTTTTTAATTTGTTAATAAATAAAGAAAAACACTGTTCCAACAAGTTACATCATAATACCAATTATATCATTAAACCAACGACTCCAAAAACCATCTGTCCCATAATGTAAAGTATCAGAGTGCCATAATACAAAGCCATAATACACAAAGTTTGGCGAGTCCATTGACTTCTAGTATAAGAAAGAAATAAAAGCATCAAGACAGGTAAATAAGATTGGATGAGAGAATACAGTTAACTTAACAAACAACAGGATAAAATAGGATTGAATAAAGCTTCTCATTTATATCCCCAAACTCAAGATTACCTTAACTCTGCATTAATACTAATATAACGGGATTATCAGGATTAGGTGTTTAATCTAATTACTTAACAACAGGATTACTTATTAATAGGTTTATATATAACAACAGGATTACATAACACCAGGATTGAGGTACCCTAATTACATAATAGGATCAACATGATTAGGTGTACCCTAATTACTACTCAAAAGGTCAGCTCCCTACTACGTAAATATCTTGTGCCAGCCCCACGGTAGGGTGTATCACTCGCTAAAGTGGCCACTTAGGACACAAACTGTAATGACCTGGGTTTTCGGTCAACTAATTTTAAATATTTAATACGGATTTAAATATTTAGTTGATAGTATAAGTGAATTATTTATATTAAGCTATCAATTCTTAATAATCAATATCGATTTAATATCAAAATATGATTTAATTTAGAATAAATTGAATTGTAATACAGAAATAATTTAATTCGAAATTCAACACTGAATCGAGACGATTCAGAGACGATCAGTACAAACTTCTGTTTGAATTAGAATTAGAATATTAATTTATTTTCGAGAAATTTATGGTTTGAAATTCAATTTTTATCAATTTAATATTAATATCTTCTCCATATGATCGAATAAGGCTTTGAAACCGGTCCCAGTGTGTTCAGAATAGTGGTATTACCCCAAGAATGTCAGTTGGTGGGTTTAGATAAGAGTTCAGAATCACAGGGTAAATTTAAATTAAATAAAAGCGGTCTAAAACGAAACCATGCCTTGTTTATTACCACCAATTAAAACGAAACCGTGCCTTGTTTATTACTACCAATTAAAACGAAACCGTGCCTTGTATATTACCACCAATCAAAATATAAACCTGTGCCTTCTTAATCACCAGAAAATAAAACACCTATGAGTTTCTTTCCTCACCACTAATAAAAACCAACTTGTGGCATTGTATTGCCCATTCTTTCACTCCACGAAAGGGGCCGATCCCCTTAGAATCAAACAAACAAAAGCTTGAATCAATAAAGGGTCCGCGCTCCACCAAAGTAAATCGA
The DNA here is from genome assembly GCA_030737875.1 of Allium sativum. Classification (NCBI taxonomy): domain Eukaryota; kingdom Viridiplantae; phylum Streptophyta; class Magnoliopsida; order Asparagales; family Amaryllidaceae; genus Allium; species Allium sativum. The sequence continues at coordinate 80,497,513 of CM060927.1, read as the reverse complement.
AATTGAATCCTTCATATTCGAGTACCAGGGGTGTATGCGATGGTGTACGGGTTGTTCGAATTTGGTAAGGTTGAAGGTAGGATGTTGTGGGTACTGGAAGGCGGATCGATGGGATAACGAGATCGCAATGTTGAATTTGGGATCATCGCAAGTTCCAGATCTCGACTTCAAATAACAGTGAAGGCTGAGCGTTCGCCGGTTAAGGAGATGGGTTTATCATTGTTGCAGAGGAGTTCGACTGTGTCGATGGCGAGCGATGGACTGACGTGGTTTCTGGTCATCGCAATGGATATCAAGGGTGCGAGTTCGATGAACGCGGTGATGGGAAAATAGGTCTTGTTTGACTTCGCTGTAAGCAGGAAGGAAGCAGGACAGTGGTTCGAATGGATGGAATGAGGTGGAATTGGCATGTACTGATGAAGTTGGCAGTGGGGTTTGAATATGAAGTGTTCATTGAAATGTCGTAGTAGGGTTGATTTCAGTTTTGGGATATTCATAGATTTGTTCATCTTTTGGTCGAGTAAAATGCGGTAACCATAAGGTATATATTTATTTTTAACAAAATTTAAATACGTAGGATAATTTATTTAATTTTGTAAATGGTTAATTTAAATAAATAGTCGTATAATCGTGAAATATATAATCATAGGTAATGGATTCATAGTCAAGACGGTATGGGATTTTAAATGGATACCCGGCAAGTTAAAATTCCGGTGAGTAAATCTCACTTACCTTTTAGTTAGAATTATTTTTATCCATTAAAAATAATTATTTGTTGCTTGTTTAAATGCTTTCTGATTGTTTAAATATATATATATATATATATATATATATTAGTTATTTAGGGTTGACTATTATATATATATTGGGTGATTGATTTGGATTGATTCCCGCAGTCTCATTAGCGGATGCCCGCAGTACCATGAGCAGATGATTTCCCTATGCGCCCCCACAAAGATATATTAGTGGATGACCTTTATACCGCGATATCCTGCCTCGAAGCAGGATGGGTATTATTATGTTGACTAACGTCTGTGGATGTAGGAAAACCGGTTGGAGGAATCCGACTGGATTCCTCAAAGATATATTATCTGTTTGTTTATTTGTTTGCATATATACTGTCATATATGATGTGTTAGAAAACCTGAAATAAATAATTGGTTGTTTGGTGTTTAAATATCACTAGGCCTAAATGTTGATATTTAAAAATATCATGGAAAGGAATTTTTAAGATTTAAAAAGGGAATTCTATTTTTCTAAAATAGAAATTTGAAATTCAAAGAAAATAGAAATATTAACTTGTTTTAAAGAATAAAAACAAGTAGTTCATTTATAAACGAAGTTTATAAATAATGTGAAATGAATTATCATGGGATAATTCATAAAATAGAAATACAAGTATGAATTTGGGAAGGGAAATATTTTTTTTTCCAAAGAATAAATATTTTTAATTGAAAGCGAGACTTGTCTAATAATGGTGTTTATAAATAAAATGAATAAATTATCAAGAGATAATTTGAATATAGAAATCCAAATGGAATTTGAATATATAAAATTCAAAGAGAATTGAAATGGAATTTGAATAAAGGAAATTCAAATGGAATTTGAATATAGAAAATTCAAAGAGAATTGAAATGGAATTTGAATAAAGAAAATTCAAATATAGAATTTGAATATAGAAATTCCAATGGAGTTTGAATATAGAAAATCCAAATAGAATTGAAAATAGAATTTGAAAATAGAAAGTTGAAATCATTTCGAAATGGGAACGACGAAATATATTTCAGAATGCGGATTTTTAAACAGAATAGAAATATATCCAAAGGGATTTATAATTTGTAAAAGGAATTGAAATTAAATGTAGAAGATCGAAGTATAAATAAATTTATTTCCAAGTTAGGGGAAATCGACGATTTAAGAAAATCGGAAATATTTTGTTGAATTGGAAAAATGGATTTGATATAAATTAAATATATATCAGAATGGAGTTGAATTTATTTTAAACGAAGTTTAAATGTTTATATATAAATATAATTAAAACGAACTCGTCGCGGCACGGTAGTTTGTAAATTGGCAATTCGAACTTCAATTGAGTATATAGAAGTCAAATTAAGTCGAAATTCTTTAAAACAAGAATCATCCGGACCGGTTGAATAATAGTTTTCTAATGAAAGAGAAAAATCTGGATTTCATCGTATAGATTTTGAGTTATGTCAAAATCAACTTTTCAGAAAAATAATGCCATAATCGTTATAAAACTATAACGGTTTATTTAAATAAATAAAAGGATTTTAAATAAATAAAATTCGAATGTCCATTAGAAAAATCTAGATATGAGTTATAACATGAATATGAACTCAACTAAATGGAATGAAATGATTTTTGAAACAAGAATCATATTTTTATTATTTGCCTGGAATCAACCAATTTGGCAAAAGTGATCGGGAAACGATTGCCAAGATAAATCAAGTGATCTGGCAATGATTGCCAAGTTATTTAAAGTGATCGGAACTTGGCAAATCGCCAGATTTGGCAAGTGATCGGAACTTGGCAAATCGCCAGATTTGGCAAGTGATCGGACACGAGAAAATCAAGTGATCTAGCAATGATTTCCAAGTTATTTCAAATGATCTGGCAAATCGAGTTATGAATCGAATTCGAACTTGGATAAGTAAACTGGACTTGTGAATTCGTATTCGAATTCGAATATGAAACTTGAATTGAAATTTGGAATTTCAATTAGTTAATAAGAAATTTAAAAGTTATTTGAACTTATTATGTTCAAGTATAAAAGTGAAATGGACTAAAGAGTTAATTAACAAAGTTGTTAACGAATTGAGTTAAAACGATCGGGTATAGTTGAAATAAATTGGACAGGTATAGATATACAGGAGACAGGTATGGGATAAGGTTAATGAACGTATATAAATAGAATGCCCGACAAAAAGGTATGTATTTCAATTGAATATGAGATTTTATGCGCCGTATCGGCTAGCCGCTTGGCTTTTTCTTTTTCTTTTTGAATGGAGAGGCCTGTGTGGCGGTTTGGGGATTTTCCCGATGCTCCTGGTACAAAGGAGGTTATGGAGAATTTTTTCGAAAATTTAAGGAGTTATAATATTTTTTGGTTAGAAATCTATATATCAATATATATAGAATCCTGTAAGGAAACGAACTTAAAAATAAAATATTATAAGAAAAAAGGAAATCGGAAACTTGGTAATAGAAAGAGAAATGTATATACGTTTTAAAAATGAATAATTGGTTTGTTGGGTGTTGATTATTCGAGTTAAGTGGCCCTGTCTGTTTTGAAGTTAATGATGTTTTCAGTCAAGGTCAAAGAGGTAATTATACCCCAACTTGATTGATTTCATTTTTAACTGATAAATAGCAAGGTTCAGTCTCAAAGAGGAATGTTTGAATAAGAGTTAGTTGAATGCAGTGTTTTGGGTTGTCGTGACGATGTTTTACACAACATTCGTTTTAACCCAAGGAAGTGAAATTTTGGAAATATGATTATAAATATTTCCTAAGTCTAAAAATGAATGGTCGTGAAAGAGATAAGTGATTGGAATATTTTCCAATTATAAATAGAATATATTTTCTACGTATTGAAAATAAAAGAAGACGATATATGGAAATGTTTTCCAATTAACATAAAAGGCCAAGATAATTATCGAAAATATTTGGTTAACAAATATTGATAAGGAAATGGATAAGATATTTAATTAATGAAATATTATTTAAAAAGCCTAGTTATTTGTTTGATATGTTGAATGAACACTTATTTTTTTTTTGATAGTTAAATCACAGACTATCGAAGTTTTGACCATCATTGTCAATATGGAGAGACCGGTTGGATTCTTATCCAAAGAACCATTCCGTATTGGCATAAGCATTGCGAATCATATATGTCAAAGAAAATTAAAGACGGAGTAAAGTGCAAGGGCTGTTGTATAAGTCTTAGGTAGAGATTGCCTAGGATGGATGTATGGAATAGTGCCTTTGGTTTCGTTCAGTCCCTGAACGAACGTATATGGACGATTGTCTGACAGAATATTTCCAATGATCGCATATGTTGGACTTTACAAATATATATGGTAGCAACGGATTTATTCCCTTAGCATAATATCCAGAATATTTGTGTGAACCCAATTAATGATTAACGGATCTGATAATGTGGCATTTAAAGTGATCGTGTTATCAATGAATGGAAAGTAAGCGTAGCCTCAGGCCTCAACAACCGAGAAATGACAAAAATCGGGCAGGCAGCATGGCTATGTGGGTAGCTTCCATTAGGGTGTATCATCACCTATCTAGAGATTCATTTAATTCCTTATTATATTCGATGTTGTACCATTCGGGAAACGGTTGCTGATCCCAACCATTGGTGATATACATTCGATACACTCAAGCGAAATGAGTGGTCGGTCATGTGTGGCTGAGTTGCAAGATGTTCTTGTTGAACTCGGTGTATTCTCCTCTAGAGATACACTAGCGGCAGGTGGTTTCATACCTTGTCATAGTTGGAAATTCATTACCCAATAAGTGCTTGCGGTTTTGATTGTATATTATATATGTGGAATGTGAGATGTAAACGTTCCACTAGATTGTTATTTATTTGATTTAGACACTATTATAATATCAAAAAAGTTTTGATATAAAGTTTATCCTTTTCTTTCAAAAGGATTTGAAAGTTAAATCAAGTGGTTTGGATTCTCATAAGGGAAAAACCCGTTCCATGTTATACGGCGTGGTCTTTTGAGATATCATTTAGTTTCTAAAACTGTTTTAAATTGTTTACTCATACCAGTCCCATGACTGACCTGGAGTTTATTTTGTTTTGTTTTACCTAAACTCTTGGGTGCCTAAATTTGTTCGGGCAGTCAAGTAGTTCAGGATTTTACAGATTTATCTGAAGGAGCATGGAGCAGGAGGCTTCAGTGTTAGTTATATAGAGTGTTGTTCCGCTGTGTTGTTAGTGTTGTACTCTGATAATGATATGTGTATACAGTACAAATTTTGTATTTCTAAAGATATGATGCATTATATTTTGTTCCGCTGCGATGTGAGATTCTGTGTTGTTTTTTCTGTTCTTCTTCTACCTTTTCTTCTAAAAAAAATGATTCGTATTTTCGTGATATTCGGGTTGGACGTATGACGTATATAGTCAACTCTGATATTATGGATTTGCGGGCCATTACAGTTAGTATTAGAGCTTAGGTTGAGCGAACACATAGGCTTTGGTGGGATTGTGCTCATTAGAGATAGGGTCAGCAGTACCCTTGAATGAGTTGAGTGTATATATGTACGAGAGTGCGTATTTGTAAATTGATATAAAAGAAATTGTTTTGTATTGTGTTGGCTAGTCTGTTGAGTAGTTTATTAATTCTAATCGATTCATGGGATGCCAGGAAGTCGATAGAAAATTCTAAACACTTGAACAGAGAAATTCAACATAATAATGTTTTAAGTGGGTAAATGAAAATAATTTTATCCAAAATTCTATTTTATTATAGAAAGGAATAATTATCTGAAATTATTATAATACATGGATGTGTTGGTTGTTATTATAATCAACTAAGATTATAAGAAATGAAATGGTTATATATAACCAAGTAGAATTTGTATAGAAATAAAATATACATATGTGATAAATTGAAATTGAATTCCAACCAGAATTCAGAATTTAAAATCCTGGGAAGTTAGGAAAATATTTTCCAAAGTATATTAAAGCAATAATGCTTTGTCTTGAAAGGATTTGTGAATAAAAACCATTTTTGAATGGGTTTTGAAAGTAATTAAGCACTGAACTCACTTCAGTGGCTGGAAAATAATTCTGATGATGATTGCAAACATCATCAGTGTTCATTTTCGAGTTTCTAAGTGATGGATTGCTACCTTAGAAAAGTTTTGGATGGAAATTTGTTTTAAAGGAAAACAAGTTAGTTTGAAAATTCAAATGTTTTGAATTTGAGATAGATATAAATATATGTATATAATTATATTATTTCAAAGAAGATTTGAAATAAGAACCCAGGAATTTGAATGATTGAAATAAAATTTAACTTAAGTATGTAAAATAGACCGAAGTGAATAAATTGATCAGAATCAATTTAAAATAAAATTGGATTGCATATGAATGGAAAATGAATTGAACGCGAATAACTTGATTGTAAACTGTTCAGATAAAATGAATATAAGCATATTTGATCTTCAATGTGAATGAAAACCAAAAGTTTTGGTTAGAACTAAATAAGCTGAAATATAAAAGTTGAGTTCAGCATAAGTGGAAAGTAATAGGTTAGTACCACTTTTTATACCTTAGTAATTTTGGGGACGAAATTCTTTTAAGGGGGAAGAATGTAATGACCCGAGTTTTCGATCAACTAATTTTAAATATTTAATACGGATTTAAACATTTAGTTGATAATATAAATGAATTATTTATATTAAGTTATCAATTCTTAATAATCAATATCGATTTAATATCGAAATATGATTTAATTTAGAATAAATAGAATTATCGTAATACAGAAATAATTGAATTCGAAATTCAATATTGAATCGAGACGATTCAGAGATGATCAGTACAAACTTCTGTTTGAATTAGAATAATAATATTAATTTATTATCGAGAAATTTATGGTTTGAAATTCAATTTATATCAATTTAAAATTAATATCTTCTCCGTATGATCGAATAAGGCTTTGAAACATGCCCCAGTGTGTTCAGAATAGTGGTATTACCCTAAGAATGTCAGTTGGTGGGTTCAGATAGGAGTTTAGAATCACAGGGTAAATTTAAATTAAATAAAAGCGGTTTAAAACGAAATCGTGCCTTGTTTATTACCACCAATTAAAACGAAACCGTGCCTTGTTTATTACCACCAATCAAAATATAAACATGTGCCTTCTTAATGACCACAAAATAAAACACCTATGAGTTTCTTTCCTCACCACTAATAAAAACCAACTCGTGGCGTTGTATTGCCCATTCTTTCACTCCATAAAAGGGGCCGGTCCCCTTAGAATCAAACTAACAAAAGCTTGAATTAATAAAGGGTCCGCGCTCCACCAAAGTAAATCGAAATTGAATCCTTCGTATTCGAATACCAGGGGTGTATGAGATGGAGTACGGGTTGTTCTAATTTGGTAAGGTCGAAGGGAGGATGTTGTGGGTACTGGAAGGCGGATCGATGGGATAACGAGATCGCGATGTTGAATTTTGGATCATCGCGAGTTCCAGATCTCGACTTCAAATAACAGTGAAGGCTGAGCGTTCGTGGGTTAAGGAGATGGGTTTATCATTGTTGCAGAGGAGTTCGACTGTGTCGATGACAAGCGATGGAATGACAACAACCATGGTTTCTGGTCATCGCGATGGATATCAGGAGTGCGAGTTCGATGAACACGGTGATGGGAAAATAGGTCTTATTTGACTTCGCTGTAGGCAGGAAGGAAGCAGGACAGTGGTTCGAATGGATGGACTGAGGTGGAATTGGCATGTACTGATGAAGTTGGCAGTGGGATTTGAATATGAAGTGTTCGTTGAAATGTCATAGTAGGGTTGATTTCAGTTTTGGGATATTCAGAGATTTGTTCAACTTTTGGTCGAGTAAAATGCGGTAACCATAAGGTATATATTTATTTTTAACAAAATTTAAATATGTAGGATAATTTATTTAATTTTGTAAATGGTTAATTTAAATAAATAGTCGTATAATCGTGAAATATATAATCATAGGTAATGGATTCATAGTCAAGACGGTATGGGATTTTAAATGGATACTCGGCAAATTAAAATTCCGGTGAGTAAATCTCACTTACCTTTTAGTTAGAATTATTTTTATCCATTAAAAATAATTATTTGTTGCTTGTTTAAATGCTTTCTGATTGTTTAAATATATATTAGTTATTTAGGGTTCACTATTATATATATATATATATTGGGTGATTGATTTGGATTGATTCCCGCAGTCTCATTAGCGGATGCCCGCAGTACCATGAGCGGATGATTTCCCTATGCTCCCCACAAATATATATTAGTGGATGACCTTCATACCGCGATATCCTGCCTCGAAGCAGGATGGGTATTATTATGTTGACTAACGTCTGTGGATGCAGGAAAACAGGTTGGAGGAATCCGACTAGATTCCTCAAAGATATATTATCTGTTTGTTTATTTGTTTGCATATATACTGTCATATATGATGTGTTAGAAAAATTGAAATAAATAATTGGTTGTTTGGTGTTTAAATATCACTGGGCCTAAATGTTGATATTTAAAAATATCATGGAAAGGAATTTTTCAGATTTAAAAAGGGAATTCTATTTTTCTAAAATAGAAATTTGAAATTCGAAGAAAATAGAAATATTAACTTGTTTTAAAGAATAAAAACAAGTAGTTCATTTATAAATGAAGTTTATAAATAAAGTGAAATGAATTATCATGGGATAATTCAGAAAATAGAAATACAAGTGTGACTTTGGGAAGGGATTTTTTTTTTCCAAAGAAGATATATTTTTAATTGAAAGCGAGACTTGTCTAATAATGGTGTTTATAAATAAAATGAATAAATTATCAAGAGATAATTTGAATATAGAAATTCAAATGGAATTTGAATATAGAAAATTCAAAGAGAATTGAAATGGAATTTGAATAAAGGAAATTCAAATGGAATTTGAATATAGAAAATTCAAAGAGAATTGAAATGGATTTTGAATAAAGAAAATTCAAATATAGAATTTGAATATAAAAATTCCAATGGAGTTTGAATATAGAAAATTCAAATAGAATTGAAAATAGAATTTGAAAATAGAAAGTTGAAATCATTTCGAAATGGGAATGACGAAATATATTTCAGAATGCGGATTTTTAAACAGAATAGAAATAAATCCAAAGGGATTTATAATTTGTAAAAGGAATTGAAATTAAATATAGAAGATCGAAGTATAAATAAATTTATTTCCGAGTTAGGGGAAATCGACGATTTTAGAAAATTGGAAATATTTTGTTGAATTGGAAAAATGGATTTGGTATATATTAAATATATATCAGAATGGAGTTGAATTTATTTTAAACAAAGTTTAAAAGTTTATATATATAAATATAATTAAAACAAACTCGCCACGGCGAGGTAGTTCGTAAATTGGCAATTCGAACTTCAATTGAGTATACAGAAGTCAAATTAAGTCAGAATTCTTTGAAACAAGAATCGACGGGACCGATTGAATAATAGTTTTCTAATGAAAGAGAAAAATCTGGATTTCGTCTTATAGATTTTGAGTTATGTCAAAATCAACTTTTCGGAAAAACAGCGCCATAATCGTTATAAAACTATAACCGTTTATTTAAATAAATAAAAGGATTTTAAGTAAATAAAATCCGAATGTCCATTAGAAAAATCTAGATATGAGTTATAACATGAATATGAACTCAACTAAATGGAATGAAATGATTTTTGAAACAAGAATCATATTTTTATTATTTGCCTGGAATAAACCAATTTAGCAAAAGTGATCGGGAAACGATTGCCAAGATATATCAAGTGATCTGGCAATGATTGCCAAGTTATTTAAAGTGATCGGCACTTGGCAAATCGCCAGATTTGGCAAGTGATCGGACACGAGAAAATCAAGTGATCTAGCAATGATTTCCAAGTTATTTCAAGTGATCTGGCAAATCGAGTTATGAATCGAATTTGAACTTGAATAAGTAAACTGGACTTGTGAATTCGTATTCGAATTCGAATATGAAACTTAAATTGAAATTTGGAATTTCAATTAGTTAATAAGCAAGTTAAAAGTTATTTGAACATATTATGTTCAAGTATAAAAGTGAAATGGACTAAAGAGTTAATTAACAAAGTTGTTAACAAATTGAGTTAAAACGTTCGAGTATAGTTGAAATAAATTGGACAGGTATAGATATACAGGAGACATGTATGGGATAAGGTTAACGAAGGTATATAAATAGAATACCCGACAAAAAGGTATGTATTTCAATTGAATATGAGATTTTATGCGCCGTATCGGCTAACCGCTTGGCTTTTTCTTTTTCTTTTTGAATGGAGAGGCCTGTGTGGCGGTTTGGGGATTTTCCCGATGCTCCCGGTACAAAGGAGGTTATGGCGATTTTTTCCGGAAATTTAAGGAGTTAGAATATTTTTTAGTTAGAAATCTATATATCAATATATATAGAATCCTGTAAGGAAACGAACTTAAAAATAGAATATTATAAACAAAAAGGAAATCGGAAATTAGGTAATAGATAGAGAAATGTATATACGTTTTAAAAATGAATAATTGATTTGTTTGGTGTTGATTATTCGAGTTAAGCGGTCTTGTCTGTTTTGAAGTTAATGATGTTTTCAGTCAAGGTCTGAGAGGTAATTATACCCCAACTTGATTGATTTCATTTTTAACTGATAAATAGCAAGGTTCAATCTCGAAGAGAAATGTTTGAATAAGAGTTAGTTGAATGCAGTGTTTTGGGTTGTCGTGACGATGTTTTACACAACATTCGTTTTAACCCAAGGAAGTGAAATTTTGGAAATATGATTATAAATATTTCCTAAGTCTAAAAATGAATGGTCGTGAAAGAGATAAGTGATTGGAACATTTTCCAATTATAAACAGAATATATTTTCTACGTATTGAAAATAAAAGAAGATGATATATGGAAATGTTTTCCAATTAACGTAAAAGGCCAAGATGATTATCGAAAATATTTGGTTAACAAATATTGAAAGGAAATGGAGAAGAGATTGAATTAATGAAATATTAATTAAAAAGCCTAGTGATTTGTTTGATATGTTGAATGAACACTTATTTTTTTTTGATAGTTAAATCACAGACTATCGAAGTTTTGACCATCGTTGTCAATATGGAGAGACCGGTTGGATTCTTATCCAAAGAACCACTCCATATTGGCATAAGCATTGCGAATCATATATGCCAAAGAAAATTGAAGACAAAGTAAAGTGCAAGGGCTGTTGTACAAGTCCTAAGTAGAGATTGCCTAAGATGGATGTACAGAATAGTGCCTTTGGTTTCGTTCAGTCCCAGAAAGAACGTATATGGAAGAATGTCTGACAGAATATTTCCAATGATCACATATGTTGGACTGTACAAATATATATGGTGGTAATGGATTTATTCCCTTAGAATAATATCCAAAATATTTGTGTGAACCCAATTAATGATTAACGGATCTGGTAATGTGGCATTAAAAGTGATCGTGTTATCAATGAATGGAAAGTAAGCGTAGCCTCAGGCCTCAACAACCAGGAAATGACAAAAATCGGGTAGGTAGCATGGCTATGTGGATAGCTTCCATTAGAGTGTATCATCACCTATCTAGAGATTCATTTAATTCCTTATTCTATTCGATGCTGTCCTATTCAGGAAACGGTTGCTGATCCTAACCGTTGGTGATATACATTCGATACACTCAAGCGAAATGAGTGGTCGGTCATGTGTGGCTGAGTTGCAAGATGTTCTTGTTGAACTCGGTGTATTCTCCTCTAGAGATACACCAGCGGCAGGTGGTTCCATACCTTGTCATAGTTGGAAATTCATTACCCAGTAAGTGCTTGCGGTTTTGATTGTATATTATATATGTGGAACGTGAGATGTAAACGTTCCACTAGATTGCTATTTATTTGATTTAGACACGATTATAATATCAAAAGAGTTTTGATATAAAGTTTATCCTTTTCTTTCAAAAGGATTTGAAAGTTAAATCAAGTGGTTTGGATTCTCATAAGGGAAAAACCCGTTCCATGTTATACGGCGTGGTCTTATGAGATATCATTTAGTTTCTGAAACTGTTTTAAATTGTTTACTCATACCAGTCCCATGACTGATCCGGAGTTTATTTTATTTTGTTTTACCTAAACTCTTGGGTGCCTAAATTTGTACGGGCAGTCAAGTAGTTCAGGATTTTACAGATTTATCTGAAGGAGCTTGGAGCAGGAGGCTTCAGTGTTAGTTATATAGAGTGTTGTTCCACTGTGTTGTAAGTGCTGTACTCTGATAATGATATGTGTATACAGTACAAATTTTGTATTTCAAAAGATATGATACATTGTATTTTGTTCCGCTGCGATGTGAGATTCTGTGTTGTTATTTCTGTTCTTCTTCTACCTTTTTGTTCTAAAAAAAATGATTCGTATTTTCGTGATATTTGGGTTGGACGTATGATGTATATAGTCAACTCTGATATTATGGATTTGTGGGCCATTACAATTACATATTTATTGGTGTCACAGCGTCTTATTTTTCTTAGTCGGAGCAATGCACACTCATGACTCCGTCGGAACGCTCCCGTACCCACCCCTCTTTTGTGACTTTTACTATCCAATTCAATAAAGTGTGCCCTGGCCCCTACCTAGTGTGAGGCCTTCTAGTAAATACCAATAGGGATACTGGCTGATATGGGTTCCATACACCAAGATTTACACAAGCCGAACCCCCTAAGCTTGTGTCCTCAAGTAACTTGGATTTTATGCATCTCAAAAACCGGATACAAACAATAGGATGTGATACCTCTTTGGTTATTAATAATCAGGTTCTAACTTAGCAGGTTTAAGTTCATTAATAAGCATGGTTATAATTTTATTATGTGTGTACAACCCTTCCCCAAAACAGTCACCTTCCTAGATTTGTGTGTGCGTGTGTGTATATATATATATATATTAAGTTTCCTCTTCTTTACTTAATTACATCCGGTACTTACATTTAGCAACATGTTCTACTTATTCTTTTAAATTAATCCTAGCAGGTTTAACACGTTCGTATACCCTAGATTTACAGTCATAAGTCCTCAATATATGATATACCCCAATTCCCCTTTTTCATTGTCATCTCAAGTTATTCCCCAATTATATGCAGACTCATATCGGAAATGACCTAGGCTCTCGATGGCCTAGCTCAACGTAAAATAAAAAGGGAAAAAGTAAAGCAGAAGAAAAGAACCAAATCAAACTGTATACATAGGCATATAATCATGAATGTAAATAGAACTAAGCAGCAAAATAGGGATAACAGGATATACATGTGATATATAACAAATGAAAACTATATAGTTATAAAACATTGAATAGGTACATGTATAATATCAGTTTTAGGTTTATTATTGTCAAAATTACTATTTGAATTACCAGATCTGAAAATAACTGAACTTACAAAGGTTGGTTTAAAGAAAATAAAATGTCTCTTATATATATGCTGATGTTGTAGAAGAAAATCCTTTTATAGATTTGTTCTATAAGGGTAAAAATTGTCCAATTCAATCTAGGTTGAAGCAACATTCCATTATCTTCATATTTTTATTTAGAATAGAGGATTAAAGAAAGAATAATGAAGAAGGGTGTGCGGAAAAACAATGAGAATGCTAGCCTTTATATATATTACCTAGGACTATCCCATACCGTTAGATCTTTAGGTTTTAAAATCCAACCTATAACCACCCAACGAACCAGTTACAAAAACAGTCAACGTTCAGCAGGTAGAACCCGCCCAACATGTCACTGGGTCGACCCACTTTCCACCGGGGTCTACCCATGGGTCGACCCACCTACCCCTTGGGTCGACCCGACCCATGTTGGGTCGTCCCATAACGGTCGTCATTTCCACGTTCGTTCCCTGTTTGAATTATTTTGAATATATATATAACCCACTTATATGTATACAAACTTCTAAGGTTCATAACTTCCTCATACTTTACCTGTTTTATGCAAATTTCGGGTCTATCTGAACCAGAATTCCGAGATGAACGCAATGGTAAGGTCAGTTTCACTTAGTTCTAAATATATGTTTAAATAACATTCATTTTATTATCTTCACTGTATGATTAAAGTGTATTGAATTACATGGTGTTACATTCTCCCATACTTAAAGGATTTCGTCCCCAAAATCTCTAAGTCAAGAAGAATATTATAACTTATACAACCATCTACTCATCCATCAATCACAGGAATCTATTGTCCTTAAGAATTTCTAATGCTTGTATGAACATATGCAAAGGTGTGTATATATGTTCCTGTACTAATGCAAAGATCAGGCGTTCTACTGATTCAATTGACCTCCTTAATGCAAATTATGTATATGCCATGTAACCAATATGTATGCAAAAGAATCCTAGTACAACATATAAGCTATATGTGTGCACAATCATTCTCCAAAATGTGACATCCATATGATGATTCAGCCATTTTCATCCATTGAAAATTAAAAACCACACACATCCATATGCAGTATGAAGTGCTTGAGCCGATCTAGTACCTAGTGTGTGTATATGCATCCACAGGCAATCACTAGCAACCACTTGCATACACTTGCAACCATCAATCATATCATGTCTCAAACACATGTTTCCAACCATTGGTTTTCTTATTTAAGGATCAAAGGTTCGAACAATAGGATAAACATACTCGAATGATAGAAGAAAAGAAAATTAAAAGCTCGGAAAAGAAATTAGAAACGTACTCTCAAAAAGAAAAGGGTAAGAAGCGCCATTTTTTTTCGGGTTCCCACATTGCGTCTTCGCGGTCTTCTCCCCACTTTATTTTTACTAGTCTGATTTCTTTGTTGTGTAGTTTCTTTACCTCTGATCCAGGAATATGAGTAGAAACTCTTCTCATGGTTGTTTCCTTCTCAACCTCTACATCTTCAAGTGTGCTCGGCTCGACTACCTCTATCGTGTCGTGAAGAGATTTCCTCAAATGGGAAATGTGGAAAACATCATGTACGCCCGCTAGTCCGATCCTATAGGTTATCCGACCTATACTCTCCACTATAGGGAATGGGTCCATAAACCTAGGTGATAGCTTCCCCATCGAGCCAAAGCGAACTACATTCCTTAAAGGTGATACTTTGATGAAGACCATATCTCCCACTTCAAATTCCAAGTCAGTCCTCCTCCTATTGGCATATGATTTCTTCCGATCTTGAGCTGTCTTCATACGTCGGCAGATATCAATCTTCTCAAAAGTCTCCTGTATCATATCTGGCCTAAGTAGAAGTCTATCTGTAGACTCTCACCAACAAGTCAACGGTTGGCAAGGTCTTCCATAAGGTGCCTCGAAAGATGACATGCATATACTTGATTGATAACTGTTGTTGTAGGCATACTCAACCAACGGGAGGTGCTCCTCCAAAGTCCCTCCAAAATATAGAATACACAATCTCAAAAGATCCTCGAGAAACCTATTCATCCTCTCAGTCTGTCCATCGGTCTGTGTGTGATATGTTGTGCTCAAACGTAACGACGTACCTAGTGCCTCTTGCAAGCTCTTCCAAAAATTACTAGTGAAGATGGGGTCACGGCCACTCACTATACTAGAAGGAATCCCATGCAGTCAAACTATATCTCAAAGGTACACCGATGCAAGCCAAGTTGTTGTCCTCTTACTCTTGACAGGAACAAAATGCGCGCCCTTCATAAACCGGTCTACTATCACCCAAATACTGGTGTTGCCCTTCCTCGATCTAAACAGTCCATCAATGAAGTCCATAGAGACGCTCTCCTACTTCCATTGTAGGACATCCAAGGGCTGAAGTAATATGTCAGGCTTCTTTTGCTCAGCCTTTTCTCGTAGGAAAGTCATACATCGGGTTGCAAATTCCGCTACATCCTTCTTTATCCTAACCTAAAAGAAAACTCGCTTCATATCTCAATACATTTTGTTACCTCCTAGTTGGATATCATCCGAGAATGATGAGCCTCCTCAAGGACTGTCCTCAACCAATCTCAATCTCGGGGAACACAAAGCCTTCCATCTCGTCTTAGCCACCCTTTATCATCCACAGAGTATCTACTTAAGCGACTAGAGTCTCTCCTCTACTAAGCCTGTCCAAAATTTCTGCTATCTGCGGGTCATCTTTCTATGTAGATCCAATACGCTCCATGAAAGTAGGTTGTATTGTCAACGATGCTAACAAACAAGCATAAGATCTGTAAAAGGCTTAAAATTGAAAGTCGATATAAGCTCCAAGCTCTGCCTCTCTACAAATAGAGGACTCAAAGTCATCCTCTGTCTATTCAACGCGCCCGCCACTACATTACCCTTGTCAAGGTTATAAGTTATATTAAAGTCATAGGACGCTAGAAACTCCATCTACTGTTGCTGCCTTAGATTGAGATCCTTTTATGAAAACAAGTATTTGAGCAACTTATGATCTGTGTATAGCTCAAATCTCTCCCCAAGAAGATAATGTCGTCAAGACTACAATGGGAACACTATAACAGCCAACTCTAAGTCATAGGTAGGATAGTTCCTTTCATGAACTCTCAACTGTCTACTACCGTAGCATACTACCCTTCCCACTTGCTTCAACACAACACCTAGCCCTATGCCACAAGCATATGTGTAAATTGTAAAGGCCTAGCTTCCATCGGGTAAAGTTAGATCTGGGGCTGTTGTCAGAGCCCTCTTCAATCTCTGAAAGGCGTCTTCACGGTCAATGCTTCAAGAAAAAGCCAAATTCTTCTTCGTCAGTCTAGTGAGTGGGTCCAATGTCCTTGTAAAGTCCTAGATAAACTTTCTATTATAGCCCGCCAACCTAGAAAACTCCTCACCTCCGTTGCATTCTTTGGAGCCTTCCAATCTTGAACTGTAACGACCTTAGAGGGGTCCACCGCTATCATATCCTTGGAGACTACATGCCCTAGGAACCTTACTTCCTTTCTCCAAAAGTGAAACTTAGAAAATTTAGCCCTGAGCTAATGTGATCAGAGAATCCGTAAAACCTATCCTAAGTGTAGGGCATGTTATTCCTTATTCTTTGAGAAGATCAGAATGTCATCCACGAAGACCACCACAAACTTGTTCAGAAACTCCCTGAACACCCTACTCATCAAGTCTACAAAATATGCAGGTGCATTGGTCAACCCAAAAGGCATGACCAGCCACTCAAAGAAACCATCTGGAGTTCTGAAAGTAGTCTTATCTTTACTGTCCTTCGCCACCCTTAACTGATGAAATGCCATGGCCAAATCCATCTGCGACAAAACCGATGTGCCTACTAGCTGATCAAACAAGTCGTCAATCCTCAGGAGTGGGTGCCTATTTTTCTTGGTGAGCTTGTTCAACTCCCTATAATCCATGCGTAGACGACTGGAGCTGTAACAGCCCGCATTTTACGTATCGGAAGATCGTAAAATATTTTTATTTTATTCCCTGAGGGTTGGATCATTCTCATCTTTTGATATGTTGCTTATGGGGATGTGTGACATGTCCATAATTTTTACCGATTTTGTTTGTGACCATTTTTCCCCTGTCAGTCTTGTACTGGGCATAACTTTTGACTCAGGTCGAATCAGAGGGTGAGACCTGTGCCATTGAAAAGGAATTGATGATTCCCTTTCCGTAGAGTGGTTACATTAAGGATTTGGTTCAGCGGTTTGGGAGAAATCGCTGTTTTAAGGTTTTTCAGTTGGCTGTTCAGGTTTTGGAAGGCTAATGGGCTGATTTGGAGAAGGCCCATTAGAGGGTGGGTGGAGACTATAAATAGGGGGTAAGGGGTATGGAGAAAGGTTGGCATTTTCCATTCTCTTATGGGGAGGCTTTGATCTCCTCCTTCCTCTAACATCTTTCCACCATTAAAATTCCAAAATCCAAGGAGGGAAATCGAAGATCTACACCATAAGAGGCTAGATCAACATCGATTGAAAGGGAATTTCATCGGATCTAAGGGTTTTGTGCAAGTTGCTTGCTGATCGGAATCATATTTCATTGTTTTTGCATCGATTTGAAGAATTGGTGAGTGATTTACATCTCTCATTCGGATGCATGCAAGTATATGGGTCTTATGTTGTTAATTTCATCATTTCCATGTTATTTTCCTTAGATCTACACCATGCTAAGTTTATTTTACATGCGAATCACTTTAGGATCTGATCTAGATAATTTAAATGGCAAGTTTCATGTTATTTCATGAGTTTATGCAAGTTAGATCTATATATTGTGTTCATATGTTCAATTATCATGTTTTTGGGAAATTTATGTGTTTTGATGGAAATTGTTAGATTGGTGATATTGTTGGTTGCATAACATGTTTGTGGTTGCGTTTGGATGAATTGGATGAGCCGATTTCGTCGGATTCGTCGTTTGGCGAAGTTTAGGTCGAAATCGAAGTCGAAATGGAGCTGTGCAGGTTTCTAGTCGGTTTTGGAGCTAGTCGGGTCGGTTGAGGCAGTCTGATGGCTCTGGTCGGTCCAGAAGGGTCTGGACTGAGGTGGTCGGTCACGTTATGGCTTGGGGAGCAAGTCAGGGAGCTGGTTGGTTGGAATGGAGGCATCGGGGTCGGTTTTGACTGTCGTCCTGGAGCAATGCTGGTCGGTTTTAGCTTGGTCGTTCTGGAGCAGCTGGTTGGTTTTAGCTTGGTCGTTCTGGAGCAGCTGGTCGGTTTCAGCCTGGTCGCTCTAGAGAAGTTGGTCGCTCTGGAGAAGCTGGTCGATCTGGAGGAGCTGGTCGATTTGGTGGAGCTGGTCGGTTTCACCTGGTCGGTCTGAAGGAGCTGGTCGGTCAGATGGATGCAAATCCTGGTCGGACAGATAGAAGCATATCCTGGTCGGTTTTGACGGGGTCGGTCCAAAGCTGCATGGAGGCGGGTCGTTCTGGAGAAAGGCTGGTCGGTTTTTGGCTGGTCATTCTGGAGCAAGGTTCTGGTCGGTTTTGGCATGGTCGTTTTCTGAAAAAGTACGTTTTCGGGTACGACTCGGGTACGAACCAAAAAGGTCTGAAAAAAAATATTTTTCGGGGGCAACCCCCCGAACCCTAGCCGCAGCGCAGTGATGTGTTTTGGTTCGGTGAAGGCGTGACTTCGAGGTGATTCAAGTAGGAAGGTTCGAAGTGGTGAATGTGTTCGTTGATCAAGGTGGAACAACGAATGCGGTGACAACTCAAAGGTCGTGAGTTGGTGGATAATGGCTGCTTGAGAAGGTTGCTTGAGCAATGAAACATCGTCAAGGTTGGACGATTAGAGATGCGAAGGCCGAGAAGTCATCGTTGTTGTAAGTTCTAGCAGGCTCAAAGCAGGGGTACGATGGGTATCGTTGAAAGGCCCAAAAGACCGGTTGTTGGTCGAGTACCCTGGGTCTTTCTGGTTGGGGAAAGGCCTAGTGTCAAGGTTGGACATTGCCAAGGTTGGGCATATGGAGTTCATGCTAGAACTGGGGTTACCATTAGCCCTTGACATATGGCAAGGTTGGCCGTCAGACGATAGTGATGATTTCGAAGCAGGATTGGCGGTGATAGCCAGAGTCTGTCATGCATGCTGGATGTTTTGCTTGTGCCATCTCACGTGGGTTATCCAACATCGAAGTAGATGTTCCTTGAGTGCTTGTCTGATATTGGTTTCGGCCTCTGGGGCTTGTATTCGAGGGATGTTGAATTCGACTAGGATGATTTACATGAGATATATAATCTCGATGCCATGATTGCTATTGCTGGTTGTTTCTGTTTTCCATGGATAAATGATTGTTCTGGTTTCTATGGATTAATGGTTGAAATGCTTGGTAAAGGCTATCACTGTCCGATGTGGGGAAGATAAGGTTGAGTTCTTCTCTGGTGATGTGGGTAGATAAGTTGTTCATTTACTCATTCTCATATGCTTTCTTGTTGAAGTTTGTTAGCTGTATTATCGCTCACTAAGACTATTGTCTGACTCAAGGTTTTATGTCTCCTCTTATTACCTTGGGCTGTTCATCCGGTTGTGGATGGGCAGACTAAGTAGCATGTTACAGGTAATGGAGCTTAGTGATACGAGGAAGCTGAGCGATGACGAGCAGGAGGCTGGCGTACCAGTTTTATTCTATCTATTACTTCTGTTTCCGCTGTTGAGTTGCTTGAGAGTTGTAGTGAGGCCTTATGTACAAACTTGGATATCAGTTGGATAATCTTTCTGGATGTTGAAAGAGTTTCAAAAGTTTGCTATATGATACCTCATTACTATCACCTGTTGTATATGTTCTATTATATTTTATCCTTGCGCTGTGAGTTCTACGACAGGTTTCGATGTGTTCACTTACTATGATGATCGTCCATAGCAGCCTGGCACGCCTTTCAGCGCATTATTCCTCTTGTTTAGTGCGGGGGTTATGGGCGGTCGTTACAGGAGCTCCTCATTCTGATATACTCCATCTAATGAACACCTTCTAAAGTAGCTCCCTTACTTGCTTGCTAAGCTCTCCCCTTTCCCTAGGAGTTATTTGATGCACAGGCAATGCGACTGGCTTTGCATTATCCGCCAAGTAAATCTGAAAGTCTATCTCACGTCTCGGAGGTAATCACCTAACCTCATCAAATATGTCCAGAATATCTCTGACTATGTGTAGTGATCGTATGAACACCTTCTAAATTAGCTCCCTTACTTGCTTGCTAAGCTCTCCCCTTTCCCTAGGAGTTATTTGACGCACAGGCAATGCGACTGGCTTTTCATTATCCGCCAAGTAAATCCGAAAGTCTATCTCACGTCTCGGAGGTAGTCACCTAACCTCATCAAATATGTCTAGAATATCTCTGACTATGTGTAGTGATCGCATATCATCGACAGAAGTATCAACCAGTTCTAGGAAACTGAGCATAACTGATCCCTTTGGGTAACATGAAATCTCGAGAGTTCTCCCTTAGCACGCCAATAGCTTCACAACTCACAGTCTAGGATGGAAACATACATGGTTATCCAATCCATTCCTAGAATCAAGCCATAGCCCATAAAGCCAAGAACATACACGTCGCACTCAAACTCGACGCCTAAGATAGAAATTCTAAAACCCTAACATATCATGGATAAATGAGCCATACCTCCTATGGGGTTATAGACTACAACAGGATCAGAAACAATACTAGTACTTAGGTACAGAGTATCAACCACAAAATCGGATAAAAACGAATGAGAAGCACCAGAATAAAAGAGAGTCCTAATAGGATAGTCAAAAAGGGAAATAAGACCTTCGACTGTGAGTTTCCTACCTCAGTATGGTCGATTAGCCTCGAGATCATGCAGTTGTTCTCCACCAGAAGATCCTGCCCCGTCCTTGTCCCTACTTGCTTGGGCATTGCTTAGTGAATTGTCCCACTTGATCATAATTGAAACAAGCTTTCTTCGTCTTTCTACATTCTCTTACAGAATAACCCAAAGCTCTGCAACCAAGGCACTTAAATTCTTTCTTGATCTGAGCCTTGTCAGGCTTCCATACTTTCTTTTGCACTCCCTTCTTGGGGCATCATTTCTTTTTCTCATTACTGGGTTTTGCCTCCTCAGCCGTGACTTCTTTCTTCCCATCCTTCCAGTCCTCATTCATTAGAGCTATCTCAACAAGCCTTTAGAAAGTCTCCCACATCTGTATATGTGACAATGCAGGTCCTTGGAGAGGTTGGTTCAACCCTCTTGCAAACCTAAGAGCCTTCTTATGGGGACTATTCACCAAGTTCAAACCAAATCACGTTAGCTGATTAAACTTGATAACATATTCCTTAACAGACATATCTCCCTGTTTTAAAGCAAAGAATCTCTCCATCTGCATATCCTCCTCTTCCCAAGACAAAAACCTCATCTCAAACCGACGTCTAAAATCATCCCAAGTAGCTACCGGCAATTCCGCCTGTGTCACCTCCCACCAGTAAGAAGCTTCGTCCTTACGTTGCCATGCGGCCATCTGTACCTTCATCATATCATCAAGCTCAAAAAGATCGAACACACTCTCGGTATGTCGGAGCCAATTGCGCGCCCCAACAAAACTCTCAGAACCATAAAACTACTTGCCACTCATTGCACAAGAATCTTTGCAAAACTTAGAAAAGTTGACTACACGAGGAGGTTGAGCTACTTCGGCTGCAGCTGGGGGTAAGGCATCTACTTAAACTCCGGTAGGTATCGTAGCCTCTAGATATCTACGAAAACATGCTGGTATCGGAATGCCCTCGGGAAGATTTGGTGCCCTGGACATGCTGAAAAGAGAAGAAACAAGGATTCAAAAGAAATTGACAAAATATTGAATATTGCTTGAGGGGATATGCTTTCCAAAAATAGGTTTTTTATTTGAAAATACTTTGCTTTTAAAAACAATTTTGCAAAACTTTTTCTCTAATCTTGTAACCTTCATCTTTGGTACCAAATGTGACACTCCACATCCGTTAATGTCACTTATAAGAAAATGCATTAAGTTTCGTGGACACAATAGGTGAATAGTAATAGAACTGCACAAGACAGATAAATTTAAGCACCAGAAAAGATTTTTAATTTATTAATAGATAAAGCAAAACACTGTCCCAACAAGTTACATCATAATACCAATTACATCATTAAATCAAGTACTCCAAAAACCATTTGTCTCATAATGTAAAATATTAGAGTGCCATAATACAAAGCCATATCCCTCATAATAAGCCACAAAATAGTATACATACAATCAAAACGGTACGTCACAGAAATTCTGGATCCAAAGTAGAAAAGAGAGAAAGTCCTATCACTGCGGAACACTATCACCTCGAGGACCTGGGGGGGGGGGGGAGGAAGAGAAAGGGGAGAAACAAAAGAGGTCAGACATAAAGTCTGGCGAGTCCAATGACTTCTAGTATAAGAAATAAATAAAAGCATTAAGACAACTAAATACGACTGGATGGGAGAATACAGTTAACTTAACAAATAACAGGATAAAATAAGATTGAATAAAGCTTCTCATTTATATCCCCAAACTCAAGATTACCTTAACTTTGCACTAATACTAATATAACAGGATTATCAGGATTAGGTCTTTAACCTACTTACTTAACAGCAGGATTACTTATCAACAGGTTTATATATAACAACAGAATTACATAACAACATGATTAGGTATACCCTAATTACATAACAGTAGGATTAGGTGTACCATAATTACTAGCCAAGCGATCAACTCCTTACCATGTAAATATCTTGTGCCAGCCCCATAGTAAGGTGTATCACTCCCTAAAGTGGCCACATAAGACACAGACCTATTTAGTGGTGCTACAACATCTTATTTTCCCTAGTCGAACCGATGCACGATCATAACTCCACCGGAACGCGGCTGTACCCACCCTTCTTTTGAACCTCTTACTATCTAGATCAATAAAGCTTGCCTTGGCCCCTACTTAGTGCGAGGCCATCTAAAAAATATCAATAGGGATACTGACCGATATGGGTTCCACACAGCAATATTGACAAAAGCCAAACCCCCTAATATTGTATCCCTAAGTAACTAGGATTTTAAGAGTCTCAAATACCAGATGCAAACGATAGGACGTGAGACCTCTTAGCTTAGTAATAATTAGTTTCTAACTTAGCATGTATAAGTTCATTAATAAGCATGGTTGTAATATTATTATATGTGTGCAACCCTTCCCCAAAACAGTCACCTTCCCAGATGTGTGTGTGTTTTTATATAAATTAAGTTACCTCTTCTTTACTTAATTACCTATAATACTTACATTTAGTAACATGTTCTACTTAATCTTTTAAATTAAACTTAGCAGGTTTAACATGTTCGTATACCACCAATTTATAGTCATAAGTCCTAAATATATGATATACCCCAATTCCCCTTTTTCATTGTCATCTCAAGTTATTCCACAATTATATGCAGACTCATATTGGAAATGGCCTGGGCTCTCGATGGCCTAGGCTCAGCGTAAAATAAAAAGAGAAAAAGAGAAGCAGAAGAAAAGAACCAAATCAAATTGTATACATAGGAATATAATCATGATTGTAAATATAACTAAGCAGCAAAATAGTGATAACAGGATATACATGTGATATATATAACAATTGAAAACTGTATAGGTATAAAATAGTGAATAGGTACATGTATAATCTCAGGTTTAGGTTTATTTACTATCAAGATTACTTTTTAAATTGTCAAATCTAATAATAACTGAACTCATAGAGGATGGTTTGAAGTATACAAAATGTCTCTTATATATATGCTGATGTTGTAGAATAAATTCCTTTTATTGATTTATTGTAGAAGGGTAAGAATTGTCTAATTCAATCGAAGCCAAGTCAGGGTTCCATTATCTTCATATTTTTATTTAGAATAGAGGCTTGGAGGAAGAAGAATGAAGATGGGTTTGTGCATGGAAAAACTGTTGGGTACAACAATGTGTTGTATGATTTTTGTTTGATGATAACAAACATATGATATTATTATTTAAATGTGTTTGTAATTGTACTATTTTATTTTTCATTTCATAGGAATAAATATTTATTGAATAATATATTAGTGTACGCAATTGTATATTCACACGGTTTATTTATTCAAATAAATATTTTATTTCAATATTTAAAATAGTACAACATTCAGACTCCACTATTGTATATTCACAGATATTACTTCACATGACATTGTACTCGTAAATAAATTACGATAGACAAATTTGTTTGAACACAATAAAATAACATTTTATTTCAATCAAATCTGTTTATTACAAATAACAATACAATTTTATTCACGTCTACAATCGATTTCATATACACAGATGCCTCATTACATACATCACTCATCACTCGGTACATTTTCATATACACATCATTTACTGACACACACTGACATTGTCTTCTATCTTCTTGCCTTCACAGCACTTCACAATCCATCCTGTCACCATCTGCATACCTGTCACAAACACAAAAACACACATGCAGTAAACTGGAATAAGAATAAAATTAAATACAAGCAAATAAAAATTTATTTTTAAATTTTATTTGCCTCAAAATTACATTGTGCTTCTCATCATTTTTCTAGACTTGGTCTGATATACAGGGACAACAAAATCAGTCTGATGGCTGCATATACACACGTGTATAAATATACACGTGTGCACTGCCTCGCCAATCAGCAAGCAACTGAGGAGTAGCCACGTGGACCATCTCGATTCAGTGCAACAATAATAAATGTTGTCGAGTCTCAACATATTCATAACTGGATAAAGTGACACAAATACAATGTTCAGAAATGTGGTCGAGCACAACCAAGAACATGATCAAAGTCAGTTCATGTTTCAATTTCATGTCCAACACAGCAAGTATAACAGCATGGACCAAGAATGATCATGAGCAACTCAGCAACAATGTCAGGCAAAACAATGAAACTAGAAAAGTCAGGTGGTGCAACATCAAGGGACTGAGCCAACATAGTGAAGCATGGTGCATATGAATGAATGTACAAATGTACAAGTTTGGTTCAGGCATGTTACATGCTCGTGAACAAGATCAGTTTTTTGATATGCGGCAGCATACAAGAACAAGCTAATGTGACATGTTCAAAGGCAAGACTTCATGCAGTATTTACACACAACAGTACAAGGAATGGATGCACATGTGTGAAATATCAAGGGTGCCAATATACAAATGTGAATAAGGCAGCATTGGTGATGCCATGATACATGTAAAATTAAGGCATCAATGTCATGTACAAACTCAATACACTGAGCAAAAGGTCAAAACAGCTCAAGCATGGAGCACAAGTTGTTCAACCTGGTTTTTCAAGTAACAAAAGAATATATGAAGCAGCAAGTTCATGAGAATGGTAACAACATATTAGCGAGGCCAAAACAGTGGTGTATATCTCAATAAAGCACTAGCTCGAACAAGTATTTAAAGGTGAAATTCTCAAGCCAGTAAACAAGCAAACAAAGATGTTGTACAAATACACAAATATGAACAAGTCAAAACAGTTCAAATCTGTGAGATGATGCTCAACAGATTCAAGTGGACATTTCAAGTGTTAAGTATATGATGCAGATGTATCAACATGACAGTGTACACACACATACTTATATGATCAGTGTGTATGGTCAAACAAGACATTGGCAAATATGCAGAAGCACAAGTATAATCAAGTATCATGTTTGATGACATATAAGGATATGGCAAAACAAGTAGCAACAGCACATAACAATGCACAAACAAGGATTTGCTTTCAAGAGTGTTGAATACAAAGACCACAAGTACAATTTTAACAAGAACACATGAAGCACAGAAAGGCAAAGTGTAGTATCTGTTCTTATATAATGAGACGACCCGATTTCCCGTTCTCACGGAAACAAGGTTATCTTTGGAATATAACACATAAACATAAAATAGCAGAACAAAATTAAATAAATACACCAGATAATGAACAATAAAATATACTGGATAAAAGTAATCATCAGAGTTACACAGTATACAGGATCTTACTTAGTACAAATGCAGTTCAGCTATACATAAATGTCTACAGCGGAAATAAACAAAATATGTACAATAGGAGCTGAACAGCATAAAAAGAAATAAATGATAGAATCCATCTTCAGCTCCAGCTATCCAGAAAGAACCAGCTAAACCTGAATACAAGGCTGCCCGTGTAGAAAAAGGGGCACCCGAGTTTGAGAGTGAAACAAACTACGAGTCAGTCATGGGACTGGTATGAGAAATCTACTCAACACATATATAATTGGCTAATCACAGGACCACGCCACTTTCGTGGAACGGGTTTACTCCATTGGATTGCCAGTGCTTTAAAACAAATCTTTCTTTTAAACATCGCTATGCTTTTTATAAAAATGAAGCCGTTATAAGACTCAGTTCCCATCACACAATGCAACGCAAACCGGAGGATAGAGTTTTTACCTTATAACGGCCAAAATATGGTTGATACGAATAAAACAAAGGCATTTGATATTATTGCTAGTGTTTATATGTTTTGAAAACAATTTCAAATCATAACTATCAATCATAGACGACATGAGCGTCCCATGCCACTATGTCGCCAAATATATATATACAATCGAAACCGCATCGTCGCGTATTTGGAAATTGGATTTCCGTCATGAACCAAGGCAAAAGATAGTCCTTACCGAATTCGAGACTGCCTAGCCCGAGCCTCAGGGTCAGAGCGCATCGACCCTTGGATCGTCAGGGCCGGTCCACCGATGTGGATTAAAATGCCTGAACACTGCGTTTCCCCGCCCTTTGGGGCGTAAATGAGCCAACGAATGACTCCACCGGACCCGGATCGTCCGATCAAACCGAGGCGCCTCGCAACAGCAACAACCACATAGGTGAAAAGTATATAAATGTCAGGGCTGGTAGGTCACTGACACCACCCTAGCTAGGAAGAAACGCAGGCCCTCCCTGATGTCCTTCTCCCGTTTTAGGTTCAAACCGGGGTGTGAGGCTCGCGAATTCACGTTATACACAAAGCTACGCCACACAGGCGGTGCTTTGATCATCACCACAAGACTTTGCTTTTCAACAGAAGTCCTGATCTCTGCATCTTAGCATGCCACACAGAATAAATCCTATGTCAGACACACAGTCCATTTACAAGTCCGTTCTGGGTCTGAACGAAACCGGAGGCACTAAATACCTCGCAAACCCTTCGATCACCACGTACGTCTGGACGATCACCACTCATTATCCATATTTCGGGATGCCTCCCAATCAGGACCTCGGTTACCATCCAAACGAGGTGAAGATCTCCGGTCTTCGACCGTCGTCTTCATCTTCGACCTTCAATCGTCGGTCAATTATTCGAAATGAGAATTAACTCGGCCTTTTCAAATAATTCACGTATATTTAGAATTTCAAATCGATTTATTTCAATGGTTAAATTATTTGACAACATCACGTTTGTTCTTTATGTAATTTTCACACCAAACACATTCAACCATCAAACATCACATAAATCAAGCAAATTCAGTTTATTTCCATTCCATATCGCTTACGATATTTTATAACTATTTATCGCTATTTTTATTTATTTTAAAATAGCCATTTTATTCAAAACGACGCTTCGGGCCATAAGGCGGCCGTGGCGCTGTTTTTCTTCAGATTTGATTTACACATATATGAAAATCTAACCGTTGGATCTTCACAAAATTTACATCATTAGAAAGGTCTTTTCCAAACGAACCCAACGGTTCCAGTTTCGGGAAATTCCGACGGTCGGATCTCCCGGTACAATCGTTTGAATTTTCGATTTCAAAATACGAACTGCCGCGTCGTTATTCGATTAAATATAATTTTATTTATATATATAAATAAATATAATCGTTTCTGGCGCTGTTTTTCTTCAGATTTGAATTAAACATTCCAGACAATCCAACCGTTGGATTTTTACAAGGTTGGTGCCGTTGGAAAGATTATTCCAAGGCGAACCCGACGGTTGAGGTTTCGGGAAAATCCAATGGTCGGATTTCCCGTACTAGTCGTTTGAAATCACGGTTTCGAAATACGAACTGCACGGCCTCGTTTCGTTTTAATTTTATTTATATTTATATAGTTATATAAATATAGTTCATTCAAGGATTTCTATATCGTTTTCACTTCAAAAATTTTTCTAACACCTTAAATTTTGGAAAAATTTCGCCATAACCTCCCCTGCACCGGGAGCGTCGGGAAATCGCAAATAGCGTCCCGGTCCTTCTAATCTCAAAAAGAAAAAGAAGAAGCCAAGCGGCTAGCCAATAGGCTCAAAATCATCACCCAAACAAATCAGTAAATGTGTACCTATTTGTCGGGCACAAAATTTTATTCCTCTTCTCTAGCCCCTTTGCTATAACCTGTTCAAAGAATATTGCATGTACATATATATACAGTTCATATCATTTTTCATTTTCTATTCGATTTCATATTCGATTTCTATTTGGTTTAAAAACACCATTCATTCTAATGTTACATAAATAGGTGCAAATCATTTCATTAGTTAATTAATGAATATTTCAACTCATCTATGTTTATTTTGAACAAGTGGCTATTTTTAACACTTCGCGTTTTAACGATTTATGCATACAATAAAAATGTGATTTTTATTGTAAAACGATTCATTTCAAAACACTATTTTTCTATATAGTTCATATAGTCGATAAAAGGTGATTTTTATTATCAAACAATTTATTTCAAATTATGAATACCATTCAACACATGAATTTCTAAACAACGAATGAATATCAATTCAACACATGAATGTTTTCTATAGTTTTTATATATAGATAGAAATGTGATTTTTATTATCGAACTATTTATTTCAAAATATGAATACCATTCAACACATGAATTTCTAAACAACGAATGAATATCAATTCAACACATGAATGTTTTCTATAGTTTTTATATATAGATAGAAATGTGATTTTTATTATCGAACTATTTATTTCAAAATATGAATACCATTCAACACATGAATTTCTAAACAACGAATGAATATCAATTCAACACATGAATGTTTTCTATAGTTTTTAGATATCGATAAAAATGTGATTTTTATTATCGAACAATTTATTTCAAAATATGAATACCATTCAACACATGAATTTCTAAACAACGAATGAATATCAATTCAACACATGAATGTTTTCTATATAAGGAATAAATATAGTTTAAGCATATGAAAATAATTCAAACACACAAATATTATTCAAAATTTCGGCAGCATAACGGCAGGGTAGTTACACCGGCACCGTCCCTAGTACGGCTCCTCGCTCTACCTTAAAACCTCGCGGTTTTTGACAATGGGAAACATGCATCTAGTTCGCACGCAGGCGGCATGTATATATTTTTTTCATTTCCACAAACTTATCCTAAGTGGTTTCAACCAAATATTTCACAACCACAAATGGGTATTTTTCAACCACAATCAACCAATATCAATCACAAACAATCCCAAACAATCATTCGCTATCAATCAAATTTCCACAACAATTTCAATCAATAAATATCGTCCATGGTTTGTGGACGAGGGGCGTATATATATATATATATATATATATATTTATATATAGCAATTCACTTTTACTTCACACATATATATATAAATTTTAAATCAGAAATCTCACCAATAGCTATCCAACTGCACGACACTTTCTTTATAGAAATCTTCGCCTTTTGTCGCTTTCGCCCGTATTCTCTGCATAAGTAAAAATAGAATTTTTTTACTATGCTATTCAATATATAAAAATATGATTTTTACTTTTGCTTTCAACATATAAAAATATGATTTTTACTTTTGCTTTCAACATATAAAAATATGATTTTTACTTTTGCTTTCAACATATAAAAATATGATTTTTACTTTTATAAAAATGCAGTTTTTGAATCTTTTAAAATTCAGTTTTTTTTTTTTTTTTTTTTAAAAAATCCAGTTTTTTTTTTTACTTTATAAAAAATGCAGTTTTTTTTTTAATAAAAAATGCAGTTTTTTATTTTAATAAAAAATGCAGCTTTTATCTTTATAAAAAAAAATGCAGTTTTAGTTTTTTTTAAAAAATTTCAGTTTTAACTTTATAAAAATTTCTGTTTTAACTTTAACAAAATTGGTTTTTAAACTTTATAAAAAAATTCAGTTTTATTTTCTTAAATAAAATCAGTTTTAATAATGCTTTTAAAATCAGTTTTAATCCTAAAAAAAGAAAATCAGTTTAATCTTTTTAAATAAAATCAGAATTAAAATAAAATAGATAAATAAGATAAAACTTACAGAGGGGGCTCGATTTGATTCGACGGGGGGGGGGGGGTGTTCGAGAGGTCGGCGACAGCTTCGAGGTGGCGGCTTCGGTCTGGAGGCGTCGCGAGCTTGGGGTCTGGTGGCGGCTAGGGTCTTCGGGGTGTGGGCGCTGGGAGGAGGAGGCGGCTTCGAGGGAGGAGGAGGCGACTTCGTGGGAGGAGGAGGCGGCTTCGTTTCGCTTAGGGTTTTTTTTTTTTTTCTTTGTTTACCCGAAATCAAAGTGAACGGGGGGGGGGGGGGGGGGGCAGGAAGAAGATAAAGGGGAGGGAGGGAATTAAAATTATTTTATTATTTTATTATTTAATTTCGCAAAAAGGTTGACTTTTACATATGCCCTCGAAACGAGGCCCACCGCCTGTCGCCCATAGCGTTTCACCCCCATTCCAAATACAATGGGATATGTATCGCAAGCTGATTTGATCGTTACAATCAGTTTCCTTTTGAATTTTCATTTAAATCACTATATTGAATTTTAAACGTACATTTCAATTTACCGGGGTCACATACTAACTAGAAAAATTCCAGAAAAATATTTTCTAGCTTCGTATTGACGATACGGTACTAACAAAACTAGTTTCGTCGAATTCTGAGACCGTTTGAGAAATGGCCAATTTCCATTTGATTAAAATCAACAAAAACTGGTCAAACGCGTTTTCTTTTGCCACGCTCACATATTGACTCGAAAAATTATGAAATTTGAAACCTAACAATAACTTGACCCTGCGGATCCAACAAAAGTGGTTTCGTCGAAATCCGATGTCATTTGCAAAATGTCCATTTTTAAGGGCCTGAATTTCATAGCGACTATTCAGAATTTTCAACTGGACATCCCTTTTGATTCCCGCTATCAAATTTCGATTGGCCAGATTCGTTAGAAAGATATTATCAATTAGATTCCATTATTTTTGGTTTCACTAAAATTCGGATTGTTTTGCACCCGGTATATTCAATTGAAGTTTGAAATCGAAATATCGAACTACTGCGCCATTTTCAATTCTATATATAATTATAATTAATTATATTCGTTTTCAAATGTCGATTGAAACCCAGTTTTCATCGCCATTATCTAAAATATTTATTTTAAATATTTAAAGTACATTATTTTAGCCAATTTAAAAATTTTAAATTGGTTCAGATTTTCTGGGTCGTTACATATAAGTATTCAAGTCTAGGTACTATTCAAATTTATTAGCAAAGTTTAATTTTGAAAGGGACAACCAAAAATGAATTTTGAAGATCCTGAATTCAAGCTACACATTCGAAGTCCAAAAAGTTTGAAGATTTCAAACCCAATTTAAGGAACTTATCTCGAAAATTGGTGTCAAAACTTAAGGGAGTAACTCAAAATAGAAATCACGCAAGGACTTCAGATTTTTCACACAATATACATTCAAAATTTAAATAGAAGAAATCTCCAGAATTTTCAGAGCTAACTTGGCCGTATATACCAATTATATTGGGAAAAACAAATAAAAATTCACAGCTCTAATTTAGGGAAATATTCAAGACCAAATCCATACGAAATCAGAGATAATCTCGGATTTGAAATCCTATTTAAACACCCATCATCACAGGAAATAAATATCATCCAAGTTGAAGCACAATTAAAAAGAGAAATTAGAATTAAAAATCATACCAGAGAACAAGCAAGTAACTTGGATCCAAATCAAAGCATTTCAATTCGAACAAGCAACGAAGATAACCACATGAGATTTGACAACATCACTTAAGAAAGCAGCGGCCTTCAGATTCCAAGAGAATTAAAAACCCTAGATCACAAATCGCCTCTGCCGTTTTTTATTCAGAAGGAAACCCTAGGTGATCGGAGAAATGAAAATGTGGGTGCACCATTTCTAAAAGGGCCAGCCTATATTCAAGGAGTTTTTAAAAGGGAAAAGGACTAAGTTTTTATTAGTTTAAAGCTAGGGTTTTGCTTTGCTTTTAAGGTTTTTTTATTGTTTGTTTTTATTCGTTTCAATTTGTAATCAAATTTAGAGTTTTCTAGTTTGTCTCTAAAACTAGAGAGACGAATTACGTGGTTGGTAATTCGGGGAAATCTGGTTTTGGGGATTGAAACCAGTGCAGGGTTTTGAGCGTAGGGTTAAGAATAGTTGGGAGCGAGTGTCGCGAGTTTACAGGGGATTGTAAGTGTAGAGATTGTTTTATCTCCTAGTAGAAACCTTGGGGAATGCAGCAGTAGGCAGGGTTTTGCCGAAGCTGGGTATATCTGTGTGTTATTTATTTTCCTCATTTACTCTGATTATTACCTGTGATTGTTATTATTTACCATTCGACGAAAATTAGCGATAAACCCTATTGACCCCCCTCTAGGGTTAATTTAGATCCTATCAGTAGTATCAGAGCAGGTATTTTTTTTTAATTTTATTTTAACTCTAGAGTCGTGAATTTGTCTAATAATGCTTTTTCCGAGGGTAAGTCCATAGCTAGGCCACCAATGTTTAATGGAACTGATTATGCCTATTGGAAAGCTAGGATGAAAATTTATTTGAGTTCAGTCGATTATGATGTGTGGGATATTATCGAAACGGGTTATAGATCTCCTACAGTTATTGTTAATAATGTTGAAGTTCCTAAATCGAAAGATAGGTGGGATGCTAATGATAAAAAATTATTTTCAACTAATGCCAAAGCGATGAATGCTTTAATCTGTGCTCTTGATAAAACTGAATTTAATCGAATGTGAAACTGCGCAGGAAATATGGAATACGTTGGAAGTCACACACGAAGGAACATCTCAAGTGAAGGAATCTCGTCTCGCTCTACTCAGCAACGAATATGAAAAATTTTCTATGCAAAAATATGAAGATATAAAAGTGATGTATGGACGCTTCTCGTCACTAGTCTACAATGCAAAAGCTCTTGGAAAAACTTATACCGAAGTGGAATTGATTAGAAAAATACTGAGAGTACTACCGATGAATTTTGAAGCTAAGGTGACGGCAATTCAAGAATCAAAAGATCTGAATAAAATAAGCATGGAAGAGTTGATCGAAAATCTGATTACTTACGAGATGGAGTTAAAAGCAAGAGAAGAACAAAAGAATTGTGAATCAAAGAAAAAGACGATCGCTCTAAATAATACTGTTGAAAGTGATGGTGATGATCCCGCTGAAGAGCTAGCCATGGTTTTGAGAAAGTGGGCCAAAGGAAATTAGAATACACAAAAGAAGAATTCAAAAACTAACAAGTCCGAAAGTTCAGAAAGTTCAGATAATGAAGTGTTTTGCTACAATTGCAAGAAACCGGGACATATCAAACCAAATTGCCCACAGCTTAAAAATGAAAAGAAGAAGAAGTTTAGAAGAAAGAAGAAGGCTTTTGCTGCTACATGGGAAGACGAGGAAGGAGAAGAAGTTTCTGAAAGTGATGAAGAGGAAGCTGATTTGTGTCTCATGGCACAGTCTGAATCAGAAAGTAGTGAAGAGGATTCAAGTGAGGTATCGAATTTTACTTATAAAGATTTAATTTTAATGTGTCACGATCTCATAAAAACCATTGATTCTCTTGAACTAAAAGTTAAGAAATTGAAATCTGATAGGTCAAAACTAGTTGAAGAAAATAACAGTCTAAAAAGAAAACTTGAAAAAGTTAAAAATTCACCGTTTTCAGAATGTGAAAAATGTCAATTTTTGAGTAATGATCTTTTAAAATACAAAACTGATTTTGAGTTACTTAAAAGTGAAAACGCGAATTTAAAGAACGAAAATCATGATCTTGAGAAGGAGATTGAAAAGCTTAGAGAATCTGAAAAACTTGATTTTGAAATGCGAAAACAATTTGAAATTGAAATTTCTAAGTCCAACGCTAAAATCAAAGCACTTGAAAACGAAAATTTGGTTTGAAACAAACTAATGCTGAAAAAGGAAAATTTCTATTAATCGTTGTTCAAATTTAATGAAAGAAAATATCGATCTTAAATTTAAAATTCAAAGACTTGAGTCAACTTTGACTATATTTTCTAAAGGAGAGAAATCGTTGAATATTTTGTTAAAAAACCAATTTTTGTTTAGAATAAAAAGGGACTTGGTTTTGGATTTGATCAAGTTGAAAAACAAAATCCTAATGATTTTAAAAATCCTTTAAAGGGCTTTGAAAACGATCAAATTGAAATTTTAAAATCTAATAATTTCAAAGGGTTTTTAAATCATAAACAAAATAATAACTCATTTAAAAACAATTCATTTAAACATGTTTGGATTCCAAAAAATAACAAAATGATTTTGAATAAGTCTAAACGAATTTGGGTTCCAAAGGGCACTATTGTGGATAGTAATGGATTGTTATATAAACGGGTTTGGGTACCAAAACGTGTAAAAGAAGATAAGAGTGGTAAAACAACTTTTGTTAGACCACTCGATCCTATAAACATTTAGGTACCGAGGGAGGCTAAGGAACAACTGTGCTTAAGAGAGATAAAATTCAAATTGATTCATATTATCGAATTATTTGGAGTTCCTTAGCCATGCATTCTGAGTTGGAGATTTATTGGTTCACTTTGATTATGGTAAGACAAGTATGGTCTCTAAACTCTTATTTTTATTTTATTTCCTTTTAATCTTATTATTTTATTTTATTTTATTTTATGTCGATTTATGTTGACAGGGTCATAACATTTTGAGCACATCTTGAACACTGTGAATCAGAATTTTGAAATTTATGATGTTTGAGACGACCCAAAATCCCGTTTTAGACGGAAACAAGGGTTATCTTTGGAATATAACACAGAAACAGATAATAGCAGAACAAAATTAAATAAATACACCAGATAATGAACAACAAAATATACTGGATAAAAGTAATCATCAGAGTTACACAGTATACAGGATCTTACTTAGTACAAATACAGTTCAGCTATACATAAATGTCTACAGCGGAAATAAACAAAATATGTACAATAGGAGCTGAACAGCATAAAAGGAAATAAATGATAGAATCCATCTTCAGCTCCAGCTATCCAGAAAAGAACCAGCTAAACCTGAATACAAGGCTGCCCGTGTAGAAAAAGGGGCACCCGAGTTTGAAAGTGAAACAAACTACGAGTCAGTCATGGGACTGGTATGAGAAATCCACTCAACACATATATATAATTTGGCTAATCACAGGACCACGCCACTTTCGTGGAACGGGTTTACTCCATTGGATTGCCAGTGCTTTAAAACAAATCTTTCTTTTAAACATCGCTATGCTTTTTATAAAAATGAGGCCATTATAAGACTCAGTTCCCATCACACAATGCAACGCAAACCGGAGGATAGAGTTTTACCTTATAATGGCCAAAATATGATTGATACGAATAAAACAAAGGCATTTGATATTATTGCTAGTGTTTATATGTTTTGAAAACAATTTCAAATCATAACTATCAATCATAGACGGCATGGGTACCATATATCATGTCGCCATATATATATACAATCAAAACCGCACGATGTCGTATTTGGAAATTGGATTTCCGTCATGAACCAAGGCAAAAGATAGTCCTTACCGAATTCGAGACGCTCTAGCCCGTGTCTCAGGCAAGCGCGCAGGCAAGCCTTAGAGCAACAGGGCCGGTCCACCGATGTGGATTATTATACCTGAACAATACGTTTCCCTGCCCTTTGGGGCGTCAACGAGCCAACGAATGACTCCATCGGACCCGGATCGTCCGATCAAACCGAGGCGCCTCGCAACAGCAACAACCACATAGGTGAAAAGTATATAAATGTCAGGGCTGGTAGGTCACTGACACCACCCTAGCTAGAAAGAAACGCATGCCCTCCCTGAGGTCCTTCTCCCGTTTTAGGTTCATACCGGGGTGTGAGGCTCGCGAATTCACGTTATACACAAAGCTACGCCACACAGGCGGTGCTTTGATCATCACCACAAGACTTTGCTTTTCAACAGAAGCCCTGATCACTGCACCTTAGCATGCCACACAGGCAATTCATGCCATGCGACTGATGTCCATCGATATACAACCTCTGAGCTCGTGCGTCTCAGAGAAGGGCGTTAAGCAAAAAGAATAAATTCTCCGCCGCCAAACAGATGTATATTTAACAGAAATCAATCAACACAGAATAAACTCCAATGTCAGACACACAGTCCATTTACAAGTCCGTTCTGGGTCTGAACGAAACCGGAGGCACTAAATACCTATCAAACCCATCGATCACCACTTACGTCTGGACGATCACCACTCATTATCCATATTTCGGGATGCCTCCCAATCAGGACCTCGGTTACCATCCAAACGAGGTGAAGATCTCCGGTCTTCGACCACCGTCTTCATCTTCGAATTTCAATCGTCGGTCAATTATTCGAAATGAGAATTATCTTGGCCTTTTCAAATAATTCACATATATTTAGAATTTCAAATCAATTTATTTCAATGGTTAAATTATTCGACAACACCAAATTTGTTCTTTAATGTAAATTTCACACCAAACACATTCAACCATCAAAAGCCACACAAAGCAAATTTCAGTTTATTTCCATTCCATATCGCCTATAATATTTTATAACTATTTATCGCTATTTTTATTTATTTTAAAATAGCTAATATATTCAAAACGACGTTTCGGGCCATAACGTGGCCGTGGCGCTGTTTTTCTTCAGATTTGATTTACACATATTTGAAAATCTAACCGTTGGATCTTCACAAAATTTACATCATTAGAAAGGTCTTTTCAAAACGAATCCAACGGTTCCAGTTTCGGGAAAATCCGACGGTCGGATCTCCCGGTACAATCGTTTGAAGTTTCGATTTCAAAATACGATCTGCAGCGTCGTTATTCAATATATAAATATAATCGTTTCTGGCGCTGTTTTTCTTCAGATTTGATTTAAACATTCCAGACAATCCAACCGTTGGATTTTTGCAAGGTTGGTGCCGTTGGGAAGATATTTCCAAGGCGAACCCGACGGTTGGGGTTTCGGGAAAATCCAGTGGTCGGATTTCCCGCACTAGTCGTTTGAAATCACGGTTTCAAAATACGAACTGCACGGCCTCGTTTCGTTTTAATTTTATTTATATTTATATAAATATAGTTCCTTCAATGATTTCAATATCGTTTTCACTTCAAATATTTTTCTAACACCTTAAAATTTTGGAAAATTTCGCCATAACCTCCCCTGCACCGGGAGCATCGGGAAATCGCAAATAGCTTTCCTGGTCCTTCTAATCTCAAAAAGAAAAAGAAAAAGCCAAGCGGCTAGCCAACAGGCTCATAAAATCATCACCCAAACAAAACAGTAAATGTGTACCTATTTGTCGGGTACAAAATTTTATTCCTCTTCTCTAGCCCCTTTGCTATAACCTGTTCAATAAATATGCATGTACATATATATACAGTTCTTATCATTTATCATTTTCTATTCAACTTCATATTTGATTTCTATTTGGCTTAAAAACACCATTCATTCTAATGTTACATAAATAGGTGCAAATCATTTCATTAGCTAATTAATGAATATTTCAACTCATATATGTTTATTTTGAACAAGTGGCTATTTTTAACACTTCACATTTCAACGATTTATGCATACAATAGAAATGTGATTTTTATTGTAAAACAATTCATTTCAAAACACTATTTTTCTATATAGTTCATATAGGTGACAAAAATAGGATTCTATATATATAGATAAAAGGTGATTTTTATTATCAAACAATTTATTTCAAAATATGAATACCATTCAACACATGAATTTCTAATCAATGAATGAATATCAATTCAACACATGAATGTTTCCTATAGTTTCTATATATAGATAAAAATGTGATTTTTATTATCAAACAATTTATTTCAAAATATGAATACCATTCAACACATGAATTTCTAATCAACGAATGAATATCAATTCAACACATGAATGTTTTCTATTCAATGAATAAATATAGTTTAAGCATATGAAAATAATTCAAACACACGAATATTATTCAAAATTTCGGCAGCATAACGGCAGGGTAGTTAAACCGGGACCGTCCCTAGTACGGCTCCTCGCTCTACCTTAAAACCTCGCGGTTTTTGACAATGGGGATCATGCATCTAGTTCGCACGCAGGCGGCATGTATATATTTATTTCATTTCCACAAACTAATCCTATGTGGTTTCAACCAAATATTTTCCAATCACAAATGGGTATTTTTCAACCACAATCAACCAATATCAATCACAAACAATCCCAAACAACCATTCGCTATCAATCAATTTTCACAACTATTTCAATCAATAAATATCGTCCATGGTTTGTGGACGAGGGGCGTATATATATATATTTATATATAGCAATTCACTTTCATTTCACACATATATATATATTTTTAAATCAGAAATCTCACCGAATAGCTAATTCAATCCCACGACTCTTCTTTGCATAAAATCTTCGCCAATCTCTCTTTTTGTCGCTTTGTTGCCCGTATTCTCTACATATGTAAAAATCGAATTTTTACTATGTTATTCAATATATAAAAAACTGCATTTCAAAAATATATATTCCGCCTTTTCAAAAATAAAGATTATATTTTTGATATTCCTATGATGTAAAAATTATATTTTTATTACTTTAAAAATACAAAAATCATATCTTACTCCTTCTACCTAATAAAAATTCCGTCTTTTTCTCTTTTTAAAAATATGATCTTTATTTTTCCAAGTTCAAATCTTTTTCTTTTAAAAGATTAAACCTTTTTCTATTTCAAAGTTTAAACCTTTTCCTTTTAAAGTTTAAACCTTTTTTCTATTTTAAATCTTAAAATAAAATCAGTTTTTATTTCCTTTAAAAATCAGTTTTTATTTCCTTTAAAAATCAGTTTTTATTTCCTTTAAAAATCAGTTTTTATTTCCTTTAAAAATTAGTTCTTCAGAATTAAAAATAAAAATAAAATAAAAATAAAACAACTTACATCGATCAGCGAAGAAAGGGGGGGAGTCGTCAGAGTCGGCGCTGGAGGTGCTGGAGGTGGGGCGGCCTTCAGTTCGTCGGCGGTGGAGGCGGTGTGGGGTGATGGCTGTAGATGCGGCGGCGCGATTCTGGGGTTGCGATCTCGGGTCTGACAGGGAGGAGAGGTGAACGGGGGAGAAGGAGAGGAGGAGGGAGACGATCGGAGGGGCGTGGTAGAGGGATGGTCAACGGCGAAGGCGGGCGTCGATTTTTTTTTTTTTGAGCGAAAAATAAGGAGAGAAAAAAAAGGGGGGGTGAGGGTTTTAAAAAGAATAATATATATATTATTTTATTGATTAAATTAATTCTAAAAAGCCACTTTTATTTTCGACCTCGAAACGAAACCCACCGCCTGTCGTCTATAGCGTATTACCCCCATTCCGAACACAATGGGATATGTATCGCAAGCTGATTTGATCGTTACAATCAGTTTCCGTTGAATTTACATTTAAATCACTGTATTGAATTTTAAACGTACATTTTAAATTACCGGGGGCACATACTAACTCTAAAAATTCCAGAAAATATTTTCTAGCTTCGTATTGACGATACGGTCCTAACAAAACTAGTTTCGTCAAATTCTGAGACCGTTTGAAAAATGGCCAATTTCCAGTCGATTAAAATCAACTAAAACTGGTCAAACGCGTTTTCCTTTGCCACGCTCACATATTGATTCGAAAAATTATGAAATTTGGAATCTAGCAATAACTTTACATCACGGACCCAACAAAAGTGGTTTCGTCGAAATCCGAGTTCGTTTGCAAAATGTCCATTTTTAAGGGCCTGAATTCCATAACGACTATTTAGAATTTTCAACTGGACATATCTTTTGATTCCCGCTATGAAATTTCGATTGGTCGGATTCGTTAGAAAGATATCATCAATTAGATCCTAATGTTTTTGGTTTCACTAACATCCGGATTGTTTTGCACCCGGTACAGTCCGACAAAGTTTGAATTCAATTTTTGAAACTGCCACGCCATTTTAGGCCTTGTTTATAATTATAATTAATTATATTCGTTTTCAATTGTCGATTCAAACTCAGTTTTCATCGCCATTATTTAAAATATTTATTTTAAATATTTAAAATCCATTATTTTAGCCAATTTAAAAATTTTAAATTGGTTCAGATTTTCTGGGTCGTTACAATCTCCCCCACTTAAAACTTTTCGTCCCCGAAAAGGAACAAAGTCGAAAGTGGTTTGATAAATCTACAATTACACAACACAACAACCAATCCAATTGTTTTTAACCTTTTTAACTTTTCAAATATATATCTTTTATATATTCAAAAATTATATTCCTAAAACCAGACTATATATATATAATCACAAATACGTTATTTAAAAACATATTACTCTTGACTCGTTCTGAGGCACTTCTGAGCCCATCTCTAACGAGTTGTTCTGATTCTACTGTACTCATACTAGGATATTGCTGATCCTATCTGTATAGAGTTACCCGTCCTAGAACACTACTGGTTCTATTTCTGACGAGTTCGTTCGAATGTTATATTCCAGAACTAAGCTTAACCAAAGCTCTGATACCACGTTGAGACGTTACCGCGAAATCCGGTAGGCTTTGCAACCATCCCTTCATCCTCCAGTACAGCAGGTAAAACCCACCGTGGCTCCCAATGGTACCCCAACCACTTATTTTACGGCGACCCTCTCGAGTCTCGCGCCCACCGGCGAACCAACCCTCAACAGGGACATGTAGGGGTAAGAGTCTCCCGTTCGCCACCAAACTGCGAAGCGAGAACCCCCTATCACGCGTACCCAGCCCACACAGGGCCAGCAACAAGGATTGGTATGAGAAATCCACTCAACACATATATATAATTTGGCTAATCACAGGACCACACCACTTTCGTGGAACGGGTTTACTCCATTGGATTGCCAGTGCTTTAAAACAAATCTTTCTTTTAAACATCGCAATGCTTTTTATAAAAATGAGGCCATTATAAGACTCAGTTCCCATCACACAATGCAACACAAACCGGAGGATAGAGTTTTACCTTATAATGGCCAAAATATGGTTGATACGAATAAAACAAAGGCATTTGATATTATTGCTAGTGTTTATATGTTTTGAAAACAATTTCAAATCATAACTATCAATCATAGACGGCATGGGTACCATATATCATGTCGCCATATATATATACAATCAAAACCGCACGATGTCGTATTTGGAAATTGGATTTCCGTCATGAACCAAGGCAAAAGATAGTCCTTACCGAATTCGAGACGCTCTAGCCCGTGTCTCAGGCAAGCGCGCAGGCAAGCCTTGGAGCGACAGGGCCGGTCCACCGATGTGGATTATTATACCTGAACAATACGTTTTCCCGCCCTTTGGGGCGTCAACGAGCCAACGAATGACTCCATCGGACCCGGATCGTCCGATCAAACCGAGGCGCCTCGCAACAGCAACAACCACATAGGTGAAAAGTATATAAATGTCAGGGCTGGTAGGTCACTGACACCACCCTAGCTAGAAAGAAACGCATGCCCTCCCTGAGGTCCTTCTCCCGTTTTAGGTTCATACCGGGGTGTGAGGCTCGCGAATTCACGTTATACACAAAGCTACGCCATACAGGCGGTGCTTTGATCATCACCACAAGACTTTGCTTTTCAACAGAAGCCCTGATCACTGCACCTTAGCATGCCACACAGGCAATTCATGTCATGCGACCGATGTCCATCGATATACAACCTCTGAGCTCGTGCGTCTCAGAGAAGGGCGTTAAGCAAAAAGAATAAATTCTCCGCCGCCAAACAGATGTATATTTAACAGAAATCAATCAACACAGAATAAACTCCAATGTCAGACACACAGTCCATTTACAAGTCCGTTCTGGGTCTGAACGAAACCGGAGGCACTAAATACCTCGCAAACCCATCGATCACCACTTACGTCTGGACGATCACCACTCATTATCCATATTTCGGGATGCCTCCCAATCAGGACCTCGGTTACCATCCAAACGAGGTGAAGATCTCCGGTCTTCGACCACCGTCTTCATCTTCGAATTTCAATCGTCGGTCAATTATTCGAAATGAGAATTATCTTGGCCTTTTCAAATAATTCACGTATATTTAGAATTTCAAATCAATTTATTTCAATGGTTAAATTATTCGACAACACCAAATTTGTTCTTTAATGTAAATTTCACACCAAACACATTCAACCATCAAAAGCCACACAAATCAAGCAAATTTCAGTTTATTTCCATTCCATATCGCCTATAATATTTTATAACTATTTATCGCTATTTTTATTTATTTTAAAATAGCTAATATATTCAAAACGACGTTTCGGGCCATAACGTGGCCGGGCGCTGTTTTTCTTCAGATTTGATTTACACATATTTGAAAATCTAACCGTTGGATCTTCACAAAATTTACATCATTAGAAAGGTCTTTTCAAAACGAATCCAACGGTTCCAGTTTCGGGAAAATCCGACGGTCGGATCTCCCGGTACAATCGTTTGAAGTTTCGATTTCAAAATACGAACTGCAGTGTCGTTATTCGATTAAATAAAATTATATTTATATTTATATATAAATATAATCGTTTCTGGCGCTGTTTTTCTTCAGATTTGATTTAAACATTCCAGACAATCCAACCGTTGGATTTTTGCAAGGTTGGTGCCGTTGGGAAGATATTTCCAAGGCGAACCCGACGGTTGGGGTTTCGGGAAA
This sequence comes from Allium sativum, assembly GCA_030737875.1. NCBI lineage: Eukaryota > Viridiplantae > Streptophyta > Magnoliopsida > Asparagales > Amaryllidaceae > Allium > Allium sativum. The sequence continues at coordinate 80,454,359 of CM060927.1, read as the reverse complement.
ATCCAGTGGTCGGATTTCCCGCACTAGTCGTTTGAAATCACGGTTTCAAAATACGAACTACACGGCCTCGTTTCGTTTTAATTTTATTTATATTTATATAAATATAGTTCCTTCAATGATTTCAATATCGTTTTCACTTCAAATATTTTTCTAACACCTTAAAATTTTGGAAAATTTCGCCATAACCTCCCCTGCACCGGGAGCATCGGGAAATCGCAAATAGCTTTCCCGGTCCTTCTAATCTCAAAAAGAAAAAGAAAAAGCCAAGCGGCTAGCCAACAGGCTCATAAAATCATCACCCAAACAAAACAGTAAATGTGTACCTATTTGTCGGGTACAAAATTTTATTCCTCTTCTCTAGCCCCTTTGCTGTAACCTGTTCAATAAATATGCATGTACATATATATACAGTTCTTATCATTTATCATTTTCTATTCAACTTCATATTTGATTTCTATTTGGCTTAAAAACACCATTCATTCTAATGTTACATAAATAGGTGCAAATCATTTCATTAGCTAATTAATGAATATTTCAACTTATATATGTTTATTTTGAACAAGTGGCTATTTTTAACACTTCACATTTCAACGATTTATGCATACAATAAAAATGTGATTTTTATTGTAAAACAATTCATTTCAAAACACTATTTTTCTATATAGTTCATATAGGTGACAAAAATAGGATTCTATATATATAGATAAAAGGTGATTTTTATTATCAAACAATTTATTTCAAAATATGAATACCATTCAACACATGAATTTCTAATCAACGAATGAATATCAATTCAACACATGAATGTTTCCTATAGTTTCTATATATAGATAAAAATGTGATTTTTATTATCAAACAATTTATTTCAAAATATGAATACCATTCAACACATGAATTTCTAATCAACGAATGAATATCAATTCAACACATGAATGTTTTCTATTCAATGAATAAATATAGTTTAAGCATATGAAAATAATTCAAACACACGAATATTATTCAAAATTTCGGCAGCATAACGGCAGGGTAGTTAAACCGGGACCGTCCCTAGTACGGCTCCTCGCTCTACCTTAAAACCTCGCGGTTTTTGACAATGGGGATCATGCATCTAGTTCGCACGCAGGCGGCATGTATATATTTATTTCATTTCCACAAACTAATCCTATGTGGTTTCAACCAAATATTTTCCAATCACAAATGGGTATTTTTCAACCACAATCAACCAATATCAATCACAAACAATCCCAAACAACCATTCGCTATCAATCAATTTTCACAACTATTTCAATCAATAAATATCGTCCATGGTTTGTGGACGAGGGGCGTATATATATATATATATAGTTATATATAGCAATTCACTTTCATTTCACACATATATATATTTTTAAATCAGAAATCTCACCGAATAGCTAATTCAATCCCACGACTCTTCTTTGCATAAAATCTTCGCCAATCTCTCTTTTTGTCGCTTTGTTGCCCATATTCTCTACATATGTAAAAATCGAATTTTTACTATGTTATTCAATATATAAAAAACTGCATTTCAAAAATATATATTCCGCCTTTTCAAAAATAAAGATTATATTTTTGATATTCCTATGATGTAAAAATTATATTTTTATTACTTTAAAAATACAAAAATCATATCTTACTCCTTCTACCTAATAAAAATTCCGTCTTTTTCTCTTTTTAAAAATATGATCTTTATTTTTCCAAGTTCAAATCTTTTTCTTTTAAAAGATTAAACATTTTTCTATTTCAAAGTTTAAACCTTTTCCTTTTAAAGTTTAAACCTTTTTTCTATTTTAAATCTTAAAATAAAATCAGTTTTTATTTCCTTTAAAAATCAGTTTTTATTTCCTTTAAAAATCAGTTTTTATTTCCTTTAAAAATCAGTTTTTATTTCCTTTAAAAATCAGTTCTTCAGAATTAAAAATAAAATAAAAATAAAAATAAAAATAAAACAACTTACATCGATCAGCGAAGAAAGGGGGGGGAGTCGTCAGAGTCGGCGCTGGAGGTGCTGGAGGTGGGGCGACCTTCAGTTCGTCGGCGGTGGAGGCGGTGTGGGGTGATGGCTGTAGATGCGGCGGCGCGATTCTAGGGTTGCGATCTCGGGTCTGACAGGGAGGAGAGGTGAACGGGGGAGAAGGAGAGGAGGAGGGAGACGATCGGAGGGGCGTGGTGGAGGGATGGTCAACGGCGAAGGCGGGCGTCGATTTTTTTCTTTTTTTTTTCTGAGCGAAAAATAAGGAGAGAAAAAAAAAGGGGGGTGAGGGTTTTAAAAAGAAAAATATATATATTATTTTATTGATTAAATTAATTCTAAAAAGCCACTTTTATTTTCGACCTCGAAACGAAACCCACCGCCTGTCGTCTATAGCGTATTACCCCCATTCCGAACACAATGGGATATGTATCGCAAGCTGATTTGATCGTTACAATCAGTTTCCGTTGAATTTACATTTAAATCACTGTATTGAATTTTAAACGTACATTTTAAATTACCGGGGGCACATACTAACTCTAAAAATTCCAGAAATTTTTTTCTAGCTTCGTATTGACGATACGGTCCTAACAAAACTAGTTTCGTCAAATTCTGAGACCGTTTGAAAAATGGCCAATTTCCAGTTCATTAAAATCAACTGAAACTGATCAAACGCGTTTTCCTTTGCCACGCTCACATATTGATTCGAAAAATTATGAAATTTGGAATCTAGCAATAACTTTACATCACGGACCCAACAAAAGTGGTTTCGTCGAAATCCGAGTTCGTTTGCAAAATGTCCATTTTTAAGGGCCTGAATTCCATAACGACTATTCAGAATTTTCAACTGGACATATCTTTTGATTCCCGCTATGAAATTTCGATTGGTCGGATTCGTTAGAAAGATATCATCAATTAGATCCTAATGTTTTTGGTTTCACTAACATCCGGATTGTTTTGCACCCGGTACAGTCCGACAAAGTTTGAATTCAATTTTTGAAACTGCCACGCCATTTTAGGCCTTGTTTATAATTATAATTAATTATATTCGTTTTCAATTGTCGATTCAAACTCAGTTTTCATCGCCATTATTTAAAATATTTATTTTAAATATTTAAAATCCATTATTTTAGCCAATTTAAAAATTTTAAATTGGTTCAGATTTTCTGGGTCGTTACAATGTTCTCGAATGTTAATGAAGTTTCACACATTTTTGCTGTTTTGAGTTTCTTCTTATTCATTTTTTGTAAAATATTGAAAAACTGAACTCAATACAACAGACTACTTGAAAGCCATCACTGATTAATTGTGAAAATTTCATTTTTTTTCTTGGCCTGATTTTGAAATCATTCATTATTGATTGTTGAATTTCTTGGATTATAAAAAATTTGATTTTTTTAAACTGATTTCAAATAATTATCTTCAGATTTGATAGCTGACTATTTCTTGTGCTTGTTTAAAAAATTCTCTGAAAAATTAACTTGTGATTCTTGCTTTGAAAATGATCTTGTGTTGCTCTGATAAGGAAATTGATTTGATTCATTTAAGTGTCTTGGTGATTGGATGATGGGTTAGAAAATCAGTGACTGGATTTAATTAAAATTCATAGGCAATTTGAATTAAATATATAAATGGTTTTAAAATTGTCTAGGAGCAATCAGTGTTAGAAATATTAGAAAATTCCATATTCTATTGATTGATTTTTGAAACTAATTTTCAACTTGCATTGATATTTTCAAAAACTCCTCTTGAAATTGATATTTTCAATTTTAAAATTATTTTTGATTATTTATTCAAAAATTGAAATTATTGATTGATTTGAACCGTTTTGTGACCCATCAAAACTATTAATAGATTTATGAAATTTTGGTGAGTTGTGATTATGGTATAATTCATAACTAGAGGAGATGTTATTTTAAATCTCATGGTGATTGGACAGATTTTATAATATCTTTGAATTAGAGCTTATTTCACAACCATCTTCTATGTCTATCATGTTTCTGTCATCCATCATGGTTTTATTTAATTTGGAGAGTTCAAATTATTTTTGTAAAGAAAAATATCTTGGAAATAAAAATAAAGAAAAAAGAAATATATATATATATATATATATATAATTTATTCTTGGTATTCATTCCCATTTAAAATTCCTCGCAGTTTTGCGTGGATGAATTACCTTAATCGCTATGTGCTTCCATTCTCACTTAAAAGAACTTTGGGTTGTGCATGGATGGAACTCATTACAGACGATAAAGTTAAGTTACTACTAACCCCATTTAAAAGACCTTTGGGCTATGCGTGGCTAGCAAGTGCTTAACACATTTTGAGCATATTTAAAATCTTCAAAATTCATATTCAAATATTCAATTTTTATTGAACTCTCCTCATTCTATAAAATCCATCGTAAATCCATTCATTCTGAAAGTGAAATTTGCTTCTGATTTAAAGATTATTATGATTTTTGTTTGATTAAATGGATTTTACGATATATATTTCTCTCTTAATCTGAATTTATATTTATGGTCTATATTCATCACTGTTTCGATTGCTATTATCTTTTTTGATGATAACAAAAAGGGGAGAATGGTCAAGATTTTGATTGATGAGTATTTAATTCAAGAATATTTTAAAATTGGAAATTAAATATCTAGAGGCAAAATGGTCAATTGAATTCCATTGTTTATATATATATAGGGGGAGTTCAGTTGTAGGGGGAGCATACAAATAGGGGGAGTAATATATTCCACGTTCAAACACATTTAACACATTCAAAATCTTGTATATATTTGTCATCACCAAAAGGGGGAGATTGTTGGGTACAACAATGTGTTGTATGATTTTTGTTTGATGATAACAAACATATGTATTATTATTTAAATGTGTTTGCAATTGTACTATTTTATTTTTAATTTCATAGGAATAAATATTTAATGAATAATATACTAGTGTACACAATTGTATATTCACACGGTTTATTTATTCAAATAAATAGTTTATTTCAATATTTAAAATAGTACAACATTCAGACTCCACTATTGTATTTTCACAGATATTACTTCACATGACATTATACTCGTAAATAAATTACGGTAGGCAAATTTGTTTGAACACAGTAAAATAATATTTCATTTCAATCAAATTTGTTTATTACAAATAACAATACAATTTTATTCACGTCTACAATCAATTTCATATACACAGATGCCTCATTACATACATCACTCATCACTCAGTACATTTTCATATACACATTCATTTACTAACACACATTGACATTGTCTTCTATCTTCTTGCCTTCACAGCACTTCACAATCCATCCTATCACCATCTGCATACCTGTCACCAACACAAAAACACACACGCAGTAAACTGGAACAAGAATAAAATTAAATACAAGCAAATAAAAATTTATTTCTAAATTTTATTTGCCTCAGAATTACGGTGTGTTTCTCATCATTTTTCTAGACTTAGTCTGATATGCAGGGACAAGAAAATCAGTTTGATGGCTGTATATACACACGTGTATAAATATACACGTGTGCACTGCCTCGCCAATCAGCAAGCAACTGAGGAGTAGCCACGTGGACCATCTCGATTCAGTACAACAATAATAAATGTTGTCGAGTCTCAACATATTCATAACTGGATAAAGTGACACAAATGCAATGTTCAGAAATGTGGTCGAGCACAACCAAGAACACGATTAAAGTCAGTTCATGTTTCAATTTCATGTCCAACACAACAAGTATAACAACATGGACCAAGAATGATCATGAGCAACTCAGCAACAATGTCAGGCAAAGCAATGAAACCAGAAAAATTAGGTGGTGCAACATCAAGGGACTGAGCCAACATAGTGAAGCATGGTGCATATGAATGAATGTACAAATGTACAAGTTTGGTTCAGGCATGTTACATGCTCATGAACAAGCTCAGTTTTTTGATTAGCAGCAGCATACAAGAACAAGCTAATGTGACATGTTCAAAGGCAAGACTTCATGCAGTATTTACACACAGCAGTACAAAGAATGGATGCACATGTGTGAAATATCAAGGGTGCCAATATACAAATGTGAATAAGGCATCATTGGTCATGTCATGACACATGTAAAATGAAGGCATCAATGTCATGTACAAACTCAATACACTGAGCGAAAGGTCAAAACAGCTCAAGCATGGAGCATAAGTTGTTCAGCCCAGTTTTTCAAGTAACAAAAGAATATATGAAGCAGCAAGTTCATGAGAATGGTAACAGCATATCAGTGAGGCCAAAACAGTGGTGTATATCTCAACAAAGCACTGGCTCGAACAAGTATTTAAAAGGTGAAATGCTCAAGCCAGTAAACAAGCATACAAAGATGTTGTGCAAATATACAAATATGAACAGGTCAAAATAGTTCAGTTCTGTGTGATGATGCTCAACAATTCAAGTGGACATTTCAAGTGTCAAGTTATGATGCAGATGTATCAACCTGACAGTGTACACACACATACTTATATGATCAGTGTGTATGGTCAAACAAGACATTGGCAAATATGCAGAAGCACAAGTATAATCAAGTAGTAGGTTTGAGGACATACAAGGAAATGGAAAAACAGGTAGCAACAACACATAACAGTGCACAAACAAGGATCTGCTTTCAAGAGTGTCAAATACAAAGATCAAAAGTACAGTTTTAACACGAACACATGAAGCACAGAAAGGCAAAGTGTAGTATCTGTTCTTACATAAGTATTCAAGACTAGGTACTATCCGAATTTACTGGCAAAGTTTAATTTTGAAAGGGACAACCAGAAATGAATTTTTAAGATCCAGAAATAAAGCCACACATTCGAAGTCCAAAAAGTTTGAAGATTTCAAACCCAATTTAAAGTTAAGAACTTGTCTCACAAATTGGTGTCAAAACTTAAGGGAGTAACTCAAAATAGTTTTTTCACGCAATATACATTCAAAATTTAAATAGAAGAAATCTCCATAATTCTCAGAGCTAACATGGCCATGTGTACCAATTATATTGGGCAAAGCAAATAAAAATTCACAGCTCTAATTTAGGGAAATATTCAAGACCAAATCCATACAAAACCAGAGATAATCTCGGATTTAAAATCCTATTTAACACCCATCATCACAAGCAATAAATATCATCCAAGTTGAAGCACAATTAAAAAGAGAAATTCGAATTAAAAATCATACCAGAGAACAAGCAAGTAACTTGGATCCAAATCAAAGCATTTCAATTCGAACAAGCAACGAAGATAAACACTGGAGATTCGACAGCATCACTTAAGAGAGCGACGACCTTCAGATTCCAAGAGAATTAAAAACCCTAGATCGCACATCGCCTTTGCCATTTTTGATTTAGAAGGAAACCCTAAGTGATCGGAGAAATGAAAATATGGGTGCACTGTAATGACCCAACTTTCCAGTGCCTCGGAAGTTGTATCGTTATATAAGAAAAGAAGTAGATAAAAGAATAGAACTAAGAAAAGACATCAAAATCTCACAACGGAACTTAGGACAATATATTAATAGCCCAAAATATTACATATTACAAGTCAAATACATAAGGTGCTTCATACATAAGGATACATATTTGAGTCAAGTACATAACTTACATCATACATAGGGATATATGTCATTGTGATTACATAACAATCGCTAGTGATACTAACTTGCTGAATAATAGTACATAACATCATAACTGAACCACCATCTGGATAATAGTACATAACATAAGATAGATAAGCCAACGTCCCAGGGTTTGCCATCCTGCTACTCCAAGTAATGATAAATACCTGGATCACTTGTCTATCCATAACAAGTGTTATGAATACCCAAGAGTTTAAAGGAAAACACAGAAAAATAAACTCCGGGTCAGTCATGGACTGGTGTGAGTAAACGATTTATAAAACAAGTTTTAGAAATCAAAATGATTCATAAGACCACGCCGCGAATACGGAACGGGTTTTTACCTTATGAGATCAAAACAGTGTGCTATTAAAGCTAGATATTATGATAATGTCTAGGGTTTACACAAATAAGTTATAATCTAGTAAAATGTTTTCATCTCACATTTTACTATATAATATACAAACAAAATCGCTTGGCGCTTATGGATAATGGATTTCCACTTATGACAAGGTATGGGATCACCTTCCGACGGTGTATCTCTAGATACGAATACACGGGTTCAACAAGAACTTCTTGTAACCCGGCCACACATGACCGACCACTCATTTCTCTTGAGTGTATCGAATGTATATCACCAATGGTTGTGTACGGCAACCATTTCCCGAGTCGGGACAGAAACGATAGAATAAGAACAAGGAAATATCTCTAAATAGGTGATGATACATCCTAATGGGAGCCAACCACATAGCCATGCTGCCTGCCCGATTTTTGTCATTTCGGTTGTGAAGCTTGAGGCTAAAACTTACCAGTTAAACACGGAAATTTCCTTTGAATATCACATTGTCAAAACTCACCAAAGTCTGATTGATTTTCCCAAAAATATGGTACGAGTATAAAGCAAGAGGAACGAGTTCTTCTGCCACTACGTACATACGTTTGGAAAGATCAATGTGCGAGATTAGTTAGAATTACATTGTCAGATATTCGTCTATACAAGTCGTCCTGGGATTGGACAAGCCGAAGGCGTTTATTCTATAAATCCATCTCAGGTAATTTCTACCTTGGATTTACAGAATAAATCCTTGCATTTCATCATCTTTTATTTCTTCGATAGTTATTTGCTGATGACGTAAATCTGGAACGAAGTGGAACATAGTTCCGGACTCTTCGAAACAGTTGATGTTTAAATATCTTTTAAGTACAAGTGTTACTTAAGGGATCAGTTTTACGTACATAGTTAATCCACCTTTATTTACAAATGATCTGATTCGTTAAATCATTTTTAAAATGATTTCTGACTTCAGTTGACACAATCGTATTTCAATGTTTATTTAAAACGGTTGGGGTTCATATCGAAAACATATTTCTTCTTGATCCGCTCCTTGTTTTATTTATTGTTCCCTTGATCTAAATAAATAAATAACTCCTTTGGTTCGGATTTTTAATAAACACATCGATATTCTTTTACAAAAGTCTGACAAAGTGTTATATAAAATTTTCCTTAATTTATATAGTTTAATTAAGTCTTATTTATTTAATTATTCGATTTATTCATAAATAAATTAATTAATTAAATTTTCAGAAATAAACTAGCTTAACCCCCCCTTTTTTTTATTTAAAAAATTTGTTCCTCTAATGATCTGGCCAAGTGCCAGACCATGAAAAAAACATAGGGATCCATCATGAGGATCACCATAAAACTGGCGCGCACAAACTTGAGTGGTATTACCACTTTCGCAAATCACCAGGTCTCAAACTGCCATGAATTCATCAGCCGATCACCACTTTCCCCCATGACACGCCCTTGCCAAAAGCAAAAGTGATACTACCTCCTTTAAACACTACCAGCCTCCTTAACCACGTTCGTTGGTCAGTAACATGGCCCCAAACCATTTCCACCCGCCTTGCAAAATACAGAAGAGGTACTACCACCTTCCAGTTTTGCTAGACCACTCACCCACGTTCGGTGATCATAAAAAAAAACCCCAAATCCCTGAATCACTGCCCTTGCCCATTCAAAAGTGGTACCACCACCTTTTCACGCACAGCCATGACCTGCTAGTAAAAATCCATCCCAGAAGCTTCCCAACCCCAACGCCTTGAGCCTCCGGAGCCTTGGCGACTCCGACCATCCCTCGATGCTCCCCTGCCGCGCAGTTCGCCATCAGTGTGGTGGTCCCCCTTGTCTCCTACGAGGCGTAGTATCATGTGAAAACTCGAGCAGCTAAACTCGAAGAAACCCACCAAAACTCGATCTAGCTCCAAATCTCTACGTTTAAAATTTTTGTTTATATTTTTCCCATGATTCTAAACTTGTTGCGCATCTGTATACCCGATCATTCATTTTATAACATCATGGATCATTCCCTTTTTAGGCAAACCCCTATTTCGACAAAAATGCATTTTCTCTTGATCTACAAAGTTAAAAATCATGGCGTTTGTTTCTAAACTCATGTTTTTGTAGGGCGCCTGGGTATATCACCCTGAAATCCGAATCCATGAAAGTTGATTTTCGTGTTGGAATGCATTTTACAGTATGTGGAGGAGTTACAGTATTTTACATGAATTGTATGTATGTTCTTCCTACTTGATGCAACATACACATAAATACAAACTTGGTGTGTGTTGAACTAAGTCTCGATCTATATATAAAATGATGCTCTAGGCCACAGCAGTACAACCAGCTCAACAGTGAGCATATGCACTTGGTTTTCAGCAGTAAAGTAATCCGACTAACATGTCATTCTCTACTCACTTGCATACATAAATATAGGGTTATAACTGGGTATGTGAGGGCATTTGTGTTCCTTTTTACTTAACAATTCACTTAGCATAACCATAGCAAATAGTCAAGTATTCATGTAGTTTAACAGGAAGGTATAGGTATGTTCTCAGCATAGAATGTATTCCAAACATACACACATATCATCATATATTTGCATAACTAATCAGCAGTAAAGTGTGAGGTTTACTCACTTGAAAAATCTGGTTTTGCTGTATTTTAAAATACTCTGATTTCTTTGCTTTTCTCTTGGCTTCAGGTGCAAAATATATATGGGGGTTGGATCCTTATTTATAGGCTACACTAAGGTATAAAATAATGTTTCCCATTAATCAATTCAAATAGGAAAAAATAATCTTATTATCTCCTGATCAAAAGCAGGCGCAGGTTTTGTAACAGAGGAATGTTCCTCTGTTTGCTCAGTTATACAGTGCATTATTTGCGCAAGGATTTTTTTTTTGAAAAAGTTGTCCATGCAAGTGGTTTAATAGATTACAAAAGCTTTAAATGCCCTGGTCCTTTTTGCAACCAAATTCCCTATAAACCCTTTTGACATACGTACGAGAAAACAAATATCAGGTTTGTTCTTGGTAAATAATATTACACATAATAACAATGTTTTTAAACTAAATAAAAAGAACTAGTTCAAGTACATTTCTCATTTAATGTTGCTGTGTATCTTGCACAGGCATCCTTACATCAATCCATAAAATACTCAAGTGTTTACATTCTAATCAAGTGTCAAAACTTTGGCTTGTCCTTCTGTTCTTTGCATAAGAAAGGTTTTGTCTAAATACATCGTTGAGTATACTTGTTCTTGGCTGAAAATGTGTCATGATTTCCAGCACAAGGGTTGGCAAAGTTTTAGCCTTAACAATTTAATTGATTTACCAAATTTGCTTAGAGAAAATTTAGGTGCAAAGTTGTAATGTTCTTATCCATTTATCCTATTGTTTGCTGCAAGATTTACTCAAATTTTGAGCAACAAAGGGTTTTTATTCATGATGCTTTCCACTGGACCAGTATACAAGTTTTGACCAGTTTTGTGTGTTGTCACTAGTGTGTGATATTTTAAAGTCCATAAGTTCTTAACAATCATATTTGAACTTTGCTACACGTTCGAGTTATACTTTCTATTAAATGTATATCTAAACTTTGAATCACTTATCAAATATGTCGTTGAAATGCATATTTGATTTATGTTATCATAAAGAAAAGTTTATACTCTCTTTCTATATTCTTACATTGTGTATATGAAATATATAAGTTTAGGTATCCATGTTGTGTTCATTTAACAAATTTTAACACGTTATAGTTTTCCGCTAAACCTCGGGTCATTACAATCCTTCCCCCTTATAAAAATTTCGTCCTCGAAATTTGTAAGCATAGATATATAACAAACCAAAAGTGATATGTCATAAACCATCATAGTAAGCGATACAAGTGCTATACTCGACTAATTCGAGTTATAGACTAATACGATACAAGTGCTATACTCGACTAATTCGAGTTATAGACTAATACGATACAAGGGCTATACTCGACTAATTCGAGTTATAGACTAATACAATACAAGTGCTATACACATACCTAGCATACTCTCCTACTTGGAGTCATCACTACTGATACTAATCACGTCCTCCCCCTCATTATCAGAGATATCGACTATCTCTACATCATCTGGAATATCGGCTACCTCTATTACCTCGTCGTCTTCCTCTACTCCCTCCTCTGCTTTCTCCTCATCATAGATGTAAATGATCTCAGTAGGTGCTGGTGGGTGTAACATCATACCTGGATAGTCGAGGTCAATCTGGATCCCCTGCTCAACTGCTGCAACATGGTATGCCAACAAGTCCTGAATATACTGCACCCATGCAGTAATCAACTCCTCATCTAGCTCGATGGGTGGAGCCTGTACTACCGGATCAACATGCGCCAGTTCTGGTACAACCTGATCCTCCTCCTCTTCCATCGGCTCCTCTTCTTCTTCCTCCATGGGCTCTTCTTCTTCTTCCCTGGGCTCTTCTTCTTCTTCCTCAATCTCCTCTATCCCCATGTCCGAGTTGCTATCATAGTTGCTGCTATCATCTCCCTCATCATCACCATCATAACCTGACTGCAGGCTCGCTTCGTCTCCTGTGTCCTCCTCCATCGGCTCAGGCTGTCTGGATATAGGCTCGTCTGTGACTATATATCTACCCTCATCACTCCTGGGCTGTATCGTCTCTGCCCTAACACTCGGCTCTGCTATCTCTCTAATACTGTCAGTGAGTCTTTGTTCTTGTAAAGGGGTCAATTTCTTCCTAGCGGTTCTCTTAAAAATGGGGCCCATCTGATAAAATAAGGACAAAGTCTCAGAAAGTGAACATAAATTGTAAAAAGTTCATAGGCCCTAAGAATACTGAATCCTTAATAACTCATGCTGATAAAACAAAAGGTCCAATATTTCATTTCTAACGTTGGATAACATCCAAAACGATACATATGATAACATTCAAAATGATACATATGATAACATCTAACATACGGTAATATCTAATCAAACATACAATAAACCGACACTTAGTCCATAGCAAAGTTCGGATAAAACTCCTTGACGTGCTTCTCCGTTTCCCAAGTACAGTCGTTTGGGTTCTCGCTCCATTGTATCTTTAACAACTTCACAGTCTTGTTTCGGAGTTGCTTTTCTTCTTTCTCCATTACATAGACTGGATAGCGTATCACAGTCATGTTTGGTTCTATCTCGAGGTCTTCTTGAATGGATGGTTCTAAAATCAAAGTTGGATCGTGGACACATTTTCGGAGATGGGACACATGGAAAACATTGTGAATCCCTGCCATCCTTTCTGGTAATTCTACTCGATAGGCTAGCGAACCAATCTTCTCAATAACACGGAAAGGTCCTATGAAACGTGGGGCTAACTTTCCTGTTTTACCAAATCTGATTGCTCCTCTGATAGGTGCAATCTTCACAAACACTAGATCTTCAACAGAAAAATTTAGATCTCTTCGCCTTTGGTCCGCGTAATTCTTCTGTCGATCCTGGACTTCTTTCATCCTACTCTTGACTAACTCAACCTTCTCTGCTGCCTCTCGAATCATATCTGGACCGAGAACAAGTTTATTTCCGGACTCAACCCAACAAGTCGGTGATCTACACGGTCTTCCATAGAGAGCTTCGTAAGGTGCCATACCTATACTGGTTTGATAGTTGTTGTTGTAGGAGAACTCTACTAAATATAAGTGATCCTCCCATGATCCTCTAAAGTCAAGAATACATGCCCTTAATAGGTCTTCTAGAATTCGGTTTACCCTCTCTGTTTGTCCGTCCGTTTGAGGATGGTAAGCTGTGCTCAGATGTAGTTTAGTACCCAAAGTTGTTTGAAGCGCTTCCCAGAATTTACTAGTAAATAAGGGATCTCTGTCGCTTACAATATTCACTGGAACTCCATGTATTCTTACGATCTCTCTCATAAAAAGTTCGGCTAGCGAAGCTGCAGTTCGTGTCGGTTTTACCGGAATGAAATGTGCACTTTTTGTTAGTCGGTCTACTATAACCCATACTCCTTCATTTCCTCTCCTCGTCTTTGGTAACCCATCAATGAAATCCATTGATACCATATCCCACTTCCAATTTGGAATCTCCATTGGTTGTAGTAGTCCTGCTGTTTTCTGGTGATCTCCTTTGACTTGCTGACAGTTTAAACAATTATCCACATACGCTTGAATGTCCTTCTTCATTCCGGGCCACCAGAATACTCGTTTCATGTCCTTATACATCTTCTGATTTCCTGGATGAATACTTAACTTTGATTGATGGCCTTCGGTCAATACTTCTTGCCTTAGCCCGTCAATATCCGGAATGCATAGTCTCCCATTAATTCTGAGAGTACCTTGATTGTCTAATTCAAAGTCTGACTCCTCTCCCTTCCTTACTCCTTGGATTATCTTTTCTAGATGAGTATCCCTTCTTTGATATCCCTTTATCCTTTGATGCAATGTTGGGACAACTTCTAAAAGAGATAAGATTGCGTTTCTGCTTAGAGCATCTGCTACGACATTTGCCTTCCCTGGTGTATAAATAATATCCAGGTCGTATGCTGCAAGAAACTCTAACCACCTTTGTTGTCTCAGATTCAGATCTTTCTGAGTGAACAAGTACTTCAATGGCTTGTGATCTGTGAAGAGTTCAAACTTCCCTCCTAACAGATAATGTCTCCAGATCTTCAATGCAAAGACTACTGCCAGAAGTTCTAGATCATGCGTTGCGTAATTCTTCTCATGCTGTTTTAACTGCCTACTGGCATATGCAATTACTCGTCTATTCTGCATCAAGACTGCACCAAGTCCAACTCCACAAGCGTCAGTATATACCGTGAATTCACTCTCTCCATCGGGAACAGCTAGAACTGGTGCTTTTGTTAACTTCTCCTTCAGTTGTTTGAATGCTTCTTCACACTTCGGAGTCCACACAAAATTTTCCCCTTTCTTCGTTAACTTTGTTAAGTGGGAAGATATTTTTGAATAATCCTGGATGAATCTCCGATAGTATCCTGCTAATCCTAAGAAACTACGGATTTCTGTTGGTGCTCGAGGTTGTTTCCATTCTTGTATTGTTTCTACTTTGATTGGATCAACAGAGATACCATCTCCGTTCACGATATGCCCCAAGAATCTAACTTCTGACTTCCAAAAATGACATTTTGAAAACTTCGCCTTTAATACGTGCTTTCTTAGAGTCTCCAATACTATCCTCAGATGGTGTCTGTGCTCTTCCTCAGATTTTGAATAAATGAGAATATCATCAATGAAGATTAGGACAAATTTGTTTAGAATTTTCCTAAAAACACGGTTCATAAGATCAACAAAATAAGCAGGTGCATTGGTTAGTCCAAATGGCATTACTAACCATTCGTAAAAGAAATCTGGCCCTCTGAAGGCGGTTAAAGGAATGCTGTCTTCAGAAATCCTCAACTGGTGAAAACCTGTTGCTAAATCCATTTGTGAAAATACGGTAGCTCCATTTAATTGATCGAAAAGATCGTCTACCCGGGGTAAAGGATATTTATTTCTAATGGTCACCTTGTTCAACTCTCTTAGTCAACACATAATCTCAGTGACCCATCAGTTTTTACCACAAAAACTACCGCTGAACCCCAACTTGAAAAACTTGGTCTGATCAAGCCTTTAGCTAATAAATCTTGAGTCTGCTCCTCAAGTTCTTTAACTTCTCTTGGTGCCATTCGTCGTTTTGGTTGAACTAACGGTCTTGCATTTGGAATTAAGTCAATTCGGAATTCTATTTCGCGATGAGGAGGTAAACTAGTGACCTCTTCAAATATGTCAGAGAAATCTCTGACTATTTCTACCATCTCAAGATTTTCTTGTGGTCCTTCTAAAGCATACAAGAAACTACACGTATGAATACCGGGTTTTCCACACGGTATCCTAGCTTTTCTTCCGATACTAGTTATTAAAGTTACGATTCCCTTGTCACATTTTATCTGTGCTTGGAATTTACTTAACCAGTCCAACCCAAGTATAAAATTAAACCCTTTAAAATCCAAAACATAGAAATCGAATAGGAAGGTATGTGAAAGATACGAGAGGGCTATGTTATCGCAAAACATTTTTAATTCTGTCTTTCCACCTATAGGATTAGATACGCAAATCGGATTTGGGGCAATTTGTGGGGTGAGTTGCAATTTTCCTATGGTGCTAGATGAAATAAAACTTTACGAGGCACCAGTATCAAATAAAACATGAACATCAATTCCTTTAAATTGTAAGGTACCTTCGAGGACTCCTTTCCCCTTCACATTCTGGGAAGTGGATGCCTCATTCTTAATAGCATAGACATTGGTCTGTTGTGCCTTCTTCATAAGTGGGCAGTCTTTGATCAGGTGTCCAGGTTGGTGACAATTGAAGCATAGAGTCTTCCTGACCATGTCATTTCTCAGTCCTTGCTGTTGTTGATGTTGTTGAGTTTGTTGCTGAGGTTGACGCTGAGGCTGTTGCTGAGGTTGCTGTGGCTTTCCCACTATTGGCTTCTTACAGAACCTAGCAATGTGACCCTTTTCCTTACAGTTGTGGCATATGGTGTTCTTGAAACGCTCCTTAGCTTTTTCTCCCATTTCTCCCTTTCCTTTCCAGTTTGGATTAAACTTCCTTTTCTGAGGATTCTCCCCACTGGTTTCTCCGGTTTGTGCCTTTGTTACTGGTTTCTTCGTACTTAGTGCCTCATAATGAATTGCCATGTCGACTATGTCACTGAATGAACTCTTCAGATGTCCAATTACCTTATCTTGCAAATTTTCTTTCAAACCAGCTATGAACATCTCGTTCTTCCTAAGCGAGGTATTGATCAGTTCTGGGCCGAAACAAGAGAGTGCATTGAACTTATTCTCGTATTCTGCTATGGACATGTTCCCATGCTTCAAATCTATGAAATCGCGATACATCCTAGTCTTGCCTGCTGCGGGAAGAAATTGTGCTTCAAAATCCTCCTTGAACCTTCCCCAGGAATAGTCATTCTCAGAAACGTTCGCAGTCTGTGCGTCCCACCAGATTGCTGCAGCTCCTTGTAGTTTCCACGAAGCTAAAAGTCGTTTCTGTTCATCATTCAAGTTCTGTCCTTTGAAAATCCTTTCACAAGATCTTAGCCATGCTTGAACTTCGATGAAAGATTCTGTTCCTTTGAAAACTTTCCCTCCCAGTGTTTGATATTCCTTACAGATAGTTGCAAAGTTCGACCTAGGTTGAACTGGTGTAACTGGCATAATCGGTGCAACTTCTTCTACAGTTTCTACTGGGGTTTGAGTAGTGTTACGACCATTGGTAGTGGTGGTTCCCCTAGCTCGACCTCTTTATGCACGGGTAGTCATAATTACTAGCCTGAATATAATAGGTTAACATCAAACTCGATTGGATATTAAGACACCTAAACTATATAAAACTTAAGTGATCCTTCCTAAGTATGTATATCGTATAATAGCACCCAAACTTTTAAAATACGCTCTCTCAACACTCACCCAAAGCCTAGGTATACATTAACCTACGCTCTGATACCAACTGTAATGACCCAACTTTCCAGTGCCTCGGAAGTTGTATCATTATATAAGAAAAGAAGTAGATAAAAGAATAGAACTAAGAAAAGACATCAGAATCTCACAACGGAACTTAGGACAATATATTAATAGCCCAAAATATTACATATTACAAGTCAAATACATAAGGTGCTTCATACATAAGGATACATATTTGAGTCAAGTACATAACTTACATCATACATAGGGATATATGTCATTGTGATTACATAACAATCGCTAGTGATACTAACTTGCTGAATAATAGTACATAACATCATAACTGAACCACCATCTGGATAATAGTACATAACATAGGATAGATAAGCCAACGTCCCAGGGTTTTCCATCCTGCTACTCCAAGTAATGATAAATACCTGGATCACTTGTCTATCCATAACAAGTGTTATGAATACCCAAGAGTTTAAAGGAAAACACAGAAAAATAAACTCCGGGTCAGTCATGGACTGGTGTGAGTAAACGATTTATAAAACAAGTTTTAGAAATCAAAATGATTCATAAGACCACGCCGCGAATACGGAACGGGTTTTTACCTTATGAGATCAAAACAGTGTGCTATTAAAGCTAGATATTATGATAATGTCTAGGGTTTACACAAATAAGTTATAATCTAGTAAAATGTTTTCATCTCACATTTTACTATATAATATACAAACAAAATCGCTTGGCGCTTATGGATAACGGATTTCCACTTATGACAAGGTATGGGATCACCTTCCGATGGTGTATCTCTAGATACGAATACACGGGTTCAACAAGAACTTCTTGTAACCCGGCCACACATGACCGACCACTCATTTCTCTTGAGTGTATCGAATGTATATCACCAATGGTTGTGTACGGCAACCATTTCCCGAGTCGGGACAGAAACGATAGAATAAGAACAAGGAAATATCTCTAGATAGGTGATGATACATCCTAATGGGAGCCAACCACATAGCCATGCTGCCTGCCCGATTTTTGTCATTTCGGTTGTGAAGCTTGAGGCTAAAACTTACCAGTTAAACACGGAAATTTCCTTTGAATATCACATTGTCAAAACTCACCAAAGTCTGATTGATTTTCCCAAAAATATGGTACGAGTATAAAGCAAGAGGAATGAGTTCTTCTACCACTACGTACATACGTTTGGAAAGATCAATGTGCGAGATTAGTTAGAATTACATTGTCAGATATTCGTCTATACAAGTCGTCCTGGGATTGGACAAGCCGAAGGCGTTTATTCTATAAATCCATCTCAGGTAATTTCTACCTTGGATTTACAGAATAAACCCTTGCATTTCATCATCTTTTATTTCTTCGAAAGTTATTTGCTGATGACGTAAATCTGGAACGAAGTGGAACATAGTTTCGGACTCTTCGAAACAGTTGGTGTTTAAATATCTTTTAAGTACCAGTGTTACTTAAGGGATCAGTTTTACGTACATAGTTAATCCACCTTTATTTACAAATGATCTGATTCGTTAAATCATTTTTAAAATGATTTCTGACTTCAGTTGACACAATCGTATTTCAATGTTTATTTAAAACGGTTGGGGTTCATATCGAAAACATATTTCTTCTTGATCCGCTCCTTGTTTTATTTATTGTTCCCTTGATCGAAATAAATAAATAACTCCTTTGGTTCGGATTTCTAATAAACACATCGATTTTCTTTTACAAAAGTCTGACAAAGTGTTATATAAAATTTTCCTTAATTTATATAGTTTAATTAAGTCTTATTTATTTAATTATTCAATTTATTCATAAATAAATAAATTAATTAAATTTTCAGAAATAAACTAGCTTAACCCCCCCTTTTTTTTATTTAAAAAATTTGTTCCTCTAATGATCTGGCCAAGTGCCAGACCATGAAAAAAACATAGGGATCCATCATGAGGATCACCATAAAACTGGCGCGCACAAACTTGAGTGGTATTACCACTTTCGCAAATCACCAGGTCTCAAACTGCCATGAATTCATCAGCCGATCACCACTTTCCCCCATGACACGCCCTTGCCAAAAGCAAAAGTGATACTACCTCCTTTAAACACTACCAGCCTCCCTAACCACGTTTGTTGGTCAGTAACATGGCCCCAAACCATTTCCACCCGCCTTGCCAAATACAGAAGAGGTACTACCACCTTCCAGTTTTGCTAGACCACTCACCCACGTTCGGTGATCATAAAAAAAAACACCCCAAATCCCTGAGTCACCGCCCTTGCCCATTCAAAAGTGGTACCACCACCTTTTCACGCACAGCCATGACCTGCTAGTAAAAATCCATCCCAGAAGCTTCCCAATCCCAACGCCTTGAGCCTCCGGAGCCTTGGCGACTCCGACCATCCCTCGATGCTCCCCTGCCGCGCAGTTCGCCATCAGTGTGGTGGTCCCCCTTGTCTCCTACGAGGCGTAGTATCATGTGAAAACTCGAGCAGCTAAACTCGAAGAAACCCACCAAAACTCGGTCTAGCTCCAAATCTCTACGTTTAAAATTTTTGTTTATATTTTTCCCATGATTCTAAACTTGTTGCGCATCTGTATACCCGATCATTCATTTTATAACATCATGGATCATTCCCTTTTTAGGAAAACCCCTATTTCGACAAAAATGCATTTTCTCTTGATCTACAAAGTTAAAAATCATGGCGTTTGTTTCTAAACTCATGTTTTTGTAGGGCGCCTGGGTATATCACCCTGAAATCCGAATCCATGAAAGTTGATTTTCGTGTTGGAATGCATTTTACAGTATGTGGAGGAGTTACAGTATTTTACATGAATTGTATGTATGTTCTTCCTACTTGATGCAACATACACATAAATACAAACTTGGTGTGTGTTGAACTAAGTCTCGATCTATATATAAAATGATGCTCTAGGCCACAGCAGTACAACCAGCTCAACAGTGAGCATATGCACTTGGTTTTCAGCAGTAAAGTAATCCAACTAACATGTCATTCTCTACTCACTTGCATACATAAATATAGGGTTATAACTGGGTATGTGCGGGCATTTGTGTTCCTTTTTACTTAACAATTCACTTAGCATAACCATAGCAAATAGGCAAGTATTCATGTAGTTTAATAGGAAGGTATAGGTATGTTCTCAGCATAGAATGTATTCCAAACATACACACATATCATCATATATTTGCATAACTAATCAGCAGTAAAGTGTGAGGTTTACTCACTTGAAAAATCTGGTTTTGCTGTATTTTAAAATACTCTGATTTCTTTGCTTTTCTCTTGGCTTCAGGTGCAAAATATATATGGGGGTTGGATCCTTATTTATAGGCTACACTAAGGTATAAAATAATGTTTCCCATTAATCAATTCAAATAGGAAAAATAATCTTATTATCTCCTGATCAAAAGCAGGCGCAGGTTTTGTATTAGAGGAATGTTCCTCTGTTTGCTCAGTTATACAGTGCATTATTTGCGCAAGGATTTTTTTTTTGAAAAAGTTGTCCATGCAAGTGGTTTAATAGATTACAAAAGCTTTAAATGCCCTTGTCCTTTTTGCAACCAAATTCCCTATAAACCCTTTTGACATACGTATGAGAAAACAAATATCAGGTTTGTTCTTGGTAAATAATATTACACATAATAACAATGTTTTTAAACTAAATAAAAAGAACTAGTTCAAGTACATTTCTCATTTAATGTTGCTGTGTATCTTGCACAGGCATCCTTACATCAATCCATAAAATACTCAAGTGTTTACATTCTAATCAAGTGTCAAAACTTTGGCTTGTCCTTCTGTTCTTTGCATAAGAAAGGTTTTGTCTAAATACATCGTTGAGTATACTTGTTCTTGGCTGAAAATGTGTCATGATTTCCAGCACAAGGGTTGGCAAAGTTTTAGCCTTAACAATTTAATTGATTTACCAAATTTGCTTAGAGAAAATTTAGGTGCAAAGTTGTAATGTTCTTATCCATTTATCCTTTTGTTTGCTGCAAGATTTACTCAAATTTTGAGCAACAAAGGGTTTTTATTCATGATGCTTTCCACTGGACCAGTATACAAGTTTTGACCAGTTTTGTGTGTTGTCACTAGTGTGTGATATTTTAAAGTTCATAAGTTCTTAACAATCATATTTGAACTTTGCTACACGTTCGAGTTATACTTGCTATTAAATGTATATCTAAACTTTGAATCACTTATCAAATATGTCGTTGAAAAGCATATTTGATTTAAGTTATCATAAAGAAAAGTTTATACTCTCTTTCTATATTCTTACATTGTGTATATGAAATATATAAGTTTAGGTATCCATGTTGTGTTCATTTAACAAATTTTAACACGTTATAGTTTTCCGCTAAACCTTGGGTCACTACATGCACCATTTCTATAAGGGCCGGCCTATATTCAAGAAGTTTTTAAAAGGGAAAAGGACTAAGTTTTTATTAGTTTAAAACTAGGTTTTTGCTTTGTTTTTAAGGTTTTTTTATTGTTTGTTTTTATTCGCTTCAATTTGTAATCAAATTTAGAGTTTTCTAGTTTGTCTCTAAAACTAGGGAGATGAATTACGGGGTTTATAATTTGGGTAATTCTGGTTTCGGTGATAGAAACCCGTGCAGGGTTTTGAGCGTAGGGTTAAGAACAATTGGGAGCGAGTGTCGCGAGTTTACAGGGGATTGTAAGCGTAGAGATTGTTTTAACTCCTAGTAGAAACCTTGGGGAATGCAGTAGTAGGCAGGGTTTTGCCAAAGCTGGGTATATCTGTGTGTTATTTATTTTCCGCATTTACTCTAATTATTACCAGTGATTGTTATTATTTAACTATTCAGCAAAAATCTACGATAAACCCTATTCACCCCCCTCTAGGATTAATTTAGATCCTACAAAAACAATGCGAATGCTGGCCTTTATATAGATTACCTAGGACTATCCCATACCGTTAGATCTTTAGGTTTCAAAATCCAACCATATAACCAACCCATTGAACCACGTTTTAAAAACAGTCCACGTTCAGCAGGCATAACCACCCTGAATGTCGCTGGGTCGACCCACCTACCACCCAGGTTGACCCATGGGTCGACCACCTACCCCATGGTCGACCAGGCCCAGGTTGGGTCTGAAAATCGTGTATGACTCAAGGATCTTTATATATGGACTTAATGCTAAATTGACTAAGATATATTAACTTGTATAATACAATAGTTATGAAGGTAAAACTAAGCTATATATAAAGTCTCAAATAAATAAAAGCATCAAGTAAAGACACCAGGAATTTTATACTGGTTCAGACTTCCCATCCTACGTCTAGTCCCGAAGCTCCTCTTTGGAATTCCCTAGCAATGCTTTATATTTACCTGAAGGAATAGGTCACAATACACCCGAACACTAACAAAGATGTCCCCGCCTGAGCACCAACACAGAAATTCACAAATTACAAAAGGGTTTTGACTTCTAAATGTGTTCTTGTATCAACACTGAATAGCCAACGGTTAAGTACACCCTCTTATCCTCAAGTATGTGATGTGTATGTGAAGAGATTGAAGGAAGTATAATTCTTATTGAATCCAGAGATATGAAATAATTTCAATGATTCAATAAGAAATTTGAATATTAGAGAGCTTTTAGAGTTCGGAAGAGTATAGAGATGTAAATTAGAAATTAGAGTAGAATCAGTGAGAATCGGTTGGTTTGGAATTGAAAATTAAGTCGTTTATATAATAGTAGAAGAGCAGCAACCTTTCGCGAATAATTGCAATGAAGAGATATGGCCATTTCTATTCAAAGATGAATAGAAATCTATTCATAAAAGGAGGTGACTCTTCATATAAATAGGTGCTGTTTCGAATCAGTCGACCGATCTGCATTTCACCAATCAACTGGTCGATCAAAGAAAATCGTGTGTGTATATATATATATATATTAATATTAATAGAAAATAGTCGTTATTGGGCTTTGGTTCACTGACTAGTCGACTGGTCTGGTTTACACCAGTCGAATAGTTAGTGAAACCAGTCCAGTAAATGGCTACTTTCTAGCCATATGTTCATATATATATACACACATTTAGAAATACGTGCATTTGTGTTATACTATGAGGATAGATTTTAACATCTTTCTAACAAAACTATATATGTATATATATAAGACACTTAGCTCTTCAATATGATCTTCATTCCTCTGTTGTCATGAATCGAAAATCTCGTGAATCAATAGGGTCGTCCCATAATGGTCATCATTTCGGCGTTCATTCCCTATTTGAATTATTTTGAATATATATATATATATAACCCTCTTATATGTAAACAAACTTCTAAGATTCATAACTTCATAATAGTTTGTCCGTTTTACACAAACTTCAGGTCTATCTGAACTAGAATTTCCGAGATGAACGCAATGGTAAGGTCGGTTTCACTTAATTCTAAATATTTAATTAAGTAACGTCCAGTTTATTGTCTTCACAGTATGGTTATGATGCATTCAATTACGAGGTGTTACACTTCTCTACATAATAAAAATATTAAGATTCTGGTGAGTACACTTATTCTAAGAAATAAGTATACATCTATGGGGTTCGAAGAAATAAAATAGGAGATTGTACAGGAAAGAAGTATTGGAAATATAATTATTATTCTTTATAAGTGTTATTGTGAATTTAAATCTTTAAAGTTTTGAAATTAAATAAAAGCCATCGGATTTATAATAAAGAGTATGTCGTTTGACATTGTTTTAACCTATATAAGTTTGGTAATTAATCATATAACGATCGATTAGTTATATATAAAACAATATTTTCCAAAGTAAAGGAAATAGAAATGATTTTTTATGAATATATTCCCAAAGTAAAGGATATAGAAATGGGTTTGGAAAATTATAGCAATATTTTCGAAGTAAAGAAATATAAAGAAGGGGATGGTGAATGCATTTATTTGCAAAGAGATACGTTTATGGTTAATGCTTTCCAAGTAACGAAACGGGAGAGTTTTGTTGAGATGAATATAGAGATCGATTTTTAAGAATCGATAAAAGGTATTAATTAATGGATTTAATGAAAAGGTCTGAGCTACTGATGTACTTGACCATACTAATTTGATTTTATAGTTAAAAACCGGACTATCAATGAAATATCATATTGGACCTTTGATGTGTTAGTTCGAAGAGACCGAGATGGGAACTAGACCCAAAACCACTTCGAACCGACTTGGGGTTCGAAACTAACTAGCAGGGATACTTATAAAGATGAAAGAAATGAAGACCTTGGGTCTTTGTAAAATGGAAGAACCACTTATAATCTCTGACTTGCAGCCAGAGATAGACTGTGATTCTGTCGTGGATGAAAATCTATGGATTGCAAGGACTACTCGCTACTAATCCTTGGGGTGATTCCTATATATGATGCAGTAGGAGAGTGCCTTCGGTTCATCCTGTTCCTAGATGACATGTATGGACGAATGTCTGACAGAGTATTTTTTTAAGAATCGCCTACGTTGATTTTTACAAATATACCAAGTTTGGCGGCGGAGAAGGCAATTTCTTTTAGCTTAACACCCAGCATATATTTTGGATGTAAATTAGTGATTTGATGGATCTGACAATGTGTCATTCAAAGTAAATGATGATGTGTTGTCCTGAAAAGTAATTGTGACCTCAAACCCCATCAAGTGGAAAATGACAGAAATCGGGCAGGCAGCATGGCTATGTGGGTCATTCCTATTAGGGTATATTATCACCATCTAGTGAAAATTCATTTGTTTCTTCTTTCACTTCTGTATCTTACGGGAAATAGTTATGTTGGCCCAACCATTGGTGATAATATATTCAGTACTCTCAAGTTGAATGAATGGTCGGTCATGTGTGACCGAGTTGTAAGATGTTCTTGTTGAACTCAATGTTTCCTCTCTAGAGATCACATTAATCGGGAGGTGGTCCCATGCGTTGTCCTATTGAAAATCCAAACTCCTATATGATTCGTACGTTTTTAGATGTATACCAACTATGGTTGAAAGTGAGATGCAAGATTTCCGGCTATATTCCTATTTTATTTTTGCATTGATAGACATTAGTATAACATCACTGAATTTTGATATAAAGAGTATTTGGTTATCGTAAGTTAAAAACACATGTCATGTTTATGCATGGTCGTGTCTTACAAGACTTCAATTCATTCAAAAAAATTCAAAAGTTAAGCAAGTTGTTTATATTATGAATTTTATCACCAAAAGTCTTCCAGAGTGACAATCCGTGTGATTTTGCTTGTCGCATAACGGTCTTGGTCAGGCCGAGTGCATTTTCCAGGTTGCATTAGGATTTGCTTGGAACTTCAGAAGAGGAGCTGGAGTCGAGACATATACCCTTTTTTCTGGTATTAAGTTATTTCTGCTATGTGTGTTGTACTGATCTAGTGTACTCTAATATTGTAATCATATATGTAGATATATATATATATATACACACACACATATACACAGTTTTCTTTTGAGTAAAGAGTTGTTGATATATTATACTTTATTCATTCCGCTGTGAGATTCCATTATTCTCTGATTTTGTTGTGTTATTACTCTTCTTCTTTTCTTCTATTCTAACATTTCTTTCTTACCTTTTCTCAACTTCTAATTTCATTCTTTTACATATCCGAGTTTTCGATACTTGGATCTTGGCAAATAATACAGGATAATGTATTATTGTCAAAATTCAAGCATCAAATTTCCTTGGGTCATTACAAAGAAGAATGCACTTCTTAAAGAATGACAATTGAACCAAAGAAAGCCTATAGAGCTCTAGCACAATCTCCTACGAGAAAGATGTGAGCTAAAGACCCCTCAAAGCCCGCTTGACTGCAATGACAACGAGACACCAGAAGGATGTCGATCTTCTTTAGATTTGCATCCAGAGGAAGATTGTCGTGGAAGATCTTCCATATAATGATGAAAAGCTTAGGATGAAGCATGGATCCCAGATGTTGAAAATTTTGAGATCCCAAGGACAAAAATTTGAGCAGAGTTCCAGGCAGCATGAAGAGAGAAGGGGTTCCCGTTCCAGTTGAAACCCTATGAAGACCCAATCCCCCATGCCACGAAAGCAAGGATAATCATTGGAATATAACAGATAAACAGTAACAGTAGAACAGAAATATATCATTACACCAGATAATGTACATCAAATTACACTGAAAACAATATCATCATAAAAGTTACACAACATAACAGGATCATAGTTAGTACAGAATACAGTTTCAGCTTAGTATAAAAATGTCTGCAGCAGAATCAAAAATAATATACATTATACAATCTGGAACAGTATAATAGAAATGATATAATCCATCATCAGCTCCATACCTATCCAGAATGAACCAGCTAAAACCTGAATACAAGGCTACCCATATAGAAAATAGGGTTTTGCAAAGTGAAACAAACTACAAGTCAGTCATGGGACTATTATGAGAAATCTTACTTAACCTATTTGATAATAAGGTTAATCACCGGACCACGCCGCTAACGCGGAACGGGTTTACTCCACTAGATTGCCAGTGCGTGAAATAAAGTAAATCATTAAACAACACAATGTTTTTTAGAAAATTGAAGCCATTATAAGACTCAAGTCCCATCACACAATGCAACGCAAACCGGAGGATATAGTTTTACCTTATAATGGCCAAAACATGCTTGAAACGTATAAAACAAAATCATTTGATATTATTACTAGTGCATATATGTTTCAGAAACAATTTCAATCATAATGTATCAATCATAGACGACATGAGCGTCCCATGCCACTATGCCGCCAATATAGGTTTACAATCAAAACCGCACAATGTCGTATCGGAAGTTGGGTTTCCATCTTGAACCAAGGCAAGGGATCGTCCTTACCAAATTCGAGACAATCTAGCCTACCATGTCTCAGGATACAGCCGCAACTGCACCTGGGAAAATGCAGGGCCAATCCACACTAAGTGAATTAATAATCCCTGAACAATACCGTTCCCCGCCCTATGGGGAGTAAGTCTGGTTAGTATGTCGACCATATCATCCATCGGCCCTGTAGTGACCGATATATCCGAGGTACCTAGCTTTCCAACAACCACATAAGTAAAAATGTCTGGGCTCCATACCATGACACCACTCCTAGCTAGAAAGAAACGCATGTCCTCCTTGCCGTCCTTCCTCCCGTTTCTGGTTCATACCGAGGTGTAAAGCTCACGAATTAACGCTATACACAAAGCTATGCTATTTAAAGTCATGGTTTGATCATCAACCACAAGGCTTTGCTTTTCAACAAAAGCCTTGATCACTTGCATCTCAGCATGCCACATCAACATTCCACGCCATGCGACCGCTGTTTACCGATATATAATCTCTAAGCTCGTATGTCTTAGATAAGAGTGTTAAGCAAGAGAATAAATTCTCCACCACAATATATACATATATTTAATAGAGATCAATCAACGCAGAACGAAATCCAATGTCAGACACACATCCATTTACTAGTTCGTCTGGGTCTGAACGAAACCGGAGGCACCTTATTCCTCGTCCCACATGTCCAATACAGGAGAGAGGCCCTCACACATCCAAACAATCAACAAATACGTCCAGACAACTACCAATGTAACCCTTTCAAGGCAGCAAATCCAATCAAAGGCATCAGTAGCCATCCATTCGATGTGAAGATTATCGGTCTTGCACCGTCTTCATATCTTCGACTTCTAGTCGTCGTTTGATTATTTAAAATGAGAATTAACTCGGCCTTTTCAAATAACCCACATATATATAGAATTCAAACCAATTCTTTCCTTGGTTAGATTATTTGACATTCATGTTTCAATTCAATATAATTATTTCATGTCAAATACATCTAGCCATCAGAATATCCAATAAACCAAGTAAAATCGGTTTATTTCCATTCTGTATCGTTTATAATATTTGATAACGATTTATCACTATTTTTATATATAAAAATAGTTCATTTTCGTCGAACGACGTTTCAGGTCAATCGATGGCGCTGGCGTTGTTTTTATTCATATTTGAATTAAACATTTCACAAAATCTAACCATTGGATCTTAACGAATTTTATATCTTGGAAAGATCTTTCCAAAGCGAAACCAACGGTTCTAGTTTCGGGAAAATCCGATGGTCGGATCTCCCGCTATAATCGTTTGAAGTTACGATTTCAAAACGCGAACTACAGCATCGTTATTCGTTATATATATATATAATTCATTCGATGATTTCCAAACCATTTTCACTTCAAAAATTGTTAATGCCTTTAAATTTCGAAAAATCTCGCCATAACCTCCTCTGTACGGGGAGGGGTTTGGAAATTTATTGGGCCGTATTAGGCACCCAATAAATCCAGAATAAGCACACACAATTTTTAGTGACCTATTCTATGCCTAAGGGAGTGTGTAGGATAACTCCAGAGATAAATGTCGTCACCTTGTCCAGTATTGGAAATAAATAATTCATGTGCCATATCTAATAACTAGAGAGATGTGATTATTGTCAACTCCAGACCCGTGTGGGGTTTTTGTTAAATCTGACAATTTACCGTTATATTTTATTTAGTCCATATCAGTAAATAATCCGTTCAACCTATAATACAGTCATCGCCATACAAGCGTCTCGCTTGTACGATAATTCCAACCTTGTCACATAAGCTCCATGCTTATGTGGTATATGATAGAGTATGCTATCTTCACGAAGTATGTCATGTAGTGTAGTTCAAAATTAATTGTTGCTATCTTATGGCATCGTTTACAATCTCACACAGAACAACCAGCACACCACATCCAATGGCATTCACAGGAGTTTATATAATAATAAAATTGCGCAACCAACTCATTATTTGTCGGGCATGCAAATAAATTCGTTACTTAACAGCTAATCCATTTTCCTGATCAGCATTTGTATATATATGCATATCTATTGTACAAATAATATTTTTAGCGAACAAATGTTTATTTTCAAATATGGTTATTTTTAACACTTCATATGCATGTTAAAAATAATATTTTCAATGAACAAATATTTATTTCGACAAACGGTTATTTTTAACACTTCATATACATGTTAAAAATATTATCTTCAGTGAACAAACATTTATTTCAACACACGGTTATTTTTAACACTTCATATACATGTTAAAAATATTATTTTCAATGCACAAACATTTATTTCAACTCACGGTTATTTTTAACACTTCATATTCATGTTAAAATATTATTTTCAATGCACGAACATTTATTTCAACTCACGGTTATTTTTAACACTTCATATTCATGTTAAAAATATTATTTCTGGAGAACAAAAATATATTTCAAGACATGACCATTTTATTCAGTTCATATACATGTTAAAATTAATATTTATAGCAAAAAAATATTTATTTTAACACTTGGTTATTTTTAACTCTTCATATACACAATAAAAATGTTAATTTTATTGTTTCAACAATTTATTCAACATATGGATATTTTTAACACTTCATATCCATGGTCTGTGGACGATGGTATAAGGAACTACTAAGCTCCGTCTGCAACCTAATATATTTTTATCCATTTATTTCTGAATTTAGATTGCTCACACTGGGTTCCACTCCTTCAAAAATTATATATAGCTCTAAATTTTTTCGGTCACTTCTAAAATGTAGGGCACGATGTCACGGTCCCAAGTCTCTTGTTTCACTGGATTTCGACAACATACGAAAAAGATATGATTTTTACTCAATTAACCAACTTTGTAATGCTTTTATATGTTGAAAATAATTCAAAATAAATTAGCCGTACCTCTCAATTTTAGTTCTAAACTAGGTTTCGATTTTAATTCAGATCTGTTGCATGAGGTGATATCGGGTTATACCACGTCGTAGGGGGAGGAGCGGCGCACCTGCGCCTGGTGGTGCGGTGGAGTTCGACGACGGCACAAGGTCACGGTGGCGGTCTGAAGCGCTCGACTTTGAGAGCTCGATTCTCGTCTAACACGCAATGATAGATTACAAAACTGGTATGGATTTGAAGGTGGAGGTGAGATCTACAAAATCCTCCAAAGGATCGATGGATTTTATTGCGTGGATTTCAAGAAATCGAAGAGAGAAGGACATAATGGTTTTTCGCTATTGAGAACGAGGGTTACTGTGACAGCCCACATCCATTAATGTCACTCACAAAGGGAATGCATTAACTTCTATGGAGCGTTTTAAGTGTGTATAGAATAGAAACTTAATAACAAGACAGATATAAAACAGTACTTAAAAATTTAAAACTTCATTCATTGCAGCGGTAAACAAATAAGTTTGATTACATCATCAAAAACCAAAGACTAGAGTCAAGTACAAAATATCCATCTTGATGAGATCAGAGTACACAAAATGAAAAACATAACCCCAACATAAAATGGCCATAAATAAGATTGGTTGAACTTTTACTTCAGCGATCCAAGCAACTTCCAAAGAAAGAGATAAAGCTGTCCAAATCAAGCTCCACTGGTGCTAGTCCCACCCTGAGAACCTGGGGGGAAAGGAAGAAAAGAGGTGTAAACAAAGGGGGTCAGACATAAAGTCTGGCGAGCGCAATAACTTTAACAATATAATCATTAAGTAACTAGGATAAGGCATAAGCTGGAAAATAAGGAAATGACTATGAACAAATGGGTATGGCAGAGCAAACAAAGGAAATAAGATGAACAAAGATAACGTTAAAGGCGCACCTAATCACTATAACATAATTACTATACTGCACCACCACTAGTCACCCTAAAGGTTGATCTCGCCTACAGAACCTAAAATGATAATGGTAGTTTCGTGTACCCCTAGCTGCCTTCATAGGTGTCGTCTGCCCCTATCTCCACTAGGTGTACCCACTACCCCCATTCGATCGGCTCCCTAACTCGTAGATACCCATGCTAGCCCCACAGTGGGGTGTATCACTCCCAAAAGTGGCAACCCGATACCACCAATGTGCACGGCTCATATCTACACGATGCAACAACGTCTTACCTACCAGCCCGGGCCCACACACGCACATGACCCCGTTGGACTTGCGTCACCACCGCTAACCCGTTTTGGCCTCTTACAGTCAAGCCTAGTATGCGTGTCCCGTCCTCGACTTGGGTCGAGCCCACAAAGATACTTATGGGTTACTGGTTGAAACGGGCCCCCGTTACTTGACATAAGCTATCCACCTAAGCTTGGTCCCCACTATAGTTTCCCACTTAACCCCATTCTTGTTCATGTTTTCTTACATGTTCAACTTGGTTAAGTATTTCTAATCGTATTTCACAAGCCACCCTAGGCACTCACTTAACCCCCATGTCCCACCACATGTTTATTTTGGTTAAGTGTTACTTAATTCATTAAAGCCATAACCCTTGCAAGACCTCTCACATTAGACTGACATTTGTGGTTGCTGGATTTGCCGGGCGGGTCCGGGCAGTCTTACACCACAAACGAGTCTAACCTCGTGTCTTTGCAACTTGTTACGCATTTAATTTATGCCTAAGACCTCCCACATTAGACCGGCATTTGTGGTTGCTGGATTTGCCGGGCGGGTCCGGGCAGTCTTATACCACAAACGAGTCTAACCTCGTGTCTTAGACGATTAATTACACATAATTAATTATCCCCAATTTGAATTAATATCCCTATTCAAATTGATAATCAATTCCAAATTTATCTATGTTCATAATTGACACCTTAATTATGTCCATTTATTTATGGTATATAAAATTATACCAATTAACATCACAAATTAATTATATGCCATTATAAGACATTTATTCCAATTCTCAATATTAAATATTTTGATCTTATCCCATTGCCCCACGTTGTACGTTCTTTCGTTTAACGTGAAATATACGTTAGACTCGAATAGTCTAACTTATGGAATAGAGAGAAAACATCACAACATGCATAGAATATAAATTAGATCTAACTTACGAATAAAAGTCATAACATGAATTGGCATATAGATCTAAACATAAGGGGTGAACTTGCATGTGTGAATAAGGTGTTTCATCTAAACTTGCATAGACAATGGGTGTATAACACATGTACTTTCATAACTTATGTAGTTTTAACATAAAGGTGGGAACTTGCATAGGAATCTCAAACTTACATTACATGATTCATACCCCAAACATATATATATATATATATATATATATATATATATATATATATATATATATATACTTGCATATGTGATTTATGCAACATAAACTATGATGTAAACTTGCATCTAAACATGTAAATTAAGATCTACATGTAAATTAGCATATAAAATTTTGTATAATCTGCATACATACTTGCATATAACTCACGCATGTCTTTTCCTAAACTTTAGATCCAAACTTACACATAAAATAGATGTCATGAAACATGTAAGGATTGTATATGATTCTCATAAGCTTGCATATGATTCATATATAAATTAACATCCAAACTTGCATATAGAACTATGAATCAAGTTGAGCATAGGTGATTGAGCATATGATAAGGATCCACAACACAAATAAACTAAGACTATCATTATGAACAACTAGCATATATTCACCCAATATTACATTTTCCAATGTTTCACAAACATAGCCATATAACCCAATTTATATCTCAACCCAATTAACTTATTAATTATCTTATTAAAGAAATTGAACTCACAAATCAAAGAATGACTTGAGTTCTGAAATCTGAGTTCAGAAATTGATTTAGCTCTCCTTTGAAGTAGACCAATTCGTTGTTGTTTAGATTAGAGTTGAATTGAATTGAGTTGATTAGCTTTGCTTTCCCTCTAGTTGGTGGCGGCTACTCTAAGTTGCAAGGTGACAGCATTACGGCCATGGTTCTAATTTTTATTTGATTTTAGGGTTTGAGTCTACATGTGTTTATATAGAATTTAGGATTAATTTAGGCCATCCGATCAACCTAGAAGCAACCTGAACCATCCAAACAAGATAGGGTGACACCTCAGTCCTAATGACTCAACACCGAGTCACAAAATTTTCATCTTTCAGATCTGCTTGGGGGGCAGGTTGACCACCAGGTAGACGACCTTGTTGACTTGTATGAGTAGGTCGACCCCACGGTCGACCTGGCCCCTGGCGGGAATTTCCCGCCTAGCCCAATCTGAGTTTGAATTTGAATTTTTGAAATCTATTTGAATTTTAATGAAACTTCCGATGGCCATAACTTCTTCATACGAAGTCCAATTCACGCAAACTCGGACTCTATCTCAACCAGAATTCCGAGACGAACACAATGGCGCAACCCGTTTCCCTTAATTCTCACATTTAAAATTTAGTATTATTTAAATTTGTCAACTTTAATATTAAAATTATGAGGTGTTACATTCCCCCCTCCTTAAAGGATTTCGTCCCCGAAATCTCCAAGTTAAGGAGAATGCATATCCTAACATCCAATCATCCATCTACTCAACCATCAAACATAAGCATCCATTGTCCTTACAAAATTTCTAATGCTGTATGAACATATGCAAGAAGTGTGTGTACATGTCCGTATCTAATGCAAAATCAGGCGGTCTACTGATTCAGTTGACCTCCTTAATGCAAATCATGACAGTGCCATGCGTCCATTATGTATGCAAAAGAATCCTATCGATACATATCATTTCTACATGTGTGCACAACCATTCATCAAAATGCAGCATCCATATGATAACAAAACCATTATACATCCATTAATTTAAATACGAACACACATTTATATGCAACATGAAGGTGATTGAGTCGATCTAGTGCCTAAGGTATGTGTATATGTATCCACGAGCAACCACTAGCAACCACTTGCATCCATTTGCGTCCATCAGACATAACATGTCTCAAACACATGTTTCAACCATAGGGTTCTACCTAACTAAAGATCGAAGATGTCATCGCAAAGATAATACTAAAAGATAGGACAAGTATCAAAAAAGTGGTAGAAAAAGGAGAAATTAAAACATACCCTCAAAAAGGAAAGTGTACAAAGTACGCATCTTATCTTCCGTCTCCCAAGTCGCGTCTCTTTGATCATCTCCCCATTGCACTTTGACCAACTTGACCTCTTTGTTGCAAAGCTTTTTGACCTCCGATCCGAGAATGCGTGTAGGAGCTCGTCTAATCGTGGCATTGCGCTCTACTTTCACTTCTTCGAGCATGCTCGGCTCTACCACTTCCATTGTATCATGTAAACACTTACGCAAATGTGAAATGTGAAACACGTCATGAACTCCGCTGAGCTTCTCTGGTAACTTTACTCTGTATGCCATCTGTCCAATCCTCTCTGTAATTGGAAAGGGTCCTACGAACCTTGGTGCCAACTTCCCTACCGATCCAAAGCGGACTAAGTTTCTCAATGGTGACACCTTAATAAAAACCATGTCCCCAACATTGAATTCAAGATCGGTTCTTCTCTTATCATCATATGACTTCTGTCGGTCCTGTGCCGTCTTCATTTGCCGTCGAATCAGGTTTATCGTCTCCGAAGTCTCCCTAATCATGTCGGGTCCAAGCAAAACCTTATCCGTGGATTCCCACCAACATGTAGGTGATTGACACGGTCATCCATAAAGAGCCTCAAAAGGTGCCATGCCAATGCTAGCCTAAAAACTATTATTATAGGCGAACTCTACTAGTGGAAGGTGTTCTTCCCATGTTCCTCCAAAGTCTAGAATGCATAGCCTTAGGAGGTCTTCTAGAATCCGATTCACCCTCTCGGTCTGGCTGTCCGTCTGAGGATGATAAGCGGTGCTTAAGCATAATTACGTACCAACCGCCTCTTGTAAGCTTTTCCAAAATTCGTTTGTGAAAATAGGATCTCTATCGCTCATAATGCTGGAGGGTATGCCATGCAAACGAACTATCTCTCGAAGGTAAACAGATGCTAACCATGCGGTGGTCCTTTTACTTTTGACGGGAATAAAATGGGCACTTTTAGTAAGTCGGTCTACAATTACCCAAATCCCCATATTACCCTTCCTCGATCTTGGTAACCCATCTACAAAATCCATGGAAACGCTTTCCCATTTCCAAAGCGGAATCTCTAAGGGATGGAGTAAACCTCCGGGCTTCTTTTGCTCCGCCTTGACTTGTTGGCACACTAAGCATCTAGCAACGAACTCGGCCATGTCCTTCTTCATTCCGGCCCAAAAGAAAACTCGCTTCATATCCCTGTACATCTTATCACCACCGGGATGTATGGTCATCTTAGAGCGGTGTGAGTCTTCAAGAATTGCCTTCTTCAAACTTTCGTCTTGTGGTACGCAAAGTCTTCCATCTCTACGTAGCCAACCTCTTTCATCTATAGCATATCTATCAAGATGTCTTGAGGACTCCCCTCCTATAAGCTTGCCTACTATCTCAACCAACTGTGGGTCGTTCCGCTGTGCCTTTCCAACTCGACCCAAAAGTGTAGGTTGCACCTTTAATGATGCCAACAATCCGGGTACATAATCGACAGAGGGTCTGAAGTCAAAGGAAGATATATACTCCAAACTTTTCTACTCTACAAACAAAGGACTTAAAGTTAACTTCTTTCTACTTAAGGCGTCAGCTACAACGTTGCCCTTGTCAGGGGTATATGCGATCTCAAAATCGTAGGATGTCAAAAACTCCATCCATCTCTGTTGCCTCAAGCTTAGGTGCTTCTGAGAGAATAAGTACTTTAGCGACTTATGGTCTGTGTACAACTCAAACCTTTCGCCAAGACGCCACGACTTAAGCGCCAAAACTATGGCTGCCAACTCCAAGTCGTGGGTAGGGTATTTTTTCTTGTGGGTTTTCAACTGTCTTCCACCATAGCATATCACCCTTCCCTCTTGCATTAAAACAACGCCAAGCCCTGTTCCGCAAGCATCAGTATATACAGTGAATGCCTTATTCCCGTCTAGCAAAACTAAAACTGGAGCTGTCGTCAAAGCTCTCTTCAAACGTTGGAAAGCATCTTCACAGTCAACGTTCCAAGTAAAAGTCAAATTCTTCTTCGTTAATCGAGTGAGAGGGGCTGATATCTTTGCGAAGTCCTTAATGAACTTCCTATAATAGCCAGCCAGCCCTAAAAAGCTTCTTACTTCGGTTGCGTTCTTAGGCGTTTTCCAATCTTGGTTTGCCACTATCTTAGCGGGATCCACAACTATCCCTTCCTTAGAGACCACGTGTCCTAAGAACCTCACTTCTTTTCTCCAAAAATGGCACTTGGAGAACTTAGCTTTTAGCTGATGTGCTTGTAGGGTCTCTAAGACTTCCCTAAGATGTAGGGCATGCTCTTCTTCATTTTTAGAGAAAACTAGAATATCGTCCACAAAGACTACTACAAACTTGTTCAGAAACTCCCTAAACACACTGCTCATTAAGTCAACAAAGTATGCGGGTGCATTTGTCAAACCAAAAGGCATTACGAGCCATTCAAAGAAACCGTCAGGAGTTCTAAATGCAGTCTTAACGATGCTATCTTCCACCACCCATAGCTGGTGAAACCTTGTAGCCAAATCCAGTTGTGAGA
Organism: Allium sativum; assembly: GCA_030737875.1. Lineage (NCBI taxonomy): Eukaryota > Viridiplantae > Streptophyta > Magnoliopsida > Asparagales > Amaryllidaceae > Allium > Allium sativum. Next base: position 80,417,426 of record CM060927.1, on the reverse strand, counting down.
AAACCGAAGCACCCACCAACTGATCGAATAAATCGTCTATCCTCAGTAACGGGTGTCTATTCTTCTTTGTTAGCTTATTCAACTCTCTATAGTCCACACACAATCTAAGTGAACCATCAGCTTTTGTAGCAAAAACGACTGGAGCACCCCACTTCGAAATACTTCTTCTTATGAACCCCTTCTCAAGTAATTCTTTCACTTGTTACTGCGTTCTCTTCTCTCTCTCGGAGCCATGTGGCGCACTGGTAATGCAACTGGCTTTGCGTTATCTACTAGATATATTCGAAAGTCTATCTCACTCCTCGGGGGTAAACCTCGAACGACGTCACTATATTCACGGACCACACGAACATATTTCAAATCATCATTGGATGCGTCAAGAGATTCTAGGTAGCTAAGCATTACTGGACCTCTAGGGTCACAAGAAGTATATCAAGGGTCTTTCCACAACGAGTCAACAATCTAACTACCCTTCTTTCACAATCTAGGATGACCCCATATCTTGTTAGCCAATCCATACCTAGAATCAAGCCGTAGCCCATGAAGCCAAGAACAAAGGCGTTGCATTCAAACCCAACGCCTAAGATAAACACTCTCAAATCCCGACAAATCATGGAAAGATGAGCCGAACCACCAATAGGATTTGAGACTACTATGGGATCCGTAACTAGACTAGTATCTAGGTGTAGTGTTTCAACTAACGAAGCAGATACAAACGAGTGTGAAGCGCCAGAGTCAAACAAAGTACGAACATGATTATCAAACAGAAAAATTAAACTTTGAACGGAAATGTTTCTACCTCTCTCCTGCAGCGGTGGGACCGCGAGAGCCTGGACCTTCCCCCTTGCCTGCCTTGGTGCCATGAGAGCCTGAATCTGCCCTCCAAAGGTAGACCCTGTCGTCTGCCCTTTCTTTGGGAAGTCCTTAATCAGATGTCCTGCCTCGCCATAGTGAAAACAACCAGTCTTCTTATTCTTCTTACAGTCTTTTCTTATATGGCCTAGTGTCCCACAGTTAAAGCATCTTTTCTTTCCCTTACCATTGTTGTCTTTACCACCCTTCTTGTTCTGCTGTTGTGGTTTCTTTTGATCTCCTTTCTTCTCAGGTGCCTTTTAGCATTAGCACCTTTCTCTTCCTCATGCATAAGTGCTATGTCAACTAGTCTCTCAAAGGTAGCCCCCATAGGGATGTGGGTCATAGCTAACCCATGTTGCGGCTCGTTCAAACCCTTAACAAATCTCAGGGCCTTCTTTTCGGGTGTATTCACCAAGTCGAAGCCAAATCTCGCCAACTGATTGAACTTGTTGACGTATTCTTTCACTGATAGATTCCCCTGCCTCAATGCCAAAAACCTTTCCATGTATAGATTCTCTTCAGCCTGTGAGAGAAACTTTGCCCCAAACCTACGCCTGAAATCCGGCCATGTATCAACTGGACGCTATCCATTAGTGACCTCCCACCAAAACGAGGCTTCATCCTTCATTAACCAGGCTGCTAACTGGACCTTTCATCCATCTTCTACCTCAAAGATTCCAAATAATTCTTCCACCTCCTTTAGCCAATTTCGAGCTTCAACAAACGTTTCCGACCCATGAAATAGTTTCTCGCCCATTGCCCGAAAGTCCTTACATATCTTTGCAAAAGTATCAACACATGGAGGGGGAGGAACGACTGCAGCTGGGGGAGGAGGAGCATCTACTGGACCTGCGGCGGTGGCCCTAGCCTCCAAATACCTCCTAAGCCATCCTGGTATCGGTTTACCCTACGGAAGGTTAAGATCCCTAGACAGGCTGAAACAAAAAAGGAAAGATTCAAAACAAAAGAATCGCAGGAAAGACATATGGCTCTTGGGGGTTTTGTTTTTAAAATAAACTTTTCTCTTGAAAATACTTTCCTTAAAATATACTTTGAAATTATTTCTTTACAAAAATGCTTTTGAAAAAACAGTTTTTCAAAATTCATATCTGTTCTGGTAACCTTCAGCTCTAATACCACGTGTGACACCCCACATCCATTAATGTCACTCACAAAGAAAATCATTAACTTCTATGGAGCGTTTTAAGTGTGTATAGAACAGAAACTTAACAACAAGACAGATATAAAATAGTACTTAAAAATTTAAAACTTCATTCATTGCAGCGGTAAACAAATAAGTTTGATTACATCATCAAAAACCAAAGACTAGAGTCAAGTACATAACATCCTTCTCGATTAGATCAGAGTACACAAATGAAAAACATAACCCCAACATAAAATAGCCATAAATAAGATAGGCTAAACTTTTACTTCAGCGATCCAAGCAACTTCCAAAGAAAGAGATAAAGCTGTCCAAATCAAGCTCCACTGGTGCTAGTCCCACCCTGAGCACCTAGGGGGGGGGGAGGAAGAAAAGAGGTGGAAACAAAGGGGGTCAGACATAAGTCTGGCGAGTGCAATAACTTTAACAATATAATCATTAATTAACTAGGATAAGGCATAAGCTGGAAAATAAGGAAATGACAGTGAACAAATGGGTATGGCAGAGAAAACAAAGGAAATAAGATGAACAAAGATAACGTTAAAGGCGCACCTAATCACTATAACATAATTACTATACTGCACCACCACTAGTCACCCTAAAGGTTGATCCCGCCTACAGAACTTAAAATGATAATGGTAGTTTCGTGTAACCCTAGCTGCCTTCATAGGTGTCGTCTGCCCCTATCTCCACTAGGTGTACCCACTACCCCCATTCGATCGGCTCCCTAACTCGTAGATACCCGTGCTGGCCCCACAGTGGGGTGTATCACTCCCCAAAGTGGCAACCCGATACCACCAATGTAAACGGCTTATATCTACACGATGCAACAACATCTTACCTACCAGCCCGGGCCCACACACGCACATGACCCCGTTGGACTTGCGTCACCACCGCTAACCCGTTTTGGCCTCTTACAGTCAAGCCCAGTATGCGTGTCCCGTCCTCGACTTGGGTCGAGCCCACAAAGATACATATGGGTTACTGCTTGAAACGGGTCCCCATTACTTGACACAAGCTATCCACCTAAGCTTGGTCCCCACTAAAGTTTCCCACTTAACCCCATTCTTGTTCATTTCTTCTTACATGTTCAACTTGGTTAAGTATTTCTAATCGTATTTCACAAGCCACCCAAGGCACTCACTTAACCCCCATGTCCCACCACATGTTTATTTTGGTTAAGTGTTACTTAATTCATTAAAGCCGTAACCCTTGCAAGACCTCTCACACTAGACTGACATTTGTGGTTGCTAGATTTGCCGGGCGGGTCCGGGCAGTCTTACACCACAAACGAGTCTAACCTCATGTCTTTGCAACTTGTTACGCATTTAATTTATGCCTAAGACCTCCCACATTAGACTGGCATTTGTGGTTGCTGGATTTGTCGGGCGGGTCCGGGCAGTCTTACACCACAAACGAGTCTAACCTCGTGTCTTAGACGATTAATTACACATAATTAATTATCCCCAATTTGAATTAGTATCCCTATTCAAATTGTCAATCAATTCCAAATTTAACTATGTTCATAATTGACACCTTAATTATGTCCATTTATTTATGGTATATAAAATTATACCAATTAACATTACAAATTAATTATATGCCATTTTAAGGCATTTATGCCAATTCTCAATATTAAATATTTTGATCTTATCCCATTGCCCCACGTTGTACGTTCGTTCATTTAACGTGAAGTACATGTTAGACTCGATGGTCTAACTTATGGAATAGAGAGAAAACATCACAACATGCATAGAATATAAATTAGATCTAACTTACAAATAAAAGTCATAACATGAATTGGCATATAGATCTAAACATAAGGGGTGAACTTGCATGTGTGAATAAGGTGTTTCATCTAAACTTGCATAGACAATGGGTGTATAACACATGTACTTTCATAACTTATGTAGTTTTAACATAAAGGTGGGAACTTGCATAGGAATCTCAAACTTACATTACATGATTCATACCCCAAACATATATATATATATATATACATATACATGCATATGTGATTTATGCAACATAAACTATGATGTAAACTTGCTTCTAAACATGTAAATTAAGATCTACATGCAGATTAGCATATAAAATTTTGTATAATCTGCATACATACTTGCATATAACTCACGCATGTCTTAACCTAAACTTTAGATCCAAACTTACATATAAAATAGATGTCATGAAACATGTAAGGATTGTATATGATTCTCATCAACTTGCATATGATTCATATATAAATTAACATCCAAACTTGCATATAGAACTATGAATCAATTTGAGCATAGGTGATTGAGCATATGATAAGGATCCACAACACAAATAAACTAAAACTATCATTATGAACAACTAGCATATATTCACCCAATATTACATTTTCCAATGTTTCACAAACATAGCCATATAACCCAATTTATATCTCAACCCAATTAACTTATTAATTATCTTATTAAAGAAATTGAATTCATAACTCAAAGAAGGTCTTGAGTTCTGAAATCTGAGTTCTGGAATTGGTTTAGCTCTCCTTTGAGGTAGACCAATTCATTGTTGTTTAGATTAGAGTTGAATTGAATTGAGTTGATTAGCTTCACTTTCCCTCTAGTTGGTGGCGGCTACTCTAGGTTACAAGGTGACATCATGACGGCCATGGTTCTAATTTTTATTTGATTTTAGGGTTTGAGTCTACATGTGTTTATATAGAATTTAGGATTAATTTAGGCCATCCGATCAACCTAGAAGCAACCTGAACCATCCAAACAAGATGGGGTGACACCTCAGCCCTAATGACTCAACATTGAGTCACAAAATCGTCATCTTTCAGATCTGCCTGGGGGGCAGGTTGACCCCTAGGTCGACCCCCAGGTCGACGACCTTGTCGACCTGTATGGGTAGGTCGACCCCATTGTCGACCTGGTCCCTGGCGGGAGTTTTCCCGCCTAGCCCAATCTGAGTTTGAATTTTTGAAATCTGTTTGAATTTTAATGAAACTTCCGATGGCCATAACTTCTTCATACGAAGTCCAATTCACGCAAACTCATACTCTATCTCAACCAGAATTCCGAGACGAACACAATGGTACAACCCGTTTCCCTTAATTCTCACATTTAAAATTAAGTATTCTTTAAATTTGTTAACTTTAATATTAAAATTATGGGGTGTTACAGTTACGAGGGTTTTTAAAATTTTCCAGGAAAAATAAATAATGAATAGAATTATTTGATTGGCCGATATATATATTTATTCCAAAAATAGTTTTTTCTTATCCGAACTCCAAATCAAACCCAACGACTATAGCCCTTAGCGTAATAACACCATTCCAGACACAATGGGTTATGTTTCATAAGCCCATTCGACTGTTTCAGTCAGTTTTTCTTCAAATTAAAATATAAACATTCAATATTAGATTTGAACGTACATTTTAATTTGTCGGTGCTACGTACTGATTCCAAAAATTCCAGAAAAATAAATCTAGCTATGTTTGGACGATGCGGTCCTAACAAAATTAATTTCGTCGAATTTGGAGACCGTTTGAAAAATGGCCATTTTTTTGTCGATCCAATTCAAACTAAAATTACCAACCGCGTTTTAATTTACCACGCTCACATATTAATTCCAAAAATTATTGAATTTTGAACCTAGCAATAATTTGACATTCTGAATCCAACCAAAATGGTTTCGTCGAAAACGGAGGTTGTTTGCAAAATGGCTATTTTTAAGGGCTTTATTATTACTTTAAAATCCAAATTTTAAATTCTGACGTATTTTCTTTCAAAATTACTCGAAGTAAAAAAAATTAAATTGGTTCTGATATTCTGGGTTGTTACAATCTCCCCTACTTAAAACTTTTCGTCCCCGAGAAGGAAACAATAGTAAAGTATGAAACAAAATGGAAATAGAATAAATTGTAAATGTACCTTGCACCAGAGCTATTCAAAGATGTCCACTTTGCACTTGGGATAAGCCTGCTTAATGCTATCTTCTGTTTTCGATGTACAGTCTATAGGATCACCGCTCCACTGCACTTTGACTAAATGAACTTTCTTGTGCCTTAGCACTTTAGTTTCTTTGCCAATAATCTTTATCGGCTCTCTTCTCAATGTTAATTTCTGAGTAATATCCAAATCTTGTTGCGCTGCTTCTTCCACGACCAAGTCTGGATCATGCACATGCTTTCAAAGTTGAGACACGTGAAATACATCATGTACCCCTAGCAACCAGTCTGGTAACTGAATCCTGTAAGAAAGAGTTCCAATTCTTTCAGGTATAGGAAATGGACCAATAAATCTAGGCGCCAACTTCCCTGTTTTCCCAAATCGGACTATTCCTCTCATCGGAGAAACTCTCAAATATACATAATCGCCAACATAAAAAGCCAAACCTCTTCTTCTAGAATCTGCATAACTCTTCTGTCGGCTCCGAGCTGTTTGCAGTCGCTTCTTAATGAAATTGACATTATCTGAAGCTTCTCGAATCATGTCGGGACCCAATACTAGTCGGTTGCTTGATTCTACCCAACATGCGGGAGATCTACATGGTCTACCATACAATGCTTCAAATGGTGACATTTTCAAGCTCGCTTGATAGCTGTTATTATATGAAAACTCAGCCAAATGCAAGTGATCTTCCCACGATCCGCCAAAATCCAGAATATAAGCCCGCAATAAATCTTCTAGTATACAATTCACCCTCTCAGTTTGGCCATCTGTCTGAGGATGATATGCGGTGCTAAGATTTAACTATGTTCCCAATTCTTCCTGGAATGCTTCCCAGAATTTACTAGCTAATATTGGATCACGATCACTAAAAGTACTACTGGGAATTCCATGTAGTTGGACAATTTCTTTAAAATATATCTGTGCCAGACTTTGAGCTGTTCTATTTGATTTGATAGGTATAAAATGGGCAGTCTTCGTGAAACCATCTACGATCACCCATATGTTGTCATTTCCTCTCTTGGTTCTAGGCAAACCATCAATGAAATCCATGGAAATTTGATCCCACTTCCAATCTGGAATCTCCAATGGTCGTAACAATCCGGCGAGTTTCTGTTGATCACTTTTGACTTGTTGATAGGTGGAACACCGGCTAACGTATATAGAGATGTCTCTTTTCAATGACTTCCACCAGAATATTCGCTTGAGGTCATTATACATCTTACTCACACCAGGATGGATACTGAGCTTAGATTTGTGATATTCATATAGTACTTCTCTCCGGAGCTCTGGAACATCCGGAACAAAAATCCTCCCTTGAAACCTCAGAATCCCATTACTATCCAGCTGAAAATCTAAAGCTTTACCTTCTTAAATCCGCTGTCTTATTCTTTGAATAAATTCATCGTCCATTTGGAGAACAAAGATCTTGTCAATCAATAAAGGCATAATGATAAGACTGGTGATGATTACATTCTTTCTGCTAAGCGCATCCTCCACAACATTGGCTTTCCTCGGAGTATACAAAATATCTAAATCGTATGCTACAAGAAATTCTAGCCAATGCTACTGTCTGAAATTTAAATCCTTATGGGTGAAAAAATACTTCAATGACTTATGATCGGTGTATAATTTGAATTTCTCACCCAATAAATAGTGCCTCCAGATTTTCAAAGCAAACACGACGGCTAATAACTCAAGATCATGAGTAGCATATCTCTTCTCATGCGGCTTCAACTGACGGCTAGCATAAGAAACTACTTGGCCTCTTTGCATCAATACCGCACCTACTCCTTCAAGAGAAGCATCTGTATAGACTGTCAAATCTTGATTTCCATCAATAATAGTTAACACTGGAGCAGTGGTCAACCTTAATTTCATCTCTTGGAAAGCTGCCTCACACTCTGGAGTCCAATTTAATCTTGCATATTTCTTAGTAAGCTGTGTCATTGGACTGGATAGCTTCGAAAAATCTTTAACGAATTTTCGATAATAACTAGCCAATCCTACAAAACTTCGGATTTTTTTTGGTGTACTAGGCTGCTTCCAATCTTAAATAGTTGTAATTTTGCTTGGACCCACTGAAATTCCTTCCTTTGATACGAGGTAACCAAGGAACTTCACTTCTTCTTGCCAGAATATACATTTGGAAAATTTGGCTTTTAACACGTTCTTTCTGAGAATTTCCAAAACTTGTTCCAAATGTTTAGCGTGCTCGCTAGCTGACTTAGAGAAGATCAATATGTCATCAATGAAGACCAGTACGAATTTATTCAAGACCTCATGAAACACTCGATTCATTAGATCAACAAAATAAGCTGGAGTGTTACATAAGCCAAACGGCATTACTAACCACTCATAGAATAAGTCTGGATCTCTGAATGCTGTCAAAGGAACGCATTCTTCTGCAATTCGAAGCGTATGGAAACCTGTAACCAGGTCCATCCTTGAAAACACTTGCGCTCCATTTAAACGATCCAATAAATCATTGATTCGCGACAATGGATATTTATTCTTTAAGGTCTGCTTACTCAAGTCACGATAATCTATGCATAGTCTGAGAGTATCATCCGACTTTGGAACAAACACCACTGCTGCTCCCCAATTACAAAAACTAGGCCTGATCAGACCTTTCCATAAAAGATGTCGTGATCGCCCAGTTCTTCTTTTTCCTTCAGGGTCATCCTCCAAATTGCATGCACTACTGGCCTGGCATTCGAAATTAGATCGATCTTGAAATCAATTTCTCTTCGCGGGGGTAGGCTATCGACTTCTTCGAACACATCCGCATAATTTTTAACGAAAGGAATATTTTCTATAGAATCAGGGGAAACATCAGGAGCAGACCAAAATTCTTTCCTATCTGAATTTGGACCTTCACATGGTATTGTTATGTACCTTTCGAATTTAGTTTTTGTAATGACCCGGATTCTTATGGGTTAATTTTAAATATTTAATATGGATTTAAATATTGGGGGGATAATATAAATGGAATTTTATATTATGTTAATAATCAATTTCGATTTAAAATCAAATATATTAAATAATAGAATACGAAAACAAATTTAGTTGAATTCAAATTTTAATTTGAATTTGAAAACAGTTCAAATAATTAATATGAAAATTTAACGGTAATAATATTTAATTATTATCAAGGAGAATAAATAGTTTGAAATTTAAATTACATCAATTTAAATTAATATCTTCAACAGATGGTCGAATCGGACTTCGTGACCTATCCCAGTGTGTCCGGAACAGAGGTATTAGCCTAAGATCGACAGTTGTTGGGTTCAGAAGGGGGTTCGGTATCATGAAGTGTTTTAAATTTAGGATATCGTTCTTTTTAAACGAAAAACAATTTAAAATAAAAATATAAATCCCTTGTTTAAGTGGACCAGAACTAAACCCCGTGGCTTGTTTAAACACCTCAAACAAAAGCCACCGTGCCTTTTTTTCTTCCACCCCTCTTCCTTATAAAACCGCTCCTCCCATCCTCAAAACAAATCGATGCCTTCCCCTTTTAAATCGAAACCGCTACCCCTACCTCCTTAATCAATTGCAAGGCCAAGAGGGTTTAAATCCAATCCGAGAATGGAAGGCATGAGCTTCCTGAAGCTCGTCGATACACCCGCAATCCTCGGGATGGGTGCGATATCGTTTCAGTAAGGGCAAAAAGGGGGTGACGCGATGGACTGATGAAGGTTGCGGTGGAGTTTGGCAAAGTCGAATGAAGATTTCGAGCCTTACCTTTTCTCAAAATCAATTCAACTGAATACAACCTCGTTTGTCTTTCCGATACGATGCCAGTTTGCTTACCCACTTCGAACAGTGAGACGGAGCCGAGTTCAAAAGGGAGAAATGGAAAACGCGATGGCCACCAGATCGCGATAAGGGATTTTCTGGAGTGACGCTACAGGGGGTTGTTTCCTCTTGTACTTTTTGTTCGGAGGTTCGAAACCTTGGTCATTGTGATTAGTGATTGGTTCGCAGGTTGAAGTGAAGGTGGGGTTGTTCCTGTAGCGACGTGGGTGAACTCAGGGGGGGTCGACGGTGAAGTTAGGTGCGTTGTTTAATAGTATGAAGATGATGGTGGTGGAGTACGTCGTCAACAACAATGAATAAAGGTGCGATTTTGGCTTATAGATCGTGATCTGGAGTTTCGAATAGGGAAGGCGATGGACGGGATTTTGTTTGGGGAGTCTGGTCGCGGTTTTGTGGTTGTATAAGAGGGTTGAGTTGTGGGTACAGCAGGAAGTTTTCATGAACTGTTGAGTTGGGTCTGGTGACAGTTAGACTCTGCACTTCGCAGTGAAGGTAACATCGTCAAAGGTTGGTCAAGGAATGCCTATTGCATTTAAGGAAAGAGATGACCGTGTTAAGGGATATTAAAAGGTAATTAATTTAATTTAACAATTTTATTTTTATTTTATTTTCATTTAAATTGTTCGATAAATAATGAATGTCATTAAAATATATACAAGATCTTATCGGATAGAGTCCGTCTAGCAATGCATAGCTGTGAACTGTTTGAGCTGGAATTAGAAATTAATGAATGGAATAAATCAATGTACAAGGGTGAATCAATCAAGCTGTATGGACTTTTGGAGTTGAAATATCTTTGCTAAGGAAATCGATAAAAGGAAATTGAAGTTGGTACAAGAGCAAAATAAAAATCCTGGTGAGTAAACCTCACTCACCATTTAATTAGAATTATTTTTATATCGTTAAAAATAATTGTTATGCTTGTTTGAATGTTGTTTGGTTGATTTAAATATATATAGTTATTTAGGCTTAACTATTATATATATATATATATTGGGTTGATGATTGGTTGGATTCCCGCGGTTTCATTAGCGGATGCCCGCGGTACCATAGCGGTTGATTACCCTATACGCCCCACGCTATGATTAGTGGATGACCTTCTATACCACGATATCCTGCCTCGAAGCAGGATAGGTATTATTTATGTACTAACGTCTGTGGATGCAGGAAAACAGGTTGGAGGAATCCAACTGGATTCCTCAAAAATATATATTATCTGTTGTTTGTTTGATTTCATATATATTCATATATGATGTGTTAAAAATCAAATGATTGAAAATTGGTTGATTTGATTGTTTAAAATATCCCTGGGCTCGAATATTGATTTATAAAAATATCGAAAAGGGTATTTGAGATTTAAAAAGGAAATTTCTATTTTATAAATAGAATTTGAATTTTAAATAAACTATAGAAAATATTAACTTGTTTTGACTATATATGAACGAGTATTGAATTTATAAACTTTGTTTATAAATGGAAAGTTGGGTTTTGAATCAGATTCATAAACTTTGTTTATAAATGAAAATATGGGATTTGAATTGAAGTTATAAACGTTGTTTATAAATAATGCAGAGAATTCAAAATGGACTTTGAATATAAGGAATTGAAATAGAATTTGAATAATAGAATTCAAATGGAGTTTAACTATAGAATTTGAACATAGTATATAAATGGAATTTGAATATAGAAATTCAAATGGGATTTATAATAAATAGATTTGGAAAAATATGAAGGTGAAATAGACTGAAGAGTTAATTAACAAATTAATTAACGAATTTAGTTAAAACGATTGGTATAGTTAAAAAAGATTGGACAAGCATAAATATACAGGAGACAGGTATGGAATAAAGTATAGAAGTGAAATAAATAGAATGCCCGACAAAAAGGTACGTATTTAATTCATATATGGGATTTTATGCGCCGTATCGGCAAGCCGCTTGGCTTTTTCTTTTTCTTTTTGAGATGAGAAGGACCGGGAAAGCTATTTGAAATTTCCCGATGCTCCCGGTACAAAGGAGGTTATGGCGAATTTTTACGGGAATTTAAGGAGATAGAATATTTTTAAGATAATTTGATAGTTAGAAATTAACATATCAAAATATATAGAAGTCGATAAGAAAACGAACTTAGAAATAGAATAGTATAATCAAAAAGGAAGTATAAGAATAAAATCTAGTAAGAATAGAAAGAAAAAGTGTATACGTGTTTAAAGGTAAAGAAGTAGTTGTATGTTATTGATTGTTCGAGTAAGTAGTCATATCTGTTTTGACGTTATAAATGTTATTCAGTCAAGGTCTGAGAGGTAGTTATACCCCAACTTGATTGATTTCATTATTAACAAATGAATAGTAAGATTTCAGGCTCGAAGATCAATGTTAGATAAGAGTTAGTTGAATATAGTATTTGGGTTGTCGTAACGATGTTTTACACAACATCCGTTTTAACCCAAATGAAATGTAAGCTTGGAAATAGATGTTAAATATTTCCTAAGTATAGGAATAAAACGAGATTGGAAATGTTTTCCAAAGAACGTAAAAGGGAAATATGGTTATTGAAATATTTGATTAACAAATATTGATAAAGAAATAGAAAAGAGATTTAATTAACGGAATATTAATTAAAGGTTCAGTGATTGTTGGATGTTTGGATGAACACTTGTTTTATTCGATAGTTAAATCATCAACTATCGAAACACTTGTTTTTATTCGATAGTTAAATCACAGACTATCGAAGTTTTGACCATCGTTGTCAATATGGAGAGACCGGTTGGATTATTATCCGAAGAACCACTCCATATCGGCAGTAGCGTGCGAATCAGATTATATAAAGATAATCGAAGACGGAGTAGAGTGCAAGGACTTTTTCTATTAATAGAAATAGTGCCTTCAGTTCGTCCTGTTCCTGGGTGACTTGTATGGATGAATGTCTGACAGAGTATTTCCAGAAAGGTCACGTACATTGATTTCTTCAACTGTACCAAGAGTGGAAGCGGAGGAGGAAACTTCTTTTGGCTGACACGTAATGTACTGTTGTAGAGGTCAATTAGTGATTTTCGATGGATCTGACGATGTGACATTCGAAGTGAATCTGATGTGATGATAAAGCGTAGCTTCTAGCCTCATCAACCGGTAAATGACAGAAATCGGGCAAGCAGCATGGCTATGTAGGTCGCACCTATTAGGGTGTATAATCACCTGATCTAAAGTTTCATTTACTTCTAAAAATCTATTGTCGATGCTGTCCCATTCGGGAAACGGTTGCTGATCCCAATCGTTGGTGATATACATTCGATACACTCAAGCGAAATGAGTGGTCGGTCATGTGTGGCTGAGTTGCAAGATGTTCTTGTTGAACTCGGTGTATTCTCCTCTAGAGATATACCGGCGGAAGGTGGTTCCATACCTTGTCATAGTTGGAAATCCATTACCCAATACGTGCTTGCGGTTTTGATTGTATATTATATATGTGGAACGTGAGATGCAAGCGTTCCACTAGATTGTTATCTACTTGATTTAGACATTATTATAATATCAAAAGAGTTTTGATATAAAGATAAATCAAGTGTTTGGATTCTCATAAGGGAAAAACCCGTTCCGTGTTATACGGCGTGGTCTTATGAGATATCATTTAGTTTTCCTGAAACTGTTTTAAACTGTTTACTCATACCAGTCCCATGACTGACCCGGAGTTTACTTTGTTGTTTTCCCTAAACTCTTGGGTGCCTAAATTTGTACGGGCAGTCAAGTAGTCGGGAATTTACAGATATACTGGAAGAGCTGGGAGCAGGAGGCTTCAGGATCATATAGCTATAGTTATTTCTGCTGTGTTGTAAGTGATGTACTTTGATATTGATGTATATTCAAGTACAGATGTATATTTCAAGTTATGTTATATATATTATATGTTATTCGTTCCGCTGTGAGATTCGTGTTACTCTGATGTTGTGTTCTTCTTCTTCTTCTATTCTAAGTTTCTATCTTATCTATCCTCACCTTCTAACTTCTTTCTATTAATGGTTCGAATTTCCGTGATATTTGGGGTTGGACTTGTGTTTTTGGTCAGCTCAAATTCTACCGGATTTTCGGGTCATTACAGTTGGTATCAGAGCTTAGGTTGAGCGAATACCTAGGCTGTGTGGAATTGTGCTCAGTAGAGATAGGGTTAGTAATACCCTATATTGAGTTTGAGTGTATATATATACGAGAGAGCGTACTTGTTATTTGATATAAAAAACTGTTTTATATTGTGTTGACTAGTCTGTTGAGTGGATTATAAATTTTGGTCGAATCGTGGGACGCCACGATGTTGATAGGAGTTTATAAACACTGGAACAGAAGATTGGACACGATATTGTTTTCAAATAGTTAAGTTGATTGTTAGGATTATAATCAAATTAGATTATAAGAAATGAAATAGTTATATATAACCAATGAAATTTGTATATGAAATCAAATATACAAATGTGATAAATTGAAATTGAATTCCAACCAGAATTTAGAATTTTAAAATCCTGGGAGTTTGGAAAATATTTTTCTGAATGGATTTTGAAAGAAATAAAGCACTGAACTCATTCAGTAGCTAGGAAATAATTCTGATGATGGTCGCAACATCACCAGTGTTCATTTTTGAGTTTCTAAGTGACGAATTGCTGCCTTAGAAATTTTTTGATGGAAATTTGTTTGAAAGAAACAAGTTGTTTGAAAATTCAAATGTTTTGAATTTGAGATAGATAAATATATGTAAATGTATATATTACTTCAAAGGAATTTTGAAATGAGAAATGGGAATATAGATTTCAAATAGAAGTAAAATAAAGGAATTTGAATATATATATAATTCAAATAGAAGTGAAATAGAAATTGAATTCAAATGAATTTGAATAGAAGAAAATTCAAATAGAAATTTAATAGAAGGAAATTCAAATATAGAGTTTGAATAAAGAAATTCAAATGGAATTTGAATATTGTAAATATAGGATTTGAATAAAGAAGTGAAATAGATCAGGAATATTATGTTGAAATGGAAAAATGGATTGGATATATATTAAAAATATATCAGAATGGAGTTGAATTTATTATAAACAAAGGCTAAACGTTTATATTTATAAATATAATTAAAACGAGCTCGCCATAGCGCGGCAGTTCGTAAATTGGCAATTCGAACTTCAATTTAGTATACAGAACTCAGTTGAAGTCGGAATTCTTTGAAACAAGAATTGTCGGGACCGGTTGAACAATAGTTTTCTAATAAAAGAGAAAAATCTGGATTTCGTCGTATAGATTTTGAGTTATATCAAAATCAATTTTTTAGAAAGCAGCGCCAGAACCATTATAAAACCATAACAGTTTAATTAAATAAATAAAAGGATTTTTAGGAAATAAAATCCGAATTGGCACTAGAAAAATCCAGACTGGAGATATAAAATAAATATGAACTCCAGTGAAGTTAGTGAAATGATTTTTAAGACAAAAATCATATTTTAATGGTTAAATAGAATTAACTAAAATGGGAAAATAATTAGTTAAAGGAAATTTGAATCGAAACTGGGTTTCTGGATAAATGAAAGAGATTGAGGATTTATATTCGAAATCGAATATATAACTCAAGTTAAAAATATAATTAGATTAGTTTATAATTAAGTTGACATATATTTGAACAAGTGATATTCAAATAAAAAGGGTGAACTAGGCAAAACGGTAAATTAGCAACTAGTTAATGGAAATTTGAATGATTGAAATTAAATTTAACTTAAGTAAGTTAAATGGATCGAAATGAATAAATTGAGTAAAATCAATGTGAATGAAATATGAATTGGGAATGAAAAAAGGAAATGTATTTGTAAAACAAATAAAGTTATGTGCAAACAAATAGAAGGAGAAATATTTGTAAAAACATTTACAAATAGAATTTAAAGAGGAAATATTTGTAAAAAAAAACATTTACAAATAGAGTAAATGGAAATATTTATTTATAGAAAATAAGTAGAATGTTACAGATGAGATACTTATTTGTTAAATAAATAGAATTTAATCAAAGGAATATTTAGAAGATGAATAGAAAATGGAAATCTGTTTTAACAGATAAATAGAAAAGATTAATTTATAAATAACAGTTTATGAATTAAATTAAATATTTATCATTCGATAAATGGAATATATAAGTCTAAACTTATATAGAGGAGAGATATTGGTTTTTAAAGCCGATAGTTTTAAATAGAAGGGGTACACAACACTTGTATAAGTGAAGTAACGTTATTAAAGAGAACATTTATAAAGTGAAGAACCGTTACTAAAAGTAAATCTTTATAAATGAATAAACACTATCCAATAGGAGTTATTCGAACAAGAGAAGTCGATTAGAGTTAGAATAAATCGATTAGAGGAAGAGTTAACCAGATAGAGTTAATTGAACATAGTTAATCGAAATTGGATTTAATTGAATGTTAGTTATTCAATTAAAGTTAATCGAATATAGTTAATGAGATAGAGTTAGTCAAACATAGTTACTCAGGGTAAGTTGCCATTTCGTACGACTGCTAGCGTAATTCGCAGGGCTGCAGATAGCCTAGGGCGGTCGGATGTTTCCTGGGGGGGGGGGGAGGGGGACAGGCGTAACCATTGTGATCGCTGCGATCTAGAGTCAAGCGAAAGGAGTTAATCGAATATAGTTTATTCGGATAGAATCAAAGGAGTTAATCGAATATATTTTATTCGGATAGAATTAAAGGAGTTAATCGAATATAGTTTATTCGAAGGGAATTATCGAATTTGTTATTCGGAAGGAGTTATCGATTATTTGTTAATCGAAATGAGCTATCGATTATAGTTTAATCGAAAAGAGTTATCGATTAGTTTAATCGAAGTGAGTTATAGAATATTGGTTATTCGAAGGAGTTATCGAATTTAGTTATTCGATGGAGTAAATCGAAAAGAGTTAAATCCAATAGGATTAATTGATAAGAGTTAATTGATAAGAGTAAATCGAATATAGTTTATTCGAAGAAGGGTTTTCGAATCTAGTTATTCGAAAGAAGAGATTACCGAATATAGTTATTCGATGGGAGGAGTTATCGAATAGGGATTTATTCGAAAGAGAGTTACGTAAGGAAGTTTGAAATGTTGACTATCAACATAAATAAGTTTTGAAAAGATAAATGGGTTTGTAGCACTTTTTCTACCTTAGCAATTTCGAGGACGAAATTATTTTAAGTGGGGAAGAATGTAATGACCCGGATTCTTATGGGTTAATTTGAAATATTTAATATGGATTTAAATATTGGGGGGATAATATAAATGGAATTTTATATTATGTTAATAATCAATTTCGATTTAAAATCGAATATATTAAATAATAGAATACGAAAACAAATTTAGTTGAATTCAAATTTTAATTTGAATTTGAAAACAGTTCAAATAATTAATATGAAAATTTAACGGTAATAATATTTAATTATTATCAAGGAGAATAAATAGTTTGAAATTTAAATTACATCAATTTAAATTAATATCTGCAACAGATGGTCGAATCGGACTTCGTGACCTATCCCAGTGTGTCCGGAACAGAGGTATTAGCCTAAGATCGACAGTTGTTGGGTTCAGAAGGGGGTTTGGTATCATGAAGTGTTTTAAATTTAGGATATCGTTCTTTTTAAACAAAAACAATTTAAAATAAAAATATAAATCCCTTGTTTAAGTGGACCAGAACTAAACCCCGTGGCTTGTTTAAACACCTCAAACAAAAGCCACCGTGCCTTTTTTTCTTCCACCCCTCTTCCTTATAAAACCGCTCCTCCCATCCTCAAAACTAATCGATGCCTTCCCCTTTTAAATCGAAACCGCTACCCCTACCTCCTCAATCAATTGCAAGGCCAAGAGGGTTTAAATCCAATCCGAGAATGGAAGGCATGAGCTTCCTGAAGCTCGTCGATACACTCGCAATCCTCGGGATGGGTGCGATATCGTTTCAGTAAGGGCAAAAAGGGGGTGACGCGATGGACTGATGAAGGTTGCGGTGGAGTTTGGCAAAGTCGAATGAAGATTTCGAGCCTTACCTTTTCTCAAAATCAATTCAACCGAATACAACCTCGTTCGTCTTTCCGATACGATGCCAGTTTGCTTACCCACTTCGAACAGTGAGACGGAGCCGAGTTCAAAAGGGAGAAATGGAAAACGCGATGGCCACTAGATCGCGATAAGGGATTTTCTGGAGTGACGCTACAGGGGGTTGTTTCCTCTTGTACTTTTTGTTCGGAGGTTCGAAACCTTGGTCATTGTGATTAGTGATTGGTTCGCAGGTTGAAGTGAAGGTGGGGTTGTTCCTGTAGCGACGTGGGTGAACTCAGGGGGGGTCGACGGTGAAGTTAGGTGCGTTGTTTAACAGTATGAAGATGATGGTGGTGGAGTACGTCGTCAACAACAATGAATAAAGGTGCGATTTTGGCTTATAGATCGTGATCTGGAGTTTCGAATAGGGAAGGCGATGGACGGGATTTTGTTTGGGGAGTCTGGTCGCGGTTTTGTGGTTGTATAAGAGGGTTGAGTTGTGGGTACAGCAGGAAGTTTTCATGAACTGTTGAGTTGGGTCTGGTGACAGTTAGACTCTGCACTTCGCAGTGAAGGTAACATCGTCAAAGGTTGGTCAAGGAATGCCTATTGCATTTAAGGAAAGAGATGACAGTGCTAAGGGATATTAAAAGGTAATTAATTTAATTTAACAATTTTATTTTCATTTAAATTGTTCGATAAATAATGAATGTCATTAAAATATATACAAGATCTTATCGGATAGAGTCCGTCTAGCAATGCATAGCTGTGAACTGTTTGAGCTGGAATTAGAAATTAATGAATGGAATAA
Source organism: Allium sativum (assembly GCA_030737875.1). NCBI lineage: Eukaryota > Viridiplantae > Streptophyta > Magnoliopsida > Asparagales > Amaryllidaceae > Allium > Allium sativum. The sequence goes on along the minus strand of CM060927.1, from coordinate 80,398,799 downwards.
ATCAATGTACAAGGGTGAATCAATCAAGCTGTATGGACTTTTGGAGTTGAAATATCTTTGCTAAGGAAATCGATAAAAGGAAATTGAAGTTGGTACAAGAGCAAAATAAAAATCCTGGTGAGTAAACCTCACTCACCATTTAATTAGAATTATTTTTATATCGTTAAAAATAATTGTTATGCTTGTTTGAATGTTGTTTGGTTGATTTAAATATATATAGTTATTTAGGCTTAACTATTATATATATTGGGTTGATGATTGGTTGGATTCCCGCGGTTTCATTAGCGGATGCCCGCGGTACCATAGCGGATGATTACCCTATACGCCCCACGCTATGATTAGTGGATGACCTTCTATACCACGATATCCTGCCTCGAAGCAGGATAGGTATTATTTATGTACTAACGTCTGTGGATGCAGGAAAACAGGTTGGAGGAATCCAACTGGATTCCTCAAAAATATATATTGTCTGTTGTTTGTTTGATTTCATATATATTCATATATGATGTGTTAAAAATCAAATGATTGAAAATTGGTTGATTTGATTGTTTAAAATATCCCTGGGCTCGAATATTGATTTATAAAAATATCGAAAAGGGTATTTGAGATTTAAAAAGGAAATTTCTATTTTATAAATAGAATTTGAATTTTAAATAAACTATAGAAAATATTAACTTGTTTTGACTATATATGAACGAGTATTGAATTTATAAACTTTTTTTATAAATGGAAAGTTGGGTTTTGAATCAGATTCATAAACTTTGTTTATAAATGAAAATATGGGATTTGAATTGAAGTTATAAACGTTGTTTATAAATAATGCAGAGAATTCAAATGGACTTAGAATATAAGGAATTGAAATAGAATTTGAATAATAGAATTCAAATGGAGTTTAACTATAGAATTTGAACATAGTATATAAATGGAATTTGAATATAGAAATTCAAATGGGATTTATAATAAATAGATTTGGAAAAATATGAAGGTGAAATAGACTGAAGAGTTAATTAACAAATTAATTAACGAATTTAGTTAAAACAATTGGTATTGTTAAAATAGATTGGACAAGCATAAATATACAGGAGACAGGTATGGAATAAAGTATAGAAGTGAAATAAATAGAATGCCCGACAAAAAGGTACGTATTTAATTCATATATGGGATTTTATGCGCCGTATCGGCAAGCCGCTTGGCTTTTTCTTTTTCTTTTTGAGATGAGAAGGACCGGGAAAGCTATTTGAAATTTCCCGATGCTCCCGGTACAAAGGAGGTTATGGCGAATTTTTCCGGGAATTTAAGGAGATAGAATATTTTAAGATAATTTGATAGTTAGAAATTAACATATCAAAATATATAGAAGTCGATAAGAAAACGAACTTAGAAATAGAATAGTATAATCAAAAAGGAAGTATAAGAATACAATCTAGTAAGAATAGAAAGAAAAAGTGTATACGTGTTTATAGGTAAAGAAGTAGTTGTATGTTATTGATTGTTCGAGTAAGTAGTCATATCTGTTTTGACGTTATAAATGTTATTCAGTCAAGGTCTGAGAGATAGTTATACCCCAACTTGATTGATTTCATTATTAACAAATGAATAGTAAGATTTCAGGCTCGAAGATCAATGTTAGATAAGAGTTAGTTGAATATAGTATTTGGGTTGTCGTAACGATGTTTTACACAACATCCGTTTTAACCCAAATGAAATGTGAGCTTGGAAATAGATGTTAAATATTTCCTAAGTATAGGAATAAAACGAGATTGGAAATGTTTTCCAAAGAACGTAAAAGGGAAATATGGTTATTGAAATATTTGATTAACAAATATTGATAAAGAAATAGAAAAGAGATTTAATTAATGGAATATTAATTAAAGGTTCAGTGATTGTTGGATGTTTGGATGAACACTTGTTTTATTCGATAGTTAAATCATCGACTATCGAAACACTTGTTTTTATTCGATAGTTAAATCACAGACTATCGAAGTTTTGACCATCGTTGTCAATATGGAGAGACCGGTTGGATTATTATCCGAAGAACCACTCCATATCGGCAGTAGCGTGCGAATCAGGTTATATAAAGATAATCGAAGACGGAGTAGAGTGCAAGGACTTTTTCTATTAATAGAAATAGTGCCTTCAGTTCGTCCTGTTCCTGGGTGACTTGTATGGATGAATGTCTGACAGAGTATTTCCAGAAAGGTCACGTACATTGATTTCTTCAACTGTACCAAGAGTGGAAGCGGAGGAGGAAACTTCTTTTGGCTGACACGTAATGTACTGTTGTAGAGGTCAATTAGTGATTTTCGATGGATCTGACGATGTGACATTCGAAGTGAATCTGATGTGATGATAAAGCGTAGCTTCTAGCCTCATCAACCGGTAAATGACAGAAATCGGGCAAGCAGCATGGCTATGTAGGTCGCACCTATTAGGGTGTATAATCACCTGATCTAGAGTTTCATTTACTTCTAAAAATCTAATGTCGATGCTGTCCCATTCGGGAAACGGTTGCTGATCCCAATCGTTGGTGATATACATTCGATACACTCTAGCGAAATGAGTGGTCGGTCATGTGTGGCTGAGTTGCAAGATGTTCTTGTTGAACTCGGTGTATTCTCCTCTAGAGATATACCGGCGGAAGGTGGTTCCATACCTTGTCATAGTTGGAAATCCATTACCCAATACGTGCTTGCGGTTTTGATTGTATATTATATATGTGGAACGTGAGATGCAAGCGTTCCACTAGATTGTTATCTACTTGATTTAGACATTATTATAATATCAAAAGAGTTTTGATATAAAGATAAATCAAGTGTTTGGATTCTCATAAGGGAAAAACCCGTTCCGTGTTATACGGCGTGGTCTTATGAGATATCATTTAGTTTTCCTGAAACTGTTTTAAACTGTTTACTCATACCAGTCCCATGACTGACCCGGAGTTTACTTTGTTGTTTTCCCTAAACTCTTGGGTGCCTAAATTTGTACGGGCAGTCAAGTAGTCGGGAATTTACAGATATACTGGAAGAGCTGGGAGCAGGAGGCTTCAGGATCATATAGCTATAGTTATTTCTGCTGTGTTGTAAGTGATGTACTTTGATATTGATGTATATTCAAGTACAGATGTATATTTCAAGTTATGTTATATATATTATATGTTATTCGTTCCGCTGTGAGATTCGTGTTACTCTGATGTTGTGTTCTTCTTCTTCTTCTATTCTAAGTTTCTATCTTATCTATCCTCACCCTCTAACTTCTTTCTATTAATGGTTCGAATTTCCGTGATATTTGGTGTTGGTATTGTGTTTTTGGTCAGCTCAAATTCTACCGGATTTTCGGGTCATTACAGTTTTAGCTTTAACGATTCTCTCAACGCACTTAACTTAGGCTTCATATTTGGTTAGCCAATCCAATCCTAAAATAAGATCAAATTCGGTAAAATTCATGATGATCGAAATGGAAGGAAACCGATAACAGGAATAAGAGACAGGCACCCTACAAATCCAACTAAGATCGAGGGGGAACCCCCACTCAGATTATGGACACTTATTGGTTCTTCGAGCTTTCTTAATTTTAAATCCAATTTCTTAGCCATATTACTCGAAATAAAACTTCATGACGCGCCCGTATCAAATAGTACTTTAACTAGAATATTTTTGACAGTAAGCGTGCCTTCCAAAACATCTGGCCTTCCCTGACTAGTTGAGGGTGTTGCAGCATCTGTCGTGTTATTGACTTGAGCCACCTTGACGATTTTTAAAAGCCAGCATTCTTGCTTTACATGACTAGTCTAGTGGCAAAGATTGCACTCTCTGGTCTCTTGAAACCCCTTTCTGGATTTAGATCTGTCTTTCTTTGAAGATTTACAGTTCCTTATCGAATGCCTTTGCTGATTGCACTTGAGACATATGACAGTCTTTTACTCTCTTCTTTTTACTTATTTTAGATCTTTTACCTGATTCGGGTTCCTTACTATCCTCCGGCTTTGTACTTGCCTCAAGACTATCAACTTCGAGCTTTCTCTTATTGCTAGAACTGCCTTCCTCTTCGTCTTCCAAACCACCTTGCTTATCAAGATTCTCATAGCGACAAGCCAATTGTATCATCTTAGAAAAAGGAAGATTCACATGTGCAATTACTCTACCTTCGTATTTTCTTTGAAGTTCGTTAATAAATTTCAGATTCCTCCTCAAAGGATCTTCAATTAGCTTCAGGCCAAAACAGGAAAGTTCGTTGAATTTATTCTGATACTCCTGAATGGTCATATCTCCTTGTTTCAGATGGTAGAACTCATCATATAACCACTCAGTTGCTTCTGGAGGAATAAACCTTTATTTGAAAATTTCTTCAAATCTATCCCAGGTAATATTACCTTCTGGATTATCCCTAATAATAGTTTCCCACCAGATTAAAGCTTCGTCTTTGAGTGCCCAAGATGCCAGTAATCTTTTCAGATCATCTCTCAGCTTTAAACCTTCAAAAAATCTCTCAGAAGAACGCATCCATGTTTATGTTTCAATAATTGATTCTTTTCCCAAGAATGGTACTCCTCCCAGATTTCTATACTTCTTTGCTAGAGCTTCTAGATCTGGTTCAGACTGTGGGAGCACGATTGGCTCATTAGATTGTTGAACCATAGAATTACTTCTTCTTCCTCTACCACTCATTTTCTACTATGTCTGCAAATAGTAGACAAGGAGTCAGACCAACAGAAAAGATATTGTAAAGCATAGAGACATATACTTTAGTATAAATGCATCTATAGGGGTGTATTTCATTCTGCTATACTCATTCTAGGACATTACTGATCCTATCTATTATGAGTTACTTGCCCTAGAATACTACTGATTCTATTTCTGACGAGTTCGTTAACATGTTATATTCCGGAGCTAAGGTGAACCAAGGCTCTGATACCAAACTATGAAGACACAAACCCCCATGCCATGGAAGCAAGGATAATCATTGGAATATAACACATAAATAGTAGTAGCAGAACAGAAATATATCATTACACAAGATAATGTACATCAAATTACACTGGAAATAATATCATCATCAGAGTTACACAGCATAACAAGATCATACTTAGTACAGAATACAGTTTTAGCTTAATATAAAAATGTCTGCAGTGGAATCAAACATAATATAAATGATACAGTCTGGAACAATATAATAGAAATGATAGAATCCATCTTGAGCTCCATAGCTATCCAGAATGAACCATCTAATACATGAATACAAGGCTGCCCGTGTAGAAAATAGGGGCGCCCGAGTTTGCTAAGTGAAACAAACTACAAGTCAGTCATGCGACTGATATAAGAAATCTTACTTAACCTATTTGATAATAAGTTCAATCATAGGACCATGCCGCTAATGCGGAACGGGTTTACTCCACTGGATTGCAAGTGCATGAAATAAAGCAAATCATTAAACAACGCAATGCTTTTTAGAAAAATGAAGCCATAATAAGACTTAGGTTCCATCACACAATGCAACGCAAATTGGAGGATAGAGTTTTACCTTATAATGGACAAAATATGCTTGATATGTATAAAACAAAATCATTTGATATTATTACTAGTGCATATATGTTTCAAAAACAATTACAATCGTAATGTATCAATCATAGACGACATGAGCGTCCCATGCTACTATGTTGCCAATATAGGTTTACAATCAAAACCGCATAATGTCGTATCGGAAGTTGGATTTCCATCCTGAACCAAGGCAAGGAATCGTCCTTACCGAATTTGAGACAATCTAGCCTACCATGTCTCAGGATACAGCCGCAACTGCACCTAGGAAAATGCAGGGTCGGTCCATACTAAGTGGATTAATAATCCCTGAACAATACGATTCCCCGCCCTATAGATCGTAAGTCTGGTAAGTATATCGACCATATTATCCATCGGCCCCGTAGTGACCGATATATCCGAGGCACCTCGCCTTCCAACAACCACATAAGTAAAAATTTCTGGGCTCCATACCATGACACCACTCCTAGCTAGAAAGAAATGCATGTCCTCCCTGCCGTCCTTCATCCCGATTCTGGTTCATACCGGGGTGCGAAGCTCGCGAATTAACGCTATACGCAAAGCTAAGCTATTTATAGCCATGCTTTGATCATCAACCACAAGGCTCTGCTTTTCAACAACAGCCTTGATCACTTGCATCTCAACATGCCACATTGACATTCCACGCCATGCGACTGATGTCTATCGATATATAACCTCTAAGCTCGTATGTCTTAGAGAAGGGTATTAAGCAAGAGAATAAATTCTCCGCCACCAAACATATATATATTTAATAGAGATCAATCAACATAGAACGAAATCCAATGTTAGACACATATCCATTTACCAGTTCGTTCTGGGTCTGAACGAAACCGGAGGCACCTTATTCCTCGTTCCATATGTCCAATATATGAGAGAGACCCTCGCACATCCAAACAATCAACAAATACGTCTGGACAACTACCACTGTAAACCTTTCAAGGAAGCAACTACAATCAAAGGCATCAGTAGCCATCCATTCGATGTGAAGATTATCGGTCTTGCACCGTCTTCATATCTTTGACTTCTAGTCGTCTTTTGATTATTTGAAATGAGAATTAACTCGGCCTTTTCAAATAACTCGCATATATATAGAATTCAAACCAATTCTTTCCTTTGTTAGATTATTTGACATTCACGTTTCAATTCAATTTAATTATTTCATGTTAAATACATCTAACCATCAGAATACCCAATAAATCAAGTAAAATCGGTTTATTTCCATTCCATATCGTTTATAACTGTAATGGCCCGAATTTCCGTACCCTTTGAGTCGACCAATAACACCACACGTCCAACCTAAATTGCACAGAAATACGAATCATTAGTAGAAAGAAGTTAGAGGATGAGAAATAGCAAGAAAGAGATGTTAGAATAGAAGAAAATGATGAAAACAAATCTCACAGTGGAATGAGTAAAATATATTATATAACATAATTTTTGAAATACAAATCAGTAACTGTATATATAAATACCATCATCAGAGCACAAGTGACGATCCCAAAATCCGAGGGGCGGTATTAAGGATAATCATTGAAATATAACACATCAATCATCATAGTAGAGTACAGATAATAGCAAAAACAATAAATAGAATGATTTTACATGGATATGACAGCGGAATCACAACATGTAACAATATCAGAATAGCACAGCGTAGGATATAACTTAGTAAATAAAAGGGAAGTGATCAGTCATCATCGCCAGAGGCGGAATACATACATGCAGTGAGACATAATAAGGGTATCAGTCTACATCGCCGAAGGCGGTACATATACATACGAGAATAAATACTGAAAGTAAAGCAGTTTGCATCGCCTGTGGCGGAATCATAATATAAGTACAATAATGGCAGAAAATGTCAAAGTCATCTCTATGAAGTCAGCCTCGCCATGAGCCAAAATGCACTCTATGCAACAGTGCAGAGCCAAAAACAACCTGTCACCTATGAACTAGGCTGCCCGTGTGAAAATAAGGGCACCCGCGTTTGCAAAGTGAAACAAACAACGAGTCAGTCATGGGGACTGGTATGAGGAATCTATTTAACAGTTTAAACAACAGTAATAAGCAAATCATAGGACCGTGCCACTTTCGCGGAACGGGTTTACTCCAGTGATTGCTAGTGCATTTAAAACAAAGTAAATTCTTTAAAACAACGCAATGCTTTTAAAAAGAATGAAGCCATTATAAGACTCAAGTCCCATCATACAATGCAACGCAAGCCGGAGGATAGAGTTTTACCTTATAATGGCCAAATATGCTTGATACGTATAAAGCAAAATCAATTGATATTATTACTAGTGCATATATGTTTCAAAAGCGAATAGCATCATAAATATCAATCATAGGCGGCATAGCTACCATCTACTATGTCGCCATACTAGTTCTACAATCGAGTCCGTTATTTCGTAATGGAAATTGGATTTCCGTCATGAGTCGAGGCAAGGGGCAAGCTCCTCTCCACTTCGAGACATTCTATCAAATGCCTCAGGACTACACACTCTGGGTAACCCTGGAACGGCTGGGCCGGTCCTCTCTTACGTTTGAGGATTAATTATGCCTGAACACACGTTTCCAAATATCAAACACATACAACCATCAAATATCAAACAGATCAAGCCAAATTAGTTTATTTCCAATCTATGTTGCTTATAATATTTTATAACGATTTTTCGCCATTTTTATTTATTTGAAAATGTCCATATTTATTTAAACGACGTTTCAGGTCGTGTCGTGGCACTGGCGCTGTTTTCCCCCTAATTTGTTTTACACATATCGGAAAATCTAACCGTTGGATTTCTACAAAGTCTATATCAGTGGGAAGATATTCCCAAAGCGAACCCAACGGTTCCAGTTTCGTGAAAATCCGACGGTCGGATCTTCCACACTAGTCATTTGAAGTTACGGTTTCAAAATTCGAACTGCAGCGTCGTTATTCGATTTAATTTAATTATATTTATATATAAATATAAACGATTCTGGCGCTGTTTTTCTTCAGATTTGAATTAAACATTCCGGACAATCCAACCGTTGGATTTTTACAAGGTTGGTGCCGTTGGGAAGATAATTCCAAGGCGAACCCAGCGGTTGCGGTTTCGGGAAAATCCGATGGTCGGATTTCTCGTACTAATCGTTTCAAATTACGATTCCGAAACACGAACTGCACGGCTTCGATTCCTTTTAATTATATTTATATTTATATATATAAATATAGTTCATTTTATAATTCCAACTATAGTTCATTCTATATTTTCAACTTCGTTTTCACTTCAAATATTTCACTAACGCCTTAATATTTCGAAAAATTTCGCCATAACCTCCTTTGTACGGGGAGGGGTTTGGAAATTTATTGGGCCATGTTAGGTACCCAATAAATCCTAAAAAGCATCCACATATTTATAGTGATATATTATGGTGTTTACGGGGGAGCATGTATAGATAATCACTCCAGAGAATAAATCGTTTCCGTGTGGAAATAAATAGTCCATGTGCCGTATCTAATAAATAGAGAGACGTGATTATTGTCAACTCCAGACCCGTGTGGGTTTTTTATTAATCTGGCAATTTATCGTTATATTTTATATAGTCCATATCAGTCATCAGTTCAACCTGTAGTATAAAATCATCGCCATACAAGCCTCTCGCTCGTATGGTAAATCTTCCACCTCGTCACATAAGCTCCAATTGCTTATGTGGAATATGATGAAGTATGCCTATCGTCAAGAAGTATGCCATGTAGTGTAGTTCAAAATTAATTGTTACTATCCTATGGCGATATTTATTATTTCACACAGAATAACCAGCACTCCACATCCAATGGCATTCAAAGGAGTTGATATAAAAATAAAATTGCGCAGCCAACTCATCAAGGTTTACCTATTTGTCGGGCACACAAATAATTTCTTTACTCTACAGCTAATCCATTTTCCCCTATTCAACACATGTATATATATGCAGAACAAAGCTAATAATAACATTTCTAGCAAACTATTATTTATTTCAACACGTGTGTATTTTTATCAAAGCGTATACATGATAAAAGAAATATTTTTATCATCAAAAATATTTATTCAACACGTGAATGTTTTTAACACTTCATATTCACAATAAATATGTAGTTTTTATTATCAGTTCATTTTATTTTAAAATACGATAACATTCAACACATGAATTTCAACTCGACGAACGAATCTCAATTCAACACATGAATATTCTATATAGTTTGTATATATAAAAAATGTGATTTTTATCGCTAAAGCTATTTGTTTAGATTCAAATAATATTCAACACATGAATTTCAACTCAACGAATGAATTTCAACTCAACACATGAATATTCGCTATAGTTTGAATATATATAAAAATGTGATTTTTATCGCTAAAGCAATTTGTTTAAATTCAAATAATATTCAACACATGAATTTCAACTCAGCTAATGAATTTCAACTCAACACATGAACATTCGCTATAGTTTGAATATATATAAAAATGTGTTTTTTATCGCTAAAGCTATTTGTTTAAATTCAAATAATATTCAACACATGAATTTCAACTCAACGAATGAATTTCAAATCAACACATGAATATTCTCTATAGTTTGAATATATATAAAAATGTGATTTTTATCGCTAAAGCAATTTGTTTAAATTCAAATAATATTCAACACATGAATTTCAACTCAACACATGAATATTCGCTATAGTTTGAATATATATATATAAATGTGATTTTTATTGCTAAAGCTATTTGTTTAAATTCAAATAATATTCAACACATGACTTTCGATTCAACGAATGAATTTCATCTCAACACATGAATATTCGCTATAGTTTGAATATATATATATATAAATGTGTTTTTTATCGCTAAAGCTATTTGTTTGAATTCAAATAATATTCAACACATGAATTTCGATTCAACGAATGAATTTCAACTCAACACATGAATATTGGTTTCAACATATGTAATTTATTTCAACGAATGAAATTTTTTCTAACACATGAATATTTCAGAAAATTTCGGCAGCATAACGGCAGGGTTGTTAAAACCGGGACCGTCCCTAGTACGGCTCCTCGCTCTACCTTAAAACCTCGCGGTTTTTGACAATGGGGATCATGCATCTAGTTCGCACGCAGGCGGCATGTTTTATTTTCAATTCCACAATCCTATTCTAATTTGTTTCAACCACAAGAGGGTATTTTTCAACTACAAAGGTATTTTTCAACCACAAAGGTATTTTTACACCACAAACAATTATTTCCAACCATTCGTCATACCATATAATATCACGTCAACCACAAGCAATAAATATCGTCCATGGTATGTGGACGAGGGGAGTATATATATATATATATATATATATTAATTCTATAATTCACTTGCATTTCATCACAATTCAAAGCATATATGTTTCATACAACGCTTGTATAATTTATACATCGCTAATATAACTTATACAACACATGTACATGAGGTATACAATGCGTATATAATTTACACTTCGCTTATATAATTTATACAACGCGATTCCATTCACACAATTTAGTTTAGATTCCTCACATTGGTTTTTGCAGTGCTAAAAATCGTAGGAAGATCAGAAAAATCTGCGGCTTCTTCTAGATGGTAGAGAGCCTCCTTGCGGTCACGGTATCTCCTGTTTCATCAAATTTCGTTAAAGAACGAAAAAGATATTATTTTTCAAAGTTTTGCAACGCTTTATAGTGTTATTTTCATTTCAGAATAATAAAGGTCGTACCTTTATATTTTGTTCAGAAATAGGTTTGGGATTTTTGCAAAATCCGTGAAGTATGGGGATGATCGGCCGTGCTGACGTGAAAGAGGGGGGTGAGGGCTTCCTGTCGACGGTGGTGCGGTCTCCTCCGGTGGCCTGTGGCGTTGTCGGCGGCGGTGGGAAGTTCCGAGGTTTGGGGGCTCGATTCAGGCGGAAGGGGTGGTGGTGGAGGTCGCGTCGGGGTCGGATGTGAAGAGGGGACGAAGGCGAGTGGAGTGGTGGTTGTATGTGTTTGACATGAAAAATCGTTATAAAATATTATAAGCAACATAGATTGGAAATAAACTAATTTGGCTTGATCTGTTTGATATTTGATGGTTGTATCTGTTTGATATTATGACCCAGATTTCCGTAACATCGGAGTTGACTATATACATCATACGTCCAACCCAAACATCACGAAAATACGGAACATTTTTTTTAGAAGAAAGAGATAGAAGAAGAACAGAAATAACAACAAAGAATCTCACATCGCAGCGGAACAAAATATAATATATCACATCTTTGAAATACAAATTCTTAACTGTATAACATACACTTATCAGAGTACAACACTTACAACACAACGGAACAACTATAACTGGATAACGCTGAAGCCTCCTGCTCCAAGCTCCTTTAGATATATCTGAAAAATCCTGAACTACTTGACTGCCCGTACAAATTTAGGCACCCAAGAGTTTAGGTAGAACAAAACAAATAAACTCCGGGTCAGTCATGGGACTGGTATGAGTAAACAGTTTAAAACAGTTTCAGAAACTAAATGATATCTCATAAGACCACGCCGTATAACACGGAATGGGTTTTTCCCTTATGAGAATCCAAACGCTTGACTTATCTTTATATCAAAACTCTTTTGATATTATAATAATGTCTAAATCAAGTAAATAACAATCTAGTGGAACGTTTTCATCTCACGTTCCATATATATATACAATCAAAACCGCAAGCACGTATTGGGTATTTGGTTTTCCATCTATGACAAGGTATGGAACCACCTTCCGCTGGTATATCTCTAGAGGAGAATACACCGAGTTCAACAAGAACATCTTGCAACTCAGCCACACATGACCGACCACTCATTTCGCTTGAGTGTATCGAATGTATATCACCAACGATTGGGATCAGCAACCGTTTCCCGAATGGGACAGCATCGACAATAGATTTTTAGAAATAAATGAAACTCTAGATCAGGTGATTATACAGCCTAATAGGTGCGACCTACATAGCCATGCTGCTTGCCCGATTTCTGTCATTTACCGGTTGATGAGGCTAGAAGCTACGCTTTATCATCACACCAGATTCACTTCGAATGCCACATCGTCAAATCCATCAAATCACCGATTGACGTCCTCAACAGTACATTACGTGTCAGCTAAAAGAAGTTTCCTTCTCCGCTTCCACTCTTGGTACGGTTGAAGAAATCAATGTACGTGACCTTTCTGGAAATACTCTGTCAGACATTCATTCATACACGTCACCCAGGAACAGGATGAACCGAAGGCACTATTTCTATTAATAGAAAAAGTTCTTGCACTCTACTCCGTCTTCGATTATCTTTATATAATCTGATTCGCACGCTACTGCCGATATGGAGTGGTTCTTCGGATAATAATCCAACCGGTCTCTCCATATTGACAACGATGGTCAAAACTTCGATAGTCTGTGATTTAACTATCGAATAAAAACAAGTGTTTCGATAGTCGATGATTTAACTATCGAATAAAACAAGTGTTCATCCAACATCCAACAATCACTGAACCTTTAATTAATATTCCATTAATTAAATCTCTTTTCTATTTCTTATCAATATTTGTTAACCAAATATTTTCAACAACCATATTGGCCTTATATGTTATTTGGAAAACATTTCCATATATCGCCTTCTTTTATTTTCTGAACTTTAGAAAATATATGTTATTTATAATTGGAAAATATTCCAATTACTTATCTCTTTTCCAATCTCGTTTATTTCTATACTTAGAAAATAATCTATATTCTATTTCCAAGCTTTGCACATATTTGGGTTAAAACAGATGTTGTGTAAAACATCGTTACGACAACCCAAATACAGTATTTAACTAATTCTTATTCCACATTGATCTTCGAGCCTGAATCTTGCTACTTATCGGTATATCATGAAATCAACCAAGTTGGGGTATAATTACCTCTCAGACCTTTACTGAATAACATTTAACGTCAAAACAGACAAGACTACTTACTCGAATAATCAATACCATACAACTACTGATTTACTTTTAAACACGTATACACTTCCCCTTTCTATTCTTACTAGATTTTATTCTTATACTTCCTTTTTGATTATACTATTATATTTCTAAGTTCGTTTTCTTATCGACTTCTATATAATTTGATATGTTGATTTCTAATTATCAAATTATCTTAAAAAATATTCTATCTCCTTAAATTCCCGGAAAAATTCGCCATAACCTCCTTTGTACCGGGAGCATCGGGAAATTTCAAATAGCTTTCCCGGTCCTTCTTATCTCAAAAAGAAAAAGAAAAAGCCAAGCGGCTTGCCGATACGGCGCATAAAATCTCATATATGAATTAAATACGTACCTTTTTGTCGGGCATTCTATTTATTTCACTTCTATACTTTATTCCAAACCTGTCTCCTGTATGTCTATACCTGTCCAATATATTTTAACTATACCAATCGTTTTAACTCAATTTGTTAATTAAACCTGTTACTTAACTTTTCAGTCTATTTCACCTTCATATTTGAACATGACATGTTCAAATATATTTTAACTGCATATTAACAAATTCTAATTATACTCATACTCTCGTTCCCTTATCGACTTCTTATTCAAATTCCAATTCAATTCTATTTGAATTCTCTTTATTTAAACTACATTTGAATTCTATTTTCAAATTCTATAGTTAAAGTCCATCTGAATTCTATATTCAAATTCTATAGTTTAAGTCCATTTGAATTCTATATTCAAATTCTATAGTTTAAGTCCATTTGAATTCTATATTCAAATTCTATATTCAAAGTCTATTTGAATTCTCGGCATTATTTATAAACAACGTTTATAACTTCAATTCAAATCCCACCTTTCCATTTATAAACAATGTTTATAAATTCGATTCAAATCCCATATTTTCCTTTATAAACAAAGTTTATAAATTCGATTCAAATCCCATATTTTCCTTTATAAACAAAGTTTATAAATTCGATTCAAATCCCATATTTTCCTTTATAAACAAAGTTTATAAATTCGATTCAAATCCCATATTTTTCATTTATAAACAAAGTTTATAAATTCAATTACTTGTTTCATATACCTTCAAAACAAGTTAATATTTTCTATAGTTTTATTTAAAATTCAAATTCTATTTATAAAAATAGAATTTCCTTTTTAAATATCAAATACCCTTTCCGACATTTTTATGAATCAATATTCAAGCTCTAGTGGTATTTTCAACAATCAGATCAACCAATTTTCAATCACTTGATTTTTAACGCATCATATAGGAATATATATGAAATTAAACAAACAACAAACAGATAATATATTTTTGAGGAATCCAGTTGGATTCCTCCAACCTGTTTTCCTGCATCCACAGATGTTAGTCAACATAGTAATACCCATCCTGCTTCGAGGCAGGATATCGCGGTATGAAGGTCATCCACTATCATAGCGTGGGGCGTATAGGGTAATCATCCGCTAATGAAACCGCGGGCATCCGCTAATGAAACTGCGGGAATCCAACCAATCATCAACCCAATATATATATAATAGTCAACCAATCCTAAATAACTATATATATATATATTTTAAACAATCAAACAGCATTCAAACAAGCACAGACAATTATTTTTATCAACTAGAAATAATTCTAATTAATGGTGAGTGAGATTTACTCACCGTTTTTATTTTCCGATCCATCTTGATTCCATATTTTAGCTCCAGCTTAAATGATCCGCAGCTATAAAATTCTCGACTTACTCCATTCGATAAAACCTTGCATATATTTTCATGACATTCGTTATTTAAGCCATCAAACATTCTAAAAGTAAATAAAGAATCTAATTAAAATATTTACCTTTTTAAATCCCTTTTTTTTAACTTCTTGGATTTGAACAACTAACGATTTCAAATTTAAATATTTCACTTATCTAATTTAAAATTTATACAATGATTCACTCTTTAAAATTTTCCTTTTAGTTTCTAAATTCCGCATTAGTAGTAAACAACATTTTTCTTTCTAACAATATGCAAATTTTAGTTTAACTATTATACTAATCAAATTTTAAATAAGAATTTACCTGCTATTGGTTCAATTTTCGAAACCAAAATGCTCTTCGCAACTCCAGGCCTTCTTCAGAGCTCACGACCCTCCCTTGCCACATGCGCCAGAACCCAGTACCAGGAAAACCAAACCGCATCTCCTTTGTGATGCTTGGAGCCAATTCTAACCTTATCATCATCTCGTATGCCTCAGCGTTACTGACTGCTCCCCCACCATCGAAGATCTTTACATCACCAGTATCGCGACCTTAAACCGTACGACTCGAAATCGAGTCCCTAATTCTTCGAACGTTGCTTCAATCTCGAGGTCATCTTCGTATCGCGTTGTCTTTTACTCGCGAATCATGCCTTCGAATTGTTTGATGAACTCGGTTTTCCCTTTTCCGGCTCAATGTGGAAGTTGCGACGCCCACCCAGCTTCCTTTTAGTCGATCGATGGTCTGCCTCCCACCATTTTTGCTTGCTTTGAATCGGCCCTTAAATCGAAGACGCGCCTAAATCGAATGCCAAGAATAAGTTATCTAAATTGATTTTTTTGAGGGAAGGAGAAGCTCGACATTTCCATTTGATTGAATCAGGAAAGAAGAAACGAAGGAGAGGGGGTGATTTTATAGGAAAGGGATGCGGTAGAAAGATGGATTTCGTGGCCAATTTAACCCCTTTTGCTTTTTTCTTGGGTGTTTTCCTTATGTCCACAAAAGAGAAATATTTTATTTATTTTAATTAGTTTTTTTTTATCGTATCCTTTTATTTAAATGCCCCATGACTCCGAACTCCTTTCTGAACCCAACAACAGTCCTTCCTAGGGTTAAACCACCATTCTGAATTCACTAGGACATGTTTCAAACCCCCATTCGATCATCCGCAACGGATATATTGATATAAATTAAATTTCAAATCTTTTAAATTCTTCGAAAATAAATTATTCTTATCAAATTCTATTTAAATTGAAATCCCTATAAATTGTCTGAATTGTTTTCAATTTAGTTTTAACTTCAAATTCGGTTATTCGCTGATTCCTTATTTTGATAATTTAATATATACGATATTAAATTGAAATCAATATTTAAATCGATAACAAAAATATAAAAATTCATTTATATTAATCACTAAATATTTAAATTAAATACTAAATATTCAAAATTAACCCATAAGAAACCCGGGTCATTACAATCTTCCCCACTTAAAATAATTTCGTCCTCGAAATTGCTAAGGTAGAAAAAGTGCTACAAACCCATTTATTTTCAAAATCTTATTTATGTTGATACTCAACATTTCAAACTTCCTTACTTCTTTCTTTTGAATAAATCCTTATTCGATAACTCCTCCTTTCGAATAACTATATTCGATAATCTCTCTATCGAATAACTAGATTCGAAATCCTTTCTTCGAAGAAACTATATTCGATTTTCTCTATTCAATTTACTCTTATCAATTAACTCTATTTGATTAGCTCTTTTCGATTAACTCCATCGAATAACTAAATTCGATAACTCCATCGAATAACCAATATTCTATAACTCACTTCGATTAAACCAATCGATAACTCTTTTCGATTAAACTATAATCGATAATTCCTTTGATTTACTAATAATCGATAACTCCTTTCGAATAAACTATATTCGATAACTCCTTTAACTATATTCGCTTGACTCTAGATCACAGCGATCACAATGGTTACGCCTGATTCCCTCAGGAAACATCCGACCGCCCCAGGCTATCTGCAGCCCTGCGAATTACGCTAGCAGTCGTACGAAATGGCAACTTATCCTGAGTAACTATGTTTTAATAACTCTATCTCAATAACTATATTCGATCAACTTTAAATTGAATAACTAACATTCAATTAAATCCTTATTCGATTAACTATGTTCAATTAACTCTATCTGGTTAACTCTTTATTTGAATAACAAATATTCGATAAATTCTGATTGAATCACTAATATTCAATTAACTCTACGGATTAACCCTAACTGATTAACTCTAACTGGTTAATTCTTACTCTAATCGATTTATCCTAACTTTAATCGATTATTTCTAACTCTAATCGACTTCTCCTATTCGAATAACTCCTATTGGATAACAATTATTCATTTATAAAGATTTACTTTTAGTAACGGTTCTTCACTTTATAAATGTTCTTTTTAATAACGTTACTTCACTTATACAAGTGTTGTGTACCCTTCCTATTTAAAACTATCGGTGTTAAAAACCAGTATCTCTTCTCTATATAAGTTCAGACTTATATATTCCATTTATCGAATGATAAATATTCAATTTAATTTATAAACTATTATTTATAAATTAATCTTTTCTATTTATCTGTTAAAAAAGATTTCCATTTTCTATTCATCTTCTAAATATTCCTTTGATTGAATCTATTTATTTAACTAATAAATATCTCATCTATAACATTCTATTTATTTTCTATAAATAAATATTTCCATTGAATCTATTTGTAAATGTTTTACAAATATTCTCTTCTAAATTCTATTTGTAAATGTTTTTACAAGTATTTCTCCTTCTATTTGTTTGCACATAACTTCCTTTGTACTTGTGTTACAAATATATTTCTTTTATATTTGATTTACAAATATATTTTCTTTTTAACTCTTTTGGGTTTCTCCTTTATTCACACCCAATTCATATTTCATTCACATTGATTTTACTCAATTTATTCATTTTGATCCATTTAACTTACTTAAGTTAAATTTAATTTCAACCATTTAAATTCCCATTAACTAGTTGCTAATTAATCGTTTTGCCTATTTCACCATTTTTATTCGAATATCACTTATTCAAATATATGTCAACTTAATTATAAACTAATCTAATTAAAATTTCAACTCGAGTTATATATTCGATTTCGAATATAAATCCTCATTCTCTTTTACTTATCCAAAAACCCAGTTTCGATTCAAATTTCCTTTAACTAATTATTTTCCAATTTAGTTAATTCTATTTAACCATTTAAAATATGATTTTTGTCTTAAAAATCATTTCACTTACTTCACTGGAGTTCATATTTATTTTATATCTCCAGTCTGGATTTTTCTAATGCCAATTCGGATTTTATTTCCTAAAAATCCTTTTATTTATTTAATTAAACCGTTATGGTTTTATAATGGTTTTGGCGCTGCTTTTCTAAAATTTTGATTTTGACATAACTCAAAATCTATACGACGAAATCCAGATTTTTCTCTTTCATTAGAAAACTATCGTTCAACCAGTCCCGACAATTCTTGTTTCAAAGATTTCCGACTTCAATTGAGTTCTGTATACTAAATTGAAGTTCGAATTGCCAATTTACGAACTGCCGTGCTATGGCGAGCTCGTTTTAATTATATTTATAAATATAAACATTTTAACTTTGTTTATAATAAATTCAACTCCATTTTGATATATTTTTAATATGTATCCAATCCATTCCAACATAATATTCCCGATCTATTTCACTTCTAATATTCGAATCATATATATTTACAATATTCAAATTCCATTTGAATCTCTTTATTCAAACTCTATATTTGAATTTCCTTCCATTCAATTTCTATTTTGAATTTTCTTCTATTCAAATTCATTTGAATTCCTTATCTTCAAATTCTATTTGAATTTCTTATCTTCAATTTCTATTTGAAATCCTTTATTCAAAACCCATTTCAAATCCCTTGAATTTAAATTCTATTTTAACTCCTTTTGAATTCAAATTCTATTTCAAACTTTATATTTTCTTTGAATTCTAATATTCAATCTCTGCTTTATATTCTCTTTGAAATTCTATTTAACCAAATTCCATTTGAATTCTAATATTCAAATCTCTATTTGACTTTTCTTTATTCAAATCCATTTGAATTCCTTTGAATTCAAATCCCATTTCAATTTTCCTTATACAATTTCTATTTGAATTTGTCTTTATTCAAATCCTATTTCAATTTCTATGTTCAAATTCTATATTTCAATTCCCATTTCAAAATTCCTTTGAAGTTACATAAATATATACATATATTTATATTTATCTTAAATTCAAAACATTTGAATTTTCAAACAACTTGTTTCTTTTCAAACAAATTTCCATCAAAATTTCTCTAAGGCAGCAATTCGTCACTTAGAAACTCGAAAATGAACACTGGTGATGTTGCGACCATCATCAGAATTATTTTCCAGCCACTGAAGTGAGTCCAGTGCTATATTTCTTTCAAACTCCTTTTAGAAAAATATTTTCCCAACTCCCAGGATTCTAAATTCTGAATTCTGGTTGGAATTCAATTTCAGTTTATCACATTTGTATATTTGATTTCATATACAAATTCCATTGGTTATATAACTATTTCTGTTTTATAATCTAATTCGATTATAATCCTAACAATCAACTCAACTATTTAAAAACAATATCGTGTCCAATCTTCTGTTCAAGTGTTTATAAACTCCTATCGACATCGTGGCGTCCCACGATTCGACCAAAATTTATAATCTACTCAACAGACTAGTCAACTCAATATAAAACAGTTTTTATATCAAATAACAAATACGCTCTCTCGTATATATATATACACTCAACTCATTCTAGGATACTACTGATCCTATCTCTAATGAGCACATTCCAACAAGCCTAGGTATTCGCTCAACCTAAGCTCTGATACCAACTGTAATGACCCAGATTTCCGTAACATCGGAGTTGACTATATACATCATACGTCCAACCCAAATATCACGAAAATACGGAACATTTTTTTTAGAAGAAAGAGATAGAAGAAGAACAGAAATAACAACACAGAATCTCACATCGCAGCGGAACAAAATATAATATATCACATCTTTGAAATACAAATTCTTAACTGTATAACATACACTTATCAGAGTACAACACTTACAACACAACGGAACAACTATAACTGGATAACGCTGAAGCCTCCTGCTCCAAGCTCCTTTAGATATATCTGAAAAATCCTGAACTACTTGACTGCCCGTACAAATTTAGGCACCCAAGAGTTTAGGTAGAACAAAACAAATAAACTCCGGGTCAGTCATGGGACTGGTATGAGTAAACAGTTTAAAACAGTTTCAGAAACTAAATGATATCTCATAAGACCACGCCGTATAACACGGAATGGGTTTTTCCCTTATGAGAATCCAAATGCTTGACTTATCTTTATATCAAAACTCTTTTGATATTATAATAATGTCTAAATCAAGTAAATAACAATCTAGTGGAACGTTTGCATCTCACGTTCCATATATATATACAATCAAAACCGCAAGCACGTATTGGGTATTTGGTTTTCCAACTATGACAAGGTATGGAACCACCTTCCGCTGGTATATCTCTAGAGGAGAATACACCGAGTTCAACAAGAACATCTTGCAACTCAGCCACACATGACCGACCACTCATTTCGCTTGGGTGTATCGAATGTATATCACCAACGATTGGGATCAGCAACCGTTTCCCGAATGGGACAGCATCGACAATAGATTTTTAGAAATAAATGAAACTCTAGATCAGGTGATTATACAGCCTAATAGGTGCGACCTACATAGCCATGCTGCTTGCCCGATTTCTGTCATTTACCGGTTGATGAGGCTAGAAGCTACGCTTTATCATCACACCGGATTCACTTCGAATGCCACATCGTCAAATCCATCAAATCACCGATTGACGTCCTCAACAGTACATTACGTGTCAGCTAAAAGAAGTTTCCTTCTCCGCTTCCACTCTTGGTACGGTTGAAGAAATCAATGTACGTGACCTTTCTGGAAATACTCTGTCAGACATTCATTCATACACGTCACCCAAGAACAGGATGAACCGAAGGCACTATTTCTATTAATAGAAAAAGTCCTTGCACTCTACTCCGTCTTCGATTATCTTTATATAATCTGATTCGCACGCTACTGCCGATATGGAGTGGTTCTTCGGATAATAATCCAACCGGTCTCTCCATATTGACAACGATGGTCAAAACTTCGATAGTCTGTGATTTAACTATCGAATAAAAACAAGTGTTTCGATAGTCGATGATTTAACTATCGAATAAAACAAGTGTTCATCCAACATCCAACAATCACTGAACCTTTAATTAATATTCCATTAATTAAATCTCTTTTCTATTTCTTATCAATATTTGTTAACCAAATATTTTCAACAACCATATTGGCCTTATATGTTATTTGGAAAACATTTCCATATATCGCCTTCTTTTATTTTCTAAACTTTAGAAAATATATGTTATTTATAATTGGAAAATATTCCAATTACTTATCTCTTTTCCAATCTCGTTTATTTCTATACTTAGAAAATAATCTATATTCTATTTCCAAGCTTTGCACATATTTGGGTTAAAACAGATGTTGTGTAAAACATCGTTACGACAACCCAAATACAGTATTTAACTAATTCTTATTCCACATTGATCTTCGAGCCTGAATCTTGCTACTTATCGGTATATCATGAAATCAACCAAGTTGGGGTATAATTACCTCTCAGACCTTTACTGAATAACATTTAACGTCAAAACAGATAAGACTACTTACTCGAATAATCAATACCATACAACTACTGATTTACTTTTAAACACGTATACACTTCCCCTTTCTATTCTTACTAGATTTTATTCTTATACTTCCTTTTTGATTATACTATTATATTTCTAAGTTCGTTTTCTTATCGACTTCTATATAATTTGATATGTTGATTTCTAATTATCAAATTATCTTAAAAAATATTCTATCTCCTTAAATTCCCGGAAAAATTCGCCATAACCTCCTTTGTACCCGGAGCATCGGGAAATTTCAAATAGCTTTCCCGGTCCTTCTTATCTCAAAAAGAAAAAGAAAAAGCCAAGCGGCTTGCCGATACGGCGCATAAAATCTCATATATGAATTAAATACGTACCTTTTTGTCGGGCATTCTATTTATTTCACTTCTATACTTTATTCCAAACCTGTCTCCTGTATGTCTATACCTGTCCAATATATTTTAACTATACCAATCGTTTTAACTCAATTTGTTAATTAAACCTGTTACTTAACTTTTCAGTCTATTTCACCTTCATATTTGAACATGACATGTTCAAATATATTTTAACTGCATATTAACAAATTCTAATTATACTCATACTCTCGTTCCCTTATCGACTTCTTATTCAAATTCCAATTCAATTCTATTTGAATTCTCTTTATTTAAACTACATTTGAATTCTATTTTCAAATTCTATAGTTAAAGTCCATCTGAATTCTATATTCAAATTCTATAGTTTAAGTCCATTTGAATTCTATATTCAAATTCTATAGTTTAAGTCCATTTGAATTCTATATTCAAATTCTATATTCAAAGTCTATTTGAATTCTCGGCATTATTTATAAACAACGTTTATAACTTCAATTCAAATCCCACCTTTCCATTTATAAACAACGTTTATAAATTCGATTCAAATCCCATATTTTCCTTTATAAACAAAGTTTATAAATTCGATTCAAATCCCATATTTTCCTTTATAAACAAAGTTTATAAATTCGATTCAAATCCCATATTTTCCTTTATAAACAAAGTTTATAAATTCAATTCAAATCCCATATTTTTCATTTATAAACAAAGTTTATAAATTCAATTACTTGTTTCATATACCTTCAAAACAAGTTAATATTTTCTATAGTTTTATTTAAAATTCAAATTCTATTTATAAAAATAGAATTTCCTTTTTAAATATCAAATACCCTTTCCGACATTTTTATGAATCAATATTCAAGCTCTAGTGGTATTTTCAACAATCAGATCAACCAATTTTCAATCACTTGATTTTTAACACATCATATAGGAATATATATGAAATCAAACAAACAACAAACAGATAATATATTTTTGAGGAATCCAGTTGGATTCCTCCAACCTGTTTTCCTGCATCCACAGATGTTAGTCAACATAGTAATACCCATCCTGCTTCGAGGCAGGATATCGCGGTATGAAGGTCATCCACTATCATAGCGTGGGGCGTATAGGGTAATCATCCGCTAATGAAACCGCGGGCATCCGCTAATGAAACTGCGGGAATCCAACCAATCATCAACCCAATATATATATATATATAATAGTCAACCAATCCTAAATAACTATATATATATATTTTAAACAATCAAACAGCATTCAAACAAGCACAGACAATTATTTTTATCAACTAGAAATAATTCTAATTAATGGTGAGTGAGATTTACTCACCGTTTTTATTTTCCGATCCATCTTGATTCCATATTTTAGTTCCAGCTTAAATGATCCGCAGCTATAAAATTCTCGACTTACTCCATTCGATAAAACCTTGCATGTATTTTCATGACATTCGTTATTTAAGCCATCAAACATTCTAAAAGTAAATAAAGAATCTAATTAAAATATTTACCTTTTTAAATTCCTTTTTTTTAACTTCTTGGATTTGAACAACTAACGATTTCAAATTTAAATATTTCACTTATCTAATTTAAAATTTATACAATGATTCACTCATTAAAATTTTCCTTTTAGTTTCTAAATTCCGCATTAGTAGTAAACAACATTTTTCTTTCTAACAATATGCAAATTTTAGTTTAACTATTATACTAATCAAATTTTAAATAAGAATTTACCTGCTATTGGTTCAATTTTCGAAACCAAAATGCTCTTCGCAACTCCAGGCCTTCTTCAGAGCTCACGACCCTCCCTTGCCACATGCGCCAGAACCCAGTACCAGGAAAACCAAACCGCATCTCCTTTGTGATGCTTGGAGCCAATTCTAACCTTATCATCATCTCGTATGCCTCAGCGTTACTGACTGCTCCCCCACCATCGAAGATCTTTACATGTCAAACACATACAACCATCAAATATCAAACAGATCAAGCCAAATTAGTTTATTTCCAATTTATGTTGCTTATAATATTTTATAACAATTTTTCGCCATTTTTATTTATTTAAAAATGTCCATATTTATTTAAACGACGTTTCAGGTCGTGTCGTGGCACTGGCGCTGTTTTCCCCCAAATTTGTTTTACACATATCGGAAAATCTAACCGTTGGATTTCTACAAAGTCTATATCAGTGGGAAGATATTCCCAAAGCGAACCCAACGGTTCCAGTTTCGTGAAAATCCGACGGTCGGATCTTCCACACTAGTCATTTGAAGTTATGGTTTCAAAATTCGAACTGCAGCGTCGTTATTCGATTTAATTTAATTATATTTATATATAAATATAAACGATTCTGGCGCTGTTTTTCTTCAGATTTGAATTAAACATTCCGGACAATCCAACCGTTGGATTTTTACAAGGTTGGTGCCATTGGGAAGATAATTCCAAGGCGAACCCAGCGGTTGCGGTTTCGGGAAAATCCGATGGTCGGATTTCTCGTACTAATCGTTTCAAATTACGATTCCGAAACACGAACTGCACGGCTTCGATTCCTTTTAATTATATTTATATTTATATATATAAATATAGTTCATTCTATATTTCCAACTATAGTTCATTCTATATTTTCAACTTCGTTTTCACTTCAAATATTTCACTAACGCCTTAATATTTCGAAAAATTTCGCCATAACCTCCTTTGTATGGGGAGGGGTTTGCAAATTTATTGGGCCATGTTAGGTACCCAATAAATCCTAAAAAGCATCCACATATTTATAGTGATATATTATGGTGTTTACGGGGGAGCATGTATAGATAATCACTCCAGAGAATAAATCGTTTCCGTGTGGAAATAAATAGTCCATGTGCCGTATCTAATAACTAGAGAGACGTGATTATTGTCAACTCCAGACCCGTGTGGGGTTTTTATTAATCTGGCAATTTATCGTTATATTTTATATAGTCCATATCAGTCATCAGTTCAACCTGTAGTATAAAATCATCGCCATACAAGCCTCTCGCTCGTATGGTAAATCTTCCACCTCGTCACATAAGCTCCAATTGCTTATGTGGAATATGATGAAGTATGCCTATCGTCAAGAAGTATGCCATGAAGTGTAGTTCAAAATTAATTGTTACTATCCTATGGTGATATTTATTATTTCACACAGAATAACCAGCACTCCGCATCCAATGGCATTCAAAGGAGTTGATATAAAAATAAAATTGCGCAGCCAACTCATCAAGGTTTACCTATTTGTCGGGCACGCAAATAATTTCTTTACTCTACAGCTAATCCATTTTCCCCTATTCAACACATGTATATATATGCAGAACAAAGCTAATAATAACATTTCTAGCAAACTATTATTTATTTCAACACGTGTGTATTTTATCAAAGCGTATACATGATAAAAGAAATATTTTTATCATCAAAAATATTTATTCAACACATGAATGTTTTTAACACTTCATATTCACAATAAATATGTAGTTTTTATTGTCAATTCATTTTATTTTAAAATACGATAACATTCAACACATGAATTTCAACTCGACGAACGAATCTCAATTCAACACATGAATATTCTATATAGTTTGTATATATAAAAAAATGTGATTTTTATCGCTAAAGCTATTTGTTTAGATTCAAATAATATTCAACACATGAATTTCAACTCAACGAATGAATTTCAACTCAACACATGAATATTCGCTATAGTTTGAATATATATAAAAATGTGATTTTTATCGCTAAAGCAATTTGTTTAAATTCAAATAATATTCAACACATGAATTTCAACTCAGCTAATGAATTTCAACTCAACACATGAATATTCGCTATAGTTTGAATATATATAAAAATGTGTTTTTTATCGCTAAAGCTATTTGTTTAAATTCAAATAATATTCAACACATGAATTTCAACTCAACGAATGAATTTCAAATCAACACATGAATATTCTCTATAGTTTGAATATATATAAAAATGTGATTTTTATCGCTAAAGCAATTTGTTTAAATTCAAATAATATTCAGCACATGAATTTCAACTCAACACATGAATATTCGCTATAGTTTGAATATATATATAAAAATGTGATTTTTATTGCTAAAGCTATTTGTTTAAATTCAAATAATATTCAACACATGAATTTCGATTCAACGAATGAATTTCATCTCAACACATGAATATTCGCTATAGTTTGAATATATATATAAAAATGTGTTTTTTATCGCTAAAGCTATTTGTTTGAATTCAAATAATATTCAACACATGAATTTCGATTCAACGAATGAATTTCAACTCAACACATGAATATTGGTTTCAACATATGTAATTTATTTCAACGAATGAAATTTTTTCTAACACATGAATATTTCAGAAAATTTCGGCAGCATAACGGCAGGGTTGTTAAAACCGGGACCGTCCCTAGTACGGCTCCTCGCTCTACCTTAAAACCTCACGGTTTTTGACAATGGGGATCATGCATCTAGTTCGCATGCAGGCGGCATGTTTTATTTTCAATTCCACAATCCTATTCTAATTTGTTTCAACCACAAGAGGGTATTTTTCAACCACAAAGGTATTTTTCAACCACAAAGGTATTTTTACACCACAAACAATTATTTCCAACCATTCGTCATACCATATAATATCACGTCAATCACAAGCAATAAATATCGTCCATGGTATGTGGACGAGGGGAGTATATATATATATATATATATATATATATATATATTAATTCTATAATTCACTTGCATTTCATCACAATTCAAAGCATATATGTTTCATACAACGCTTGTATAATTTATACATCGCTAATATAACTTATACAACACATGTACATGAGGTATACAATGCGTATATAATTTACACTTCGCTTATATAATTTACACAACGCGATTCCATTCACACAATTTAGTTTAGATTCCTCACATTGGTTTTTGCAGTGCTAAAAATCGTAGGAAGATCAGAAAAATCTGCGGCTTCTTCTAGATGGTAGAGAGCCTCCTTGCGGTCACGGTATCTCCTGTTTCATCAAATTTCGTTAAAGAACGAAAAAGATATTATTTTTCAAAGTTTTGCAACGCTTTATAGTGTTATTTTCATTTCAGAATAATAAAGGTCGTACCTTTATATTTTGTTCAGAAATAGGTTTGGGATTTTTGCAAAATCCGTGAAGTATGGGGATGATCGGCCGTGCTGACGTGAAAGAGGGGGGTGAGGGCTTCCTGTCGACGGTGGTGCGGTCTCCTCCGGTGGCCTGTGGCGTTGTCGGCGGCGGTGGGAAGTTCCGAGGTTTGGGGGCTCGATTCAGGCGGAAGGGGTGGTGGTGGAGGTCGCGTCGGGGTCGGATGTGAAGAGGGGACGAAGGCGAGTGGAGTGGTGGTGGTGGCGCGACCTATAGGTGGCGGTGGCGGCTGGAAAACGAAGGGGAAGATCGGAGCAACGTGGGTCGTCGAGAGGAAAAAGGCGGCTAGGGTTCCGTAGTTTTTTTTTTTTGAAAGGAAAAATCCTATTGGTCGAGGCTTTATAGGAAATTTTAAATAGTGTTTTTACAAACGAACTCGAAATCAAACCCAACGACTATCGCCCCTAGCTAAATACCCCCATTCCGGACACAATGGGATATGTTTCGTTGGCCAATTCGACTGTTAAAGTCTGTTATTTTTCAAATTAAAGTATAAAACATTCAATATTTAATTTGAACGTACATTTCAATTTGCCAGGGCCACAAACTGAATGAAAAAATTCCCGAAAAATAAATCTAGCTTTGTTTTGACGATACGGTCCTAACAAAACCAGTTTCGTTGAATTCTGAGCTCGTTTGAAAAACGGCCATTTTTAGGTCGACCCATTTTAACAGAAATTGACCAATCACATTTTCTTTTGCCCCGCTCACATACTAGCTTCAAAAATTATGAAATTTGAAACCTAGCAATAGTTTGACATCCAGGACCCAACAAAAGTGGTTTCGTCGAATTCCGAGGTCGTATGCAAAATATCTATTTTCAAGGGCTATATATGCTATATAGCGACCTTTCTGAAAATTCATTCGGCCATAACTTTTGATTCCCGTTATGAAACTTCGATTTTTCAGATTCGTTAGAAAGGTATTCATAAACAGATTTAAATATTTTCAGTTTCGCTAAAATCCGTTATATTTTCCACCCGGTACAGTCAGACAAAGTTTGTATTCAAAATTTCAAACAGCCTTACTATTCCTAATTCTTTATTTTATCGAAATATGCTATTTCAATTATTCAAATTCTTTGGTAATAGCCAATTTTAAAATTTTTAAATTGGTTCACATTTTTTGGGTTATTACAATCTCCCCCACTTAAAACTTTTCGTCCTCGAAAAGGAAATAACAGCAAAGTAGGAAACAAAATGTAAATGCAAAGTATTGTAAAGGTACCTTGCACGGGAGTTAGTCAGAGATGTCCACTCTGCATTTGGGGTAGGCTTGTTTAATGCTTTCTTCAGTCTCCCAAGTACAGTCTCTAGGATCACTACTCCACTGCACTTTGACTAAATGAATCTTTTTGCTCCTTAGCTCTCTAGTTTCTTTGCCAACTATCTTTAATGGCTCTCTTCTGAGCGCTAATTCTGGAGTTATGTCTATATCCTGTTGCGCTGCTTCTTCCACAACAAGTTCTGGATCATGAACATGTTTTCTGAGTTGAGACACGTGGAACACATCATGTACACCAGGCAACCAATCAGGTAATGAAACCCTATATGCAAGAGTTCCAATCCGTTCTAGTGTAGGAAAGGGACCAATAAATCTCGGTGCCAACTTCCCAGTCTTGCCAAATCTGATTACTCCCCGCATTGGAGAAACTCTTAAATAAACATAATCGCCAACGGCAAATGATAAATCTCTTCTTCTCGCATCAGCATAACTTTTCTGTCGGCTCTGTGTGGTTTTCAATCGCTTTTTAATGAAATCGACTTTATCCGATGCTTCTTGAATCATATCGGGCCCTAACACCAGTATGTTGCCAGGTTCTACCCAACATGCGGGAGATCTGCACGGTCTACCGTATAATGCTTCAAATGGGGACATTCCCAGACTTGCTTGATAGCTATTGTTATAAGAGAATTCGGCTAAATGTAAGTGATCTTCCCATGAGCCTCCAAAATCAATAACGCAAGCCCGCAGTAAATCTTCTAGAATTCTATTCACCCGCTCAGTTTGGCCATCTGTCTGAGGATGATAAGCGGTGCTTAGATTCAATTTGGATCCCAATTCTGTCTGGAATGCTTCCCAGAATTTGCTAATAAACAGGGGATCTCTATCATTGACTATATTGAGCGGCACCCCATGTAGTTTAACTATTTCTTTGAAGTAAATCTGTGCTAAACTTTGAGCTGTTCTGTTGGATCGGACAGGTATGAAATGGGCAGTCTTCGTGAAGCGATCTACGATTACCCATATACTGTCGTTTCCTCTCTTAGTTCGAGGCAAGCCATCAATGAAGTCCATCGAAATTTGCTCCCACTTCCATCCTGGAATTTCTAATGGTTGTAATAGTCCAGCTAATTTCTGCTGATCGCTTTTAACTAGCTGACAAGTGGGGCGTCTACTAACATATAATGAAATATCTCTTTTCAAAGCTCTCCACCAGAATGTGCGTTTGATATCGTTATACATTTTGCTCACACCGGGATGGATACTTAATTTGGACTTGTGGCACTCATCAAGTATTTCTCTTCTGAGCTCAGGAAGATTTGGAATGCAAATTCTGCCCTTTAATCTAAGAACTCCTTTGTCATCGAGTCGGAAACTTGTGGATTCACCTCCCTTGACTCTCTGACTGACTCTTTGAATAAATTAATCGTCTTTCTGAAGGGTCGAGATCCTGTCTATTAATGAAGACGTGATGACAAAACTAGCGATGATTTCATTCTTTCTGCTGAGCGCATCTGCTACAACATTGGCTTTCCCTGGAGTGTATAGAATCTCAAAATTGTATGCTGTAAGAAATTCTAACCAACGCTGTTGTCTCAAGTTTAGATCTTTCTGAGTGAATAGATATTTCAAGGATTGATGATCGGTAAATAGTTCGAAATTCTCGCCCAATAAATAATGCCTCCAGATTCTTAAAGCAAACACGATAGCTAATAACTCAAGATCATGAGTTGCATAGTTTCTTTCATGCGGCTTCAGCTGACGGCTGGCATAAGCGACCACTTGGCCTTTTTGCATTAGTACTGCGCCTAGCCCTCTAATAGAAGCGTTTGTCCATACAGTCAAGTCTTGGTTGCCTTTTATAATTGTCAATACTGGAGTAGTTGTCAACTTCAGTTTCAGCTCCTGGAAAGCTTCTTCAAATTCGGGAGTCCATTTGAATTTCTCATGCTTCTTTGTAAGCTTTGTCAATGCACCAGATATCTTTGAAAAATCCTGAACGAATTTACGATAGTAACTGGCCAATCCAAGGAAACTTTGAACTTCTGTGGGGGTCGTAGGTTGTTTCCAGTTCTGAATCGCTGTAATTTTGCTTGGATCTACAGCAATCCCTTCTTTTGATACAACATGGCCTAGGAACTTAACTTCATCCTGCCAGAAGACACACTTAGAAAATTTAGCTTTCAAGACATTTCCCCTTAGAATTTTCAACACTTGTTCTAAATGTTTTTGTAACGACCCGGATTTTTGGCCATTGAATTCTGAATATTTAAATTTGTTTTTAAGAATTTTAATTGAATTTCATATAGGAATTTATTGATTAAAAACGAAGTTTGAACGTTAATTTATAATATAATTATAAAACGAGCTCGAAAACGTGCGGCAGTTCGTAATATAGAGTTTTGAACTTCAATTGAGGACACAGGATTCGTTATAAGTCGGATTTCTGTGAAACAAGACACGTTGGAACCGTATTGATTATAATTTTCATATGAAAGAGAAAAATCCAGATTTCGTGTTATAATTTGTTAGTTATGGTCAAATCAAATTTTTAAATAGTCGCTGTGGAAATCGTTATTTAAATTATACGTGTTAAAATAGCCGTTTTGCAAACAGACTCAGATTTCGATAAAATCAGTTTCATTGGGACCGTATCGTTAAATTATTGTACGGTGGTGAGTGGCGTGGCAAACCGATGTCGTAGGTGACCACGGTAGCCGTAAACGCTCGTTCAGTGCAATTAAATTAATTCAACTGAATAAAGGGATATTAGAGTGTAACTTGAACAGACGATCGAATCAGGCCACGAAACCAGTTCCGGTGAATTCGTAGCGTCGGATATAGTCAGGGTAGGTATATAGTTTGTTATTTTTAGAGATCGGCAAATTTGGTGTTCAGAAGGGCAGTGCGGTACGCGCCAAAAACAGTCTACCGGGGCAACAGTCTCAGAATGCGACGAAACTAGTGCCGGTGGGTTCGTATCGAAAAGTTATTGTCAGTGTTCGCAGTTTCAAGTTGTTTTGATTTATCTGGTGATCGTGAAAAATTTAAACGCGTGTTGATTTCTGGTTTTATAAAGGATTTTTTTTCAAATGACCTCGGATTCCGACGAAACTTGTCCCATTGGGTTCAGAATACCTTTTTACACCAAGATTAGCTTTTTCATCAGTAAACAGAAGCCGATCAAAATATTTGTGCAAATCTTATACAAATCTCTGTGAATCTTTTGAAATCTCAGCGTACCTGAGAGACGTGTCTTTCATTTTGAAATTCAGCACATCTTTGACTAAAGAGAATATGTATCGTACCAAATCTAAGCTCATGCCTAACTTCACACCCCGTACACATCAAACAAATCGCAACAGCAAATCTTGGCTAGACCTTATCTTACCCAGACTTTGATTGAATTTTCTGTACATGTAAATATTAATATATAAAATAAAATGAAAACCTACCTTAGAAAATGCATAGAAGTAGAATGCTATATGAATTAAGTTTTAATATCATACATGAAGTAAGCATCGGCAATACCACATGGCAATTAAAGCAAAACATCTAAATACCATAACATTGTCATCAGAGAACTTAACACTAACGAAATAGCTTACTACCTCAGTACATGCCTAAGCAATCTTATACTTTAAGCTTCAATATTTAACACCGTGGCCTTCAAGTAAAATACCGTGTTTGCCAATCTACTGAAGGGACCGTGCTTACCAAGGAATTCGAAATCGTGGGTAACACGTAACCGTGCGTACCAAGTTATTGCTCTCTATAAAAACAAACAAATAAGAAGCCGACCTCTTTCTTAGTTTCAGCCAACACGAAAAGCTCCTCCTTCAAAATCCAATTCGTTCCTTCTAAACCCATTATAAAATTCAAATAAAATATTATAAAACCCACTCTTTTTAGCGTAACCCTAAATTGCATCAACACCTTCATTCGGTGATCAACGTAATGCTTGCGCCTCCACCTAAAGAACCATTACCATTCAACTGATCGATCTGGCGGTTCTGGGCAAAGTCATCAACAACAAAAAGGGGCGCGCAGGGGTGGGAAGTCGATCTACAGTGGCGGCACACCGTATGGAGGTCGAAGGTGATGGGTTTCGAGCAATTTAGGGTTTTCGGAGATGGAGGTCTTGGAAAAGAAGGGTGCAGCAGTTGATCTGTTGAGGCGAAAGACATGTATTTGTGGGGTATTGCGGGGCAGTCTTGGATGGGTGAGTATGACGAGTGGTAAAGGAAGGGCGATGCTGTATTTTAAGGAGAAGCTATGTTTAAAGTTCTGGAAGAAGACGTACTAAGAGGACGAAAGGTTCAAAAGTGACGATGGGGGAAAACTGGCGGGGTAAATCGGAAGGAGGAGGTTACGGTTTGAACTGTCCGGAGTTGGGCAGGGCCCGTCGGTCGTTGGCATGATTCCAGCGTTACCAAGTGGGTTCGAGTATTGAGGCGTGACTATTTGAGTTAGCGGGTTAAAACAGGGATTAAGGCATATTTATTATTTAAATGTTGGGGGGTTGTTTTCTTACCATTGGGATTTCCGTTGGTGGGAAACATATATATACATATTACTGTAAGCGTTTTACTGAAGTTAAGGGAGGTGGTCCTGAGTGTTTTAGAGCTGAGTTAAAGGAGCATGAGAATGCAGTATCAGGATCCTTGGTGATTTATAGTTGAAAGATTGAGTTTCAGTTGACGTTAGAAATCTCTGGTCAATGTGATGCAGTGTAAGTGATGGCTGCTTTGAAGAAGGTTGAAGTGGATGAGAACATAATGATGATGGATACAGGTAAATGTAGAAGTGGTGTTTGAGAAGATGATTAATAGCATGGTGACGATGGTCGGTTGTGAACTTTGTTGCAGTAATATCAAGTGGATGCTCAGAAGTAATAAAGCGGCTAATTATCAAAAGCGGTAATTAGTAATCAGGAAATAATTAATTTTATAAATCACTATCTTATTTAGTTATAACTTAAAATTATATATTATCCATTCGTGAACAGAATTGAACGTGATCAGATCCATTAGAACCGTGACGGTGAAATCTGCATTGTGGAACCAATTTCACTAAGAAGAGAGCTATGGGAATTTCATAGAAAAACAATAAAATGCTTGTTTCATTTTAAATGAAACAGAAGCAAAACCATCTGCAAAACAAGGTGAGTAAACTCACCAACTCTGCTTCGTTTATATTTTTATATAAACGAATTTTAAATTGATTTTTATAATATGCAATGGTTGATTGGTTGAATAGTTGGTAAATTTGGTTGAATTGGTTGATAGGATCACACCATAAATTGATCATCAGTTCTGATATTTCACATTGTCGTGAAATAATATTATTGATGCTAATTAACATCTGTGGATGCAGGGAAACAGGTTGGAGGGATCCAACTGGATCCCTCAATATTTTATTTACTGTTTTATTTGATGGTGATATATGTTATGCTACATTATCCATGGTTGAATTTGTGTGTTTGGTTTACACTGACCTTAGGAACCTGGTATTTTAGATACCGTAAA
Source organism: Allium sativum (assembly GCA_030737875.1). Lineage (NCBI taxonomy): Eukaryota > Viridiplantae > Streptophyta > Magnoliopsida > Asparagales > Amaryllidaceae > Allium > Allium sativum. Next base: position 80,364,358 of record CM060927.1, on the reverse strand, counting down.
ATATCATCGAATGTGAAAAAGGAAATTAGAATTTAAAAGCAGAGTTTATTTCCAAATTAGAAATAATTTCTTTTTCATTGAGTTGCAAATGGAAACCTATTCCATTGGGTAAACCAAGAAAATATTATAGATAAAGATATAAATTAAGTGGATCATTAACCATTGGATAAATTAAAAGGTGAGTACAAATATGAATGTATATTTGAAAGTGAGTATCGGTTTTGAAACCCATATTTGGAAATGGATCCGAATTTAGCAAAATTACAGAGGAATGCTTAAAGTGAAAGAATAAATGCTTTAAAACAAGGAAATATTTTGTAAATAAAATAAAGGGGATTTATAGAAATCGAATTTAGTGGTTAGAAGAATGTATAGTTTATAAATATGTTTAAAAGAGAACTTGAATTGTTTAAAATAAACAGAGTTTATAAATGAACAACGGAAGCGTGTGCGCCGCACACGGTATTTTATTCAAATTCAAAACAGCAATCATAACGCTGTTGTTTTAAGAAATGCTTTTATAAGTTTTAAACAGCGATTATAACGCTGTCTTTGTAAGAAATGCTTTTGTAAATCTATACAGCAATTTTAGATGCTGTTGTTATAATAAATGTGTTGGTAAATCTAAATAGCAATTTTAACGCTGCCATTATAATAACTATTTTAATAGCAATTTTAATGCTATAGTTATGATAAGTGTTCTAAAATGCTAGACAGCGGTTTTAACGCTGTTGCTGAAAGCAATGTTTGGTTTAAAGTTGTGAGCTCTGACTATTTCAAAGTTAAGAATGTCGTTCAGTTAAGGTCTGAGAGGTAATTATACCCCAACTTGACTAACTGCATTATTGATGGAGAAATGGTTAAGGCGATAGCAAGGGTTGGTTAGTGATATCGTTAGTTAACGAATGATTTATGATTTGAGTTATAATAACGATGTTTATAACATCAGTTAATTCAAGGGATTTAGAAATGTTTTCTAACTGGAGTAAAAGATATTTTCTCAAGAAAGGAATTATAATATTGGAAATGTTTTCCAATGATCGAGAGGGAAAATAGTGCTTTGAAAGAACACGAAAGATGGGAAATGGGAATGGGAAATGATAATGTAATAAAGAACTAATATAAAAAGGGCCCAGTGTTGAATGATGTTTGGTCGATAGAATTTCCTCCTGGAAATAATATCATTGTTTGCACACCGACATGTTTTCATTTGATAGTTAAATCACCGACTATCAAAGTTTTGACCATTTTAACGTTGTTAATATGGAGAGACCGGTTGGATTATTATCCAGAGAACCACTCCGTATTGGCATAAGCGTTGCGAATCAAGTATGCTGAATATCTTGAAGACGGAGTTATGCAAGGGCTATCCTGTTTACGGGATAGTGCCTTCGGTTTGTCCAGACCCAGGACAACTTGTATGGACGAGTGTCTGACAGAGTATTTCCAAAGGGGGTTACGTACGTTGATTCCTTCAAACGTACGAAGTTGGTGGCATAGAAGGGAAACTTCTTTAGCCTAACAATCTGAGTATTTTTGTGGGAATCAATTAGTGATTTCCGATGGATCTGACGATGTGGCATTCAAAGTGAATGATGGCCAGATGTTCTGGAAGATAATTCAAACCTCAAGCCTCAACAACCCGGAAGTGGACAAAAATCGGGCAGGCAGCATGGCTATGTGGGTCGCACCCATTAGGATGTATGATCACCTATCTAGAGAAATTCCCTTTGTTCTTAGATCTATCGATGCTGTCCCTTATCGGGAGGCGGTTGCTGATCCCAACCGTCGGTGGTATACATTCGATACACTCAAGCGAAATGAGTGGTCGGTCATGTGAGGGCCGGGTTGCAAGACGTTCTTGTTGAACCCAGTGTATTTGCCTCTAGAGATACACGTTCGGAAGGTGGTCCCATACCTTGTCAAGTTGGAATCCAATCTCCAATAAGCGCCTGCGAGTTTGATTGTATATTATATATGTAGAGCGTGAGATGCAAGCGTTCTACTAGATTCTAATTACTTGTGATTAGACATTATTATAATATCAGATAATATATGATTTCCAAAGCGTTTTGGGTTATCGTAAGGTAAAAACCATCCATGTTTATGTGTGGATTGGTCTTACGATTATCTTTTCTTTTGAAAAGGATTTTGAAAGTTAAACAAATGGTTGGAGTTTACTCACACCAGTCCCATGACTGACCCAGAGTTTATTTTGTTTGTTTTCCCTAAACTCTTGGGTGCCCAAATTTGTACGGGCAGTCAAGTAGTTAGGATTTTACAGATTTACCTGGAGGAGATTGAAGCAGGAGGCTTCACCAGTTAGCTATAGATTTTTTTCCGCTGTGTACTATGTTGTATCTGGAAACAGGTGTTTATAACTGTTCCAAAAGTAACTGCTGTGCTCTGATAATGGTATGTATACAAAGTTACTGATTTGTATTTCAAATTTTATGTTATCTAATATATTTTATTCGTTCCGCTGTGAGTTTGTGATCTTCATTTTCTTCTATTCTAATATTTCTTTCTTTCTATTTCTCATCCTCTAACTTCTTTCTAATAATGGTTCGTATTTCTGTGCAATTTGAGTTGGACGTGTGGTGTTATTAGTCGACTCAAAGGGTACGGATTTGCGGGTCGTTTCATTTGGTATCAGAGCTGTAGGTTAAGTGATTACCTTGGCTCTGTGGCGTAACTCAATAGAGATGGGGTTAGTAATACCCTAGATTGAGTTTGAGTATATATATGAGCGCGTATTTGTGGATTTGATATAAAATTGTTTTATATTGTGTTGTCTGGTTTGTTGAGTAGTTTATGAATTCTGGTCGATACAGGAAGTACAACTGTATCGATAGGTGTTTCTAAACTCTCGAACAAAACAATTCGATACAGTATTGTTTTAAAGTGGGTAAATGACATAATTTTGCCCAAAAGTTATTTGGATATAAAAGTTATAATTTATGAATTATTATATAGATGGGTTGATTGTTATTACAATCAAATGGAATTATAAAATATTGAAGTGGTTATATTTATAACTAAATTGAATTTGTATATGAATGAGATATAAAAATAAGCTATATTGGAATTGGATTCAAACCAAAATTTGTGGAAATAAATCAAATGGATCGAAATTCAAGTTAAATGGAAATTGAAACTCAAATGGAATAAGTGGATTGATTCCTGAAGTAGAGATCAGATTTGACTTGATAGAATTGGAATGGACTAATCAGAAGTTGATTAGAGAGTTAAAGACTGGAAGTGGACTGATTGGAAATCAGTTGGAATGGATATGCTGAGCAGATATTGAAAAGAAAGCAAGTGCAAGAGATAGAATTATGCCCGACAAAAAGGTACATGTTTACAATATTACTTGGGTTTGATGACTTTATGAGCCTATGAGGCAAGCCACTTGGCTTTTTGATTTTCTTTTGGATTGGAGAAGGCCTAGAAAAGCGAATTGTGGTCGTGCCGATTGAGCCGTGCAGAGGAGATACTGCCGGAATTTTTCAGAATTTAAAGTGTTAGAAGATTTTCTGAATTTTTGGAAATTTTCGTTAGTAAGAATAAATGAATATTTTAATTGAAATAAATTGGTTCAGTTAAACTGGAGTTAAGAGGTGAAAAAAAAACAAAAAGGAATTTTAAACCTAGGATACGTGGCATTTTCCCTACTTAGCAATTTCGAGGACGAAATTATTTTAAGGGGGAAGGAATGTAACGACCCGGATTTTTGGCCATTGAATTCTGAATATTTAAATTTGTTTTTAAGAATTTTAATTGAATTTCATATAGGAATTTATTGATTAAAAACGAAGTTTGAACGTTAATTTATAATATAATTATAAAACGAGCTCGAAAACGTGCGGCAGTTCGTAATATAGAGTTTTGAACTTCAATTGAGGACACAGGATTCGTTATAAGTCGGATTTCTGTGAAACAAGACACGTTGGAACCGTATTGATTATAATTTTCATATGAAAGAGAAAAATCCAGATTTCGTGTTATAATTTGTTAGTTATGGTCAAATCAAATTTTTAAATAGTCGCTGTGGAAATCGTTATTTAAATTATACGTGTTAAAATAGCCGTTTTGCCAACAGACTCAGATTTCGATAAAATCAGTTTCATTGGGACCGTATCGTTAAATTATTGTACGGTGGTGAGTGGCGTGGCAAACCGATGTCGTAGGTGACCACGGTAGCCGTAAACGCTCGTTCAGTGCAATTAAATTAATTCAACTGAATAAAGGGATATTAGAGTGTAACTTGAACAGACGATCGAATCAGGCCACGAAACCAGTTCCGGTGAATTCGTAGCGTCGGATATAGTCAGGGTAGGTATATAGTTTGTTATTTTTAGAGATCGGCAAATTTGGTGTTCAGAAGGGCAGTGCGGTACGCGCCAAAAACAGTCTACCGGGGCAACAGTCTCAGAATGCGACGAAACTAGTGCCGGTGGGTTCGTATCGAAAAGTTATTGTCAGTGTTCGCAGTTTCAAGTTGTTTTGATTTATCTGGTGATCGTGAAAAATTTAAACGCGTGTTGATTTCTGGTTTTATAAAGGATTTTTTTTCAAATGACCTCGGATTCCGACGAAACTTGTCCCATTGGGTTCAGAATACCTTTTTACACCAAGATTAGCTTTTTCATCAGTAAACAGAAGCCGATCAAAATATTTGTGCAAATCTTATACAAATCTCTGTGAATCTTTTGAAATCTCAGCGTACCTGAGAGACGTGTCTTTCATTTTGAAATTCAGCACATCTTTGACTAAAGAGAATATGTATCGTACCAAATCTAAGCTCATGCCTAACTTCACACCCCGTACACATCAAACAAATCGCAACAGCAAATCTTGGCTAGACCTTATCTTACCCAGACTTTGATTGAATTTTCTGTACATGTAAATATTAATATATAAAATAAAATGAAAACCTACCTTAGAAAATGCATAGAAGTAGAATGCTATATGAATTAAGTTTTAATATCATACATGAAGTAAGCATCGGCAATACCACATGGCAATTAAAGCAAAACATCTAAATACCATAACATTGTCATCAGAGAACTTAACACTAACGAAATAGCTTACTACCTCAGTACATGCCTAAGCAATCTTATACTTTAAGCTTCAATATTTGACACCGTGGCCTTCAAGTAAAATACCGTGTTTGCCAATCTACTGAAGGGACCGTGCTTACCAAGGAATTCGAAATCGTGGGTAACACGTAACCGTGCGTACCAAGTTATTGCTCTCTATAAAAACAAACAAATAAGAAGCCGACCTCTTTCTTAGTTTCAGCCAACACGAAAAGCTCCTCCTTCAAAATCCAATTCGTTCCTTCTAAACCCATTATAAAATTCAAATAAAATATTATAAAACCCACTCTTTTTAGCGTAACCCTAAATTGCATCAACACCTTCATTCGGTGATCAACGTAATGCTTGCGCCTCCACCTAAAGAACCATTACCGTTCAACTGATCGATCTGGCGGTTCTGGGCAAAGTCATCAACAGCAAAAAGGGGCGCGCAGGGGTGGGAAGTCGATCTACAGTGGCGGCACACCGTATGGAGGTCGAAGGTGATGGGTTTCGAGCAATTTAGGGTTTTCGGAGATGGAGGTCTTGGAAAAGAAGGGTGCAGCAGTTGATCTGTTGAGGCGGAAGACATGTATTTGTGGGGTATTGCGGGGCAGTCTTGGATGGGTGAGTATGACGAGTGGTAAAGGAAGGGCGATGCTGTATTTTAAGGAGAAGCTATGTTTAAAGTTCTGGAAGAAGACGTACTAAGAGGACGAAAGGTTCAAAAGTGACGATGGGGGAAAACTGGCGGGGTAAATCGGAAGGAGGAGGTTACGGTTTGAACTGTCCGGAGTTGGGCAGGGCCCGTCGGTCGTTGGCATGATTCCAGCGTTACCAAGTGGGTTCGAGTATTGAGGCGTGACTATTTGAGTTAGCGGGTTAAAACAGGGATTAAGGCATATTTATTATTTAAATGTTGGGGGGTTGTTTTCTTACCATTGGGATTTCCGTTGGTGGGAAACATATATATACATATTACTGTAAGCGTTTTACTGAAGTTAAGGGAGGTGGTCCTGAGTGTTTTAGAGCTGAGTTAAAGGAGCCTGAGAATGCAGTATCAGGATCCTTGGTGATTTATAGTTGAAAGATTGAGTTTCAGTTGACGTTAGAAATCTCTGGTCAATGTGATGCAGTGTAAGTGATGGCTGCTTTGAAGAAGGTTGAAGTGGATGAGAACATAATGATGATGGATACAGGTAAATGTAGAAGTGGTGTTTGAGAAGATGATTAATAGCATGGTGACGATGGTCGGTTGTGAACTTTGTTGCAGTAATATCAAGTGGATGCTCAGAAGTAATAAAGCGGCTAATTATCAAAAGCGGTAATTAGTAATCAGGAAATAATTAATTTTATAAATCACTATCTTATTTAGTTATAACTTAAAATTATATATTATCCATTCGTGAACAGAATTGAACGTGATCAGATCCATTAGAACCGTGACGGTGAAATCTGCATTGTGGAACCAATTTCACTAAGAAGAGAGCTATGGGAATTTCATAGAAAAACAATAAAATGCTTGTTTCATTTTAAATGAAACAGAAGCAAAACCACCTGCAAAACAAGGTGAGTAAACTCACCAACTCTGCTTCGTTTATATTTTTATATAAACGAATTTTAAATTGATTTTTATAATATGCAATGGTTGATTGGTTGAATAGTTGGTAAATTTGGTTGAATTGGTTGATAGGATCACACCATAAATTGATCATCAGTTCTGATATTTCACATTGTCGTGAAATAATATTATTGATGCTAATTAACATCTGTGGATGCAGGGAAACAGGTTGGAGGGATCCAACTGGATCCCTCAATATTTTATTTACTGTTTTATTTGATGGTGATATATGTTATGCTACATTATCCATGGTTGAATTTGTGTGTTTGGTTTACACTGACCTTAAGAACCTGGTATTTTAGATACCGTAAAATATCATCGAATGTGAAAAAGGAAATTAGAATTTAAAAGCAGAGTTTATTTCCAAATTAGAAATAATTTCTTTTTCATTGAGTTGCAAATGGAAACCTATTCCATTGGGTAAACCAAGAAAATATTATAGATAAAGATATAAATTAAGTGGATCATTAACCATTGGATAAATTAAAAGGTGAGTACAAATATGAATGTATATTTGAAAGTGAGTATCGGTTTTGAAACCCATATTTGGAAATGGATCCGAATTTAGCAAAATTACAGAGGAATGCTTAAAGTGAAAGAATAAATGCTTTAAAACAAGGAAATATTTTGTAAATAAAATAAAGGGGATTTATAGAAATCGAATTTAGTGGTTAGAAGAATGTATAGTTTATAAATATGTTTAAAAGAGAACTTGAATTGTTTAAAATAAACAGAGTTTATAAATGAACAACGGAAGCGTGTGCGCCGCACACGGTATTTTATTCAAATTCAAAACAGCAATCATAACGCTGTTGTTTTAAGAAATGCTTTTATAAGTTTTAAACAGCGATTATAACGCTGTCTTTGTAAGAAATGCTTTTGTAAATCTATACAGCAATTTTAGATGCTGTTGTTATAATAAATGTGTTGGTAAATCTAAATAGCAATTTTAACGCTGCCATTATAATAACTGTTTTAATAGCAATTTTAATGCTATAGTTATGATAAGTGTTCTAAAATGCTAGACAGCGGTTTTAACGCTGTTGCTGAAAGCAATGTGTGGTTTAAAGTTGTGAGCTCTGACTATTTCAAAGTTAAGAATGTCGTTCAGTTAAGGTCTGAGAGGTAATTATACCCCAACTTGACTAACTGCATTATTGATGGAGAAATGGTTAAGGCGATAGCAAGGGTTGGTTAGTGATATCGTTAGTTAACGAATGATTTATGATTTGAGTTATAATAACGATGTTTATAACATCAGTTAATTCAAGGGATTTAGAAATGTTTTCTAACTGGAGTAAAAGATATTTTCTCAAGAAAGGAATTATAATATTGGAAATGTTTTCCAATGATCGAGAGGGAAAATAGTGCTTTGAAAGAACACGAAAGATGGGAAATGGGAATGGGAAATGATAATGTAATAAAGAACTAATATAAAAAGGGCCCAGTGTTGAATGATGTTTGGTCGATAGAATTTCCTCCTGGAAATAATATCATTGTTTGCACACCGACATGTTTTCATTTGATAGTTAAATCACCGACTATCAAAGTTTTGACCATTTTAACGTTGTTAATATGGAGAGACCGGTTGGATTATTATCCAGAGAACCACTCCGTATTGGCATAAGCGTTGCGAATCAAGTATGCTGAATATCTTGAAGACGGAGTTATGCAAGGGCTATCCTGTTTACGGGATAGTGCCTTCGGTTTGTCCAGACCCAGGACAACTTGTATGGACGAGTGTCTGACAGAGTATTTCCAAAGGGGGTTACGTACGTTGATTCCTTCAAACGTACGAAGTTGGTGGCATAGAAGGGAAACTTCTTTAGCCTAACAATCTGAGTATTTTTGTGGGAATCAATTAGTGATTTCCGATGGATCTGACGATGTGGCATTCAAAGTGAATGATGGCCAGATGTTCTGGAAGATAATTCAAACCTCAAGCCTCAACAACCCGGAAGTGGACAAAAATCGGGCAGGCAGCATGGCTATGTGGGTCGCACCCATTTGGATGTATGATCACCTATCTAGAGAAATTCCCTTTGTTCTTAGATCTATCGATGCTGTCCCTTATCGGGAGGCGGTTGCTGATCCCAACCGTCGGTGGTATACATTCGATACACTCAAGCGAAATGAGTGGTCGGTCATGTGAGGGCCGGGTTGCAAGACGTTCTTGTTGAACCCAGTGTATTTGCCTCTAGAGATACACGTTCGGAAGGTGGTCCCATACCTTGTCAAGTTGGAATCCAATCTCCAATAAGCGCCTGCGAGTTTGATTGTATATTATATATGTAGAGCGTGAGATGCAAGCGTTCTACTAGATTCTAATTACTTGTGATTAGACATTATTATAATATCAGATAATATATGATTTCCAAAGCGTTTTGGGTTATCGTAAGGTAAAAACCATCCATGTTTATGTGTGGATTGGTCTTACGATTATCTTTTCTTTTGAAAAGGATTTTGAAAGTTAAACAAATGGTTGGAGTTTACTCACACCAGTCCCATGACTGACCCAGAGTTTATTTTGTTTGTTTTCCCTAAACTCTTGGGTGCCCAAATTTGTACGGGCAGTCAAGTAGTTAGGATTTTACAGATTTACCTGGAGGAGATTGAAGCAGGAGGCTTCACCAGTTAGCTATAGATTTTTTTCCGCTGTGTACTATGTTGTATCTGGAAACAGGTGTTTATAACTGTTCCAAAAGTAACTGCTGTGCTCTGATAATGGTATGTATACAAAGTTACTGATTTGTATTTCAAATTTTATGTTATCTAATATATTTTATTCGTTCCGCTGTGAGTTTGTGATCTTCGTTTTCTTCTATTCTAATATTTCTTTCTTTCTATTTCTCATCCTCTAACTTCTTTCTAATAATGGTTCGTATTTCTGTGCAATTTGAGTTGGACGTGTGGTGTTATTAGTCGACTCAAAGGGTACGGATTTGCGGGTCGTTTCAGTTTTGCATGTTCGTCTTCCGACTTTGTGTAGATTAAAATGTCATCGATGAAGACTAGAACAAATTTATTCAATACACCACGGAACACTCTGTTCATAAGATCGACGAAGTACGCCGGAGCGTTACACAAGCCGAACGACATTACTAACCATTCGTAGAATAAATCGTGACCCCTGAAGGCTATCAAAGGAATACAGTCTTTGGCTATACGTAATTGGTGGAAACCTGTAGCTAGGTCCATTCTGGAGAATACTGTTGCCCCATTTAATTGATCTAACAGATCATCTATACGTGGCAAGGGATATTTGTTCTTCAGTGTCTGCTTATTGAGATCTTGGTAATCAACACAAAGACTTAGAGTACCGTCTGATTTCGGGACAAATACTACTGCTGCTCCCCAAGCTGAAAAGCTCGGTTTGATCAGACCCTTCCAAATCAATTCTCGGGTTTGACTACCTAACTCTTCTTTTTCTTTCAGGGCCATTCTTCTAATTGGATGTACTACTGGTCGGGCCTTAGGAATTAGATCTATCCTGAATTCAATTTCTCTTTGCGGCGGTAAGTTTTCTACTTCTTCAAACACATCCGCATAGTTTTTAACGACAGGTATCTTTTCTAATAAAGGGGGAGTAACTTCTAAAGAAGACCAAAATTCTGTTCTATCTATTTCTGAGCCATGGCATGCTATAGTGATATGCCCAAATTTTGTTTTAACTTTCACGATTCTTCCGGCACATCTAACTTCGGCCTTATATTTTGTCAACCATTCCAAACCGAGAATAACGTCAAATTCAGATAAATCCATCACGATTAAGTGGATGGGAAACTTGTAACGTGAATAAGAGATAGGCACTCTGCAGTATGAACTGAGACTAACAGAACCTCCTATCGGATTTTGAACTTTAGTTGGTTCTTTAAACTTTCTTTGTTTCAATTTTAACTTGTGAACAATGTTACCAGAAATGAAGCTACGTGATGCATCAGTATCAAAAAGTACAGAAACAGGAATATTTTTAATGGTAAGGGTACCTCCCAAGACGTCGGGTTTACCTGATCCATCGGTGGTAGCTGGCGGGGTCTCCCCGTCATACACATGAGCCACTTGTGCATTCTGCTTCAGAGGACAATTCCTGCTATAGTGCCCTTTCTTATGGCAGTTGTAGCATTCGGCTGAGTCTGGATTTGCCTTTGGCTTCCTCGGGGCTTTGCACACATTAGAAAAATGTCCTGGCTTCCCGCAGTTGTAGCAATTTCCTTTCGGTATCTTACCAGGTTTCTGAGTAGCGGCCGCTGTAATGCTAGACTCTGGCTGATCTGCTGAAGCCTTGCGCTTATTTCCAGCTTGGCTTTTGGCGTGGTCTTGGTTGGCGTGTCTTTCATACATATCTTCATAATTGCAAGCCATTTCTACCAATTCTGAGAAGGAGAGTTTGATGTTGCTCATGGCTCTGTCATGGTACTTGCACTTTAGCCCAAATATAAACCTCTTGTTCTTAGCTTTGTTAGTCATAATAAGCTCCGGAGCATAGCGCGACAACTGGGTGAATTTATTGAGATAATCCTGGATAGAGAGATCTCCCTGCTGGAGATTAGCAAACTGCTCTCGCATCCTCTCTAAGGCCTGTTCAGGTACAAACTTCTCGTTGAACATGGTCTTAAATTGCTCCCAGGTCCTGACAGTACCTGCTGCATCCTCTGAGGTGATGGCATCCCACCACAGCTCTGCTTCCTCCTATAGGAGCTAAATACCTAGTCGTGCTTTGTTGTTAGTCCCCAATCCCATTCCTTCAAAGATCTTTTCACAGGTCTTCAACCAAGCAATAGTCTCTGTCACTGTACCTAGGCCAAAAAGGGTTTTCCCCCCATGTTCCTATACCTCTTAGCTACCCTGTCTAGCTCGAAGTCCTGGGGTGCTGGTGGCTGAATAATAGGGCCCTCCTCAACTACGGGGATATTCCCCCGTCCTCCTGCTACTCCTGCTCGGCCTCCACGGCCTCCTCTAGCTGCTGCTGCTCGCGTAGCCATCAGAAAGAGTACTGTATAAGCAAGAAAAGAGTCAAGCTCACAGATTTGATAATTTTCATATATGATAAAGCAGGGGAACATAAGGGAAGGTAATGATGTACTGATCAAATTGTTTTGCTAATCTGCTTAGCTCATTCTAGGACATTGCTAATCCTATCTCTAATGAGCTACTCGCCTTAGAACCCTACTGATTCTATTCTGACGAGGTGTTTAATGTGTTAGATCCCGGAACTAAGGTTAACCAAAGCTCTGATACCAACTGTGATGATCCCAAAATCCGAGGGGCGGTATTAAGGATAATCATTGGAATATAACACATCAATCATCATAGTAGAGTATAGATAATAGCAAAAACAATAAATAGAATGATTTTACATGGATATGACAGCGGAATCACAACATGTAACAATATCAGAATAGCACAGCGTAGGATATAACTTAGTAAATAAAAGGGAAGTGATCAGTCATCATCGCCAGAGGCGGAATACATACATGCAGTGAGACATAATAAGGGTATCAGTCTACATCACCGAAGACGGTACATATACATACGAGAATAAATACTGAAAGTAAAGCAGTCTGCATCGCCTGTGGCGGAATCATAATATAAGTACAATAATGGCGGAAAATGTCAAAGTCATCTCTGTGAAGTCAGCCTCGCCATGAGCCAAAATGCACTCTATGCAACAGTGCAGAGCCAAAAACAACCTGTCACCTGTGAACTAGGCTTCCTGTGTGAAAATAAGGGCACCCGCGTTTGCAAAGTGAAACAAACAACGAGTCAGTCATGGGGACTGGTATGAGGAATCTATTTAACAGTTTAAACAACAGTAATAAGCAAATCATAGGACAATGCCACTTTCGCGGAACGGGTTTACTCCAGTGATTGCTAGTGCATTTAAAACAAAGTAAATTCTTTAAAACAACGCAATGCTTTTAAAAAGAATGAAGCCATTATAAGACTCAAGTCCCATCATACAATGCAACGCAAGCCGGAGGATAGAGTTTTACCTTATAATGGCCAAATATGCTTGATACGTATAAAGCAAAATCATTTGATATTATTACTAGTGCATATATGTTTCAAAAGCGAATAGCATCATAAATATCAATCATAGGCGGCATAGCTACCATCTACTATGTCGCCATACTAGTTCTACAATCGAGTCCGTTATTTCGTATTGGAAATTGGATTTCCGTCATGAGTCGAGGCAAGGGGCAAGCTCCTCTCCGCTTCGAGACATTCTAGCAAATGCCTCAGGACGACACACTCTGGGTAACCCTGGATCGGCTGGGCCGGTCCTCTCTTACGTTTGAGGATTAATTATGCCTAAACACACGTTTCCCGGTCCTTACAGACCTATAATCGAGGCGCCTCGCATTCCAACAACCACATAGGTGAAAAATAGATATAAATGTCAACGCTGGTAAGTCACTGACACCACCATAGCTAGAAAGAAACGTCGTGCTCTCCCAGCGGTCCGTATCCCGTTTTTAACTCATACCGAGGTGTGAGGCTCGCGAATCCACGCTATACACAAAGCCAGGCCACGTAGACCGTGCTTTGATCATCATCCACAAGACTTTGCTTTGCAACAGAAGCCTTGATCACAGCATCTTGGCATGCCACATAGGCAGTCCACTCCATACGATTGATTTCCATCGATATATAACCTCTGAGCTCGTACGTCTCAGAGAAGGGCGTTAAGCAAAAGAATAAATTCTCCTTCGCCAAACAAATATATATTTAACAGAGATCAATCAGTATAGAACAAAATCCAATGTCAGACACACAGTCCATTTACAAGTCCGTTCTGGGTCTGAACGAAACCAGAGGCGTCAAATTCCTCGTATATCCGTACAATCAACACATACGTTCAGACGGCTACTACTTCCGTTCCTTTACGGTAGCTACTCCGGTCAGGAACCTCAGCAGCGCCCATCCAACCGATACGAAGATCGTCGGTCTTGAATCGTCTTTGCATTTCCCAATTCGAATCGCTCGATCAATTATTTGAAATGAGGGTTAGCTCGGCCTTTTCAAATAATCCACGTAATTAGAATTCAAATCAATTCTTTCTATGGTTATATTATTCGACATCCATATTTCAGTTGTTTAGTGTTATTTTCGTGTCAAACACATAAAACCATCAAATATCAAACAGATCAAGCCAAATTAGTTTATTTCCAATCTATGTTGTTTATAATATTTTATAACGATTTTTCGCCATTTTTATTTATTTTAAAATGGCCATATTTAATTAAACGACGTTTCAGGTTGTGTCGTGGCACTGGCGCTGTTTTCCCCCTAATTTGATTTACACATATCGGAAAATCTAACCGTTGGATTTCTACAAAGTCTATATCAGTGGGAAGATATTCCCAAAGCGAACCCAGCGGTTCCAGTTTCGTGAAAATCCGACGGTCGGATCTTCCACACTAGTCGTTTGAAGTTAAGGTTTCAAAATTCGAACTGCAGCGTCGTTATTCGATTTAATTTAATTATATTTATATATAAATATAAACAATTCTGGCGCTGTTTTTCTTCAGATTTGAATTAAACATTCCGGACAATCCAACCGTTGGATTTTTACAAGGTTGGTGTCGTTGGGAAGATATTTCCAAGGCGAACCCAGCGGTTGCGGTTTCGGGAAAATCCGATGGTCGGATTTCTCGTACTAATCGTTTCAAATTATGATTCCGAAACATGAACTGCACGGCTTCGATTCCTTTTAATTATATTTATATATATATATATATATAAATATAGTTCATTCTATAATTCCAACTATAGTTCATTCTATATTTTCAACTTCGTTTTCACTTCAAATATTTCACTAACGCCTTAATATTTCGAAAAATTTCGCCATAACCTCCTTTGTACGGGGAGGGGTTTGGAAATTTATTGGGCCATGTTAGGTACCCAATAAATCCTAAAAAGCATCCACATATTTATAGTGATATATTCTGGTGTTTACGGGGGAGCATATATAGATAATCACTCCAGAGAATAAATTCTCGTCACCCCGTTTCCGTGTGGAAATAAATAGTCCATGTGTCGTATCTAATAACTAGGGAGACGTGATTATTGTCAACTCCAGACCCGTGTGGGGTTTTTATTAATCTGGCAATTTATCGTTATATTTTATATAGTCCATATTAGTCATCAGTTCAACCTGTAGTATAAAATCATCGCCATACAAGCCTCTCGCTCGTATGGTAAATCTTCAACCTCGTCACACAAGCTCCAATTGCTTATGTGGAATATGATGAAGTATGCCTATCGTCAAGAAGTATGCCATGTAGTGTAGTTCAAAATTAATTGTTACTATCCTATGGCGATATTTATTATTTCACACAGAATAACCAGCACTCCGCATCCAATGGCATTCACAGGAGTTGATATAAAAATAAAATTGCGCAGCCAACTCATCAAGGTTTACCTATTTGTCGGGCACGCAAATAATTTCTTTACTCTACAGCTAATCCATTTTCCCCTGTTCAACACATGTATATATATGCAGAACAAAGCTAATAATAACATTTCTAGCAAACTATTATTTATTTCAACACGTGTGTATTTTTATCAAAGCGTATACATGATAAAAGAAATATTTTTATCATCAAAAATATTTATTCAACACGTGAATGTTTTTAACACTTCATATTCACAATAAAAATGTAGTTTTTATTGTCAATTCATTTTATTTTAAAATACGATAACATTCAACACATGAATTTCAACTCGACGAACGAATCTCAATTCAACACATGAATATTCTATATAGTTTGTATATATAAAAAAAATGTGATTTTTATCGCTAAAGCTATTTGTTCAGATTCAAATAATATTCAACACATGAATTTCAACTCAGCGAATGAATTTCAACTCAACACATGAATATTCGCTATAGTTTGAATATATATAAAAATGTGATTTTTATCGCTAAAGCAATTTGTTTAAATTCAAATAATATTCAACACATGAATTTCAACTCAACGAATGAATTTCAACTCAACACATGAATATTCGCTATAGTTTGAATATATATAAAAATATGATTTTTATCGCTAAAGCTATTTGTTTAAATTCAAATAATATTCAACACCTGAATTTCAACTCAACGAATGAATTTCAACTCAACACATGAATATTCGCTATAGTTTGAATATATATAAAAATGTGATTTTTATCGCTAAAGCAATTTGTTTAAATTTAAATAATATTCAACACATGAATTTCGATTCAACGAATGAATTTCAACTCAACACATGAATATTCGCTATAGTTTGAATATATATAAAAATGTGATTTTTATTGCTAAAGCTATTTGTTTAAATTCAAATAATATTCAACACATGAATTTCGATTCAACGAATGAATTTCAACTCAACACATGAATATTCGCTATAGTTTGAATATATATATATATATATATGTGATTTTTATCGCTAAAGCTATTTGTTTGAATTCAAATAATATTCAACACATGAATTTCGATTCAACGAATGAATTTCAACTCAACACATGAATATTGGTTTCAACATATGTAATTTATTTCAACGAATGAAATTTTTTCTAACACATGAATATTTCAGAAAATTTCGGCAGCATAACGGCAGGGTAGTTAAAACCGGGACCGTCCCAAGTACGGCTCCTCGCTCTACCTTAAAACCTCGCGGTTTTTGACAATGGGGATCATGCATCTAGTTCGCACGCAGGCGGCATATTTTATTTTCAATTCCACAATTCTATTCTAATTTGTTTCAACCACAAGAGGGTATTTTTCAACCACAAAGTTATTTTTCAACCACAAAGGTATTTTTCAACCACAATATCAACCACAAACAATTATTTCCAACCATTCGTCATTCCATATAATATCACATCAATCACAAGCAATAAATATCGTCCATGGTCTATGGATGAGGGGAGTATATATATATATTATTTCTATAATTCACTTGCATTTCATCACAATTCAAAGCATATATGTTTCATACAACGCTTGTATAATTTATACATCGCTAATATAACTTATACAACACATGTACACGAGGTATACAATGAGTATATAATTTACACTTCGCTTATATAATTTATACAACACGATTCCATTCACACAATTTAGTTTAGATTCCTCACATTGGTTTTTGCAGTGCTAAAAATCGTAGGAAGATCAGAAAAATCCGCGGCTTCTTCTAGATGGTAGAGAGCCTCCTTGCGGTCACAGTGTCTCCTGTTTCATCAAATTTCGTTAACGAACGAAAAAGATATTATTTTTCAAAGTTTTGCAACGCTTTATAGTGTTATTTTCATTTCAGAATAATAAAGGTTGTACCTTTATATTTTTCGACAGATGATTAGTTGCGATGAGTCTGGACCTTGAATATATAGTTACGGATCTTACGGGTGACCGATTTTAAATACTCCTTTTAGTTAAATAAATATTTTCATTTTTTTTGTAAATTTGTTGAAACTGTTTGAAATCCAAATTTAAGATGAATAAATTTTGGAAAAAATTTTCCAATGAATTATTAAGCTTTGTTTGGCCTTTAAAAATGATCTGAGTTTTAGCATCGATTTTTATCGATAATACTAAAATGATTGTTTAATAAAAGAAAAGAGATTGAACGAATTATTTTATCAATATCAGGCGTATAAATATGTTTTTATATTTGAATTATTTAAATTTAGAATAAATTGGTATTTTAAATTTTATCGCATCAAGTAATATATATTCTTGGAATTGGAAAAATGGCGGGTCGTTACAAGTGCAGAACTAGGTTTGGGATTTTTGCAAAATCCGTGAAGTATGGGGATGATCGGCCGTGCTGACGTGAAAGAGGGGGGTGGGGGCTTCCTGTCGACGGTGGTGCGGTCTCCTCCGGTGGCCTGTGGCGTTGTCGGCGGCGGTGGGAAGTTCCGAGGTTTGGGGGCTCGATTCAGGCGGAGGGGGTGGTGGTGGAGGTCGCGTCGGGGTCGGATGTGAAGAGGGGACGAAGGCGAGTGGAGTGGTGGTGGTGGCGCGGCCTATAGGTGGCGGTGGCGGCTGGAAAACGAAGGGGAAGATCGGAGCAACGTGGGTCGTCGAGAGGAAAAAGGCGGCTAGGGTTCCGTAGTTTTTTATTTTTATTTTTTTTTGAAAGGAAAAATCCTATTGGTCGAGGCTTTATAGGAAATTTTAAATAGTATTTTTACAAACGAACTCGAAATCAAACCCAACGACTGTCGCCTCTAGCTAAATACCCCCATTCCGGACACAATGGGATATGTTTCGTTGGCCAATTCGACTGTTACAGTCTGTTATTTTTCAAATTAAAGTATAAAACATTCAATATTTAATTTGAACGTACATTTCAATTTGCCAGGGCCACAAACTGAATCGAAAAATTCCCAAAAATTAAATCTAGCTTTGTTTTGACGATACGGTCCTAACAAAACCAGTTTCGTCGAATTCTGAGCTCGTTTGAAAAACGGCCATTTTGAGGTCGACCCGTTTTAACAGAAATTGACCAATCACATTTTCTTTTGCCCCGCTCACATACTAGCTTCAAAAATTATGAAATTTGAAACCTGGCAATAGTTTGACATCCCGGACCCAACAAAAGTGGTTTCGTCGAATTCCGAGGTTGTATGCAAAATATCTATTTTCAAGGGCTATATATGCTATATAGCGACCTTTTTGAAAATTCATTCGGCCATAACTTTTGATTCCCGTTATGAAACTTCGATTTTTCAGATTCGTTAGAATGGTATTCATAAACAGATTTAAATATTTTCAGTTTCGCTAAAATCCATTATATTTTCCACCCGGTACAGTCAGACAAAGTTTGTATTCAAAATTTCAAACTGCCTTACTATTCCTAATTCTTTATTTTATCGAAATATGCTATTTCAATTATTCAAATTCTTTGGTAATAGCCAATTTTAAAAATTTTAAATTGGTTCACATTTTCCGGGTTATTACAGCACAACAGTTATTCCTGGAACAGTTATAAACACCTGTTTCTAGATACAACATAATACAAAGCGGAAATATGATAGTCTACAGCTAACTGGTGAATCCTCCTGCTTCCAGCTCCTCCAAATGAATCTGTAAAATCCTGACTACTAGACTGCCCGTACAAATTTGGGCACCCAAGAGTTTAGAGAAAACACGGGAAAACAACAAAATAAACTCTGGGCCAGTCATGGGTCTGGTGTGAGTAAACTCCAACCATTTGTTTAACTTTCAAAATCCTTTTGAAAGAAATGATAATCGTAAGACTAACCTACACATAAACATGGATGGTTTTTACCTTACGATAACCCAAAATATTTTTGATATCAAATCCGGTGATATTATAATAGTGTCTACAACAAATAAATAGAATCTAGCGAAACGCTTGCATCTCACGCTCCGTATATAATACGAAATCAAAAACCGCAGGGCATTTATTGGAGATTGGATTTCCAACATGACAAGGTATGGAACCACCTTCCGATAGTGTATCTCTAGAGGGGAATACACTGGGTACAAGAACATCTTGCAACTCGGCCCACACATGGCTGACCACTCATTTAACTTGGGTGTATCGAGCATACTATCACCAACGGTTGTGATCAGCAACCATTACCGAAAGAATATAGCAGCGAATAGAATAAGAAGAAAAATGAAATTTCTCTAGATCAGGTGATAATACCCCTAATGGGAATGATCCACATGGCCATGCTGCCTGCCCGATTTCTGTCATTTCCCGGGTGATGAGGCTTGAGGTCACGATTTCCTTTTGGAACATCTTGTCATCTTCTACTTTGAATGTCACATCATCAGATCCTTCCATATACGTTGTCCTGGGACTGGACAAACCGAAAGCACTATTCCATCAATCCATCTTGGGCAATTTCTTCCATCCCTCAACCCCCAAGGCAGAGGGCTACCCTCCCTCCGTGGCTTACACTGGTACCCCACCAACTCATTTTACGGCTAGCCTTTCAACTTCACAACCAACCCTCTCTTACTGTCGAGGGACATGTAGAGGTAAGAGTATCCCATCCACCACCTAACGCGAAGCGAGAACCCTTTGTCATGCGTACCTAGCTCACACAGCCAGCAACAAGTTGGGGTATAATTACCTCTCAGACCTTAATTGAACAACATTTCAATTTTGAAATAGTCAAAGCACATAAATTCAACTCAAACATTGCTTACACGACTCTTCGATTCAACCTAAGAATCCACTTCTTTTACGAAAGGATTCATTATAACGGTAGCGTTATAATCACTGTTTCCAAATATTTGATTTATAAGACATTTATTATAACGGCAGCGTTAAAATCGCTGTTTAGATTTACAAAACATTTATTATAATGACAGCGCTAAAATCGCTGTTTAGATTTACAAAACATTTATTATAATGACAGCGCTAAAATCGCTGTTTAGATTTACAAAACATTTATTATAAGATAGCGTTATAATCGTTGTTTCCAAATATAACTTATACTTATAAGTTTCAAGAAGTAAATAATTAAATAATTAAATTTGATTCAAAACGAAAAATAAAAACAACTACTTTCCTAAATTTGATATAATCGAATTCCAATAAATAATTCTCTCTCGAATAATCCATATTCGATTTATATTCCAAACTTCGGAATTTATCTACCATTTCATGTTAAGTCAATTTCCCTTATAATTATTTCCATTCGAAAAATAATTGATTTCAAATCGTTATTCACTTCCAAATATGAATCTTGTTCCGTAATAGGAATCTAGATTCATTTTATCAAATCAACTTGATTTTACTTTGCAAATATCATTCTAGATCCAAATCTCAGTTATTGATAAACCCATATCATATTCTACTCCATTTATAAATTTTGTTTATAAAGACAACTACTGACATCATTTTGTTTATATAAAACAAGTCAAATTCCCTTTTAAATGTATTTACTAGCTATACATTCCATTCTTCTGAAATCAGCTTATTTGATTCTTACAATCCCCTTCTCATTTATAAATCTTAATTTTAAAATAATATAAAATTATCTCAAAACATGTAATCCTATTTACATAGCTATAAATATTGAAATATTAGTTTCTTGACATATTTTATAGATTCACACTAGATAAAATTTTAAATATCTTTTATGAAATAAATCCTTTAAATAAGATCCGACATAGTCGAAATAAATATCCCTTGGATTTTATCTAGTTTCATTTTATATTCCAAACTTTGGAATAAAACCCATTGTTTTCTTGTGAAACCGATTTCTCATTTCCCTTCTCACTCAAATTCCCATTTGAATTCAATGATTCCAACTCAAATCTCTTTTATAATTGTTGCGTTTAAGTTCCACCTCCAATATCGGTGTCAACTAATTTCCACTTTAATTATATAAATTCAGCTTGAATTTATATTTTAATTTATCCTATGATAAATATTGTATTTAAATTATAAACATCGTTATAATCAACTTCTTGTTTAATCCGCTTAAACAAGTTTCTATTTCCAGTCCATTTGAAATCTAAATTCTATTTTTGAAATAAATTCCCTTTTAAAATCTCAATTTTTCTTTTCTACATTCTACAATATTTTACGGTATTTAAATACCAAAATTATGGGGCCAGTGTAATTCAACCACAACAAAATCAATCACCGGTCGTATACCACATCATATATCACAATAAGTAAATGAAACAGTAAATAAAATGTTGAGGAATCCAGTTGGATCCCTCCAACCTGTATCCCTGCATCCACAGATGTTAATCAACATCAATAATATTATTTTCACATCAATATGAAATATCATGGTGAACAGAATTATTAAACGATCAATGATATAACTAATTCAACCAATTTTATCAGCCATTCATCCAAACAACCATCACATAGTATAAAATTACTATAAATAAATTTAAAACTCGTTTATATAAAAATATAAATGAGTCAAAGTTAGTGAGTTTACTCACCTTGGTTGCACTTGATGATTCTGCTTTTGTTTCGCTTTAAAATCAAACAGACGTTTGATTTTTTTCCCACGAAATTCTACTAGCTCAGTTTTCAGCCACACCAGTTCCACAGCGTAGATTTCATTGCTACGATTCCATCATGGTGAGTCGCATTCAATTCATTATCGATTATAAGCTGTGATTAAGGATTTTAACCTTGTTCCCTTTCTAGTAATATGCAAACGTAAATAACATTGGTTATAAGCCACTATTATCGATTATCGCCCACTTCGATATATTTAGCTCACCACTGCCTCCACGGTAACGGTTCAACCTGTGTTATTCCTCCACAAACTATTTCGCCTGAAACGTTGCTCAAGTTATGCCATGGTATCCAGCCTTGATGCCCAGACCTCTGGTTGTTCTCATGGCATTATTTTGCAATGTTGGAACTATTTCACGTGATCATAGGTACTTTGGGTTGTTTAAAGCATGTTGCAATGTTGGAACTATTTCACGTGATCATAGGTACTTTGGGCTGTTTAAAGCATGTACAACCTTAACTGTCTTCACATTGCATCATCCGTATTGACATGCGCAGGAAGCAAATTTACTGGTGTTGAACTTGGATAACCCTACAGGAAGGGACGTGCATGACTGGTAAATTAATATATTCGTTAACAGCTAATCCACTTCAGTAAAAGAGTCTTCCGTTACCCCTTATATTAATTAATCACGTTCAAGAATGACATAAGTTATAGTTTTAAAATTTCTAAAATCTGTAAGTTGTATTGGATTAGTAGCCACCCATCTTCATATAGAATGAAAACATATTTCCAAATTTATGTGCTATGTGAGGGCTAAGAATGGTCATCTTTGAGAATTACCGTATACTTGAAATTCACTTATTCGAAATTGCTATTCCCGGCAATTCATATGCAAGACAATACTTGTTTTTATACCAGGAGATTAATTAACTATACTATACTAGAATATGACACCTCAATAAACTTATGAGCTAATAGTACAACAATATTATTTAAGAGTGTAACAGATGGCAATATAAATTCGTAAATATAACTTAGTTTTAATCTATCCCTAATCTAATTAGATTATTACCGCCAATACCTTCTTCTCTCAGTAATACTTCGAAGCCTGCTCCCTCAACAAATACAATGGCCATTGCAACTTCTTGTCCAAATATACATTACTTCATCAACGTTCTCTCACATCTTCTTCCCCCATCAGCACAAAACGCGCTTCTCATACCATGACGCAAAATTCGCAAGCCTCGTCCTCCCTTAACTCCACACGAAATCGCATAAAACAATATCCGATCATCTCCTCCTCCAAAACTCTTCCGTCTCCATACTACAAGCACACGCTCGAACGTACTGAAAGGCATCCGACTTTGCACGGTCGTGCCTAACAACAGGACATCACGACATTTTTTCCTCCAAAATTCACAAAATCTTTCCCACATGAACTACATCAGATCGCGACTCCAAATCCAAATGCCAAACGTTCCAAAACTCCTTCTTTCCAAAGAGAATCTCTCCCTAGCTATCGACGAATGGCAGAGAGGTTGATCGCACCAAACAATACTTACTTAAGAACGTAGCTTTCGAGTTGTTGAGTTTAATGAGTCCAAGATTGTTGGATTTCATAGAGTATCTGGTTTTTAATGGATTTATGAAGTTCCATTTGTTCATGTAGTCTGCGTGAGAAGAAGAAATGGAGTACCACTATTTAAAAAAGAGACTTGGGTGGCACGGGGTGTGACAGCGTAGAGAGCATGGTATCCATGGCTTGGCACGCACGGCAAGGGTTGGTTTGTGGCACACGGAATTGAAACGTGGAGATTAGGCTAATGGGGCGTAGAGTAGTATTTCCCTTCTTATGTTATTTTTCTCTTCTACCTTTCAATCCGTGAAAGAGCATAGCTGGAGCTCCTTATGTTTATTATATAGCTTAGTTTCTATATTCTTGTAAACATCATGTTCAAAAATCATTTTTATATGAAGCATTAAGTTGAATAAATAATAATTGAACGAATCCGGTATTGATATGAAATTGGTCTGTGCTTGAGGGTTAGAACATCAAAATGGGGAGCAACTCTAAGCTTTGTAAACTAATACATAGTTAAAGTGTATTTTCTAAATCTTAAACCAATGTGGTTGGTTAAATGTTAAATGGATTAGTTATTAGAATATCTTTTTTTTTCATTAAAAATTCAATTTCGGTAGTTTATAGACAGTCAGCTTAAGGTAACTGATATATTTGGATGCTTACACTTGCATGTCTTCATTGTTACCTAGTCTTGCACACACGCTTTCAATGATTATAATTGAAAACATTGATTCCAAGTATATTAAATCCCTTTCTAAATTTGAAACCCATATTTTAGAATAAATCGTTAGAATAATAAATAAATTCCATATAAATTTCCGTTTACACTTCTAATACGACATTTAAACAATTTAAATGTTCAAAAATAAATGGCTAAAAATTTGGGTCGTTAAATTCCTTTCCCCTTAAAAGAATTTCGTCCCCGAAATTGCTAAGCAGTAAAGATGCTATAACTCTAACTCCTCATAACCTACTTAGTTTAAATCTTATATTCCATATCTTCATAACCCAGTTCTAACCCGACCTTCGAATTCTCATACCAATGCTCGACCATTCCTTAGTATTCCTAAATGATTTGTCCACCATTTTTGGACAATCCAACATCACTTTCTTATCTTAAATTCATATGCTCTTCTGCATATCCACACCCATTCCAACTGATTTTAAATCCATTTATCAATTTCATTATTCCACTTGAAATTTTATTAACCAATTCTGGTTTTCTTATTTCAATTAAAACTTGATTTTAAATTATCAAAAGAAATTTCTTGAAAATTTTCTAACTCTTTTAATTTTTTTTAAAAATTTCGCAAATATCTCCTTTGCACGGCTCAATCGGTACAACCACAACTCGCATTCATAGACCTTTTCCAATTCAAAAGAAAATCAAAAAGCCAAGCGGCTTGCCCCATAGGCTCATAAAACCATTAACCCAAGTAATATTGTAAATATGTACCTTTTTGTTGGGCATAAATTCTATCTCTCGCATTTGCTTCTAATAAATATCTGCCCAGCATACATATATCCATTTCCAGTTGGTTTCAAATCAATCCAACTTCCATTTTTTTAACTCTCGAGTCAACTTTTGATTAGTACACTTCCATTCTATCAATTCAAATTTGATTTCTGTTTAAGTCAATCCACTTATTATACTTGGATCCAAATTTATCGCAATTCAATTTCAATTAACATCATCAAATATATATTCAACTTGCTTATTCATAAGTCGAACTCATATTAATATTTCGAATCTCAATGTTTTCTTTATTTAATTTCATTTGGGATTATTCTTAATCCAATCCAATTTTGCTCAACTTAAGTTAAATTTCAGTTCATTTGATATATTTTTTACCATTTCAACCAATTCAACTTATACAAGTTAAGTTTTAATTTCAGAATTCAAATTCTCGGCTTTTATTTCAAGAAACAAATATATATACATATATCCACAATCATTTGAAAATCCAAAACCCCTTTGAAATTTTGAAATAACTTGTTCTTTTCAAATAAATTTTTGATCAACTAATTATTATGGCAGCAATCCGTCACTCAGAAACTTGAAAATGAATACCGATAATGTCGCGATCCATTATCAGAATTATTTTCTCGCCACTGAAGTGAGCTAGTTCAGTGCTTAATCGTTTTCAAAATGCATTTAAAACCATTCTTATTCAAAATATCTTCAAGGTAATATTATATTCCCTTTAAAATACTTCAGAAAATAATTTCTAAATATCCGGGATTTAAATCGACACTTTTGACCTAAATCCAATTGTAACAACCCGGAAAATCAGAACCAATTTAAAATTTTTATTTTGGTAATTTTAATGAATTTTGAATATTTAAAATGAATTATTTTAAATAATAATGATGTGAAATTTATTTTAAATGGAATTAGAACGCATATATTCATTTGAATGGACGTTAGAATATAAATATTTATTTTATATTATATAAGGAATTGAAAATGGCGCGGTAGTTCGGAAATCCAATTTCAGATTTCAAATGAATGTACATGATTCAAAATAATCTGGATTTTAGTGAAACCAAAAATATTAGAATCTATTTGAAGATATCCTTCCAACAAATCCGAAAAATTCATAACGGGAATAAAAAGTTATGCCCAGTTGAAAATTCAGAATAGTCGCTATGAAAAATATAGCCCTTAAAAATGGAAATTTTGCAAACGATCTCCATTTTCGATGAAATCACTTTTGTTGGATCCGGGATGTCAAGTTATTGCTAGATTCCAAAATTCATAATTTTTGGGATTAACATGTGAGCGTGGCAAAGGAAAACGTGTTTTGACAGTTTCAGTCAATTTGGATCGACTAGAAAATGGCCATTTTTCAAACATTCTCCAAATTTGACGAAATTTGGTTTGTTAGGACCGTATCGTCAAAACATAGCCAGTTTTATTTTTCTAGAATTTTTGGGGTTTGTATGTGGCCCCGGTAAATTGAAATGTACGTTAAATTCAGTATTGACTGTTCTATTTATTGATATTTGAATGTTGATGGAAACTGATCGAAACGGTCGAATTTTCTCACGATACATATTCCATTGTGTTCGAAATGAGGGTAATTAGCTAGAGGCGACAATCGTTGGGTTTCGTTTGGAATTCGAAGGTAAAGTCAACTTGTTGGAGAATTAAATAAATTAAAGATTAAATAATAATAGAATTTTCACTAACCCCCCTTT
Organism: Allium sativum; assembly: GCA_030737875.1. Classification (NCBI taxonomy): domain Eukaryota; kingdom Viridiplantae; phylum Streptophyta; class Magnoliopsida; order Asparagales; family Amaryllidaceae; genus Allium; species Allium sativum. Next base: position 80,337,909 of record CM060927.1, on the reverse strand, counting down.
CCTTCTCTCCCCATCGTGTTCATTCAGAAAGAGAAAAAGAAAAAAAAAGAGTTTGAACGCAAGCGCCGCCAGCCACCGTGCACCCCTCGCGCGCCGCTTCCGGCGGGAATCCCTCCCCCCTTGCTCCTTTCTCCTCCTCCATAACGAAAAACCAAACCACCCCCAGCCAAAACCTGTCGATGCAGGCCCCCTTTTTTCCCATTCCACCAGAGCTCCGCCAGTGCCGCACCCCTCCCCAGCCCGGTGCCACCGCACCCACAACCCTCCTCTACCCCATCCGGTCGTCCACTGTCGATGTAGGCCCCCTCCTTTGTAAATAAATGAATAAAATGTGAATTTTATTTAATTATTTTTATTTAATGTAATTACTTTATGAATCAGTTCTTTATATGCATAGGTTAAAGAAAGGTTGGATTTTTAATTTAAAGAAAGATTTGATTTTTTTACGGTATAAAGATATAATTTTTATTTTGTATGTTAGCGATATAAAAATGAGATTTTTATACATAAGATAGTAAGGTAAAAATTCAATTTTTATATATATGATATCGCCATAAAAATTGTGATCTTTTATATGTATGAAAGGATAGACTTTTAATGATAAGAAGGAGTGATTTTAAATAATCAAAGAAATGATTTTTAATATTGATTGGCAAAATAAAAATATAATCTTTATGATATATGTGGCTAAAGAAAAATATAATTTTTATATATATTAGAATTATAAAAATATGATTTTTATTACTTGAATAGCGATGTAAAAATATGTTGTAGCAAAAAGATTCGATTTTTTTTAGTTATATAAAAATTCATTTTTAGCGCTATAAAAATTTGATTTTTATAAATATTGCAAAGAGATAAAAATGTGATTTTTATCCATGTAGCGGTGAAATAAAAATGTGATTTTCATTTATGAACAGCATGGAAAGATAGAGTTGGAATGTCGGGTAAATCCAAACCATCGTCCGCTAAAGAATGACGGAGTGAAACCCAAAGGTGAGAACTCCTCACTATAATTTTATTTATACATTTATTTATTTTATAACTGCATATATGAATTTTTCCCCGTCGTCCACAGACCATGGATGACTTGTTTGTTTGGTTGTGTGGTTGATTGGATTATTTGTTTGAATTTGGTTGTTTGGGTGAAATGAATTGATTAGAATTGATATGTATATGGCACGAGCCAATATCAGGAGAGGGGTAATGCTATACATTATACGATTTCAATATTGCGCCGTTATAATGCGAAATTTTCTGAAATAAAACGTGTTGGTTAAAAATAACTTTTTTTATTGAATGTATGAACTGTTAAAAATAGCAAAGTGTTGAAATAAATAATTTAACATTAAAAATATAATTTTTAACGTATAAATGGATGGCCTGAAATTCTCCTGAAAAGAATTGAATATTCATTTACAAATTGGATGATTTGTTTATGTACACACATTTATCTAACATTGATTGGGACGATAAAATTTTACACATCGCCCAACTGCACAAGTAAAATTCATTATTTGTTGATTGAAACCCCACATGGGTATTAGGATGATATATGACATATACCAGTCCCAATAATTAGTTGTATGTCGATCGACTAATTGACAGACTGTTGCAAGCATAAAATATTTATATTTAATGCTTATGCAATGTAGAATGCACTATGGATGATGGTTGATTGTGTATCGTTGTTGTTGTGTACATGTATTGTATGAAATCCATATAAATAACATTATATGTTGATTGACTATGTTTGATTCCAGTTCAGAAAGAAGTAATATTTTAAAATAACGGATATTTTAAAATAAGATATATTTTAAAATAATATTCAGTAAAAGATCAAATTCTGATTTTGATGTCCGATTTGGGATGGACACGAATATATTTAAATATATGAAGTCGTGTTGATTAGATGTGCGTCAATTTGACGCGAACGATAGTTATATCGATTTTATTCATTTTTATAATGAATATCGAAAAGGAATTGATTTCAAAATATAATGTTTTGAAAATATTATCATTTATATATTAACGATATGGAATATTCAATTTTGATTTAAAATTAAATATGAAGTTGAAATCGTTTTGAAAACGAATTTAAAACGATTTATAAAATATGTTTTAAATGGAAATCGATGAAATATATATTATACATATTATATATATAATATAATGGCCTGAATAGAACGCGCCGCGCTGCGGCAGTTCGCGAATTTCGACCATTGACTTCGAATGGACATTACGAGAGATCCGACCGTCAGATTCTCCTAAAACCGGAACCGTTGGGTTCGTATCGAAAAGAGCTTTCTAACGAATGCAAGAAATTAGAAATCTAACAGCTGGATTTGGAATTATGTCCAAATCAAATTTGGAAAAGGTCGTTGTAAGTGCAGTTCGATGGCCATTTATGGATATCGACTGTACAGGCCTTGATAAAATTATTAAAAATATTAATAATTAGTGTAAAATCATAAGAAATGATTTGGAAAGAATTAGGATGAAAAATTCCATTTGAAAAGATAAAAATAAATTTTTATCGAAATGAACTAGTTATGAACTAGAATTATAATCCAATTATTTCTAAATAAATAAATTGGATTTGAAATGGTTTTAAAAAACAACCAAAATTTCCAATATATGAATTGGAATGGATTTGAATCGAAATTATCTTCGGAATATTTTGATATTGTATTCCGTGATTACACGGGCATTGTGGAGTAATTTGGAAGATATATATATCGTTATTCCAATACGATGTTTGTTGAGTTCAGAATTTGATATTGAATGTAAGCCGATATATTTTCTATTCAGGATCTTGTATTTAATATCAAATGGGATTTTGGGTTTGTCGTGAACGGTGTCTTCAGTAACACTGTTCTTGAACCCCAGGTGAAGAGAATAAATCTTTTAATTAAGATTGTTAGAGTTTCCAATTATATTGATAATTGGAATAAAATGGAATGTGAATTGGGTTTATCGTGAACTGTGTTTTTAACGACATTCGTTTGTTAACCCTATTTACAATGAAATGTGATTTGGGATTTATAAATCTTTTGTTAAGATTGAAAGGAAAATTTCCAAAGTGAAGTTTTCCAATTTAATAAAATAAATTGGAATGGAATGGAATTCAATTTGGTAATAATCGAAGTGGGCTTCTGTTGAGGAAGACTGTTACTATACATGGAATTTAAGAGGTTTTGTCGTTATTCCATTTATAGTATCGGTTGGATATGGAAGTTTATATCGATTATATATATTGATCTGTTTTCCGTGAAGATTCCATTGTTAAGGAATGTGATTTTTGGTTTATCGTGAGCTGTGTTTTAAATGACATTAGTTCTTTAACCCAGTTAAAGATAAGATTTATTTCTTAACTTTGAATAATCATTAAGTAATGATTTTTGGAAATTAAAATTGAATTAGAGTTTTAATGTATCTTTAAATAGATTGAAAGGTGAATCTGATAACTAAAATTATCAAATTCGATAAATGATCGAGAATGGAGTACCACCAGATTTACTCCAAGCGATAGTTAAATCTTTAATTAGATTTGAACGTGAAATGGTAATTGAATTTACTGATAACACTGTGGTGTTAGATATGATGTATTACCAGTTTTACTTCATGGGATGAATAGGTTGGAATTGGGAAATTAAAACAAATGATAACTCTGGTATGGTTCGTTAATCCCGACTAGTTTGGATAAATCAAAATTTGGTTTGAATTGAAATCCAAAAGAAGATTAAAGAATAAATTTAAAGAATTTATCTTTGATAAAATTAATGGGAACCTTTCCCAAAGTATAAGAATAATTGAATAAAAGAATATTGTGAATTGGAATGAGGCGTATGTTGTGTTTTTATAACACTTATTTATTATATACGCGAGTTATTCGTAAAGACCGGGTTTATCCCATTCTGAATAACTGAATCGGCGATGAGTCGACGATGAAGATGGTGGTTGAAGACCGGAGGTATTCACATTGTTTGGATGATTACTGATGTCTTGATTGGGTTGTACACCCAAGACAAGGTAATAAGTGGTGATCGTCCAGACGTACTCGGAGATCAACGGATATGCAAGGGCCTCTCCCCTGTATTGGACATATGGGGAAGGAATAAAGTGCCTCCGTGTAAGAACCCGTAACTTCCCCGTGAAGGAAAGCACGGATTTCTTTGAGGACAAGACCGATCGGAACACAAACAGAAGAACATTTCATTGATTATTACTACAATTCATCAGAATACATGAATATACAGAGTATTAACAAATAATATACATTCGGTAAATATCAGAGATTAAATAGCAGCAGAAAATAATACAAAACACAACTGAAGGAGATATACGGATACCAAGCTTTCCGAATATCATTCCAGCTGTAAACCAGGATCCCGTGAATATAAATCTGCAAAACCAAAACTACTAGCTGCCCGTGTCGAAAATAAGGGCACCCAGAGTTTAGGTTAAAACAATAAACTCCAGGTCAGTCATGTGACTGGTGTGAGAACTAAAACAGTTATTAATCTTTATTTTAAAATTAGGTAAATCCAGGGACAACGCCATATAACACGGAACGAGTTTCCTCCCTAGAATACCAGTGCATAAAACAATAAAGCAATGCTAAATAAAGAACAATGAAGCTATTATAAGACCCAGGTCCCATCACACAATGCAACACAAACCGGAGGATAGGGTTTTACCTTATAATAGCCAAAGAATGCTTGATACGCTAAACTTCATCTTTTATTATTACAATAAGTGTATAGTGTCAAACCAATTTCAATCATAAGTATCAATCACAGACGGTAAAAGTGCCCCATACCACTATGTCGCCATATGTAGGTTCTACAATCAAAACCGCAAAGTCACGTATTGGAAGTTGGATTTCCATCTATGAACCGAGGCAAAAGATAGTCCTCACCGGCTTCGAGACTCTCTAGCCCGAGCCTCAGGGTCAGAGCACATCGACCCTTGGATTGTTAGGGCCGGTCCACCGATGTGGAATAAAATGCCTGAACACTGCGTTTCCCCGCCCTTTGGGGCGTAAATGAGTCCAATGACTCCATCGGTCCCGGATCGACCGATATATCCGAGGCGCCTCGCAATCCAACAACCACACAGGTAAAAATAATATAAATGTCAGGGCTGGTAGGTCACTGACACCACCCTAGCTAGAAGGAAACGCATGCCCTCCCTGAGGTCCTCTCCCGTTTATGGTCCACACCGAGGCGTGAGGCTCGCAAATTAACATTATACACAAAGCTACGCCACAAAGGCCGTGCATTGATCATCAACCACAAGACTCTGCTTTTCAACAGAAGCCTTGATCATTTGCATCTCAGCATGCCACACAGGCAATTCATGCTGTGCAACCGATATCAATCACACAGAATGAAATCCGATGTCAGACACACATCCATTTACAAGTCAGTTCTGGGTCTGAACGAAACCGGAGGAACCTTATTCCTCGCATATCCTTCGATCTTCCAAGTACGTCTGGACGATCACCAACTGATTCCCACCTCTTTGGTGTACAACCCAATCAAGATCATCAGTAATTATCCAAATGATGTGAAGACCTCCAGTCTTCGACCACCGTCTTTATCCTCGACCCCTCGTCGAATCAGTTATTCAGAATGGGATAAACTCGGTCTTTCTGAATAACTCGCGTATATAATAAACAAGTGTTACACAAACAAAACATACGCCTCATTCCAATTCAGAATATTCTTTTATTTAAATAATCACATCTATAGGGAAAGGTTTCCATTAATTTTGTCAAAGATAAATTCTTTTAAATTTATTCTTTAATCTTCTTTTGGATTACAATCTAAACCAAATTATGGTTTATCAAAACTAGTCGGGATCAATGAACCTTACCAAAGTAATCATTTGTTTTAAATTTTCCAATCCCAACCTATTCACCCCATGAAGTAAAACTGGTAATACTTCATATCTAACACCACGGTGTTATCGGTAAATTCGATTACCATTTCACGTTCAAATCTAATTAAAGATTTAACTATCGCCTGGAGCAAAACTGGTGATACTCCATTCTCGATCATTTCTTGAATTTGATAATTTTAATTATCAAATTCACTTTTCAATCTAATTAAAGATTCATTAAAACTCTTATTCAGTTTTAATTTCCAAAAATCATTACTTAATGATTATTCAAATCCAAGAAATAAATCCTATCTTTCACTGGGTTAAAGAACTAATGTCATTTAAAACACAGCTCATGATAAACCCAAAATCTATTCCAATTCAATTCCAATTAAATATTATTTAATTGGTATACTTCATTAAGTCTCAATAAAAAGATTTAATCTTTTTCTCAACTGTGTTTAAGAACAGTGTTAATGAAGACACCATTCACGACAAACCCAAATCCCAATTGATATTAAATACAAGGATCTGAATAGAAAATATTTCTGCTTATATTCAATATCAAATACTACAACCAACAAATATCGTATTGGAACTAACGATATAAATATATCTTTCAAATTTCCATAACAATATCTGTATAATCACGAAATTCAATATCGAAATATTCTGAAGATAATTTCGATTCAAATCCATTTCCAATTTATATATCAGAAATTCTGGTTATTTTCAAAACCATTTCAAATCCACTTTATTTATTTTAAAAATAAATGGGATTATAATTCTAGTTCAAAACTAGTTCATTTCGATAAAAATCTATTTTTATCTTTTCAAATTTGGAATTTTTCATCCCAATTCTTCCCAAATCATTTCTTATGATTTTACACTAATTATTGATATTTTTAACAATTTTATCAAGGCCCGTACAGTCGATTTCCATCAACGGCCATCGAACTGCACTTACGGCGACCTTTTCCAAATTTGATTTGGACATAATTCCAAATCCAACCGTTAGATTTCTAATTTCTTGTATTCTTAGAAAGCTCTTTTCGATACGAACCCAACGGTTCCGGTTTAGGAGAATCCGACGGTCGGATCTCCCGTAATGTCCATTCGAAGTCAATGGTCGAAATTCGCGAACTGCCATAGCGCAACGCGTTCTATTCAGGCCATTATAAATATAATATATATTATATATATTACGTCGATTTCGTTTCAAAATGTATTTTATAAATCGTTTTAAATTCGTTTTCAAAACGATTTCAACTTCCATCTCAAATTCAAATCAAAATTGATTTTTCCAATATAAATTCGTTTTAAATTCATTTCAAATCGATTTCAATTCAATTTCAATCCATTTTAAATTCAATTCAAAACAATTTCAATTCTATTTCAATTTAATTCGAATTTCAATTCTACTTCAATTTAATTCGAATTTCAAATCTATCTCAATTTAATTTGAAATTAAATTCTATTTCAATTAAATTCGAATTTCAATTCTCCATATCATTTCAACATTAAAACGATAATATTTTCAAAATAGTCGATTTTGAAATCACTTTTCGATATTCATTATAAAACGAATAAATCGACCAAATTCCCGTTCGTGTTAAAATGGCGTTCAACTACTTAACACGGCTTCACATTTCAATATTCACTAAATATTATTTTAAAATATTCGATAATTCTGAACTAGAATCAGACACAGTCAATTACCATATAATGTGATTATATGGAATTTCACACAACAAATGTGCATAACAACAATGAAAACAGCAATCCATCATCCAGAGTGCATTCTATACTGCATAAGCATCAAATATAAATATTTAATGCTTATAACAGCCTGTCAATCAATCGATCGACACACAACTATTTATTGGGATTAGTGTATGTCTAATTTCATCCCAATACCCGTGTGAGGTTTTCAAACAACAAACACAGATTTATTTATGCAGTTGGGCGATGTGTAAAATTTATCGTCCCAATCAATATTGGTTAAATGTGTGTACATAAACAAATCGTCCGATTTGTTTATATTTATTTATTCCATATACACGTTAAAAATTATATTTTTAACTATAAATTATTTATTCATTCCACATCACACAATAAAATTTCACAACACATCAATCAAACAAACATGTCATCCATGGTCTGTGGACGATGGGTGTCAAGTGCTGCTAAGCACCGTCTGCATCCTAGTATATATCTCAACTAGAAAATAAATTAAAAGTGAGAAGTTCTCACCGAGGGTTCCACTCCGGCGTTTCATTTCTGAATTTCTGAACCGCTTGAATTTGTTTGCAATTCCAATCTAGTCCTTACCACGCTGTGCATAATAAAAATTATATTTTTATTGCTTCATTCCAATAAATAAGAATCACATTTTTATTTCTACTTCATATATTTTTACGACGCTATAAAAATCACATTTTTATCTCAACATATATGTAATAAAAATCAGATTTTTATTTCGCTACATATATAAAGACCAAATTTTTATTATCTATATATTATAAAAATCTTATTTTTATTATCTCTATAATATTAAAATTATGTTTTTATTATCTCTATAATCTAAAAATCATATTTTTATTATCTCTATAATATAGAAATTATATTTTTATTCTCTACATCATATAAAAATTATATTTTTATATACGAGATTTATAATTAGAAATCGGATTTTTAATTATGTAAGCAACTAGAAATGAAATTAAATGCTCACCGGAGGCATCGGAGGTGGGGGATGGCTGAAGAGGGGCTACGCCGGAGTCGGAGATGTCGGGGATGAGGCTAGGGTGTTAAATGTGGTAATGAAAATTGAAAAAATTGCATTTTTATTGGCAAGGGGGCCTGGGGTTGGAGTTGGTGGCTGTGGAGGGCGGCGCCGGGCTACTGGAGGCCGGAGGAAGAGGCGGCAGGTCGGCGTTGGGACCGAGGTGGCGGCGCTAGCGGGTTTCAGGTAATGGGGGCTAGGGTTTTGCGATTTAGAAGAGGGGGAAGGCGGTGGAGCATCAGAGGAAGGGGGAGGGGGTCTGACATGGGTGGAGGCACTGGCATGGCGCACAGCGGAGGAGGCGGTGGGGGAATGGGGGCGCGGGCGACGAGAAAATGAATCGTTTTTTTTTTCTTTTTTTTCATCTAAGGGACGGGGAGAGAGAAATAGGAGTGAGGGAGAGTTTCATTTATTATGTTATTTTATTTTATTCTCCTATAAAGTTGACTTTTAATTCGAACACCAAACGAGACCCAACGACTGTCGCCCCTAGCTAATCACCCCCATTCCGAACACAATGGGATATGTTTCGCAAGCCAATTCGATTGCTTCGATCAGTTTTTGTCAAAATAAAGATATAAATCTATATATTGAATTTGAATGCCCATTTCAATTTACCGAGGCTACATACGGACTCTAAATATTCCTGAAAAATATTTTCTAGCTTCGTATTGATGATACGGTCCTAACAAAACTAATTTCATCAAATTATGAGACCGTTTGAAAAATGGCCATTTTCTAGTCGATCGAAATTGACTGTAATTGTTAAAACACGTTTAACTTCGCCACGCTCACATATTGATTCAGAAAATTGCGAATTTTGGGATCTAGCAATAACTTGACATCACAGATCCAACAAAAGTGGTTTCGTCGAAAACCGAGGTCATTTGCAAAATTTCCATTTTTAAGGGCCAGAATTTCATAGCGACTATTCTGAATTTCCAGCTGGGCATAACTTTTTATTCCCGCTATGAAATTTCAATTTTTCGGATTCGTTGGAAAGATATTTTCAAATAGATTCACATATTTTTGGTTTTTCTAAAATCCAGTTTATTTTGAATCCTGTACATTCATTTGAAATTTGAAATTGAATTTTCAAACTACCGCGCCATTTCAATTCCTTTTATAATTAAAAATAAATATTTATATTCTAACGACGATCTATATAAATATATACGTTCTAATTCTATTCAAAATAAATTTCTCGTCGTCATTATTTAAAATAATCCATTTTAAATATTCAAAATTCCTCAAAATTTCCAAAATAAAATTTTTAAATTGGTTCGGATTTTCGGGTTATTACAATCTCCCCCACTTAAAACTTTTCGTCCCCGAAAAGGAATGAAGCTGAAAGTTGTTTCATAAACCAACTCAACTTTCAGTATTTTCATTATGGCCTAAGTTCTTCAAATTTTCAGTTTCTAAGAACTTTTCCAAATTTTCAAAATTTTGGCTAACACCTTAAATTTTCGAAAAATTTCGCCATAACCTCCCCTGCACGGGAGTACCGGGAAAATTCCGAAATTGCCATACAGGCCTCTCCAAGCCAAAAAGAAAAAGAATCAGCCAATCGGCTCATAAAATCATCAAAAACCCCAAGAAATACAATAAACGTGTACCTATTTGTCGGGCATACAATCTTATTCCTCTTCTCTAGCCTCCTTGCTATGACCTGTTCAATGTAAGTACATGTATATGCATGCAAATGCGACTAGTTTTCAACACAACTCACTATTTGGTTCAATTTGTCTAAAGGTTCGACATTTATTTAATCGAACAATAATCAAACAACACAACCAGCAATCAATTAATTGATTATCTTTTCAAATTCATAACTTGGGTACATAGTCTAAAAATCACATTTTTGGTGCCAAATCACAACAATAAGCCCTATCTAGTTTTGGTTCTCACATAGTAAATTGGAAATATATAGATATCCCACTTTTGACACTCGAATATAAATGCTGATGATGCCGCGGCATCATCAGAATCATCTCTGGGTGACTAGAGTGTGATTCTATATATATCCAGTAAATTAAAACTTCGAATACCCGTGGATCAGACGTATATGCAAAATCTTTATATATTGGATTGTCCAAATTCAATATAAATAAATACTCAAATACGCTGAATAAGGTTTAAATTTTCAAAACAATATTTGTTTTCATTTTAAAAATATACTCTTCCGACTCATTCAAGGATGCTACTGATCCCATCTCTAACAAGTCATTCTTATTGGATATTACTAATCCAATCTCTGACGAATTCTTTCATTCGGTTCTAATACGTCTTGTTCTCAAGCTTTGTAAACCAAAGCTCTGATACCACTATAAGAACCCGTAACTTCCCTATGAAGGAAAGCACGGATTGCTTTGAGGACAAGATCGATCGGAACACAAACAGAAGAACATTTCATTGCTTATTACAACAATTCATCAGAATACATGAATATACAGAGTATTAACAAATAATATACATTTAGTAAGTATCAGAGATTACAATACATTACATAGCAGCGGAAAATAATACAAAACACAACAGAAGGAGATATACGGATACAAAGCTTTCCGAATATCATTCCAGTTGTAAATCAGGATCCTGTGAATATAAATCTGCAAAACCAAAACTACTAGCTGCCCGTGTCGAAAATAAGAGCACCCAGAGTTTAGGTTAAAACAATAAACTCCAGGTCAGTCATGTGACTAGTGTGAGAACTAAAACAGTTATTAATCTTTATTTTAAAGTTAGGTAAATCCAGGGACCACGCCGTATAACACGGAACGGGTTTCCTCCCAAGAATACAAGTGCATAAAACAACAGCGCAATGCTAGATAAAGAACAATGAAGCTATTATAAGACCCAGGTCCCATCACAAAATGCAACACAAACCAGAGGATAGGGTTTTACCTTATAATAGCCAAAGAATGTCTGATACGCTAAACTTCATATTTTATTATTACTATAAGTGTAAAGTGTCAAAACAATTTCAATCATAAGTATAATTCATAGACGGCATAAGTGCCCTATACCACTATGTCGCCATATGTAGGTTCTACAATCAAAACCGCAAAGTCACATATTGGAAGTTGGATTTCCATCTGTGAACCAAGGCAAAAGATAGTCCTCACCGGCTTCGAGACTCTCTAGCCCGAACCTCAGGGTCAGAGCGCATCGACCCTTCGATCGTCAGGATTGGTCCACCGATGTAGATTAAAATGCCTGAACACTGCGTTTCCCCGCCCTTTGGGGCGTAAATGAGTCCAATGACTCCATCGGTCTCGGATCGACCGATATATCGGAGACGCCTCGCAATCCAACAACCACACAGGTGAAAATAATATAAATGTCAGGGCTGGTAGGTCACTGACACCACCCTAGCTAGAAGGAAACGCATGCCCTCCCTGAGGTCCTCTCCCGTTTCTGGTCCACACCGGGGTGTGAGGCTCGCGAATTAACGTTATACACAAAGCTACGCCACAAAGGTCGTGCTTCGATCATCAACCACAAGACTCTGCTTTTCAACAGAAGCCTTGATCATTTGCGTCTCAGCATGCCACACAGGCAATTCACGCTGTGCAACCGATATCAATCACACAGAATGAAATCCGATGTCAGACACACATCCATTTACAAGTCTGTTCTGGGTCTGAACGAAACCGGAGGAACCTTATTCCTCGCATATCCATCGATCTTCCAAGTACGTCTGGACGATCACCAACTGATTTCCTTCTCTTAGGTGTACAACCCAATCAAGACCATTAGTAATTATCCAAACGATGTGAAGACCTCCAGTCTTCGACCACCGTCTTCATCCTCGACCCCTCGTCGAATCAGTTATTCAGAATGGGATAAACACGGTCTTTCTGAATAACTCGCGTATATAATAAACAAGTGTAACATAAACACAACATACGCATCATTCCAATTCAGAATATTCTTTTATTTAAATATTCACATCTATAGGGAAAGGTTCCCATTAATTTTATCAAAGATAAATTCTCTTAAATTTATTCTTTAATCTTCTTTTGGATTACAATTCAAACCAAATTATGGTTTATCCAAACTAGTCGGGATTAACGAACCTTACTGAAGTAATCATTTGTTTTAAATTTTCCAGTCCCAACCTATTCACCCCATGAAGTAAAACTGGTAATACTTCATATCTAACACCACGGTGTTATCGATAAATTCGATTACCATTTCATGTTCAAATTTAATTAACGATTTAACTATCGCCTGGAGCAAAACTAGTGATACTCCATTCTCGATCATTTCTTGATTTTAATAATTTTAATTATCAAATTCACTTTTCAATCTAATTAAAGATTCATTAAAACTCTTATTCAGTTTTAATTTCCAAAAATCATTACATAACGATTATTCAAATCTAGGAGATAAATCCTATCTTTCACTGGGTTAAAGAACTAATGTCATTTAAAACACAGCTCACGATAAACCCAAAATCAATTCCAATTAAATATTATTTAATTGGTATACTTCATTAAATCTCAATAAAAAGATTTAATCTTTTTCTCAACTGGGTTTAAGAACAGTTTTAATGAAGACAACGTTCACGACAAACCCAAATCCCCTTTGATATTAAATACAAGGTTCTGAATAGAAAATATTTCAGCTTATATTCAATATCAAATACTACAACCAACAAATATTATATTGGAACTAACGACATAAATATATCTTTCAAATTTCCATAAAAATATCTGTATAATCACGAAATTCAATATCGAAATATTCCGAAGTTAATTTCGATTCAAATCCATTTCCAATTTATATATCAGAAATTCTGGTTATTTTCAAAACCATTTCAAATCCACTTTATTTATTTTAAAAATAAATGGGATTATAATTCTAGTTCAAAACTAGTTCATTTCGAAAAAAAATCTATTTTTATCTTTTCAAATTTGGAATTTTTCATCCCAATTCTTTCCAAATTATTTCTTATGATTTTACACTAATTATTGATATTTTTAACAATTTTATCAAGGCCAGTACAGTCGATTTCCATCAACGGCCATCGAACTGCACTTTCAGCGACCTTTTCCAAATTTGACTTGGACATAATTCCAAATCCAACTGTTAGATTTACAATTTCTTGTATTCGTTAGAAAGCTCTTTTTGATACGAACCCAACGGTTCCGGTTTTAGGAGAATCCGACGGTCGGATCTCGCATAATGTCCATTCGAAGTCAATGGTCGAAATTCGCGAACTACCGCAGCGCGGCGCGTTCTATTCAGGCCATTATATATATAATATATATTATATATATTACGTCGATTTCCTTTCAAAACGTATTTTATAAATCGTTTTAAATTCGTTTTCAAAACGATTTCAACTTCCATCTCAAATTCAAATCAAAATTGAATTTTCCAATATAAATTCGTTTTAAATTCATTTCAAATGGATTTCAATTCAAATCGATTTCAATTAAATTTCAATCCGTTTTAAATTCAATTCAAAATGATTTCAATTCTATTTCAATTTAATTCAAATTTCAATTCTACTTCAATTTAATTCGAATTTCAAATCTATCACAATTTAATTTGAAATTAAATTCTATTACAATTAATTTCGAATTTCAATTCTCCATATCATTTCAACATTAAAACGATAATATTTTCAAAATATTCGATTTTGAAATCACTTTTCGATATTCATTATAAAACGAATAAATCGACCAAATTCCCGTTCGTGTTAAAATGGCGTTCAACTACTTAACACGGCTTCACATTTCAATATTCACTAAATATTATTTTAGAATATTCGATATTATGAACTGGAATCAGACATAGTCAATTACCATATAATGTGATTATATGGATTTTCACATAACAAATGTGTATAACAACAATGAAAACAGCAATCCATCATCCAGAGTGCATTCTATACCGCGTAAGCATCAAATATAAATATTTAACGCTTATAACGGCCTGTCAATCGATCGATCGACACACAGCTAATTATTGGGATTAGTGTATGTCTAATTTCATCTCAATACCCGTGTGGGGTTTTCAAACAACAAACAAAGATTTATTTGTGCAGTTGGGCGATGTGTAAAATTTATCGCCCCAATCAATATTGGTCAAATGTGTGTACATAAACAAATCGTCCGATTTGTTTATGTTTATTTATTCCATATACACGTTAAAAATTATATTTTTAACTATAAAATATTTATTCAGTCCACATCACACAATAAAATTTCACAACACATCAATCAAACAAACAAGTCATCCAAGGTCTGTGGACGATGGGTGTCGGGTGCTACTAAGCACCGTCTGCATCTTAGTATATATTTCAACTAGAAAATAAATTAAAAGTGAGAAGTTCTCACTGAGGGTTCCACTCAGCCATTTCATTTCTGAATTTCTGAACCGTTTGAATTTGTTTGCAATTCCAATCAGTTCCTTACCACGCTGTTCATAATAAAAATTATATTTTTATTGCTTCATTCCAATAAATAAGAATCACATTTTTATTTCTACTTCATATATTTTTACGACGCTATAAAAATCACATTTTTATCTCAACAAATATATAATAAAAATCAGACTTTTATTTTGCTACATATATAAAGACCAAATTTTTATTATTTATATATTATAAAAATCATATTTTGATTATCTCTATAATATAAAAATTATATTTTTATTATCTCTATAATATAAAAATCGTATTTTTAATATCTCTATAATATAAAAATTATATTTTTATTCTCTACATCATATAAAAATTATATTTTTATATACGAGATTTATAATTAAAAATCGCAATTTTAATTATGTAAGCGACTAGAAATGAAATTAAATGCTCACCGGAGGCATCAGAGGTGGGGGGTGGCTGAAGAGGGGCTACGCCGGAGTCGGAGATGTCAGGATGAGGCTAGGGTGTTAAACGTGGTAATGGAAATTGTAAAAATTGCATTTGTAGTGGCAAGAGGGCCTGGGGTTGGAGTTGGTGGCTGTGGAGGGCGGCGCCGGGCTACTGGATGCTGGAGGAAGCGGCGGTAGGTCGGCGGTGGGACCGGGGTGGCGGCGCTGGCGGGTTTCAGGTAATGGGGGCTAGGGTTTTGCGATTTAGAAGAGGGGGAAGGCGGTGGAGCATCTGAGGATAGGGAAAGGGTCTGACATGGGTGGAGGCACCGGCGTGGGCCACAGCGGAGGAGGCGGTGGGGGAATGGGGGGCGACGGGAAAATGAGTCGGGTTTTTTTTCTTTTTTTTCATCTGAGGGACGGGGAGAGAGAAAGAGGGGTGAGGGAGAGTTTTATTTATTATTTTATTTTATTCTCCGATAAAGTTGACTTTTAATTCGAACACCAAACGAAACCCAATGACTGTCGCCCCTAGCTAATTACCCCTATTCCGAACACAATGGGATATGTTTCGCAAGCCAATTCGATTGCTTTGATCATTTTTCATCAAAATCAAGATAAAAATCTATATATTGAATTTGAACGCACATTTCAATTTACCGGGGCCACATACGGACTCTAAAAATTCTCAAAAAATATTTTCTAGCTTTGTATTGACGATACGGTCCTAACAAAACTAATTTCGTCATATTCTGAGATCGTTTGAAAAATGGCTATTTTCTAGTCGATCGAAATTGACTGTAATAGTTCAAACACGTTTAACTTCGCCACGCTCACATATTGATTCAGAAAATTATGAATTTTGGAATCTAGCAATAACTTGACATCACGGATCCAACAAAAGTGGTTTTGTCGAAAACCGAGGTCGTTTGCAAAATTTCCATTTTTAAGGGCCAGAATTTCATGACTATTTTGAATTTTCAACTGGGCATAAATTTTTATTCCCGCTTTGAAATTTCAATTTTTCGGATTTGTTGGATAGATAATTTCAAAAAGATTCAAATATTTTTGGTTTAGCTAAAATCTAGTTTATTGTGAATCCTGTACATTCATTTGAAATTTGAAATCGAATTTTCAAACTACCGCGCCATTTCAATTCCTTTTATAATTAAAAATAAATATTTATATTCTAACGACGATCTACATAAGCATATACGTTCTAATTCTACTCAAAATAAATTTCTCGTCGTCATTATTTAAAATAACCCATTCTAAATATTCAAAATTCCTCAAAATTGCCAAAATAAAAAATTTAAATTGGTTCGGATTTTCGGGTTATTACACTCCGATTTTGTTCAGACCCAGAACGAACTTGTAAATGGATGTGTGTCTGACATCGGATTTCATTCTGTGTGATTGATAGACATCGGTTGCATAGCATGAATTGCCTGTGTGGCATGCTAAGATGCAAATGATCAAGGCTTATGTTGAAAACCAGAGTCTTGGGTTGATGATCAAAGCACGGCTTTAATATAGCATAGATTTGTGTATCGTTAATTCACGAGCCTCACACCCCGGTGTGAACTAGAAATGGGAGAGGACCTCAGGGAGGACATGCATTTCCTTCTAGCTAGGAGTGGTGTCATCGTTTTACTAGCCCTGACATTTTACTTATGTGGATGATAGATTGCGAGGAGCCTCGGTTATATCAGTCGATCCGGGCCCGATGGAGTCATTTGGCTCATTTACGCCCCATAGGGCGGGGAAACGTATTGTTCAAGGTTTTTTAATCCACATTGCACTTTGATAGGCCATCCCTGACGATCCAAGGGCCCACCTGAGTCTGGGTCCTGAGGGGCGGGCTAGAGTGCCTCGAATTCGGTAAGGACGATCCCTTGCCTTGGTTTACAGACGAAAATCCAACTTCCAATACGTGACATTTGCAGTTTTGATTGTAGAGCCTAGTATTGGCGACGTGATATATGGTCCCCATGGCGCCTAGGATTGATACATTTGTATTTGAAGTTGTTTTGACACTATACACTTATAATAGTATCAAATGATTTGTTTTAACGTACCAAGCATGTTTGGCTATTATAAGGGAAAACCCTATCCTCCGGCTTGCGATGCATTGTGTGATGGGACCTAGGTCTTATAATAGCTTCATTTTTCCAAAAAGCATTGTGCTGTTTTGTTATATGCACAAGTATTCTTGGGAGGAAACCCATTCTGTGTTATACGGCGTGGTCCCTTGAATTACTTTCTTTTAAAGTAAAGTTTTAAATAACTGTTTTAGTTCTCACACCAGTCACATGATTGACCGGGAGTTTATTGTTTTAACCTAAACTCTGGGTGCCCCTATTTCCACATGGGCAGCTAGTAGTTTTGGTTTTGCAGATTTATATTCATAGGATCCTGGTTCTTAGCTGAAGTGATATACGGAAAGCTCTGTATCCGTGTATTCCTTTTAGTTATGTTTTGTATTATACTTCCGCTGGAGTAATGTATTTAAATCTCTGATAATTATCAAATGTATAATATTTATTCATAATCTGTATATTCTTGTATTCTGATGGAGTTGTTGTAATTAACAATGAAATGTTCTTCTGTTTGTGTCCCGATGTGGCTTGCTCTCAACTCAACCCGGGCTTTCCTTCACGGGGAGGTTCAGGTCGTTTCAGGTGGTATCAGAGCTTTGGTTTACAGAGCTCGGAGAACAAGACACGTTAGAACCAAACGAAAGAATACATCGGAGATTGGATTAGTAATACCCAATAGGAATGACTCGTTAGAGATAGGATCAGTAGTATCCTAGAACGAGTATAAAGAGTAGTGTTTTGAAAATTAAAAATGAAAACAATTTTGGTTTTGAAAATTTAAACCTTATTCAACATATTTGAATATTTATTTGTATTGATTTGGACAATCAAGTATATAGAGATTTTAATATATGTTTGATCCATGTGTATTTGAAGCCTCGAATATACTGGATAGACATAGAATCACACTCTAGTCGCCCGGATATGGTACTGATGATTGTCATGACGTCATAAGTATTTATGTTCGAGTTTCGAAAGTGGGATATCTATATATTTCCATTAGACTGGTGTGAGAACCAAAACTAGATAGGGCTTGTTGTTGTGATTTGGCATCAAAATCTGATTTTTGGTCTATGTATCAAAGTTATAAATTTGAAAAGCTAATCAACTAATTGATTGATGATTGTGTTGTGTGATTATTTATTTAAACCATTATGTGAAAGAACGGTACATATAACCAAATTGTATCAAATATTGAACTGTATTGAAATTTATCGCATTGGCATACATGTACATGCATTGAACAGGTCATAGCAGGGAAGCTAAGCAGAGGAATAAAATTGTTTGCTTGACAAATAGGTACATGTTTATTGTATTTCTTGGGGTTTTTGATGATTTTATGAGCCGATTGGCTAGCCGCTTGGCTGTTTCTTTTTCTTTTTGATTGGAGAAGCCTGTGTGGCAGTTTGGGGATTTTCCCGGTGCTCCCGTACAAAGGAGGTTATGGCGAAATTTTTCGAAAATTTAGGGTGTTAGCCAAATTTTTGAAAAATTTGAAAAGTTCTTAGAAACTGAAAAGATGAAGAACTTAAGCCATTATTAAAATAATGAAAGTTGAGTTGATTAGTTAAACAACTTTCAACTCCGTTCCTTTTTGGGGATGAAAAGATTTTAAGTGGGGGAGAATGCAACAACCCGGAAAATCAGAACCAATTTAAAAATTTTATTTTGGTAATTTTAATGAATTTTGAATATTTAAAATGAATTATTTTAAATAATAACGACGAGAAATTTATTTTAAATGGAATTAGAATGTATATATTTATTTGTATCGACGTTAGAATATAAATTTATATTTTATATTATAAAAGGAATTGAAAATGGCGCGGTAGTTCGAAAATTCGATTTCAAATGAATGTACATAATTCAAAATAAACCGGATTTTAATGAAACAAAAAATATTAGAATCTATTTGAAGATATCTTTCCAACGAATCTGAAAAATCAAAATTTCATAGCGGGAATAAAAAGTTATGCCCAGTTGAAATTCAGAATAGTCGCTATGAAAAATATAGCCCTTAAAAATGGAAATTTTGCAAACGTTCTCCGTTTTCGACGAAACCACTTTTGTTGGATCCGGGATGTCAAGTTTTTGCTAGATTCGAAAATTCATAATTTTTGGGATTAATATTTAAGCGTGGCAAAGGAAAACGTGTTTCGGCAGTTTTAGTCAATTTGGATTGACCAGAAAATGGCCATTTTTCAAACGGTCTCCAAATTTGACGAAATTAGTTTTATTAGGACCGTATCGTCAAAACATAGCCAGATTTATTTTTCTGGAATTTTTGGGGTCCGTATGTGGCCCCGGTAAATTGAAATGTACATTAAATTCAGTATTGACTGTTCTATTTATTTATATTTCAATTTTGATGGAAACTGATGAAACGGTCGAATTGGCTCACGATACATATTCCATTGTGTTCGAAATGAGGGTAATTAGCTAAGGCGATAGTCATTGGGTTTCGTTTGGAATTCGAAGGTTGAGTCAACTTGTTGGAGAATTATATAAATTTAAAATTAAATAATAATATAAGTTTCACTAACCCCCCTTTCCTTCTCTCCCCGTCATGTTCATTCAGAAAGAGAAAAAGAAAAAAAAAGCGTTCGAACCCTAGCGCTGCTAGGCACCGTGCCCCACTCCTCGCGCATCGCTTCCGGCGAGAATCCCTCCCTCCTTGCTCCTCTCTCCTCCTCCATAACGAAAACAGAAACCCCCCCAGCCAAATCCCATCGATGCAGGCCGCCCCTTTTTTCCCATGCCACTTGAGCTCCACCAATGCCGCACCCCTCCCCAGCCCGGCGCCACGGCACCCACAACCCTCCTCTACCCCATCCGGTCGTCCATCGTCGATGTAGGCCCCCTCCTCTGTAAATAAATGGATAAAAAGTGAGTTTTTATTTAATTATTTTTATTTAATGTAATTAGTTTATGAATCAGTTCTTTATATGCATAGGTTAAATAAAGGTTGGATTTTTAATTTAAAGAAAGGTTGGATTTTTAGTTCAAAGAAAGGTTGGAATTTTAATTTAAAGAAAGATTTTTTTTTTACCGTATAAAGATATAATTTTTATTTTGTATGTTAGCGATATAAAAATGAGATTTTTATACATAAGGTAGTAAGGTAAAAATTCGATTTTTATATATACGATCTCGCCGTAAAAATGTGATCTTTTATATGTATGAAGGAGAGATTTCTAATGATAAGAAGGAGTGATTTTTAATAATCAAAGAAATGATTTTTATTATATGATTTGCAGAATAAAAATATAATCTTTATGATATATGTAGCTAAATAAAAATATAATTTTTATATATATTAGAATTATAAAAATATGATTTTTATTACTTGAATAGCGATGTAAAAATATGTTGTAGCGAAAAAATTTGATTTTTTTAGTTATATAAGTATTCGATTTTTAGCGCTATAAAAATTTGATTTTTATAAATATTGCGAAGAGATAAAAATGTGTTTTTTATCCATGTAGCAATGAAATAAAAATGTGATTTTCATTTATGAACAGCGTGGAAAGATAGAGTTGGAATGTCGGGTAAATCCAAACCATCGTCCGCTAAAGAATTACGGAGTGGAACCCAAAGGTTAGAACTTCTCACTATAATTTTCTTTATACAGTTATTTATTTTATAACTGCATATATGAGCTATTCCCCGTCGTCCACAGACCATGGACGACTTGTTTGTTTGGTTGATTGGATTATTTGTTTGAATTTTGTTGCTTGGGTGAAATGAATTGATTAGAATTGATATGTATATGGCGCGAGCCAATATTAGGAGAGGGGTAATGCTAGACATTACCTGATTTCAATATCGCGCCATTATAATGCTGAAATTTTCTGAAATAAAATGTGTTGGTTAAAATAACATTTTTTTATTGAATGTAGGAACAGTTAAAAATAGCAAAGTGTTGAAATAAATATTTTAACATTAAAAATATAATTTTTTACGTATAAATGAACGACATGAAATTCTCCTGAAAAGAATTGAATATTTATTTACAAATCGAATGATTTGTTTATTTGCATACATTTATTTGACATTGATCGGGACGATAACATTTTACACATCACCCAACTGCACGAGTAAAATTCATTATTTGTTGATTGAAACCACACACGGGTATTGGGATGATATATGACATACACTAGTCCCAATAATTAGCTATATGTCGATCGATTGATTGACAGACTGTTGTAAGCGTTAAATATTTATATTTAATGCTTATGCAGTGTAGAATGCACTATGGATGATGGTTGATTGTGTATCATTGTTGTTGTGTACATGTATTGTATGAAATCCATATAAACAACATTATTTGGTGATTGAATGTGTTTGATTCCAGTTCAGAAAGAAGTAATATTTTAAAATAACGAATATTTTAAAATAAGGAATATTTTAAAATAATATTCAGTAAAAGATCAAAATTTGATTTTGATGTCCGATTTGGGATGGACACGAATATATTTAAATATATGAAGCCATGTTGATTAGATGTGCGCCATTTTGACGCGAATGATAGTTATATCGATTTTATTCATTTTTATAATGAATATCGAAAAGGAATTGATTTCAAAATATAATATTTTGAAAATATTATCATTTATATATTAACGATATGGAATATTCAATTTTGATTTAAAAGTGAATAAGAAGTTGAAATCGTTTTGAAAACGAATTTAAAACGATTTATAAAATATGTTTTAAATGGAAATCAATGAAATATATTTTATATATATTATATATAAAATATAATGGCTTGAACAGAACGCGTCGCGCTGCAGCAGTTCACGAATTTCGACCATTGACTTCGAATGGACATTACAGGAGATCCGACCGTCGGATTCTCCAAAGATCGGAACCGTTGGGTTCGTATCGAAAAGAGCTTTCTAACGAATGCAAGAAATTAGAAATCTAACGGTTGGATTTCGAATTATGTCCAAATCAAATTTGGAAAAGGTCGTTGTAAGTGCAGTTCGATGACCATTTATGGAAATCGACTATACGGTTCTTGATAAAATTATTAAAAACATCAATAATTAGTATAAAATCATAAGAAATGATTTGGAAAGAATTAGGATGAAAAATTCCATATTTAAAAAGATAAAAATAGATTTTTATCGAAATGAACTAGTTATGAACTAGAATTATAATCCAATTATTTCTAAATAAATAAATTGGATTTGAAATGGTTTTAAAAAACAACCAGAATTTCCAATATATGAATTTGAATGGATTTGAATCAAAATTATCTTCGGAATATTTCGATATTGGATTCCGTGATTATACGGGCATTGTGGAGGAATTTGGAAGATATATATATCGTTATTCCAATACGATGTTTGTCGACTTCAGAATTTGATATTGAATATAAGCCGATATATTTTCTACTCAGGGTCTTGTATTTAATATCAAATGAGATTTTGGGATTGTCGTGAACGGTGTCTTCAGTAACACTGTTCTTGAACCCCAGGTGAAGAGAATAAATCTTTTAATTAAGATTGTTAGAGTTCCAATTATATTTAATAATTGGAATAAAATGGAATGTGAATTGGGTTTATCGTGAACTGTGTTTTTAACGACATTCGTTCTTTAATCTGATTTACAGTGAAATGTGATTTGGAATTTATAAGTCTTTTGTTAAGATTGAAAGGAAATTTTCCAAAGTGAAGTTTTCCAATTTAATAAAATAAATTGGAATGGAATGGAATTCGATTTGGTAATAATAGAAGTGGGCTCCTGTGGAGGAAAACTGTTACTATATATGGAATTTAAGAGGATTTGTCGTTATTCCATTTATAGTATCGGTTGGATATGGAAGTTCATATCGATTATATATATTGATCTGTTTTCCGTGAAGATTCCATTGTTAATGGAATGTGATTTTGGGTTTATCGTGAGCTGTGTTTTAAATGACATTAGTTCTTTAGCCCAGTTAAAGATAAGATTTATTTCTTAACTTTGAATAATCATTAAGTAATGATTTTTTGGAAACTAAAACTGAATTAGAGTTTTTAATGAATCTTTAAATAGATTGAAAGGTGAATCTGATAACTAAAGTTATCTAATTCGAGAAATGATCGAGAATGGAGTACCACCAGTTTTACTCCAGGCGATAGTTAAATCTGTAATTAGATATGAAGGTGAAATGGTAATTGAATTTACCGATAACATTGTGGTGTTAAATATGAAGTATTACCAGTTTTACTTCATGGGATGAATAGGTTGGGATTGGGAAACTATAACAAATGATAACTCTAGTAAGGTTCGTTAATCCCGACTAGTTTGGATAAACCATAATTTGGTTTGAATTGAAATCCAAAAGAAGATTAAAGAATGAATTTAAAGAATTTATCTTTGATAAAATTAATGGGAACCTTTCCCAAAGTTTAAGAATATTCTGAATTGGAATGAGGCGTATGTTGTGTTTTTATAACACTTGTTATTATATACGCGATTTATTCGGAAAGACCGGATTTATCCCATTCTGAATAACTGAATCGGCGAAGAGTCGACGATGAAGACGGTGGTTGAAGACGGTGGTTGAAGACCGGAGGTCTTCACATCGTTTGGATGATTACTGATGTCTTGATTGGGCCGTACACCCAAGACAAGGTAATAAGTGGTGATCGTCCAGACGTACTTGGAGATCGACGGATATGCGAGGGCCTCTCCCCTGTATTGGACCCATGGGGGAGGAATAAGGTGCCTCCGGTTTCGTTCAGACGCAGAACAAACTTGTAAATGGATGTGTGTCTGACATCGGATTTCATTCTATGTGATTGATAGACATCGGTTGCGTAGCGTGATTTTCCTGTGTGGCATGCTGAGATGCAAATGATCAAGGCTTCTGTTGAAAAGCGGAGTCTTGTGGTTGATGATCAAAGCTCGGCTTTAATATAGCATAACTTTGTGTAGCGTTAATTCGCGAGCCTCACACCCCGGTGTGAACCAGAAATGGGAGAGGACCTCAAGGAGGACATGCTTTCCTTCTAGCTAGGAGTGGTGTCAGCGTTTTACTAGCCCTGACATTTTACTTATGTGGATGATGGAATGCGAGGCGCCTCGGTTATATCGGTCGATCCGGGGTCGATGGAGTCATTTGGCTCATTTACGCCCCATAGGGCGGGGAAACGTGTTGTTCAAGGTTTTTTAATCCACATTGCACTTCTATGGGCCATCCTTGACTATCCAAGGGCCCACCTGAGTCTGGGTCCTAAGGGGCGGGCTAGAGCGTCTCGAATTCAATAAGGACGATCCCTTGCCTTGGTTCACAGGTCGAAATCCAACTTCCAATACGTGACATTTGCGGTTTTGATAGTAGAGCCTAGTATTGGCGACATGATATATGGTCCCCATGTCGCCTAGGATTGATACATTTATATTTGAAGTTGTTTTGACACTATACACTTATAATAGTATCAAATGATTTGTTTTAACGTACCAAGTATGTTTGGCTATTATAAGGGAAAACCCTATCCTCCGGCTTGCGTTGCATTGTGTGATGGGACCTGGGTCTTATAATAGCTTCATTTTTCCAAAAAGCATTGCGCTGTTTTGTTATATGCACAAGTATTCTTGGGAGGAAACCCGTTCCGTGTTATACGGCGTGGTCCCTCGAATTACTCTCTTTTAAAGTAAAGTTTTAAATAACTATTTTAGTTCTCACACTAGTCACATGACTGACCTGAAGTTTATTAATTTAACCTAAACTCTGGGTGCCCCTATTTCCACATGGGCAACTAGTATTTTTGGTTTTGCAGATTTATATTCACAAGATCCTGGTTTTTAACTGAAGTGATATTCGGAAAGCTCTGTATCCCTTTATTTCTTTCAGTTCTGTTTTGTATTATTCTTCCGCTGTAGTAATGTATTTAAACCTTTGATAATTATCAAATGTATAATATTTATTCATACTCTTTATATTCTTGTATTCTGATGGAATTGTTGTAATTAACAATGAAATGTTCTTCTGTTTATGTCCCGATGTGGCTTGTTCTCAACTCAATCCGGGCTTTCCTTCACGGGGAGGTTCGGGTCGTTTCACCAATTCTAATTCAACTTATTTATATATTCTATTCTAATTAATTCAATTTGGTTTTATATAACCATTTTAATATTATAATCCCGTATGATTATACCAAACTAATAATTTCAGAAAAGTATTCTTTTTATATCAAAAATAGTTTCTGGGCAAAAATATTTTGTTTACCCATTTTAAAACAATACTGTATCGAATTGCTTTGTTCGAGAGTTTAGAAACACCTATCGATACAGTTGTACATCCTGTATCGACAAGAATTCATAAACCACTCAACAAATCAGTCAATACAATATAAAACAATTTTTTTTTATCAAATCTACAAATACGCGCTCATATATATACACTCAACTCAATCTAGGGTATTACTAACCCCATCTCTATTGAGTTACGTCCTAGAGCCAAGGTTACTACTCAACCTTCAGCTCTGATACCAACTGTAATGGCCCGAATTTCCGTACCCTTTGAGTCGACTAATAACACCACACATCTAACCCAAATTGCACAGAAATACGAATCATTAGTAGAAAGAAGTTAGAGGATGAGAAATAGCAAGAAAGAAATGTTAGAATAGAAGAAAACGATGAAAACAAATCTCATAGCGGAACGAATAAAATATATTATATAACATAACTTTTGAAATACAAATCAGTAACTATATATATACATACCATCATCAGAGCACAACAATTATTCCTAGAATAGTTATAAACACCTGTTTCCAGATACAACATAGTACACAGCGGAAATATGATAGTTTATAGCTAACTGGTGAAGCCTCCTGCTTCCAGCTCCTCCAAGTGAATCTGTAAAATCTCAACTACTTGGCTGCCCATACAAATTTAGGCACCCAAGAGTTTAGGGAAAACAACAAAATAAACTCTGGGTCAGTCATGGGACTGGTGTGAGTAAACTCCAACCATTTGTTTAACTTTCAAAATCCTTTTGAAAGAAATGATAATCGTAAAACCAACCCACACATAAACACGAATGATTTTTTACCTTACGATAACCCGAAATATTTTTGATATCAAATCCGATGATATTATAATAGTGTCTACAACAAATAAATAGAATCTAGCGGAACGCTTGCATCTTACGCTCCATATATAATACAAAATCAAAAACCGCAGGATGCTTATTGGAGATTGGATTTCCAACATGACAAGGTATGGACCACCTTCCGATAGTGTATCTCTAGAGGAGAATACACTGGGTTCAACAAGAACGTCTTGCAACCCGGCCCATACATGGCTGACCACTCATTTAACTTGGGTGTATCGAGCATATTATCATCAACGGTTGTGATCAACAACCATTACCGAAAGCATACAGCAGTGTAACGACCCAGAAAATCTGAACCAATTTAAAAATTTTAAATTGGCTAAAATAATGGATTTTAAATATTTAAAATAAATATTTTAAATAATGGCGATGAAAACTGAGTTTGAATCGACAATTGAAAACGAATATAATTAATTATAATTATAAACAAGGCCTGAAATGGCGCTGTAGTTTCAAAAATTGAATTTAAACTTTGTCGGACTGTACCGGGTGCAAAACAATCCGGATTTTAGTGAAACCAAAAATATTTAAATCTGTTAGTGAATACCTTTCTAACGAATCTGAAAAATCGAAATTTGATAGCGGGAATCAAAAGATATGTCCAGTTGAAAATTCTGAATAGTCGCTATGGAATTCAGGCCCTTAAAAATGGACATTTTGCAAACGACCTCGGATTTCGACGAAACCACTTTTGTTGGATCTGTGATGTCAAATTATTGCTAGGTTTCAAATTTCATAATTTTTCGAATCAATATGTGAGCGTGGCAAAGGAAAACGCGTTTGACCGGTTTCAGTTGATTTTAATCGACGGGAAATTGGCCATTTTTCAGACGGTCTCAAAATTCGATGAAATTAGTTTCGTTAGGACCGTATCGTCAATACGAAGCTAGAAAATATTTTTCTGGAATTTTTAGAGTTAGTATGTGGCCCTGGTAAATTGAAATGTACGTTTAAAATTCAATATAATGATTTAAATGTTTATTTAAACGAAAACTGATCGTAACAGCCAAACTGGCTCATGATACATATCCCATTGTGTTCAGAATGGGGGTAATTAGCTAGAGGCGACAGTCGTTGGCTTCAGATTCGAGTTCGTATTAAAAAGCAACCTTTTTGAATTTAAAATTAAAATTAAATATAAAAATTTATAAAAACCCCCTCCCTCCTTTCTGTTCTTTCATAACTCACGAGCCCCCCTTTTTCTGAAAATCGATTTCCTCCCCGATCCCCGAATCGCCTTCTCCCCTCCCTCCGAAGTTCGTCGCCGCCGCCCTAGGTTTCCCCCACCAGCGCCGCCTTCGTCGACGTCGTGCCCAGCCATCCCCTCTCGCCTCCTCCCCTCGTCTGGAATCGAACGCACAGCCGGAAAACCCTAGCCCCAGCCACGACCCGATCGCCAGTCGACCGCCACCGACCCTCAGTCCACCCAACGCTGCACCCACGCCCCTCTGGCCACCTACATCAACCTCCACTCCTTTGAAAACCCGCCTCCTTCTAGCCAAACCGCTCCACCACCCACCAAGAACTGCCTGCTCCAGCACTGACAGCACCCCGCGAGCTCCGGTGGAGCACCTCCGACCACTTGCAGTTGTGCCACCGCGGATCCGCCCCCCCCCCCCCCCCGTTTCAATCGGTGAGCTTTATTTTGTTTTGTTTTTATTTAAATCTGAAAATAAAAACGCGATTTTTATATGGAAAATCTGAAAATAAAAATACGATTTTTATTTATATAAGTAGCATAGAAGAATACGATTTTATACATGTAAAAATAGGATTTTTTGTTTTATGATTAGCAATTTGATTTTTTTTTCCATATATATATATATATTGCTAAGGTATAAAAATATGATTTTTATAATAAAGATTAGATTTTTATAAGTTAGAAAGGCAAGATTTTTGAAAGAACAAAGATTTGATTTTCCTCATTATATAGATTCGATTTTTAACGGCATAGAAATAGAATTTCTTATCTATATGGAAACAGTATAAAAATAGACTTTGGAAAATAGAATAAAATAGATTTTCAAAAATAGAAATAGCAAGATTGAAAATATGATTTTTTTTAAGAAGAGAAATAAAAATCTGATTTTTATTTTATTAGAATGAAGTAATAAAAATATAATTTTTATTATGAACAGCGGGACAAGAACTGCATTGGGATTTCGAGCAGATCCAGACGGTTCAACAGTTCAGAAGCAAAGCACGGCGGAGTGGAACCCAATGTGAGATTTCTGATTTAAAAACAATACGGAAAACGACAATGTATAAATTATATAGTCGATGTATGAGTTATATAAACGTTGTACACCTCATGTATAAGCGTTGTATAAGTTGTATGTTCGATGTATAAGTTATATATGCGTTGTAAAAATTATATATGTGTTGAAATAAAAGTGAATTGATATATATAAATATATATATATATACGCCCCTCGTCCACAAACCATGGACGATATTTATTGATTGTGATTGGTGTGAAAATTGATTGATAGCGAATGATTGTTTGGGATTGTTTGTGGTTGATATTGATTGATTGAGGTTGAAAAATACCCGTTTGTGGTTGAGAAGTATTTGGTTGAAACCACATAGGATTAGTTTGTGGAAATGAAATAAATATATACATGCCGCCTGCGTGCGAACTAGATGCATGATCCCCATTGTCAAAAACCGCGAGGTTTTAAGGTAGAGCGAGGAGCCGTACTAGGGACGGTCCCGGTTTTAACTACCCTGCCGTTATGCTGCCGAAATTTTGAATAATATTCATGTGTTTGAATTATTTTCATTTGCTAAAACTATATTTATTCGTTGAATAGAAAACCTTCATGTGTTGAATCGATATTCATTCGTTGATTAGAAATTCATGTGTTGAATGGTATTCGCGTTTTAAATATAAAAATCACATTTTTATCTATATATAGAAACTATAGAAAACCTTCATGTGTTGAATCGATATTCATTCGTTGATTTGAAATTCATGTGTTGAATGGTATTCATATTTTGAAATAAATTGTTTGATAATAAAAATCACCTTTTATCGACTATATAATAATCTCGTTTTGAAAGAAATTGTTTTATAAGAAAAATCCTATTTTTATCACCAATATGAAATATATAAAATAATAGTGTTTTGAAATGAGTTGTTTTACAATAAAAATCACATTTTTATTACATGCATGAATCGTTGAAATGTGAACTGTTAAAAATAGCCACTTGTTCCAATAAATATATATATGAGTTGAAATATTCATTAATTAGCTAATGATATGATTTGTACCTATATATGTAACATTAGAATGAACGGTGTTTTTAAACCAAAAAGAAATCAAATATGAAGTTGGATAGAAAATGATAAATGATAAGAACTATATATATGTACATGCATATTCATTGAACAGGTTATAGCAAAGGGGCTAGAGAAGAGGAATAAAATTTTGTGCCCGACAAATAGGTACACATTTACTGTTTTGTTTGGGTGATGATTTTATGAGCCTGTTGGCTAGCCGCTTGGCTTTTTCTTTTTCTTTTTGAGATTAGAAGGACCGGGGAAGCTTTTGAGATTTCCCGATGCTCCCGGTGCAGGGGAGGTTATGGCGAAATTTTCCAAAATTTTAAGGCGTTAGTGAAATATTTGAAGTGAAAACGATATTGAAATCATTGAATGAACTATATTTATATAAATATATAAATATAAATAAGATTAAAACGAAACGTAGTCGTGCAGTTTGCATTTTGAAACCATGATTTCAAACAACTAGTGCGGGAAATCCGACCATTGGATTTTCCCGAAACCTCAACCGTCGGGTTCGCCTTGGAAATATCTTCCCAACGGCACCAACCTTGTAAAAATCCAACGGTTGGATTGTCTGGAATGTTTAATTCAAATCTGATGAAAAACAGCGCCAGAAGCGATTATATTTATATATATATATAAATATAATTATATATTTAATCGAATAACGACGCTGCAGTTCGTATTTTGAAATCGAAAATTCAAACGATTGTACTGGGAGATCCGACCGTCGGATTTTCCCGAAACTGGAACCGTTGGATTCGTTTTGAAAAGACCTTTCTAATGATGTAAATTTTGTGAAGATCCAACGGTTAGATTTTCAGATATGTGTAAATCAATTCTGAAGAAAAACAGCGCCACGGCCGCGTTATGGCCCGAAGCGTCGTTTTGAATAAATTGGCTATTTTAAAATAAATAAAAATAGCGATAAATCGTTATAAAATATCGTAAACGATATGGAATAGAAATAAACTGAATTAGCTCGATTTATGTAGTATTTGATGGTTGAATGTGTTTGGTGTGAAAATAACATTAAAGAACAAAATTGCTGTTTTCGAATGATTTAACCATTAAGGTAAATTGATTTGAAATTCTATATATACGTGAATTATTTGAAAAGGCCGAGTTAATTCTCATTTCAAATAATTGACCGACGATTGTAAGTCGAAAATGAAGATGGTGGTCGAAGACCGGAGATCTTCACCTCGTTTGGATGGTAACCGAGGTCCTGATTGGGAGGCATCCCGAAATATGGATAATGAGTGGTGATCGTCCAGACGTACGTGGTGATCGATGGGTTTGCGAGGTATTTAGTGCCTCCGGATTCGTTCAGACCCAGAACGGACTTGTAGATGGACTGTGTGTCTGACATTGGATTTTATTCTGTGTTGATTGATCTCTGTTAAACATACATCTGTTTGGCGGCGAAGAATTTATTCTTTTGCTTAACGCCCTTCTTTGAGACGCACGATCTCAGAGGTTGTATATCGATGGACATCAGTCGCATGGCATGAATTACCTGTGTGGCATGCTAAGATGCAGTGATCAGGGCTTCTATTGAAAAGCAAAGTCTTGTGGTGATGATCAAAGCACCGCCGTTGTGGCGTAGCTTTGTGTATAACGTAAATTCGTGAGCCTCACACCCCGGAAATGACCAGAAACGGGAGAGGACATCAGGGAGGGCCTGCGTTTCTTTCTAGCTAGGGTGGTGTCAGTGACCTACCAGCTCTGACATTTATATACTCTTCACCTATGTGGTTGTTGCTGTTGCGAGGCGCCTCAGTTTGATCGGGCAATTCGGGTCCGATGGAGTCATTCGTTGGCTCATTTACACCCCCAAAGGGTTGGGAAACGCAGTGTTCAGGAATTTTAATCCACATCGGTGGACCAGCCCTGACGATCCAAGGGTCACTCGAGCTCTGATCCTGAGGGGCGGGCTAGAGCGTCTCGAATTCGGTAAGGACTATCTTTTGCCTTGGTTCATGACGGAAGTCCAATTTCCAAATACGTGACTGTGCGGTTTTGACTGTATACCTATATATGGCGACATAGTGGTATGGGGCATTAATGCCGTCTATGATTGATAGTTATGATTTGAAATTGTTTTTGAAACAAATAAACACTAGCAATAATATCAAATGCCTTTGTTTTATTCGTATCAAGCATATTTTGGCCGTTATAAGGAAAAAACTCTATCCTCCGGTTTGCGTTGCATTGTGTGATGGGAACTGAGCCTTATAACGGCTTCATTTTTATAAAAAGCATAGCGATGTTTAAAAGAAAGATTTGTTTTAAAGCACTGGCAATCCAATGGAGTAAACCCGTTCCACGAGAGTGGCGTGGTCCTGTGATTTGCCATATTATATATGTGTTGAGCAGATTTCTCATACTAGTCCCATGACTGACTCGTAGTTTGTTTCACTTTGAAACTCGGGTGCCCCTTTTTCTACACGGGCAGCCTTGTATTCAGGTTTAGCTGGTTCTTTCTGGATAGCTGGAGCTGAAGATGGATTCTATCATTTATTTCTTTTTATGCTGTTCAGCTCCTATTGTACATATTTTGTTTGTTTTCCGCTGTAGACATTTATGTATAGCTGAACTGTATTTGTACTAAGTAAGATCCTGTATACTGTGTAACTCTGATGATTCCTTTTATTCAGTATATTCTATTGTTCATTATCTGGTGTATTTATTTAATTTTGTTCTGCTATTATCTGTTTCTGTGTTATATTCCAAAGATAACCCTTGTCTCCGTCTAAACGGGATTTGGGGTCGTCTCAACGTGGTATCAGAGCTTTGGTTAAGCTTAGTTCTGGAATATAACATTTGAACGAACTCGTCAGAAATAGAACCAGTAGTGTTCTAGGACGGGTAACTCTATACAGATAGGATCAGCAATATCCTAGTATGAGCAAAGCAGAATGAAATTACACTTCGATAGACGCATTTACATTTGAAGTTTTTGTCTCTATATTTTAATATTTTTTTCTGTGACCTGACACTTGATCTGCTAATTGCAGAAGTACTAGAAAAAAATGAGCGTCAGAAGCAGGAGAAATGCAGAACCCGATCAAGAGGCTCTATTAAAGAGATACCGAAATCTGAACGGAGCACAATTCTCCGGCAATGAATCTATAATTCAAACCCAAGCTTGGATGAGTTCTGTCGAAAGAATTTTTGAGCGTATACAGCTGAGGGATGACCAGAAACGGTTAGTAGCATCTTGGGCGCTCAAAGAAGAAGCTTTAATCTAGTGGGAAACAATCATCAAAGACAATCCAGAGGTGATATCACCTAGGACAGATTCAAAGTGATTTTCCTAGAAAGATTTACTCCTCCCGAAGCGACGGAGCGATTATGTGATGAATTTTCTTATCTAATACAAGGTGACATGACCATTCCCGAATATCATAAGGAATTCAACGAACTTGCTCACTTTGCTCCTCATCTGATTCAAGATCCAAAGAGGAAAAATCTGAGATTTATTCATGGCCTGCAAAGGAGGTATCAGAATAGTGTAATGAGGAATGTGAAGCTTCCTTTTTCTGAAATGATATACATGGCTTATCAGTATAAAGATCTCCATAAGAAAGGAATGTTGCGCGACGAAGAAGAAGTCTATTCTAGTGACAAAACAGAGTCAGAAACTGATATTCCTTAAGCCAGTACAAGGTCGGAGATCAATAAGAAGCCCAGTGCCAAGAGAAAAAGGGCTGAATCTGGGAACGAACGAATAACGACCGCCACGTGCTCAAGTTGCAATAGAAAAGGACATTTGGCGATAAGTTGCAAATCTTGGAACCAACAAAGAAAGGATAAGTTCCCACCCAAGAAGGGATTTCAAGAGAATAGAAAATATGGTGGATGTCATAAGTCGGGTCATCTTTTAATTGCATGCCCGCTATCTCAGAAATCTGAAGTAGTACAAGTAAATGAAATGGCAGAAGTACCTGCATCTTCGTCTGCTCAGGAAAGGTCTGATGTTTTGGAAGGCACGCTCAATGTAAAGAACATTCCAGTTAAAGTATTGTTTGACACAGGCGCGTCACGAAGCTTTATTTCAAAGAGTGCAGTCAAGAAGTTGGATTTGAGGTTGAAAAAGCTCAAAGAGCCAATGACTGTCCAAAATCCAGTTGGGGGTTCCATCAATCTCAGTTGGATTTGTGCAGTACCCGTCTCTTTTTCTTGCTATAAATTCCCTATTATCTCTGTCGTCATGAATTTTGATGAATTCGATCTTATTCTGGGATTGGATTGGTTAACCAAATATGAAGCAGAGGCTAGATGCGCCGAGAGAGTTGTTAGAGCTAAGATTAAATCAGGGAGTTATATAACCATACCGTGTGAAGGTCAGAATGCTAATAGAAAAGACTTCTGGGCAGCTCTAAATGTTTCTCCAACCCAAATAGAAAATGTCCCTGAAGTCACAGAGAATATTCCCGATCTAGTCAAAGATATCCCTGTCGTCAAAAATTATGCGGATGTGTTTGAAGAAGTTGTTCGCTTACCTTCGCAAAGAGAAATAGATTTCAAGATTGCTTTGATTCCCAATGCAAGGCTGGTAGTTCACGCTATTCGAAGAATGTCCTTGAAAGAGAAAGAGGAATTAGACAATCAAACACGACAGCTCGTATGGAAAGGTCTGATCAGGCCTAGTTTCTCTGATTGGGGTGCAGCAGTGGTATTTGTCCCGAAATCAGACGGTACTCTACGTCTATGTGTGGATTATCGTGATCTGAACAAACAGACAATAAAGAACAAATATCCATTGCCGCGGATTGATGATTTGTTGGATCGATTAAATGGAGCACAAGTATTTTCACGAATGGACCTAGCTACAGGCTTCCATCAACTTCGAATTGCCGAAGAGTGTGTTCCAATGACAGCGTTCAGAGGCCCCGACTTATTCTACGAGTGGTTAGTAATGCCGTTCGGCTTATGTAACACTCCAGCTTACTTCGTCGATCTAATGAACAGAGTATTCAGAGGAGTATTGAATAAATTTGTTCTGGTTTTTATTGACGATATTCTAATCTTCTCTAAATCAAAGGCCGAACATGAAAAGCATCTGGAACAGGTCCTAGAAATCCTCAGAAGGAATGTATTGAAAGCCAAGTTTTCCAAATGTATATTCTGGCAAGATGAAGTGAAATTTCTGGGCCATGTTGTATCGAAAGAAGGAATCGCTGTGGATCCAAGTAAAATCACAGCCATTCAGAATTGGAAACAGCCCAGTACCCCCACTGAAGTCCGTAGTTTTCTCGGATTGGCTAGCTATTATCAGAAGTTCGTTAAAGACTTTTCGAAGATATCTGGTCACTTAACGAAGCTTACAAAGAAGCATTCTAAGTTCAAATGGACTCCAGAAAGTGAGGAAGCTTTCGAAGATCTAAAGTTAAGACTAACGACTGCTCCAGTGTTAACCATCATCGATGGCAACCAAGATTTAAAGGTCTGGACTGATGCTTCTAGAGAAGGCCTTGGCGCAGTGTTAATGCAAAGAGGCCAAGTAATTGCTTATGCTAGCCGTCAACTGAAGCCACATGAGAAGAACTACGTAACTCATGATCTTGAGTTATTGGCTATTGTGTTCGCTTTGAAAATCTGGAGGCACTATCTTCTGGGTGAGAGATTTGAACTGTTTACAGATCACCAGTCGTTAAAGTATCTGTTCACTCAGAAGGACATGAATTTGAGGCAGCAACGTTGGCTGGAGTTTCTTGCAGCATATGACTTTGAAATTATATATACTCCAGGAAAGGCCAATGTCGTGGCGGATGCGCTGAGCCGAAAGAATGTAATGATCGCCAGCTTTATTATCACGACATCCTTGATTGACAAAATATCTATTCTTCAGAAGGAGGACAATTTTATTAAAGATATGATCAAAAGGATTCAGAAAGGCGAACCCTCGTGTTTTCAAATAGATAACGACGAGACCTTGAGGTTGAAAGGAAGGATTTGTGTTCCTGACATCCCAGAGTTAAAAGGGGAAGTGTTAGACGAGTGTCACAAGTCCAAGCTGAGTATCCATCCTGGCGTGGCCAAAATGTATAACGATCTCAAAAGAACGTTCTGGTGGAAGGCTATGAAGAGAGACGTTTCAATATATGTTAGCCGATGCCCTACTTGCCAGCTAGTCAAGAGTGACCAGCAGAAATTGGCTGGATTATTACAACCGCTAGAAGTTCCGGGTTAGAAGTGGGAACATATTTCTATGGATTTCATTGATGGTCTGCCCAGGACCAGAAAAGGAAATGACAGTATTTGGGTGATCGTAGATCGCTTCACGAAGACCGCCCATTTCATACCTGTCAGATCAAATAGAACCGCTCAGAGTCTGGCGCAGATTTACTTCAGGGAAATAGTTAGACTACATGGAGTGCCACTCAGCATAGTCAGTGATAGAGATACAATATTCACTAGCAAATTCTGGGAAGCATTTCAAGTCGAGCTGGGAACGAAGTTAAACTTGAGCACCGCTTATCATCCTCAGACAGACGATCAGACTGAGAGGGTGAATCGCATTTTAGAAGATCTATTGCGGGCTTGTGTTCTAGATTTCGGTGGATCATGGGAAGACAATCTGCATTTGGCTGAATTCTCTTATAACAACAGCTACTAGGCGAGTCTGACAATGTCGCCATTCGAAGCATTGTATGGTAGACCGTTCCGATCTCCTGCTTGTTGGGTCGAACCTGGAAATAGACTTGTGTTAGGGCCTGATACGATTCGCGAAGCTGCCGACAAAGTCGATTTTATTAAGAAGCAATTACTCGCCGCTCAAAGCCGACAAAAGAGCTATGCCGATAGAAGAAGAAGAGATATATCCTTTGAAGTTGGCGACTATGTATATTTGAAAGTATCGCCGATGAGAGGAGTTATCCGGTTCGGTAAAACTGGAAAGTTAGCGCCCAAATTCATAGGTCCGTTTCCTATTCTGGAACGGATCAGAACTCTCGCTTATAGGGTCAAACTGCCTAATTGGTTGCCTGGAGTTCATGATGTATTTCACATATCTCAACTTCGAAAGCACGTTCATGATCCAGACTTGATCGTGGAAGAAGCAGCTCAACATGACATTGAAATAACCCCAGAATTAGCTGTGAGAAGAGAGCCGCTAAAGATAATAGGCAAAGAAACCAAAGAGCTGAGGAACAAGAAGGTTCGCTTAGTCAAAGTGCAATGGAGTGGAGATCCGCGAGATTGTACTTGGGAAACTGAGGAGAGCATTTGTAATAACCTGAAAATCTGGGCCAGTTTAAAATTTTTTATTTCGGCAATTTTAGCGAATTTTGATTATTTAAAATGAATTATTTTAAATAATATCGACGAGAAATTTATTTTGAATAGAATTCGATGTATATATTATACGCGTCGTCGTTAGAATATAAATATTTATATATAATTATAAATAGAATTGAAAATGGCGCGGTAGTTCGATAATTCGATTTCAAACTTCAATTGAATGTACCGGGTGCAAAACAATCCGGATTTTAGTGAAACCAAAAACATTAGGATCTAATTGATGATACCTTTCCAACGAATCCGAAAAATCAAGATTTCATAGCGGGAATCAAAAGATATGTCTAGTTGAAAATTCTGAATAGTCGCTATGGAATTCAGGCCCTTAAAAATGGACATTTTGCAAATGACCTCGGATTTCGACGAAACCAGTTTCGTTGGGTCCGTGATGTCAAATTATTGCTAGGTTTCAAATTTCATAATTTTTCGAATCAATATGTGAGCGTGGCAAAGGAAAACGCGGTTGACCAGTTTCAGTTGATTTTAATCGACTGGAAATTGGCCATTTTTCCAACGGTCTCAGAATTCGACGAAACTAGTTTTGTTAGGACCGTATCGTCAATACGAAGCTAGAAAATATTTTTCTGGAATTTTTCAAGTTAGTATGTGACCCCGGTAAATTGAAATGCGCGTTCAAATTCAAGATATAGAGTTATATTTTGATTTTGACGAAAACTGATCAAAGCGATCGAATCAGCTTGCGATACATATCCCATTGTGTTCAGAATGGGGGTGAAACGCTCTGGACGACAGGCGGTGGGCCTCGTTTCGAGGTCGTATGTAAAAGTCAACTTTTTGAAATATAAATTAATTAAATAAATTAAAATAAACTTTACATAAACCCCCCCCCTAGCTTTTCTTCCCAAATCAGAATGTTCGAAAAAAAAAAGAGGAGATAACGCGATCGGGGATGGGGGAATTTCCGCCGCCACCACCAGAGGGGCGGGCGCGCCTCCGACGCCGCCTCAAGAGGCTGTCGCCCCCACGATCCCCCCCCTCTCGCGTCCGTACCCACGAGCCCCATGCCCTAAAACCCGACGCCACCAGACCCGGAACCCACCACAGCCGCCACCACCCAACCAGTGCCGCCACCGCCCCTTCGCTGACCACAGACCGACGCCGATGAGCAGACGCCCCCCCTCTGGCCACTGACCCAACGTGAAACCCCTCTCCTTCAATAAAAATGTGAGTTTTAATTATTTTATTTACATTTCGTTATTTATTTTCATTTTAAATATATAAGCGAGTTTGAAAAATC
Source organism: Allium sativum (assembly GCA_030737875.1). Taxonomy (NCBI): domain Eukaryota; kingdom Viridiplantae; phylum Streptophyta; class Magnoliopsida; order Asparagales; family Amaryllidaceae; genus Allium; species Allium sativum. Next base: position 80,299,338 of record CM060927.1, on the reverse strand, counting down.
TGATTTTCTTTATTATTTATGGTAATGATTCTTATAGTGTTTTAATAACATAAAGATTTGATTTTTAACTTTATAAAGATGGGACTTTTAACTTTGAAATTATCGTATTTTTAAAAGTAAAAAGATAGTATTTTTAATATAGGAAAGGTGAGATTTTTTTTCCATATGAAAAGATTTGGTTTTGACATCATCAAAGTTAGATGTTTATAAACAAAAAGATTCGAGTTTTATATTTGTTAAAAATATAATTTTTATATGATAGGAAGGTTAAAAATTGGATTTTTATATTTTTAAAGTAGTAAAAATATAATCTTTTATATTGTAGAAAGATAAAAATATAATCTTTGCATAGTAGGAACTATAAAAATATAATCTTTATGAGATATAGAATGTAAAAATATCATCTTTGTGTATGTAACGAAATAAAAATCTGATTTTTATTTTATATATGTTGAAATAAAGAGGGAATCTTTATTTTTATGAAGGCGAAAACTTTATTTTTATAAAGGCGAAATCAATATTTTTGAAATGGAATTTTTTATCTATATGACACCTAAGTAAAAATTCGATTTTTAAATATATGAAGTGATTATAAAAATATGATTTTTAAATTGAAAGTGAATAAATAAAAATGTGATTTTTATTTTAAAGACATCTAAATATAAAAATGTGTGATTTTTATATATGTAGTGACTACGGGCAACGAAGATGATAAAAAGGCGAGAATGAAGAAGATTTCTCTAAATAAAGTGTCGTGAAGTTGGATAGCTTTCGGTGAGAACTTCTCACTCAAATTCTCTTTTTCTAGTAATATATATATACTAGGATGCAGACGGTGCTTAGTAGCACCCGACACCCGTCATCCACAGACCATGGATGGCTTGTTTGTAAAATTGTTTGGTTGGGTAGTTGGTTAGATTATTTGGTTTGAATTGAATTGTTTGGTGAATTGAAATGGATTTGATTGATGTGTGAATGGCGTGGGCCTTCACTAGACCGGGGATAAGGCTAGGCCTCGTCCCGTTTCTAGTATCGTGCCGTTATGCCGCCGAAATTTTCTAAAATATGTTAGAAAAAGAAAAATACCATTTTATTGTGTAAATGAACTGAATAGGAATTCATGTGTTAAAATAAAATATATTATCGTTAAAAATATAATTTTTAACGTGAAAGTGAATAAATAAATATTTATAAACAAATCGGCCGATTTGTTTATATACACTGATTTGACTGATATCGATTGGGTCGATAAATTTTACACGTCGCCCAACTGCACAACTAAAATCTGTGTTTGATTGTTTGAAACCCCACACGGGTGTTGGGATGAAATTTGAAGTTCACTCATCCTGATTGATTGAATTGGTCGATCGATTGATTGACAGGCTGTTATAAGCGTTAGATATCTATATTTGATGCTTATACAGTGTAGTGCACTTTGGTTGATGGTTGATTATTTTTCAATGCTATTATATACATGTGTTGTATGGAATCCATATAATTAACATTATATCGTGATTGATTGGGCCTCATTCCAATCGGGAAAACAATGAATATTATAAGAGAAAAATCCATGTGTTGAATATAAAAATAGTCATGTGTTGACGATGATCATGTGTTGAAACTATTCATGTGTTGAGTAAAATATTTTAAATAAAATAAATTACATCTTTATCACATTTAAAATTAGTCTTCTACTGGGGACGAATTATATATATAATATATATATATATTATATATATAATGGCCAGAATAGAACGCGCCGCGCCGCGGCAGTTCGTGAATTTCGACCATTTATTTCAAACGGACATCGCGGGAGATCCGACCGTCGGATTCTCCTAAAACCGGAACCGTTGGGTTCGTATCGAAAAGAGCTTTCCAATGAATATTAGAAATTTGAAATCTAACGGTTAGATTTGGAATTATGTCCAAATCAAATTCGAAAAAGGTCGCTGTAAGTGCAGTTCGATGGCCGTAGATGGAAATCGACTGTACGGGCCTTGATAAAATTATCAAAAATATCTATAATTTGTGTAAAATCATAAGAAATGATTTGGGGAAAATTGGGTTGAAAAATTCCACATTCGAAATGATAAAAATAGATTTTTATCGAAATGAACTAGTTTTGAACTAGGATTAAAACCAATTTATTTTTGAAACAAATAAATTGAATTTGAAAGTGATTTTAAAAATAATCAATATTCCCAATAGGTGAAGTGGAAGTGGAGTTGAATCGAAATTATCTTCGGAATATTTCGATGTTGGATTTCGTGACTATACAGATATTGTTTTGGGGAATTTGAAAGATATATTATATATCGTTATTTCCAATACGATATTTGTTAGTTTCAGAATTTGATATTGAATATAAGCCGATATATTTTCTATTCGGAGCCTTGTATTTAATATCAAATGTGATTTGGGTTTGTCGTGAATCGTGTTTTTGATGACATTGGTTCTTTAACCCAGTTAAAGGCAGGATATTGATTTTTGAAAAGATTAAAACTAAGTGGGGTTTTAATGAATCTTTAATTAGATTAAAATGTGAATTGATAATTTAAATTATCAAATCTGGAAAAGTGATCGGGAATGGAGTACCACCAGTTTTGCTCCAAAGCGATAGTTAAATCTTTAATTAGATTTGAACGTGAAATGGTAATTAATTTTACCGATAGCACCGTGGTGTTAGATGTGGAGTATTACCAGTTTCCTCCATGGGATATATAGGTTGGGATTGGGAAATAAAATAAATAATTACTTCGGTGTGGTTCGTTAATCCCGACTAGTTTGAAATGATATCCAAAGGAGGATTAAAGAATAAATTTAGAAGAATTTATCTTGGATAAAATTAATGGGAACCTTTCCCTAAGAATGTGATTTTGTGAATAAAAGAATATTCTGAATTGGAATGAGGCGTTTGTTGTGCTTGTGTAACATTCGTTTATTATATACGTGGGTTATTCAGAAAGGCCGGGTTTATACCCATTCTGAATAACCGATTCGACGAGATGTCGAAGATGAAGACGGTGGTTGAAGACCGGAAGTCTTCACATCGTGTGGGTGATTACTGATGATCTTGATTGGGCTGTATACCCAGGATGAGGGAATCAGTTGGTGATCGTCCAGACGTACTTGGAGATGGATGGATATGCGAGGAAAGTGCCTCCGGTTTCGTTCAGACCCAGAACGAACTTGTAAATGGATTGTGTGTCTGACATTGGATTTTATTCTGTGTTGATTGATCTTTATTAAATATACATCTGTTTGGCGGCAGAGAATTTATTCTCTTGCTTAACGCCCTTCTCTGAGACGTACGAGCTCAGAGGTTGTATATCGATGGACATCAGTCGCATGGAGTGAATTGCCAATGTGGCACGCGTAAGTGGCAATTGATCAGGGCTTCTGTTGAAAAGCAAAGTCTTGTGGTTGATGATCAAAGCACGGCCTGTGTGGCATAGCTTTGTGTATAACGTGAATTCGCGAGCCTCACACCTCGGTATGAGTCAAAAACGGGAGATGGACCGCTGGGAGAGCACGACGTTTCTTTCTAGCTAGGGTGGTGTCAGTGACCTACCAGCCCTGACATTTATATACTTTTCACCTGTGTGGTTGTTGGATATGAGGCGCCTCTGATATAGGTCTGTAAGGACCGGGAAACGTGTGTTCAGGAATTGCCAATCCTCAAAAGTAAGAGAGGACCGGCCCAGCCGATTCCAAGGATCATAGTGGGGTCCTGAGGCATTTGCTAGAGTGTCTCGAACGCGGAGAGGAGCTTGCCCCTTGCCTCGACTCATGATGGAATCCAATTTCCAATACGTGTGTTTCGGTTTTATTTGTAGAACCTAGTATGGCGACATAGTGGTATGGGTCATTCATGCCGCCTATGATTGATATTTATGATTGAAATTGTTTTGACAATATACACTTATTGTAGTATCTAATAATGTGTTTTAAACGTATCAAGCATGCTTTGGCTGTTATAAGGTAAAAACCCTATCCTCCGGCTTGCGTTGCATTGTGTGATGGGACCTGGGTCTTATAACAGCTTCATTTTTTCTTTATTTAGCATTGCGCTGTTTGTTTTATGCACTGGTATTCTTGGGAGGAAACCCGTTCCGTGTTATACGGCGTGGTCCCTTGATTTACCTAACTTTAAAAATAAAGATTAATAACTGTTTTAGTTCTCACACCAGTCCCATGACTGACCTGGAGTTTATTGTTTTAACCTAAACTCTGGGTGCCCCTATTTTCCGCACGGGCAGCTAGTAGTTTTGGTTTTGCAGATTTACATTCACAGGGTCCTGATTAACAGCTGGAACGATGCTCGGAAAGCTCTGTATCCATGTATCACTTCTAGTTGTGATTTTGTATTATTTCCCGCTGCTATGTAATTTATTGTAATTTCTGATATTTATCGAATGTAATTTATTCATTTATACTCTGTATATTCTTGTATCTGATGGAATTGTTGTAATAACAATGAAATGTTCTTCCGTCTGCGTCCTTTTGTGTGTTGTTCTCAAAGTATTCGTGCTTTCCTTCACGGGGAAGTTACGGGTCCTTACAGCATTCAGAAAGCTTATCCTAGATGCCGAGTAGATATCTCTGATTGACTCCGGTGCAAGGTGCATTTACCCTACTTTGCATTACCATTTAATTCTCTACTCTGTCGTTATTTTCTTTTCATGGATGTGCACTTTTAAATTCTATAGACTGAATGATTTTGGAAAGGAATATAGGATTTGATTAGTATATTTTTGAAGGTTAAGACGATTTGATTGTTGGTTGTGTTGTATGATTATAGATTTGTCAAACCACTTTCGACTTTGTTCCTTTTCGGGGACGAAAAGTTTTAAGTGGGGGAGATTGTAACGACCCAGAAAATCTGAACCATTTTTAAATTGGCTAAAATAATGGATTTTAAATATTTAAAATAAATATTTTAAATAATGGCGATGAAAACTGAGTTTGAATCGACAATTGAAAACGAATATAATTAATTATAATTATAAACAAGGCCTGAAATGGCGCTGCAGTTTCAAAAATTGAATTCAAACTTTGTCGGACTGTACCGGGTGCAAAACAATCCGGATTTTAGTGAAACCAAAAATATTTTAATCTGTTAGTGAATACCGTTCTAACGAATCTGAAAAATCGAAATTTGATAGCGGGAATCAAAAGATATGTCCAGTTGAAAATTCTGAATAGTCGCTATGGAATTCAGGCCCTTAAAAATGGACATTTTGCGAACGACCTCGGATTTCGACGAAACCACTTTTGTTGGATCCGTGATGTCAAATTATTGCTAGGTTTCAAATTTCATAATTATTCGAATCAATATGTGAGCGTGGCAAAGGAAAACGCGTTTGACCGGTTTTAGTTGATTTTAATCGACGGGAAATTGGCCGTTTTTCAGACGGTCTCAGAATTCGATGAAATTAGTTTCGTTAGGACCGTATCGTCAATACGAAGCTAGAAAATATTTTTTTGGAATTTTTAGAGTTAGTATGTGGCCCTGGTAAATTGAAATGTACGTTTAAAATTCAATATAATGATTTAAATGTTAATTTAAACGAAAACTGATTGTAACAGCCAAACTGGCTCACGATACATATCCCATTGTGTTCAGAATGGGGGTAATTAGCTGGAGGCGACAGTCGTTGGCTTCAGATTCGAGTTCGTATTAAAAAGCAACCTTTTTGAATTTAAAATTAAAATTAAATATAAAAATTTATAAAAACCCCCTCCATCCTTTCTGTTCTTTCATAACTCACGAGCCCCCCTTTTTCTGAAAATCGATCTCCTCCCCGATCCCCGAATCGCCTTCACCCCTCCCTCCGAAGTTCGTCGCCGCCGCCCTAGGTTTCCCCCACCAGCGCCGCCTTCGTCGACGTCGTGCCCAGCCATCCCCTCTCGCCTCCTCCCCTCGTCTGGAATCGAACGCGCCGCCGGAAAACCCTAGCCCCAACCACGGCCCGATCGCCAGTCGACCGCCACCGACCCTCAGTCCACCCAACGCTGCACCCACGCCCCTCTGGCCACCTACAGCAACCTCCACTCCTTTGAAAACCCGCCTCCTTCTAGTCAAACCGCTCCACCACCCACCAAGAACCGCCTGCTCCAGCACTGAAAGCACCCCGCGAGCTCCGGTGGAGCACCTCCGACCACTTGCAGCTGTGCCACCGCGGATCCGCCCCCCCCCCCCCCCCCCGTTTCAATCGGTGAGCTTTATTTTGTTTTGTTTTTATTTAAATCTGAAAATAAAAACGCGATTTTTATATGGAAAATCAGAAAATAAAAATACGATTTTTATTTATATAAGTAGCATAGAAGAATACGATTTTATACATGTAAAAATAGGATTTTTTGTTTTATGATTAGCAATTTGATTTATATATATATATATATATATATATTGCTAAGGTATAAAAGTATGATTTTTATAATAAAGATTAGATTTTTATAAGTTAGAAAGGCAAGATTTTTGAAAGAACAAAGATTTGATTTTCCTCATTATATAGATTCGATTTTTAACGGCATAGAAATAGAATTTCTTATCTATATGGAAACAGTATAAAAATAGACTTTGGAAAATAGAATAAAATAGATTTTCAAAAATAGAAATAGCAAGATTGAAAATATGATTTTTTTTTTTAAGAAGAGAAATAAAAATCTGATTTTTATTTTATTAGAATGAAGCAATAAAAATATAATTTTTATTATGAACAGCGGGACAAGAACTGCATTGGGATTTCGAGCAGATCCAGACGGTTCAACAGTTCAGAAGCAAAGCACGGCGGAGTGGAACCCAATGTGAGATTTCTGATTTAAAAACAATATGGAAAACGACGATGTATAAATTATATAGTCGATGTATGAGTTATATAAACGTTGTACACCTCATGTATAAGCGTTGTATAAGTTGTATGTTCGATGTATAAGTTATATATGCGTTGTGAAAATTATATATGTGTTGAAATAAAAGTGAATAGCTATATATATATATATATATATATATATATATATATATATATATACGCCCCTCGTCCACAAACCATGGACGATATTTATTGATTGTGATTGGTGTGAAAATTGATTGATAGCGAATGATTGTTTGGGATTGTTTGTGGTTGATATTGATTGTTTGAAGTTGAAAAATACCCGTTTGTGGTTGAGAAGTATTTGGTTGAAACCACATAGGATTAGTTTGTGGAAATGAAATAAATATATACATGCCGCCTGCGTGCGAACTAGATGCATGATCCCCATTGTCAAAAACCGCGAGGTTTTAAGGTAGAGCAAGGAGCCGTACTAGGGACGGTCCCGGTTTTAACTACCCTGCCGTTATGCTGCCGAAATTTTGAATAATATTCATGTGTTTGAATTATTTTCATTTGCTAAAACTATATTTATTCATTGAATAGAAAACCTTCATGTGTTGAATCGATATTCATTCGTTGATTAGAAATTCATGTGTTGAATGGTATTCGCGTTTTAAATATAAAAATCACATTTTTATCTATATATAGAAACTATAGAAAACCTTCATGTGTTGGATCGATATTCATTCGTTGATTTGAAATTCATGTGTTGAATGGTATTCATATTTTGAAATAAATTGTTTGATAATAAAAATCACCTTTTATCGACTATATGAACTGTGTAAAATAATCTCGTTTTGAAAGAAATTGTTTTATAAGAAAAATCCTATTTTTATCACCAATATGAAATATATAAAATAATAGTGTTTTGAAATGAGTTGTTTTACAATAAAAATCACATTTTTATTATATGCATGAATCGTTGAAATGTGAAGTGTTAAAAATAGCCACTTGTTCAAATAAATATATATATGAGTTGAAATATTCATTAATTAGCTAATGATATGATTTGTACCTATGTATGTAACATTAGAATGAATGGTGTTTTTAAACCAAAAAGAAATCAAATATGAAGTTGGATAGAAAATGATAAATGATAAGAACTATATATATGTACATGCATATTCATTGAACAGGTTATAGCAAAGGGGCTAGTGAAGAGGAATAAAATTTTGTGCCCGACAAATAGGTACACATTTACTGTTTTGTTTGGGTGATGATTTTATGAGCCTGTTGGCTAGCCGCTTGGATTTTTCTTTTTCTTTTTGAGATTAGAATGACCGGGGAAGCTATTTTGAGATTTCCCGATGCTCCCGGTGTAGGGGAGGTTATGGCGAAATTTTCCAAAATTTTAAGGCGTTAGTGAAATATTTGAAGTGAAAACGATATTGAAATCATTGAATGAACTATATTTATATAAATATATAAATATAAATAAAATTAAAACGAAACGTAGTCGTGCAGTTCGCATTTTGAAACCATGATTTCAAACAACTAGTGCGGGAAATCCGACCATTGGATTTTCCCGAAACCTCAACCGTCGGGTTCGCCTTGGAAATATCTTCCTAACGGCACCAACCTTGTAAAAATCCAACGGTTGGATTGTCTGGAATGTTTAATTCAAATCTGATGAAAAACAGCGCCAGAAGCGATTATATTTATATATATATAAATATAATTATATATTTAATCGAATAACAACGCTGCAGTTCGTATTTTGAAATCGAAAATTCAAACGATTGTACTGGGAGATCCGACCGTCGGATTTTCCCGAAACTGGAACCGTTGGATTCGTTTTGAAAAGACCTTTCTAATGATGTAAATTTTGTGAAGATCCAACGGTTAGATTTTCAGATATGTGTAAATCAATTCTGAAGAAAAACAGCGTCACGACCGCGTTATGGCCCGAAGCGTCGTTTTGAATAAATTGGCTATTTTAAAATAAATAAAAATAGTGATAAATCGTTATAAAATATCATAAACGATACGGAATAGAAATAAACTGAATTAGCTCGATTTATGTAGTATTTGATGGTTGAATGTGTTTGGTGTGAAAATTACATTAAAGAACAAAATTGCTGTTTTCGAATGATTTAACCATTAAGGTAAATTGATTTGAAATTCTATATATACGTGAATTATTTGAAAAGGCCGAGTTAATTCTCATTTCAAATAATTGACCGACGATTGTAAGTCGAAGATGAAGACGGTGGTCGAAGACCGGAGATCTTCACCTCGTTTGGATGGTAACCGAGGTCCTGATTGGGAGGCATCCCAAATATGGATAATGAGTGGTGATCGTGCAGACGTACGTGGTGATCGATGGGTTTGCGAGGTATTTAGTGCCTCCGGATTCGTTCAGACCCAGAACGGACTTGTAGATGGACTGTGTGTCTGACATTGGATTTTATTCTGTGTTGATTGATCTCTGTTAAACATACATCTGTTTGGCGGCGAAGAATTTATTCTTTTGCTTAACGCCCTTCTTTGAGACGCACGAGCTCAGAGGATGTATATCGATGGACATCAGTCGCATGGCATGAATTGCCTGTGTGGCATGCTAAGATGCAGTGATCAGGGCTTCTGTTGAAAAGCAAAGTCTTGTGGTGATGATCAAAGCACTGCCGTTGTGGCGTAGCTTTGTGTATAAGGTAAATTCGCGAGCCTCACACCCCGGAAATGACCAGAAACGGGAGAGGACATCAGGGAGGGCCTGCGTTTCTTTCTAGCTAGGGTGGTGTCAGTGACCTACCAGCCCTGACATTTATATACTCTTCACCTATGTGGTTGTTGCTGTTGCGAGGTGCCTCGGTTTGATCGGGCAATTCGGGTACGATGGAGTCATTAGTTGGCTCATTTACACCCCAAAGGGTGGGGAAACGCAGTGTTCAGGAATTTTAATCCACATCGGTGGACCGGCCCTGACGATCCAAGGGTCACTCGAGCTCTGATCCTGAGGGGCGGGCTAGAGCGTCTCGAATTCGGTAAGGACTATCTTTTGCCTTGGTTCATGACGGAAGTCCAATTTCCAAATACGTGACTGTGCGGTTTTGACTGTATACCTATATATGGCGACATAGTGGTATGGGGCATTAATGCCGTCTATGATTGATAGTTATGATTTGAAATTGTTTTTGAAACAAATAAACACTAGCAATAATATCAAATGCCTTTGTTTTATTCGTATCAAGCATATTTTGGCCGTTATAAGGAAGAAACTCTATCCTCCGGTTTACGTTGCATTGTGTGATGGGAACTGAGTCTTATAACGGCTTCATTTTTATAAAAAGCATAGCGATGTTTAAAAGAAAGATTTGTTTTAAAGCACTGGCAATCCAATGGAGTAAACCCGTTCCACGAGAGTGGCGTGGTCCTGTGATTTGCCATATTATATATGTGTTGAGCAGATTTCTCATACCAGTCCCATGACTGACTCGTAGTTTGTTTCACATTCAAACTCGGGTGCCCCTTTTTCTACACGGGCAGCCTTGTATTCAGGTTTAGCTGGTTCTTTCTGGATAGCTGGAGCTGAAGATGGATTCTATCATTTATTTCTTTTTATGCTGTTCAGCTCCTATTGTACATATTTTGTTTGTTTTCCGCTGTAGACATTTATGTATAGCTGAACTGTATTTGTACTAAGTAAGATCCTGTATACTGTGTAACTCTGATAATTCCTTTTATCCAGTATATTCTATTGTTCATTATCTGGTGTATTTATTTAATTTTGTTCTGCTATTATCTGTTTCTGTGTTATATTCCAAAGATAACCCTTGTCTCCGTCTGAAGGGGATTTGGGGTCGTCTCAAGCAGCGAATAGAATAAGAAGAAAAATGAAATTTCTCTAGATCAGAAGATAATACCCCTAATGGGAATGACCCACATGGCCATGCTGCCTGCCAGATTTCTGTCATTTCCCGGGTGATGAGGCTTGAGGTCACGATTTCCTTTTGGAACATCTTGCCATCTTCTACTTTGAATGTCACATCATCATATCCTTCCATATACGTTGTCCTGGGACTGGACAAACCGAAGGCACAATTCCATCAATCCTTCTTAGGCAATTTCTACCATCCCTCAACCCCCAAGGCAGAGGGCTAACCTCACCCCGTGGCTTACACTGGTACCCCACCAACTCATTTTACGGCCAACCTTTCGACTTCACAACCAACCCTCCCTTACTTTCGAGGGACATGTAGAGGTAAGAGTCTCTCGTCCGCCACCTAACGCGAAGCGAGAACGTCTATCATACGTACCCAGCTCACACAGCCAGCAACGAGTTGGGGCATAATTACCTCTCAGACCTTTATTGAACAACTTTTCAATTTTGAAATAGTCAAAGCTTATAAATTCAACTCAAACATTGCTTACACGACTCTCCAATTCAACCTAAGAATCCACTTCTTTTACAAAAAAACATTGATTATAACGGTAGCGTTATAATCGCTGTTTCCAAATATTTGATTTATAAGACATTTATTATAACGGCAGCATTAAAATCGCGGTTTAGATTTACAAAACATTTATTATAAATACAACGCTAAAATCGCTGTTTAGATTTACAAAACATTTATTATAATGACAGCGCTAAAATCACTGTTTAGATTTACAAAACATTTATTATAAAGATAGCATTATAATCGTTGTTTCCAAATATAACTTGTACTTATAAGTTTCAAGAAGTAAATAATTAAATAATTAAATTTGATTCAAAATGGAAAATAAAAACAACTACTTACCTAAATTTGATATAATCGAATTCCAATAAATAATTCTCTCTCGAATAATCCATATTCGATTTATATTCCGAACTTCGGAATTTATCTACCATTTCAGGTTAAGTCAATTTCCCTTATAATTGTTTCCATTCGAAAAATAATTGCTTTCAAATCGTTATTCACTTCCAAATATGAATATTGTTCCGTAATAGGAATCTAGATTCGTTTTATCAAATCAACTTGATTTTACTTTGTAAATATCATTCTAGATCCAACTCTCAGTTATCGATAAACCCATATCATATTCTACTCCATTTATAAATTCTGTTTATAAAGATAACTACTGACATCATTTTGTTTATATAAAACAAGTCAAATTCCCTTTTAAACATATTTACTAGCTATACATTCCATTCTTCTGAAATCAACTTATTTGATTCTTACAATCCCCTTCTCGTTTATAAATCTTAATTTTAAAATAATATAAAATTATCTCAAAACATGTAATCCTATTTACATAGCTATAAATATTGAAATATTACTTTCTTGACATATTTTATAGATTCACACTAGATAAAATTTTGAATATCTTTTATGAAATAAATCCTTTAAATAAGATCCGACATAGTCGAAATAAAAATCCCTTGGATTTTGTCTAGTTTCATTTTATATTCCAAACTTTGGAGTAAAACCCATCGTTTTCTTGTGAAACCGATTTCTCATTTCCCTTCTCACTCAAATTCCCATTTGAATTCATTGATTCCAACTAAATCTCTTTTATAATTGCTGCGTTTAAGTTCCGCTTCCAATATCGGTGTCAACTAATTTCCACTTTAATTATATATATTCAACTTGAATTTATATTTTAATTTATCCTATGATAAATATTGTATTTAAATTATAAACATCGTAATAATCAACTTCTTGTTTAATCCGCTTAAACAAGTTTCCATTTCCAGTCCATTTGTAATCTAATTTCTATTTTTGAAATAAATTCCCTTTTAAAATCTCAAATTTTCTTTTCTACATTCTACAATATTTTCCGGTATTTAAATACCAAAATTATGGGGCTAGTGTAATTTAACCACAACAAAATCAATCACCAGTGATATACCACATCATATATCACAATAAGTAAATGAAATATTAAATAAAATGTTGAGGGATCCAGTTGGATCCCACTAACCTGTTTCCCTGCATCCACAGATGTTAATCAACATCAATAATATTATTTTCACATCAATATGAAATATCATGGTGAACAGAATTATTAAACAATCAATGATATAACTAATTCAACCAACTTTATTAGCCATTCATCCAAACACCCATCACACAGTGTAAAATTACTATAAATAAATTTAAAACTCGTTTATGTAAAAATATAAATGAGTCAGAGTTAGTGAGTTTACTCACCTTGGTTGTATCTGATGATTCTGCTTTTGTTTCGCTTTAAAATCAAACAGATGTTTTATTTTTTTCCCATGAAATTCTAGTAGCTTAGTTTTCAGCCACACCAGTTCCACAATGTAGATTTCATTGCTACGATTCCATCATGGTGAGTCGCGTTCAATTCATTATCAATTATAAGCTGTGATTAAGGATGTTAACCTCGTTCTCTTTCCAGTAATATGCGAACGTAAATAACATTGGTTATAATCCATTATTATCGATTATCACCCACTTCGATATATTTAGCTCACCACTGCCTCCACGGTAACGGTTCAACCTGTGCTATTCCTCCACCCACTATTTCGCCTGAAACGTTAATCAAGTTACGCCATGTTATCCGGCCTTGATGCCTAGACCTTTGGTTGTTCTCATGGCATTATTTTGCAATGTTGGAACTATTTCACGTGATCATAGGTACTTTGGGCTGTTTAAAGCATGTACAACCTTAACTGTCTTCACATTGCATCATCCGTATTGACATGCGCAGGAAGCAAATTTACTGGTGTTGAGCATGGATAACCCTACAGGAAGGGACGTGCATGAATGGTAAATTAATATATTCGTTAATAGCTAATCCACTTCAGTTAAAGAGTCTTCCGTTGCACCTTATATTAGTTAATCACGTTCAAGAATGACATAAGTTATAGTTTTAAAATTTCTAAAATCTGTATGTTGTATTGGATTAGTAGCCATCCATCTTCATGTAGAATGAAAACATGTTTCCAAATTTATGAGCTATGTGAGGGCTAAGAATGGTCATCTTTGAGAATTACCGTATACTTGAAATTCACTTATTCAAAATGGCTATTCCGGGCAAATCATATGCAAGACAATACTTGTTTTTATACCAGGAGATTAATTAACTATACTATACCAGAATATGATACCTCAATAAATTTATGAGCTAATAGTATAGCAATATTATTTAAGAGTGTAACAGATGGCAATATAATTTAGTAAATATAACTTAGTTTTAATCTATCCCTAATCTAATTAGATTATTACCGCTAATACCTTCTTCTCTCAGTAATACTTCGAAGCCTGCTCCCTCAACAAACACAATGGCCACTGCAACTTCTTGTCTAAATATACATTACTTCATCAACTTTACCTCACATCTTCTTCCCCCAGCAGCACAAAACACGCTTCTCAAACCATGATGCAAAATTCGCGAGCCTCATCCTCCCTTAAATCCACATGAAATCGCATAAAACAAAATCCGATCATCTCCTCCTCCAAAGCTCTTCCATCTCCATACTACAAGCACGCGCTCGAATGTGCTGGAAGGCATCCGACTTCGCACTGTCGTGCCTAGCAACAGGTTCATTTTTTTCCTCCTAAATTCACAAAATCTTGCGCACATGAACTACATCAGATCGTGATTCCAAATCCGAACGCCAAACGTTCCAAAACTCCTTCTTTCCAAAGAGAATCTCCTCCCTAGCTATCGACGAATGGCAGAGAGGTTGATCACACCAAACAATACTTACTTGAGAACGTAGCTTTCGAGTTATTGAGTTTAATGAATCCAAGATTGTTGGATTTTATAGCGTATTTAATTTTTAGTGGATTTATGAAGTTCCATTTGTTCATGTAGTCTGCGTGAGAATAAGAAATGGAGTACCACTATTTAAAAGAGAGACAACTTGGGTGGAACGGGGTGTGACAGCGTAGAGAGCACGGTATCCATGGCTTGGTACACACGACAAGGGTTGGTTTGGGGCACACGGAACTGAAAATGTGGAGATCAGGTTAATGGAGCATACAGTAGTATTTCCCTTCTTATGTTATTTTTCTCTTCTAACCTTTCAAACCGTGAAAGAGCATAGCTGGAGCTCCTTACGTTTATTATATTGCTTAGTTTCCGTATTCTTGTAAACATCATGTTCAAAAATCATTTTTATATGAAGCATTAAATTGAATAAATAACAATCGAACGAATCCGGTATTGATATGAAATTGGTCTGTGCTTGAGGGTTAGAACATCAAAATAGGGAGCAACTCTAAGCTTTGTAAACTAATACATAGTTAAAGTGTATTTTCTAAATCTTAAACCGATGTGGTTGGTTAAATGTTAAATGGATCTGTTATAAGAATATCTTCTTTTTTTCTTTTCATTAAAAAATCAATTTCGGTAGTTTATAGACAGTCAGCTTAAGGTAACTAATATATTTGGATGCTTACACTTGCATGTCTTCATTGTTACCTAGTCTTGCATACACGCGTTCAGTGATTATAATTGAAAACATTGATTCCAAGTATATTAAATCCCTTTCCAAATTCGAAACCCATATTCTAGAATAAATCGTTAGAATAATAAATAAATTCCATATAAATTTCCGTTTACATTTCTAATACAATATTTAAACAATTTAAATGTTCAAAAATAAATGACTAAAAATTTTGGGTCGTTACAATAATATTTTATAATGATTTATCACTATTTTTATATATATAAATAGTTCATTTTCGTCGAACGACGTTTCAGGTCATTCGATGGCACTGGCGCTGTTTTTATTCAGATTTGAATTAAACATTTCACAAAATCTAACTGATGGATCTTGGTGAATTTTATATCGTTGGAAAGATCTTTCCAAAGCGAACCCAACGGTTCCGGTTTCGGGAAAATCCGACGGTCGGATCTCCCGCTATAATCGTTTAAAGTTACGATTTCACAACGCGAACTACAACGTCATTATTCATTTAATTTAACTTATATATATATATAATTCATCCGACGATTTCCAAACTGTTTTCACTTCAAAAATTTGGCTAACGCCTTAAATTTCCAAAAATTTGGTCCTCCTTTGTACGGGGAGTGGTTTGGAAATTTATTGGGCTGTATTAGGCACCCAACAAATCAAGAATAAGCACACATAATTTTTAGTGACCCATTCTATGCCCAAGGGAGTGTGTATAATAACTCCAGAGATAAAATCTTGTCACCTTGCCAATGTTGGAAATAAATAATCCATGTGCCGTATCTAATAACTAGAGAGACGTGATTATTGTTAACTCTAGACCCGTGTGGGGTTTTTATTGAATCTGACAATTTACTGTTATATTTTATTTAGTCCATATCAGTTGATAATCCGTTCAACCTGTAACAAAGTCATCGCCATACAAGAATCTCGCTTGTACGGTAATTCCAACCTCGTCACATAAGCTCCAAATTCTTATGTGGTATATGATAGACTATGCTATCTTCATGAAGTATGCCATGTAGTGTAGTTCAAAATTAATTGTTGCTATCATATGGCGACGTTTATAATGCCACAAAGAACAACCAGCACACCGCATCCAATGGCATTCACAGGAGTTTATATAATAATAAAATTGCGCAACCAACTCATTAAGGCTTACCTATTTGTCGGGCACGCAAATAAATTCTTTACTCAACAGCTAATCCATTTTCCTGTTCAGCATATGTATATATATGCATATCTACGCTAAAAATAATATTTTTAGCGAACAAATGTTTATTTTCAAACATGGTTATTAACACTTCATATACATGTTAAAAATAATATTTTCAATGAACAAATATTTATTTCGACACACGGTTATTTTTAACACTTCATATACATGTTAAAAATATTATTTTTAATGAACAAACATTTATTTCAACACACGGTTATATTTAACACTTCATATACATGTTAAAAATATTATTTTCAATGCACAAACATTTATTTCAACTCACGGTTATTTTTAACACTTCATATTCATGTTAAAAATATTATTTTCAATGCACAAACATTTATTTCAACTCATGGTTATTTTCAACACTTCATATTAATGTTAAAAATATTATTTCTGGCGAACAAAAATATATTTCAACACATGACCATTTTATTCAGTTCATATACATGTTAAAATTAATATTTATAGCAAACAAATACTTATTTTAACACTTGGTTATTTTTAACTCTTCATATAAACAATAAAAATGTTAATTTTATTGCTTCAACAATTTATTCAACACATGGATATTTTTAACACTTCATATACAATAAAAATGTGATTTTTATTGTTAAAACATTTTATTTCAAATACGAATATTTTTAGTGATTCATACATACAATAAAAATGTGATTTTTATTGTTAAAACATTTTATTTCAAACACGAATATTTTTAGTGATTCATAAATACAATAAAAATGTGATTTTTATTGTTAAAACATTTTATTTCAAACATGAATATTTTTAGTGAATTTTACATACAACAAAAATGTGATTTTTATTGTTAAAACATCTTATTTCAAGCATGAATATTTTTAGTGATTCATACATACAATAAAAATGTGATTTTTATTGTTCAAACAATATATTTCAAACATGAATATTTTATATACTTCATACATACAATAAAAATGTTATTTTTATTGTTCAACCAATTTATTTAAAACACATCAACTATTTTTAATAGTTCATTTCAGAAATTTTCGGCATTACAACGGCAGGGTATTTTGCACCGGCACCGTGTACAGCACGGCTCCTCTGCTATCCTAGGCCTTGCAGCATTATAATACTTTCATTTCCATAATTTACACAATACAATGAATTTTCACAACACAATGAATTTACCACAAACACAACCGATTTTGTTGCAACCACAATCAATCATTCACAATCACAATCAATTTCACACCATAATACAACCAAACAAATCGTCCATGGTCTGTGGACGATGGTGTCAGGAGCTACTATGCTCCATCTGCAACCTAATATATTTTTATCCATTTATTTTTGAATTTAGATTGCTCACATTGGGTTCCACTCCTTCAAAAATTGTGGATAGCTCTAAAAAAATTCCGGTCACTTCTAGAATGTAGCGCACGATGTCACGGTCCCAATGTCTCTTGTTTCACTGGATTTTGACAACATACGAAAAAGATATGATTTTTATTCGATTAAACAATTTTGTAACGATAGGTTTCGGTTTTACTTCAGATCTGTTGCAAGAGGTGATGATCGGGTTATTCCACGTCGTAGGGGGAGGAGCGGCGCACCTACGCCTGGTGGTGCAGTGGAGTTCGACGACGACACAAGGTCACGGCGGCGGTCTGAAGCGCTCGACTTTGAGAGCTCGATTCTCCTCCAACACGCGATGATACAATACAAAACTGGTATGGATTTGAAGGTGGAGGTGAGATCTACAAAATCTTCCAAAGGATCGATGGATTTTATTGCGTGGATTTGAAGAAACCAAAGAGAGAAGGTCAGAATGGTATTTCGCCGTCGAGAACAAGGGTTACGGATTTTTTTTTAATTTTCCAGGAAAAATAAATAATGGATAGAATTATTTGATTGGCCGATATATATATATATATATATATATATATATATATATCCCAAAAATAGTGTTTTCTTATCCAGACTCCGAATCAAACCCAACAAATATCGCCCCTAGCGTAATACCCCCATTCCGGACACAATGGGATATGTCTCATAAGCCCATTCGACTGTTTCAGTTAGTTTTCCTTCAAATAAAAATATGAAACATTTAGTATTAGATTTGAACGTACATTTTAATTTGTCGGGGCCACATACTGATTCTAAAAATTCCAGAAAAATAAATTTGCCTATGTTTGGACGATACGGTCCTAACAAAATTAATTTCGTCGAATTTGGAGACCGTTAGAAAAATGGCCATTTTCTGGTCGATCCAATTCAAACTGAAATTACCAACCGCGTTTTAATTTACTACACTTACATATTAATTCCAAAAATTATGGAATTTTAGACCTAGCAATAATTTGACATTCCGGATCCAACCAAAGTGGTTTCGTCGAAAACGGAGGTTGTTTGAAAAATGACTATTTTTAAGGGCTTTATTATTATTTAAAAATCCAATTTTTAAATTCTGATGTATTTTCTATCAAAATTACTCAAAATAAAAATTTTAAATTGGTTTTTATTTTCCGGGTTGTTACAAACCCCTACCATGAGAATCAGAGAAACCTTAGACCAACTACATCCATTTCCACTTCTCACTAGCATAAGACGAGGTCTTAGAGAATTCCAAAGATGAAAGACGGTGATTCTTTGCATGAAGAAAAGAAGCCCAAAGGGAGTCGTTATCTCGGAATCCAACCCAAATTTTACAAGCATAGGCCACTACAACAAATATCCCATTAACAGCATTGAAAAAACTCTGTTATATCCTTTTACAGCGTTTTGACGAATGCTGCCTACCGACACGTTATTATAGATCATGGAACCATGACAATACAATCCAAAATGCTTAAAAAAAATGACCTATTACGGCATTTTGATGAATGTTGCCTACCAGCAAGTTGTTATAGGCCATGGAAATATCACAATACATACCAAAACGCTGTAGAAAATTGACATACTACAACGTTTCAAATGGTGTTGTTCTTATATTTATACAGCGTTTTATAATTTTTCAGAAAGGTCATCATCTTCTCTTTTCTACAACGTTTTACCACATATCACAATGTTTTTTTACATCTATCACCGCATTTACATATTGTAGTATCAAAGTATTCATGCATATACATATAAGCAGCATGTAAATATATATCAACCAACTAATTATATAACACAATATTCATACACAAAGACATCATCAATAAATCAACTTTACATAATTTCCATAAAAAATAACACCATAAACTAAATTTACATAATATCCATCGAACAAAGCCATGATATCTATAAATGAAACAAAATATCCATAAAACAAGTTTGCTTCGAATACCAACAAAATAAACTTCTAAAAGTTACCGCTTTCTCTATAATTAGTTACCACAAGCGGTCTTATTGTTGAGGGATCTTCAGAAGCGCCTAATGATATTCTGATTATAGCCGAATGCACAACGATGCCCATCTCTAATACCTATACACGTGGGTTAATGTTAGCATTTGGTCATGCATACACATTAACAAGAAAACAATGCTCGACAACAAGAAAAAAGAAAACAAGAAGGAGCAAGTTGAAGATAACAACATAGCATACTTTTATATATTTTATTATAGTTAGTTAATTTTTATAATGCTTGGTTAATTTTTAATTATTTTTATTATTATTATAGAATACTTGGTAATATTTTATATTTTTATATACTTAGTTAACTTTTTTAAACTAAACTTCTAAATTTTTATAAAATTAGTGAACTTAGTTAATTTTTTATAATAGTTAGTTAATTTTTTATAATGGTTTGTTAATTTTTATAATACTTAGTTAATTTTTAATTATTGCTATATACTTGGTAATATTTTATATTTTTTATATATTTAGTTAACTTTTATAAACTAAACTTATAATTTTTTATAAAATTAGCAAGCTTAGTTAATTTTTTTATAATAATTAGTTAATTTTTATAGTAGTTGGTTAATTTTTAATTATTTTGAAAGGCAATTAAACTTTTATTATCAACTGAGAAACAATTACATGCTTATTACAAGAAAATATCTCAATCTGTACATTGTTACAAAAAACTATATGTATACACCCAGCATCGTAGTATTGAGAAAAAATAATATGATAGGAACTATACAAAATAGAAAAAACTCAATGCCACCAACAAGTTACCAGCGGTATTACAAAAAACAACAAAAACTAGTGCTTTCCATCATATCTGCAGAACAACAATGAATTTGCAAAACATCACTTGCGCTTCAGTAACTTCCCATTCAACTCCCACTTTGAACTAGTGCTTCAGAAACATTACTTGCGCTTCAGTAACATCCGAAATCAACAGAACAACTAGAAAAGTCATCTCCCAATTTAAAGTTCCTTCAAAACTAACCTGATTCTATGTCTCCAAACAGAGAAGCAAAAGCTCACTATTCCAACCATACATTGTAACGACCCAGAAAATCTGAACCAATTTAAAATTTTTAAATTGGCTAAAATAATGGATTTTAAATATTTGAAATAAATATTTTAAACAATGGCGATGAAAACTGAGTTGAAATCGACATTTGAAAACCAATATAATTAATTATAATTATATATAGAATTGAAAATGGCGCGGTAGTTCGATAATTCGATTTCAAACTTAAATTGAATATACCGGGTGCAAAACAATCCGGATTTTAGTGAAACAAAAAAATATGGAATCTAATTGGTAATATCTTTCTAACGAATCTGACCAATCGAAATTTGATAGCGGGAATCAAAAGATATGTCCAGTTGAAAATTCTGAATAGTCGCTATGGAATTCAGGCCCTTAAAAATGGACATTTTGCAGATGACCTCGGATTTCGACGAAACCACTCTTGTTGGGTCCGCAGTGTCAAGTTATTGCTAGGTTTCAAATTTCATAATTTTTCGAATCAATATGTGAGCGTGGCAAAAGAAAACGCGTTTGACCAGTTTCCGTTGATTTTAATCGACTGGAAATTGGCCATTTTGCAAACGGTCTCAGAATTCGATGAAACTAGTTTTGTTAGGACCGTATCGTTGATACGAAGCTAGAAAATATTTTTCTAGATTTTTTCTAGTTAGTATGTGACCCCGGTAATTTGAAATGTGCGTTTAAAATTCAATATAGTGATTTAAATGTAAATTCAAAAGGAAACCGATTGTAATGATCAAACCAGCTTGCGATACATATCCCATTGTGTTCGGAATGGGGGTAAAACGCTATGGACGACAGGCGGTGGGCCTCGTTTCGAGGTCGTATGTAAAAGTCAACCCTTTTGCAAATTTAAATAATAAAATAATAAAAAAAAAATATTTTTTAATTCTCCCCCCCCTTTTCTCTTCTGCTTGGCCCCCCCGTTCATTATAATTTCAGAAAACGAAAAAAAAAAAAAAAAAAGCAAAGACCTAAATCGATCGACCTGCCCCCCCCCCTCGTCTCGAAGCCGCCTCTTCCTCCCAGCGCCCACACCCCGAAGACCCAAGCCGCCACCAGACCCCAAGCATCGCGACGCCTCCAGATCGAAGCTGCCACCTCGAAGCGAGCGCCGACGACATCTTCTTCCCCCCCCCCTTTTTCCGCAGCTTCGGTGAGCATTTCCTTTTTTTTTTTATTTATTCAGTAAAAACTGTTTTGATTTTATATTTAAAACTGTTTTGATTTTAGATTTAAAACTGTTTTGATTTTATATTTAAACTGTTTTGATTTTATATTTAAAACTGTTTTGATTTTAGATTTAAACTGTTTTGATTTTATATTTAAAACTGATTTGATTTTATAAAATAAGTATTAAAAACTGTTTTGTTTTAAAAAGTTAAAAACTGATCTATAAAAAAATAAATAATAAAAAAACTGCATTTTTTATACAGTTAAAAAACTGAATTTTAAAAGATTCAAAAACTGCATTTTTATAAAAAGATAAAAACTGGAATTTTTAAGAGTTAAAACTGGTTTCTTTAAAAATAGAAAATCATATTTTTTATATGTTGAAAGTCGAAGAGAAAATCATATTATTTTTATATGTGAAAGCAAAGGTAAAAATCATATTTTTTATATGTGAAAGCAAAGGTAAAAATCATATTTTTTATATGTGAAAGCAAAGGTAAAAATCATATTTTTATATGTGAAAGCAAAGGTAAAAATCATTTTTTTTATATGTGAAAGCAAAGGTAAAAATCATATTTTTATAATATTGAAAGTCGAAGTAAAAATCATATTTTTATATATTGAATAGCGACAAATAGGCGAAGATTTCTATTAAGAAGAGTCGTGAAGTTGGATAGCTATTGGTGAGATTTCTGATTTAAAATTTATTATATATGTGTGAAGTAAAAGTGAATTGCTATATATAAATATATATATATATATATATATATATATATATATACGCCCCTCGTCCACAAACCATGGACGATATTTATTGGTTGAAATTGTTGTGGAAAATTGATTGATAGCGAATGGTTGTTTGGGATTGTTTGTGATTGATATTGGTTGTATGTGGTTGAAAAATACCCATTGGTGGTTGTGAAATATTTGGTTGAAACCACATAGGATTAGTTTGTGGAAATGAAATAAATATATATACATGCCGCCTGCGTGCGAACTAGATGCATGATTCCCATTGTCAAAAACCGCGAGGTTTTAAGGTAGAGCGAGGAGCCGTACTAGGGACGGTGCCGGTGTAACTACCCTGCCGTTATGCTGCCGAAATTTTGAATAATATTTGTGTGTTTGAATTAATTTCATATGCTTAAACTATTGAAAACATTCATGTGTTGAATTGATATTCATTCGTTGTTTAGAAATTCATGTGTTGAATGGTATTCATATTTTGAAATAAACTGTTAGATAATAAAAATCACATTTTTATCTATATCTAAAACTATTGAAACATTCATGTGTTGAATTGATATTCATTCGTTGTTTAGAAATTCATGTGTTGAATGGTATTCATATTTTGAAATAAATCGTTCGATAATAAAAATCACATTTTTATCTATATATAAAAACTATAGAAAACATTCATGGGTTGAATTGATATTCATTCGTTGTTTAGAAATTCATGTGTTGAATGGTATTCATATTTTGAAATAAACTGTTTGATAATAAATATCACCTTTTATCGACTATATGAACTATATAGAAAAATAGTGTTTTGAAATGAATCGTTTTACAATAAAAATCACATTTTTATTGTATGCATAAATCATTAAAATGTGAAGTGTTAAAAATAGCCACTTGTTCAAAATAAACATATATGAGTTGAAATATTCATTAATTAGCTAATGAAATGATTTGCACCTATTTATGTAACATTAGAATGAATGGTGTTTTTAAACCAAATAGAAATCAAATATGAAGTTGAATAGAAAATGGAAAATGATATAGACTGTATATATATGTACATGCATATTCATTGAACAGGTTATAGCAAAGGGGCTAGAGAAGAGGAATAAAATTTTGTGCCCGACAAATAGGTACACATTTACTGATTTGTTTGGGTGATGATTTTGAGCCTGTTGGCTAGCCGCTTGGCTTTTTCTTTTTGAGATTAGAAGGACCGGGACGCTATTTGCGATTTCCCGACGCTCCCGGTACAGGGGAGGTTATGGCGAAATTTTTCCAAAATTTAAGGAGTTAGAAAAATATTTGAAGTGAAAACGATATAGGAATCATTGAATGAACTATATTTATATAAATATATAAATATAAATAAAATTAAAACGAAACGAGGCCGTGCAGTTCGTATTTTGAAACCGTGATTTCAAACGACTAGTACGGGAAATCCGACCATTGGATTTTCCCGAAATCTCAACCGTCGGGTTCGCCTTGGAATAATCTTTCCAACGGCACCAACCTTGTAAAAATCCAACGGTTGGATTGTCTGGAATGTTTAATTCAAATCTGAAGAAAAACAGCGCCAGAAGCGATTATATTTATATATATATAAATATAATTATATATTTAATCGAATAACGACGCTGCAGTTCGTATTTTGAAATCGAAACTTCAAATGATTGTACCGGAAGATCCGACCGTCGGATTTTCCCGAAACTGGAACCGTTGGATTCGTTTTGAAAAGGCCTTTCTAATGATGTAAATTTTGTGAAGATCCAACGGTTAGATTTTCAGATATGTGTAAATCAAATCGGAAGAAAAACAGCGCCACGGCCACTTTATGGCCCGAAACGTCGTTTTGAATATAATGGCTATTTTAAATTAAATAAAAATAGCGATAAATAGTTATAAAATATCGTAAGCGATATGGAATGGAAATAAACTGAATTGGCTTGATTTATGTGATGTTTGATGGTTGAATGTGTTTGGTGTGAAAACTATATTAAAGAACACAATTGGTGTTGTCGAATAATTTAACCATTGAAATAAATCGATTTGAAATTCTAAATATACGTGAATTATTTGAAAAGGCCGAGTTAATTCTCATTTCGAATAATCGACCGACGATTGAAATTCGAAGATGAAGACGATGGTCGAAGACCGGAGATCTTCACCTCGTTTGGATGGTAACCGAGGTCCTGATTGGGAGGCATCCCGAAATATGGATAATGAGTGGTGATCGTTCAGACGTACGTGTTGATCAAAGGGTTTGCGAGGTATTTAGTGCCTCCGGTTTCGTTCAGACCCAGAACGGACTTGTAAATGGACTGTGTGTCTGACATAGGATTTATTCTGTGTGGCATGCTAAGATGCAGTGATCAGGGCTTCTGTTGAAAAGCAAAGTCTTGTGGTGATGATCAAAGCACCGCCTGTGTGGCGTAGCTTTGTGTATAACGTGAATTCGCGAGCCTCACACCCCGGTAGGAACCTAAAACGGGAGGAAGGACCTCAGGGAGGGCACGCGTTTCTTTCTAGCTAGGGTGGTGTCAGTGACCTACCAGCCCTGACATTTATATACTTTTCACCTATGTGGTTGTTGCTGTTGCGAGGCGCCTCGGTTTGATCGGACGATCCGGGTCCGATGGAGTCATTCGTTGGCTCGTTTACGCCCCAAAGGGCGGGGAAACGTATTGTTCAGGCATTTTAATCCACATCGGTGGACCGGCCCTGTCGCTCCTAGGGTCACTCGAGCTCTGATCCTGTGGCTCGGGCTAGAGAGTCACGAATTCGGTAAGGACTATCTTTTGCCTTGGTTCATGACGGAAATCCAATTTTCAAGTACGTGATCGTGCGGTTTTGATTGTATACCTATATATGGCGACATAGTGGTATGGGGCATTAATGCCGTCTATGATTGATAGTTATGATTTGAAATTGATTTCAAAACATATAAACACTAGCAATAATATTAAATGCCTTTGTTTTATTCGTATCAAGCATATCTTGGCCGTTATAAGGTAAAAACTCTATCCTCCGGTTTGCGTTGCATTGTGTGATGGGAACTGAGTCTTATAACGGCTTCATTTTTATAAAAAGGCATAGCGATGTTTAAAAGAAAGATTTGTTTTAAAGCACTGGCAATCCAATGGAGTAAACCCGTTCCACGAAAGTGGCGTGGTCCTATGATTAGCTAATTATATATGTGTTGAGTGGATTTCTCATACCAGTCCCATGACTGACTCGTAGTTTGTTTCACTCTCAAACTCGGGTGCCCTTTTTTCTACACGGGCAGCCTTGTATTCAGGTTTAGCTGGTTCTTTCTGGATAGCTGGAGCTGAAGATGGATTCTATCATTTATTTCTTTTTATGCTGTTCAGCTCCTATTGTACATATTTTGTTTATTTCCGCTGTAGACATTTATGTATAGCTGAACTGTATTTGTACTAAGTAAGATCCTGTATACTGTGTAACTCTGATGATTACTTTTATCCAGTATATTTTGTTGTTCATTCTAGTGTATTTATTTAATTCTGTTCTGCTATTATATGTTTCTGTGTTATATTCCAAAGATAACCTTGTTTCCGTGAGAACGGGAAATCGGGTCGTCTCATACATCAATTAATTGCTCGACAAAACTTCAATTCAACTCAAGTGATTCAACCAGGACTAAATCAGGAACATAACCCCACTAATAACGACATAAGTATTAACCAATCAACTTCACTATGACTTTTACAAACCAGTATGCATGAACCATAGAAGAAGAAAAAACCAGGATCTTTAACAACCAAAGAAACAAAAGCCAAAAGAAAACTGCTTATATTAAACAGGATTCCTCCTGGTATGCTGAGGTGGAAACTTCATGTTATTTGGGAGGAACTCCTCTAATGAGTAATCAATTCCATCATCCAAATCATCGTCAGAATCCTTAGTAGCCTTCTTCTTACGAGTACGTCTCTTGGCATTTTTTAGAGCAGTTTTAGTCTGAGCTGAAGAAGAAGGCAAGGTGTTTGATGTAGATTTAGAAGCTGGAGCAGAAGGAGGTTCATCCCCATTATGACTTTGCTCAAAACCGCCATCCCAAAATTTACCATTAATTCTAAGAGAACTCGAATCAAATGCAGCATTAGCTGCAGGCGGAAGCAAAATAATACCAGGAGGTAAATTTAAATGAGCATAAGGAGAACCTAATGGAGCTTTGCCACTGTTCATCAAACCTGAATCATGGACTTTCTAAATTGAACTATTAATAGACCGCCCTTGATTACTAATTGAATCTAGAACAGATGAATTTTTAGTAGCATCAACTCCAATTTCTTGCACGACCTTTTTCCCTTTGTCGATACTTTGCACTGAACTGTTTTCTTCAACAAACAAGCTTCCAATACCAAAATCGACAAACTCTTTCTCAATATTAAAAGACCGGATTCCCGGTCGATTACTGACCTTTCCACCTTCAGAGAAGTTTTCGTTGAAGACTTGCACATCACAATTCACCTGGTTCTCTTTACTAAATTCATGCACTTTACTCGTAGTATTAATCACATCATTTAAACTTTGATTTTGCATAGGAATTCTTTATTGCTCTCAACATTTAGCTCATCAAAAGGATTTGGATTCACATTAACCTCCACATCTTATTGTTTACTATCCAAATCACTCTTCCTCCTCCAATATTTCCTATGTTTACTACATTCCAATTAATTACTTTATCCTAAGAGAATTTTTTTGATGAATACTGATTGCCTACTACTTTGTCTCTACCAAGTATTCCGAATCTCTGTTATTCGCTACACACTCCTCATTAACCACGTTATTTTTAGGATTGAATTCACAGTTACAAGTATTATGACCAAACATCCTATAAATAGAAAAAATACTAGGCCTCCAATCATATCTAATATGAATCGAAGGACAATTCTTACCTAACTCGTCAACTACAATTTGCTTTGGTAATTCAAAATCAGCAGAAATCTCAACCAATGCCTTAACATAACGAAAACGCTGCAACCTTTCAGTATTCACATCAAAACAAATTAATTTCCCTACATGGCAAGCTAACCAATTGATGCCTAAAAGCGTCCACAGAATAGGAGGAATATGAAAAAATTGAACCCACACACGAACTTTAGTAATTTGAGATTTAGGGTGGCCAATCGAAGGATCCCAAACAGTAATTATGAACATACACCCTTTAATGATAATAGGATCCAATTTAAGAATTCTAATTCTATCCAAATCATTTGAGAATTTAAAATAAAAGTGAGCACCATCATATTTAATATCTACATCTCCTTCTAATTTCCAAACTCTCAACAAGGAATTGACCACAGTAGGATAAGAAAATGAGTCATCCAAGAAAAAACCTACTAACTGATCACCCCAAAATTTCATACCTTCATTTTTAATCAATTATGCAATCTTTTGAGGTACACAATTTCTTGGAATGTCAAACTGTAATGGTTCATAAACTCCAACATTTCTTGGCCGTGAAGAAAAAATCGAAGCATAATCCCGTTTCACAAATGAAGGAAAAGATGCTTGCGATGCCTTAAAATTTGATCTAAGTTGAGGATTTATTGAATTTGGAAAAGTGGAATTAACTCCATTAGTAGCATCAGGGATTTTTCCAGATGAGGGCGGAGAATCGAGAGGAAGAGGCGGAGAGGAGTGAGAGTGAAGGGGAGGAAAGGCGGCGACAAAAGAAATGTGGTGGAAGATGAAGAGGGATTATTCACGGTCGCCATTATTTTTGGTTAATTTTTAATTATTACTACTATTATTATAGAATACTTGGTAATATTTTATATTTTTATATACTTAGTTAACTTTTATAAACTAAAGTTCTAATTTTTTATGAAATTAGTGAACTTTGTTAATTTTTATAATACTTAGTTAAATTTTTATTATTACTATTATTATTATAGAATACTTGGTAATATTTTATATTTTTATATACTTATTTAACTTTTATAAACTAAACTTCTTAATTTTTATAAAAATAGTAAACTTAGTTAATTTTTTATAATAGTTAGTTAATTTTTATAATACTTAGTTAATTTTTAATTATGGCTATTATTATTATAGAATACTTGGTAATATTTTATATTTTTATATGCTTAGTTAACTTTTATAAACTAAACTTATTAATTTTTATAAAAGTAGTAAACTTAGTTAAATTTTTATAATAGTTAGTCAAATTTTATAATACTTTGTTAATTTTTAATTATTGCTATTTTTATTATAGAATACTTGGTAATATTTTATATTTTTATATACTTAGTTAACTTTCATAAACTAAACTTCTTAATTTTTATAAAATTAGTAAACTTAGTTAATTTTTTATAATAGTTAGTTAATTTTTATAATACTAATAATTTTTACTTATTGCTACTATTATTATAGAATACTTGGTAATATTTTATAATTTTATATACTTTGTTGACTTTTATAAACTGAACTTCTTAATTTTTATAAAATTAGTAAACTTAGTTCATTTTTTGTAATAGCTAGTTAGTTTTTATTATACTTCGTTAATTTTTAAATATTGCTATTATTATTATAGAATACTTGGTAATATTTTATATTTTCATATACTTATTTAAATTTAATAAACTAAACTTCTTAATTTTTATAAAATTAGTAAACTTAGTTATTTTTGTAGTAGTTAGTTAATTTTTATAATACTTAGTTAATTTTTAATTATTGCTATTATTATTATAGAATACTTGGTAATATTTTATATTTTTGTATACTTAGTTAACTTTTATAAACTAAACTTCTTAATTTTTGTAAGATTAGTAAACTTAGTTAATTTTTCATAATAGTTAGTTAACTTTTATAATACTTAATTAACTTTTAATTATTGCTATTATTATTATACAATACTTTGTAATATTTTATACACTTAGTTAACTTTTATAAACTAAACTTCTTAATTTTTGTAAGATTAGTAAACTTAGTAAACTTAGTTAATCTTTTATAATAGTTAGTTAATTTTTATAATACTTAATTAACTTTGTTAAATTTTTATAATTTACTATTTTATAAGCTCAGTCATCTATTATCATCATCATCATCATCATTATTATCATTATTAGTATAAACATGCTAATTTTTGTAAAAAAATAGTTAACTTAGTTAAATTTTATGATATTTGGTTTTTATAAACTTATTTACTTTTTATATATCATAGTTAATTTTTATAATACTTAAGTTAATTTTTGTAAATCTTAGTTAGTTTTGCATAAAATTTAATTAATTTATTAACACCGGTTCTTAGTTTCTATGACGACTCCATGCGTTTTGATATTGAAATGAAATAAATGGTCGGATAGTGTTTGGCGATGTAGAATGAAAGTAAAATTAATATGCCATAAAATAAATGATACTTCTCACCAAATTGAAATTTCCTATAATCCTATTGACAATCTACATATACCATATTGACATGGTGTACAAATTTAGCAAGCAACCGTGTAATCGTAACATGTTCACTAAAAACCACTAAGAATATAACAAGTGTTAGAAATTAGGCATAAAAGAAAAAGGGGAGTTACATCATCTCCTGCAGATAAAGGGTCCACTTGCAGTATCCAACTTGATTTCAGCTGAACTGACAGTATAAGAGGCCAACATTTTTCTTTGAAAAAACATAAATATTTTCAAGAATTATAGTTATGATATTATTTCAAAGGGCCATGAAATATTTAGTTTAGAGAAGGCTTGGTGTACTCACATGATCTTCACAACTAGGGCTTGTTAGATTGATTGAAAGATTTCTCGTGGTCAATAATACTTGTAAGAACAGTAAGCAATACCAATAACATGTAGCTGTAAGTCTATTTGTCACTACAACATACTTCAATTATTATTATTATTATTGTAAATGGTGTCCTCAACACTTCATACAAAACAAAACAAAAGAATCGACTCAGTACAAATAATTCAGAGCAAACATAACCAAACCCTCCATGAAACAAAGAAACTTCCACGGCCAACATAGCCAGAACTAGACTCAACGCTATCTTTTTTAGACAACATTGTCGAATTATTAGGACATACAAGTCTTTTCTTATCTCCTTTCCATTCATTTATAAACAAGTTAGGAGGGTACTTACTGTAAAGGTTGATGTAGCTAAACATGATCAAGGCACAATCGTTGGTTGCATCGTTTATGGAGTCGGCATATGGGCATGCAAATTCGGTC
Source organism: Allium sativum (assembly GCA_030737875.1). Lineage (NCBI taxonomy): Eukaryota > Viridiplantae > Streptophyta > Magnoliopsida > Asparagales > Amaryllidaceae > Allium > Allium sativum. Next base: position 80,268,347 of record CM060927.1, on the reverse strand, counting down.
AGGGACTCACAACATTCTTTTATAGGATATCGAGGCCCCTTGCACTTGCTCGTTATTATTGTGTAGCTCATAAATTCGAAGTTTATCGGGCAATTCTTTATTGTCTGAAGCAAACTCCTCCCGGTTGCAATAGATCCATCAGATTTCAATACGGATGCTGAGATGAAGGTAGCGGAAGAAGAAAATCTAACAGTGAACATGAAGAATAACCACTGAAACCAAAAAGTGTTTTTCCCATCCATTATGTTTCTTTCCCTTCTATTCAGAAATTTCTCTATAGTCGTCATTCAGAAACACAATTATCAAATACATGCTCTAAGTAGATAATAACAATTTTGTAACACCACGTATTTTAACGATACGAAAGAGAATAAATTAAAGAATAACTAATTTAATATTCAGAATTAAGAGAAACAGACTCTATCATTGCGCTCGTCTCGAGATTCTGGTCAAGATAGACACCTAGTTTGCGTAAAATGGATAACGTATGAAGAAGTTATGGACGGTAGAAGTTTGACGAAGAGAGCAGGGAAAACCGACGCACTTTACAAGTGTGCCAAGGTATTTTTGCACCGGCGCACCTGTAAAGTGCGCCCATGTTAATTTTCGGCATCCGGACCCCTTCAAGTGGGTGTTGACCCATGGGCCGACCCCCTAGGGCTGACGTGGCATGTCGAATTCTGGGGGTTGGCAGCTACATATATGGCTCCATTTCTCTTGTTTTCTACACTGAAAATAATGGAGGCTTTGATGCTGTCGGTGCCTGAACTAAATCAAATCTCTTTCTTCTTCTGCAATCCAATTAATCAAGTTTAGATATTCAAGTGTTTCAAGTGTAGATCTGAGATCCAAACTTCACTTTTCTCCTCCTAGTCTTCTAGATCCGGTCATTGTAAGTTCAAGTTACCTTTAGAATTGAATAATTAAAAGTAAGACATGATATGACTGTAATTTGGGTATATTCTTAGGATTGAATCATATCAAATCTATTGTAATTTGTGAATCTATGAAATTCTGAATTAACTATGACTTGGATCTTAACTATTATCATGTTAGATCTACTTTTGATTATATATCTAATTCTATTTAGATCATTTTGTACCTATCATTTTGTAGTTGATTTGGATCTTAACTGTTATCATGTTAGATCTACTTTTGATTATAGATCTAATTCTATTTAGATCATTTTGTTCCTATCATGTTGTAGTTGATTTGGATCTTAACCATTATCATGTTAGATCTACTTTCGATTATAGATCTAATTCTATTTAGATTATATTGTACCTATCATGTTGTAGTTGATTTGGATCTTAACCGTTATCATGTTAGATCTACTTTTGATTATAGATCTAATTCTATTTAGATCATTTTGTACCTATCATGTTGTAGTTGATTTGGATCTTAACCGTTATCACGTTAGATCTACTTTTGATTATAGATCTAATTCTATTTAGTTTATTTTATACCTATCATGTTGTAGTTGATTTGGATCTTAACCATTATCATGTTAGATCTACTTTTGATTATAGATCTAATTCACTTTTTAGATCATTTTGTACCTATCATGTTGTGGTTATTTTGGATCTGTCATTAGTTGGACATGTCTTAGATTTAGATCTAAACTTTCACCTAATTGTCATGGCAAGTCTACCTAGGTTTCACTATTTAGATTACCTTGTTCCAATCATATTGCCGTTAAATAGTATCTATTACTGGTTTGACATCTAAATTATTATTCAGATCTTATCATGCCAGTTATGACATCCCTATTATGTTAAGATTGATTCTAATATCACATGTTCACTAGATCCTTTCATATATGTCCATCTCATCATTATGTGTTATATGATTATGCCACCACATGTTTATGTCAATCTTGTTAGAATAATCATTTTTGTCACCCTGTCCCTTTTAGTTTAGCCTGGCTACTTTCCATCTAGGCATGACGTTAAATTATGCGAATACGTTAAAATGGGAACGAGGGAAAAAACGGTATAAATTGGATATAATTTGTAAATGGAAAGTTTGGCATAACTTAATGTTTATGAACATGAATTTAGGCATATAATTAATTATGAATATAATTGGGGAAAAAGAGGCATGAACACCTATAAAGACATAGGTATAATTAATTAATAATTGAAATGCCTAGGATTACAGTAATTAGAAACTGTAATGGCACTTATGACACAAGTTTAGATTGCACTTGCGGTGGTAGTCTGCCCGGAACCGACCGGCATATCCAGCGACCGCAAGTGGTGAATCTAATGTGAGAGGTCTAAGTGCACAAATACGAATGTGCTATAACACGAGGTTAAGCCCGACTTGTGGAAGAAGTCTGCCCTGAACTGACCGGCATGTCCAGCGTCCACAAGTTATAGGCCTAATGTGGGAGGTCTAGCACATTTTATCCATAATTGAATATGGTAACAAAGATGAAAACTTAACCTAGTTGAATCCATAGGGATTGTGTAAACATGTTTATTTGAATAGGGTTAAGTAAACTTGAATGAAACAGTGGGAGGGTTAACTACATCTTGGGTTGGTGGGTAATATTTGTATATATAGGCCTATAAGCTTAACTTATTGGGGTTATGTAATTAAAGACACCGTTAGGTAAACATAACGAGTGGGTAACCTAGTAGTGGTGATTCAAGACAAAGGGGAGAGCTTGGATCATCTTGTGTGGGATCCATTTTATTCAGTAATCCTATATAGGTATCAAACGAGTACTCCAAACTAGGTCGGAGTTGGGGCACGCTTACTGAACTAAATGTAAGAGATCCAAACGTGAAGGACGGTGTGGGTGGCGCATACAATTGGGTCCTGTGCGTGCATGGTCTGGACAAAGGAAGATAAGACATCGTGACACCGGTAGATATGGTTGTGCGCATCAACGAAGGGTTACCACTTTAGAAAGTGATACCTCCTACTGTGGGTCCAACACAGGGTATCTATGGAGTAGGGGAGCCGATCGATTAGGGTAGTAGTTGGGGTACATCTAGACTCTGGTAAGTTTAGGAGTCCGTTATTGGGGCTGCCTATGGATTGTATGGGGTTAAAACCTCTCACCAGAATTACGCCTAAGTCTACCATTTCATACATGTTGGGGATCATCTCATTCTGGATATACTAGTATTAGTGCAGAGAAATCTCTTGAAGCGCAATATACTCTGTCATGTTTACCTTGTCACACTTACCTATTATGATGATATCTCTCTTATCCACTTTGTATGCCTATCATGATACTTTTACTTATTTACTTGCTAAAAGTAACTGGACTTGCCAGATTTTATGTCTGACCCTTTTTGTTTCCTCTTCTTTCTTCTGTTTCCCCCTGGTTCTCAGTGAGGGAATTCTCGGGCTTAGTCAAGATTCTACTGTCGTCTTGTTTGGAGCTGCTAGATGTATTGCTCAAGCTTCTATCTTTGCAACTATGGCTATGTTTGCACTTGGGGATTATGCTTCTTCTATTTTGTACTCTGATGTTAAAGAATAAGACAAATGTTTTAATGATGTATTGGTTTTCATGTATTTCAGATATGGGATGTTTTGACTATGCTACTTTATGATAAATAAAGTTTTCATTTCTACTACTATTTTTATGTCTATTTTGTAATATTTCTGTTTCTGTTTACCTATAACGCTTTACGAAACTTAATGCATTCCCTTCATGAGTGACATTAATGGACGTGGAGTGTCACAAATTTTTCTCAAATCAAATACACTGCTCTAGGCAGATAGTCTTATATTAGAAAATATAAAACATGTAGATTTGGAAGTGACATATGGCTATGGTCAGTGCAGGCGAAACTGAAGGGGGTTTAGGTACAACAATGTAAAGGTAGTACGAGTTTTGGTGATGTAGTGAAGAAAGACGAGTTTTCAGGAGGCTAGTTCACCGTGGAACAACCTAAACTATTGACCGTGGTCTGCACCTGTCGATAGAAGTAAAACAAGAAACAACAACAAATTTCAGACGTCTGAATCTATTTTCAGATGTCTATTCTGGTTCAGACGTCTGAAAATAGGTTTCAGACATCTGAAATAGATTTTGGCCAATACCCTTAGACCATTTCAGGCATCTGAAATTTATTCTAGACGTCTACAAATGTTCTCGGGCAATTCCTAGACATGGTTCAAACGTCTGAAGCAGAAGATGAACAACGATAAATGATTACAATTCTTAAACCTAGTTCTTACTTGGAGCTTATAAGGTTCTCATTTTGCGGTATCAAAATATCAAATGATAAATGATTTAAATCAAACACATGATGATAGTAACCTTAGTTTAAAACATGCGTGAATGTTTCTTATTTAATCTGAACATTTTCACCATGAGTTCGGCCTGGGTTTCCAATTCTCAAAAGTTTTGAAAATAAATTATAATGTTACATTTATAAAACTTCTCAAGTACCAAAACTAATATTACATTTACCTAATAATTACTTGTTTTACCCTTTGACAAGAAGATGACAGATATTAATAATTTATGTCTGACATGTGAACGTTAAAACCAAAAATATGATATGTTAACTAAGGTTGACAAGTTTAGGATATAATTAAGGTGCATTTTTGTTATAGTTATATAAACATTAGCCAAAACCTACCTATCCATAACAAATTCAACCAAGAAAAAACTGATTTTTGCTTCTGTCATGTAATGTATTGTATGCATAATCAAATATTTCTAATTTTGTAATTGGTAACTACATAACTACAACCTAAGCTTGCAGCCGACTCCATTAATTAAGACTAATATACATTATCCCGTGCATATAATATCATAGTAGAAGTCTGCTAGGTCCAACAAAATCATAAGTAGTAAACTCGCTATTTTAACATCTCCGTAGCCAAGAGTTCACCAAGTGATTATCAGACAAAAAACATATAATTTTTTGCCAAAACTAATCATCCAAGTGAGACCATTAACCATGTATTTGATAAAGTAATAGACAAGTTGTTATAAAAATATATGCAACGTGCTTACAATACAAGACAAGCTTTTCAGTTCCGATGCAGAGGCTGAATTATTTGTTGAGAGCAATTAATTTCTTGGCTGAAGCCTTGAACCCGATAAGAATTCTTGAGCACCTGTAAAATAAAAACATTCATGCATCTTGCATTTTAACCAATCAAACTCACACTAACCAAACCAACAATCTTCCTTAGAGGAACTATCGTGTGTTACTTATCTACTTAGGTTTTCATATATATCCCAAATTCCCAAACCAAACTAGTAACAATCTTTTGTCTAGTTGTAACGACTACGAATTTTCGACCTATAAAATCGACACAACATACCATGTCGACTATTCAAGCATTGGAAATACCGGATCATTAATAGAAGAAGTTAGAGGGCGAGAAATAGAAATAAAGAAAGTTAGAATAGAAGAAGAAAATCACAACAGATGAAATACGAATCTCATAGAGGAATGAATAAAATATATTATAACAATACTTTGAAATACAAAACTACATTTGTACTTACATTCATCATCATCAGAGTACATCATATAAATATCACAGCGGAAATAACTCTATAAATATATATCCGACACCGAAGCATCCTGCTCCAAGTTCATTCAATGGTATCTGTAAAATCCTGACTACTTGACTACCCGTACAAATTTGAGCACCCAAGATTTAGGGAAAACAAAACAAAACAAATTCTGGGTCAGTCATGTGACTGGTGCGAGTAAACTCTAATCACTTGGTTTAACTTTTAAAATCCTTTTAAAATAAATGATAATCACAAGATCGATCCACACATAAACACAGACGGTTTTTAGCTTACATGACCCAAAATATTTCATAAGATCAATATTTACTGATATTATAATAATGTCTAAATCAAGTAAATAGCAATCTTGCAGAACGCTTTCATCTCACGCTCTACATATATAATATACAATCAAAAACCGCGGGCTCTTATTAGGTAATGGACTCCAACTATGACAAGGTATGGAACCACCTTCCGATCAGTTTACTCTAGAAGCGATACACTGGAGTTCAACAAGAACATCTTAAAACTCGGCCACACTTGACCGGCCATTCATTTCGCTTGAATATTCCGAATATATTATCACCTTACGGTTGGTATACCAACATAACCATTCCCGGAAGATATAGAATTGAAAGAAGTAACAAATATGAATATTCTCTAGATGGTGACAATATACCCTAATTGGGTGCGACCCACTTAGCCATGTTGCCTGCCCAATTTCTGTCATTTCTCGGTTGATGAGGCTTGAGGTCATAACGTACTATTATGCAGATCACATCTATATTTACTTTGAATGCCACATCGTCATACCCGCCAAATCACAAATTGATTTCCCCAAAAATACCATGGGTATAAGACTAGGAGAAACGAATTTCTCCGCCACCAACATAAATACATTTGAAGCGATAAACTTACGTGATCTATTAGATATACTCTGTCAGACATTCATCCATACACTTTGTCCTGGGACTGGACAAACCGAAGGAACTATTTCGTAGATCCATATAAGGAAATTTCTACCTAGGATCGCCAGAACAGCCCTTGCACAAACTCCATCATATTTGATTCACAACGCTAATGCCCATATGGAGTGCTTTCAGATAATAAAATCTGATCCCGGTCTCTCCGTATTGACAACGGAAAATGGTCAAAAACTTTTATAGTTGGTTATTTAACTATTAAAGGAAAATATGTGTACAAACAATGATCTTATTTCCAAATGGAAATTTTATCGATCAATCATCCATCAACACCAAGCCCTTTTAAATAGATTTTTTCAGTAATCATTTCATATCCCAATTTCCATTAAATATCTTTACTTAAATAATTTTCCAAATCGCCCAGTCTCTTACGATTCCTTGGAAACATTTCCATATATTCACAACTCTTTGTTTTTCGTATTTCAAAAATATACGTTATTTACATTGGAAAACATTCCCACATCTTATTAACGCATCACTATTCTTTCACGTCCATCAGTCCCTAACTGTAAATCAGTAACAAAACAATTCCCTAACTATAAACCCCGAAGGCCGAACCAACATCAGATCGATACTTAGAATACTATTCAACATAACAAATTTCTAGTCAGTTCCTAATGTTCTTAACTCCATTCCTTAATTACTTATTTACAAAACTTTTTATGCAACTCTCTATTCAGTTTACGAATTCACTTCTTTTCAAAAATATTTGATTATAACAATGACATTATAATCTCTGCCTTTGAAACAATTAATTTCAAAATATAAACTTTATTTAAATAAATAAATAAATAATTAGATAAATAAATAAATCTTTATTATAATTGGAAAGTAAATGGTACTTTCCTAAATTCGATATGATCGAATTCCAATATATATCTCCCCTTTGAATACACTATATTCAGCAACGTTTTGAACGTCAGAATAAACTCACGTTTCAGGTTAACTTGATTTCTAAATTCATATTTGAATTTATCACTTCAAATATTCATCAATTTCCTTTTATACCCCATTTAATCTGCAAAGTGTTTGCATCTAAATCACTATTCACTTTAAAATGTGAATGATCCTTTTACAGAAATCTAGACTCATTTTTTTAATCAAATCTTGATTTATATTTTTAAAATACCATTACAGTTCAATCGAGTTAGTATCAAAACTCGACTTTGTATTCCACTTCATAAACTTCTTTTACAAATCAATTTCTTGTTAATTATATGACAAGTTTGTAACATCATCTCGATTACATAGTCGATTATAAATTATTGGTTTCAAAAATCAAATATTAACTATCTTGTTAAATCCTGAATTGTATAATTTAAAATTTTAATTATTTTACTAATGTTCGACATAGTCGAATAATTATAAATCCTTATGGATTTTTGTAACAGCCCGCATCTCCGTTCACGTAAGATATTGTCCCCAACTTAGCCACCGTATAGGTGTGGGGTTTTGTTCCTCAAAAGGCCTCGGTGTTAGTAAGAGATGGGCTCTACTATATAAGTACCCACTTCGCACCGGCTTCCACGATGTGGGACTTAGGGGTGTTACGTTCTCCCCTTCTACAGAGCCCAACGTCCCCGTTGGCTCACAAACACCTCACCCAGGCGTCGTGGTCCACACAGGAGCCATAATTCCGACTGAGTATTAGCTCTAATACCACTGTAACAGCCCGCAACTCCGTTCACGCAAGATATTGTCCCCAACTTAGCCACCGTATAGGTGTGGGGTTTTGTTCCTCAAAAGGCCTCGGCATTAGTAAGAGATGGGCTCTACTATATAAGTACCCACTTCACAACTGTAACGACACAGATTTTGCCCGGACCTAATCGATCGCTAAATCGACCAAGACCGTCCAAATCCGGCATATGTTAACTTTGGGAATACAATACCTTAAAACAACAACAGCATACTTTTATAAACATTATAATAATGTTACATCAAAGTACAAATTATATCAGAGTACATCGATAAATATAATACAACGGAAGACTTATTACAATAAATTAAATACAATGCTCAGCGGAAGACTATCATGCTTTGGACACAGCTTTAAGATTCGACCCAGGATCCTACTAAAGATAAATATCTGCAAAAAGCTACTCGACTTCCCGTGTGAAAAAGATGGGCACCCGAGTTTGCCAATGAAACAAACTACAGGTCAATCATGGGAATCTAACTTAACTTAATCTACTAATATGGCTAATCACAGGACCACGCCGCTAACGCGGAACGGGTTTACTCCATTGGATTGCCAGTGCATAAAATAAAATAAATCATTAAAACAACGCAATGCTATTTAGAATAAATGAAACCATTATAAGGCTCAAGTCCCATCACACAATGCAACGCAAACCGGAGGATAGAGTTTTACCTTATAATGGTCAAAAAATGCTTGATACGATAAAAACAGATTTGATATTATGTCGACATACTAGTTCTACAATCAAAACCGCATGGTGTCGTATTGGAAATTGGGTTTCCATCATGAAATCGAGGCTAGGGATCGTCCTCTCTGATTCGAGACACTCTAGCAAATGTCTTAGGATCACACCTATGGGCAACCCTTGGATCTTCAGGGCCAGTCCCCACCTAACGGTAGTGGATTAGTTATGCCTGAACAAACGCTTCCCGGTTCCTTTGAACCTCCATATGGCCACTAACAACCTATAAATCCGAGGTACCTCAATCCATCACCCACATAAGTAAAATGCCAGCCAGTTTAAGCACTGACACTACTCCTAGCTAGAAAGAAACGTGTGCACTCCCTGTAGTCCTAATCCCGCTTTTGACTCATACCGGGGTGTGAGGCTCGCGAAGTCATGCTATACACAAAGCTACACCTAAACAGGCTCTGCTTTGATCATCCCACAAGGCCCTGCTTTTCAATAAAAACCTTGATCCATGCATCTTGGAGAGAAAGTGTCTTTATTAGAATTACACCTTTCTTTCTTCCCTTTCATTACTTAACGTTACAATTCTTAAATAAATAAATAAATAAAAACGCATTAAGACAAAACGCATGAAGAGTTAATGCACTCATCTACCCATTCTAATTCCTTTCTCTTTCTTCTATTTATTCTTACGTCACTCCTCTTACCTTCCATTCATCTTTCACATATTATTCCTTCCTTTCTCCATTAAGTACACATTCATTTCTTTCCTTTATTATATTAATTTCTTTACCTTAATCCTATTAATTTCTTTTTATGCAATATATTTTCATGAATCTTATTTTATTTATGTACTTTTGTTCCTTAAATTTACATTCCCTTATTCTCCTTTCTCGTTTTTCTTTCCTGTTATTTTTTTTCTTTTCTCTAAAAACAAACCATCTCCATTTATATATTTCCCTTCTCTTTAATGTAATGTTATTTATATTTAGAAAAAAACAAGATTGGAAAAAAAACACAAAACTTTTGACTTTATCTATGCATATTTTTAACCATTTCTCTGCATTATTCTTATTAGTCCAATTGAATATGTTGCATAAATTATGATACTTATTATTATGTATTTTGAAATTTAAAAAGTCATACGACTTTCTTATAGTCAGCATTAGACAATAAATCATGCATTCATTTCTTTTTGTTATCATTTTTCCCTACGTAGTTTTTCTTTTGAATTTAGACAATAAATAAATGTTGATAAGAGTGACACCTTGTGCTTAGTCAGTAAATTTATTTACTTCGTTACCTACCTAATATGAAGGGACACATTAGAGAAATAAATAAGGTATCTTTCTCAATTCCCTTCCTCATTCTTTTGTTTCTTCTTTCCAATTGTCTCTATTATTATTATTCTCTAATTCTATACCTTAACATACTCCTCTTTCTTTATTTCTGTAAACAAAAATAAGTAGCCACCATTTTTTTCTTTTCTTTCCTTCAAAAAAAAAGATTCCAACCAGACTCGACGAAAAATTCTAAAAGAAGTTTGATTTTGATTAATATCCTCTTCGATTCTATGCGATTGTCCAAGGGTGCGATCTCATCTTACGGACGACATGGAACTGTCACGGACCGATTCTTAGAATGTAAAATTTTGGGGAGAAATTGGATCTGAACCGTCAAATAAAGACTGATAGAGTGGAAACCATCGGTGAGAAAATCTCAACGTATAAAGGGATTATTTGCTAATTTTATATGATGCCTATAAGCTGTTTGATGATATGTCTCTTGGAAAATTAATGGTTTATATGTGGTTATATTGATGGCATATGTTTGCTAATGATTCTTAAATAGATTCATGGAGTAAAAATGACATTTTTATGGAATTAGGAAGTGAAACACCTTATGTTAGTTCACAAAATTACACCTTTATAGAATATTAGTTATATAGATTCCTTAGTTGATTTGTGGTGATATGTTTGAATTATTTGCAAGTGATTTGAAGTGGTAAAGAAAACTAATCCCTTAAAGATACAATCTTTAAGTAGAATTTGGGTAGTCACTTAAGTATGTGAGATTTCTCGATTTGAATTTAAAATAAAATTTATATATGTATAGAAATATATATATATATATATATATATTGATTTTGATTGTAACATTTAATATATGCGTCGTGAAAAAAATAGATTGAATATTTGACTGTGTTAATGATGATTTGTCGAATTATATTTTCAACAAAAATTAGAATAAACATTTTTTGTATATATTAGATTGTATACAAAATTAGAATAGACATTTTTTTGTCATGTTTATATATTAGATTGTATACAAAATTAGAATAGACATTTTTTGTGTCATGTTTATACATTAGATTGTATACAAAATTAGAATAAACAATTTTTGTGTCATGTTTATACATAAGAATTGTATACAAAATTTTGATAAACATTTTTGTGTCATGTTTATGCATAAGAATTGTATGCAAATTAGAATAGACATTTTTGTGTCATGTTATTATGAAACATCATTTTATTTAGAATTGTCATGCTATTATGGAAATGTCATTTTATTTAGAATTGTCATGTTAATATGAAATGTCATTTTATTTAGAATTGTCATGATATTATAAAAACATCATTTTTGCTAAAATTGTCATTTTAGATAAAAATAACATTCTTGTTAGAAAAGTTATGTTAGATTAAAAATACCACTTTTGTTATAAAAAGTTATGTTAGAGTAGGATTAACATTCTTATTAGAAAAGTTATGTTAGAATAAAAATACCACTTTTGTTAGAAAAGTTATACTAGAATAAAATGTCATTTCTAGTACAAAAGTTATATTAGAATAAAAATATCATTTTTATTAGAAATGATATATATTAGATTGAAAATGTCATTTTGGTTAATAATGTTATGTTAAAATAGAAATGTCATATTAGAATCAGCAAATAAAATTGTCTTTTTTTGTTTAATTAGTATCAGCAAATAAAATTGTCCTTTTTGTTGTATTGGAATCAACAAAGTAGGATTTGCATATACATAAAAACATTAATGTTATTTGTTATGTTAATGTATAAATTATAGTCACAAAAATACCATATTGTTAGAATCATGTTATGTTAATACAAAAATATCATTTATGTTGAAAACATGTTATGTGAATTAAAATATCATTTATGTTAGAAAACATGTTATGCGAATTAAAATATCGTTTATGTTAGAAAACATGTCATGTGAATTAAAATGTCATTTATGTTAAAAAAACATGTCATGTGAATTAAAATTCCATTTAAGTTAGAAAACATGTCATGCGAATTAAAATGTCATTTATTTTGAAATGTCATGTTAATATAAAAATGTTCATTTATTTGAAATGAAAATATGTTAACAATAAAATTTACATTTTTATCGTATATGTAGAAAAGATGAAAAATGATCATTTGTTTGAAATAAAATAATGAAACATTAAAAATCATATTTTTTATGTAAGAATGAAATGAGATATTCATTGTATTGAGAAAAATGTGAAAAAATTAAAAAATTCTATTTTTAATGTAAAGTATTATTTATGTAAAATATACATTGTATAGATAGAAATGTTGAAAACATTAAAAGTTATATTTTAATGTAAGGTATGTTTCAACATAAAGATAATATTTATGAAATATTTATGGTTGAGCTATAAATGTTGAAAACATTAAAATTTACATTTTTAATGTACCGAATGAATATATGTAAAATATTCATTATATGACTATAAATGTTGATACATTAAAATTTACATTTTTAATGTATTGAATGAATATATATATGAAATATTCATTATATGACTATAAACGTTGAAATATTAAAATTTTAACATATGAATGCAAAATATAAAATTGACATGTTATGATTGATTGATTGAATGGATTATGCTCGATCAGTTTATGAGCAAAATATGTATTTTACATTTAGCATTGGGTTGGGTAGAAATATAAGTATGCTAACACCTTGTGAAACACTTCACGATTTGACTATAAGGTGTTTAGCGATGTTGTTTATTTCAAAATTAATGAATGATTTTGAAAAGTGATTTTCTTAGGTAAAGAGAAGAATTATTCCTGATTTCGGACAGGGAATGTTTTATAAAATGTTTTATAAAACAGAAAGGATTTCGAGGACTAAACCCGACAATTCCAAAATGATTTAGAAAAGTACTATAGTTTGAAAGTACCTGTGATTATTATGTCGTGAAATGATTTTCCCTACTTTGGTATATTTTAAATGATTTAGCAAGTATGTGGCTAGAGATCGGGTGACCCGAGAGTGACTAAAGGTGGAGGACGGTGTATGTTTTCCCCCTTAGGTGGGATGGTGCATCGTTAGTGTAGCCGTTACGTGCATATATATATATATATTGGTTAGGGCGCGTATAGCCTTGTCTGAGGGAATATGACCGATATTTGGTTGCATATTTGTTTGTATACACTGTTACATTTTGGAATTCATATTTCCAAATGTTTTTTTTTGAGATCCCGAAGTGAAATCTACTTTATTATAAAAGATATATATGTATTTCAAATGATTTGAAATAAAAGAAATCAGGAAATAAAGTCCAAAGAAATAATTTCTGTAAAGTGAATTGGATTTTGAAATCTAAGTTTAGGGATTAAGCCTAAATGGGTAGATTAAAAATTTGCATGTTGTATGATGCATTGTAGATCCATAAGATTTATTTATGGTTGTTGTTTATGCACTAGCAATCCAATGGAGTAAACCCATTCTGCATTAGCGGCGTGGTCCTGTGTTTGACTTTATTATTAGATAAGTTAAGCAAGATTTCTCATACCAGTCCCATGACTGACTCGTAGTTTGTTTCACTTTGCAAACTCAGATACCCTCTTTTCCACATGGGCAGTCGAGTAGCTTCTTTTGCAGATATTCATTTCTTGAGCAGGATTCTAGATCGAAGCTTAAAGCTGTGTGTAATAACCCGAAAATCTGGGCCAGTTTTAAATTTTTATTTTGGCCATTTTGGCGAATTTTGATTATTTAAAATGGATTATTTTAAATAATATCGATGAGAAATTTATTTTGAATGGAATTCGACGTATATATTTATACGCGTCGCCGTTAGAATATAAATAATTATATATAATTATAAATAGAATTGAAAATGGCGCGGTAGTTCGATAATTCGATTTCAAACTTCAATCGAACATACCGGGTGCAAAATAAACCGGATTTTAGTGAAACCAAAAACATTAGGATCTATTTGATAATATCTTTCCAAGGAATCCGAAAAATCAAGATTTCATATCGGGAATCAAAAGATATGTCCAGTTGAAAATTCTGAATAGTCGCTATGGAATTCAGGCCCTTAAAAATGGACATTTTGCAAATGACCTCGGATTTCGACGAAACCACTTTTGTTGGGTCCGCAGTGTCAAATTATTGCTAGATTTCAAATTTCATAATTTTTCGAATCAATATGTGAGCGTGGCAAAGGAAAACGCGTTTGACCAGTTTTAGTTGATTTTAATCGACTGGAAATTGGCCATTTTTCTAACGGACTCAGAATTCGACGAAACTAGTTTTGTTAGGACCGTATCGTCCATACGAAGCTAGAAAATATTTTTCTGGAATTTTTCTAGTTCGTATGCAACCCCGGTAATTTGAAATGTACGTTTAAAATTTAATATAGTGATTTAAATGTAAATTCAACGAAAACTGATTCAAACGATCGAATCAACCTACGATACATATCCCATTGTGTTCGGAATGGGGGTAAAACGCTATGGACGACAGGCGGTGGGCCTCGTTTCGAGGTCGTATGGAAAAGTACCTTTTTTTGAAATTAAAATAATTAAAAATAAAATAAAAAAAATAATAAAACCCTTTCTCCCTTAAAATCTTCTGGCCCCCCCGATCATTCTTCTGCAAAAAGAAAAAAAAAACCCCGCTGCTTCCCCTTCGATCTCCTCCGATCGCCAATCACCGCTGCTGGTGCCACCTCCGGCCAGCGAGCCCCGCCGTCGCCCCCTCCCTCTTCCCCGCTCATCTTCTCCTTCCCTTTTCGCCCTTCTGTTGTGCGCGAGCCCACATAGGCGGAGCCCAAATTCGCGCGACGCCCTACCCTCGCCAATCACCGCCGCTGGAGCAGCGCTCCCATCCCCAGGCCATCGACCATCAGCCCCTTCCAATCCCCAAACCCGTGACCCCCCAAACCCCTCCCTGAAGCTGACGCAGCCACCAACCCCGCCTCCCTCCGTCATTCGCTGCCCAAACTTCACCACTGCCACCTCCAAACTCCGGCGACCCCAGTCCCAAAGTCCAACGTGAGTTTCTTTTATTTTATTTGTTTATTTACTTATTTTATTTATGAAATTAGGAGTAAGAGAATTTATATATATTAGCATTAGGTTATAAATCAGTTTTAAAGGTTTATCGAAATCTATAATTTTTATAAATTGAAAAGGTATAATTTTTATAAATAAAAAAAAGATAGGATTTTTAAAATAGTGAAAATATTGTCTTTATATATCAAATAGCTTTGTAAAAATATATAAGTAGCGAATTAAAAATATAATCTTTGTATATAAAATAGCAATATAAAAATATAATCTTTATATTCAAAGTGGCGTTGTAAAAATATAATCTTTTCTATTTAAAGAGCGTTGTAAAAATATATTCTTTTTAGTATGTACAACGTGTTAAAAATATAATCTTTTCTAATTTAATAGCGAAGTAAAAATTCGATTTTTAAATATTGAATAGCGAAGTAAAAATTCGATTTTTAAATATTGAATAGCGAAGTAAAAATTCGAAGTTTTAATATATTGAATAGCATAGTAAAAATTCGATTTTTAAATATATGAAGTGATTATAAAAATATGATTTTTCAATTGAAAGTGAATAAATAAAAATGTGATTTTTATTTTAAAGACATCGAAATATAAAAATGTGTGATTTCTATATGTAGTGGCTACGGGCAGCAAAGGAGAACGACGAAGATCTCTACAATAGGAGTGTCGTGGTATTGGATAGCTTTCGGTGAGAACTTCTCACTCAAAATCTCTTTTTCTAGATATATATATATATACTAGGATGCAGACGGTGCTTAGTAGCACCCGACACCCGTCATCCACAGACCATGGATGGCTTGTTTGTTAAATTGTTTGGTTGTGTAGTTGGGTAGATTATTTGATTTGAATTGAATTATTGGGTGAATTGAAATTGATTTGATTGATGTGTGAATGGCGTGGGCCTTCACTAGACCGGGGATAAGGCTAGGCCTTGTCCTGTTTCTAGTATCGTGTCGTTATGCCGCCGAAATTTTCTAAAATATGTTAGAAAAATAAAAATAGCATTTTATTGAATAAATGAACTGAATAGAAATTCAAGTGTTGAAATAAATATATTATCATTAAAAATATAATTTTTAACGTGAAAGTGAATAAATAAATATTTATAAACAAATCGGCCGATTTGTTTATATACACTGATTTGACTGATATTGATTGGGTCGATAAATTTTACACATCGCCCAACTGCACAACTAAAATCTATGTTTGATTGTTTGAAACCCCACACGGGTGTTGGGATGAAATTTGAAGTTCACTCATCCTGATTGATTAGATATGTCGATCGATTGATTGACAGGCTGTTATAAGCGTTAGATATCTATATTTGATGCTTATACAGTGTAGTGCACTTTGGTTGATGGTTGATTATTTTTCAATGCTATTATATACATGTGTTGTATGGAAATCCATATAATTGACATTATATGGTGATTGATTGGGCCTCATTCCAATCGGGAAAATAATGAATATTATAAAAGAAAATTCATGTGTTGAATATAAAAATAGTCATGTGTTGACGATGATTATGGGTTGAAACTATTCATGTGTTGAGTGAAATATTTTATATAATAAAATTTACATCTTTATCATATTTAAAATTAGAACTACTTCCCAGTAGAAGTCTAATTGAAAATCAAACGATAGATACCATAGTTTTATAAAATATTTTACATAACAAAAATAGTGATGTGTTGACAGTACTCATGTGTTGAGATTAGTCGTGGGTTGAAAAAAAGATATAGATTCATGTGTTGAATGGGATAAATATTCATTTGTTGAATAAAATAAAGAAGTTGTGAAAAATATAAAGCCGTGTTGATTAGTTTTGCGCCATTTTGACGTGAACGATATTTATATCGATTTTATTCGTTGTATAACGAATATTGAAAAGTGATTTCGAAATTAAATATTTTGAAATTGAAATTTAAAATGAATTGAATTGAAAACGATTTCGAAATGAATTGAATTGAAAACGATTTCGAAATGAATTGAATTGAAAACGATTTCGAAATGAATTGAATTGAAAACGATTTCGAAATGAATTGAATTGAAAACGATTTCGAAATGAATTGAATTGAAAACGATTTCGAAATGAATTGAATTGAAAACGATTTCGAAATGAATTGAATTGAAAACGATTTCGAAATGAATTGAATTGAAAACGATTTCGAAATGAATTGAATTGAAAACGATTTCGAAATGAACTGAATTGAAGACGATTTCGAAATGAATTGAAAACGAATTCAAATTGAATTGAAAGCGAATTGGAATGAATTCAAATTGAATTGAAATTCGAATTGAATAGAAATGAATTTTAAAACGAATTTATAAAGAAGAATTCAATTTTGATTTGAATTGAATATAGAAGTTGAATTGTTTTAGAAACGAATTTAAAACGATTTATAAAATTCGTTTTAAATAGAAATCGACGAAATATATATTATATATATAATATAATGGCCTGAATAGAACACGCCGCGCCGCGGCAGTTCGTGAATTTCGACCATTTATTTCAAACGGACATTGCGGGAGATCCGACCGTCGGATTCTCCTAAAACCGGAACCGTTGGGTTCGTATCGAAAAGAGCTTTCCAATGAATATTAGAAATTTGAAATCTAACGGTTGGATTTGGAATTATGTCCAAATCAAATTCGAAAAAGGTCGTTGTAAGTGCAGTTCGATGGCCGTTGTGGGAAATCGACTGTACGGGCCTTGATAAAATTATTAAAAATATTAATAATTTGTGTAAAATCATAAGAAATGATTTGGGAAGAATTGAGCTGGAGAATTCCACATTTGAAAAGATAAAAATAGATTTTTATCGAAATGAACTAGTTTTGAACTAGAATTAAAATCAATTTATTTTTGAAATAAATAAATTGAATTTGAAAGTGATTTTGAAAATAATCGATAATTTCCAATACGTGGATTGGACTGGAGCTGAATCGAAATTATCTTCGGGATATTTCGATGTTGGATTTCGTGACTATACAGATATTGTTATGGGAATTTGAAAGATATATTTTATATCGTTATTTCCAATATGATATTTGTTGGTTTCAGAATTTGATATTGAATATAAGCCGATATATTTTCTATTCAGAGCCTTGTATTTAATATCAGATGTGGTTTGGGTTTATCGTGAATCGTGTTTTAGATGACATTGGTTCTTTGACCCAGTTAAAGATAGGATATTGATTTTTAAGAAGGGATTAAAACTAAGTGGAGTTTTAGTGAATCTTTAATTAGATTAAAATGTGAATTGATAATTTAAATTATCAAATTTGAAAGGTGATCGAGAATGGAGTACCACCAGTTTTGCTCCAAAGCGATAGTTAAATCTTTAATTAGATTTGAACGTGAAATGGTAATTAATTTTACCGATAACACCGTGGTGTTAGATATGGAGTATCACCAGTTTTGCTCCATGGGATATATAGGTTGGGATTGGGAAATAAAACAAATAATTACTTCGGTGTGGTTCGTTAATCCCGACTAGTTTGAAATGATATCCAAAGGAGGATTAAAGAATAAATTTAGTAGAATTTATCTTTGATAAAATTAATGGGAACCTTTCCCTAAGAATGTGATTTTGTGAATAAAAGAATATTCTGTATTGGAATGAGGCGTTCGTTGTGTTTGTGTAACATTTGTTTATTACATACGTGGGTTATTCAGAAAGGCCGGGTTTATACCCATTCTGAATAACCGATTCGACGAGATGTCGAAGAGAAGACGATGGTTGAAGACCGGAAGTCTTCACATCGTTTGGGTGATTACTGATGATCTTGATTGGGATGTACACCCAAGATGAGGGAAACAGTCGGTGATCGTCCAGACGTACTTGGAGATGGATGGATATGCGAGGAAAGTGCCTCCGGTCTCGTTCAGACCTAGAACGAACTTGTAAATGGATTTTGTGTCTGACATTGGATTTTATTCTGTGTTGATTGATCTCTATTAAATATACATCTGTTTGGCGGCGGAGAATTTATTCTCTTGCTTAACGCCCTTCTCTGAGACGTACGAGCTCAGAGGTTGTATATCGATGGACATCAGTCGCATGGAGTGAATTGCTAGTGTGGCACGCGTAAGTGGCAATTGATCAAGGCTTCTGTTGAAAAGCAAAGTCTTGTGGTTGATGATCAAAGCACGGCCTGTGTGGCATAGCTTTGTGTATAACGTGAATTCGCGAGCCTCACACCTCGGTATGAATCAAAAACGGGATACGGACCCAAGGAGTGCACGACGTTTCTTTCTAGCTAGGGTGGTGTCAGTGACCTACCAGCCCTGACATTTATATACTTTTCACCTGTGTGGTTGTTGGATATGAGGCGCCTCGGATATAGGTCTGTAAGGACCGGGAAACGTGTGTTCAGGAATAACTAATCCTCAAAAGTAAGAGAGGACCGGCCTTGGAGGTTCCAAAGGATCAGAGTGGGGTCCTGAGGCATTGCTAGAGTGTCTCGAACGCGGAGAGGAGCTTGCCCCTTGCCTCGGCTCATGACGGAAATCCAATTTCCAATACGTGTATTGCGGTTTTAATTGTAGAACTAGTATGGCGACATGATAGATGGTACCCATGCCGCCTATGATTGATATTTATGATTTGAAATTGTTTTGACACTATACACCTATTATAGTATCAAATAATGTGTTTTAAACGTATCAAGCATGCTTTGGCTGTTATAAGGGAAAACCCTATCCTCCGGCTTGCGTTGCATTGTGTGATGGGACCTGGGTCTTATAACAGCTTCATTTTTCTTTATTTAGCATTTCGCTGTTTGTTCTATGCACTGGTATTCTTGGGAGGAAACCCGTTCCGTGTTATACGGCGTGGTCCCTTGATTTACCTAACTTTAAAACCAATATTAATAACTGTTTTAGTTCTCACACCAGTCACATGACTGACCTGGAGTTTATTGTTTTAACCTAAACTCTGGGTGCCCCTATTTTCCGCACGGGCGGCTAGTAGTTTTGGTTTTGCAGATTTATATTCACAGGGTTCTGATTAACAGCTGGAACGATGCTCGGAAAGCTCTGTATCCGTGCATTACTTCTAGTTGTGCTTTTGTATTATTTTCCACTGCGATGTATTTAAATGTAATTTAAATCTCTAATATTTGTCGAATGTAATTTATTCATTTATACTCTGTATATTCTTGTATCTGATGGAATTGTTGTAATAACAATAAAATGTTCTTCCGTCTGCGTTCTATTTTGTGTGTTGTTCTCAAAGTATCCGCTCTTTCCTTCACGGGGAAGTTACGGGTCCTTACAGTGGTATCAGAGCTTTGGTTTACAGAGCTCGAGAACAAGACACATTAGAACCATACGAAAGAATTCATCAGATATTGGATTAGTAATATCCAATTAGAATAACTCGTTAGAGATAGGATCAGTAGTATCCTAGAACGAGTGTGAAGAGTATATTTTCCAATTGAAAACAATTTTGTTTTGGAATTTAAATCGCTTTATACGTATTTGAATATTTATTTATTTTGAATATGGACAATCGAGTATATATAGATTTCGCGTATACGCGTCATGAACGTATATTCGAAGTTTTAATATACTGGGTAGATATAGAATCACATTCTAGATATCCGGGGATGATTCTGATGATGGTGCATCATCATTAGTATTCATATTCGAATTTCGAAGGTGTGATTTCTATATATTTCCATTAGACTGGTGTGAGAACCAAAACCTATATAGCTAGAACACATTGTTGTGAATTGGCATCAAAAACATGATTTTTTATATATGTATCAAAATTATGAATTTGAAACGTTAATTCACTAATTGATTGATGTTTGTGTTGTTTGTTTAAGTGTTTGCTAATTTTGAACTTTTTAGCCTAATTGAACCAAATATTGATTTGTATTGATAATTGGTCGCATTTGTTTGCATATACATATACTTACATTGAACAGGTCATAGCAAGGAGGCTAGAGCCGAAGAATAAAATTTGTTTGCCCGACAAATAGGTACATGTTTACTACATAATTTACTGTTTTGTTTGGGTGATGATGATTTTATGAGCCTATTGGCTAGCCGCTTGGCTTTTTCTTTTTCTTTTTGAGATATGAAGGACCGGGGAAGCTATTTGAAATTCCCCGATGCTCCCGGTGCAGGGGAGGTTATGGCGAAATTTTTCGAAAATTTAGGGTGTTAGCCAAATTTTTGAAATTTTGAAAATTCTCAGAAACTAAAGAGTTGGAGAATGGAAGCCAGATCGAACGTAGAGCTGAATAATCAAACCACTTTCGACTTTGTTCCTTTTCGGGGACGAAAAGTTTTAAGTGGGAGAGATTGTAATAACCCGAAAATCTGGGCCAGTTTAAAATTTTTATTTTGGCCATTTTGGCGAATTTTGATTATTTAAAATGGATTATTTTAAATAATATCGATGAGAAATTTATTTTGAATGGAATTCGACGTATATATTTATACGTGTCGCCGTTAGAATATAAATAATTATATATAATTATAAATAGAATTGAAAATGGCGCGGTAGTTCGATAATTCGATTTCAAACTTCAATTGAACATACCGGGTGCAAAATAAACCGGATTTTAGTGAAACCAAAAACAGTAGGATCTATTTGATAATATCTTTCCAACGAATCCGAAAAATCAAGATTTCATATCGGGAATCAAAAGATATGTCCAGTTGAAAATTCTGAATAGTCGTTATGGAATTCAGGCCCTTAAAAATGGACATTTTGCAAATGACCTCGGATTTCGACGAAACCACTTTTGTTGGGTCCGCAGTGTCAATTTATTGCTAGATTTCAAATTTCATAATTTTTCGAATCAATATGTGAGCGTGGCAAAGGAAAACGCGTTTTACCAGTTTCAGTTGATTTTAATCGACTGGAAATTGGCCATTTTTCTAACGGTCTCAGAATTCGACGAAACTAGTTTTGTTAGGACCGTATCGTCCATACAAAGCTAGAAAATATTTTTCTGGAATTTTTCTAGTTCGTATGCAACCCCGGTAATTTGAAATGTACGTTTAAAATTCAATATAGTGATTTAAATGTAAATTCAACGAAAACTGATTCAAACGATCGAATCAACCTACGATACATATCCCATTGTGTTCGGAATGGGGGTAAAACGCTATGGACGACAGGCGGTGGGCCTCGTTTCGAGGTCGTATGGAAAAGTACCTTTTTTTGAAATTAAAATAATTAAAAATAAAATAAAAAAAATAATAAAACCCTTTCTCCCTTAAAATCTTCTGGCCCCCCCGATCATTCTTCTGCAAAAAAAAAAAAAAACCCGCTGCTTCCCCTTCGATCTCCTCCGATCGCCAATCACCGCCGCTGGTGCCACCTCCGGCCAGCGAGCCCCGCCGTCGCCCCCTCCCTCTTCCCCGCTCATCTTCTCCTTCCCTTTTCGCCCTTCTGTTGTGCGCGAGCCCACATAGGCGGAGCCCAAATTCGCGCGACGCCCTACCCTCGCCAATCACCGCCGCTGGAGCAGCGCTCCCATCCCCAGGCCATCGACCATCAGCCCCTTCCAATCCCCAAACCCGTGACCCCCCAAACCCCTCCCTGAAGCTGACGCAGCCACCAACCCCGCCTCCCTCCGTCATTCGCTGCCCAAACTTCACCACTGCCACCTCCAAACTCCGGCGACCCCAGTCCCAAAGTCCAACGTGAGTTTCTTTTATTTTATTTGTTTATTTACTTATTTTATTTATGAAATTAGGAGTAAGAGAATTTATATATATTAGCATTAGGTTATAAATCAGTTTTAAAGGTTTATCGAAATCTATAATTTTTATAAATTGAAAAGGTATAATTTTTATAAATAAAAAAAAGATAGGATTTTTAAAATAGTGAAAATATTGTCTTTATATATCAAATAGCTTTGTAAAAATATATAAGTAGCGAATTAAAAATATAATCTTTGTATATAAAATAGCAATATAAAAATATAATCTTTATATTCAAAGTGGCGTTGTAAAAATATAATCTTTTCTATTTAAAGAGCGTTGTAAAAATATATTCTTTTTAGTATGTACAACGTGTTAAAAATATAATCTTTTCTAATTTAATAGCGAAGTAAAAATTCGATTTTTAAATATTGAATAGCTAAGTAAAAATTCGATTTTTAAATATTGAATAGCGAAGTAAAAATTCGAAGTTTTATTATATATATAATAGCATAGTAAAAATTCGATTTTTAAATATATGAAGTGATTATAAAAATACGATTTTAAAATTGAAAGTGAATAAATAAAAATGTGATTTTTATTTTAAAGACATCGAAATATAAAAATGTGTGATTTCTTTATGTAGTGTCTACGGGCAGCAAAGGAGAACGACGAAGATCTCTACAATAGGAGTGTCGTGGTATTGGATAGCTTTCGGTGAGAACTTCTCACTCAAAATCTCTTTTTCTAGATATATATATATATACTAGGATGCAGACGGTGCTTAGTAGCACCCGACACCCGTCATCCGCAGACCATGGATGGCTTGTTTGTTAAATTGTTTGGTTGTGTAGTTGGGTAGATTATTTGATTTGAATTGAATTATTGGGTGAATTGAAATTGATTTGATTGATGTGTGAATGGCGTGGGCCTTCACTAGACCGGGGATAAGGCTAGGCCTTGTCCTGTTTCTAGTATCGTGCCGTTATGCCGCCGAAATTTTCTAAAATATGTTAGAAAAATAAAAATAGCATTTTATTGAATAAATGAACTGAATAGAAATTCAAGTGTTGAAATAAATATATTATCGTTAAAAATATAATTTTTAACGTGAAAGTGAATAAATAAATATTTATAAACAAATCGGCCGATTTGTTTATATACACTGATTTGACTGATATTGATTGGGTCGATAAATTTTACACATCGCCCAACTGCACAACTAAAATCTATGTTTGATTGTTTGAAACCCCACACGGGTGTTGGGATGAAATTTGATGTTCACTCATCCTGATTGATTAGATATGTCGATCGATTGATTGACAGGCTGTTATAAGCGTTAGATATCTATATTTGATGCTTATACAGTGTAGTGCACTTTGGTTGATGGTTGATTATTTTTCAATGCTATTATATACATGTGTTGTATGGAAATCCATATAATTGACATTTTATGGTGATTGATTGGGCCTCATTCCAATCGGGAAAATAATGAATATTATAAAAGAAAATTCATGTGTTGAATATAAAAATAGTCATGTGTTGACGATGATTATGGGTTGAAACTATTCATGTGTTGAGTGAAATATTTTATATAATAAAATTTACATCTTTATCATATTTAAAATTAGAACTACTTCCCAGTAGAAGTCTAATTGAAAATCAAACGATAGATACCATAGTTTTATAAAATATTTTACATAACAAAAATAGTGATGTGTTGACAGTACTCATGTGTTGAGATTAGTCGTGGGTTGAAAAAAAGATATAGATTCATGTGTTGAATGGGATAAATATTCATTTGTTGAATAAAATAAAGAAGTTGTGAAAAATATAAAGCCGTGTTGATTAGTTTTGCGCCATTTTGACGTGAACGATATTTATATCGATTTTATTCGTTGTATAACGAATATTGAAAAGTGATTTCGAAATTAAATATTTTGAAATTGAAATTTAAAATGAATTGAATTGAAAACGATTTCGAAACGAATTGAATTGAATTGAAAACGATTTCGAAATGAATTGAATTGAAAACGATTTCGAAATGAATTGAATTGAAAACGATTTCGAAATGAATTGAATTGAAAACGATTTCGAAATGAATTGAATTGAAAACGATTTCGAAATGAATTGAATTGAAAACGATTTCGAAATGAATTGAATTGAAAACGATTTCGAAATGAATTGAATTGAAAACGATTTCGAAATGAACTGAATTGAAGACGATTTCGAAATGAATTGAAAACGAATTCAAATTGAATTGAAAGCGAATTGGAATGAATTCAAATTGAATTGAAATTCGAATTGAATAGAAATGAATTTTAAAACGAATTTATAAAGAAGAATTCAATTTTGATTTGAATTGAATATAGAAGTTGAATTGTTTTAGAAACAAAATTAAAACGATTTATAAAATTCGTTTTAAATAGAAATCGACGAAATATATATTATATATATATTATATATATAATATAATGGCCTGAATAGAACACGCCGCGCCGCGGCAGTTCGTGAATTTCGACCATTTATTTCAAACGGACATTGCGGGAGATCCGACCGTCGGATTCTCCTAAAACCGGAACCGTTGGGTTCGTATCGAAAAGAGCTTTCCAATGAATATTAGAAATTTGAAATCTAACGGTTGGATTTGGAATTATGTCCAAATCAAATTCGAAAAAGGTCGCTGTAAGTGCAGTTCGATGGCCGTTGTGGGAAATCGACTGTACGGGCCTTGATAAAATTATTAAAAATATTAATAATTTGTGTAAAATCATAAGAAATGATTTGGGAAGAATTGAGCTGGAGAATTCCACATTTGAAAAGATAAAAATAGATTTTTATCGAAATGAACTAGTTTTGAACTAGAATTAAAATCAATTTATTTTTGAAATAAATAAATTGAATTTGAAAGTGATTTTGAAAATAATCGATAATTTCCAATACGTGGATTGGACTGGAGCTGAATCGAAATTATCTTCGGGATATTTCGATGTTGGATTTCGTGACTATACAGATATTGTTATGGGAATTTGAAAGATATATTTTATATCGTTATTTCCAATATGATATTTGTTGGTTTCAGAATTTGATATTGAATATAAGCCGATATATTTTCTATTCAGAGCCTTGTATTTAATATCAGATGTGGTTTGGGTTTATCGTGAATCGTGTTTTAGATGACATTGGTTCTTTGACCCAGTTAAAGACAGGATATTGATTTTTAAGAAGGGATTAAAACTAAGTGGAGTTTTAATGAATCTTTAATTAGATTAAAATGTGAATTGATAATTTAAATTATCAAATTTGAAAGGTGATCGAGAATGGAGTACCACCAGTTTTGCTCCAAAGCGATAGTTAAATCTTTAATTAGATTTGAACGTGAAATGGTAATTAATTTTACCGATAACACCGTGGTGTTAGATATGGAGTATCACCAGTTTTGCTCCATGGGATATATAGGTTGGGATTGGGAAATAAAACAAATAATTACTTCGGTGTGGTTCGTTAATCCCGACTAGTTTGAAATGATATCCAAAGGAGGATTAAAGAATAAATTTAGTAGAATTTATCTTTGATAAAATTAATGGGAACCTTTCCCTAAGAATGTGATTTTGTGAATAAAAGAATATTCTGTATTGGAATGAGGCGTTCGTTGTGTTTGTGTAACATTTGTTTATTACATACGTGGGTTATTCAGAAAGGCCGGGTTTATACCCATTCTGAATAACCGATTCGACGAGATGTCGAAGAGAAGACGATGGTTGAAGACCGGAAGTCTTCACATCGTTTGGGTGATTACTGATGATCTTGATTGGGCTGTACACCCAAGATGAGGGAAACAGTCGGTGATCGTCCAGACGTACTTGGAGATGGATGGATATGCGAGGAAAGTGCCTCCGGTTTCGTTCAGACCCAGAACGAACTTGTAAATGGATTGTGTGTCTGACATTGGATTTTATTCTGTGTTGATTGATCTCTATTAAATATACATCTGTTTGGCGGCGGAGAATTTATTCTCTTGCTTAACGCCCTTCTCTGAGACGTACGAGCTCAGAGGTTGTATATCGATGGACATCAGTCGCATGGAGTGAATTGCTAGTGTGGCACGCGTAAGTGGCAATTGATCAAGGCTTCTGTTGAAAAGCAAAGTCTTATGGTTGATGATCAAAGCACGGCCTGTGTGGCATAGCTTTGTGTATAACGTGGATTCGCGAGCCTCACACCTCGGTATGAGTCAAAAACGGGATACGGACCCAAGGAGTGCACGACGTTTCTTTCTAGCTAGGGTGGTGTCAGTGACCTACCAGCCCTGACATTTATATACTTTTCACCTGTGTGGTTGTTGGATATGAGGCGCCTCGGATATAGGTCTGTAAGGACCGGGAAACGTGTGTTCAGGAATAACTAATCCTCAAAAGTAAGAGAGGACCGGCCTTGGAGGTTCCAAAGGATCAGAGTGGGGTCCTGAGGCATTGCTAGAGTGTCTCGAACGCGGAGAGGAGCTTGCCCCTTGCCTCGGCTCATGACGGAAATCCAATTTCCAATACGTGTATTGCGGTTTTAATTGTAGAACTAGTATGGCGACATGATAGATGGTACCCATGCCGCCTATGATTGATATTTATGATTTGAAATTGTTTTGACACTATACACCTATTATAGTATCAAATAATGTGTTTTAAACGTATCAAGCATGCTTTGGCTGTTATAAGGGAAAACCCTATCCTCCGGCTTGCGTTGCATTGTGTGATGGGACCTGGGTCTTATAACAGCTTCATTTTTCTTTATTTAGCATTGCGCTGTTTGTTCTATGCACTGGTATTCTTGGGAGGAAACCCGTTCCGTGTTATACGGCGTGGTCCCTTGATTTACCTAACTTTAAAACCAATATTAATAACTGTTTTAGTTCTCACACCAGTCACATGACTGACCTGGAGTTTATTGTTTTAACCTAAACTCTGGGTGCCCCTATTTTCCGCATGGGCAGCTAGTAGTTTTGGTTTTGCAGATTTATATTCACAGGGTTCTGATTAACAGCTGGAACGATGCTCTGAAAGCTCTGTATCCGTGCATTACTTCTAGTTGTGCTGTATTATTTTCCGCTGCGATGTATTTAAATGTAATTTAAATCTCTAATATTTGTCGAATGTAATTTATTCATTTATACTCTGTATATTCTTGTATCTGATGGAATTGTTGTAATAACAATAAAATGTTCTTCCGTCTGCGTTCTATTTTGTGTGTTGTTCTCAAAGTATCCGCTCTTTCCTTCACGGGGAAGTTACGGGTCCTTACACTGTGTCTAGAGCATTGATAGTTTTCCGCTACACAGTATTAAATTATTGTAATTTATTCTTCCGCTGTAACATAATTCGATGTACTCTGATATATTCTGTACTCTGATGTAACATTATTATAATGTTTATAAAAGTCTGCTGTTGTTGTTTTAATGTGTTGTATTCCCAAAGTTAACGTATGCGGGATTTGGACGGTCTTGGTCGATTTAGCAATCGATTTGGTTCGGGCAAAATCCGTGTCGTTACAATTTATCTATATTCTATCCACATCTCAAATATCGAAATAATTTCATCGTTTTCCCCTTTTGAAACGATTCCCATTTCCCCTTCTGATTTTCATTCTTGAATCCACATTCTTTTAATTATTTAATAATTATTATTTTATTCCATTTATAAATACCGTTAATAGATCAACTACTTGTTTTATTATGATTAAAACAAGTTATTACATTCCAATCCAAATCGAAATTCAATTTCTAATTAAAAATATTTTTTTCCCTTTTTAAAACCCAAATTCTTTCCAATATATTCGAATATATTTCACGGTATTTTAATACCAACTATTTCAGGTTGATGTTGTTCAAACACTTCGTCACATCATATAATGCAATGTATATGAAAACAATAATATAATTTGTTGAGGAATCCATTTGGATCCCTCTAACCTGTTTCCCTGCATCCACTAATGTTAATCAATATAAGTAATCCTAATTCCATATCAGTATGAAATTAATAATAAACAGAATCAATATTAAATCAATGATTTATATATATAACTATCAACCAATTTATTTGTAAGTCATCCAAACAACCATCACATAACATTAAATCATTATTTATCAGTTCTAAAATATGTTTATAAAATTATAGATCTGAACAGAGTTAGTGAGATTACTCACTTTGGTTGGTAAGGTTAAATAACGGTCAACGTCGGTAGATCCGATTAGGCATTTAATTACGCCATAAATTCCAACTAGCTCCAAATAGTTCCAAACCAGTTTATCGTACAGCCTGCGTCCACACGATCTCAACGTAATAGACCGTTCGTAATTCTGATATCGTATAAGTTAGATATGATAGTTATCGGTTAACATACTATTAAATAATAAAATTAAACTTAATATTTATTTAAATATATTGGGCCTCACCCTATTCTACCCATCCCAGTAACTCACGTACCATACTATATGAAATTATGTTCCTGTACAAGCCGCTACGAACAAGAATAAAAATACAGTCGCGTTGAGTAATGTGTCACGATTCCAAAAGTAAAATAAAATAGACAAGATAGTTTATTCTGTGAAACCCCAAAATCAATGATATAGGGTGTAAAACACTTCAAATAAATAGTTGCATATTTTCCCAAATAAGAATTACAGAAAAATTCTAAAAATTAAATTATAACTACGACTCAAAGGTCTTGTCCAAATTCAAAGCCAATATGTAATTAAAATAAAATATATCGTTATGGTTTATAAACGATTCCATAGCAACTATTTGAAAATTTGATCTGGACATAACTTACAATCTATACGACAAAATCTCCATTTTTCTCTTCTATTAGAAAAATAGAGTCCAATGGATTCCAACATTTCTTGTTTCGAAGAAATCCGACTAATAACGGATCTCATACACTCAGTTGAAGTTCAAATTGTATTATTATGAACTGCCATGGCATTGTGGGCTCGATTATAATTTATATTATAATTAATACGTTCAACTGTCGTTTAAATAATATATTTTTTATTATATCTTGAATATAAACAAAAATAAATATCGTATATCATCCAAATTACACAATACTGCATTCTAACCATTTCCGAACATTTTCGGAAATTAAATCTGTTATCCCATTTAATATATATTAATTTAAATATTCAAATATTTGAATTCAAACCATTCTGAATTATCAAACCAATATATATATATATATTAATAAATTAATTATTAAATCGCTATAAATTAAGGGACGTTACATTCTTTCCCCCTTAAAAGAATTTAGTCCCCGAAAGTACTAATTTAGGAAAAATATTGTAAACCCTATTAACCAAGTAAAAATTATTTATTTACTTCCTAACTTTAGTTTAAACCGAACCAATTTATTTTAATTAAATTATTAATTTAATTCTACTAACGACAATTTTTAGAAATTCCAAAAATTTCCTAACACCTTAAGTTGTCGAATTTTTTTATCAACGCCTCCTTTGTACGGCTCAATAGGTACAACTACAACTCGCCTCTCCAGGCCTTCTCCAATCTCAAAATAAAATCAAACAACCAAGTGGCTCGCCAAACTGGCTTATAAAAATATCATATAAAATACAAACCAGTACCTTTTGGTCGAGCATTCAACTCTATCTCTTCCATTTGCTAACAAATTCAGCTTATACCAATGCATTCCCAACTGATTTCAATCAATTCATCCTCAAGCCCAATCATTCTCTTATATCTAAACAGAATTCCATCTCAAATTCAAATTCCAATCTTAATTCAAATTCTTACACAATAATTTGATAACCAAGTTCCATTCCAAAATTCAATTACTTCACCAAGTTAAATTTCTGTTCCAATACGATTTCCAATTTACTCGCTTCAATTCAATCCAATTTTAATTAACTAAGTTTTTAATTTAATTTCAAATTTATTTACTTTTACCATTTCAATTTCTTTAACTTCACAAGTTAAATTTAATTTCAGAATTCAATTTCCTGGGTTTTATTTCAAACCAGTTTGAAATCATATATATTTACATATAATAACAATAATTAAAAATTTTGAATTTGTAAACACTTGTTTCGTCAAAACAATTCAAAACAAAATCCTTGGTAGTAATCCGTCACTTAAAAACTCGAAAATGAACACTGATGATGTGGCCAGCATCATCAGGGTTATTTCCCAGCCGTCAAAGTGAGCTCAATACTATATCACTTTCAAAACTTATTTTAAACACTTTCATTTTGAAATCACTTAAAAATATTCCTTAAAACATTTGGAAAACAATTCCAAATTTACGCAGGATCTTAAAATTACCTTATATTCAATTCAAAATTCAATTTCAAACAACTTTCCATAGTTTTAATTCCAAATCTGTTTTAAATTTAGATTTAATTCTTCTGAATTTATATATCACTCTTATACAAATTCTAATTGGTTATTTATAACCATTTCAATTATAATCTTATTCGATTATAATTACAACTAACATATCCAATATATATTATAACAATTCAAATATAGATACTTCTTTAATATCAAGATATACCTTGGGTAAAATTATTTCGTTTGCCCTTCTCTAAAAAAACACACTGTGTTGGTTTATCGTATTCGAGCGTTTAGAAACCCCTATGGATTTCATGGTACGCCACCATCGACTAGAATTTATAAGCCACTCAACCAATAAAACTCGACAATATAAAACCATTTTTATAAAATCTACAAATACTTTCACTCATATATATACACTCAAACACAATCTAGCGTATTACTAACCCCATCTCTACTGAGTTACGCCACAGAGCTAAGGTAATTACTTAACCTTCAGCTCTGATACCACTGTAATGGCCGACGATTTTGGTAGGCTTTTCAACCATCTCTTTACCCCCTAAGCAGCAGGATAATATCCCACCGTGGCTTACACTGGTACCTCAGAACTGCTTTTACGGCCAGCCTCACGACTAGACCAACCCATATTTTAGGGACATGTAGGAGTAAGAGTCTCCCATTCGCCACCTAATGGAAAGCGAGAACCCCCTATCATGCATACCAAATAAGCAACCAACTCTGATACTACTATAACGACCACAAATTTTCGTCCTAGAAAATCGACACAACATACCATGTCGACTATTCAAGCATCGGAAATACCAAATCATTAATAGAAAGAAGTTAGAGGGTGAGAAATTGAAAGAAAGAAAGTTAGAATAGAAGAAGAAAATCACAACAGATGAAATACGAATCTCACAGTCGAACGAGTAAAATATATTATAACAATGCTTTGAAATACAAAACTACATTTGTACTTACATTCATCATCATCAGAGTACATCATATAAATATCACATCGGAAATAACTCTATAAATATATATCTGACACCGAAGCATTTTGCTCCAAGTTGCTTCAATGGTATCTGTAAAATCCTGACTACTTGACTGCACGTACAAATTTGGGCACCCAAGAGTTTAGGGAAAACAAAACAAAATAAACTCTAGATCAGTCATGTGACTGGTATGAGTAAATTATAATCACTTGGTCTAACTTTTAAATTCCTTTTAAAAGAAATGATAATCATAAGACCGATCCACACATAAACACAGACGATTTTTACCTTACAATAACCCAGAATATTTCTTAAGATCAATATTTTTTGATATTATAGTAATGTCTAAATCAAGTAAATAGCAATCTAGCAGAACGCTTTCATCTCACGCTCCACATATATAATATACAATCAAAAACCGCGGGCTCTTATTAGGTGATGGACTCCAACTATAACAAGGTATGAACCACCTTCCAATCAGTTTACTACAGAAGTGATACACTGGAGTTCAACAAGAACATCTTGTAACTCGGCCACACATGACCAGCCATTCATTTCGCTTGAATGTTCCAAATATATTGTCACCTTACGGTTGGTATACCAACATAACCATTCCCGGAAGATACATAATTGAAAGAAGTAACAAATATGAATATTCTCTAGATGGTGACAGTATACCCTAATTGAGTGCGACCCACTTAGCCATGCTGCATGCCCGATTTCTGTCATTTCTCGGTTGATGAGGCTTGAGGTCATAACGTACTATTATGCAGATCACATCTATATTTACTTTGAATGCCACATCGTCATACCCGCCAAATCACAAATTGATTTCTCCAAAAAATACCACGGGTACAAGGCTAGGAGAAACGAATTTCTCTGGCACTAATGTAAATACGTTTGAAGTGATCAACTTACGCGATCTATTAGATATACTTTTATTTGTCCATACACATTGTCCTAGGACTGGAAAAAACGAAGGCACTAATTCCATAGATCCATCTTAGGCAATTTCTACCTAGGATCGCAAGAACAACCCTTGCACAAACTCCGTCTTCAATTATCTTCATCATATTTGATTCACAATGCTAATGCCCATACGGAGTGGTTTTAAGATATTAAAATCTGATCCCGATCTCTCCGTATTGATGATGGAAAAAGGTCAAAAACTTTGATAATCGGTTATTTAACTATCAAATGAAAACATGTGTACAAACAACGATCTTATTTCCAAACGGAAATTTTATCGATCAATCACCAATATACACCGAGCCCTTTTAAATAGGTTTTTTCAATGATCATTTCATATCCTAATTCCCCTTAAATATCTTTACTTAAATAATTTTCCAACTCGCTCAGTCTCTCACGATTCCTTGGAAAACGTTTCCATATATTCACAACTCCTTATTTTACGTATTTCAAAAATATACATTATTAACATTGGAAAACATTCCCATATCTTATTAATGCATCACTATTCTTTCACGTCCATCAGTCCCTAACTGTAAACCAGTAACAGAACAATTCCCTAAGTGTAAACCCTGAAGGCTGAAACCAACATCAAATCGATACTTAGACAACTATTCAACATAAAAAATTTCCAATCAGTTCCTAATGTTCTTAACTCCATTCCTTAATTCCTTATATACAAAACTATTTACACAACTCTCTATTCAGTTTACGAATTCACTTCTTTTCGGAAATACTTGATTATAACGATGACATTATAATCTCTTCCTTTGAAATATTTAATTTCAAAATATATAC
Source organism: Allium sativum (assembly GCA_030737875.1). NCBI lineage: Eukaryota > Viridiplantae > Streptophyta > Magnoliopsida > Asparagales > Amaryllidaceae > Allium > Allium sativum. The sequence goes on along the minus strand of CM060927.1, from coordinate 80,234,350 downwards.
TTTATTTAAATAAATAAACAAATAATTAATTAGGTAAATAAATAAATCTTTATTACAACCGGAAAGTAAATGGTACATTCCTAAATTCGATATAATCGAATTCCGATATATATCTCACCTTTAAATACTCTATATTTAGCAACGTTTTGAATGTCAAAATAAACTCACCGTTTCAGGTTAACTTGATTTCTAAATTTATATTTGAATTTATCACTTCAAATATTCATCAATTTCCTTTTATACCCCATTTAATCTGCAAAATGTTTGCTTATAAATCACTATTCACTTCTAAATGCGAATTATCCCTTTATAGAAATCTAGATTCATTTTTTAAATCAAATCTTAATTTATATTTTTAAAATACCATTACAGGTTCAATCGAGTTATTATCTAAACTCGTACTTCGTATTCCACTTCATAAAATTCTTTTACATATAAATTTCTCGTTAATTATATAACAAGTTTATAGCTTCATCTCGATTACATAATCGATTATAAATTATTGGTTTCAAAATTCAAATATTAACTATCTTGTCAAATCCTGAATTATATAATTTAAAATTTTAATTATTTTACTAATGTTCGACATAGTCGAATAATTATAAATCCTTATGGATTTACCTATATTTTATCCACATCTCGAATGTCGAAATAATTTCATGGTTTTCCTCTTTTGAAACGAATCCCATTTCCCCTTCTAATTTTCATTCTTGAATCCACATTCTTTAAATTATTTAATAATAATTATTTTATTCCATTTATAAATATTGTTAATAGATAAACTACTTATTTTATTATGATTAAAACAAGTTATTACTTTCCAATCCAAATCGAAATTCAATTTCTAATTAAAAAAAATTCCCTTTTTAAAACCCAAATTCTTTTCCAATATATTCGAATATATTTCACGGTATTTTAATACCAATTATTTCAAGTCGATGTTGTTCAAACACTTCGTCACATCATATAATGCAATGTATATGAAAGCAATCATATAATTTGTTGAGGAGTCCAGTTGGATCCCACTATCGTGATTCCCTGCATCCACAGATGTTAATCAACATAAGTAATCCCAATTCCATATCTGTATTAAATTAATAATAAACAGAATCGGTATTAAATCAATGATTTATATATATAACTATCAATAAATTTATTTGCAAATCATCCAAACACGCATTACACAACATTAAATCATTATTTATCAGTTCTAAAATATGTTTATAAAATAATAGAAGTGGATAGAATTAGTGAGATTACTCACTTTGGTTGGTAATCGTTAAAAACGGTCAACGTCGGTAGATCTGATCAGGCATTTAATTACGCCATAAATTCCAACTAGATCTAATAGTTCCAAACCAGCTTCATCATGCAGCCTCCGTCCACACGATCTCAACGTGACAAACCGTTCATAATTCTGATATCGTATGAGTTAGATATGATAGTTATCAGTTAACACACTATTAAATAATAAAATTAAACTTAATTCTTATTTAAATATATTGGGCCTCACCCTATTCTACCCAGCCTAATAACATACCCGCTCTCCCTGTAGCGTGTGTCCTCCTTCCATCTATTTCCTTTTCTAACCACGTTCCTTTTTTTATTTGGGCATTATCCAAAACTTAACCCACCACAAAATCATCAAACCACGTCCCACTAAAAGAAGAAACTGTGTTTTCTTCTTTAACCAAAACTCTTGTACCTGCTCTATTTCTACCCTTCTCACCGTAATTTCCAAGCTCACCGCCCCACTCATTTCTTCACTAAAAATCGTGCCACCACCACTATCTTCTTCACCTTCTCAAGCTATACATCTTCGCCACCACATGAACGAACTCTTATGCACCTCCTGCCTCACGACTTTGCCCTCCAGTGACCGAATTGTATGCAAATACCCTCAACCTTCACATCTGCTAACTCGTCTCCTGCTACACCTCACTACCCTCATGAACACAGACCGCGCTCTTCTACTGTTGTTGCTTTCATGGCCGCAAGTTGAACACTTCGATCCCTTATTAAAAATTCGGTAGCTGATTCTGAATCCACCCCTTCACGCCATTCTACAGTATTCAACAGGAGCCATGCATTGTGAAACTGCATGTCTTCCTTCCATAACTGCTCACGTACTAAGCAACCACCCCCGAACTTCATTCTCTCAATCATGCAGTATGTTAAGAGAGGAAAATGACCAAAATTTATCATACCAAAGCTCCTCATGAACGAAATATCCAAACTCACCACGAGTTTAACCAGGTTGTCACCAAAATACTGTTTGTCTCGACTTCGTCGTGTCAATTATTCTGACCCACGAGTGTACAAGGTTTGTTGTACACGTCCTCTTTCATTTTCATTTGATCTTCTACTGTATTTGAAAGCTTCAGCTTTTGAAATGAGAAAGAAAAGGAAATAAAAGTGAGCAGTGTATTTATAGCTTGATGAAGCTTAATTGTTAAGGAAAATGACATAGCGATGGGTCTTAGCTAGGCATGTGTGGTAGTCCCTTTCTTCTTAGAATTAGAGTAGGCAACAGATAGCCTCTGCATAGTGAAAGGATGGGGCATACAATGCTTGGCTTCTAAGGAACGTAAAAATATATATTTTATAATTAGCTAGCTTAAGGATTAAGGTCTTGGTTTTATTTTATATTTTATAATACCTGCAAATGTTTAAATTATTCTGTTCGCAACCATTAGTTTAAAGTGGAAATAGTTAGCATTAAATTTTTTTACCTGTTCATGGCAGTAATGTGGCTTGGTACACACCCGTAAGAAACAGTACACGTATTCAATTCCCCCTAACCATAGACAACCTCTGTTCTCTTCTTAGTAAAGGGAACTAACACAAAAATCACGTTTTAGTTGCCTGTAATCTCATATATATATATATGTGTGTGTGTGTGTGTGTGTGTGCGCGTGTGTGAGATCTAATTATAAAGCATTGACTTAAACTGCAATTGCTTTGATTTGGAATTTTGGGTAGGCATACGTAGACATAGCAAAATTAGTCTACTTGTTTCACTTAGAAAAAAACTCACGTACCATACTACGTGAAATTATGTTCCTGTACAAGCCGCTACGAATAAGAATAAAAATACAGTCGCGTCAAGTAATGTGTCACGAATCCAAAAGTAAAATAAAATAGACAAGATAATTTATTCTGTGAAACCCCATAATTACTGATATAGGGTGTAAAACACTTCAAGTAAATAGTTACTTATTTTCCCAAATAAGAATTACAATAAATTCTAAAAATTAAATTATAACTACGTCTCAAAGGTCTTGTTCAAATTTGAAGCCAATATTTAAATAAAATAAAATATATCGTTATGGTTTATAAACTATTCCATAGCGACTATTCGAAAATTTGATTTGGACATAACTTACAATCTATACGACGAAATCTCCATTTTTCTCTTCTTTTAGAAAAATACAGTTCAATGGATTCCAACGTTTCTTGTTTCGAAGAAATCCGACTAATAACGGATCTTATACACTCCGTTGAAGTTCAAATCGTAATATTACGAACTGTCGTGACGCTATGGACTCGATTATAATTTATATTATAATTAATACGTTCAACTGTCATTTAAAAAATATCGTTATTATTTCTTGAATATAAACAAAAATAAATATCTTATATCATCCAAATTACACAATAATTCATCTAAACCATTTCCGAACATTTTCAGAAATTAAATCTATTATCCCATTTAACATATATTAATATAAATATTCAAATATTTGAATTCAAACCATTCTGAATTATCAAACCAATATATATAAAAACAATTTAATAAATTAGTTATTAAATCGCTATAAATTACGGGACTTTACACTAGTAAAAGTCAAAGTAGAAGTAAAACTCACTAGGGTTGCACAGCTCATCAGGGTCCGCAAGCGAGTGTCCTCAAAACTTTTAAGTCTCACATTCAACCAAAGTAAACAAACCCAACAACCTTGAAAGTGGTGGTACATAGAGTAAACTGAACTACAATATCAATTTATAATGCAAATTTACATGGGTATTTGTTTACTCAAGTAAGAAATTAGAATGTTATGTACGCAGTACAATACTCAAATGGTATTTGATAAATCAAATGTAAAGTAATTTGCCGTATGAAGCGTTTTCACATAAGTATAAGCATCAAAATACTCAAATGCTTTGGAGGCTGTTAACCTTCCTTTTGGGTCACAAAAGAAAGTTATAACTTCAGTAAAATTGCCATATGAGATCGTGATGATAATTGACCAGTTGTTCTATGTTGCACCAGGCTAAAAGAATTTCAAGCAGAGTTAAACCAACTTAAACATACATATAAGTAAGAACATAAACATAATCCTTACCTATTAATAGAGCTTCACACAAAGTTGCATTAGGCATGCATTATAAATATATTTAAATTTTAGTAGCACTAAAAATAATTGATTTCATAAGCATGGGTTACCGGGAGAGGGGGGAAAATTCCTATTATAGCATGCCCATATGTATGTCCATTGTGTGTGTATTTTACTACTGCTAGACTGCTATTAATTGGAGAACAAAAGGCAAACACCCAATTTACCATTCTTCTTTACTTCATCAAATAAAATTCCTACATTATTCATTTCTAAATACAATTATATATTTATAAACGTACCCAACACAGACTTTGACATTCAGCCATTAAAAACCGTGTCCTATACCAAAACCAAAACCAAAACCAAAAACAATCAAACCACAAATAAAACTAGCACCCAACACCACTTCCCGTCAACCCCAGACTTGTAGGCATCAGGCATAATACACTCCTCTCGATTAAACCAAGGCCATTATCGATTAACCCTACAATACAAAAACATGTATTTTGCTTTTTCTAGAGCTTGTAAACATAATTCATAATATATAAATGATGGTTAAAAGACAGTAATTTCAAATGTTGTGTCTGAGATTAGAAATTTACCTCAAATTGGCCTTCTAAAGTGAATCGATCCATAATTTTTAAGCAAATGGCTCTCCTAGTTATTTATCGAACCTTGAGTTGGATTCACGTTCCAATATATTCCAAGGACGGATTCGAGGGGGTAAGCTCTCGAGAAAACTAGATGTCACTGGTAGAACTAGAGGCGAATGGAATTTCATGACGGAACAAAATTAGGTATTTCTTACCAGATAAGTTTACCTTGAATCCGCCAAGTACGATTATGGTGGCACAACAATCGGATGCTCAAGTTTCTGAATTTCAGATGCTTAAGTTTGTCATGGATCTCTCCCCATAAATTGAACTCGAAATGGATAAGAGGTAAAATGAAAATGAAATTGGAAGGGGAAATGAAAGGCATGCACGAAAATTTGAGGAATAGTAGACAAAATTTTAGGGTTGGGGAAGATTACTTGAAACAGGAGAAATACAAAGGTAACTAATTGTGAGAACGTGACAATGAAATTTTTAGAGGTAAACAATCTTAATAAATTTTGGACAGAAGGCTTTAGTGTTTTCGCGTGTTGTCTTTGTTTTTTCACTTTTTATTTCCAATCTATTGAAGGTTTAACAACAACACCCAGCCCAAAATGTTGTCTTCTAGTATTGTGGATAGACACTTCTCTTGTAGTGGGCCTTGCATAAATCCATAGAATTGCACATGCCAAGACCTCCCTCACGCTTAGGATGGAAAATAAGATCCTAGGAGACCCAGTGAAGCCTTTGAGCTACGTTCCTTTTACCTCAGAAAAAGGACGAGGCCAAAGAGCGGTAAGATCAGAAAAAAGACAAAGTAGGCATCAAGGTTGCAAAGACATGAAACCTAAATAATTGAGTACAGATTTGTTGAGAACCATATGACCAGTGGTGGAGCCACATGAGGACCAATGGGGGCAGCTGCCCCCACTGAGATTTTGTGAATTTCTGAGTCATCAACTTACACCCTTTCATGTGAAAGCACACTTTCAAGTTCTAGCGGCTATTTCGATGTATCTTCTTCACCCTAAATCTTGCTCCCAGCTACATAAAAAAGCAAAGCAGGCCATAAATACTCTGATATTAAAAGCAAGTTTTGCAGCTGATTATCGGCTTCAAAACAGCAATTACGGATGGTTCCATATAACCCTTTCTTTCTAAGAGAATCTTTGGAATCAAACTGGAGAGTTATCTGTTTTAGAAGTTCTCCCTTTGGTGCTAACAGAATATTCCTACCCATAACAGTTTTGGAGATATTGACAAGTATTAAAGCAACATGCTCAAAAGTATCTTCTGTTTTTTTCATTAGAAGATGAACTGTGGAATGACCAAACAAATATACATACATTCAAACCTTCTATTTTTTTTAATCTAATCTAGATCTTCTTGTTAACTCCAGATCCAGACTAGTGGGACCAGTTAACAATTTACATTATGCAATCCCAATGAGATTTTTTGCCTTTGCCGAGATTATTTTCCCCCACTGAACTATTTTCCTGAATCCGCCACAGCATACGACCTACCTAAGAAATGAGAGAAGAGTTCCAATATAAGTTTTTACTCCAAGCTTTAATGATGAGGTGGTCAAAGATCGAATTGAGCTTTCGACCTTGGTATAGAATTATACCAAGATAGGGGAGAGGAAGAGAGCCTTCTTGGATCCAAAGAGGGACTCTATCCATGCAACCCTAGTCGAATCCATGGGCTTGGCATGCAGAAAATAACTCTTCAAAGCATTGACCAGTTGACCTAAGCAACGTTCGTAAAGGTGCAGAAACGAAAGAACCCTGCGAATAGATCTATGGTACCCGTTGGAGAAGATAATGATTCATTTGCAAAAGACAACGAAGATATCAAGGGACAACTGTTCGAAATTCCAAAACACTGAATCTATGCAGCAATCATTAGAGTGTGAATTTCTCTTATGAGAACTTCAGCAGCGATGACGAAAAGAGAAAGAGCGATGGACAAACCATTAATTATAATGGAGAACCAATAGCCCGAAATAAGTCTCCGGGCCATGTCAATAAGGGACTCCAGGAACCCGTAAGAAAGAAAAACTCTAATGATGAAAAACAAAGACATGTGATCATATGTTTTCGCCATGTCTAGATTATTCACCATATTGGATCCTCTGGTCTTCCGGTCGATTTGAGAAGTGAAAGCATGCATATTATTGTTGGTTATTGTTTATTGTTATGTCTCATCTATACATGATTATTATGTGTACGACTTCAAATCTTTATCCATTGATAAGTTTAAATTATTATGGTATTATGATTATGATTTTTAGCCTTTTGTAATGACCCGATTTTTTAACCATTTAATTTTGAACATTTAAATTAGTTTTAATTGTTGTATTGGAAATATAAAATGATTTTTATAAGGAATTTATTTATTAAAAACGACGTTTGAATCTGTAAGTTATAATTAAATTTAAAACAAGCTCGTAACATCATAGTAGTTTGTAATGTTGCGTTACGAACTTTAATTGAATATATAAAATCCAATATATGTCAGATTCTTTGAAACAAGCATCGTCCGAATCTATTTAGCTATAATTTTCTAATGAAAGTGAAAAATCAAGATTTCATATTATAGATTATGAGTTATGTCTGAATCCAATTTCTAGAAAGTCCCTATGGAATCGTTTATAAACTATAATGATTTATTTTATAAATAAATCGATTTTAAATAATCCGAACGTCATTGTAATATGAAATATCGAGTTTAAAAATCCAAATATGTTTATTTTAGAGCTATATGATGTTCTATTCAGATATATACGATAATAATAATTTATTATTAAATTGAATTGTTCTTGAATTTATTTATTTTTATGGATATATTTAAGGCTTAAAAATAGCCTTTTTGCAAGCAACCTCGGTTTTCAACAAATCTGACATGACCCGAACTTCCCCGTACAGGAATGCCCGGATTGAATTGAGGACAAGACAAATTAGAACACAAGCAGAAGAACATTTCCTTGCTTATTACAACAATTCCATCATAATACAAGAATGTACAGAGTATGAATAAATATAATACAACAAAAAATATCAGAGATTACAATACATTACATAGCAACGGAAAAATAATACAATACACAACTGAAAGAGATAAACGAATACAGAGCTTTTTGAATATCGTTCCAGCTGTAAACCAGGACCCTGTGAATATAAATCTGCAAAACCAAAACTACTAGCTGCCCGTGTCGAAAATAAGGGCACCCAGAGTTTAGGTTAAAACAATAAACTCCAGGTCAGTTATGTGACTGGCGTGAGAACTAAAATAGTTAATTAAAACTTTACTTTAAATCAGATATATCAAGGGACCACGTCGTATAACACGGAACGGTTTTCCTCCCAGGAATACCAGTGCATATATCAAAACAGCGCAATGCTTTTTGGAAAAATGGAGCTATTATAAGACCCAGGTCCTATCACACAATGCAATGCAAGCCGAGGGAAAGGGTTTTCCATTATAATACCCAAACATGCTCGGTACGTTTAAAACAAATCATTTGATACTATTATAAGTGCATAGTGTATAAAACAACTTCAAATATAAATGTATCAATCCTAGACGGCATGGGTACCTTATATCATGTCGCCAATACTAGGCTCTACAATCAAAATCGCAAAATGTCGTATTGGAAGTTGGATTTCCATCTGTTAACCAAGGCAAGGGATCCTCCTAACCGCTTCGAGACTGTCTAGCCCGAGTCTCAGGAACAGCCGCAACTGCACCTTGGATCTTCAGGGTCGGTCCACCCGATGTGGATTAAAATGCCTGAACAATGCGTTTCCCCGCCCTATGGGGGCATAAATGAGCCTAATTACTCCATCGGTCCCGGATCGACCGATATAACCGAGGTGCTTCACAATCCATCATCCACATAAGTAAAATGCCAGGGCATGTAAAACGCTGACACCACTCCTAGCTAGAAGGAAGTGCATGCCCTCCCTGCAGTCCTCTCCCGTTTCTGGTTCACACCGGGGTGTGAGGCTCGCGAATTAACGCTACACAAAGCTACGCTATATTAAAGCCGTGCTTTGATCATCAACCACAAGACTCTGCTTTTCAACAGAAGCCATGATCATTTGCATCTCAGCATGCCACACAGGCAATTCACGCTATGCAAACAATGTATATCAATCACACAGAATGAAATCTGATGTCAGACAGACATCCATTTCCAAGTCCGTTCTGGGTCTGAACGAAACCGAAGGAACCTTATTCCTCGCATATCCATCGATCTCCAAGTACGCCTGGACGATCACCAACTGATTCTCTCCTCTTGGGTGTACAATCCAATCAAGATCATCAATAACTATCCAAACGATGTGAAGACCTCCGGTCTTCAACCACCGTCTTCATCGTCGACTTATCGTCGATTCAGTTATTCAGAATGGGTATAAACCCGGCCTTTTCGAATAACTCGCGTATATAACAAATAAGTGCCATAAAAACACAACATACGCCTTATTCCAATCCAGAATATTCCTTTATTCAAATATTCTTATACTATGGGAAAGGTTCCCATTAATTTTATCAAAGATAAATTCTTTAAATTTATTCTTTAATCATCTTTTGAATATCAATTCAAACCAGATTATGGTTTATCCAAACTAGTCGGGATTAGCGATCCTTACCGAAGTAATCATTTGTTTTAATTTCCCATTGCCAACCTATTCATCCCATGAAGCAAAACTGGTGGTACTTCATAACTAACACCACGGTGTTATCGGTAAAATTAATTACAATTTCACGTTCAAATCTAATTAAAGATTTAATTATAGCATGGAGCAAAACTGGTGGTACTCCATTTTCGACTATTTCTTGAATTTGATAATTTTAGTTAACAAATTCACCTTTCAATTCTATTTAAAGATTCATTAACACTCTAATTCAGTTTTAATTTCTAAAATTCATTACTTAATGATCTTTCAAAGTTAAGAAATAAATCTTATTTTTAACGGGGTTAAAGAACTAATGTCATTTAAAACACAGTTCACGATAAACCCAAAATTCCATTAACAATGGAACCTTCACAGAAAACAGATCAATATATATGTAATCGATATGAACTTCCATATCCAACCGATAATATAAATGGAATAACGGCAAGGCCTTTTAAATTCCATATATATTAACAGTCTCCCTGTACAGAAGCTCACCTCAGTTATTACCAAACCGATTTCCATTCAATTCCAATTAATTTTATTAAATTGGAAAACTTTACTTTGGAAAATCTCCTTTAAATCTTAACAAAAGATTTATAAATTCCAAATCACATTTCACTGTAAATCGGGTTAAAGAACGAATGCCGTTAAAACACAGTTCACAACAAACCCAGTTCACATTCCATTAATTATTGGGTTAAAGAACAAATGTTATTTAAAACACTGTTCACGATAAAACCAAAATCAATTCCAATTCAATTCCAATTAAATATTAATTAATTGGTATACTTCATTAAATATAAATAAAAAGACTTAATCTTTTTCTCAACTAGGTTTAAGAACAGTGTTAATGAAGACACCATTCACGACAAACCCAAATCCCGTTTGATATTAAATACAAGGCTCTGAATAGAAAATATATCGGCTTATATCCAATATCAAATTCTACGACCCACAAATATCGTATTGGAAATAACGATATAAATATATCTTTCAAATTTCCATAACAATATCTATATAATCACGAAATCCAACATCGAAATATTCCAAAGACAATTTCGATTCAAATCCATTTCCAATTATATATTGGAAATTCCGGTTATTTTTAAAACCATTTCAAATCCACTTTATTTTATTTAAAAATATTTGGATTATAATTCTAGTTCATTTCGATAAAAATCTATTTTTATCTTTTCAAATGTGGGATTTTTCACCCCAATTCTTCCCAAATCATTTCTTATGATTTTACACTAATTATTCATATTTTTAATAATTTTATCAAGGCCCGTACAGTCGATTTTCATAAACGGCCATCGAACTGCACTTACAATGACCTTTACCAAAATTTGATTTGGACATAATTCCAAATCCAACCGTAAGATTTCAAATCTCTAATATTAATTAGAAAGCTCTTTTCGATACGAACCCAACGGTTCCGATTTTAGGAGAATCCGACGGTCGGATCTCCCGTAATGTCCATTCGAAGTCAATGGTAGAAATTCGCGAACTACCGCAGCGCGTTCTATTCAGGCCATTATATATATAATATATATTATATATATTTCTTCAATTTCCTTTTAAAACGTATTTTATAAATCGTTTTAAATTCGTTTTCAAAACGATTTCAACTTCATATTCAATTTCAAATCAAAATTGAATATTCCATATCATCGATATATAAATCATAATATTTTCAAAACATTATATTTTGAAATTAATTCCTTTTCGATATTCATTATAAAAATAAATAAAATCGATATAAATATCGTTCATGTCAAAATGGCGTTAATCTAATCAACACGGCTTTGTATTTTTAAATATATTCGTGTCCATCACAAATCGAATATCAAAATCATATTTTGAATCCTTTCTGAATATTATTTTAAAATATTGATTATTTTAAAATAATCGTTATTTTAAAATATTTATTCTTTCTGAATTGGAATCAGACACAGTCAATTACCATAATGTGATTTATATGGATTTCATACACACAGGTATACAACAACAATCAAACACATTCAACCATCATCCAGAGTGCATTCTACACTGCATAAGCATTAAATATAAATATTTAACGGTTACAACAGCTTGTCAATCAATCGGTCGACATACAACTAATTATTGGGACTAGTGTATGTCATATATCATCCCAATACCCGTGTGGGGTTTGAAACAATCAAACACGGGTTTTACTTGTGCAGTTGGGCGATGTGTAAAATTTATCGTCCCAATCAATATCAGTCAAATGTGTGTACATAAACAAATCGTCCGATTTGTTTATAAATATTTATTTTATTCATATACACGTTAAAAATTATATTTTTAACTATAAAATATTTTTAACTATAAAATATTTTATTCCATTCCACATCACACAATCAATTTTCACAACACATCAATCGAACAAACAAGTCATCCATGGTCTGTGGACGACGGGTGTCAGGTGCTGCTAAGCACCTTCTGCATCCTAGTATATATTTTAACTAGAAATAATATTAAAGTGAGAAGTTCTCACATTTGGGTTCCCACTCCGCCATTCTTTCAAAGCAAGGAAGATGAACACCTCGCCGACTACAACCTTAAACGAACACGATATCCTACATGATTGATTTTTATTAATAACATTCATAAGCTAAAAATCACATTTTTAACTCATTAAAATATTACTTCATATGTATGATAGAAATCGTATTTTTACATAACTAAAAATCGTATCTTTACATTTCTAAAAATCGTATGTTTACATTTCTAAAAATCGTATCTTTACATTTTTCACATATAGAAAAATCCGATCTTTTTACTTCATTCAAATATAGAAAAATCCAATCTTTTTACTTCATTCAAATATAGAAAAATACGATCTTTTTACTTCTTTCAAATATAGAAAAATCCGATCTTTTTACTTCATTCAAATATAGAAAAATCTGATCCTTTTTACTTCATTCAAATATATAAAAATCATAATTTTAAAATATAAAATAATTTCATTACCATTTTAAAAATCATTTCTTTGTATCAATGAAAATTATAACTTTATATTTAAAAGTCAGATCTTTATCATGTTAGAATATATATAAAAATCTAAACTTTATCATGTTATTACATATGTAAAAGTGAATATTAGGCTCACATGCCTATTTTGAAACTTAATTAGGCTCACATCCGGTCATAAACTTAATATAAATTAGGTCCCTGTTTTCAAAACTTATAAAATAATAATTAAAAAATAAAAAAATTCGTAAATTAGTAATAAAATATATTATGCATTATACAAAAAATTCAGTTAAAAGAACAACAAAAATAATGTCAAAAAGAAGAAAACAACAAAAAACAGAAAAAACTGCAGTTAAATGTATAATATTATGCACGTTTTCGATTTTATTGCATGCATATGTGCAATTATTGCAGTTCTTCCAGCGCATAGATTTAAGTTAATATTTCAGTTCATTTTTATTTTCATCCAAATGTGCAAATTTCTCAGAAAGCATGCACACATGTGTGCAACATTTTTACAGGATAACACACTGGCTAAAAGTAGGGACCTAATTTATATATAAAAAAAAAGTTTTGAAAATTTTAAACCCGTCCCCTATTTTATTACTTCCGCCTTTTTTTTTAAAAAAAAATGTGCTTTCGTTCATAAAAAAAAATCTAAAATCTGGAAATAATGTCAGGATTGTACGGAAATAAAAAAAAAACAGTTGCATACATTTATGCAATTATTACTGATAATTGCATATATGTATGCAACTTTTCCGTAAGCTGTGTTCGGATTAAAATCTGAAAATAAACCTGCACAAATGTGTGCAAGTATTTGAAATATTTGCACACATGTATGCACGTATTTGCATGAAGAAAAATCAACGAAGATGAATGTAGCGAAAATAAGCACGGATGTATGCAGGAAAATGATATATATGCATACTATTATGCATTTAACTGGAAATTTTGTTTTTTTCTGTTTTTATTTTTATTTTTGACGCCTTGTTTGATGATTTTTTGTTCTGAATTTTTTAGCGTTTACATGTTTTATTTAAATACGAATTTACATTATTTTTTTATATTTTTTTATATTTTTTTGATGAATTTTCAGAAAATAGGGACCTAATTTACAATAAGTTTATGACCGGGTTTTTTTTTTCTATTTTGAAACTATAACAGGGACCTGTAAAAAACGCAACCTATGTAAAAACTGATTCAAAATCAACGCCTTTTAATTAGCTAAGCTTATTGTTTTAAAATACATTCAAATAAACACTTGCGGCGATGTTTTGGGGGTCTTGCTCGTTCGTTCGGAGGGGGGTTTCATCAGACCGCGGCGGTGCCAGGGGATCCACGGCGGCGGGCTTCTACAGGGTGGCGGGCTAGGGTTTGGGCGCGGCTCAATTTGGGGGTTAGGCGTGAGGGTTTCAAGAGAAGAGGGAGGGAGGAGTGGAGAACGAAGCGAAGGTGGTGATGGGGTTTGGAAGGCGGCGGCGGTGGCCAACGCGAGGGGTGGAGGGTCGAACGCCTGAAGCGACGACGACTTCAGAGGCATGGCGACGGGATTTTTTTTTGAGAAAGGGAGCTCTAGGAGTTTGGTTGATTAACGGGATTGAGTAATAAGGGTTTTGACCGAGAAAATAGTATATATATATATATTATTATTATTATTTTAATCCGTTAAATATTTGCTCGTTGATACAAACTTCAAATCGAACCCAACGACTGTCGCCCCTATCTAATTACCCCCATTCCAAACACAATGGGATATGTTTCATAAACCAATTCGGCTGTTACGATCAGTTTTCGCTGAAATTAAAGTATAAATCATTATATTGAATTTTAAACGTACATTTCAATTTATCGAGGCCACATACGGACTCTAAAAATTCCCAAAAAATATTTCTATCTTTATATTGACGATATGGTCCTAACAAAACTAATTTCGTCAAATTTGAAGACCGTTTGAAAAATGCCCATTTTCTGGTCGATCCAAATTGACTGAAACTGTCAAAACACGTTTTACTTCCCCACGCTCACATATTGATTCAGAAAATTACGAATTTTGGAATCTAGCTATCACAACAAGGAATTTCGCTTGATCCTAATCAGTCGTTAAACCGAACAAGACTGTTGATTACTTTGAGAACACGAAAAATTGGAACGCAAACAGAAGAACATTTCATTGTTAATTACAACAATTCCATCAGAATACAAGAATATACAGAGTATAAATCAATATTACACATTCACTAAATATCAGAGATTACAATACATTACATAGCAGCGGAAAATATAAAAAAACACAACTAGAAGTAATACACGGATACAGAGCTTTCCGAGTATCGTTCCAGCTGTAAATCAGGATTCTGTGAATATAAATCTACAAAACCAAAACTACTAGCTGCCCGTGTCAAAATAAGGGCACCCAGAGTTTAGGTTAAAACAATAAACTCCAGGTCTGTCATGCGACTGGTGTGAGAACTAAAACAGTTATTAATCTTTATTTTAAAGTTCGGTAAATCAAGGGACCACGCCGTATAACACGGAACGGGTTTCCTCCCAAGAATACCAGTGCACAAAACAACAGCGCAATGCTAAATAAAGAACAGTGAAGCTATTATAAGACTCAGGTCCCATCACACAATGCAACACAAGCCGGAGGATAGGGTTTTACCTTATAATAGCCAAAGAATGCTTGATACGCTAAATCTCATCTTTTATTATTACTATAAGTGTATAGTGTCAAAAACAATTTCAATCATAAGTATCAATCATAGACGGCATGGGTACCATATATCATGTCGTCATACTAGGTTCTACAATTAAAACCGCAAAATCACGTATTGGAAATTGGATTTCCATCTACGAACCAAGGCAAGGGATCATCCTCTACCGATTCGAGACAATCTAGCCTACCATGTCTCAGGACCCAGACTCAGGTGGGCCCTTGGATCGTCAGGGCCGGTCCACCGATGTGGATTAAAATTCCTGAACACTGCGTTTCCCCTCCCTATGGGGTGTAAGTTTTTATTTCCGCTATGAAATTTCAATTTTTCGGATTCGTTGGAAAGATGTTCTCAAATAGATTCTAATATTTTTGATTTCGTTGAAATCCGGTTTATTTTGCACCCGGTACATTCATTTGAACTTTGAAATCGAATTTTCGAACTACCGCGCCCTTTTCAATTCCTTTTATAATTAAAATAAAATATTTATATGTGAAAATTAGGGACACATCCCTAAAACCAAAGTTAATTCATGCCACGTCCCCCCTCTTTTTTTATATGTTTCTGGTCCCTAAAATTAGATGCCGCCCAAAAATTTTGGTCCAATCGCCTGCTCCTCAAGTCCCCTTCACCTTTTTCAATTTCTGGCAAAAAAAATAAAATGCGCTCATGCATAAAAAAATATTCTAAATTCTGGAAATAATCCCAGGAGCCCACGCAAACAGAAAAAAAAAAGTTGCATACATGTATGCAACCATTACTGATAGTTGCATACATGTATGCAAGTTTTTAAATACACATGCAAAAAAGATCCGCAAGCCGGCTGAATAATTGCATACAAGTATGTTGTTATTCAAAATAGCTGCATACTTGTATGCAGTAATGCGTTGAAAGCCGAAGGCGTGACAATATGTGCATACTTGAATGCATATTTTCTGCATAACTGCATACTCGTATGCACATATGCAAGCATGCGTGCTTTCCATGCAGAAATCGAATAGATGCATGAAATCATGCATGTATTTCGGAAAATCTGCATACATGTATGAATATATGCTGCTGTATGATGCGGAATTGAAATAGATGCATACATGTATGCAACTATTTGAAATATGTGCATGTTTTACTGCATTTTTTGCTATTTTGTGTATTTTTTGATTTTGACGTGTTTGTTGATTGATTTTCCACTTGATTTTTTTGGCGTGAACATGTTTTATTTAATTATGAATTTACGTGATTTTTTTATATTTTTTTAATGAATTTTTAAAAAATAGGGACCTAATTAACATGAAAAGTTGGACTGGATGTGAGCCTAATTTTGAAACTTAATAGGGACCTGTGACAAACGGACCCTATTTATATTCTAACGACGATCTATATAAATATATATATATTCGAATTCTATTCAAAATAAATTTTTCGTCATTATTATTTGAAATAATTCATTTTAAATATTCAAAATTCATCAAAATTGCCAAAATAAAATTTTTAAATTGGCTCGGATTTTCCGAGTTATTACACTAGCAATAACTTGACATCCCGGATCCAGCAAAAGTGGTTTCGTCGAAAACGGAGGTCGTTTGCAAAATGGCTATTTTTTAGGGTAAGAATTCCATAGCGACTATTCTGAATTTTCAACTGGGCATAACTTTTTATTCCCGCTATGAAATTTCAATTTTTCGGATTTGTTGGAAAGATATTCTCAAATAGATTCAAAAATTTTTGGTTTTGCTAAAATCCGGTTTATTTTGAATCCTGTACATTCATTTGAAATTTGAAATCAATTTTCAAACTACCGCGCCATTTTCTATTCCTTTTATAACTTAAAATAAATATTTATTTTCTAACGTCGATTCAAATAAATATTTACGTTCTAATTCTATTCAAAACAAATTTCCCGTCATTATTATTTAAATATTCAAAATTCATTAAAATTGCCAAAATAAAAATTTTAAATTGGTTCGGATTTTCCGGGTTGTTACAATCTCCCCCACTTAAAATCTTTTCGTCCCCGAAAAGGAACGAAGCTGAAAGTTGTTTAACTAACTAGCTCAACTTTCATTATTTTCGTTATGGCTTATGTTCTTCAACTTTTCAGTTTCTAAGAACTTTTCAAATTTTCAAAAATTTTGCTAACACCCTAAATTTTCGTAA
Source organism: Allium sativum (assembly GCA_030737875.1). Classification (NCBI taxonomy): domain Eukaryota; kingdom Viridiplantae; phylum Streptophyta; class Magnoliopsida; order Asparagales; family Amaryllidaceae; genus Allium; species Allium sativum. The sequence goes on along the minus strand of CM060927.1, from coordinate 80,216,861 downwards.
AATTTCGCCATAACCTCCTTTGTACGAGAGCCCCTGGAAAGTCCCGAAATTACCATACATGCCTCTCCAATCCAAAAAGAAAAAGAAACAGCCAAGCGTCTCATAAAATCATCAAAAACCCCAAGAAATACAATAAACATGTACCTATTTGTTGGGAAAACAATTTAATTCCTCTGCTCTAGCCTGCTTGCTATGACATGTTCAACGTATACACATGTATATGCATGCAATTTCAAACAATTTTCAATACAGTTCAATATTTGATATAATTTGGCCTAAATTTACCTTTCTTTCATATGTTAGTTTAAACGAATAATCACATAACACAATCAACAATTAGCAATCAATTAGTTGATTATCTTTTCAAAATCATAACTTTGATACATAGTCCAAAAATCAGATTTTTGATGCCAAATCACAACAATAAACCCTATCTAGTTTTGGTTCTCACACCAGCCAATTGGAAATATATAGAAATCCCACTTTCGAAACCCGAACATAAATGCTGATGATGCCCGAGCAATCATCAGAATCATCTCCGAGCGACTAGAGTGTGACTCTATATCTATCCAGTATATTAAAACTTCGAATATACGTTTGCAAGGCGTATATGCAAAATCTTTATATATTGGATTGTCCAAATCAATTTAAATATATATTCAAATACGTAAAATAATGTTTAAATTTTCAAAACAAAGTTTGTTTTCAATTTTATTTTTTTATAACACTACTATTCACACTCGTTCTTGGATACTACCGATCCAATCTCTAACGAGTCATTCTCATTGGATATTACTAATCTAATCTCTGATGAATTCTTTCGTTTGGTTCTAACGTGTCTTGTTCTCCGAGCTCTGTAAACCAGAGCTCTGATACCAACTGACATGACCCGAATTTCCCCGTAAAGGAAAGCCCGGATTGAATTGAGGACAAGACAAATTAGAACACAAACAGAAGAACAGTTCCTTTCTTATTACAACAATTCCATCAGAATACAAGAATATACAGAGTATGAATAAATATAATACAATAGAAAAATATCAGATATTACAATACATTACATAACAGCTGAAAAATAATACAATACACAACTGAGAGAGATAAACGGATACAGTGCTTTCCGAATATTGTTCCAGCTGTAAACCAGGATCCTGTGAATATAAATCTGCAAAACCAAAACTACTAGCTGCCCGTGTCGAAAATAAGGGAACCCAGAGTTTAGGTTAAAATAATAAACTCCAGGTCAGTCATGTGACTGGTGTGAGAACAAAAACAGTTATTTAAAACTTTACTTTAAATCAGATATATCAAGGGACCACACCGTATAACACGAAACAGGTTTCCTCCCAAGAATCCCTGTGCATATATCAAAACAGCGCAATGCTTTTTGAAAAAATGAAGCTATTATAAGACCTAGGTCCAATCACACAATGCAACGCAAGCCGGGGGATAGGGTTTTCCTTATAATATCCAAACATGCTTGGTACGTTTAAAACAAATCATTTGATACTACTATAAGTGCATAGTGTATAAAACAACTTCAAATATAAATGTATCAATCCTAGACGGCATGGGTACCATATATCATGTCGCTAATACTAGGCTCTACAATCAAAATCGCAAAAGGTCGTATTGGAAGTTGGATTTCCATCTGTGAACCAAGGCAAGGGATCTTCCTTACCGCTTCGAGACTGTCTAGCCCGAGTCTCAGGAACAGCTGCAACTGCAGTCCTCTCCCGTTTCTGGTTCACACCGGGGTGTGAGGCTCGCGAATTAACGCTACACAAAGCTACGTTATATTAAAGCCGTGCTTTGATCATCAATCACAAGACTCTGCTTTTCAACAGAAGCCTTGATCATTTGCATCTCAGCATGCCACACAGGCAATTCACGCTATGCAACCGATGTATATCAATCACACAGAATGAAATCCGATGTCAGACACACATTCATTTACAAGTCCGTTCTGGGCCTGAACGAAACTGGAGGAACCTTGTTCCTCGCATATCCATCGATCTCCAAGTACATCTGGACGATCAACAACTGATTCCCTCCTCTTGGGTGTATAGCCCAATCAAGATCATCAGTAATGGGTATAAACACGGCCTTTCCGAATAACTCGCGTATATAACAAATAAGTGCTATAAAAACACAACATATGCCTTATTCCAATCCAGAATTATCCTTTATTCATGTATTCTTATACTTCGGGAAAGGTTCCAATTAATTTTATCAAAGATTAATTCTTTAAATTTATTCTTTAATCTTCTTTTGAATATCAATTCAAACCAGATTATGGTTTATCCAAACTAGTCGGGATTAGCGATCCTTACCGAAGTAATCATTTGTTTTAATTTCCCAATCCCAACCTATTCATCCCATTAAGCAAAACTGGTGATACTTCATAACAAACACCACGATGTTATCGGTAAAATTAATTATCATTTCACATTCAAATCTAATTAAAGATTTAACTATCGCCTGGAGCAATACTGGTGGTACTCCATTTACGACTATTTCTTGAATTTGATAATTTTAGCTATCAAATTCACCTTTCAATTCTATTTAAAGATTCATTAAAACTCTAATTCAGTTTTAATTTCTAAAAATCATTACTTAATGATCTTTCAAAGTTAAGAAATAAATCTTATCTTTAACGGGGTTAAAGAACTAATGTCATCTAAAACACAGTTCACGATAAACCCAAAATTCCATTAACAATGGAACCTTCACGGAAAACAGATCAGTACATATATAATCGTTATGAACTTCCATATCCAACCGATAATATAAATGGAATAATGGCAAGGCCTTTTAAATTCCATATATATTAACAGTCTCCCTCTACAGAAGCTCACCTCGATTATTACCAAACCGAATTCCATTCAATTCCAATTTATTTTATTAAATTGGAAAACTTTACTTTGGAAAATCTCCTTTAGATCTTAACAAAAGATTTATAAATTCCAAATCACATTTCACTAGTAAATCGGGTTAAAGAACGAATGTCGTTAAAACACAGTTCACAACAAACCCAATTCACATTTCATTAATTATCGGGTTAAAGAACAAATGTTATTTAAAAAACCGTTCACGATAAACCCAAAAATCAATTCCAGTTCAATTCCAATTAAATATTAATTAATTGGTATACTTCATTAAATCTAAATAAAAAGATTTAATCTTTTTCTCAACTGGGTTTAAGAACAGTGTTAATGAAGCCACCATTCACGACAAACCCAAATCCCATTTGATATTAAATACAAGGCTCTGAATAGAAAATTTATCGGCTTATATTCAATATCAAATTCTACGACCTACAAATATCTTATTGGAAATAACGATATAAATATATCTTTCAAATTTCCATAACAATATCTGTACAATAACGAAATCCAACATCGAAATATTCTAAAGACAATTTCGATTCAAATCCATTTCCAATTTATATATTGGAAATTCTGGTTATTTTTAGAACCATTTCAAATCCACTTTATTTTATTTAAAAATATTTGGATTATATTCTAGTTCATAACTATTTCATTTCAATAAAAATCTAGTTTATCTTTTCAAATATGGGATTTTTCACCCCAATTCTTCCCAAATCATTTCTTATAATTTTACACTAATTATTGATATTTTAATAATTTTCTCAAGGCCCGTACAGTCGATTTCCAAAAACGGCCATCGAACTGCACTTAAAGCTACCTTTTCCAAATTTTATTTGGACAAAATTCCAAATCCAACCATTAGATTTAAAATCTCTAATATTCGTTAGAAAGCTCTTTTTGATCTGAACCCAACGGTTCCAGTTTTAGGAGAATCCGACGGTCGGGTCTCCCGTAATGTCCATTCGAAGTCAATGGTCGAAATTCGCGAACTGCCGCAGTGCGGCGCGTTCTATTCAGGCCATTATATATATATATATAATATATTATATATATTTCGTCAATTTCCTATTAAAACATATTTTATAAATCGTTTTAAATTCGTTTTCAAAACGATTTCAACTTCATATTCAATTTCAAATCAAAATTGAATATTCCATATCATCGATATATAAATGATAATATTTTCAAAACATTATATTTTGAAATCAATTCCTTTTCGATATTCATTATAAAATGAATAAAATCGATATAAATATTGTTCATGTCAAAATGGCATTAATCTAATCCACACGGCTTTATATTTTTAAATATATTAGTGTCCATCCCAAATCGGACATCAAAATCATATTTTGATTCTTTTCTGAATATTATTTTAAAATATTCATTATTTTAAAATAATCGTTATTTTAAAATATTTATTCTTTCTGAACTGGAATCAGACATAGTCAATTACCATATAATGTGATTTATATGGATATCATACACACTGGTATACAACAACAATCAAACGCATTCAACCATCATCTAGAGTGCATTCTACGCTGCATAAGCATTAAATATAAATATTTAACGCTTACAACAGCCTGTCAATCAATCGATCGATATACAACTAATTATTGGGACTAGTGTATGTCATATATCATCCCAATACCCGTGTGGAGTTTCAAACAATCAAACACAGGTTTTATTTATGCAGTTGGGCGATGTGTAAAATTTATCGTCCCAGTCAATATCAGTCAAATGTGTGTACAGAAACAAATCCTCCGATTTGTTTATAAATATTTATTTTATTCATATACACGTTAAAAACTATATTTTTAACTATAAAATATTTTATTCCATTCCAGATCACACAATCAATTTTCACAACACATCAATCGAAAAAACAAAACATCCATGGTATGTGGACGACGGGTGTCGGGTGCTGCTAAGCACCGTCTGCATCCTAGTATTTATTTTAACTAGAAATAAAATTAAAGTGAGAAGTTCTCACATTTGGGTTCCCACTCCGCCATTCTTTCAAAGCAAGGAAGATGAACACCTCGCCGACTACAACCTTAAATGAACACGATATTCTACATGATTGATTTTTATTAATAACATTCATGAGCTAAAAGTCACATTTTTAACTCATTAAAATATTACTTCATATATACGATAGAAATCGTATTTTTACATAACTAAAAATCGTATCTTTACATTTATAAAAATCGTATCTTTACATTTCTAAAATTCCCATCTTTACATTTCTAAAAATCGTATCTTTACATTTTTCACATATGGAAAAATCCGATCTTTTTACTTCATTCAAATATAGAAAAATCCGATCTTTTTACTTCATTCAAATATAGAAAAATCCGATCTTTTTACTTCATTAAAATATAGAAAAATCCGATCTTTTCACTTCATTCAAATATATAAAATCATATTTTTAAAATCTAAAATAATTTCATTACCATTTTAAAAATCATTTCTTTGTATCAATGAAAATTATAACTTTATATTTAAAAGTCGGATCTTTATCATGTTAGAATATATATAAAAATCTAAACTTTATCATATTATTAAATATGTAAAAACTGATTCAAAATCAACCTCTTTTAATTAGCTAAGCTTATTATTTTAAAATACATTCAAATAATCAATTTACGAATTTAATATTCAAAATTTTGTTATTTTTCCAAACGGACCGAGATTTCTACAAAACAAGTTTCATTGGGTCCGGAATGTCGAATTGTAGCTGGATGTCCATTTTTAATGCAATCGGATTTCGTTTTTGAGCATACAAATTTTTAATTGATAAAAGGAAATGGTGATAGGCATGAATTTATAAGAATAAATAAAATATTCAATAATAATTTTTTTTGTAAAACTAACCCATTCCCAATCCTTAATTCCCAAAATAATTCTTCACATCTCTTTTTCTAGTGATTCGAGATTCTTCATAAAATCGTGTAAATTGATTTATTCAATAAAAATCGATGATTATGGATTCGTTGAATTTCTCTACTCGCAAGCTTCAATCTCGCCTAAGTTTTATATGGTTCGATCGATATTATTTTCGTTGGGTTTTAGGGAAGCAACATTAGGGCTTTGATTTGAGGCAAGCGGGTTTTTATCGTGGAGATTGTGTGGTGTAGTGGGGATCACGGGTGAAGGAGCACCTTGCGTGCAACTTTGGTTGATGCGGTGAGTATAAGTGTCGCATGTTTTCTAGAAGGGTACTGTAGATGGCACAGACGCGATGAACATGGAGCAAGAAATTAGTGAATCTCCTTTGGCATGGGGTGGCGTAGCTCGAGTTGAGGAGAAGAGCAGTTACGTCTACTTGCAATTTTATGAAGGATGTTGATCGGTAGAGGGAGAGTGAGGGCATGTGTTTGGTTCAAATGAAGGAGTGGTGGGTTTCGAACAACATAAATGAGAGGGAAAGGCTATGAAACGTTAATGAAGGTGGTTTAAAAAGTAATTAAACAATAAATTATGTTAATTATTATTTAATTCAATTATGTTGTCACAATCATAACTTATTCATATGTCAATAGAATTAGACGGAACCGATCATGTTGAAATCATAGCGACGGTGGCTACGTTGTGGAAATAATTTCGTTGAAAATAGGGCTACTGGAATTTCGTAATAAAATCAAATGCCTGTTTGATTTAAAACGAAACGAAGGCAGAATCATCAATAGCAAACTATGTGAGTAAAGTCACAAACTTTGGCTCGTCTATATTTTATATAAACGAGTTTAAAATTAAAATATAGTAATTTTATGTTGTGTGATGGTTGTTTGGACGAATGGTTGATAAATTGGTTGAAATATTTGATATAGTTATATATATAAATCATTGTTTCAATATTGATTTTGTTTACTATGATATCCCGTATTTGAGTGAAACTGATGTTATTTACGTTGATTAACATATGTGGGTGCAAGTAAATTGGTTGGAGGGATCCAACTGTATTCCTCAACAATATATTACTGTTTTTTTAGCAAGGCTATGCCGGTTTTATTGTGGCCGTACCGCTTCCATTAAAAAGTAATGAAAACTTGCTGGCTTGAAGTGTCCAGCTCATTGTACAGTACGAAACAGGAGTGAAGCAAAGTTGTTTCAGCTACTAAAAAAAACCTAACATCTAATATCCATTGGCTGAGGAGGAAGAAGAAGATGATGGTGTAGATGCAGAAGATGAGAAAGAAGATCTAGGGCCTATGTGATTCAGTAATGTAGCAAAGAGACCAGAGAGGTTAGGCAGATAACTAGCATGGTTTGAATCATATAAAAATTTCTTATCCTAAGTCTCATCAGTTAGGATTGCATGATTAAACTCCCCATAAACACAATCAACATAAAGTTTCAAATCTGTACCATCATCAAAATAATGCAAGCACCTAACATCAACATACTCATCAACTGCACCATTCTCAACAAAAATATATTACACCTTATGAAAGGGATCGTATCGCATATCAGAACCTAGGTGCTACCAGGATTTCTCGTGATCATTCCATATAACTACACTATTAACTTACTTCTCGGCGATTTCTGACTGTCTATTTGGAGAAGCGAAACTGTCGACTTCAACAATAGGCTCAGTTACCGCCTTGAGTTTTGGAGCCCAAACATGAGGAGGAGGTTTCTGTAGAAATCGTATCCTAGATAGGACTATTAGCAGGCCGTTTGCAAGCATCAAATAAATGCCCAAAAGATTGGCAATTAGTACGTATTGCAGGCTGCCAGGTGTAATGAACATCAACGAATGTATCGAAGCCATCAATGGAAACTTTAACTTTATTTGGAAATGGCTTTGTAATGACCGCTTTGCTCTTTATGCATGCCTTCTAATTGGATTTGACCCATATGATCGCCGTCTAATGATGAACAAAAAGTATTTACATTAACGAGATGTGTGCTAATACAATTACCAACTGAAGACACATGTCTAAGGACGGTAGAAAATGACAGTAATATCACATAAGCCAATCAATATTTTATGCAACAACATCTTGAATAATTATCTGTGTGCGAAGCACGGGTCATTTATTAGTGTATATTTAAGTTAGAAAAAATATGGGTACACCGTTACATAGTACTTCGTTATATACGAGCCATAATGAAAAAAGTAAAAGTACCTTTGTGTTGAGCAATGTGTCGTGATCCCAAAAATATAAAAATATAGACAAATTAACTTATTTTGTGAAATCCCAACATACTGATATATAACGAATCATGTATGTTCAACTGAAGTTGAAAACGTAAAATTACGAACTACCACGACATTACGGACTCGTTTTTAAATATAATTATAAATTATACGCTCAAACTTCATTTTTAATAAATAAATTCCTTATAAAATATTTTTAAATTATTAATACACATTTAAAATCAATTTAAATGTTTTAAAATAACGGCTAAAAATCCGGGTCGTTACATTCCTTCCCCCTTAAATAATTTCGTCCTCGAAATTGCTAAGCGGTAAAAATGTTATAACCCTAACTCCTCATAACCTACTTAGTTGAAATCTTATATTCCATATCTTCACAACCCTGTTCTTACCCGACCTTCGAATCCTCATATCAATAATCAACCATTCATAATGCATTCCGAATGATCAGTTGTAACACCCCACCTCCGTTAAGGGTCACTCACAAAGGGAATGCCTTAACTTTGATGAAGCGTTTTAGTACACAGAACGGAAATTTCCAAGACAGATAAAACAGTACTTGAAAATTTTATAACTTTATTACAACAGAAACTGAAATAAGTTTGGTTACATCTTTTCAAATCACAATATCAGAATTCAAGTACAAAATATCGGCCTTGTACAAAAGCCTTCAGAATGCATAGTTTTTTTTTAAGTCATAATCCCCAACATAAATTGCCATGGAAAGATAGAGCCAAAGCCAAGCGATACTTCAAGTAGAGAAAATCCGAATCAAGCTCCTAGATTTCCACCCTACAAACCTGGGAGGGGGGAACGAAGAAAAGGGGCGAAAACAAGCAAGGTCAGACATAAAGTTTGGCAAGTCCACCCCAATAGACGGTACCACGCAGAAACAGACAGGTGTTACCACCCAACAGAAACAGACGGTACCCCACAGAACAGATAGAACTAAGTGCACCCTAAATCCTACCCCACGCGATCGGCTCCCTAATACATAAATACCCTGTGCTAGCCCTACAAAAGGGTGTATCATTCCCTAAAGTGGCAACCATTGAATGACACATACCTATTTACAGATGTCACGACGTCTTACTTCCTCAGAGGCAGACCGGGATCCATGCACACACATGACCCGGTTGGAACGCATCATCAACATCCCTCGCCATTATCAGAATGAACCGCTTATAATTAGTTCAGTAAGCGTGCCCAGACCCTACCTACTGTTGGGTCATAATTTTGATACCAGAAAGGGTTACTGACTAATATGAGTCCTAAACAACAGATGACACAAGTATTTTCCCTCCTAACCTTGTGTCCCCAGACAAACAGATTTCAGATTAACAAGTTTTCAGACATACAGAGTTCAAGTCAACTAGTTCGCAGATCAGAAAATCAAGTTAACAGGTATTCAGACTAACGGATCAGATGTACGGTTTTAACAGATTTACAGATTGTCTAACTTTGTATTGGGCCTACAGATTCAAGAAACAGGTTTATTAAATTCATCTGTCCAATTGGTTTAGCCTTATCCACCCAACACGTTTTAGACATCATATTTATCTCAGATTTGCATTAATTAAATATTAATGCACAGACCTCTCACATTAGGTCGGTAGCTTGTGGCTGCTGGATATGCCGGGCGGTTCCGGGCAGACTTCTGCCACAAGCCAGACCTAACCTCGTGTCTAAGCATATTTTAGTTATGCCTACGACCTCTCACATTAGACTAGCAGTTTGCAGTTGCTAGTTAAGCCGGTTGGTTCCGGGTAGGCTTCCACCGCAAATGGAGTCTAACCTCGTGTCATAGCCACTTTATTCCGTTACAGAAAATGTCAGACTAATTATGTTCATTTAACAGATTTGACTTCTTTTCAAGTCGCAGCAGATTAATCAAATTAACATGTTTTACTTAGTCTTCGATTGAGCCTACGGATTTTCATAAACAAATTACAATCATTCAGCTTTTCAATAGATTTAACAGCTCAGGCGGTTTAACAAATTTAGCAGATTAGGCAACTCAACAGATTTAGCAGATTGGGCATAATTAGCAGATTAGGCGATTCAACGTATTTAACAGTTTAGGCAATTCAACAGATTAAACAGGTAACAGATTAGGCAAATTTAACATATTAAGCAGATAGCATTCGTTAAAGTCCTATTCACATATCCTGCCTAATTCATAAAGTAAACCTAAACTTATATGCCCAAATTATGGTCATAATCCACCACGTAACATATATCCCAAATTTTAATTAAACTTGCATAGTTCAGAATATTCTCCAAAGGCCCTAATCGTGGTTCACATATAAATTATGCCAAATATAGCCATTGATTACAATGCATGTCACATATCCAAAACCCACTTTTAGGCGTATTCACATTAATGGTTATCCTATTTAATATAGGTCTTTACGCCTAAGTTATATAAAATAATTCTCCCTCTTCTAAATTTCAGACTATAATACATAAAGTATGTCCAGATCTAGAATTAAAACTTATGTCCTTTATGTTCTAAGTCATAAACAATCTCATATAATATGCCTCCAATTTATGACCTGAATTACAACACGTGCTATGCATCTAAATCAATTACTTATTTACAGTTAAATTTTTACGCCCAAATCCCAAGTCATATGTCCAATATTCTTCTATGCCTCAAGTCATATGTTCAATACACTTTACGTTTTGAACATGTCCAGTCATATGTCTCAGATTTATGTTCTAGCTACAGCCTATATTCTTTCCTCAAATCAGTCACAGATCAGTCATGCCTAATTTATGCATCATTCATTATTTGCCCCAAAAGTTTAGCATTCGTGCGTCAATCTCTTATGAGATTTGGCTCAGGCTCGTGGTAGCCTGGCTATAGAACAGAAAGAAGAGAGAGATACATAATAGTTACAATAGGATAGATCTAAACAGAACAGAATATGCATAACCTCAGATTCAGAGTTACAACCATGTCACGATCATAATTAAAATTCATATCTAAAAATAACTGTACTTGCCTTGGTTGGATTATAGAAGAAGAGTTGCAGTTGTTCTCTTTTTAATCTTATTCGGATTTGGAAGAAGATGCACTAGTTCTAGTTTTGATTCCAGCAGAGAGATGCACTAGTTCTAGTTTTGATTCTAGCAGAGTAGCGACACCATTATTTTATTTATTTATTTCTAATATTTTAGAGGCAACATAAGGAGAGAAGAATGGTGTAAAGAGAATGGGGCTAGGGGCTGTTTATATAGGATTAGGCGGACGAATCTAGACTGAAAACGGGGCCAGATACATCATAATGAACCCAGGCTCAAAACTGGGTTCGGGCACCAGGTCGACCCCCAGGTCGACCATAAGGTCGACCTGGTCCCTAGGAGGTCGACCATAGTGTCGACCCCCAGGTCGACCTGGTCTTGGGCCGGAAAATTCCCGCCCAGTCTGCTCTGGGGTTTGAATTCGAATTTCGAATTCGAATTTCGAGTTGTTTTCAATCCTGAAAATTCCTGAAACTTCGGACGGTCATATCTCCCTCATACGGACTCCGTTTCTCGAAAACTCGGACTCGTTTCCAAGCAGAATTTCGAGACGAACGCAATGGCGCAACCCATTTCCCCTGATTCTTATTTTAAAAATTAATTATTCTTTGATTTGTTACTTATACGTTCATAGAAAATACGGGGTGTTACATTCTCCCCTCCTTAAAGGATTTCGTCCCCGAAATCTTCAAGTTAAGAAGAATATATCCTAACATCCAGCCATCTACTCAACCATCATCCACAAGCATCCATTGTCCTTAGAAAACTTCTAATGTTGTATGAACATATGCAAAAGTGTGTGTATATGTTCCTTATCTAATGCAAAGATCAGGCGGTCTACTGATTCAGTTGACCTCCTTAATGCGAATTATGTCAGTGCCATGAGTCCCATATGCATGCAATTTTCCTATTTGATACATATCATTTCTATATGAGTGCACAACCGTTCATTCATATGCAACATCCATGTGCTAAGTCAACCATTTTGCATCCATAAAAAAATGCACACATATCCATATGCAGTATGAGAGTGTTTTTGAGCCAATCTAGTGCCTAGTGTGTGTATATGCATCCACGAGCAATCACTAACAACCACTTGCATTCACTTGCAACCATCAAACATAACATGTCTCAAACACATGTTTACACCCATTAGTTTCTACCTAAAGGTCGAAGGATAAAGTTGAGTGATAGAAGCAAGTATAATTAAAACTAAAGCTAGGTTTCCCTTAGACATCGATTTAAGAGAATGACTCCCTAAGTATCAACCACGAAGATCAACATCAGATTAATACTCATAGAATCACTCCATTAAACAAATGCCCAACTGGAAATCTATTTCTCACTTTGAGTAAAAACTCCTATCCTTTTCAGGAACTTACAGACTACTGATACAGATCAGATTACCAAATGATTCTTAGGAAATAAAGCATGATAAAAACTCAGAATGTATGCATCATGGTCAACTTAACGCCCAACACAGATGCCCTCAAACTCCAACTTATCACAAACAGATGATTCATAACCCTCATGGGGTCTGAGACTATAACGGAACCAGAAACAATACTAGTATTAAAGTGCAGAGTATCGATTACAGAATCAAAATGCCAGAATCAGAAAAGAGTTTTAACTCAACAATCAGATAAAGAAATTGAACCTCCTACAGAAAGTTTTCCTATTTCTTTCCTATCCACTAGCCTCGAGAGTGTTCGTCTGCCCTCCAGAAGTTGGTTCTGCCCTCTGCCCTTGCCCTCGTTTCCTCGGGCAGTCCCTAGTGAAGTGTCCCATCTCACCATAGTTGAAGCAAGTGCCCTTTCTTTTTCTTCAATCCTTGTTCAGATGAGTCGAGCTTCCACAAGTAAAGCACTTTTCTCCTTCTTATCTTCAGACTTCTCATCCTTCTTTTGTGTTTCCTTTTTGGGCCATGCTTTCTTGTTCTGTGTTTCTTCCTTCTTTGTCTCTTTCTTGCCCTTGTCTTCCTCGTGCAGTAGTGCCATGTCCACCAATCTCTCGTAAGTCGCTCCCATGGGTACATGGGTCATGGCTAGGCTGTGCAGTGGCTCGTTCAATCCTTTAACAAAGCGGAGAGCCTTTTTATGCTGAGTGTTGACTAAATCCAGTCTGAACCTAGCTAGTTGGTTGAACTGATTGACGTATTCCTTGACCGTCATACTTTCTTGCTTAAGAGATAAGAACTTTTCCAGTTGTAGACTTCATTCAGCTTGCGAGAGGAATTTCGTCTCAAACCTTGTTCTGAAATCCATCCATGTTTCAACCGGCCTCTCGGCGTTAGTGACTTCCCACCAATAGGAAGCTTCGTCTTTGAGCAACCATACCGCCAACTGTACCTTCTGCCTATCATCCACCTCGAAGATAACGAACAGATCCTTAGTTTCTTTGAGCCAGTTCCTCGCTTCTACGAATGATTCAATTCCCTTGAAATCCTTCCCACCCATGGCCCTAAAATCTTTACAGATCTTTGAGAAAGCAATTGCACGAGGAGGGGGCGGAGGAGGGGGAATCACTGCGGCTGGAGGAGGAATATCTGCTGGGCCTGCATCGTTGGGCCTAGCCTCTAAGTACCTCCTGAACCAGCCAGGTACCGGTACGCCCTCAGGAAGGTTAAGATCCCCAGACATGCTGAAACAAAAGAAAAAGGAAAGATTCAAAACAAAGGATAAAAAGATAGGCTATGGCTTTGGGGATTATGTTTTTTTTCAAAATAAACTCTACTTTTGAAAATACTTCCTTTTTAAAAACCTTTTTGAAAGTAGTTTTCCAAAACTTTTTATCAAATCTGGTAAACTTCAGCTCTGATACCAAGTGTAACACCCCACCTCCGTTAAGGGTCACTCACAAAGGGAATGCCTTAACTTTTATGCAGCGTTTTAGTAGACAGAACGGAAATTTACAAGACAGATAAAACAGTACTTGAAAAATTTATAACTTTATAACAACAGAAACCGAAATAAGTTTGGTTACATCTTTTAAAATCATAATATCAGAATTCAAGTACAAAATATCGGCCTTGTACAAAAGCCTTCAGAATGCATAGTTTTTTTTAAAGTCATAATCCCCAATATAAACTGCCATGGAAAGATAGAGCCAAAGCCAAGCGATACTTCAAGCAGAGAAAATCCAAATCAAGCTCCTAGATTTCCACCCTACAAACCTGGGGAGGGGGGAAATGAAAGAAAAGGGGCGAAAACAAGCAAGGTCAGACATAAAGTTTGGCAAGTCCAGTGACTTTCAGCATATGAACAGATAATAATATCATAACATGAAAATAAAGCTGGATAAGAGACAACATCAACAGGAGTAACTGATATACTTAAGCTAAACAGAAGAAACAGGATGATATAGCCCAAGTTATGCTTCTTACTTATATTTTAATTCTCTGCACTAATACTAGTATAACAGGATTAGGCGTTACCCTAACGCCTAAACAGAAACAGAATAATGGGCCTTTACCACCCGATCAGAAGGTACAGGAACAGGAACAGAAACGGAAACAGAATAATCCTTATGGAAACAGAATGTTAGAATTAGGTGTACACTAGTAAATGGGCCTTTACCACCCCAATAGACGGTACCATGCAGAAACAGACAGGTGTTACCACCCAACAGAAACAGACGGTACCCCACAGAACAGATAAAACTAAGTGTACCCTAAATCCTATCCCACGCGATCGGCTCCCTAATACATAAATACCCTGTGCCAGCCCCACAAAAGGTGTATCATTCCTTGAAGTGGCAACCTTTGAATGACACAGACCTATTTACAGATGTCACGGCGTCTTACATCCTCAGAGGCAGACCAGGATCCATGCACACACATGACCCGGTTGGAACGCACCATCAACAACCCTCGCCATTATCTGAATGAACCGCTTATAATTAGTTCAGTACGCGTGCCCGGACCCTACCTACTGTTGGGTCATAGTTTTGATACTAGAAAGGGTTACTGACTAATATGGTTCCCAAACAAAAGATGACAAAAGTATTTTCCCTCCTAACCTTGTGTCCCCAGACTAACAGATTTCAGATTAACAAGTTTTCAGACATACAGAGTTCAAGTCAACTAGTTCACAGATCAGAAAATCAAGTTAACAGGTTTTCAGACTAACGGATCAGATGTACAGTTTTAACAGATTTACAGATTGTCTAACTTTGTATTGGGCCTACAGATTCACGAAACAGGTTTATTAAATTCATCAGTCCAGTTGGTTTAGCCCTATCCATCCAACACGTTTTAGACATCATATTTATCTCAGATTTGCATTAATTAAATATTAATGCACGGACCTCTCACATTAGGTCGGTAGCTTGTGGCCGCTGGATATGTCGGGCAGTTCTGGGCAGACTTCTGTCACAAGCCAGAACTAACCTCATGTTTAAGCATATTTTAATTATGCCTATGAGCTCTCACATTAGACTAGCAGTTTGCGGTTGCTGGTTAAGCCGGTTGGTTCCGGGTAGGCTTCCACCGCAAACGGAGTCTAACCTCGTGTCATAGCCACTTTATTCCGTTATAGAAAATGTCAGACTAATTATATTCGTTTAACAGATTTGACTTCTTTTCAAGTCGCAACAGATTAATCAAATTAACATGTTTTACTTAGTCTTCGATCGAGCATACGGATTTTCATACACAAATTAAAATCATTCAGCTTTTCAACAGATTTAACAGATTTAACAACTCAGGCGGTTTTACAGATTTAGCAGATTAGGCAACTCAACAGATTTAGCAGATTGGGCATAATTAGAAGATTAGGCGATTCAACATATTTAACAGTTTAGGCAATTCAACAGATCAAACAGGTAACAGATTTGGCAGATTAGGAAAATTTAACATATTAAGAAGATAACATTCCTTAAAGTCCTATTCACATATCCTGCCTAATTCATAAAGTAAACCTAAACTTATATGCCCAAATTATGGTCATAATCCACCATGTAACATATATCCCAAATTTTAATTAAACTTGCATAGTTCAGAATATTCTCCAAAGGCCCTAATCGTGGTTCACATATAAATTATGCCAAATATAGCCATTGATTACAATGCATGTCATATATCCAAAACCCACTTTTAGGCGTGTTCACATTAATGGTTATCTTATTTAATATAGGTCTTTACGCCTAAGTTATATAAAATAATTCTCCTTCTTCTAAATTTCAGACTATAATATATAAAGTCTGTCCAGATCTAGAGTTACAACTTATGTCCTTTATGGTCTAAGTCATAAACAATCTCATATAATATGCCTCCAATTTATGTCCTGAATTACAACATGTGCTATGCATCTAAATCAATTACTTATTTACAGTTAAATTTTACGCCCAAATCCCAAGTCATATGTCCAATATTCTTCTATGCCTCAAGTCATATGTTCAATACACTTTATGTTTTAAACATGTCCAGTCATATGTCTCAAATTTATGTTCTAGCTACAGCCTATATTCTTTCCTCAAATCAGTCACAGATCAGTCATGCCCAATTTATGCATCATTCTTTATTTGCCCCAAAAGTCTAGCATTCGTGCATCAATCTCTTATGAGATTTGGCTCAGGCTCGTGGTAGCCTGGCAATAGAACAGAAAGAAGAGAGAGATACAGAATAGTTACAATAGGATAGATCTAAACAGAATAGAATATGCATAACCTCAGATTCAGATTTACAACCATATCACGATCATAATTAAAATTCATATCTAAAAATAACTGTACTTGCCTTGGTTGGATTATAGAAGAAGAGTTGCAATTGTTCTCATTTCAATCTTATTCGGATTTGGAAGAAGATGCACTAGTTCTAGTTTTGATTCTAGCAGAGAGATGCACTAGTTCTAGTTTTGATTCCAGCAGAGTAGCGATGCCATTATTTTATTTATTTATTTCTAATATTTCAGAGGCAACATAAGGAGAGAAGAATGGTGTAAAGAGAATGGGGCTAGGGGGCTGTTTATATAGGATTAGGCGGACGAATCTAGACTGAAAACGAGGCCAGGTACATCAGAATGAACACAAGCTCAAAACTGGGTTCGGGCGCCAGGTCGACCATAGCGTCGACCTGGTCCCCGGGAGGTCGACCATATTGTCGACCCCCTGGTCGACCTGGTCCTTGGCGGGAAAATTCCCGCCCAGTCTGCTCTGGGGTTTGAATTCGAATTTCGAATTCGAATTTCGAGCTGTTTTCGATTCTGAAAATTCCTGAAAATTCGGAGCGTCATATCTCCCTCATACGGACTCTGTTTCTCGAAAACTCGGACTCGATTCTAAGCAGAATTTCGAGACGAACGCAATGGCACAACCCGTTTCCCCTGATTCTTATTTTAGAAATTAATTATTCTCTGATTTGTTACTTATACGTTCATAGAAAATACGGGGTGTTACATCAGTCCACCATTTTTGGACAATCCATCATCACTTTCTTATCTTCAATTCATATGCTCTTCTACATATCCACACTCATTCCAATTGATTTTAAATCCATTTATCAATTTCATTATTCCACTTGAAATTTTATTAAATAATTCTGGTTTTCTTATTTCAATTAACAACTCGATTTTAAATTATCAAAATTTTTCTTGAAAATTTTCTAACTCTTTAAATTTTCGAATTTTTTTGCCTAACATCTCCTTTGCACGGCTCGATCGGTACAACCACAACTCACCTTTCTAGGCCTTCTCCAATCTGAAATAAAATCAAAAAGCCAAGCGGCTTGCCCCATAGGCTTATAAAACCATCAAACCCAAGTAATATTGTAAACGTGTACGTTTTTGTTGGGCAAAAGATTCTATCTCTTGCATTTGCTTCCATTCATTACCTTCTCAACATACGTATATCGATTTCTAATAGTTACTAAATCAATTCAACTTGTGATTTTTAATATACTAATTAACTTCCTGATTCGTTCATTTCCATTCTACCAATTCAATTTGATTTTATTTCAGGAATCCATCCACTTACTCAGTTTGAGTTTCAATTTCCATTCACAATTTAATTCCAAACAACAATATCCAATATATATTCAACTTGTTTATACATAATTTGAATTTACTTTAAAAATTAAAATCTCAACATTTATCTATTTAATTTCATTCGGGTTTATCTCTATCCAATCCAATTTTATTTAAGTTAAATTTCAATTTATTTAATACATTTTTACCAATTCAATCTTTTCAACTTATACAAGTCAAAATTTTAATTTTAGAACTCAAATTCCCGGGTTTTATTTCAAATTAGTTTGAAATCATATATATTTATACATATATATAATCAACTCAATTCAAAACATTTTAATTTCTAAAACTTCTTGTCCTTTTCAAACAAAATTTTCATTTCCAAATTACTATAGTAGCATTCCGTCACTCAGAAACTTGAAAATGAACACTGATAATGTCGCGATCCATTATCAATATTATTTTCTCGCCACCGAAGTGATTTCAGTGCTTAATCCCTTTAAAAATCCATTTAAACCATTCTTATTCAAAAATACTTTAAAATAATGTTATATTACTTTATAATATTTCAGAAAATATTTTCTAAACACCCGAAATTTAAATTCCAATTGTGGTTTGAATTTAATCTTGGTTTATCTCATTTGTACACATTATCCGTATACAAATTATATAACCATTTCAATATTTCATAATTCCATTTGATTGTAATAACAATCAACACATTCATATATAATAATTCATAAATTATTCCTTTTATATCAAAATTATTTTTGGGCAAAATTATTTCATTTAACCATTTTAAAACAATACTGTGTCTAATTTCTTTGTTCGAGAGCTTAGAAACACCTATCGATACAGTTGTACATTCTATATCGACCAGAATTCATAAACCACCCAACAAACCAACCAACACAATATAAAACAATTTGATATCAAATATACAAATACACTCTATCGTATATATACTCAAACTCAATGTAGGGTATTACTAACCCCATCTCTATTAATCTACACCACAGAGCCTAGGTTATTACTCAACCTTCTGCTCTGATACCAAATGTAATGGTCGTTTTTCTTTCTATGTGTGCCTTCTAATTGGATTTGACCCATATGATCGCCATCTAATGATGAACGAAAAGTATTTACATTAACGAGATGTGTGCTAATACAATTACCAACTGAAGACACATGTCTAAGGACGGTAGAAAATTATAGTAATATCACACAAGCCAATCAATATTTTATGCAACAACATCTTGAATCATTATCTGTGTGCGAAGCACGGGCCATTTATTAGTGTATATTTAAGTTAGAAAAAACATGGGTACACTGTTACATAGTACTTCGTTATATACGAGCCATAATGACAAAAGTAAAAGTACCTTTGTGTTGAGCAATGTGTCGTGATCCCAGAAATATAAAAATATAGACAAATTAACTTATTTTGTGAAATCCGAACATACTGATATATAAAGAATCATGTATATTCAATTGTAGTTGAAAACGTAAAATTACGAACTACCGCAACATTACGGACTCGTTTTTAAATATAATTATAAATTATACGCTCAAACTTCATTTTTAATAAATAAATTCCTAATAAAATATTTTTAAATTATTGATACACATTTAAAATCAATTTAAATGTTTTAAAATAAAGGCTAAAAATCCAGGTCGTTACAGGCTTACTCGGGGATATTTCTATGAAAGCTTTTGCGAATACAAGGTTCTTTCTCGCCTCAGTGTTAGCATCAAAGCACTCAAAATTACCAATCCTACTGGCTAACCAATTCAGACTAGGTAGTGTCTAGAGAACTAACAGAATCCAAGTGAAAATGGTCCAAATAGGGATAAATACAACTCTCTCTCTAGCACATTCAATAGTGGAGCTCCAAGGTGTTATATTAAAAGGCTTGCCTCCTATAATATCTGAATCAGACTCCAACACTCTACTTCGAGCATCAGGTAAAAATAATTTGAAATAAAACATACCATTCACAAAGTTAACGTGTAATCCATCCCTTAGTTTCCAAGCATTGTGAACTTGTTCCCTAAATCAAGGTAAAGTGCATCTGAATCCAAAAAGAAACCAACAAGGTAATCCTTCCAAACATTTACCCCTTCTTGGACAATCTAAAATGGTGTGGTCGGGTTATCAGACGAGGACGTGAAAGTATGAGGTGTATAAGCTCTTGCACAGTGTGGGAGAGAGGTGAAGAATGAGGAGTACTTGGCTTTGGTTATAGTGTTTGACTATTTTGAGGGTGACAGAGGTTGAATGGCTGTGACATTTACACTAACATGTTGCTTGCATGGATCAATAGGTTGGGTAGGAGACACAACTCTGTTAACTACATCAGTCCCAACCATAGTAATATTACATGGATTGTTAACCCATTCATCCACACCCAAAGTCGACTTGTGCTTCCTTATCGAGATACCATTCCAACAACCAAAGGAGAAGAATTAAGAGATATACCGTGTTAAAGACGTCAAAATCTTCAACATCGTTTATGTTACTTGTTCGGATCGAACTGCATCAGTAACACGAGTTACATCCCCAATGGACACATTTCCTGTTGCAGTGAGAGTAACCGAGTTGGTCCAACAATTAGTAGAGGTAGACGCAAGCAAACTGGAAAGTGGCATGGCATTGCGGATCGTCAGACTAGAAAGTGGCACAACTAGCAGATCTATGGCCTCCGTTGCTAGGGTTTGAAATCGTTGTCCGATTAGAAAGATTATAATTTCCAGCATCTGAATTAAATTTTGAATAGCGTTTTCCAGAGCTGGTGGCACTGGCTACTAAGCGAGCTTTTAATTTACGATTTTTAGCCATAGAGGGAATGAGAGACAGAAGAAGTAGGTTCAACTCAGTAGAAGGTAGGAACGAGGTGGAAAGACGAGGTTGGAGGGGATGAAAAAGAAACGACGGTGGAATAAATTGCCAAGTGGAAGGTCACCTTTTAATTTCTGAATTCTATATTTATTATTATTGTCGCATGACAACTGTTTTTCATTTGTTGTGATATATAATGTGATGTATAATCTATGACTGATTATATTGTGTTTGAATCACACTATCCCTATAATTTTGGTATTTAAATACCATAAATTATCTTCGAATGTAGGGGAGGAATTTGAGATTTTTTTTTTCAAAATAAAAATTTAATTTCGAATGGACTTGAAATAGTAACATTTTTCAATGGATAAAACAAGAATTTGATTATAAACAAGTTTATAAATTAAGTGAATTATTTATCATTGGTTAAATTGAAATATAAATTCAAGTTCGAATTTATATTGGAAAATGGAAATCGGTTTTGAAACCGATATTTGAAATGATATTTGAACATAGCATTATATAGAAAATTATAAACGTGATTATAAATGGTTGGAAAAATGAGATTTTTTATGAATAATTGTAAATGGAAGTAATAAATAGAATTTGGGATTGAGATATTATTTACAAGTACAAAATCAAACTGATTTAGTTGTATAAAAGAAATATTATTCACAATTGAAGTGAATAATGGTTTACAGCAAATATTTTGCAAATGAAATATCTACAAAGGAAATTTGGGTTGGAAATACGAATTCAAATGGGAATTTGAATGAGAAGGGAAATGGGAAAACGATTTTGAAACAAACGATGGGTTTATTCCAAAGTTCGAAATATAAAATAAATTGAGACAAATCCAAGGGATTTATAACTAGAATTCGACTATGTCGATTTAATAAAATGATTTATTTCCGAAAGGATATTTAAATTCTATTTAGTATAAAACTATAATTTTAATGAAAAATAGGTCAAAAAGCTAATATTTCGATATGTGTAGCCATGTAAATAAAAGTTATATTTTAAAATTAAATATTTCGGAAGTAGGGATTTTAGCGCTATCGTCATAATCAATGTTTTTCATAAAAGAAGTGGATTCTTAAATTGAATTTGAGAATTGCATAAGCTATGGTTTGTTGAAATTTGAACTTTTTCCTTTTCAAAGTTATGAATGTTGTCCAGTTAAGGTTTGATAGGTAATTATACCCTAACTTGATTGACTTCATGATTGATTTAGGAATGAGTAAGGTTCAATGGTGAAGACTGGTTATAGATACGGTCAGTTAATGAGTGATTAATGAGTGATTAATGGATTGAATTATCGTAATGATGTTTTATACAACATTCGTTTAAATCCAAGCAATTGAGCTTTAGAAACGTTTTCGAAATAAAACCAAAGATAGTTCCTAAACATAGGAAAATGGAAAGATTGGTTTGATAAGAAGTTAAGACAAATGTGAATATATATATATGGAAATGTTTTCCGATGATAATAACATATATTTTAAATATTAAAAATAATAATTTATGAATATATGAGAATGTTTTTCGATGTTAACAAGAGGTATTTTCTGGAAAATGGAAAATGAATAGTTTTTGGTATATGAAAATGTTTTCCAAGGATCGTGAGTGAAAAAAGGGTTTTGATAAATATTTGGCAAGAGATATGAAAAACAAGGAAATGGGAAATTGGAAAATGATAATTTAAAAAGAAATTAATTTTGAGGAGTTTAGTGTTGGTTGATGGTTGATTGGTAGAATTTCCATTTGGAAATAGGATTATTGGTTGTATGGATGTTTCATTTGATAGTTAAATAACCGGCTATCAAAGTTTTGTGCCTATTTTATATTTTCGTTGTCAATATAAAGAGACCAGGATCGTGTTTATTATCTGAAAACCACTATGTATATGCATAATCGTTGCGAATCAAATTACGATGAAGATGATTAAAGACAGAGTAAAGGGCAAGGGATATTCTATTAAGAAATTGCCTAAGATGGATTGATGGGATAGTGCTTTTGGTTTTCCACTCCTAGGACTATGTATATGGACAAATGCCTGATAGATATTTCTAGATGGTTACATACATTGATAGTTGGTGGCGGAGAAGGAAACTTCTCTTTGCTTAACACCCAGTGTATTTTTGGGGACATCAATTAGTGATTTGACAGATCCGATGATGTGGCATTCAAAATGAATGATGTTGTGACGTGCTAAAGGTAAGACGTAGCCTTAGGCCTCCTCAACCGGGAAATGATAGAAATCGGGCAGACAGCATGGCTATGTGGGTCATAACCATTAGGATGTATTATCACCTGATCTAGAGAAAAATTCAATTTTCTTCTTATTATATCGGTGTTGTGTGCTTTCGGTAATAGTTGTTGATCACAACTATTGGTGATATACATTTGATACACTCAAGTAGAATGGGTGGTCGGTCATGTGTGGCCAGGTTGAAAGATATTCTTTTTGAACCCAGTGTATTCCTCTCTAGAGATACACTATCGGTAGGTGGTCTCATACCTTGTCATAGTTGGAAATCCATTCTCCAATAATATTCCTATGGTTTTTGATTATATACGATGTATGTGGAGCGTGAGATGCAAGCGTTTCACTATATTGTTATTTATTTGATTTAGACACTATTATAATATCAAAATAGTTTTGATACAAAGAATATTTTGGGTTATCGTAAGGTAAAAACCAGATGTATTTATCTATGGATCAGTCTTATGATTATCTTTTCTTTCGAAAGGATTTTTAAAAGTTAGACCATTGGTTGGAGTTTACTCGCACCGGTCCCATGACTGACCCATAATTTATTTTGTTTTACCTTAAACTCTTGGGTGTCAAAATTTGTACAGACAATCGAGTATTCAGGATTTTACAGATAAACTAGGAGGAGCTTGGAGCAGGAGACTTTCGCATTAGATAACTACTATTTTTTCTAGCTGTGATGTTGAAAATATTGTACTCTAATTATGGTATGTATATGCAGAACAGATTTTTATTTCAAAGGTTATGTTATCTAATATATTTTATTCGTTCTGCTATGAGATTTGTGTTCCTTATTTTCTCTTATTCTAATTTCTCTTTTTATTTCTCACCCACTAACTTCTTTCTATTAATGATCTGGTAAGTTCGAGTGATTAGTTAGTCGATAGGGTATTTGTGTCGATGATCAAAATCGGGAATTGGTCGGTTTGTTATGGTGGTATTAGAGCTTAAGTTTGAGTGATAACCTTGGCTCTATGGTGTAACTCAATAGAGATGGGGATGGTAATACCTTAGATTGAGTTTGAGTATATATATGCGAGAGCGTACTTGCTAGTATTATAAAAATTGTTTTATATTGTGTTGAATGGTTTGTTAAGTGGTTTATGAATTCTGGTCGATACAACATATACCACTGTATCGATAGGTGTTTCTATACACTTGAACAAAGCAACTCGATACAGTATTGTTTTAAAATGGGTAAATGAAATAATTTTGCATAAATTATTTTGATATAAAGATATAATTTCTGAAATATTATATATTGTATATGGATGGGTTTATTGTTATTACAAACAAATGAAATTATAAAATATTTAAATGGTTATATATAACCTAATATAATTTGTATATGAATAATGTGTACAAACGAAATGAAATAAGATTGAGTTCAAACAAGAAATTGAGAATTTAAATCATGGATGGTTTAGAAAATATTTTCTGAAGGATTATAAAGTGATACAACATTACTTCAAATAAATTTTTGAATAGAAACCATTTTTTAAATATATTTTGAAAATGATTAAGCAATGAACTCACTTCGGTCGCCGGAAAATAATTTTCATGATGAACCGCAACATTATCAGTATTCATTTTCGAGTTTCTAGGTGATGGATTTCTATTAGGAATTTCAAATAAAAATTGTTTGAGGAAACAAGTGTTGGAAAATTCAAATGTTTTGAATTTGCAAATAGTAATAATATTTACATAACATTTATATTATTTTAAGAAATTTGAAATAAAAGTCAGGAATTTGAATTTTGAATTTAAATTTAACTTGTACAAGTTAAATGGTTTGGTAAAAGTAAATCGAATAGGTTGAAATTTAGGTTAAGTCAAAAACAATTGCATAGGATTGGAAATTAAATTTCAAATTGAAAAGGGGATAAATGGATTTAAAATCAGTTTGGATGAATATGTATATATGTATGGATGGTGAAATAAATATATGATGTTGATTGAGAATCATTCAAACCTGAATGGAATTGTGTACAGATGATTGAAATGAATAAATGGATGATTTCTTAAAAATTCATATATTGAGGCTCACTTGTGTGAATTGAATAGGCACAAGTTCATGGAGAGATTGGCTTGGGTTTGGTAGCATTGATCGCATATAGCGAGTTCGCTTAATAACACTTATATAAGGTACGACTACATAGAAATACAAATTTTGATTTATGAATTGGGTTTTCCGACCGAGTGGGGTGATATATATATATATATATATATATATATATATATATATATATATATATAGTTCCTACGGTATCGCAGAAGTCCCTCCGAACATAGGAGATTCTACCAATTTTTTTTCAAAAATTTGAAGTGCTAGGAAATTTTCAATTTTATTGACAATTTTCGTTAGTAAGAATAAATTAATATTTTAATTGAATTAATTGGTTCAGTTGAAAATGAAGTTAAGAATTAAACCAAAAGATTTTTAACCTAGTTAGTAGGGTTTGTAGCATTTTTCCTCCCTTAGTAATTTCGAGGACGAAATTCTTTTAAGAGGGAAGAATGTGACGACCCGGATTTCAGCCATTTAAATTGGTTTTAAATGTTGTATTGGAAATATAAAATGATTTTTATAAGTAATTTATTTATTAAAAACAATGTTAAACGTATAATTTATAATTAAATTTAAAACGAGCTCATAATGTCATGGTAGTTCATAATATTACGTTATGAACTTCAAATGGATATATAGAATCCAATATAAGTCGGAATTCGTTGAAAAAAGAATTTTTCTTATCTATTTAATTAGAATTTTCTAATGAAAGTGAAAAATCAAGATTTTATATTATAGATTGTGAGTTATGACCAAATCAAATTTTCAGAAAGTCGTTATGGAATCGTTTATAAACCATAACGATTTATTATATAAATAAATCGATTTTAAATAATTAGGGGGTGGTTATAATTTGGAATACTGAGTTTAAAAATCCAAATATGTTTTTAGAGCTATATGATGTTCTATTCGGATATATACAATAATAATAATAATAATTTATAATTATTAAATTTAATTGTTTTTGAATTTATTTATATTTTATCGATTTATTTAAGCCTTAAAAATAGCCTTTTTGCAAACGACCTCAGTTTTCAACGAAATCAGTTTCATTAGATCTGTATTAGTAAGTTATTATAGGATTTTGATTTTCGTATCGATCGGACTTACCTTTAATCGTGCAAGAGGTAAATGCTTATATTTTTATTCAATCATTTTATTGATTTAATGTGGAACATAAGAATAACCAATTTTCAACGATGTAGGATTTCAACGAAACCAATTTTATAAAATCTGTAATGATTAATTACTGTAAGATTTCCAGTTTGGGGTCAATTGGAGTTATTTTGTTGATCATGTATGATATAAACGCATATCGATTTACATTGTGAATTAAAAGGGAGTTTACCCAAATGATCTCGGAATTAGACGAAATTAGTTCCATCATGTTCCGAATATTTAATTATTGTAGGAATTCAAGTTTCGAGCCAATTGGATGTAACAACCCGAAATTCTGAATCAATTTAAAATTTTTATTTTAGCTATTTTAATGGATTTTGAATATTTAAAATAATTTATTTTAAATAATAACGATTTAAAATTTATTTAAATCGAAGTTCGAACATATAAATTTATTTTAATTATAAAACAAACTCGAAATGGCACAGTAGTTTGAAAATTTGATTTTTAATTTCAAATGAATGTACATGATTCAAAATAAATTGGATTTCAGTAAAACCAGAAACATTTGAATCTGTTTAATTATATTATAGTAACCCGTAACTTCCTCGGTAAGGAAAGAGCGGATACTTTGAGAACAACACACATCGCAACACAACAAGAAGAACATTTCATTGTTAATTAAAACAATTCCATCAAAATACAAGAATATACAGAGTATAAATCAATATTACACATTCACAAAATATCAGAGATTACAATACATTACTGCAGCGGAAAAATAATATAATACACAACTGAAAGAGATATACGGATACAGAGCTTTCTGGATATCATTCCAGCTGTAATCCAGGTTCCTGTGAATATAAATCTGCAAAACCAAAACTACTAGCTGCCTAGGTCAAAATAAGGGCACCCAGAGTTTAGGTTAAAACAATAAACTCCAGGTCAGTCATGTGACTGGTGTGAGAACTAAAACAGTTATTAATCTTTATTTTAAAGTTAGATAAATCAAGGGACCACGCCGTATAACACGGAATGGGTTTCCTCCCAAGAATACCAGTGCATAAAACAAACAGCTCAATGCTAAATAAAGAAAAAAGAGGCTATTATAAGACCCAGGTCCCATCACGCAATGCAACGCATACCGGATGATAGGGTTTTTACCTTATAATAGCCAAGAATGCTTGATACGTGAAATTTCATGTTTTATTTTAACTATAAGTGTATAGTGTCAAAACAATTTCAAATCATAAGCATCAATCATAGACGGCATAAATGCCCCATACCACTATGTCACCATACTAGGCTCTACAATCAAAACCGCAAAGTCACGTATTGGAAGTTGGATTTCCATCTGTGAACCGAGGCAAAAGATAGTCCTCTACCGATTCGAGACTCTCTAACCCGAGCCTCAGGTCAGAGCTCGAGTGACCTTGGAGCGACAGGGCCGGTCCACCGATGTGGGTTAAACTTAAATCTTGAACACTGCATTTCCCCGCCCTTTGGGGCGTAAATGAGCCAAATGACTCCATCGGCTCCACACAGTCACCGATATATCCGAGGCGCCTCACAACAGCAACAACCACACAGGTGAAAATAATACAAATGTCAGGGCTGGTAGGTCACTGACACCACCCTAACTAGAAAGAAACGCATGCCCTCCCTGAAGTCCTTCTCCCGTTTCTGGTTCACACCGGGAGGTGAGGCTCGTGAATCAACGCTACACAAAGCTATGCCACACAGGCGGTGCTTTGATCATCAACCACAAGACTTTGCTTTTCAACAAAAGCCTTGATCATTTGCCACTTAGGCATGCCACACAGGCAATTCACTCCATGCGATTGATATCTATCGATATACAACCTCTGATCCCGTACGTCTCAGAGAAGGGTGAAGTAAGGGACTAAATTCTCCTACACCAGGCAGATGTATATTTAATAGAGATCAATCAACACAGAGCAAAGTCCAATGTTAGACACACAGTCCATACAAGTCCGTTCTGGGTCTGAACGAAACCGGAGGCACCTTGTACCTCGCATATCCATCTATCTCCAAGTACGTCTGGACGATCACCAACTGATTCCCTCCTCTTGGGTGTACAGCCCAATCAAGATCATCAGTAATCACCCAAATGATGTGAAGACCTCCGGTCTTCGACCACCATCTTCATCCTCGACACCACGTCGAATCAGTTATTCAGAATGGGATAGACCCGGTCTTTCTGAATAACTCGCGTATATAATAAACAAGTGTTACACAAACACAACATACGCCTCACTCCAATTCAGAATATTCTTTTATTCAAATATTCTTATACTTTGGGAAAGGTTCCCATTAATTTTATCAAAGATATATTCTTTAAATTTATTCTTTAATCTTCTTTGAATATCAATTCAAACTAGTCGGGATTAGCGAACCACACCGAAATAATCATTTATTTTATTTCCCAATCCCAACCTATTCATCCCATGAAGTAAAACTGGTCATACTTCATATCTGGCACCACGGTGTTATCGGTAAATTCAATTACCATTTCACGTTAAAATCTAATTAAAGATTTAACTATCGCCTGGAGCAAAACTGGTGATACTCCATTCCCGATCATTTCAATCTAATAAAAGATTCATTAAAACTCCACTTGGTTTTAATCTTCCCAAAAATCAAATTAATGATTGTTTAACTTAGGAAATCACATCCTGTCTTTAACCAGGTTAAAGAACCAATGTCATTTAAAACATGGTTCACTATAATCCCAAATTCACATTCCATTCTATCAGCCTTTAACCGTAAATTAGCAAGTGGACAATTCACTAAGTATCGACCCCGAAGGCCGAAACCAACATCAGATCAATACCCAAGAAACCATTCAAATTAACTAATCTTCAGTTAGCTTCTGATTTTCTTAACCCCATTGGGTCTAAAAACAGTATTATTAAAGATACCGTTCACGACAACTCAAATCCCATTTGATATTAAATACTAGGCTCTGAATAGAAAATCTATCGGCTTATATTCAATATCAAATTCTATAACCAACAAATATTGTATTGGAAATAACGATATAAAAATATCTTTCAAATTTCCATAACAACATCTGTATAATCACGAAATCCCACATCGAAATATTCCGAAGACAATTTCGATTCAAATCCAATTCCAATTTATATATTGGAAATTCTGGTTATTTTTAAAACCATTTCAAATCCAATTCATTTTAAAAAAAAAAATTTGAATTATAATTCTAGTTCAAATCTAGCTCATTTCGATAAAAAATCTATTTTTATCTTTTCAAATATGGAGTTTTTCATCCCAATTCTTTCCAAATCATTTCTTATGATTTTACGCAAATTATTACTATTTTTAATAATTTTATCAAGGCCCTCACAGTCGATTTCCATCAACGGCCATAGAACTGCACTTATAGCAACCTTTTCCAAATTTGATTTGGACATAATTCCAAATCCAACCATTAGATTTCAAATCTTTAATATTCGTTAGAAAGCTCTTTTCGATACGAACCCAACGATTCTGGTTTTTGGAGAATCCGACGGTCGGATCTCCCGCAACGTCAATTCGAAATCAAAGGTCGAAATTCGCAAACTACCGCAGTGCGGCGCGTTCTATTCAGGCCATTATATATAATATATATATTATATATATTTCGTCGTTCTCCTTTTAAAACGTATTTTATAAATCGTTTTACATTCATTTTCAAAACGATTTCAACTTCCTATTCAATTTCTAATCAAAATTGAATATTCCATATCATCGATATATATATATATATATATATAAATGATAATATTTTCAAAGCGTTATATTTTGAAATCACTTCCTTTTCTATATTCATTATAAAAATGAAAATAATTGATATAAATATCGTTCGCGTCAAAATGGCGCATATCTAATCAACACGGCTTTATATTTTTCAATTACTTCATTATTCTATTCAACAAATGAATATTTTCTTCAACACATGAATATATATTTTTTATTCAACACATGGATATTTATTTTATTCAACACATGAATTTTCTTTCTATTCAACACATGAATTTTCTTTCTATTCAACACATGAATTTTCTTTTATAATATTCCTTATTTTCCAAATTGGAATGAGGCCCAATCAATTACCATATAATGTTAATTATATGGATTCCATACAACACATGTATATATTAGCAACGATAAATAGTCAACCATCATCCAGAGTGCATCACACAACTGCATAAGCATTAAATATAAATAATTAACGCTTACATAGTCTGTCAATCCATCGATTGACATACAACTAAACAATCGGGATTAGTGTACGTCAAATCTCATCCCAATACCCGTGTGGGGTTTCAAATCAACAAACACAGAATTTATTTGTGCAGTTGGGCGATGTGTAAAATTTATCGTCCCAATCAATATCATCCAAATTAGTGTATATAAACAAATCGTCGGATTTGTTTATAAATATTTATTTTATATACACGTTAAAAATTATATTTTTAATTATTAAATATTTTCCACTATAGAATATTTTATTTCATTCCACATCACACAATCAAATTTCACAACACAGAAATCAAACAAACATGTCACCCATGGTCTGTGGACGATGGGTGTCAGGTGCTGCTAAGCACCGTCTGCATCCTAGTATATATTTCAACTAGAAATCAAAATAAAAGTGAGGAGTTCTCACCGAGGGTTCCACTCCACCAATTTTTCTTCTGAATTTCTGAACCGTTTGGATTTGTCTGTACTTCCAACGTAGTTTTCTCCACGCTGTTCATATTAAAATCACATTTTTAATATGATGTTCTGTTCATTAAAAATCATATTTTTATTCTTTCTATAATATAAAAATCATATTTTTATTCTATCTATAATATAAAAATCATATTTTTATTCTATCTATAATATAAAAATCACATTTTTATTCTATCTATAATATAAAAATCATATTTTTATTCAATCTATATATAAATAAAAATCCATTCTTTCTATGATTAAAAATATTATCTTTCTTCGCTACTCCTATAAACAAAAATCCTATCTTTACACTGTTAAAAATTATTTCATTTTATGTATATAAAAAATAAACTTGCCTTTTCTATAAATAAAAACCCAAGCTTTTTATAAATAGAAATCAGTTTTTTTCTTCTTCCTATATGTAAAAAATCTGCTTTTCCAATAAAAGAAAATATAAAACTTACTTATTTAACAATGCTTTTAATATACAAGTTACTCACAGTTTCAGCGAATGGGCGAGCGGCTTTCTGCGCGTTGACTGGCAGGTTCAAGCGGCAACGCTGTTTTGGATAGCGAAAGGGCCTCGTTGATGCTCAGGGAGGGTGCGTGCGCTGGCGGTTAGCGTCGATGGAGGTGTCTGATCTGCGGTGGCGCGCTGCATGGGCCAGGGTGGCTGGACTGGGCGATTCCTGTGGGGTTTAGGGTTTCAGCGATTTTGGGGGGGTTCGGTTTTCGAATTGGGGAGAGAGGAGGTCGGGAAAGGAGGAGGGGTACGGGGAGGAGTTGCCGGAGATGGGGGAGGGAGGAGCGTGCACGATGGCGCGATGGCCGGCGTGGCCTGGAGCGAGATCGACAGTATTCTTTTCTTTCTTTTTTGTTTGAACTGAATCGGGAGAGAGAGGCATAAGGTTTGAGGGGGGGTGTTAATATAAAATTTAATTATTTTATTACTTTAAATTTCCAAAAAGCAACTTTTTATTTCGAACTCAAAATCATACCCACCGACTGTCGCCCCTAGCTAATTACCCCCATTCCGAACACATTAGGATATGTTTCGTTAGCCAATTTTGTCGTTTCGATCAGTTTTTGTTCAAATTAAAATATAAATCAATGTATATTAAATTTGAACGCACATTTCAATTTACTGGGGTCACATACGGACTCTAAAAATTCCTGAAAAATTATTTCTAGCTTCGTATTGACGATACGGTCTTAACAAAACTAATTTCGTCAAATTACGAGACCGTTTGAAAAATGACCATTTTCCAGTCGATTAAAATCAACTAAAACTGGTCAAACGCGTTTTCCTTCGCCACTCTCACATATTTATTCGAAAAATTACGAATTTTGAAACCTAGCAATAACTTGACATCACAGATCCAACAAAAGTGGTTTCATCGAAAACCGAGGTCGTTTGCAAAATTTCCATTTTTAAGGGCCAGAATTCCATAGCGACTATTCTGAATTTTCAACTGGACATAATTTTTGATTCCCACTATGAAATTTTAATTTTTCGGATTCATTGGAAATATATTCTCAAATAGATTCAAATATTTTTGGTTTCACTAAAATCTGGTTTATTTTGAATCCTGTACATTCATTTGAACTTTGAAATCGAATTTTCGAACTACCGTGCCATTTTCAATTCCTTATATAATTTAAAATAAATATTTATATTCTAACAACGATTTATATAAATATATACGTTCTAATGCTATTCAAAATAAATTTCTAGTCGTTATTATTTAAAATAATTCATTTTAAATATTCAAAATTCACTAAAATTGCCAAAATAAAAATTTTAAATTGGCTCGAATTTCCGGGTTATTACAATCTCCCCCACTTAAAACTTTTCGTCCCCGAAAAGGAACGAAGCCAAAAGTTGTTTAACTAATCAACTCAACTTCCAGTATTTTCTTTATGGCTTAAGTTCTTCAACTTTTCAGTTTCTAAGAACTTTTCAAATTTTTCAAAAATTTGGCTAACACCCTAAATTTCCAAAAAAAATTCGCCATAACCTCCCCTGCACCGGGGACTTCGGGATATTTCATATAGCCTCCCATGGCCTTCTTCAATCCAAAAGAAAATGAAAAAGCCAAGCGACTAGCCAATCGGCTCATAAAATCATCCAAAACCCAAGAAATACAATAAACATGTACCTATTTGTCAGGCAAACAATTTTATTCCTCTTCTCTAGCCTTCTTGCTATGACCTGCTCAATAGATATACATGTACATGCATACAAATGTGATAAATTTTCAATACAGTTTAATATTTGGTTCTATTTGGCCAAAATTCACCGTTCATTCACATAATGGTTTAAAGGAATATTCATACAACACAACCATCAATCAATTAGTTGATTAGCTTTTCAAATTCATAATTTTGATATATATAGTCAAAAATCACATTTTTGATGCCAAATCACAACAATAGCCCTATCTAGTTTTGGTTCTCACACCAGTCAATTGGAATCATATAAATATCCTACCTTCGACACTCAAATATAAATGTTGATGATGATGCACCATCATCAGGATTATCCCCGGGTGACTAGAGTACGATTCTATATCTATCCAGTATATTAAAACTTCAAATACACGCGAATCAGACGCATATGCAAAATCTTTATATACTGGACTGTCCAAATCAATACAAATAAATATTCAAATACGGATAATTGAATTAAATTTTCAAAACAAAACTTGTTTTCATTTTAAAAATATACTCTTCACACTCGTTCTAGGATACTACTGATCCCATCTCTAACGAGTCATTCCCATTGGATATTACTAATCTGATCTCTGATGAATTCTTTCGTATGGTTCTAATGTGTCTTGTTCTCTGAGCTTTGTAAACCAAAGCTCTGGTACCAACTGTAGTAACCCGTAACTTCCCCGGTGAGGAATGAACGGATACTTTGAGAACAACACACATCGCAACGCAACAAGAAGAACATTTCTTTGTTAATTACAACAATTCCATCAGAATACAAGAAAATACAGAGTATAAATTAATATTACACATTCACAAAATATCAGAGATTACAATACATTACTGCAACGGAAAAATAATATAATACACAACTGAAAGAGATATACGGATACAGAGCTTTCCGGATATCATTCCAGCTGTAACCCAGGTTCCTGTGAATATAAATCTGCAAAACCAAAACTACTAGCTGCCCGTGTCAAAATAAGGACACGCAGAGTTTAGGTTAAAACAATAAACTCCAGGTCAGTCATGTGACTGGTGTGAGAACTAAAACAGTTATTAATCTTTATTTTAAAGTTAGGTAAATCAAGGGACCACACCGTATAACACGGAATGGGTTTCCTTCCAAGAATACCAGTGCCTAAAACAAACAGCGCAATGCTAAAAAAAGAAAAATGAAGCTATTATAAGACCTAGGTCCCATCACACAATGCAACGCAAGCCGGAGGATAGGGTTTTTACCTTATAATAGCCAAGAATGCTTGATACGTGAAATTTCATGTTTTATTATTACTATAAGTATATAGTGTCAAAACAATTTCAAATCATAAGTATCAATCATAGACAGTATAAATGCCCCATACCACTATGTCGCCATACTAGGCTCTACAATCAAAACCGCAAAGTCATGTATTGGAAGTTGGATTTCCATCTGTGAACCAAGGCAAAAGATAGTCCTCTACCGATTCGAGACTCTCTAGCCCGAGCCTCAGGTCAGAGCTCGAGTGACCTTGGAGCGACAGGGCCGGTCCATCGATGTGGGTTAAACTTAAATCCTGAACACTGCATTTCCCCGCCCTTTGGGGCGTAAATGAGCCAAATGACTCCATCAGCTGCACACAGTCACCGATATATCCGAGGCGCCCCGCAACAGGAACAACCACACAGGTGAAAATAATACAAATGTCAGGGCTGGTAGGTCACTGACACCATCCTAGCTAGAAAGACATGCATGCCCTCCCTGAAGTCCTTCTCCCGTTTCTGGTTCACACCGGGATGTGAGGCTCGTGAATCAACGCTACACAAAGCTACGCCACACAGGTGGTGCTTTGATCATCAACCACAAGACTTTGCTTATCAACAAAAGCCTTGATCATTTGCCACTTAGGCTTACCACACAGGCAATTCACTCCATGCGATTGATATTTATCGATATACAACCTCTGATCCCGTACGTCTCAGAGAAGGGTGAAGTAAGGGAATAAATTCCCCTTCACCAGGAAGATGTATATTTAATAGTGATCATTCAACACAGAGAAAAGCCCAATGTCAGACACATAGTACATACAAGTCCATTCTGGGTCTGAAAGAAACCAGAGGCACCTCGTACCTCGCATATCCATCGATCTCCAAGTACGTCTAGACGATCACCAACTGATTCCCTCCTCTTGGGTGTACAACCCAATCAAGATCATCAGTAATCACCCAAACGATGTGAAGACCTCCGGTCTTTGACCACCTTCTTCATCTTCGACACCACGTCGAATCAGTTATTCAGAATGGGATAAACCCGGTCTTTCTGAATAACTCGCGTATATAATAAACAAGTGTTACAAAAACACAACATACGCCTCACTCCAATTCAGAGTATTCTTTTATTCAAATATTCTTATACTTTGGGAAATGTTCCCATTAATTTTATCAAAGATAAATTTTTTAAATTTATTCTTTAATCTTCTTTGAATATCAATTCAAACTAGTCGGGATTAGCGAACCACACCGAAGTAATCATTTATTTTATTTCCTAATCCCAACCTATTCATCCCATGAAGTAAAACTGGTCATACTTCATATCTAACACCACAGTGTTATCGGTAAATTCAATTACCATTTCACGTTCAAATCTAATTAAAGATTTAACTATCGCCTGGAGCAAAACTGGTGATACTCCATTCCCGATCACTTCAATCTAATAAAAGATTCATTAAAACTCCACTTGGTTTTAATCTTCCCAAAAATCAAATTAATGATTGTTTAACTTAGGAAATCACATCCTGTCTTTAACCAGGTTAAGGAACCAATGTCATTTAAAACATGGTTCACTATAATCCCAAAATCACATTCCATTCTATTAGCCTTTAACCGTAAATTAGCAAGTGGACAATTCCCTAAGTATTAACCCCGAAGGCCGAAACCAACACCAGATCAATACCCAAGAAACCATTCAACTTAACTAATCTTCAGTTAGCTTCTGATTTTCTTAACTCCAATGGGTCTAAGAACAACATTATTAAAGATATCGTTCACGACAACCCAAATCCCATTTGATATTAAATACTAGGCTCTGAATAGAAAATCTATCGGCTTATATTCAATATCAAATTCTATGACCAACAAATATTGTATTGGAAATAACGATATAAATATATCTTTCAAATTTCCATAACTATATCTGTATAATCACGAAATCCCATATCGAAATATTTCGAAGACAATTTCGAATCAAATCCAATTCCAATTTATATATTGGAAATTCTGGTTATTTTTAAAACCATTTCAAATCCAATTCATTTTTTTTTTTTTAAATAATTGAATTATAATTCTAGTTCAAAACTAGTTCATTTTGACAAAAAATCTATTTTTATCTTTTCAAATATGGAGTTTTTCATCCTAATTCTTTCCAAATCATTTCTTATGATTTTACACAAATTATTACTATTTTTAATAATTTTATCAAGGTCCGTACAGTCGATTTCCATCAACGGGCATCGAACTGCACTTACATCGACCTTTTCCAAATTTGACTTGGACATAATTCCAAATCCAACAGTTAGATTTCAAATCTCTAATATTCGTTACAAAGCTCTTTTCGATACGAACCCAACTGTTCTGGTTTTAGGAGAATCCGACGGTCGGATCTCTCGCAACGTCAATTCGAAGTCAATGGTCGAAATTCGCGAACTGCCGCAGCGCGGCGCGTTCTATTCATGCCATTATATATATATATATATTATATTTCGTCGATCTCCTTTTAAAACGTATTTTATAAATCGTTTTCAAAATGATTTCAACTTCCTATTCAATTTCAAATCAAAATTGAATATTCCATATCATCGATATATATATAAATGATAATATTTTCAAAGCGTTATATTTTGAAATCACTTCCTTTTCTATATTCATTATAAAAACGAATATAATCGATATAAATATCATTCGCGTCAAAATGGCGCATATCTAATCAACACGGCTTTATATTTTTCAATTACTTCATTATTCTATTCAACAAATGAATATTTTCTTCAACACATGAATATATACTTTTATTCAACACATGAATATTTATTTTATTCAACACATGAATTTTCTTTCTATTCAACACATGAATTTTCTTTCTATTCAACACATGATTTTTCTTTTATAATATTCCTTATTTTCCAAATTGGAATGAGGCCCAATCAATTACCATATAATGTTAATTATATGGATTCCATACAACACATGTATATAATAGCAACGATAAATAGTTAACCATCATCCAGAGTGCATCACACAACTGCATAAGCATTAAATATAAATAATTAACGCTTACACAGTCTGTCAATCCATCGATTGACATACAACTAAACAATCGGGATTAGTGTACGTCAAATCTCATCCCAGTACCCGTGCGGGGTTTCAAATCAACAAACACAGAATTTATTTGTGCAGTTGGGCGATGTGTAAAATTTATCGTCCCAATCAATATCATCCAAATCAGTGTATATAAACAAATCGTCCGATTTGTTTATAAATATTTATTTTATATACACGTTAAAAATTATATTTTTAACTATCAAATATTTTCCACTATAGAATATTTTATTTCATTCCACATCACACAATCAAATTTCACAACACAGAAATCAAACAAACAAGTCATCCGTGGTCTGTGGACGACGGGTGTCAGGTGCTGCTAAGCACCGTCTGCATCCTAGTATATATTTCAACTAGAAATCAAAATAAAAGTGAGGAGTTCTCACCGAGGGTTCCACTCCACCAAATTTTCTTCTGAATTTCTAAACCGTTTGGATTTGTCCGTACTTCCATCGCAGTTTTCTCCACGCTGTTCATATTAAAATCTCATTTTTAATATGATGTTCTGTTCATTAAAAATCATATTTTTATTCTTTTGTAATATAAAAATCATATTTTTATTCTATCTATAATATAAAATCACATTTTTATTCTATCTATAATATAAAAATCATATTTTTATTCAATCTATATATAAATAAAAATCCATTCTTTCTATGATTAAAAATATTATCTTTCTTCGCTACTTCTATAATCAAAAATCCTATCTTTACACTGTTAAAAATTATTTCATTTTATGTATATAAAAAATAAACTTGTCTTTTCTATAAATAAAAACCCAAGCTTTTTATAAATAGAAATCAGTTTTTTTCTTCTTCCTATATATAAAAAATCTGCTTTTCCAATAAAAGGAAATATAAAACATACTTATTTAACAATGCTTTTAATATACAAGTTACTCACAGTTTCAGCGAATGGGCGTGTAACAACCCGGAAAATCAGGACCAATTTAAAATTTTTATCTTAACAAATTTTAATGAAAAATGCGTCAGAATTTAAAATTTTCATTTTTTTTATTAAACTATTGAATGACTTTGTATATAAATTTTATGATTAATGAATGATTTCAAATTTGTTTCTAATAAACAATTATTTGTAATTAGATATGAATTTCTTCTATAATTGTGAAATAAGAAACGTGCGCTGCTTCGTTCACATTAATATAATTTATTTCATAATATTAGAATTTAAAACGAACAACGTTGCTTATACGCAGTACACGTTCGCTAAAATATAAAAATGAAGAATTCTAGTAATACTACAGGCATCAATAGAAATATTTCAACATCAAATGAAATACTTTGAATTCCATTTATGCATTATGAATTGAATCATCACTTCCTTATCAGAAACATAAGGACAACAATAATAATACATGTTGCATGCGTTTTTTTTCATGTCCTTTTGTTTCTTTGATATCTCTCTTTTGCAAACGATTATAAAAAAATGTTTTAATATGAAGCTTGCGAGGATTAGGGAAGGAAAAAAATTAGAAAGAAATTTTGAGAGAATAATCAACTGTGAATATACGTGAGAATAAAAGATGAATGGAAACGTTAGGTGAATTAAACAGATTGTTATAAATGGATAGTCTTATATGGTAAACACTAATGGCTTAGGGAAGGACATAAATTATAAAGAAATTTTGAGAGAATAATCAACTGTGAAATGTGAATATACGTGAGAATAAAAGATGAATGGAAACGTTAGGTAAATTAAACAGATTGTTATAAATGGATACAAGTCTTATATGGTAAACACTAATGGCCTAAATGAATATTGGGCAAAAGAAAAGAATGGTTTAAATTTAGAAAATAATGAACCGGTAAGGGAAACATTAATATTAAGAGAGGTATGTTGAACATAAAAAGGTAATCAAAGTTTGCACCAACAAAATCAATCGCATGAATTAAGACTATCTTTCCAGAATAAAATAAATATGCCATATTTTATTCTTTTTTTTTAAATACAAGAAAGAAAAGATAAGATAAACACCCATTAAATTAAATATTATTTAATATATATAACCTAAGGTATATATACGGTATAGAATACGAAACCCTAAACACCTTCTTCCAGCCGCCTTCCTTATGAATCAATGGCCGAACTCCTCCAAATTTAATCCCTTTTTTTTTCCTAAATGTAATAACCCGGAAAATACGAGCCAATTTAAAATTTTTAAATTGGTCATCTCAAAGGAATTTGAACAATTGAAATAGAATATTTCAATAAAATAGTGAAGTAGAAATAGTGAGTCAGTTTGAAAATTTGAATTCAAACTTTGACTGACTGTGCAGGGTGGAGAATATAACGGATTTCAGCGAAACTAAAAATATTTAAATCTGTTAGTCAATACCTTTCTAACGAATATGAAAAATCGAAGTTTCATAACGGGAATCAAAAGTTATGGCCGAATGAATTTTCAGAAAGGTCGCTTTATAGAATATATAGCCCTGGAAAATTGATATTTTGCAAACGACCTCAGAATTCGACGAAACCACTTTTGTTGGGTTCGGGATGTCAAACTATTGCTAGGTTTCAAATTTCATAATTTTTGAAGCTAGTATGTGAGCGTGGCAAAAGAATATGTGTTTGGTCAATTTCTGTTAAATTGGATCGACCAGAAAATGTCCATTTTTCAAACGATCTCAGAATTCGACGAAACTAGTTTTGTTGGGACCGTAGCGTCAAAACATAGCTAGATTTATTTTTCTGGAATTTTTCGAATCAGTTTGTGGCCCTGGCAAATTGAAATGTACGTTCAAAGTTAAAATTAAATGTTTTATACTTTAATTTGAAAAATAACTGACTGTAACAATCGAATTGGCTAACGAAACATATCCCATTGTGTCCGGGATGGGGGTATTTAGCTAGGGGCGACAGTCGTTGGGCTTGAAAAGGAGTTCGTTGGTGAAAACCCTAATTTTCTGAAATATATATATATTCCGGCCAATCAGAATTTTTCTTTCGTAAAAAAAAAACCCCGTAACCCTCGATTTCAACGGGGAAACCCGTTCGCCGCTTCCCTCCCCTTTTCCGACCGCCTCAGCCTCCTATCGCCGCCGCCACCACCTGTCGTCGATGCGCCTCCCTTCCCTCGTCAGATCCGACCCACCCACGACCGCCATCGACGCCTCCTCCGCCTAAATCGAGCCCAGAAAGTCCACCGCTTCCCATCGCCGCCGCCGCTCCGATCTGCCACTGAGCTCCACCAAACCACCACCGACAGGACCACCACTCGAAGCTCTTCCACGTCAGCACCCCCAATCGTCCCCACGTGCGACGGATTTCGCGAAAACCTCAAACCTAGTTTCGAACCATCGTGAAAGGTTAGTCCTTTTTGATGTCTGCATTTTGAAAAATCATATCTTTTTGGTGGGTTGACGAAATTCGATGAAACAGGAAACATCGGGACCGCAAGGAAGTTCTCTACCACATACAAGAAGCCGCGGATTTTTCTGAGTCATCTACGATTTTTAGCACTCCGCAAACCAATGTGAGAAATCTAAATTAAATGAATTTGAATGGAAAATGTCGTGTATAAATTATATTAGCGAAATATAAATTACACACGTGTTGTATACCTCATGTACACGCGGGGTGTAAGCTATATAAGCGAAGTATGAATTTTACATGCATAGAAGAATTGATATATGTGTTGAAGTGCAAGTGAAATATAGCAATAAAAATAATATATATATATATATACTCCCCTCGTCCACAAACCATGGACGATATTTATTGTTGTGAATTGGTGTGAAACATTGGATGAAAATACGAATGGTTGAATAATTGTTTGTGGTTGATATTGTTTGGTTGTGGTTGAAAAATACCCATTGGTGATTGAAATGAATTGGAAATATTTGTGGAAATAAAAATAAAACATGCCGCCTACGTGCGAATTAGATGCATGAATCCCCATTGTCAAAAACCGCGAGGTTTTAAGGCAGAGCGAGGAGCCGTACTAGGGACGGTGCCGGTTTTCACTACCCTGCCGTTATGCTGCCGGAATTTTGAATAATCTTTATGTGTTAGAATAATTTTCATATGTTGAAATTATTTTCATGCGTTGAAATTAAAGTCATATGTTGAAACTATATCCATGTGTGGAAAGGTTCATGTGTTGAAAAGTGATGTGTGAAAATTAAATTCAGTTGTGAATGAATGAAGTGTTTAAACAATAAAAATCACATTTTTATAATATATATGAAGTATGTAAAATATTCGCCTTATATATAAATAGTTTCAACAATAAAAATTTCATCTTTCTAATATGAACAACATAAAAAAATATCCATGTGTGGAAGTGCTCATGTGTTGAGAAGTGTGTGTAGTGGAAAAGTTCATGTGTTGAATAAAAAGATCGAACAATAAAAATTACATTTTTATTGAAACTATGAAGTGTTGAAAACATCCATTTGTCGAATAAATATTTTAAGTGATAAAAATATCATTTTTATCATATATGTGATATGCTAAAGATATGCGAAGGTTGAAATAAATATTTGTGAATGAAATTCATTTTTAACATGCATAGGAACTGAATAAAATAGTCATGTGTTGAAATCTATTTTAGTTCGCCAAAATTATCATCTTTGAAATGTGAAGGGCTAAAAATAGCCACTAGTTCAAATAAATGTGCATGAGTTGAAATATACATTAATTAGCTAATGATGTGATTCTAGCCTATGCATGCAACATTAGAATGAATGGTGTTTTTAAATCAAAGTAAATCAAATATGAAGTTGAATGGAAAATGATAAGTGAAAAAAAATTGTATATATGTACATGCATATTTATTGAACAGGTTATAGCAAAGGGGCTAGAGAAGAGGAATAAAATTTTGTGCCTGACAAAAAGGTACACATTTACTGTTTTGTTTGGGTGATGATTTTATGAGCCTGTTGGCTAGCCGCTTGTCTTTTTCTTTTTCTTTTTGACATGAGACACCCATGTGGCCATTTGGGAATTTTCCCAGCCCCTCCCGTACAAAGGAGGTTATGGCGAAATTTTCCAAAATTTAAAGGCGTTAGTGAAATAATTGAAGTGAAAACGATACAGGAATTTTTAAATGAACTATATTTATATAAATATATAAATATAAATGAAATTAAAACGAAACGTGGCCATGCAGTTCGTGTTTTGAAACCGTGATTTCAAACGACTAGTGCGGGAAATCCGACCATTGGATTTTCCCGAAACCACAACCGTTGGGTTCGCCTTGGAAATATCTTTCCAACGGCACTAACTTTGTGAAGATCCGACGGTTGGATTGTCTGGAATGTTTAATTCAAATCTGAAGAAAAACGGTGCCAGAAACGATTATATTTATATGTATATATAAATATAATTAAATTAAATCGAATAACGACGCTGCAGTTCGTAAATTGAAATCGTAACTTCAAATGGCTAGTGTGGAAGATCCGACCGTCGGATTTTCCCAAAACTGAAACCGTTGGATTCGTTTTGAAATGACCTTCCTAAGGATATAAAATTTGTGAAGATCCAACGGTTAGATTTTCAGATATGTGTAAAACAAAATTAGTGAAAAACAGCGCCAGTGCATCGACACGACCTGAAACGTCGGTTAATTAAATATGGCCATTTTAAATTGATTAAAAATGGCGTTATATCATTATAAAATACTATAGACGATATAGAGTGGAAATAAACCAATTTCGTTGTGGTTGCTTGATATGTGATGGTTGAATGTGTTTAACATGAGAATTATGACTAAAAGAACTGAAATGTGAATGTTGAATAGTCCAACCATGTGAAAAATTGATTTGAAAATATACGTAGGTTATTTGAAAAGGCCGAGTTCATCTCATTTCAAATAATCGATCGACGTTGAGAAGTTGAAGAGTCGAAGAGGGTTGAAGACCGACGATCTTCACATTGGATGGATGGGTGCTACTGATGCTCGTGATTGGAGTAGACACCATGAAGGAACTGAAGTAGTAGTCGTCCAAACATACTGTTGATTGTACGGATATGCAAGGAATTGGTGCCTCCGGTTTCGTTCAGACCCAGAACGGACTTGTAAATGGACTGTGTGTCTGACATTGGATTTTGTTCTGTGCTGATTGATCTCTGTTAAATATATATCTGTTTGGCGGCGGAGAATTTATTCTCTTGCTTAACGCCCTTCTCTGAGACGTACGAGCTCAGAGGTTATGTATTGATAGAAATCAGTCGCATGGAGTGGATTGCCTGTGTGGCACGCCTAAGTGGCATATGATCAAGGCATCTGTTGCAAAGCAAAGTCTTGTGGTTGATGATCAAAGCATGGTCTGTGTGACGTAGCTTTGTGTATAATGTGAATTCGCAAGCCTCACACCTCGGTATGAGTCAAAAACGGGAGAGTGACTGCAGGGAGAGCACGACGTTTCTTTCTAGCTAAGGTGGTGTTAGAGACCTACCAGCCCTGACATTATATATACTTTTCACCTGTGTGGTTGTTGGAATGCGAGGCGCCTCGATATAGGTCTGTAAGGACCGTGAAACGTGTGTTCAGGAATTGCCAATCCTCAAAAGTAAGAGAGGACCGGCCCTGAAGATCCAAGGATCATAGTGAGGTCCTGGGACATTTGCTAGAGTGTCTCGAATCGGAGAGGGGCTTGCCCCTTGCCTCGACTCATGAAGGAATCCAATTTCCAATACGAAATATGCAAATGTGATTGTATTACTAGTATGGCGACATGATATATGGTACCCATGCCATCTAGGATTGATATTTATGATTGAATTTGCTTTTGAAA
This sequence comes from Allium sativum, assembly GCA_030737875.1. Taxonomy (NCBI): domain Eukaryota; kingdom Viridiplantae; phylum Streptophyta; class Magnoliopsida; order Asparagales; family Amaryllidaceae; genus Allium; species Allium sativum. Next base: position 80,172,436 of record CM060927.1, on the reverse strand, counting down.
CATATATACACTAGTAATAATATCAAACCCTTTTGTTTTATTTGTATGAAGCATTTTTGGCCATTATAAGGTAAAACTCTATCCTCTGGCTTGCGTTGCATTGTGTGATGGGACCTGAGTCTTATAATGGCTTCATTTTATGAAAAGCATTGCGATGATTTAGTCGTTTACTTTATTTCATGCACTAGCACTCATTGGAGTAAACCCGTTCCGCGAAAGTGGCGTGGTCCTTTTATTTGCCTTATTATTGTTGTTAATAAGTTAAGTAGATTTTTCATACCAGTCCCATGACTGACTCGTAGTTTGTTTCACCTTGCAAACTCGGGTGCCCTCATTTTCACACGGGCAGCCTAGTTACAGGTTTCTGACGCACTTTTGGCTCATGGCGAGGCTTGACTACACCGTGCTGACTTGGATTTTCTCCGCCATTATTGTATCTATATTATGATTCCGCCATTGGCGATGTAGACTGATAATTATTTTGTGTACTCTTTATGTATGATTCCGCCTCAGGCGATGGTGACTGATTATGTATCATTATGCACTAAGTTGTATCTTGTACTGTGCTTCTCTGATGTGATGATATCAATATGATTCCCCTGTTATATGTGTGTAAATTATTCTATTTTCTGTTTATGCTATTTTCTGTGATCTGCTAATGATGATTAATGTGTTATATTCCAATGATTATCCTTAACACCGTGTCACGGGGTTTTGGGATCATCACAGCTGGTATCAGAGCTTTGGTTAACCTTAGTTCTGGAGTCTAACACATTAAACACTTCGTCAAAATAGAATCAGTAGTATTCTAAGGCGAGTTGCTCATTAGAGATAGGACTAGTAAAGTCCTAGAATGAGCCGAGCAGAATAGCAAAAACAATTTGATCAGTCCATCGCTATCTTTCCTTATATTTTCTGCTTAACTATGCAATAAACTATCATTTCTGTTAGCTGACTCTTTTCTTGCTTATACAGAATTTGACAAATGGCAACCAGAGCAGCAGCCGCTAGAGGTGGCCGTGCAGGCCGAGGCCGAGGACGGGGAGAAGTCCTAGCAGAAGAAGGACCTTTTATACAACCTCCGGCCGCTCAATACTTCGAGCTAGACCGTGTAGCTAAGAGATACAAAAACTTAGGAGGCAAGACCTTCTCGGGAACTGGCACAGTAATAAAGGCCCTTGCATGGCTCAAAACATGCGAGAAAATCCTTGAAGGCCTAAGGCTTGGAGACCAAGACAAAGCTATTATGGGCGCCTGGCTTATGTAGGAACAAGCTGAACTATGGTGGGAATCTCTCACCGCCGGGAATAGAGAAGCTGGAAGGACCTAGGATAGATTCAAAGAACTCTTCAAGGATAAATATGTAACACCCCGCCTCCGCTAGGGTCACTCGCAAAGGAATGCACTAGCTTTAGAGGGGCATTATTGGTAAACATGCACAGAAATATCACAAGACAGAACATATAAAATAGCGGAAGTAAAATCAAACTTTCATAACATGAATAAATAAGGTCTAAAGCCTTTTACATCAGAGTACATCAAAACCTGTCTTGCAATAGTAAAGAAGCATAAAGACATTTTCATAAATTATTCCCCAAGTAAAAACAGTAAAGTAGCCATTAGCCAAGAAAAATCCAAGCCATCCATGATGACCTTCAAGCAGAAGAAGTCCGAACTAAACAACAGTATTTCCTCCCTGTAACCTGGGGGGGAAACGGAAGAAATGAGGCGAAACAAAACGGGTCAGTCAAAAAGACTGAGTAAGCCCTATCTACTATTAGCATAAAAACTAGTAAAGTTAACTAACATGAGAAACTGAGATGAACATAAGCATGATAACAAGATAGATAAGCTAAATCAAAATAACAGGATGAACTACTGAACTCAGATAAACTAAGGTGTCATGATAAATTACGATGTCAAGATAAAACAAGGTATCACATCATCAGGTTTCTATCAAGTATAATATCCCCAAGATATCTGTGACGTATAACGCCCCATGATATTTATCCTGTATTTTAGCTCTGCACCTACCGTACTAGTATCCCAACCGTATCATGTGTTAACCATGAATGACCCTTACTCAAAAGTCGTGTAATGGTCCATGTCAACCTAGTATATCGCATATATAGGTTACTCAACTCGTATGTTCCTTTCCGTGTATAAGTTTAGTCCCTTGCCGTAGACCATACGGGCTTTCCCATGAGATTCTATATTACTTTAACATAGTTCCATGATCCTTAAGATCGGTTTGGACTGTTACCCTAAACCTAGCTAGGGTCTTCCAACATGAATTATCGTTTGTACAACTAGGACTTATGCTACCTAGGGCTACTAGGGATTATGCTTACCTATTGCACGTTTTCGTATCTCGGTTTTGGTTCAACCACCCAGGGCCACTAGGATTTACGCTAACCGTCAACCGCGCCCTTTTTCCCACGCATTCATCGTGAATCGTTTTTCCATGACTGTATGCACATGTATCACATCGTGCCATCCGAGTCCTGTCACAGGGCATACCAGGAAATACAGGACTCGGTCGGGAGCTTTCGATTTATCTGCCGATGCAGATGCTAAGGTCTGCTTTTCTATACGTGGCTATGGTCCCACGCGACCCCTCCCTCAACTAGTGAAAGACAAGACAGGATAAATCCTGTATGAGAACACAACACTGGCCAACCCACATCCAAGCCTTACCGCAACCATAATTAGATAGCAATTATGGTCTATTGGGTGTTCTCTGCCTTTCCGCACGTACACGCTTGACCAAAGATGGTAGGTAGCCTGACGAAATGCTATCTAGGGCACGACCGTGTATCGTCGACTATCCCCTATCCATCCCCGTCTTTAGGTCGCTCGTATAGCAACCAAGGCATACTCTTGGTTCTTCTAACGCAGACCTTAACCTCTCATGAGCCTAGTATGATGACCTGGCAGCTCACAGAGGGATACCAAGAATATCCTCACGTTCCCCGAAGCCGCTGCTTCGTTACCCAGTTCGCTGGAGCCTTTATCTAAATCAGATACTTGCTCCTACTCGTATGCTTAAACGATGACCTACCGTATCAGGTTACTCATCTATCTATGAACTGGTCTAAATTTCCTTGACTAAGAATTATTACTTAGTTACCCTTAACTAAGGTGTATCACTTAGCCTTAACTCCGTTATCCTTGTTAACTACGGTTATCCACCTAATTCTCAGAACTAGGGTTTTCATAATGGATTAAGTGTCACTTAAGTTCATGACTTAACCCGTCTACAAATCATGTCAAAATTGGCTAAGTATCCAAGTTCAGGACTTAACCCTTCAAGCCATGTGTCAAGTTGGTTAAGTATATTAAGCAATTCACGACTTAACCTCGTCCAAATCATTCTAGATTGGTTAAGTATATATTAACTTGACCCTATCAATTTACTTAGTCAAATCGGTCAAGTGTATTCAGACGATTCGTGACTTAGCCTTATCATGTTTTCACGTTATATTGGTTAAGTATTGGTTAACTTAACCACAATAAATTAACGAGTTAGATTGGATAAGTATAGGTCACTTAACCACATCAATTCATCATGTTTAGATTAGTTAAGTGTTTAACTTAACCCCATTAAACTACCAAGTGGGATTAATTAAGTCTAGGCTAACTTAATCCCATTCAATTACCATGTTTAGACTAGTTGAGTCTAATCTTAACCCATCCATTAACTGTATTCTTCGGTTAAGTGCCATTAAGAAAACTTACTTAACCTTACCAAATTATCGTGTTGGATTGATTAAGTGTTGGTTAACTTAATCCCCGTCCACTAGTCGTATAAAAATGGTTAAGTGTCATTAGGCAAATCAAGTTACTTAACCTACCCAACCTTGTCATGTTTTGTTAAGCATCATTAGCCTAATCAATTTACTTAACCCATTTGTCCATGTCATATTTGGTTAAGAGTCATTAATCAAATTAACTTAACCCTATCATGTGGCATTAATTACTTAATGCACCTTCACCTCTCACATTAGACTTTGTTGTGGTTACTAGTTATGCCGGTCGATTCCGGGTAGCTTTACACCACAACTTGGTCTAACCTCGGGTTCAAGCACAACATGACCAACTTCTCACATTGGGTCCTATTGTTTGCAACTACTAGTTAGGCCGGTCGGTTCCGGGTAGTTTTACGTTGCAAACTCAACCCAACATCGAGTTGGCCACACTTATATTATCTAAGTGTCATGTCCATTATGTTTCCAACACATATTACAAGTTTTCAAGCAATTGGGTAGACCTAACTTAATAGGTAAATTCCCAATGGGTAGACCTAACTTAATAGGTGAATTCCCAAGCTTATGTTTTCAAGCATACTTACATGTCAACTTCCATGTTATATTTCAAGTCATGTTTTCAAGTATAAACACATGTCATATTTAACGTTACATGTTGTCATGTTTATACCCATTTACCCAAATCATGTTCATGTCATTATGTTTTCCTATAATGTGACCCCAACGCTTTTAAACTCGCATAATGGATTTCAAAGAAGGAACTTGTCAAAGGCGTGACAAAAGGGGGTATAAAGCCACTAGTTGAACATGGTGGCAAATGAGACATAATGTGTTCATTAACTTGCATGTTACATTCTTAAGCCTCAAAAACATGCATAACGTTCAAACTTGGCAAATAAGCGAATCATGACGATAAATGACATAGAAAGATGGCTAGAAGTTCGCATATAACATTACATGCAAGCTATCATAAGGGGTATGATAGTTCTCATGTTGTCAAAATGCAACATTTAACATAAAGGCCAAAGCTTTATGACCACAAGATCAAGATGAAGACTTCATAAACTTGCATGACATGATAGCATGTATTATACTCAATGATCAAACCCAAGCTTGCAACATGAACATTTAACTTCATAGTTAATATCTAAGAGTATGGAAAGGGCTTACATTGCTATGAAGGCACAAAAGACATGACAAAGCCCTTATGCAATCCAATAGACCCAAAATGCAAGCTCTAACATAAAAACCCTTGAGCCAAAATGATCAAAACCCTTGCTTTATGATGCAAATATAGAAACTTGACTTGAATGAAAGCTAATGATGCTCATACAAGTATGAAAACACTTGTATGCATGGAAAATCACTTAGAAATTTATTTAGGAATTTTATGAAGAGAGTGGAGGCCATGAGAGGATTGATTTTGCCATAGTTTAGTTACTAGAATGAATAATGAGGGTTTTAGGAGAGGGTTAAGGGTCTTTTTATAGAAGACTAGGATAGTTTTAGCCATATGATAAACCCTAGAACCAATCCTAGCCTTTAAAGCATGTCTTGGGGAAGAAGTCAAGTCTAAAAAATGGAGTGGTGTCTTAATCTGGCCTAAAAATGGAGTGGTGTCTTAATTGGGCTGAATTTCAAATCTGTTTTCGGATTTGAATTTTCGTGAAACTTTGCGAGGCCATATCTCGGTCATACGAACTCCGATTTACGAAATTTCGGACTCTATTTCGCGTATTTTTCCGAGACGAACGCAATGGCGCAACCCGTTTATCCTGATTCAGGTTTTATAATTAAATTCTGCCTTGATTCTTGTCTTAACGTGTTATCGAAATACGGGTTGTTACATTCTCCCCACCTTTTAGGATTTCGTCCCCGAAATCTCCAAGTTAGGAAGAACATATCCTACCATCCATCATTCATCTACTCAAAACATCATCCACAAGCAACCATTGTCCTTAGATGATTTCTAATGCTGTATGAATATATGCAAAACGTGTGTGTACATGTTCCTTAGCTAATGCTAATGATCAGGCCTGAATAATCTTTCTAATGCAAAATATGTATAGTGCCATGAATCCAACATGTATGCAAATAATCCTAGTCATATAGATACTATATGCGTGCGCAATCATTCATTCATATGCAACAGCCACATGATAATACATTCGATTTCATCCATAAACAAGTATAAATACTCGTGCATATGCAATATGAAATGTGACCGAGTCGAGCTAGTATCTAATGTGTATTCGCGCATCCACTTGCAACCACTTGCAACCATATCAATCATAACATGTTTCAAATACATGTTTACATCCATAGGGTTCTACCTAGAATTCCCTGAAACAGGGTCGAGAAGATAAACAGGACAAACTCCTTACAGGGTTTGTAACGGAGAATAGGACCGAGAGGATGTCCACAAAAGATAGCCTACAAGTAAGCTCTACAGAAAACAGGGATCAAGGATATACTCCCAAAAAGAGATATCATGCGCGTATCTAGTCTTTGACCATCAAAGTCGTCTTTTAACTTCGCGATTTTGTAGCTTCTTATTCCTGTTTCCATAACATGAGCTGGAACTCATTTCTTCGTCGCCTCTCGTTCCACTTGCACTTATCCTTTTCCTAGAATACTTGACGCAAACATGATTGCGTACTCATGATCTCATGCAAGCTTTCCAAAATTCACTAGTGAATCTCGGACCTCGTACCACAAGGTATTCCACGTAGAAGAACTTCCTCTTGAAAGTAAACAGATGCCAACCAGGTTATCAAGCGCACTTACTAGGGTGATCTCTATAACCCATGCATAAATGAAGTAAACCATCCATCTTATCGGCGAACACCACTCGATCGGGCTTCAAATTTCCAATAAAGGCATCAAGGGATTCTAAGTAACTAGTCATGACAGAACCTCAAAAAGGTTACCCGATACTTCGAGGGCATTACCAAGGCTAGTCAAAAGGTCTAACTACCCTCCTATCAAAACCGAGAGTGGCACCCCCTACTGGATAACCACTTCATCCCTAGAATCCATCCATAGCTTATAAACATAAGCATTATTTCCAAACTCAACACTTGGCATAGACATTCCCAAATCCAAACAAGTCATGTATAAATGGACTGATTCTCCAATAGGACTTTGAGACAAAAATGGGATTCTCTATTACGCTAGTACTTAAGGTGCAGAGACTCAACTACCGAAGCGGACTTAAATGATACGATGATCAAAACAAAGTCCTAACGGGATGATAGAGAAGAAGAGCTAAACCTTTAACAAGATCGTTACCCTCCTTCTGAGGTACCCTAGAAATGAGAGCACACTATTACCCTCCCGATGATCTTGTCCTTGTCCCATAATACTTAACTATCCTTCCCGTTTTACCATGCCAAAGGTACTCTCTCGTCATGGGTTTCATTGTTCATCTTTCTCCCTCCTTTGAGGACTAAGTCATACCAACAAGTTGCTCATCCTTAAGCTCGTATCCTTTATCCTCTTTCTCACTATCCTTTCTTATAACGCGGCCACTGGTCTCTCGAGAACCACCTCCACCGTATGGAAAGCACTTTCGTAGATAGAAAAGACTAGTCGCAGTTAAAACCACTGTGACTCCAGATGGAGGAAAGAAAGGAAAAGAGATTCAATTAAGGAAACAAGGATAGTGCTAATGGCCTTTGGGGAATAGCCTTTTTCTTTTAAAAGAAAATTTTCTTGAAAAATGCTTCTTTATAAACGATTTTCAAATAGTTTTCAGAAGGTCTTTAACAACTTTTGCCCAGTCTGGTAACCTTCTGCTCTGATACCAAATGTAACACCCCGCCTACGCTAGGGTCACTCGCAAAGGAATGCACTAGCTTTAGAGGGGCATTATTGGTAAACATGCACAGAAATATCACAAGACAGAACATATAAAATAGCGGAAGTAAAATCAAACTTTCATAACATGAATAAATAAGGTCTAAAGCCTTTTACATCAGAGTACATCAAAACCTGTCTTGCAATAGTAAAGAAGCATAAAGACATTTTCATAAATTATTCCCCAAGTAAAAACAGTAAAGTAGCCATTAGCCAAGAAAAGTCCAAGCCATCCATGATGACCTTCAAGCAGAAGAAGTCCGAACTAAACAACAGTATTTCTTCCCTGTAACCTGGGGGGGAACGGAAGAAAAGAGGCGAAACAAAACAGGTCAGTCAAAAAGACTGAGTAAGCCCTATCTACTATTAGCATAAAAACTAGTAAAGTTAACTGACATGAGAAACTGATATGAACATAAGCATGATAACAAGATAGATAAGCTAAATCAAAATAACAGGATGAACTACTGAACTCAGATAAACTAAGGTGTCATGATAAATTACGATGTCAAGATAAAACAAGGTATCAGGTCGTCAGGTTTCTATCAAGTATAATATCCCCAAGATATCTGTCACGTATAACGCCCCATGATATCTATCCTGTATTTTAGCTCTGCACCTACCGTACTAGTATCCCACCCGTATCATGTGTTAACCATGAATGACCCTTACTCAAAAGTCGTGTAATGGTCCACGTCAACCTAGTATATCGCATATATAGGTTTCTCAACTCGTATGTTCCTTTCCGTGTATAAGTTTAGTCCCTTGCCGTAGACCATACGGGCTTTCCCATGAGATTCTATATTACTTTAACATAGTTCCATGATCCTTAAGATCGGTTTGGACTGTTACCCTAAACCTAGCTAGGGTCTTCCAACATGAATTATCGTTTGTACAACTAGGACTTATGCTACCTAGGGCTACTAGGGATTATGCTTACCTATTGCACGTTTTCGTATCTCGGTTTTGGTTCAACCACCCAGGGCCACTAGGATTTACGCTAACCGTCAACCGCGCCCTTTTTCCCACGCATTCATCGTGAATCGTTTTTCCATGACTGTATGCACATGTATCACATCGTGCCATCCGAGTCCTGTCACAGGGCATACCAGGAAATACAGGACTCGGTCGGGAGCTTTCGATTTATCTGCCGATGCAGATGCTAAGGTCTGCTTTTCTATACGTGGCTATGGTCCCACGCGACCCCTCCCTCAACTAGTGAAAGACAAGACAGGATAAATCCTGTATGAGAACACAACACTGGCCAACCCACATCCAAGCCTTACCGCAACCATAATTAGATAGCAATTATGGTCTATTGGGTGTTCTCTGCCTTTCCGCACGTACACGCTTGACCAAAGATGGTAGGTAGCCTGACGAAATGCTATCTAGGGCACGACCATGTATCGTCGACTATCCCCTATCCATCCCCGTCTTTAGGTCGCTCGTATAGCAACCAAGGCATACTCTTGGTTCTTCTAACGCAGACCTTAACCTCTCATGAGCCTAGTATGATGACCTGGCAGCTCACAGAGGGATACCGAGAATATCCTTACGTTCCCCGAAGCCGCTGCTTCGTTACCCAGCTCGCTGGAGCCTTTATCTAAATCAGATACTTGCTCCTACTCGTATGCTTAAACGATGACCTACCGTATCAGGTTACTCATCTATCTATGAACTAGTCTAAATTTCCTTGACTAAGAATTATTACTTAGTTACCCTTAACTAAGGTGTATCACTTAGCCTTAACTCCGTTATCCTTGTTAACTACGGTTATCCACCTAATTCTCAGAACTAGGGTTTTCATAATGGATTAAGTGTCACTTAAGTTCATGACTTAACCCGTCTACAAATCATGTCAAAATTGGCTAAGTATCCAAGTTCAGGACTTAACCCTACAAGCCATGTGTCAAGTTGGTTAAGTATATTAAGCAATTCACGACTTAACCTCGTCCAAATCATTCTAGATTGGTTAAGTATATATTAACTTGACCCTATCAATTTACTTAGTCAAATCGGTCAAGTGTATTCAGACGATTCGTGACTTAGCCTTATCATGTTTTCACGTTATATTGGTTAAGTATTGGTTAACTTAACCACAATACATTAACGAGTTAGATTGGATAAGTATAGGTCACTTAACCACATCAATTCATCATGTTTAGATTAGTTAAGTGTTTAACTTAACCCCATTAAACTACCAAGTGGGATTAATTAAGTCTAGGCTAACTTAATCCCATTTAATTACCATGTTTAGACTAGTTGAGTCTAATCTTAACCCATCCATTAACTGTATTCTTCGGTTAAGTGCCATTAAGAAAACTTACTTAACCATACCAAATTATCGTGTTGGATTGATTAAGTGTTGGTTAACTTAATCCCCGTCCACTAGTCGTATAAAAATGGTTAAGTGTCATTAGGCAAATCAAGTTACTTAACCTACCCAACCTTGTCATGTTTTGTTAAGCATCATTAGCCTAATCAATTTACTTAACCCATTTGTCCATGTCATATTTGGTTAAGAGTCATTAATCAAATTAACTTAACCCTATCATGTGGCATTAATTACTTAATGCACCTTCACCTCTCACATTAGACTTTGTTGTGGTTACTAGTTAAGCCGGTCGGTTCCGGGTAGCTTTACACCACAACTTGGTCTAACCTCGGGTTCAAGCACAACATGACCAACTTCTCACATTGGGTCCTATTGTTTGCAACTACTAGTTAGGCCGGTCGGTTCCGGGTAGTTTTACGTTGCAAACTCAACCCAACCTCGAGTTGGCCACACTTATATTATCTAAGTGTCATGTCCATTATGTTTCCAACACATATTACAAGTTTTCAAGCAATTGGGTAGACCTAACTTAATAGGTAAATTCCCAATGGGTAGACCTAACTTAATAGGTAAATTCCCAAGCTTATGTTTTCAAGCATACTTACATGTCAACTTCCATGTTATATTTCAAGTCATGTTTTCAAGTATAAACACATGTCATATTTAACGTTACATGTTGTCATGTTTATACCCATTTACCCAAATCATGTTCATGTCATTATGTTTTCCCATAATGTGACCCCAACGCTTTTAAACTCGCATAGTGGATTTCAAAGAAGGAACTTGTCAAAGACGTGACAAAAGGGGGTATAAAGCCACTAGTTGAACATGGTGGCAAATGAGACATAATGTGTTCATTAACTTGCATGTTACATTCTTAAGCCTCAAAAACATGCATAACGTTCAAACTTGGCAAATAAGTGAATCATGACGATAAATGACATAGAAAGATGGCTAGAAGTTCGCATATGACATTACATGCAAGCTATCATAAGGGGTATCATAGTTCTCATGTTGCCAAAATGCAACATTTAACATAAAGGCCAAAGCTTTATGACCACAAGATCAAGATGAAGACTTCATAAACTTGCATGACATGATAGCATGTATTATACTCAATGATCAAACCCAAGCTTGCAACATGAAAATTTAACTTCATAGTTAATATCTAAGAGTAGGGAAAGGGCTTACGTTGCTATGAAGGCACAAAAGACATGACAAAGCCCTTATGCAATCCAATAGACCCAAAATGCAAGCTCTAACATAAAAACCCTTGAGCAAAATGATCAAAACCCTTGCTTTATGATGCAAATATAGAAACTTGACTTGAATGCAAGCTAATGATGCTCATACAAGTTTGAAAACACTTGTATGCATGGAAAATCACTTAGAAATTTATTTAGGAATTTTATGAAGAGAGTGGAGGCCATGAGAGGATTGATTTTGCCATAGTTTAGTTACTAGAATGAATAATGAGGGTTTTAGGAGAGGGTTAGGGGTCTTTTTATAGAAGACTAGGATAGTTTTAGAAATAGGATAAACCCTAGAACCAATACTAGCCTTTAAAGCATGTCTTGGGGAAGAAGTCAAGTCTAAAAAATGGAGTGGTGTCTTAACCAGGCCTAAAAATGGAGTGGTGTCTTAATTGGGCTGAATTTCAAATCTGTTTTCGGATTTGAATTTTCGTGAAACTTTGCGAGGCCATATCTCGGTCATACGAACTCCGATTTACGAAATTTCGGACTCTGTTTCGCGTATTTTTCCGAGACGAACGCAATGGCGCAACCCTTTTATCCTGATTCAGGTTTTATAATTAAATTCTGCCTTGATTCTTGTCTTAACGTGTTATCGAAATACGGGTTGTTACAAAATATGTCCCAGAACAAGCTCTAGAGCGAATGCACGATGACTTCGCCAACCTCCAGCAGGGGGATCTTTCCGTGCAGGGTTATCTGAATAAATTTACACTGTTGTCGCCCTACGCTCCGGAGCTCGTCGCCACTGCAAAGTCCAAAAATAAGAGGTTTATCATTGGGCTAAGGCGACAATATCATGATAGAGCCATGGCCATGTCAAGCTGGAATTTAACGAACTGGTGGAAATGACATGCAACTACGAAGACCTTGACCATAGGCATCTGGAGCAGGATCGCGCTAGAAGCCAAGCCGGGAACAAACACAAGCCTACCGCAAATCAAGCTGAGTCAAGCCAAGCAGCATCTTCAAAACCTAAGACTGGCAAGCCTCTGAGAGGAAGTTGCTATAACTGTGGCAAAGTGGGGCACTACTCTAATGTGTGCACAGCCCCGAAGAGGCAGAAGACAAATTCACAAGGTTCAAGCCAGGGTTCTCAGAACCCTCGCTCCTGCTTTAATTGCCGCAAGACCGATCATCTAGTCAAAGACTGTCCTCTGCTGAAGAAGGCTACAGTAGCTCACGTGTGTGACGGGTCGAGCCCGCCAGCTGCTTCCGATGGAGCAGGTAAACCCGATGTTTTGGGAGGTACCCTTACAATTAAAAATATTCCTGTTTCTATATTGTTTGACACGGGTGCGTCGCGTAGTTTTATTACTGGTAACGCAATGCACAAATTAAAGTTAAAACAGAGAAAGCTTAAAGATTCGGTTGAAGTACATAATCCGATAGGAGGATCTCTTATTCTTGGTTCATATTGTAGAGTGCCAGTCTCTTATTCTTCCTACAAGTTTCCCTTCGATTTAATCGTTATGGATTTTCCCGAATTCGATATCATTCTCGGGCTGGATTGGTTAACGAAATACGAAGCCGAAGTGAATTGTGTAGAAAGAAGCGTTAAAATTCGAACGAAGCTTGGATATATTATGGTACCCTGTCATGGTTCGAATCCAAATAGAGAAGAATTTTGGTCGGCATTAGAAGTTATCCCCACTTCCATAGAAAAGATTCCGATTGTTAGAAATTATGCGGATGTGTTTGAAGAAGTTGAAAACTTACCTCCGCAAAGAGAAATAGAATTCCGAATCGATCTAATTCCCAATGCCAGACCAGTGGTACATCCAATTCGCAGAATGACTCCGAAGGAAAAAGAAGAATTAGGCGATCAAACTCGTCAACTGTTGTGGATGGGTCTAATCAGACCTATTTTTTCTAATTGGCGTGCAGTTGTTGTGTTTGTCCCAAAGTCAGACGGTACTCTTCGATTATGCGTTGATTACCGAGACGTCAACAAACAGACGGTCAAAAACAAGTATCCATTACCCCGCATTGATGATTTGCTAGACCAATTGAATGGGGCGAAAGTATTTTCCCGAATGGACCTAGCTACAGGTTTTCACCAATTGAGAATAGCAGAAGAGTGTGTTCCTTTGACAGTTTTCAGAGGTCCAGACATATTTTATGAATGGTTAGTAATGCTGTTTGGCCTGTGCAATGCTCCAGCATACTTTGTCGATCTAATGAATAGAGTGTTCAGGGGAGTTCTGAATAAATTTGTCCTCGTATTCATCGATGATATTTTAATCTACTCCAAATCAAAATCCGAGCATGAAAAAAACATAGAACAAGTATTGGAGATTCTGAGAAAGAACGTCTTCAAAGCCAAATTCTCTAAATGTGTCTTCTAGCAAGAAGAAGTCAAATTTCTTGGCCATGTCGTGTCAGAGAAAGGAATTTCTGTTGACCCAAGCAAAATAACGGCGATTCAAGACTGGAAACAACCCACTACTCCCACAGAGGTTAGAAGTTTTATGGGGTTGGCTAGTTATTATCAAAAGTTCGTTAAGGATTTTTCGAAGATATCCGGTCTGTTAACGAAGCTCACGAAGAAACATGAGAAATTTAAGTGGACTTCCGACTATGAAGAAGCTTTCCAGGAATTGAAATCGAAACTGACCACTGCTCCAGTGTTAACCATTATTGATGGCAATCAGGATTTAACGGTTTGGATAGATGCTTCTACTAGAGGTCTTGGTGCTGTGTTAATGCAAAGAGGCCAAGTAGTCGCTTATGCAAGCCGCCAACTGAAACCGCATGAGAAGAATTATGTGACTCATGATCTTGAGTTGCTAGCCATCGTTTTTGCCTTGAAAATCTGGAGGCATTATTTATTGGGCGAGAAATTTATACTGTACATAGATCATCAATCATTGAGGTATTTATACACCCAGAAAGATCAGAATTTGAGACAGCAGCGTTGGCTAGAATTTCTTGCAGCGTATGATCTTGATATCCTGTATACGCCGGGGAAGGCTAATGTAGTAGCAGATGCGCTTAGTAGAAAAACCGCAATCATTGCCAATCTTATAATTACCACTAGCTTGATCGATAAAATATGTGCTCTCCAGAGGAATGACTATTTCATTCAAATGATCAAAGGGATAATCCAGAAGGGAGAGCCCTCAAGTTTTCAGGTAGATAAAGAAGAAGTTCTGAGACTGAATGGGAGAATATGTGTTCCCAACATCCCTGAGCTCAAAAGAGAAGTGCTGGATGAATGCCATAAATCCAAATTTTGCATCCAACCTGGTGTGAGTAAAATGTACCACGATATCAAATGCACTTTCTGGAGGAGGGCAATGAAAAGGGATATTTTTTGTATGTTAGCAGATGCCCTACTTGCCAATTCGTCATGAGCGACCAACAGAAGCTAGCTGGACTGTAGCAACCGTTGGAAGTCCCAGGTTGGAAATGGGAACAGATTTCCATGGATTTCATAGATGGCTTGCCGCGAACCAGGAAAGGTAATGACAACATTTGGGTAATCGTAAATCGCTTCACGAAGATTGCCCATTTTATACCTGTCAGATCCAATAGAACCGCTCAAAGTCTAGCACATATATATTTCAAAGAAATCGTTAAGCTGCCTGGAATTCCCATCAGCATAGTCAGTGATAGAGACCCGATATTTGCTAGCAAATTCTGGGAGGCTTTCCAGACAGAATTGGGAATGAAACTGAATATGAGCACCGCTTATCACCCTCAAACAGATGGCCAAACTGAACGGGTGAATAGAATTCTAGAAGATTTATTGCGGGCTTGTATAATTGATTTTGGTGGGTCATGGGAAGATCACTTGCATTTGGCAGAATTCTCATAAAACAATAGCTATCAAGCAAGTTTGAGAATGTCGCCATTTGAAGCATTATATGGCAGACCGTGCAGATCTCCAGCATGTTGGGTAGAACCTGGCAATAGACTTGTGTTAGGACCCGATATGATCAGAGAAGCATCTGATAAAGTCGACTTCATCAAAAAGCGATTGAGAACCGTGCAAAGCCGACATAAAAATTATGCAGATTCTAGATGAAGAGATTAGACATTTGCTGTTGGTGACCATGTTTATTTGAAAGTTTCTCCGATGAGAGGAGTAATCAGATTTGGCAAAACTGGGAAGTTGGCACCGAGATTTATTGGTCCCTTTCCTATACTCGAACGAATTGGAACTCTTGCTTATAGGGTTCAATTACCAGATTGGTTGCCTGGAGTGCATGATGTATTTCACATATCTCAACTTAGATGACATGTGCATGATCCGGATCTTGTTGTAGAAGAAGCAGCGCAACAGGATATAGACATAACTCCAGAATTAGCAGTCAGAAGAGAGCCATTAAAGATTGTTGGCAAAGAAACAAGAGAACTAAGAAGCAAAAAGGTTCATTTAGTTAAAGTGTAGTGGAGTAGTGATCCTAGAGACTGTACTTGCGAGACTGAGGAAAGCATTAAGCAAGCTTACCCCAAATGCAGAGTGGATATCTCTGACTAACTCCGGTGCAAGGTACCTTTACAATACTTTGCATTTACATTTTGTTTCCTACTTTACTGTTGTTTCCTTTTCGAGGACGAAAAGTTTTAAGTGGGGGAGATGGTAATAACCCGGAAAATACGAGCCAATTTAAAAATTTTAAATTGGTCATTTCAAAGGAATTTGAACAATTGAAATAGAATATTTCAATAAAATAGTGAAGTAGAAATAGTGAGTCAGTTTGAAAATTTGAATTCAAACTTTGACTAACTGTGCAGGGTGGAGAATATAACGGATTTTAGCGAAATTAAAAATATTTAAATCTTTTAGTCAATACCTTTCTAACGAATCTGAAAAATCGAAGTTTCATAACGGGAATCAAAAGTTATGGCCGAATGAATTTTCAGAAAGGTCGCTATATAGAATATATAGCTCTGGAAAATTGATATTTTGCAAACGACCTCGGAATTCGACGAAACCACTTTTGTTGGGTCCGGGATGTCAAACTATTGCTAGGTTTTAAATTACATAATTTTTGAAGCTAGTATGTGAGTGTGGCAAAAGAAAATGTGTTTGGTCAATTTCTGTTAAATTGGATCAACCAGAAAATGGCCATTTTTCAAACGATCTCAGAATTCGATGAAACTAGTTTTGTTGGGACCGTAGCGTCAAAACATAGCTAGATTTATTTTTCTGGAATTTTTCGAATCAGTTTGGGGCCCTGGCAAATTGAAATGTACGTTCAAAGTTAAAATTAAATGTTTTATACTTTAATTTGAAAAATAACTGACTGTAACAGTCGAATTGGCTAACGAAACATATCCCATTGTGTCCGGGATGGGGGTATTTAGCTAGGGGCGACAGTCGTTGGGCTTGAAAAGGAGTTCGTTGGTGAAAACCCTAATTTTCTGAAATATATATATTCCGGCCAATCAGAATTTTTCTTTCATAAATAAAAAAAATAAAAACCCCCGTAACCCTCGATTTCAACGGCGAAACCCGTTCACCGCTTCCCTCCCCTTTTCCGACCGCCTCAGCCTCCTATCGCCGCCGCCACCACCTGTCGTCGACGCGCCTCCCTCCCCTCGTCAGATCCGACCCACCCACGACCGCCATCGACGCCTCCTCCGCCTGAATCGAGCCCAGAAAGTCCACCGCTTCCCATCGCCGCCGCCGCTCCGATCTTCCACCGAGCTCCCCCAAACCACCACCGACAGGACCGCCACTCGAAGCTCTTCCACGTCAGCACCCCCGATCGTCCCCACGTGCCACGGATTTCGCGAAAACCTCAAACCTAGTTTCGAACCATCGTGTAAGGTGAGTCCTTTTTGATGTCTGCACTTTGAAAAATCATATCTTTTTGGTGGGTTGACGAAATTCGATGAAACAGGAAACATCGGGACCGCAAGGAAGCTCTCTACCACATAGAAGAAGCCGCGGATTTTTCTGAGTCATCTACGATTTTTAGCACTCCGCAAACCAATGTGAGTAATCTAAATTAAATGAATTTGAATGGAAAATGTCGTGTATAAATTATATTAGCGAAATATAAATTACACACGTGTTGTATACCTCATGTACACGCGGGGTGTAAGCTATATAAGCGAAGTATGAATTTTACATGCATAGAAGAATTTATATATGTGTTGAAGTGCAAGTGAAATATAGCAATAAAAATAATATATATATATATACTCCCCTCGTCCACAAACCATGGACGATATTTATTGTTGTGAATTGGTGTGAAATATTGGATGAAAATACGAATGGTTGAATAATTGTTTGTGGTTGATATTGTTTGGTTGTGGTTGAAAAATACCCATTGGTGATTGAAATGAATTGGAAATATTTGTGGAAATAAAAATAAAACATGCCGCCTGCGTGCGAATTAGATGCATGAATCCCCATTGTCAAAAACCGCGAGGTTTTAAGGTAGAGCGAGGAGCCGTACTAGGGACGGTGCCGGTTTTCACTACCCTGTCGTTATGCTGCCGGAATTTTGAATAATCTTTATGTGTTAGAATAATTTTCATATGTTGAAATTATTTTCATGCGTTGAAATTAAAGTCATATGTTGAAACTATATCCATGTGTGGAAAGGTTCATGTGTTGAAAAGTGATGTGTGAAAATTAAATTCATTTGTGAATGAATGAAGTGTTTAAACAATAAAAATCACATTTTTATAATATATATGAAGTATGTAAAATATTCGCCTTATATATAAATAGTTTCAACAATAAAAGTTTCATCTTTCTAATATGAACAACATAAATAAAATATCCATGTGTGGAAGTGCTCATGTGTTGAGAAGTGTGTGTAGTGGAAAAGTTCATGTGTTGAATAAAAAGATCGAACAATAAAAATTACATTTTTATTGAAACTATGAAGTGTTGAAAACATCCATTTGTCGAATAAATATTTTAAGTGATAAAAATATCATTTTTATCATATATGTGATATGCTAAAGATATGCGAAGGTTGAAATAAATATTTGTGAATGAAATATTATTTTTAACATGCATAGGAACTAAATAAAATAGTCATGTGTTGAAATCTGTTTTAGTTCGCCAAAATTATCATCTTTGAAATGTGAAGGGCTAAAAATAGCCACTAGTTCAAATAAATGTGCATGAGTTGAAATATACATTAATTAGCTAATGATGTGATTCTAGCCTATTCATGCAACATTAGAATGAATGGTGTTTTTAAATCAAAGTAAATCAAATATGAAGTTGAATGGAAAATGATAAGTGAAAAAAAAATTGTATATATGTACATGCATATTTATTGAACAGGTTATAGCAAAGGGGCTAGAGAAGAGGAATAAAATTTTGTGCCCGACAAATAGGTACACATTTACTGTTTTTTTTGGGTGATGATTTTATGAGCCTGTTGGCTAGCCGCTTGGCTTTTTCTTTTTCTTTTTGACATGAGATGCCCGTGTGGCTATTTGGGAATTTTCCCAGCCCCTCCCGTACAAAGGAGGTTATGGCGAAATTTTCCAAAATTTAAAGGCGTTAGTGAAATAATTGAAATGAAAACGATATAGGAATTTTTGAATGAACTATATTTATGTAAATATATAAATATAAATGAAATTAAAACGAAACGTGGCCGTGCAGTTCGTGTTTTTAAACCGTGATTTCAAACAACTAGTGCGGGAAATCTGACCATTGGATTTTCCCGAAACCGCAACCGTTGGGTTCGCCTTGGAAATTTCTTTCCAACGGCACCAACTTTGTGAAGATCCGACGGTTGGATTGTCTGGAATGTTTAATTCAAATCTGAAGAAAAACAGCGCCAGAAACGATTATATATATATAAATATAATTAAATTAAATCGAATAACGACGCTGCAGTTCGTAAATTGAAATCGTAACTTCAAATGGCTAGTGTGGAAGATCCGACCGTCGGATTTTCCCAAAATTGAAACCGTTGGATTCGTTTTGAAATGACCTTCCTAAGGATATAAAATTTGTGAAGATCCAACGGTTAGATTTTCAGATATGTGTAAAACAAAATTAGTGAAAAACAGCGCCAGGGCATCGACACGACCTGAAACATCGTTTAATTAAATATGGTCGTTTTAAATTGATTAAAAATGGCGTTATATCGTTATAAAATACTATAGACGATATAGAGTGGAAATAAACCAATTTCATTGTGGTTGCTTGATATGTGATGGTTGAATGTGTTTAACATGAGAATTATGACTAAAAGAACTGAAATGTGAATGTTGAATAGTCCAACCATGTGAAAAATTGATTTGAAAATCTAAATATACGTGGGTTATTTGAAAAGGCCGAGTTCATCTCATTTCAAATAATCGATCAACGTTGAGAAGTCGAAGAGTTGAAGACGGTTGAAGACCGACGATCTTCACATTGGATGGATGGGTGCTACTGATGCTCGTGATTGGAGTAGCTACCATGAAGGAACTGAAGTAGTAGCCGTCCAAACATACTGTTGATTGTACGGATATGCGAGGAATTGGTGCCTTCGGTTTCGTTCAGACGCAGAACGGACTTGTAAATGGATTTTGTGTCTGACATTGGATTTTGTTCTGTGCTGATTCATCTCTGTTAAATATATATCTGTTTGGTGGCAGAGAATTTATTCTCTTGCTTAACGCCCTTCTCTGAGACGTACGAGCTCAGAGGTTATGTATTGATAGAAATCAGTCGCATGGAGTGGATTGCCTGTGTGGCACGCCTAAGTGGCATATGATCAAGGCTTCTGTTGTAAAGCAAAGTCTTGTGGTTGATGATCAAAGCATGGTCTTTGTGATGTAGCTTTGTGTATAACGTGAATTTGCGAGCCTCACACCTCGGTATGAGTCAAAAACGGGAGAGTGACTACAGGGAGAGCACGACGTTTCTTTCTAGCTAAGGTGGTGTCAGTGACCTACCAGCCCTGACATTATATATACTTTTCACCTGTGTGGTTGTTGGAATGCGAGGCGCCTCGATATAGGTCTGTAAGGACTGGGAAACGTGTGTTCAGGAATTGCCAATCCTCAAAAGTAAGAGAGGACCGGCCCTGAAGATCCAAGGATCATAGTGGGGTCCTGGGACATTTGCTAGAGTGTCTCGAGTCGGAGAGGAGCTTGCCCCTTGCCTCGACTCATGAAGGAATCCAATTTCCAATACGAAATATGCGAATGTGATTGTATTACTAGTATGGCGACATGATATATGGTACCCATGCCGTCTAGGATTGATATTTATGATTGAATTTGCTTTTGAAACATATATACACTAGTAATAATATCAAACCCTTTTGTTTTATTCGTATGAAGCATTTTTGGCCATTATAGGGTAAAACTCTATCCTCTGGCTTGCGTTGCATTGTGTGATGGGACCTGAGTCTTATAATGGCTTCATTTTATGAAAAGCATTGCGATGATTTAGTCATTTACTTTATTTCATGCACTAGCACTCATTGGAGTAAACCCGTTCTGCGAAAGTGGTGTGGTCCTTTGATTTGCCTTATTATTGTTGTTAATAAGTTAAGTAGATTTCTCATACCAGTCCCATGACTGACTCGTAGTTTGTTTCACCTTGCAAACTCGGGTGCCCTCATTTTCACACGGGCAGCCTAGTTACAGGTTTCTGACGCACTTTTGGCTCATGGCGTGGCTTGACTACACCGTGCTGACTTGGATTTTCTCCGCCATTATTGTATCTATATTATGATTCCGCCATTGGCGATGTAGACTGATAATTATTTTGTGTACTCTTTATGTATGATTCCGCCTCAGGCGATGGTGACTGATTATGTATCATTATGCACTAAGTTGTATCCTGTACTATGCTTCTCTGATGTGATGATATCTATATGATTCCCCTGTCATATGTGTGTAAATTATTCTATTTTCTGTTTATGCTATTTTCTATGATCTGCTAATGATGATTAATGTGTTATATTCCAATGATTATCCTTAACACCATGTCACGGGGTTTTGGGATCGTCACAGCTGGTATCAGAGCTTTGGTTAACCTTAGTTCTGGAGTCTAACACATTAAACACTTCGTCAAAATTGAATCAGTAGTATTCTAAGGCGAGTTGCTCATTAGAGATAGGACTAGTAAAGTCCTAGAATGAGCCGAGCAGAATGGCAAAAACAATTTGATCAGTCCATCGCTATCTTTCCTTAAATTTTCTGCTTAACTATGCAATAAACTATCATTTCTGTTAGCTGACTCTTTTCTTGCTTATATAGAATTTGACAAATGGCAACCAGAGCAGCAGCCGCTAGAGGTGGCCGTGCAGGCCGAGGCCGAGGACGGGGAGAAGTCCCAGCAGAAGAAGGACCTTTGATACAACCTCCGGCCGCTCAATACTTCGAGCTAGACCGTGTAGCTAAGAGATACAAAAACTTAGGAGGCAAGACCTTCTCGGGAACTGGCACAGTAATAGAGGCCCTTGCATGGCTCAAAACATGCGAGAAAATTCTTGAAGGCCTAAGGCTTGGAGACCAAGACAAAGCTATTATGGGCGCCTGGCTTATGCAGGAACAAGCTAAACTACGGTGGGAATCTCTCACCGCCGGGAATAGAGAAGCTGGAAGGACCTGGGATGGATTCAAAGAACTCTTCAAGGATAAATATGTCCCAGAACAAGCTCTAGAGCGAATGAACGATGACTTCGCCAACCTCCAGCAGGGGGATCTTTCCGTGCAGGATTATCTGAATAAATTTACACTGTTGTCGCCCTATGCTCCGGAGCTCGTCGCCACTGCAAAGTCCAAAAATAAGAGGTTTATCCTTGGGCTAAGGCGACAGTATCATGATAGAGCCATGGCCCATGTCAAGCTAGAATTTAACGAACTGGTGGAAATGACATGCAACTACAAAGACCTTGACCATATGCATCTAGAGCAGGATCGCGCTAGAAGCCAAGCCGGGAACAAACGCAAGCCGGCAGCAAATCAAGCTGAGTCAAGCCAAGCGGCATCTTCAAAACCTCAGACTGGGAAGCCGCCGAGAGGAAGTTGCTATAACTGTGGCAAAGTGGGGCACTACTCTAATGTGTGCACAGCCCCGAAGAGGCAGAAGACAAATTCACAAGGTTCAAGCCAGGGTTCTCAGAACCCTCGCTCCTGCTTTAATTGCCGCAAGACCGATCATCTAGTCAAAGACTGTCCTCTACTGAAGAAGGCTACAGTAGCTCACGTGTATAACGGGTCGAGCCAGCCAGCTGCTTCCGATGGAGCAGGTAAACCCGATGTTTTGGGAGGTACCCTTACAATTAAAAATATTCCTGTTTCTGTATTGTTTGACACGGGTGCGTCGCGTAGTTTTATTACTGGTAACACAATGCACAAATTAAAGTTAAAACAGAGAAAACTTAAAGATTCGGTTGAAGTACATAATCCGATAGGAGGATCTCTTATTCTTGGTTCATATTGTAGAGTGCCAGTCTCTTATTCTTCCTACAAGTTTCCCTTCGATTTAATCGTTATGGATTTTCCCGAATTCGATATCATTCTCGGGCTGGATTGGTTAACGAAATACGAAGCCGAAGTGAATTGTGCAGAAAGAATCGTTAAAATTCGAACGAAGCTTGGATATATTACGGTACCCTGTCATGGTTCGAATCCAAATAGAGAAGAATTTTGGTCGGCATTAGAAGTTATCCCCACTTCTATAGAAAAGATTCTGATTGTTAGAAATTATGCGGATGTGTTTGAAGAAGTTGAAAACTTACCTCCGCAAAGAGAAATAGAATTCCGAATCGATCTAATTCCCAATGCCAGACCAGTGGTACATCCAATTCGCAGAATGACTCCGAAGGAAAAAGAAGAATTAGGCGATCAAACTCGTCAACTGTTGTGGAAGGGTCTAATCAGACCTAGTTTTTCTAATTGGGGTGCAGCTGTTGTGTTTGTCCCAAAGTCAGACGGTACTCTTCGATTATGCGTTGATTACCGAGACCTCAACAAACAAACGGTCAAAAACAAGTATCCATTACCCCGCATTGATGATTTGCTAGACCAATTGAATGGGGCGAAAGTATTTTCCCGAATGGACCTAGCAACAGGTTTTCACCAATTGAGAATAGTAGAAGAGTGTGTTCCTTTGACAGCTTTCAGAGGTCCAGACATATTTTATGAATGGTTAGTAATGCCGTTTGGCCTGTGCAATGCTCCAGCATACTTTGTCGATCTAATGAATAGAGTGTTCAAGGGAGTTCTGAATAAATTTGTCCTCGTATTCATCGATGATATTTTAATCTACTCCAAATCAAAACCCGAGCATGAAAAAAACTTAGAACAAGTATTGGAGATTCTGAGAAAGAACGTCTTCAAAGCCAAATTCTCTAAATGTGTCTTCTGGCAAGAAGAAGTCAAATTTCTTGGCCATGTCGTGTCAGAGAAAGGAATTTCTGTTGACCCAAGCAAAATAACAGCGATTCAAGACTGGAAACAACCCACTACTCCCACAGAGGTTAGAAGTTTTATGGGGTTGGCTAGTTATTATCGAAAGTTCGTTAAGGATTTTTTGAAGATATCCGGTCCGTTAACGAAGCTCACGAAGAAACATGAGAAATTTAAGTGGACTTCCGACTGTGAAGAAGCTTTCCAGGAATTGAAATCGAAACTGACCACTGCTCCAGTGTTAACCATTATTGATGGCAATCAGGATTTAACGGTTTGGACAGATGCTTCAATTAGAGGTCTTGGTGCAGTGTTAATGCAAAGAAGCCAAGTAGTCGCTTATGCAAGCCGCCAACTGAAACCGCATGAGAAGAATTATGTGACTCATGATCTTGAGTTGCTAGCCATCATTTTTGCCTTGAAAATCTGGAGGCATTATTTATTGGGCGAGAAATTTATACTGTACACAGATCATCAATCATTGAAGTATTTATACACCCAGAAAGATCTGAATTTGAGACGGCAGCGTTGGCTAGAATTTCTTGCAGCGTATGATCTTGATATCCTGTATACGCTGGGGAAGGCTAACGTAGTAGCGGATGCGCTTAGTAGAAAAACCGCAATCATTGCCAATCTTATAGTTACCCCTAGCTTGATCGATAAAATATGTGCTCTCCAGAGGAATGACTATTTCATTCAAAGGATCAAAGGGAGAATCCAGAAGGGAGAGCCCTCAAGTTTTCAGGTAGATAAAGAAGAAGTTCTGAGACTGAATGGGAGAATATGTGTTCCCAACATCCCTGAGCTCAAAAGAGAAGTGCTGGATGAATGCCATAAATCCAAATTTTGCATCCATCCTGGTGTGAGTAAAATGTACCACGATATCAAACGCACTTTCTGGTGGAGGGCAATGAAAAGGGATATTTCTTTGTATGTTAGCAGATGCCCTACTTGCCAATTGGTCAAAAGCGACCAACAGAAGCTAGCTGGACTGTTGCAACCGTTGGAAGTCACAAGTTGGAAATGGGAACAGATTTCCATGGATTTCATAGATGGCTTGCCGCGAACCAGGAAAGGTAATGACAACATTTGGGTAATCGTAGATCGCTTCACGAAGACTGCCCATTTTATACCTGTCAGATCCAATAGAACCGCTCAAAGTCTAGCACAGATATATTTCAAAGAAATCCTTAAGCTGAATGGAATTCCCATCAGCATAGTCAGTGATAGAGACCCGATATTTGCTAGCAAATTCTGGGAGGCTTTCCAGACAGAATTGGGAATGAAACTGAATATGAGCACCGCTTATCACCCTCAAACAGATTGCCAAACTGAGCGGGTGAATAGAATTCTAGAAGATTTATTGCGGGCTTGTATAATTGATTTTGGTAGGTCATGGGAAGATCACTTGCATTTGGCAGAATTCTCATATAACAATAGCTATCAAGCAAGTTTGAGAATGTCGCCATTTGAAGCATTATATGGCAAACCGTGCAGATCTCCAGCATGTTGGGTAGAACCTGGCAATAGGCTTGTGTTAGGACCCGATATGATCAGAGAAGCATCTGATAAAGTCGAGTTCATCAAAAAGTGATTGAGAACCGCGCAAAGCCGACATAAAAGTTATGCAGATTCTAGAAGAAGAGATTTGACATTTGCTGTTGGTGACCATGTTTATTTGAAAATTTCTCCGATGAGAGGAGTAATCAGATTTGGCAAAACTGGGAAGTTGGCACCGAGATTTATTGGTCCCTTTCCTATACTCGAACGAATTGGAACTCTTGCTTATAGGGTTCAATTACCAGATTGGTTGCCTGGAGTGCATGATGTATTTCACATATCTCAACTTAGAAGACATGTGCATGATCCGGATCTTGTTGTAGAAGAAGCAGCGCAACAGGATATAGACATAACTCCAGAATTAGCAGTCAGAAGAGAGCCATTAAAGATTGTTAGCAAAGAAACTAGAGAACTAAGAAGCAAAAAGGTTCATTTAGTTAAAGTGCAGTGGAGTAGTGATCCTAGAGATTGTACTTGGGAGACTGAGGAAAGCATTAAGCAAGCTTACCCCAAATGCAGAGTGGATATCTCTGACTAACTCTGGTGCAAGGTACCTTTACAATACTTTGCATTTACATTTTGTTTCCTACTTTACTGTTGTTTCCTTTTCGAGGACGAAAAGTTTTAAGTGGGGGAGATTGTAATAACCCGGAAAATACGAGCCAATTTAAAATTTTTAAATTGGTCATTTCAAAGGAATTTGAACAATTGAAATAGAATATTTCAATAAAATAGTGAAGTAGAAATAGTGAGTCAGTTTGAAAATTTGAATTCAAACTTTGACTGACTGTGCAGGGTGGAGAATATAACGGATTTTAGCGAAACTAAAAATATTTAAATCTATTAGTCAATACCTTTATAACGAATCTGAAAAATCGAAGTTTCATAACGGGAATCAAAAGTTATGGCCGAATGAATTTTCAGAAAGGTCGCTATATAGAATAAATAGCCCTGGAAAATTGATATTTTGCAAACGACCTCGGAATTCGACGAAACCACTTTTGCTGGGTCCGGGATGTCAAAACTAATGCTAGGTTTCAAATTTCATAATTTTTGAAGCTAGTATGTGTGCGTGACAAAAGAAAATGTGTTTGGTCAATTTCTGTTAAATTGGATCGACCAGAAAATGGCCATTTTTCAAACGATCTCAGAATTCGACGAAACTAGTTTTGTTGGGACCGTAGCATCAAAACATAGCTAGATTTATTTTTCTGGAATTTTTCGAATCAGTTTGTGGCCCTGGCAAATTGAAATGTACGTTCAAAGTTAAAATTAAATATTTATACTTTAATTTGAAAAATAACTGACTGTAACAGTCGAATTGGCTAACGAAACATATCCCATTGTGTCCGGGATGGGGGTATTTAGCTAGGGGCGACAGTCGTTGGGCTTGAAAAGGAGTTCGTTGGTGAAAACCCTAATTTTTTGAAATATATATATACCGGCCAATCAGACTTTTTCTTTCATAAAAAAAAACCCCGTAACCCTCGATTTCAACGGGGAAACCCGTTCGCCGCTTCCCTCCCCTTTTCCGACCGCCTCAGCCTCCTATCGTCGCCGCCACCACCTGTCGTCGACGCGCCTCCCTCCCCTCGTCAGATCCGACCCACCCACGACCGCCATCGACGCCTCCTCCGCCTGAATCGGGCCCAGAAAGTCCATAGCTTCCCATCGCCACCGCTGCTCCGATCTGCCACCGAGCTCCGCCAAACCACCACCGATAGGACCGCCACTCGAAGCTCTTCCACGTCAGCACCCCCGATCGTCCCCACGTGCCACGGATTTCGCGAAAACCTCAAACCTAGTTTCGAACCATCATGAAAGGTGAGTCCTTTTTGATGTCTGCACTTTGAAAAATCATATCTTTTTGGTGGGTTGACGAAATTCGATGAAACAGGAAACATCGGGACCGCAAGGAAGCTCTCTACCACATAGAAGAAGACGTGGATTTTTCTGAGTCATCTACGATTCTTAGCACTCTGCAAACCAATGTGAGAAATCTAAATTAAATGAATTTGAATGGAAAATGTCGTGTATAAATTATATTAGCGAAATATAAATTACACACGTGTTGTATACCTCATGTACACGCGGGGTGTAAGCTATATAAGCGAAGTATGAATTTTACATGCATAGAAGAATTGATATATGTGTGTTGAAGTGCAAGTGAAATATAGCAATAAAAATAATATATATATGTATATATATATATATATATATATATACTCCCCTCGTCCACAAACCATGGACGATATTTATTGTTGTGAATTGGTGTGAAATATTGGATGAAAAGTACGTCGAATAATTGTTTGTGGTTGATATTGTTTGGTTGTGGTTGAAAAATACCCATTGGTGATTGAAATGAATTGGAAATATTTGTGGAAATAAAAATAAAACATGCCGCCTGCGTGCAAATTAGATGCATGAATCCCCATTGTCAAAAACCGCAAAGTTTTAAGGTAGAGCGAGGAGCCGTACTAGGGACGGTGCCGGTTTTAACTACCTTGCCGTTATGCTGCCGAAATTTTGAATAATCTTTATGTGTTAGAATAATTTTCATATGTTGAAATTATTTTCATGCGTTGAAATTAAAGTCGTATGTTGAAACTATATCCATGTGTGGAAAGGTTCATGAATTGAAAAGTGATGTGTGAAAATTAAATTCATTTGTGAATGAATTAAGTGTTTAAACAATAAAAAATCACATTTTTATAATATATATGAAGTATGTAAAATATTCGCCTTATATATAAATAGTTTCAACAATAAAAATTTCATCTTTCTAATATGAACAACATAAATAAAATATCCATGTGTGGAAGTGCTCATGTGTTGAGAAGTGTGTGTAGTGGAAAAGTTCATGTGTTGAATAAAAGGATCGAACAATAAAAATTACATTTTTATTGAAACTATGAAGTGTTGAAAACATCCATTTGTTGAATAAATATTTTAAGTGATAAAAATATCATTTTTATCATATATGTGATATGCTAAAGATATGCGAAGGTTGAAATAAATATTTGTGAATGAAATATTATTTTTAACATGCATAGGAACTAAATAAAATAGTCATGTGTTGAAATCTATTTTAGTTCGCCAAAATTATCATCTTTGAAATGTGAAGGGCTAAAAATAGCCACTAGTTCAAATAAATGTGCATGAGTTGAAATATACATTAATTAGCAAATGATGTGATTCTAGCCTATGCATGCAACATTAGAATGAATGGTGTTTTTAAATCAAAGTAAATCAAATATGAAGTTGAATGGAAAATGATAAGTGAAAAAAAATTGTATATATGTACATGCATATTTATTGAACATGTTATAACAAAGGGGCTAGAGAAGAGGAATAAAATTTTGTGCCCGACAAATAGGTACACATTTACTGTTTTGTTTGGGTGATGATTTTATGAGCCTGTTGGCTAGCCGCTTGGCTTTTTCTTTTTCTTTTTCTTTTTGACATGAGACGCCCGTGTGGCTATTTGGGAATTTTCCCAGCCCCTCCCGTACAAAGGAGGTTATGGCGAAATTTTCCAAAATTTAAAGGCGTTAGTGAAATAATTGAAGTGAAAACGATATAGGAATTTTTGAATGAACTATATTTATATAAATATATAAATATAAATGAAATTAAAACGAAACGTGGCCATGCAGTTCGTGTTTTTAAACTGTGATTTCAAACGACTGGTGCGGGAAATCCGGCCATTTGATTTTTCCGAAACCGCAACCGTTGGGTTCGCCTTGGAAATATCTTTCCAACGGCACCAACTTTGTGAAGATCCGACGGTTGGATTGTCTGGAATGTTTAATTCAAATCTGAAGAAAACAGCGCCAGAAACGATTATATTTATATATATATATATATATATATATATATATAATTAAATTAAATCGAATAACGACGCTGCAGTTCGTAAATTGAAATCGTAACTTCAAATGGCTAGTGTGGAAGATCCGACCGTCGGATTTTCCCAAAACTGAAACCGTTGGATACGTTTTGAAATGACCTTCCTAAGGATATAAAATTTGTGAAGATCCAACGGTTAGATTTTCAGATATGTGTAAAACAAAATTAGTGAAAAACAGCGCCAGTGCATCGACACGACCTGAAACGTCGTTTAATTAAATATGGCCGTTTTAAATTGATTAAAAATGGTGTTATATCGTTATAAAATACTATAGACGATATAGAGTGGAAATAAACCAATTTCGTTGTGGTTGCTTGATATGTGATGGTTGAATTTGTTTAACATGAGAGTTATGACTAAAAGAACTGAAATGTGAATGTTGAATAGTCCAACCATGTGAAAAATTGATTTGAAAATCTAAATATACGTGGGTTATTTGAAAAGGCCGAGTTCATCTCATTTCAAATAATCGATCGACGTTGAGAAGTCGAAGAGTCGAAGACGGTTGAAGACCAACGATCTTCACATTGGATGGATGGGTGCTACCGATGCTCGTGATTGGAGTAGCTACCATGAAGGAGCTGAAGTAGTAGCCGTCCAAACATACTGTTGATTGTATGGATATGCGAGGAATTGGTGCCTCCGGTTTCGTTCAGACCCAGAACGGACTTGTAAATGGACTGTGTGTCTGACATTGGATTTTGTTATGTGCCGATTGATCTCTGTTAAATATATATCTGTTTGGCGGTGGAGAATTTATTCTCTTGCTTAACGCCCTTCTTTGAGACGTACGAGCTCAGAGGTTATGTATTGATAGAAATCAGTCGCATGGAGTGGATTGCCTGTGTGGCACGCCTAAGGGGCATATGATCAAGGCTTCTGTTGCAAAGCAAAGTCTTGTGGTTGATGATCAAAGCATGGTCTGTGTGACGTAGCTTTGTGTATAACGTGAATTCGCGAGCCTCACACCTCGGTATGAGTCAAAAACAGGAGAGTGACTGCAGGGAGAGCACGACGTTTCTTTCTAGCTAAGGTGGTGTCAGTGACCTACCAGCCCTGACATTATATATACTTTTCACCTGTGTGGTTGTTGGAATGCGAGGCGCCTCGATATAGGTCTGTAAGGACCGGGAAACGTGTGTTCAGGAATTGCCAATCCTCAAAAGTAAGAGAGGACCGGCCCTGAAGATCCAAGGGTCATAGTGGGGTCCTGGGACATTTGCTAGAGTGTCTCGAATCGGAGAGGAGCTTGCCCCATGCCTCGACTCATGAAGGAATCCAATTTCCAATACGAAATATGCGAATGTGATTGCATTACTAGTATGGCGACATGATATATGGTATCCATGCCGTCTAGGATTGATATTTATGATTGAATTTGCTTTTGAAACATATATACACTAGTAATAATATCAAACCCTTTTGTTTTATTCGTATGAAGCATTTTTGGCCATTATAAGTTAAAACTCTATCCTCTGGCTTGCGTTGCATTGTGTGATGGGACCTAAGACTTATAATGGCTTCATTTTATGAAAAGCATTGCGATGATTTAGTCATTTACACTATTTCATGCACTAGCACTCATTGGAGTAAACCCGTTCCGCGAAAGTGGCGTGGTCCTTTGATTTGACTTATTATTGTTGTTAATAAGTTAAGTAGATTTCTCATACTAGTCCCATGACTGACTCGTAGTATGTTTCACCTTGCAAACTCGGGTGCCCTCATTTTCACACGGGCAGCCTAGTTACAGGTTTCTGAAGCACTTTTGGCTCATGGCGAGGCTTGACTACACCGTGGTGACTTGGATTTTCTCCGCCATTATTGTATCTATATTATGATTCCGCCATTAGCGATGTAGACTGATAATTATTTTGTGTACTCTTTATGTATGATTCCGCCTCAGGCGATGGTGACTGATTATGTATCATTATGTACTAAGTTGTATCCTGTACTGTGCTTCTCTGATGTGATGATATCTATATGATTCCGCTGTCATATGTGTGTAAATTATTCTATTTTCTGTTTATGTTGTTTTCTGTGATCTACTAATGATGATTAATGTGTTATATTCCAATGATTATCCTTAACACCGTGTCATGGGGTTTTGGGATCGTCACACTAAATGTCTTGAATTAAAACAAATCTCTAACCACAAATCGAAGAACACTTCGAGATCTTGCTAACCAATGGTGATGATCGACGATGGGGGTTTCTGGTGGCCGGAATTGGGTGGAAAGGCAGCGCATTGGGGGCGGATTTCTGGGTGGTGGTGAGGTGCGAGCTGGGGGTCCTTCTGGGCGATGGATGGTGGCTCGATGGTGGTCATTGTGGTGGTCTCGGATCGAGGTCTGATGCCTCGTACGGCGTGCGCAAGTGAGGAGTTGGCGTTCGATATGGGTTTCAATGTACAACCGAAAGGAACGAAGAAGAAAGGGGTTAAGTCCCTTAACCAATGCAATTAATCCTTAATTAATTATTTAATTATTTCTTTTTATTGAAATCAAATGTTTATAATACAATAACTTCTTCAAACAGATACGAAATCGAACGAAACAAAGTTCGTTGAACTCGTATGGACAAGGGCTTCGCTATGAAATAGTCCATAACTGAAATGGAGCAAATCATGATTTGAGGGAAATTCCAATATGAACTGATCTGAATGGAAAGCTATTTGTGAGATTTCTATTTTATGATTCAAATTAATTATTTACTGAAATGTGAAATTTATATTTATTTCATAAAGTTTATGTGATGTTGTATATCTTTATTGAAATGTTGGTTGTGTTGTGATGTGACTTGAATTGAAATTTTGGTATGTTTGACTTTGGTTACAATAATGAAAATGAATTGTGATTGTGGTGGAAATATATTTTAGTGTTATGAATAAATTTGTTTACGTTTTAAAATGTAAAACATGAATACATTGGAAACCACATTTAAATGTAAAGTATGTTAATAAAACAGTTCGTGTTAGAAACTTGTTTTACATTAAAATTCTAATTTAATGTATTGAATATACATAAACATTTGTTCATGTTTAGAAAATAAGTTTTACATTAAAATTATATTTTAATGTATTGAATGTACATAAATATTTGTTCGCATTTAGAAAACAAGTTTCACGTTAAATTATATTTTAATGTTAAGAATGTACAAAAGAATTTGTTCATATTAGGAAAACACGTTTCACATTAAATTTACATTTTAATGTTATGTAGGTAAAAAAAATTGTCATAAGAAACATCATTACAAAAACTTTATTTTTAGTGTAATGAATAGATTTACAAAATTGTACATGTTATGAGATGAAACATGTTTTTACATTAAACTTTAGGAAACATCATTACAAAAACTTTATTTTTAGTGTAATGAATAGATTTACAAAATTGTACATGTTATGAGATGAAACATGTTTTTACACTAAATTTTATTTTTAATAAGATGATCATTTCTAAATAAATATGTGCACACATTAACTTTTCATTTTTAATGTTAATAAGACATTAAAAAGAATCATTGTCATGTTAAATTATTTTCACATTGGAATTCATATTTCAACGTAAAAGGATCATTATAAAACATGTATTTTTATTGTCATTTGTTACCATAAAATGGATTAAAACAAAAAGAATGTCTTTTTATCGTCACTTGTTTTACAATATAAAGAATGAAATAAAGAGACTAGGTTTCATTATGTCATTTAACAAAAAGGGTAGAATAATATAAATTCTCCATGTTTTAAACTTATAAAACATGTTTACATTAAAAAGTATAATTTAATGTAATGAATGGTGTAATATAAATTGTCCATGTTTTAAACTTATGAAACATGTTTACATTAAAACGTATATTTTAATATAATGAATGGTTTAACAAAATTTGTTCATGTTTTAAAATGTAAAATACGGTAACATTAAAAACTCTAGTTTAATGCAATATATGAAAAGAACATTTTTTTTATAAACGTTAGTATTAGAATAAAAGAACACTTTTGTCAAAATGCTTAGTTAGAATTAAAACATCGCTTTCGTTAAAAGTGTTTATCTAGAAATAAACTAGTCATTTGTTTACGGTTAGAATTAACATGTCATTTAAATAAAAACATGTTATGTAAAAACATGTTTTCATTTAAGAATCATATTTTAAATATCATGAACAAAATATAGAAAAAGTCATGTTTTAAATAAAAACATGTTTACATTTAAAATTTCACATTTTAAATGTAATGTTAGAGTACATAGAAAAGTCACATTTTTATTTTAAAATGTTGCATTTGATTAAAAATGCCTTTTAAGTTATAAAATGTTGTATTAATATGTCATTTTGGTTAAGAATAGTTAATTAGAATAAAAATATCATTTATGTTAGCATTCAAAGAACGACATTTATGTTAGAATTAAAAGAACATTTATTTTAGAAATAAACATTTATGTTGGAATTCAAAAATATGTTACACTGCCATTAACAAGTTTCCTGACTTGTTTATGTTGATTGGGACGATAATTTTTACACATCGCCCAAGTGCACAAATAATTTATTTAATTATTTGTTATATGTTATGTGTTGGTTGAAAACCCCACACGGGTCTTGGGATGATATTCACGCATCTCCCTTGTGTTTAATTTTACGCGTTATTTATTTGACGCTTATACAGTATTAATATTCACTTTGGATGTTATTAATGATTTTTATCATTAGTATAGAATACATTGCTGTGTTTGAAATCCATATAATTAAATTATATGGTAATTGTTGAGTCCCATTCCAATTTTGAATTAAAAGAATATTTTAATACAATATTCAGTTAAAGGAAATCAAATAATGGTTTTGATCTTTTAAAGTTCAAAAGATTTTATTATATGGGTTAAAAAGTCACAATGAAAAGGGTTGAGTTAAAAATACGAAACGTGTCATGACAGGAGGTTAAGCCTAACTTATGGGATAAGTCTGCCCGGAACCAACCGGCATATCCAGCATCCATAAGTCACAGGCTTAATGTGGGAGGTCTGGCCCAGTATAAAATACAAATGAATAAGAAATTGAATTGGCCTATTTAATCTGTTTTAAATAGAAACGCCATTTTAAACCAAACGTGTTGAGACGACCCGATTTCCCGTTCTCACGGAAACAAGGGTTATCTTTGGAATATAACACAGAAACATATAATAGCAGAACAGAATTAAATAAATACACCAGAATGAACAACAAAATATACTGGATAAAAGTAATCATCAGAGTTACACAGTATACAGGATCTTACTTAGTACAAATACAGTTCAGCTATACATAAATGTCTACAGCGGAAATAAACAAAATATGTACAATAGGAGCTGAACAGCATAAAAAGAAATAAATGATAGAATCCATCTTCAGCTCTAGCTATCCAGAAAGAACCAGCCAAACCTGAATACAAGGCTGCCCGTGTAGAAAAAGGGGCACCCGAGTTTGAGAGTGAAACAAACTACGAGTCAGTCATGGGACTGGTATGAGAAATCTACTCAACACATATATAGTTGGCTAATCACAGGACCACGCCACTTTCGTGGAACGGGTTTACTCCATTGGATTGCCAGTGCTTTAAAACAAATCTTTCTTTTAAACATCGCTATGCTTTTTATAAAAATGAAGCCATTATAAGACTCAGTTCCCATCACACAATGCAACGCAAACCGGAGGATAGAGTTTTACCTTATAATGGCCAAAATATGATTGATACGAATAAAACAAGGCATTTGGTATTATTGCTAGTGTTAATATGTTTTGAAAACAATTTCAAATCATAACTATCAATCATAGACGGCATGGGTACCATATATCATGTCGCCATATATATATACAATCAAAACCGCACGATCACGTATTTGGAAATTGGATTTCCGTCATGAACCAAGGCAAAAGATAGTCCTTACCGAATTCGAGACTGCCTAGCCCGAGTCTCAGGATCAGAACGCATCGATCCTTGGAGCGACAGGGCCGGTCCACACGGAGTGGATTAAAAATGCCTGAGCACTACGTTTCGCCGCCCTTTGGGGCGTAAGCGAGCCAACAAGTGACTCCATCGGACCCGGATCGTCCGATCTAACCGAGGCGCCTCGCGACAGCAACAACCACATAAGTCAAACTCGTCAGGGCGTGTAAAACCACTGACGCCACTTTTAGCTAGGAGGAAACGTAGGCCCTCCCTGAGGTCCGTTCTCCCGTTTTAGGTTCATACCGGGGTGTGAGGCTCGCGAATTCACGTTATACACAAAGCTACGCCACACAGGCGGTGCTTTGATCGTCACCACAAGACTTTGCTTTTCAACAGAAGCCCTGATCACTGCATCTTAGCATGCCACACAGAATAAATCCTATGTCAGACACACAGTCCATTTACAAGTCCGTTTTGGGTCTGAACGAAACCGGAGGCACTAAATACCTCGCAAACCCATCGATCACCACGTACGTCTGGACGATCACCACTCATTATCCATATTTCGGGATGCCTCCCAATCAGGACCTCGGTTACCATCCAAACGAGGTGAAGATCTCCGGTCTTCGACCATCGTCTTCATCTTCGACTTTCAATCGTCGGTCAATTATTTGAAGTGAGAATTAACTCGGCCTTCTCAAATAATTCACGTATATTTAGAATTTCAAATCAATTTATTTCAATGGTTAAATTATTCGACAACACCAATTGTGTTCTTTAATGTAATTTTCACACCAAACACATTCAACCATCAAACATCACATAAATTAAGCAAATTCAGTTTATTTCCATTCCATATCGCTTATGATATTTTATCACTATTTATCGCTATTTTTATTTATTTTAAAATAGCCATTTTATTCAAAACGACGCTTCGGGCCATAAGGCGGCCGTGGCGCTGTTTTTCTTCAGATTTGTTTTACACATATCTGAAAATCTAACCGTTGGATCTTCACAAAATTTACATCATTAGAAAGGTCTTTTCAAAACGAACCCAACGGTTCCAGTTTCGGGAAAATCCGACGGTCGGATCTCCCGGTACAATCGTTTGAAGTTTCGATTTCAAAATACGAACTGCAGCGTCGTTATTCGATTAAATATAATTCTATTTATATTTATATATAAATATAATCGATTCTGGCGCTGTTTTTCTTCAAATTTGAATTAAACATTTCAGACAATCCAACCGTTGGATTTTTACAAGGTTGGTGCCGTTGGAAAGATTATTCCAAGTCGAACCCGACGGTTGAGGTTTCGGGAAAATCCAATGGTCGGATTTCCCGTACTAGTCGTTTGAAATCACGGTTTCAAAATACGAACTGCACGGCCTCGTTTCGTTTTAATTTTATTTATATTTATATATTTATATAAATATAGTTCATTCAATGATTTCCATATCGTTTTCACTTCAAATATTTTTCTAACGCCTTACATTTTGGAAAAATTTCGCCATAACCTCCCCTGCACCGGGAACATCGGGAAATCGCAAATAGCGTTCCCGGTCCTTCTAATCTCAAAAAGAAAAAGAAAAAGCCAAGCGGCTAGCCAACAGGCTCAAAATCATCACCCAAACAAATCAGTAAATGTGTACCTATTTGTCGGGCACAAAATTTTATTCCTCTTCTCTAGCCCCTTTGCTATAACCTGTTCAATGAATATTGCATGCACATATATATACAGTTCTTATCATTTATCAATTTCTATTCGACTTCATATTTGATTTCTATTTGGTTTAAAAAAAAACTCCATTCATTCTAATGTTACATAAATAGGTGCAAATCATTTCATTAGCTAATTAATGAATATTTCAACTCATATATGTTTATTTTGAACAAGTGACTATTTTTAACACTTCACATTTCAACGATTTATGCATACAATAAAAATGTGATTTTTATTGTAAAACAATTCATTTCAAAACCCTATTTTTCTATATAGTTCAAGTTGGTGATAAAAATGGGATTTTTATCATAAAACAATTTATTTCAAAATATGAATACCATTCAACACATGAATTTCTAATCAACGAATGAATATCAATTCAACACATGAATGTTTTCTATAGTTTCTATATATAGATAAAAATGTGATTTTTATTATCGAACAATTTATTTCAAAATATGAATACCATTCAACACATGAATTTCTAATCAACGAATGAATATCAATTCAACACATGAATGTTTTCAATAGTTTTTATATATAGATAAAAATGTGATTTTTATTATCGAACAATTTATTTCAAAATATGAATACCATTCAACACATGAATTTCTAAACAACGAATGAATATCAATTCAACACATGAATGTTTTCAATAGTTTTTATATATAGATAAAAATGTGATTTTTATTATCGAACAATTTATTTCAAAATATGAATACCATTCAACACATGAATTTCTAATCAACGAATGAATATCAATTCAACACATGAATGTTTTCAATAGTTTTTATATACAGATAAAAATGTGATTTTTATTATCGAACAATTTATTTCAAAATATGAATACCATTCAACACATGAATTTCTAAACAACGAATGAATATCAATTCAACACATGAATGTTTTCAATAGTTTTTATATATAGATAAAAATGTGATTTTTATTATCGAACAATTTATTTCAAAATATGAATACCATTCAACACATGAATTTCTAATCAACGAATGAATATCAATTCAACACATGAATGTTTTCTATTCAATGAATAAATATAGTTTAAGCATATGAAAATAATTCAAACACACGAATATTAATCAAAATTTCGGCAGCATAACGGCAGGGTAGTTAAACCGGGACCGTCCCTAGTACGGCTCCTCGCTCTACCTTAAAACCTCGCGGTTTTTGACAATGGGGATCATGCATCTAGTTCGCACGCAGGCGGCATGTATATATTTATTTCATTTCCACAAACTAATCCTATGTGGTTTCAACCAAATATTTCACAATCACAAACGGGTATTTTTCAACCTCAATCAACCAATATCAATCACAAACAATCCCAAACAATCATTCGCTATCAACCAATTTTCACAACAATTTCAACCAATAAATATCGTCCATGGTTTGTGGACGAGGGGCGTATATATATATATATAGATATTTATATATAGCTATTCACTTTCATTTCACGCATATATAATATTTTTAAATCAGAAATCTCACCAATAGCTATCCAACTGCACGACTCTTCCTTTATAGAAATCTTCGCCTTTTGTCGCTTTCGCCCGTATTCTCTACACATGTAAAAATCGAATTTTTACTATGCTATTCAATATATAAAAATATGATTTTTACTTCGACTTTCAATATATAAAAATATGACTTTTCCTATTTAAAGTTCAAATCTTTTTCCATTAAAGTTTAAACCTTTCCTATTTAATATTTAAACCATTTTTAAAAACAAAATCAGTTTATTTCTTTAAAACAAATCAGTTTTTAATACTTTAAAAACAAAATCAGTTTTATTTCTTTAAAAACAAATCAGTTTTTAATACTTTAAAAACAAAATCAGTTTTATTTCTTTAAAAACAAATCAGTTTTATTTCTTTATTTTTAAAACAGTTTCAGTTTTTATTTCTTTATTTTTAAAACAGTTTCAGTTTTTAAAATCCTAAAAAAATCAGTTTTAAAATTCTTAAAAATTCAGTTTTTAAAATCCTAAAAATCAGTTTGTAATTTCTTTTAAATCAGTTTATAATTTCTTTAACATTCAGAAATCAGCAAAACAAAAATAAAAATAAAAATGAAATCTAATCACTCACCGCAGATTTCGAAAAGGGAGGGAAGAAGAAGGAGCGTCGGCGGCTGGGTTCGAGGGCTGCTCGATGGTCTTCGTCGGCGACTTCGAGACGAGGCGGGGTGCTGCTTCGATTGCGTCGCGACTTCGAGGTGAGGGCGGGGTTGCTTCGGGGTCTTCGTCGGTTTCGAGGGGGGCGTCGGCGATGATGTCTTCGTCGGCGATGTCTCGAGGAGGGGGCGCTCGATCTAATTTAGGTTTTCTTTTTTTTTTCTCTTCTGGTAAATGAATCGGGGGGGGGGGGGCAGAACGAAGATAAAGGGGGGAGGGAAATTATATTTTTTTTATATTATTTAATTATTAAATTTTTGCAAAAAGGTTGACTTTTACATACGACCTCGAAACGAGGCCCACCGCCTGTCGCCCATAGCGTTTCACCCCCATTCCGAACACAATGGGATATGTATCGCAAGCTGATTTGATCGTTACAATCAGTTTCCTTTTGAATTTTCATTTAAATCACTATATTGAATTTTAAACGCACCTTTCAAATTACCGGGGTCACATACTAACTAGAAAAATTCCAGAAAAATATTTTCTAGCTTCGTATTGACGATACGGTCCTAACAAAACTAGTTTCGTCGAATTCTGAGACCGTTTGAAAAATGGCCAATTTCCAGTCGATTAAAATCAACGGAAACTGGTCAAACGCGTTTTCCTTCGCCACGCTTACATATTGATTCGAAAAATTATGAAATTTGAAACCTAGCAATATCTTGACACTGCGGATCTAACAAAAGTGGTTTCATCGAAATCCGAGGTCATTTGCAAAATGTCCATTTTTAAGGGCCTGAATTCCATAGCGACTATTCAGAATTTTCAACTGGACATATCTTTTGATTCCCGCTATCAAATTTCGATTGGTCGGATTCGTTAGAAAGATATCATCAATTAGATACTAAGGTTTTTGGTCTCACTAAAATCCAGATTGTTTTGCACCCGGTATATTCAATTGAAGTTTGAAATCGAATTATCGAACTACCGCGCCATTTTCAATTCTATATATAATTATAATTAATTATATTGGTTTTCAAATGTCGATTTCAACTCAATTTTCATCGCCATTATTTAAAATATTTATTTTAAATATTTAAAATCCATTATCTTAGCCAATTTAAAAATTTTAAATTGGTTCAGATTTTCTGGGTCGTTACACGTGTTTACCGATTTAATGTATTCATTTTAAAATGAATATTAAAAAGAAGTGATTTGTAAACTTAATATTTTAGAAATATTAATACTTTTAAATATGATAAGAAAATAAAACATTCATTTTAGACTTTAAATTGAAATAAAGTTAAAACTGTTTTAAGGAGAATTTATAAATATTTTATAAAGTAC
The DNA here is from genome assembly GCA_030737875.1 of Allium sativum. Classification (NCBI taxonomy): domain Eukaryota; kingdom Viridiplantae; phylum Streptophyta; class Magnoliopsida; order Asparagales; family Amaryllidaceae; genus Allium; species Allium sativum. The sequence goes on along the minus strand of CM060927.1, from coordinate 80,132,294 downwards.
GTTTTAAATAGAAATTGACGATATAATATATATTAAATATATATATATATATATATATATTTAATGGCCTGAATATAACGCGTCGTGCAGCGATCATTCGCGAATTTCGACCATTAACTTTAAATGGACGTAATGGGAGATCCGACCGTCGGATTCTCCTAAAACCGGAACTGTTGGGTTCGTATCGAAAAGAGATTTTCAATGAATATAAGAGTTTTAAAATCTAACGGTTGGATTTGGAATTATGTCCAAATCAAATTTAGAAAAGGTCGCTATGGATGCAGTTCGGTGGCCGTTATTGGAAACCGACTGTACGAGCGAAAATAAAATTATTAAAAATATGGAAATGTTATGTAAAATCATAATAAATGATTTAAAAGGAATTTTGATGAAATTTTCAAACAGTGAAGATATATTTTATCGATATGAACTAGTTATTAACTAGAACAAATCTTATAATTAAGATTTAATAAAGTTTTCCAATAAGTTAATATTTACTTGGAATTAAATAGAATAAATTGGATTTTTGGGTTGTCGTGAATGTTGTATTAAATAACACTATTCTTAACCCCAGTTGAGAAAAGAATAAATCTTTTAATTAAGATTTTTAGAGTTTCAATCATATTTGATAATTGGAATAAAATGAAATGTAAATTGGATTTATCGTGAACAGTGTTTTAAACGACACTTGTTCTTTAACCCAGTTTGCAGTGAAATATAATTTGGGATTTATGAATCTTTTATTTAGATTTAAAATGGAATATTTTCCAAGAGTAAAGTTTTCCAATTTAATATATTAAATTGGGATTGAATGGAATTTGATTTAATAATATCGAGATGAGCTTCTATAAAAGAAAGCCGTTAATATATATGGAATTTAAAAGGCTTTGCCGTTATTCCATTTATATTAATAGCCCGATATAGAAATTCTTATCAATTATACATTGGTCTGATTTCTATGAAAATCCCCTATTTAATGGAGATGAATTTGAGTTTATCGTGAACAATGTTTTAAATGACATTAGTTCTTTAACTCAAATAAGGATAAGGTTAATTTCTTAAAATTAAATAATCATTAAATAATTATTTTAATATTTAAAACCAAATTGGAGTTTTTAATAAATCTTTAAAAGAAAAGATTTAAGAATAAACTTAAAGGGTTTATCTTTGATAGAATAATACGAATATTTTATTAGAAGAATATTCTGAATTGGAATGTGGCATTGGATGTGTTTTTATAGTACTTGATTTTTAATTATAAAATACGTGAGTTATTCGGGAAGACTGGGTTTAACCAATTCCGAATAATTACTACGACGATGAAGAGTCGAAGATGAAGACGGTGGTTGAAGACCGGCGATCTTCACATCGGATGGATGTGTTGCTACAGAGACCCTTGATGGGAGTAGCTACCTTGAAGGGGCTTCAGTGGTGGCCGTCCGGACTATTGTTGATTGTTCGGATTTGGTTTTCGCTCAGACCCAGAGCATAAGCTAGTAAATGGATGCGTGTCTAGACATTGTATTTCGTTCCATGTGAATTAAATCGATTTCTGTTAATGTATGTCTGTTTGGTGGTGGAGGATTTATTCTCCACTTAACACCCTGGTATATATTAATAGTGATTGATCGCATGACGTGAATTGTCAATGTGGCACGCCAAGATGCAAATGATCAAGGCTTTTGTTGAAAAGCAAGGCCTTATGGGATGATCAAAGCATAGCCTATTACGGCATAGCTTTGTGTATATCGTGACTTCGCGAGCCTCACACCCCGGTATGAGTCAAAAAGGGGATATGGACCGCAGGGAGTGCACACCTTTCTTTCTAGCTAGTGGTAGTGTCAGTGCTTTAACACGGCCCGGCATTTTACTTATGTGGATGATGGATTTTGAGGCTCCTCGGGTTTTTATAGGCCGATAGTGGTCATATTATAGGTTCAAAGGAACCGGGAAACGTGTGTTCAGGCATAACCAATCCACTGTCGATAGGCGGGGACCGGCCCTACCGCATCCAAGGGTTCACTGCGGGGGATCCTGAGGCATTTGCTAGAGTGTCTCGAATCGGAGAGGAGCTTGCCCCTAGCCTCGACACATGATGGAAATCCAATTTCCAATACGACCTTGCGGTTTTGAATGTAGAACTAGTATGGTGACATGATATATGGTACCCATGCCGTTTATGATTAATACATTATGTTTGAAATGTTTTTATTAGAATATATACAAACTAATACTAAATCCGTTTTACCGTATCAAGCATCTTTTGACCATTATAAGGTAAAACCCTCTCCTCCGGTTTGCATTGCATTGTGTGATGGGACTTGGGTCTTATAACGGTTTCATTTTTCTAAAAAGCATAGCGTTATTTGAACGATTTACTTTGCTTATGCACTGGCAATCCAATGGACTAAACCCGTTCCGCGTTAGCGGCGTGGTCTTGTGATTAGCCTTATCATTAGATTAGTTTAGTTAAGATTTCTCATACCAGTCCCATGACTGACTTGTAGTTTGTTTCACTGGCAAACTCGGGAGCCCATATTTTTCCACACGGGCAGGCGAGTAGCTTGTTTTGCAGATATATATTCTTTTAGTAGGATCCTGGATTGAAGCTTAAAGCTGTGTCCAGAGCATTTATAGTCTTCCGCTGTGTATTGTATTTATGTATTGTAATTTAACTTCCGCTGTATCATTCCTTTAATTGATGTACTCTGATATTCTGTACTTTGATGTAACATTATTGTAATGTCTATAAAAGTCTATTGTTATTTTTTCTTATGAATTGTATTCCCAAAGTTAACGTATGCGAGTTTTGAACGGTCTTGGTCGATTTTGCGATCGATTATGTCCGGGCAAAATCCATGTCGTTACATTTGATATCAGAGCTCTGGTTAGCTCAAATCTTTGGGGTACAACTCGTTAAAACTGAACAAAGACTCATCAGAGATTGGATTAGTAATATCCAATAAGAATACTCATTAGAGATGGGATCAGTAGTATCCTAGAATGAGTCCGAAGAGTGTTGTTTTTAAAAATAAATAAAAGCGGTAATAAATTTAGTTTTGAAAATTTATCTTAAAATACGCATTTGAGATATTATTATATTTTAGATTTGGACAATCGAGTATATAGAGATTTTAATATACGCCTTGCAAGCGTGTATAAGAAGCTCCAATATATTAGATAGATATAGAGTCACACTTTAATAGCCCGGAGACGATTCTGATGATGAGGCATCATCATCGGTGTTTATGTTCGAGTTCAGAGTGAGAGATCTATATATTTCCAATCGACTGGTATGAGAACCAAAACTTAGTTAGAACACATTGTTGTGATTTGCACTAAAAATGTGATTTTTGACTATATATGTAAAAGTTATATATATTCGAAAAGTTAATCATCTAATTGATTGCTGGTTGTGATGTTTGATTATTGGATTAACTAATAAAATTATTGAAACCAATAAATAAAAATTTAATTAAGTTAGCTAATTAAACAACTTTTAGCTTCGTTCCTTTTCGAGGACGAAAAGATTTTTAGGTGGGGGAGATTGTAACAACCCGGAAAATCAGGACCAATTTAAAATTTTTATTTTAACAAATTTTAATGAAAAATGCGTCAGAATTTAAAATTTTCATTTTTTTATTAAACTATTGAATGACTTTGTATATAAATTTTATGATTAATGAATGATTTCAAATTTGTTTCTAATAAACAATTATTTGTAATTAGATATGAATTTCTTCTATAATTGTGGAATAAGAAACGTGCGCTGCTTCGTTCACATTAATATAATTTATTTCATAATATTAGAATTTAAAACGAACAACGTTGCTTATACGCAGTACGCGTTCGCTAAAATATAAAAAGGAAGAATTCTAGTAATACTACAGGCATCAATAGAAATATTTCAACATCAAATGAAATACTTTGAATTCCATTTATGCATTAAGTATTGAATCATCACTTCCTTATCAGAAACATAATGACAACAATAATAATACATGTTGCATGCGTTTTTTTTTCATGTCCTTTTGTTTCTTTGATATCTTTCTTTTGCAAACGATTATAAAAAAAATGTTTTAATATGAAGCTTGTGAGGATTAGGGAAGGACAAAAATTAGAAAGAAATTTTGAGAGAATAATCAACTGTGAATATACGTGAGAATAAAAGATGAATGGAAACGTTAGGTAAATTAAACAAATTGTTATAAATGGATACAAGTCTTATATGGTAAACACTAATGGCTTAGGGAAGGACAAAAATTAGAAAGAAATTTTGAGAGAATAATCAACAGTGAAATGTGAATATACGTGAGAATAAAAGATGAATGGAAACGTTAGGTAAATTAAACAGATTGTTATAAATGGATACAAGTCTTATATGGTAAACACTAATGGCCTAAATGAATATTGGGCAAAAGAAAAGAATGGTTTAAATTTAGAAAATAATGAACATGTAAGGGAAACATTAATATTAAGAGAGGTATGTTGAATATAAAAAGGTAATCAATATTTGCACCAACAAAATCAATCGCATGAATTAAGACTATCTTTCCAGAATAAAATAAATATGCCATATTTTATTCTTTTTTTTTAATACAAGAAAGAAAAGATAAGATAAACACCCATTAAATTAAATATTATTTAATATATATATATAACCTAAGGTATATATACGGTATAGAATACGAAAACCTAAACACCTTCCTCCAGCCGCCTTCCTTATGAATCAATGGCCGAACTCCTCCGAACTTAATCCCTTATTTTTTTCCTAAATGTCTTGAATTAAAACAAATCTCTAACCACAAATCGAAGAACACTTCGAGATCTTGCTAACCAATGGTGATGATCGACGATGGGGGTTTCTGGTGGTCGGAATTGGGTGGAAAGGCGGCGCATTGGGGGCGGATTTCTGGGCGGTGGTGAGGTGCGAGCTGGGGGTCCTTCTGGGCGATGGATGGTGGCTCGATGGTGGTCAGTGTGGTGGTCTCGGATCGAAGTCTGATGCCTCGTACGGCGTGCACAAGTGAGGAGTTGGCGGTCGATATGGGTTTCAATGTACAACAGAAAGGAACGAAGAAGAAAGGGGTTAAGTCCCTTAACCAATGCAATTAATCCTTAATTAATTATTTAATTATTTCTTTTTATTGAAATCAAATGTTTATAATACAATAACTTCTTCAAACAGAAACGAAATCGAACGAAACAAAGTTCGTTGAACTCGTATGGACAAGGGCTTCGCTATGAAACAGTCCATAACTGAAATGGAGCAAATCATGATTTGAGGGAAATTCCAATCTGAACTGATCTGAATGGAAAGCTATTTGTGAGATTTCTATTTTATGATTCAAATTAATTATTTACTGAAATGTGAAATTTATATTTATTTCATAAAGTTTATGTGATGTTGTATATCTTTATTGAAATGTTGGTTGTGTTGTGATGTGGCTTGAATTGAAATTTTGGTATGTTTGACTTTGGTTACAATAATGAAAATGAATTGTGATTGTGGTGGAAATATATTTTAGTGTTATGAATAAATTTGTTTACGTTTTAAAATGTAAAACATGAATACATTGGAAACCACATTTAAATGTAAAGTATGTTAATAAAATAGTTCGTGTTAGAAAAATTGTTTTACATTAAAATTATAATTTAATGTATTGAATATACATAAACATTTGTTTGTGTTTAGAAAATAAGTTTTACATTAAAATTATATTTTAATGTATTGAATGTACATAAATATTTGTTCGCATTTAGAAAACAAGTTTCACGTTAAATTATATTTTAATGTTAAGAATGTACATAAGAATTTGTTCATATTAGGAAAACACGTTTCACATTAAATTTACATTTAATTGTTATGTAGGTAAACAAATTTTGTCATAGGAAACATCATTACAAAAACTTTATTTTTAGTGTAATGAATAGATTTACAAAATTGTACATGTTATGAGATGAAACATGTTTTTACATTAAACTTTAGGAGACATCATTACAAAAACTTTATTTTTAGTGTAATGAATAGATTTACAAAATTGTACATGTTATGAGATGAAATATGTTTTTACACTAAATTTTATTTTTAATAAGATGATCATTTCTAAATAAAAATGTGCACACATTAACTTTACATTTTTAATGTTAATAAGACATTAAAAAGAATCATTGTCATGTTAAATTATTTTCACATTGGAATTCATATTTCAACGTAAAAGGATCATTATAAAACATGTATTTTTATTGTCATTTGTTACCTTAAAATGGATTAAAACAAAAAGAATGTCTTTTTATCGTCACTTGTTTTACAATATAAAGAATGAAATAAAGAGACTAGGTTTCATTATGTCATTTAACAAAAAGGGTAGAATAATATAAATTCTCCATGTTTTAAACTTATAAAACATGTTTACATTAAAAAGTATATTTTAATGTAATGAATGGCGTAATATAAATTGTCCATGTTTTAAACTTATGAAACATGTTTACATTAAAACGTACATTTTAATATAATGAATGGTTTAACAAAATTTGTGCATATTTTAAAATGTAATATATGGTAACATTAAAAACACTAGTTTAATGCAATATATGAAAAGAACATTTTTTTTATAAACGTTAGTATTATAATAAAAGAACACTTTTGTCAAAATTCTTAGTTAGAATTAAAACATCGCTTTCGTTAAAAGTGTTTATCTAGAAATAAACTAGTCATTTGTTTAAGGTTAGAATTAACATGTCATTTAAATAAAAACATGTTATGTAAAAACATGTTTTCATTTAAGAATCATATTTTAAATATCATGAACAAAATATAGAAAAAGTCATGTTTGAAATAAAAACATGTTTACATTTAAAATTTCACATTTTAAATGTAATGTTAGAGTACATAGAAAAGTCACATTTTTATTTTAAAATGTTGCATTTGATTAAAAATGCCTTTTAAGTTATAAAATGTTGTATTAATATGTCATTTTGGTTAAGAATAGTTAATTAGAATAAAAATATCATTTATGTTAGCATTCAAAGAACGACGTTTATGTTAGAATTAAAAGAACATTTATGTTAGAAATAAACATTTATGTTGGAATTCAAAAATATGTTACACTGTCATTAACAAGTTTCCTGACTTGTTTATGTTGATTGGGACGATAATTTTTACACATCGCCCAAGTGCACAAATAATTTATTTAATTATTTGTTATATGTTATGTGTTGGTTGAAAACCCCACACGGGTCTTGGGATGATATTCACGCATCTCCCTTGTGATTAGTTTTAAGCGTTATTTATTTGACGCTTCTACAGTATTAATATTCACTTTGGATGTTTGGATGTTATTAATGATTTTTATCATTAGTGTAGAATACATTGCGGTGTTTGAAATCCATATAATTAAATTATATGGTAATTGTTGGGTCCCATTCCAATTTTGAATTAAAAGAATATTTTAATACAATATTCAGTTAAAGGAAATCAAATAATGGTTTTGATCTTTTAAAGTTCAAAAGATTTTATTATATGGGTTAAAAAGTCACAATGAAAAGGGTTGAGTTAAAAATACGAAACGGGTCATGACACGAGGTTAAGCCCAACTTATGGGATAAGTCTGCCTAGAACCAACCGGCATATCCAACATCCATAAGTCACAGGCTTAATGTGGGAGGTCTGGCCCAGTATAAAATACAAATGAATAAGAAATTGAATTGGCCTATTTAATCTGTTTTAAATAGAAACACCGTTTTAAACCAAACGTGTTTACCGATTTAATGTATTCATTTTAAAATGAATATTAAAAAGAAGTGATTTGTAAACTTAATATTTTAGAAATATTAATACTTTTAAATATGATAAGAAAATAAAACATTCAATTTAGACTTTAAATTGAAATAAAGTTAAAACTGTTTTAAGGCGAATTTATAAATATTTTATAAAGTACGTTTTAAATAGAAATCAACGATTTAATATATATTAAATATATATATATATATATATAATGGCCTGAATAGAACGCGTCGCGCAGCGACCGTTCGCGAATTTCGACTATTACCTTTAAATGGACGTAACGGGAGATCCGACTGTCGGATTCTCCTAAAACCAGAACCGTTGGTTTCGTATCGAAAAGAGCTTTTCAATGAATATAAGAGTTTTAAAATCTAACGGTTGGATTTGGAATTATGTCCAAATCAAATTTAGAAAAGGTTGCTGTGGATGCAGTTCGGTGGCCGTTATTGGAAACCGACTGTACGAGCGAAAATAAAATTATCAAAAATATGGAAATATTATGTAAAATCATAATAAATGATTTTAAAGGAATTTAGATGAAATTTTCCAATAGTGAAGAGATAAAAGTATATTTTATCGATATGAACTAGTTATTAACTAGAATAAATCTTATAATTAAGATTTAATAAAGTTTTCCAATAAGTTAATATTTACTTGGAATTAAATAGAATAAATTGGATTTTTGGGTTGTCGTGAATGGTGTCTTAAATAACACTGTTCTTAACCCCAGTTGAGAAAAGAATAAATCTTTTAATTAATATTTTTAGAGTTTCAATCATATTTGATAATTGGAATAAAATGAAATGTAAATTGGATTTATCGTGAACGGTGTTATAAACGACACTTGTTCTTTAACCCAGTTTGCAGTGAAATATAATTAGGGATTTATGAATCTTTTATTTAGATTTAAAATGGAATATTTTCCAAGAGTAAAGTTTTCCAATTTAATATATTAAATTGGGATTGAATGGAATTTGATTTAATAATATCGAGATGAGCTTCTGTAAAAGAAAGCCTTTAATATATATGGAATTTAAAAGGCTTTGCCGTTATTCCATTTATATTAATAGCCCGATACAGAAATTCATATCGATTATACATTGGTCTGATTTCTATGAAAATCCCCTATTTACTGGAGATGAATTTGAGTTTATCGTGAACAATGTTTTAAATGACATTAGTTCTTTAACTCAAATAAGGATAAGATTAATTTCTTAAAATTAAATAATCATTAAATAATGATTTTGATATTTAAAACCAAATTGGAGTTTTTAATAAATCTTTAAAAGAAAAGATTTAAGAATAAACTTAAAGGGTTTATCTTTGATAGAATAATACGAATATTTTATTAGAAAAATATTCTGAATTGGAATGTGGCGTTGGATGTGTTTTTATAGTACTTGATTTTTAATTATAAAATACGTGAGTTATTCGGGAAGACCGGGTTTAACCTATTCCGAATAATTACTACGACGATGAAGAGTCGAAGATGAAGACGATGGTTGAAGATCGACGATCTTCACATCGGATGGATGTGTTGCTACAGAGACCCTTGATGGGAGTAGCTACCTTGAAGGGGCTTCAGTGGTGGCCGCCCGGACTATTGTTGATTGTTCGGATTTGGTTTTCGCTCAGACCCAGAGCATAAGCTATTAAATGGATGCGTGTCTGACATTGGATTTCGTTCCATGTGAATTAAATCGATTTCTGTTAATGTATGTTTGTTTGGTGGGGGAGGATTTATTCTTCACTTAACACCCTGGTATATATTAATAGTGATTGATCGCATGGCGTGAATTTTCAATGTGGCACGCCAAGATGCAAATGATCAAGGCTTTTGTTGAAAAGAAGGGCCTTGTGGGATGATCAAAGCATAGCCTATGACGGCATAGCTTTGTGTATATCGTGACTTCGCGAGCCTCACACCCCGGTATGAGTCAAAAAGGGGATATGGACCATAGGGAGTGCACACGTTTCATTCTAGCTAGTGGTAGTGTCAGTGCTTTAACACGGCCCGACATTTTACTTATGTGGATGATGGATTTTGAGGCGCCTCGGATTTTTATAGCCCGATAGTGGTCATATCATAGGTTCAAAGGAACCGGGAAACGTGTGTTCAGGCATAACCAATCCACTGCCGATAGGCGGGGACCGGCCCTACCGCATCCAAGGGTTCACTGCGGGGGATCCTGAGGCATTTGCTAGAGTGTCTCGAATCGGAGAGGAGCTTGCCCCTAGCCTCGACTCATGATGGAAATCCAATTTCCAATACGACCTTGCGGTTTTGAATGTAGAACTAGTATGGCAACATGATATATGGTACCAATGCTGTTTATGATTAATACATTATGATTGAAATGTTTTTATTGGAATATATATACACTAATACTAAATCCGTTTTACCATATCAAGCATCTTTTGACCATTATATGGTAAAACCCTCTCCTCCGGTTTGCGTTGCATTGTGTGATGGGATTTGGGTCTTATAATGGTTTCATTTTTCTATAAAGCATAGCGTTGTTTGAACGATTTACTTTACTTATGCACTGGCAATCCAATGGAGTAAACCCGTTCCGCGTTAGCGGCATGGTCCTGTGATTAGCCTTATCATTAGATTAGTTTAGTTAAGATTACTCATACCAGTCCCATGACTGACCTGTAGTTTGTTTCACTGGAAAACTCGGGTGCCCATATTTTTCCACACGGGCAGGCGAGTAGCTTGTTTTGCAGATATCTATTCTTTTAGCAGGATCCTGGATTGAAGCTTAAAGCTGTGTCCAGAGCATTTATAGTCTTCCGTTGTGTATTGTATTTATGTATTGTAATTTAACTTCCGTTGTATCATTCCTTTAATTGATGTACTCTAATATTCTGTACTTTGATGTAACATTATTGTAATGTCTATAAAAGTCTATTGTTATTTGTTCTTATGAATTGTATTCCCAAAGTTAACGTATGCGAGTTTTGAACGGTCTTGGTCGATTTTGCGATCGATTAGGTCCGGGAAAAATCCGTGTCGTTACAGGGCGAGGGGCTTTCTGCACGTTGACTAGTGGGTTCAAGCGGCAACGATACTCTGGACAGCGAGAGGGATTCGCTGATGCTCAGGGAGGGTGCGCGCGCTGGCGGTTGGCGTCGATGGGGGGGTCTGACTTTCGGTGACGCGCTGTGTGGGCCAGGGTGGCTGGACTGGGCGGTTCCTGTGGGTTTTAGGGTTTCAGCGATTTGGGGGGGTTCGGTTTTCGAATTGGGGAGAGAGTAGGTTGGGAAAGGAGGAGGGGGTACGTGGAGTAGTTGCCGGAGATGGGGGGGAGGGAGGAGCGCGCTCGACGGCGTGATGGCCGGCGTGGCTTGGAGCGAGATCGACAGTATTCTTTTCTTTTTTTTTGTTTGACCTGAATCGGGAGAGAGAGGCATAAGGTTTGAGGGGGGGTTAATGTAACAACCCGTATTTTCAATAACCTGTTATAACATAAATCGAGGCAGAATTTAATTTATAAATCTGAATCAAGGGAAACGGACTATGCCATTGCGTTCGTCTCGGAAAAATACGCGAAATAGAGTCCGAGTTTTCGAAAATCGGAGTCCGTATGACCCGATTAAGGCCCAACGAAGTTTTCAGAAAATTTCTAAGTAAAAACATATTTCAAATTCAAGTTTGAATTTGGAAATTTGGGCCAGTTTGGGCCAGGCGGGAAAATTCCTACCAGAGCACCCAAGTCGATAGCCCTGTCGACTTGGGCGTCGACTTGGTTGGACCCAAGTCGATAGCCCTGTCGACTTGGCTGTCGACTTGGTCCAGTCGGGATGTTTAGCCTGGTGCACCATTTTGAGATTGTGTTGAGCTTGGGGGCCAGATTCGGTTTTAAGGGCTGAGATTGCAACTAGGGTTTAATCCTATGGCCTAAAACACTTGCCTAATCTATAAATAAGGCCCTAACCTAACCCTAAATCATCATTATTCATTCATACAACTAAACTATGGCAAAATCATTCCTCTCATGGCCTCCACTCTCTTCATAAAATTCCTAAATAAATTTTTAAGGAGATTTTCCATGCATACAAGTGTTTTCAAGCTTGTATGAGCATCATTAGCTTGCATTCAAGTCAAGTTTCTATATTTACATCATAAAGAAAGAGTTTTGATCATTTTGGCTCAAGGGTTTTGCTTGCATTTTGGGTTTATTTGATTTCATAAGGGCTTTGGCATTGTAAGCTCTATTCTACTTTCATACTTAAACTCTAAAGTTAAATGTATGAGCAAGTTTACTATGATGTGTTATGCAAGTTTACTATGATGTGTTATGCAAGTTCATCAAGTTATGTTATGCAAGTTTGATATGCAAGTTATGTTATGCAAGTTTGATTTGCAAGTTTGTCATATGATATGCAAGTTATGTTATGCAAGTTTGGGTTGATCCTTTTGTTCATGTTATCATGATATGCAAGCTTATCTTGGGTTTATGAGCTTAAAGTTCCAAGCTTTATGCTAAAGGTTGCATTTTGGCAACATGTAAGTTATCATATCTCTTATGATAACTTGCATGTGAGTCTAAATGCGAACTTGTGGCCATCTCTACATGCCATTCATCACCATGTATCACCAATATGCTAAGTTTGGTTTTATGCATGTTTTTGAGGCCTAAAAATGTAATATGCAAGTATATGAACACATGTACATTTCATATGCCACCATGTTGAACTTGTGGCTTCAACACCTTTATGTCATGATTATGCCAAGTTCCCTCTTTCTATCCTTTATGCGCTATTGCGATATGTAAGCGATGGGATTGCGTTTGGGGTTGGGTAAACTTAAAAGACATAAAAACATAAGCTTGGGAATTTACCTATTAAGTTAGGTCTACCCATTGGGAATTTACCTATTAAGTTAGGTCTACCCAATTGCTTGAAAATTTGTAACATGTTTTGGAAACATGATGGACATGACACTTAGAAAAGATAAGTGTGACCAACTCGAGGTTGGGTTGAGTTTGTAGCGTAAACCTACCCGGAACCGACCGGCTTAACTAGTTGCTACAAACAATAGGACCCAATGTGAGAAGTTGGCCATGTTGTACCTTGAACCCGAGGTTAGACCATGTTGTGGTGTAAAGCTACCCGGACCCGCCCGGCTTAACTAGTAACCACAACAAGGTCTAATGTGAGAGGTTAAGGCGCATTAAATTAATTAATGCCTCGTGATTAGGGTTAAGTCATGGTCCACTTAATACTTAACCAATTTGGGCTTAGTAGATTAATCAGGGTTAAGTCGTGAACTCATCGTTACACTTAACCAAGTTAATCCATGATTAGCAAGAGGGTTAAACCGTACTTAACCCACTAAAAAAATCCTAGCAATAGGGGCCCACTCCAGCAGTAATCCCAGTTTGTATCATTAAAGCCCTAGGGACTAGGCTAGGGAGGGGGCACGATTACTGGGCTGGAGGTAAGCGACCAAATAAACGACGGCCGGGTGGTACGCCGATGTAGTTCCGGACGGACTATGGTCGTGCACGTAGTCCGTATTTGGAGAAGTCACCCATGGGTACCAGTAGATCGAGACTGTGCACTCATGTTTATGGTGTCCAGGGGTTGGCACCCTAGGGCTTGATACACCCGAAGGGTGGACCCGGCACAGTTCGACGACAATTATGTTTGGGCCGTATTGACACCAACACGTGACGAGTTAGGCTTAGGGAGCCGATCGACTAGACCGTTTGGTTGGACCTTGTATTAGGGTCAAACCATGTTATTGGACCTCATATGAGGATCACTTCATGTTATTGGGCCAAAGCTTGGTCCAAGGGATCAATACTTGTTTATTCCAGTCATGTTAGTTTGCTAGTACACCTGTGGTGCAAAACCTTAAACCTGATTATGCGATGACACCTTTATCTACCTTGTTAGTTAATCACCATGCTAGTATGTTGTTATCCTTATGATCATGCCTGCTTCTCATGCCAGTTAACTTTATCAGTTTACATTGATTGTAGTAGGGCTTACTCAGTCTTTTTGACTGACCTGTTTTCTTTCGCCTCTTTTCTTCCGTTTCCCCCCCCCCCAGGTTCTCAGGGTGGGAACGTTGGAGCTTAGCTAGCTTGGATTTCGGATTGCTTGCTTGTGGGATTTCAGCTCATGTATGGTTTCGACATGAAGCTAGCTATGGTTATCACTTATTTGGGGATAGTACTTATGTATTTCAGTTTTTCAGTTGATGTTGTTTTTACCTAGACTTGTTTATTTGGAAAGCTATGTTGTACCAGACTTGTTTTGAAATAGTGTGAAATCTTCCGCTGTTTTATCTATGTTATTTACTCTGTTTACATATATACATATGTTCTTGTTCTGCCTTGATATATCATTATGCATGTTTACCTGATTCAAACGCCCCTCCAAAGTCAGAGTGCTTGCAAGAGCCACCCTGGCGGAGGTGGGGTGTTACATTTGGTATCAGAGCATATGGTTTACGAGAAGGAACAAAAAGGTTTTTAAAACTTTTGGAAAACTATTTTCAAAACCAAGTATAAAGTGTTTTCCAAAGAAAGCCTAGTTTATTTTAAAGGCTATTCCCCAAAAAGCCATTAGCAAAATTCCTTCGTTTTTCTCCATTCTGAATCTGTTTTTTTTTTTCGTTTTCAGTATGGCCGATAACTTTGCAATTCCGGAGGGAGTACACGTACCTGTTTGGTATAGGAGACTTTTGGAGGCTAGGGAGACCGAAGCCGGCCCCGCAGATGTCCCTCCTCCTCCTCCTCCAGTAGTTAATGTTCCTCCTCCTCTTGTCGTTGAGGTTCCTCTTCCTCCTCCCCCTCAGCATCCTCAAGGTGACTTCGCAAAGACTTGCAAAGATTTCAAAGCAATGGGTGGCAAGAACTTTCAGGGCACTGAGACTTTTGTAGAGGCCAGAAATTGGTTGAAAGAGACCGAGGATTTATTTGCTATCTTTGGGTTAGACGATCAGAGGAAGATCTTGTTGGCGGTTTGGCTTATGAAGGATGAAGCCGCTTATTGGTGGGAAGTCACCAATGGTACTAGGCCTGTTGAGACTTGGGCCGATTTCAGGGCAAGGTTCGTGCTTAAGTTTCAATCTTCTGCTGAGGAGAATCTGCAAATGGAGAGGTTCATAACTTTGAAACAAGGAGATATGTCGGTCAAAGAATATGTGAACAAGTTCAATCAGTTAGCTCGTTTTGGCTTGGATATGGTGAATACTCCTCAAAAGAAGGCTCTTCGTTTTGCTAGAGGATTGAATGAGCCGTTGCAGGGATTGGCTATGTCACATATTCCCCATGGGGCCACGTTTGAGAGTTTGGTTGATATGGCGTTACTTCAAGGAGATGTCAAGAAAGAGACCAAGATGAATGATACTGAAGCCAAGAAGACTGATTCCCAGGGAAAAGGAAATCAGGGTAATCCAAGTGGTCAAAGCAGTCAAGGCAATCAGAACAAGAACAAGAGTCAAGGCAACAAGGGGAACAACAACAAGGGCAAGAACAACAAGGAGAAGTGCCATTATTGCGGTTCAGTTGGGCATCTTATTAAGGATTGTAAGAAGAGGAAAAGGAAGAATGGTGAATGCTTTTTCTGCGGTAAGACTGGACATTTCAGTAAGGATTGCCCGAAGAAGCAAAGGCAAGGCCAGGGTCAGACTCAGCGTGCTGGACCTTCAGGAGGGCAAGTTCATGCTCTCAATACCGCTCCAGTTCCCGATCGAGGTAGTATTTCTGTTGAGAGCCTTGTATATATTTCTGATTTTCCAGTTCGTACCTTGTTTGATTCTGGTGCATCGCATAGCTTTATCTCATCTGATCTTGTTTATAGTTTGCACCTTAGTACTAGCTTGGTAGATGATCCCGTCTGGGTCTCAAATCCTATTGGGGGTTCCGCCCATTTGTCTATGATATGTGGGGATTTGAGAATCTCTATACTGAGTGTAGAGTTCTTGTGCAGTGCTTATGTTCTTGGTTTTAGGGGATACAGATTGATATTGGGCATGGATTGGTTGTCCAGATATGGAGCCATCCTAGATTGTGAGCATAGGGTGGTGAGGCTCGTGACTCGCCTCGGAAACACCCTAGAGATTTCTTGTGATCCGAGAGGTCCCATCATGTTGTGCTATCTGGAATCACTCGACTCGTCAATGGAAACTCTTCAGTCTGTGAGAGTGGTTCGAGAGTATCCGGATGTTTTCGATGAAGTTAGGGGGTTGCCCCCTAAGCGAGAGATTGATTTCCGCATTTATCTGGTGGATAATGCAAAGCCGGTTTCTTTGCCCGTTCGGCACATGGCTCCGCGTGAAAGGCGGGAGCTAAGTAAGCAAGTAAAGGAGTTGCTTGAGAAGAACTTCATTAGACGAAGTATATCTGAATGGGGAGCGCCTGTGGTATTTGCTACCAAGGCAGATGGTTCTCTCCGACTTTGTGTTGACTATCGAGAGTTGAATAAGCTGACTAAGAAGAACAGACACCCGTTACCGAGGATTGATGATCTCTTTGACCAGCTTGTCGGTGCTTCTGTTTTCTCTCAGCTTGATCTTGCTACTGGATTCCATCAGCTCAAGGTAGCTGAAGATAGTATAGACAAGACTGCATTCAGAACTCCAGATGGATTCTTCGAATGGCTTGTCATGCCGTTCGGCTTGACTAATGCACCCGCATATTTCGTGGACTTGATGAGTAGGGTGTTCAGGGAGTTCTTGAACAAGTTTGTCGTGGTCTTCGTAGATGATATTCTGATCTTCTCTAAGGATGAGGAAGAGCACGCAAGGCATCTCGAGGAGGTGATGGATACGCTTAGAGCGCATCAGTTGAAGGCCAAGTTCTCCAAGTGTCACTTTTGGAGAAGGGAAGTTAGATTCCTTGGGCATATAGTATCTAAGCAAGGCTTAGCGGTGGATCCCGCTAAGGTAGTTGCAGTTCAGGATTGGAAGACTCCAAGGAATGCAACCAAAGTGAGAAGTTTTCTAGGTCTTGCAGGCTTTTACCGGAAGTTCATCAAGGACTTCGCGAAGATTTCCGCTCCTCTCACTAAATTGACGAAGAAGAATTTAGTTTTTGCTTGGAGCATAGAATGCGAGCTTGCTTTTCAGAAGCTCAAGAGAGCTCTCACGTCAGCACCTGTTCTAGCTTTGCCCGATGGAGGGAAGTTATTTACAGTATACACCGATGCATGTGGCACGGGGTTAGGAGCTGTTCTGATGCAAGAAGGAAGAGTGATATGCTTTGGCGGTAGACAACTCAAAGTGCATGAGAAGAATTATCCCACTCATGACTTAGAGTTGGCAGCAATAGTATATGCACTCAAGGCTTGGCGCCATTATCTTTTGGGCGAAAGATTTGAGCTTTATAACGATCACAAGTCATTGAAGTATCTCTTTTCTCAGAAGGATCTGAATCTGAGGCAACAAAGATGGATGGAATTCTTGGCGTCCTACGATTTTGAGATAGCTTATACCCCTGGCAAGGGGAATGTGGTAGCAGATGCATTGAGTAGAAGAAGGTTGACCCTAAGTCCTCTATTCGTTGAGATGAAGAATTTAGAGTATGTGGCAACCTTTGATTTCTCTTTGGCGATTGAGTCGATGACCGGTTCTTTAGCATCTCTGGAACTCAGACCTACCCTTCTTGATCAAGTTGGGGCTTCGCAGAGAGAAGACCCTCAGATAGTTGAGATTATGGATAAGCTGATTCGAGGAGAGACGTCTAGTCATCTCGCTCGATATTCTATTGATGACAAGGGTTGGCTGAGGAGAGACGGAAGGTTATGTGTTCCAATGGTAGAAGATTTAGTAAGAAAAGTTCTTGAGGAATCGCATCGCTCTAAGTTGACTATACATCCGGGCGAAGATAAGATGTATAAAGATATGAAGAGCATTTTCTTTTGGCCTGGGATGAAGAAGGATGTGGCAGAGTTTGTCTCTAGATGTATCATTTGCCAGCAAGTTAAGGCCGAGTCGAAGAAGCCCGGTGGGCTATTGCATCCTCTAGACGTTCCACTATGGAAGTGGGAGAGTATTTCCATGGATTTTATCGATGGGCTACCAAGGTCAAGGAAAGGGAATACGAGCATTTGGGTTATTGTGGATAGACTTACGAAGAGTGCTCATTTCATTCCGGTGAAGAGCAAGAGGACCGCATCTTGGCTAGCGTCTGTATATCTTCGTGAGATTGTGAGACTTCATGGAGTCCCTTCTAGTATTGTCAGTGACCGTGACCCAATTTTTACAAGTCAGTTCTGGAATAGCTTGCAAGAAGCTATGGGCACAAGGTTGAATCTAAGTACGGCTTATCACCCACAGACGGACGGTCAAACCGAAAGGGTGAATAGGGTACTCGAGGATCTGTTGAGGCTTTGCATTCTAGATTTTGGTGGTACTTGGGAAGACCATCTTCCTCTTGTTGAGTTTGCATATAATAACAGTTATCAGGCAAGCATAAGGATGGCACCATTTGAAGCATTATATGGGAGGCCATGCAAGTCGCCTACATGTTGGTGGGAGACTACAGATAAGCTTATACTTGGGCCTGATCTGATCAGAGATACATCCGAGAAGGTCGAGTTGATTCGAAGACGGATGAAAGCGGCCCAAGACCGACAGAAATCCTATGCTGATAAGCGAAGAACTGATTTGGAGTTTGATGTTGGGGATATGGTTTTCGTGAAGGTTTCTCCTTTGCGGAATGTGGTCCGATTTGGAGCCGTTGGGAAGTTAGCACCGAGGTTTGTTGGACCATTCCCTATTATAGAGAGGATCGGGCAGATGGCTTATAGAGTGAAGTTGCCCGAGAAGCTTGCCGGAGTACACGATGTTTTTCACGACTCGCATCTCCGGAAGTGTTTACATGAATCAACAGAGGTTGTTGAGCCAAGTGTTCTGAAAGATGTGGAAGTGGAGAAAGAGGCTACCTTGAGGAGAGCTCCGATTCGTATCTTGGGGACGGAGACCAAGAAGCTAAGGAATCAAGAGGTCAAGTTGGTGAAGGTTCAATGGGGTGAAGCCGAAGAAGACGCAACTTGGGAAACCGAGGAGAAGATGCGTGGGCTTTATCCATTTCTTTTTGAGGGTACACTCTCAATCTCTTTTCTTTGTTAGCATATCTTTCTCTTTGCTATCCATGTTTATCTAGTTTATCGTGTTAATCTTGTCATGAGAACCTTAGGTAGAAACCCTTTGGATGAAACATGTGTTTGAAACATGTTATGCTTGATGGTTGCAAGTGGTTTCAAGTGTTTGCAAGTGGTTACTCGTGGATGCATTATACACGTTAGGCACTAGATCGGCTCACACACTCCTCATATTGCATATGCATGAGTGTTTATGCTTATTCATGGATGAAAATTTTTGTGTTATCACATGGATGTTGCATATGGATGTATGTTATGTGCACACATATAGATGTTATACATTATGTTAGGAATTGCATATATATGGATTCATTTCACTAACATAATTTGCATTGATGATATTTGCATTAGATAAGTACATATACACACACCTTTGCATATGTTCATACAACATTTAGAATCTTGTAAGGACAATGATTGCTCGTGGATGATGTTTTGAGTAGATGGATGATTGGACGGTAGGATACGTTCTTCCTAACTTGAAGATTTCGGGGACGAAATCCTTTAAGGAGGGGAGAATGTAACAACCCGTATTTTCAATAACCTGTTATAATATAAATCGAGGAAGAATTTAATTTATAAATCTGAATCAAGGGAAACGGGCTATGCCATTGCGTTCGTCTCGGAAAAATACGCGAAATAGAGTCCGAGTTTTCGAAAATCGGAGTCCGTATGACCCGATTAAGGCCCAACGAAGTTTTCAGAAAATTTCTAAGTAAAAACAGATTTCAAATTCAAGTTTGAATTTGGAAATTTGGGCCAGTTTGGGTGTAACACCCCACTCCCGCTATGATCACTCACTAAGGGAATGCCATAGCATCGGTGGAGTATTTTAGTGAATATAGAACAGAAAAATTACAACAAGACAGATATAAATAGTACTTGAAATTTTAAAACATCATCTCATAACAGCGGAAGTAAAACATGTCTGGTTACATCATAAAACCACAATAAAGGTCAAGTACAATATCCATCAAAATAAAGAAGTACATAATCCCACTCTCATACAATAGCCAAACAAAAGAAAAGATAACTGGATAACTGGAGCTTTACATCTATCCAAGCTCCTAAAGACTGGAACAGCAATCCGATCAAGCTCCACTACTGCTAGGATCCACCGTAGGACCTGAGGGTTGGGAAAAAGATAAAAACAACAGGGTCAGACATAAGTCTGAGCGAGTCCTATAACTTTAACAATACAATCGTTAAAGTAACCAGAGAAGACATAAACTGATATACGGTAACATATAGGGATGAATGGCTACCCTAAGCAGTCAACTAAACGAAGATAAAGGATAAAGACGCATCTACCCTCCCTAAGGTAAATTACTAAACTGCACCACACCAGTCGTTCCTAACTTAAAGGTTGATCCCACCCAAGGACTTATAAAATTTACTAATTAGTACCTGCGTACCCCTAGGTGACCAAGTAGGCGCCACGGGGCCCTACAATCCACTAGGTGTACACACTACTTCCCATTCGATCGGCTCCCTAACGTAGATACCCGTGCTGGCCCCACCGTGGGATGTATCACTCCCCAATGTGGCAACCTGATGGAACTAAAGGTGCACGGCTTATATCTACTCGATGCAACAACGGCTTACCTACCAGCCCGGGCCCACTCACGCATATGAAGCCCGTTGGACTTGCGTTGCCACCGCTAACCCGTTTGCCTCTTACAGTCAAGCCCAGTATGCGTGTCCCGTCCTCGACATGGGTCGAGCCCACAAAGATACGTATGGGTTACTGGTTGAAATGGGCCTCCACAAGCTACCCACCTAAGCTTGTCCCTTTTTCTAGTATATCCCACTTAACCCTTTAATCATGTTTTAATTACATGTTCCATTTTGGTTAAGTATTCTAATCGTATTTTCTATTGCCACCCAAGGCAACCACTAGATTTTCTCATGCCACCCGAGGCACCCACTTAACCCCTCATGTCCCTCTACATGCTAATGTGGTTAAGTGTTTCTTAATTAATTAATTAAGAACGTAACCTTTGTAAAGACCTCTCACATTAGACTGTCTTTTATGACCGCTGGTTAAGCCGGTTGGGTCCGGGCAGCCTTATGTCATAACAGAGTCTAACCTCGTGTCTTTACATTAATTACGTATTTAGTTTGTGCCTAAGACCTCTCACATTGGGCTAACATTTGTAGCAACTGGTTAAGCCGGTTGGGTCCGGGCAGTTTTACGCTACAACTGAGTCCAACCTCGTGTCTTAGTCAATTAATTACACCTAATTAATCACCCTCATAATTTTATATTAATTATCCCTAATTAATCAAGTTTTCTTAACATGGGTAGACCTAACTTAATAGGTAAATTCCCATGGGGTAGACCTAACTCAATAGGTAAATTCCCAACACATAGTATGGGTACACCTAACCAAATAGGCAAATTCCCATACTATGTTTATTTATTTTGTGTTATGCATAATTATATTAATTTCACACAATCTTATTAACTTATGCATTTAATTACCCCATCGTTCCCACGTAATTTCGTTCATGATATAACACATATAAAAGGTGTCAACTTGCATATGAATGAACATGTTTCAAAGGTGCCATCTTGCATATTAACAAACACATAACTTGCATATGAACTTGCATAACATGTCACATAACTTGCATATAATATGTCACATAACTTACATATTCATTTTGCATAACAAACTTGCATATTAGCTTATAGACTTGCATAATGTGTCATCATGAACTTGCATATTAATAAACATGTAACTTGCATATTTACATACATGTAACTCGCATATTAACAAACATGTAACTTGCATATAAAGAAACATGTAACTTGCATATTTACATACATGTAACTTGCATATTAACAAACATGTAACTTGCATATTAACAAACATGTAACTTGCATATTTACATACATGTAACTTGCATATTAACAAACATGTAACTTGCATATTTACATACATGTAACTTGCATAGCATATTACCATGAACTTGCATAACATGCATATGATTACATAGCCCACAACTTGCATATTTAGCATCATGCAAACATAACATACATCATATTAAACTTGCATAAGCTTACATACTCAACATGCATAAACATAAGATTAATGCTAACATCATATCATATGATTCAAAGCTCATTAACCCACATACAAAACCATAAATCTCATCACATCTCATCTAATTAGTTTACCAAAAGATCATCAAAGTGATAGAAACTCACAACTAGCAACTTTGAACACCAAATGAAGAAGATTAAGATGCTAAGAAGGGATTAGAAGTTGATTAGAGAGTGATTAGTATGCAACCCTCTTCATAAAATTAGTGGAGGCCATGAGAGCTAGCATTTTGCCATAGTTTAGTCACTAGGTTTAATTATGAATGAATTAGGGTAGGTTAGGGTCTTATTTATAGATTAGGCAAGTGTTTTAGGCCATAGGATTAACCCTAGATTCAATCCAAGCCATCAAAGCATGTCTTGGGGAAGAAGTCAAGTGTAGGAACCATCTAGGGCCTTTAGATTAAAGATGGACCATGAGAACCATTCAAATGCAAAATCTGCACTTGAGCGAATCGGCCCACGGGTTGACAGCCAAACACCCTGGATTAACCCCTAGTCGACCCAGCGGGCTCGGGTCGACTTCAAAAATCGGCCGGTTCGGTTATTCCCCTCTCCCAATTCGCTGTTTTGAGCATTTTTGCATATTTATTTATTAAATTTTCAATTATATATATATATATATATATCAATATATATATATATATATCTACACAACCCATTTCACTTAATTAAGTATACTTTAATTTGGGAATTTTCGTGAAACTTCGCGAGGCCATATCTTGGTCATACGGACTCCGATTTTCGAAAACTCGGACTCTATTTCGCGTATTTTTCCGAGACGAACGCAATGGCATAGCCCGTTTCCCTTGATTCCCATTTTAGAATTAAATTCTGCCTCGATTTATGTTATTACAGGTTATTGAAAATACGGGTTGTTACATTGGGCCAGGCGGGAAAATTCCCGCCAGAGCACCCAAGTCGACAGCCCTGTCGACTTGGGAGTCGACTTGGTTGGACCCAAGTCGACAGCCCTGTCGACTTGGCTGTCGACTTGGTCCAGCCGGGTTGTTTAGCCTGGTGCACCATTTTGAGATTGTGTTGAGCTTGGGGGCCAGATTCGGTTTTAAGGGCTGAGATTGCAACTAGGGTTTAATCCTATGGCCTAAAACACTTGCCTAATCTATAAATAAGGCCCTAACCTAACCCTAAATCATCATTATTCATTCATACAACTAAACTATGGAAAAATCATTCCTCTAATGGCCTCCACTCTCTTCATAAAATTCCTAAATAAATTTTTAAAGAGATTTTCCATGCATACAAGTGTTTTCAAGCTTGTATGAGCATCATTAGCTTGCATTCAAGTCAAGTTTCTATATTTACATCATAAAGAAAGAGTTTTGATCATTTTGGCTCAAGGGTTTTGCTTGCATTTTGGGTTTATTTGATTTCATAAGGGCTTTGGCATTGTAAGCCCTATTCTACTTTCATACTTAAACTCTAAAGTTAAATGTATGATATGCAAGTTTGCCATGATATGCAAGTTTACTATGATGTGTTATGCAAGTTTACTATGATGTGTTACGCAAGTTCATCAAGTTATGTTATGCAAGTTTGATATGCAAGTTATGTTATGCAAGTTTGATATGCAAGTTTGTCATATGATATGCAAGTTATGTTATGCAAGTTTGGGTTTATCCTTTTGTTCATGTTATCATGATATGCAAGCTTATCTTGGGTTTATGAGCTTAAAGCTCCAAGCTTTATGCTAAAGGTTGCATTTTGGCAACATGTAAGTTATCATATCTCTTATGATAACTTGCATGTGAGGCTAAATGCGAACTTATGGCCATCTCTACATGCCATTCATCACCATGTATCACCAATATGATAAGTTTGGTTTTATGCATGTTTTTGAGGCCTAAAAATGTAATATGCAAGTATATGAACACATGTACATTTCATATGCCACCATGTTGAACTTGTGGCTTCAACACCTTTATGTCATGATTATGCCAAGTTCCCTCTTTCTATCCTTTATGCGCTATTGCGATATGTAAGCGATGGGATTGCGTTTGGGGTTGGGTAAACTTAAAAGACATAAAAACATAAGCTTGGGAATTTACCTATTAAGTTAGGTCTACCCATTGGGAATTTACCTATTAAGTTAGGTCTACCCAATTGCTTGAAAATTTGTAACATGTTTTGGAAACATGATGGACATGACACTTAGAAAAGATAAGTGTGACCAACTCGAGGTTGGGTTGAGTTTGTAGCGTAAACCTACCCGGAACCGACCGGCTTAACTAGTTGCTACAAACAATAGGACCCAATGTGAGAAGTTGGCCATGTTGTGCCTTGAACCCGAGGTTAGACCAAGTTGTGGTGTAAAGCTACCCGGACCCGCCCGGCTTAACTAGTAACCACAACAAGGTCTAATGTGAGAGGTTAAGGCGCATTAAATTAATTAATGCCTCGTGATTAGGGTTAAGTCATGGTCCACTTAATACTTAACCAATTTGGGCTTGGTAGATTAATCAGGGTTAAGTGGTGAACTCATCGTTACACTTAACCAAGTTAATCCATGATTAGCAAGAGGGTTAAACCGTACTTAACCCACTAGAAAAATCCTAGCAATGGGGGCCCACTCCAGCAGTAATCCCAGTTTGTATCATTAAAGCCCTAGGGACTAGGCTAGGGAGGGGGCACGATTACTGGGCTGGAGGTAAGCGACCAAATAAACGATGGCCGGGTGGTACGCCGATGTAGTTCCGGACGGACTATGGTCGTGCACGTAGTCCGTATTTGGAGAAGTCACCCATGGGTATTAGTAGATCGAGACTGTGCACTCATGTTTATGGTGTCCAGGGGTTGGCACCCTAGGGCTTGATACACCCGAAGGGTGGACCCGACACAGTTCGACAACAATTATGTTTGGGCCGTATTGACACCAACACGTGACGAGTTAGGCTTAGGGAGCCGATCGACTAGACCGTTTGGTTGGACCTTGTATTAGGGTCAAACCATGTTATTGGACCTCATATGAGGGTCACTTCATGTTATTGGGCCAAAGCTCGGGCCAAGGGATCAATACTTGTTTATTCCAGTCATGTTAGTTTGCTAGTACACCTGTGGTGCAAAACCTTAAACCTGATTATGCGATGACACCTTTATCTACCTTGTTAGTTAATCACCATGCTAGTATGTTGTTATCCTTATGATCATGCCTGCTTCTCATGCCAGTTAACTTTATCAGTTTACATTGATTGTAGTAGGGCTTACTCAGTCTTTTTGACTGACCTGTTTTCTTTCGCCTCTTTTCTTCTGTCCCCCCCCCCCCAGGTTCTCAGGGTGGGAACGTTGGAGCTTAGCTTGGATTTCGGATTGCTTGCTTGTGGGATTTCAGCTCATGTACGGTTTTGACATGAAGCTAGCTATGGTTATCACTTATTTGGGGATAGTACTTATGTATTTCAGTTTTTCAGTTGATGTTGTTTTTACCTAGACTTGTTTATTTGGAAAGCTATGTTGTACCAGACTTGTTTTGAAATAGTGTGAAATCTTCCGCTGTTTTATCTATGTTATTTACTCTGTTTACATATATACATATGTTCTTGTTCTGCCTTGACATATCATTATGCATGTTTACCTGATTCAAACGCCCCTCCAAAGTCAGAGTGCTTGCAAGAGCCACCCTGGCGGAGGTGGGGTGTTACAGTTAATATAAAATTTAATTATTTTATTATTTTAAATTTCCAAAAAGCAACTTTTTATTTCGAACTCAAAATCATACCCACCGACTGTCGCCCCTAGCTAATTACCCCCATTCCGAACATGTAACGACCCAAAAATTTGGGCAATTTGAAATAGAAATTAACAAGGATTTCACGATAAACAATTAATTTTATATTAGGATTCGAGATTAAAAATCAAAGTTTATTAGTTTGAATAAGAATTTCGATATTTAATCTTAGAATAGCTAACTGAAAATCAAATAGTTGTTTGAGAATAAAATTTGATTGAATATTCGAACTGGATTTGAATTTCGATTGGAAGATATAGACGGTTGAATTTCAAAATAAACTTAGTTAGCGTTAATAAGTTGGAAATTTTATTTGTCAAAAGGTACAGAAATTTGGTTGCGAATGTGTGTATTCATATAAAGAGATTGAATTAAACACTTGAAATTTGGAATAAAGCGAAGTTGGTGGGTGAACAAATGGAATAAAATCAGTGAACCAATAAAGATAAAATGTCGGTGCACACATACTGAGTTGGATTTTTATTTAAATAATTTTATTGAAAACAAAACGTGAAAACAAAGAGGTGCGTATAATTTTTGTCGCGGTTGAGGTTTACGTTGATGGTTCAGATATTAAGCGTTCAACGATGATTCGGAGTAAAATATATTTAATTCAGTTAATACCTACCTCAATATTATACTAAACCGGTTATCACCTACCTTAAATAAACCTTCGCAGACCTATCGTCTGTAAATATCAGCTACCCTATTCTACTGATCGCGACTTCGTTCTTATCTTCATCCAACCTCTTCTATAAAAATCAGCTCTCGTTTCCTTTTTCATTCAGAGAAAAATCATTCTTTCCCTTGTTAATGGCCACCGCTAATTCCAATTGTCATTCCCCAAATTAATTCACGCCTTCATCCTCCTCGAATTTAAAACGCATCTTCACAACCATCGTGTCGTCTCCAGAAGC
Organism: Allium sativum; assembly: GCA_030737875.1. NCBI lineage: Eukaryota > Viridiplantae > Streptophyta > Magnoliopsida > Asparagales > Amaryllidaceae > Allium > Allium sativum. The sequence continues at coordinate 80,105,613 of CM060927.1, read as the reverse complement.
TCGTGTCAAGCACTGCCTCTTTCTCTTCAGAAGAAACGAAGACCGACATTAGATCGAAGCCATCGCAGCCCCTAGCTGCCGCGTAGCCTCGAGATGCGCCAAAGCCGCCACCGCAACGACTCCTTACCTGTGTCCACTGTTAAGGTGAGTTATTCACTCACGATTTATCTTAGTTTCAAGTACTTTGATTTCAATTTAAATTGAAATATATTACGGTTAATTTCGGTGGTATTGGCTACTTCGTGGGTGTTGGTTTATCCTAATTTAGTTCATGTTATTCCTAGTACTTGGCTGTCCCTGTGGAGAAACTAGAGACACCTGAAATGGTTATATCCCTTACGTGTATACTTGATTAACTTGGGAAAATTTGGATGATTCATTTCTGTGTCTGACCATTTGGAAATTAGCACTTTAGCTGTGTCTAATTAAAACCCTATCGCTCCTCACTAAGGCCACTCGCCTGCATGTTAATATCTCTTTCCTTTGATAAAATTATAGTGCCGAAGTATATGAATTTCTTGATACCTGTTTCATGATGGTAAACTATCGCTGAAAGGTAGAAGAAGTTAAATAAATCTGTAGAAAAATTATGACACTATAATCACATGTAAACTATACCTGTTTGAATGCTTATTATAATGTAGTATATAATTAATGTAAATACATACAGGCTTGTATGCTTTGATATATATATAGAGGATGACATAGTGATATACATTATCAACTGTAATGTACCAAACTAGTTCGATCCTTTCAAGTTGTCAGTTAGATTGTAAAGTATAAAGTTAGCAGTCATTTATCAAATACTGTAAAAACAATTGGAATCTGATTACCATGTTATTTTTATGAATTGCACACTTTTCAAAATTTGTTTAGTGATTACTGAGTTATCACGCTATATGTGTTAACTTCCTAATATAGGTGAGTTGAATGACATGGGTAATTTTGGTAAACCTATTCATGTTATTGCAGAGATTGCTAACCTGTTAAATGTCAAGTTTGTCCCTTAATGTGTTTAATAAAATTACTACAGTGGGTATTTTAACAAACAAATACTTGACTTATGGTCATATTTGGATCGTGATAAAACGTACCAAACAATCATATGGGTATCGAGCAAATATAAAGCTCCATATGTTTCAAATATACTGGTTATTAATTGATATACTGGGTTGTGTTCTGCTAGTTTCATAGTGAACGTATCCGGACACTTGCCTCATTTTGTTCTTGCTGTCATTAACATGAAACATGGAATTCATGACTGTTTCCTGCACCCTGATTTCCTATTCCTATATTAGGTCATACCTATGTTTGTTATGGCTATTGCCTTGTGTATTTTTAAACCTGGTCTTGTATATGGCTTTGATTATGAGATTTCTCATGCTGTCTTTCAATGATTTTACATGTAAATGGGTGCATTTCTTTTTCATGCATAATTATATGATACTGGAAACTGGAACACTATGGCTATAATAAACTATAGCCATTTTAATTACACTACATCACCATATTCTAAAAACTTGACAATGTACTTATGCAACCCATGCTTATGTTACTTGGTGGGTGAACTAAATTAAACCAATAAGAACGGATGCTTAACATGATCATTGGCCTGTAAGTTTGCATTTTATATTTCTGCTCCTTTATTAGAGAACAGGAATGTATTGATTTTGCTTGTGTTGTCGCTTCACTGAAGTTGGGGAATTAATCAGTCATGCATGATTATTTAGTAAAACACCTGACCTTATATATCACAAATACTGGGCTTTGCAACTGGAAGTATATACCCTCCCCCTGATGATGTTACGCGTATAAAAGAAATGAAAATCTCATGCCTGTAGTTCTTGAATATACTGCCATGTTAAAACCATAACTTGCATGTTAATATACCCATCTGGAAGACATATTCAGTTGACATATCATATATTTATTTTATTGGTTAAAAATATAAATGGGTTGCCTTCACGTTAGTGCTGTTGCATTTAGTCGAACAACCATTCATGCCGTCTGGCTGTCCATAATATTCTCCTTATTTTATTCACCTGGGTTAAGCTTTGTTTGGATCCATATTGTACTTATTTTGGCACTCTCTCTTGTTTCTTCCTGTTGTTCCTTGATATGCAAAATGAAACATGTTGAACCCTTTTGTTTACTGAAATGAAACATGTTGAACCCTTTTGTTTACTGAAATGAAACATGTTGAACCCTTTTGTTTACTGAAATAGAACATGCTGAACCCTTTTGTTTACTGAAATAGAACATGCTGAACCCTTTTGTTTACTGAAATAAAACATGCTAAACCCTTTTGTTCACTGAAATGAAATTTGCTGGAACCACTATGCTCACTGGAATCTCTATACGTCGGCTTTCTCTAGATCGCTGAAACTACTTGGTCCACTGAAACTATTACTGAAACTATGGCCATATCGTACCCCATTTTGCGTGTTTCTTGGTTATTCAAAATATGATTTTCGTATACATGTGGTGGCCGGTGCATATGTGTATATATATATTATCGTATGTGTATATACATATCATCGGCATACATGTATACATAAATATACATGTCATCCAAATTTGTTCCATCTCAAGTTGTTATGCTATTATCTCGTGCTCGGTATGGGAAGCTGAGGCCATCCACACGTCTAAACACGTATGGATGGCAAGCTCTCATGACCACATGTCCTTGACGATATAACAGATATGAACATATACCACAACTGTTTATTTTATATATGACATCGATGTTCGAAATTAACCGTTATATTTCAGTTTCTATGGAAAATGATTTACTTGAACTATGATAAATCCTGACTCGGGTGTTTTACGTATTTGCATGGAACGCTCGGGTCAGACCCGGGTAATACAGATTTTAAAGATCACAGCTTAGGGTTCGAAGATTGGCAAAGCTGGGAATTTCGAAGATGCGCACTCTGAAGTTTTCAAGAACAGTAAATATTTTCTTATATTCAAGTTGTTCTTAAATTCCGCTGTATATTGAAAAATCTTGTACTCACAATTCTGATTTATATATAAAAGTTTATTTTGCTATCCAAAATGATGTTAGTATTTTATTCTGTGTTGATTCTGTGTTTCAAACTTCGTAAGCTAAATAACGAACCATCTGTTTGATCGTTTAAGTTGGTTTAAATACCGATTTGAAAACGGTCAAAAAGGCGGGACGTTACAAGTGGTATCAGAGCTTTGGTTAATTCAAAGCGTAGCTTATCGAGTTTGAAATAGAATCGACACTAGAAAAGCGAATTTTAAAAATAAAGAGGTTTCGAAATATGAATTTTGAAAATAAAATTAATTTGAAACTAGTTTTTGAAGAAAAATATATTTTGAAAAAAAAAATTAGACTATTATTTTGAAACTAATACGGCAGGAAAAAGTATTTTGAAAGTTAAAATTCTGTTCGGAATCCCCAGTCTTCTGAAGTCTTCGAATCCCGGCTTGCGAGAGCTAATCTTCGGTAAGGTCCTTTTAAATTTGAAATTAGAATCCATCATCGAAAAATATCCAGAGAGGATAAGTATAAGAAAAATCGATGAATCGACCTCGCTGATTGTGTATTTTAGCAAATCAAAGAGAATTGAAATTTATAGGGATAAGAATTCCAATGAGAATTTGAGAAAAAGAGGAGAAATTTGAAAATCGGTTTAAAGATGAAAACGATAAATTTTATCGGAATATAAATGAAATGGGAGAGTATAATTGGAAATCGATTTTGTCAAATTTTGTTATTAACTTAGATTATTCAGAATATGGCAAGATAATTTATATTTGGTTCCAAACTAATAATGCACAATCGAATATATGAAATCGATGACAAGTTATAAGCTTGTAAATGAGAATTGTAAATGAAGTAAATCATAAATGAGATGAAGCGATATATGAATGAAGAATGTGAGGAGATTTAAACCGATATTTAATGGAATCAAAACTGATTGTATGTGACGAATATAGAGTTCCATGAAAGGAATGATATTCGGAAGTAAGTAATGTTTGAAAGCAAGTGTGTTGCAAATGAAGGATGAAAGAAATAAATTGACCAGGACGGTGAGATTATTCTGAGGTTCAGAATATAAATTCGTGAGATTTTTCCAAAAGTTCGGAATGTGGTATCGAATAACAAATTATTCGAAAGGAAGTTACTTAAAGGAGACAATTATGTCGAATTTCGGGGAAGTACCATTTACTTTCCGTTTTAATTAAAATTTAATATATTATTAATGAATTGTTTATGTATCCATATTAATGAATAAAGAATATTTTAAAATTACATATTTTCGAAAATGATGAACTTGATAATGGGGAATTGAAAGAGATTTCGGTTTATAGCCAATCGATTCAAAAATCCGAGTTTGAAGAATATAAAATATCTGAATTGATAAAGAGATCAAATGGAAAATTTGAATGGAAACTTGGGGATATTCGATTTGAGATATTGAATATAGAAGTTTTTGTGATATGAATATAGTGGATCCGGAAACCATTGACCTGGAAGGTAATGAATTGAGAAAAATTATTTATAACAGAATTTATTTGATAAGACATTAAGAAGTGGAGTTAAGGAATTTAGAAACTGACTAGAGATTAGTTAAGTTGAATAATTTTCTGAGTGTTGATCTGATGTTGGTTTCGGCCTTCGGGGTTGATACTTAGGGAATTGTTCGCTTGCTAATTGACGGTCGAAGTGTGGACGTGAAGGAGTGACAATGCGTGAAGGAAAAATTTGTGATACGAGGAAAGAAAATAAAAATCCGGAATTTTTTGCGAATAAAGTTTGTGAATGAAGTGATGAATTTTATAATTAGAGATCTAGAAGGAAATTTGGTTTATAACCAATAGAGGCATAAATCTGAGTTGATTAAAAAGATCAAACTGAAAATTTGAAATTAGAATGAAATTTGAGAGTATTCAAGTTTGGATATTAGATCCAGAAGTTTCCGAAATGTATACGGAAAAATATATAAGAATGCGGTAAATTAGAAAATTATTGATTTGGAAGGTAATCGAGTTGAAATGAAATCTTATATAACATAATTTATATAAGAAGGAGATGTTTGCAAACAAGGTTTGAAAGGAAATCTTATGAATTGACATAAGTATGATTTTTGAGGAATATGAAATAAAATACTATAAGTATATAGTATCGTATGTTTTTCAAAATAAAGATGAGGAAAGTACCTTCCTTCTCTATGAATTTCGAGCTCAGTTGAGATATGCTGCTGGTGGTGGTAGGTTGTCCGGACATAAAACTCATGAGTTGCCATTGAGCACGACTGCTAGCGTAATTCGCAGGGCTGCAGATAGCCTACGGCGGTCGGATGTTTCCTGAGGGAATCAGGTGTAACCATTGTGATTGCTGTGATCTAGAGTCGTTGGAATTCGACCGTGTAGCGTAATTCGCAGGGCTGCAGATAGCCTAAGGCGGACGGATGTTTCCTAAGGGAATCAGGCGTAACCATTGTGACTACTGCGATCTACAGTCGAATTGGAAGGGCGTAATCCGCAGAGCTGTGAAAGCTTACGCGTATGGATGTTTCCTGGGGGACCCAGGCGTAACCATTGTATACCTGCGGTCCATATAGATATTTTAGTGATAGTGAGCCACCTGTTTGATGCAGCAGTTAGTCTTCGTGACTTGATTGGTCTTTGTGACCTGATTTGTCTTTGTGACTTGTTTTGTCCTCGAGACTTGATTTATCTTCATAATTGGGTGATTTGATTTCGTGATCCTGAGAGAGAGCAACCAATGCTCAATGACCTCAGATCGTCTTTTGATTCTTAAAATATCTTCCGATTGGTCTGTCCATGACGAAATTCGCAGGGAAGTGATTTCCTACGGGTACGGATGTTTTCTGGGGGATCCAGACGAAACCATTGTGTATCTGCGATTCATGAACAATCAACTTATCAACATCACATTGGTACTTTCCGTATCTGTTTTTAAAGGGATTTTTGAAATATTTTCACTGGGGGTTGAAGCAAGGATATTTAGTACTTGATGATTTTAGTCATGCGCCTGGCCAGCGTATGCCTAACATCTGTGAGGACGACAATAGACTTGTCAAACTTCGGGTTATCAAGTATTTTCGAAACAATAATTTAAATAAGTTAAGAAGAGAGGTTTTCGAGTTCTTTTCAATTATATACAAATATTTTCTACATGAAATTCGGATTATAAAAGATTTTTGATCTTGGAAAATTTTCAAGTAGACAATTGGTAACTTGAAGAAGAAATGATAATTACACTCTTCAATGAGGAGGAGATTAATAGATTGAGTATAAGGAGATTGGATTGAGGGTTGCTAACCTGGACCCATTTCAATCGCAATGATGGATAAGTAAACTTTGACAGATGGGGTCTATAAAGGGATTTGGAATAATTTGAGAGGTGTAAATCCAACTTATGCGAATTTTGAAATTTAAGATGAAGTTAGTTTTGGAGAGAAATTAAATGATCAGAGAAATTGAATATGATGGAAACAAAGAAGATCGATGGCTTAAATATCGGTAATTAAAATAGTTGTGGAAAAATTTCACACCAATATGAAATTTGAAGAATATAGTGCTATAAATCTAGCAATCTCTCCTTTTCGAGGACGAAAAGTTTTAAAGGGGGGAAGATTGTAACGACCCAGAAATTTGGGCAATTTGAAATAGAAATTAACAAGGATTTCACGATAAACAATTAATTTTATATTAGGATTAGAGATTAAAAATCAAAGTTTATTAGTTTGAATAAGAATTTCGATATTTAATCTTAGAATAGCTAACTGAAAATCAAATAGTTGTTTGAGAATAAAATTTGATTGAATATTCGAACTGGATTTGAATTTCGATTGGAAGATATAGACGGTTGAATTTCAAAATAAACTTAGTTAGCGTTAATAAGTTGGAAATTTTATTTGTCAAAAGGTACAGAAATTTGGTTGCGAATGTGTGTATTCATATAAAGAGATTGAATTAAACACTTGAAATTTGGAATAAAGCGAAGTTGGTGGGTGAACAAATGGAATAAAATCAGTGAACCAATAAAGATAAAATGTCGGTGCACACATACTGAGTTGGATTTTTATTTAAATAATTTTATTGAAAACAAAACGTGAAAACAAAGAGGTGCGTATAATTTTTGTCGCGGTTGAGGTTTACGTTGATGGTTCAGATATTAAGCGTTCAACGATGATTCGGAGTAAAATATATTTAATTCAGTTAATACCTACCTCAATATTATACTAAACCGGTTATCACCTACCTTAAATAAACCTTCGCAGACCTATCGTCTGTAAATATCAGTGTGACGGCAAGGAATTTCGCTCGGTCCGAACCAGTCGTTAAACCAATCCAGGCCGTTCGAAACGCCCTATCGTTTGAGAACACGACAAAACAGAACGCATACAGAAGAACATTTCACTATATATTACAACAGTGCATCAGATTACAAGAATATACAGAGTACAAATGAATATTACACAGAAATATCAGAGATTTAAATTACATTTAAAAACATAGCAGCGGAAAATAATACAATACACAACTAGAAGGGATATACGGATACAAAGCTTTCCGGATATCGTTCCAGCTGTAAACCAGGATCCTGTGAATATAAATCTGCAAAACCAAAACTACTAGCTGCCCGTGTCAAAATAAGGGCACCCAGAGTTTAGGTTAAAACAATAAACTCCAGGTCAGTCATGTGACTGGTGTGAGAACTAAAACAGTTATTAATCTTTATTTTAAATCATTAGGTAAATCAAGGGGCCACGCCGTATAACACGGAACGGGTTTCCTCCCAAGAATACCAGTGCATAAAACAAACAGCGCAATGCTAAATAAAGAAAAATGAAGCTGTTATAAGACCCAGGTCCTATCACACAATGCAACGCAAGCCGGGGGATAGGGTTTTCCCTTATAACAGCCAAAGAATGCTTGATACGTTTAAAACAAATCATTTGATACTATTATAAGTGCGTAGTGTATAAAACAACTTCAAATCATAAGTATCAATCATAGGCGGCATGGGTACCATATACCATGTTGCCATATATAGGTTTACAAATAAAACCGCAAATGTCACGTATTTGGAAATTGGATTTCCATCTATGAACCGAGGCAAAAGATAGTCCTCAACCGATTCGAGACAATCTAGCCCATGTCTCAGGTCCCAGACTCAGGTGGGCCTTGGATCGTCAGGGCCGGTCCACCGATGTGGATTATTATGCCTGAACAATACGTCTCTCCGCCCTTTGGGGCGTAAACGAGCCAACTAAATGACTCCATCGGTTCGAGAACGACCGATCAATCCGAGGCGCCTCGCAACAGCAACAACCACATAAGTCAAACTCGTCAGGGCGTGTAAAACCACTGACGCCACTTCTAGCTAGAAAGAAACGCAAGTCCTCCCTGATGTCCCCTCCCGTTTTTGGTTCATACCGGGTGTGAAACTCGCGAAGCAAACGTTACACAAAGCTACGCCACAAAGGCCGTGCTTTGATCATCAACCACAAGACTTTGCTTTTCAACAGAAGCCTTGATCATTTGCATCTTAGCATGCCACACAGGCAAACCATCCTATGCAACCGATATCAGTCACACAGAATGAAATCCGATGTCAGACACACAGTCCATTTACAAGTCCGTTCTGGGTCTGAACGAAACCGGAGGCACCTAGTACCCCGCATATCCATCGATCTCCAAGTACGTCTGGACGATCACTAACTGTTTCCATCTTCTTGGGTGTACAGCCCAATCAAGATCATCAGTTATCACCCAAACGACGTGAAGACCTCCGGTCTTCGACCATCGTCTTCATCGTCGACTTATCGTCGTATCAGTTATTCAGAATGGGATAAACCCGGTCTTTCCGAATAACTCGCGTATATATTATAAAAGTGTTACACAAACACAACATACGCCTCATTCCAACTCATTAGTCATTAACCGTAAATTAATCAAGAGAATAATTCCCCAAATATTAACCCCGAAGGCCGAAACCAACATCAGATCAATATCCAGAAAACCATTCTACTTAGCTAACCGGCAGTTAGTTTCTAAATTTCACGTTCAAATCTAATTAAAGATTTAACTATCGCCTGGAGCAAAACTGGTGATACTCCATTCTCGATCTTTTCAATCTAATTAAAGATTCATTAAAACTCCACTTAGTTTTAATCTGTGACTGGGTTAAAGAATCAGTGTCATTTAAAACACGGTTCACGATAAACCCAAAGTCACATCCCATTAGTTATCGGGTTAAAGAACAAGTGTTATTTAAAACACTGTTCACGATAAACCCAAAAATCAATATCCCTTCAATTCCAATTAAATATTATTTAATCGGTACACTTCATTAAATCTAAATCAAAAGATTTAATCTTTTCTCAACTGGGTTCAAGAACAGTGTTAGTGAAGACACCATTCATGACAAACCCAAATCACATTCATTAATTATCGGGTTAAAGGACAAGTGTTATTTAAAACACTGTTCACGATAAACCCAAAAATCAATATCAATTCAATTCCAATTAAATATTATTTAATTGGTACACTTCATTAAATCTAAATAAAAAGATTTAATCTTTTCTCAACTGGGTTCAAGAACAGTGTTAGTGAAGACACCATTCACGACAAACCCAAATCACATTCATTAATTATCGGGTTAAAGGACAAGTGTTATTTAAAACACTGTTCACGATAAACCCAAAAATCAATATCAATTCAATTCCAATTAAATATTATTTAATTGGTACACTTCATTAAATCTAAATAAAAAGATTTAATCTTTTCTCTACTGGGTTCAAGAACAGTGTTAGTGAAGACACCATTCACGACAAACCCAAATCACATTCGATATTAAATACAAGGCTCTGAATAGAAAATATCCCGGCTTATATTCAATATCAAATTCTACGATTAACAAATGTCGTATTGGAGATAACGATATAAATGTATATCTTTCAAATTCCCATAACAACATCTGTATAATCACGAATTCCAACATCGAAATATTCCGAAGACAATTTCGATTCAAATCCACTCCAATGCAATCATTGGAATTTTGGTTACTTTTAAAACCCTTTTCGAATTCAATTTATTTATTTAAAAATAAATAGAATTATAATTCTAGTTCAAAACTAGTTCATTTCGATAAAAATCTATTTTTATCTTTTCAAATATGGAGTTTTTCATCCCAATTCTTTCTAAATCATTTCTTATGATTTTACACAAATTATTACTATTTTTAATAATTTTATCAAGGCCCGTACAGTCGATTTCCAACAATGGCCATCGAACTGCACTTACAGCGACCTTTTTCGAATTTGATTTGGACGTATCTCCAAATCCAACCGTTAGATTTCAAATTTCTAATATTCATTAGAAAGCTCTTTTCGATACGAACCCAACGGTTCCGGTTTTAGGAGAATCCGACGGTCGGATCTCCCGTAATGTCCGTTTGAAATAAATGGTCGAAATTCGCGAACTGCCGCGGCGCGGCGCGTTCTATTCAGGCCATTATATTATATATAATATATATATATAATATATATATTTCGTCGATTTCTATTTAAAACGAATTATATAAATAGTTTTGAATTCGTTTCAAAAACATTTTCAACTTCCATTTCAATTCAAATCAAAATTGAATTCTTCTTTATAAAATCGTTTCAAAATTCATTTTTATTCAATTCATTTTTATTCAATTCAAATTTCAATTCAATTTGAATTCATTTCAATTCGTTTTCAATTCAATTTGAAATCGTTTTCAATTCAATTCATTTCGAAATCGTTTTCAATTCAATTCATTTCGAAATCGTTTTCAATTCAATTCATTTCGAAATCGTTTTCAATTCAATTCATTTCGAAATCGTTTTCAATTCAATTCATTTCGAAATCGTTTTCAATTCAATTCATTTCGAAATCGTTTTCAATTCAATTCATTTCGAAATCGTTTTCAATTCAATTCATTTCGAAATCGTTTTCAATTCAATTCATTTCGAAATCGTTTTCAATTCAATTCATTTCGAAATCGTTTTCAATTCAATTCATTTCGAAATCACTTTCAATTCAATTCATTTCGAAATCGTTTTCAATTCAATTCATTTCGAAATCGTTTTCAATTCAATTCATTTCGAAATCGTTTTCAATTCAATTCATTTCGAAATCGTTTTCAATTCAATTCATTTCGAAATCGTTTTCAATTCAATTCATTTCGAAATCGTTTTCAATTCAATTCATTTCGAAATCGTTTTCAATTCAATTCATTTCGAAATCGTTTTCAATTCAATTCATTTCGAAATCACTTTAAAATTGATATAAATATCGTTCACGTCAAAATGGCGTCAATCTAATCAACACGGCTTCATAAATTTCTATTTTCAAATATTCTATTTCAAATATTTCTTTTCTTTCAAAATAGTTGTTATCAAAATATTTCGTTCAACACATGACCAATCTCAATGAATGAGTACTGTCAACACACGAACTTTTATTTTATAATATTCTTTATTTTTCAAATTGGAATGAGGCCCAATCAATTACCATATAAAGTTAATTATATGGATTTTCATACAACTCATGTATATCATAGTATTGAAAAATAATCAACCATCAACCAAAGTGCACTACACTGTATAAGCATCAAATATAAATATTCAACGCTTACGACAGCCTGTCAATCAATCGATCGACATATTTAATCAATCAGGATGAGTGAACTTCACATTTCATCCCAACACCCGTGTGGGGTTTCAAACAATCAAACACCGATTTTTATTCGTGCAGTTGGGCGATGTGTAAAATTTATCGTCCCAATCAATGTCATTCAAATAAGTGTACATAAACAAACCATCTGGTTTGTAAATGAATATTTATTTATTCACTTCACTATTTTCATATTCACGTTAAAAATTATATTTTTAACGATAAAACATTTTATTTCAACCTATGAATTTCTATTCAATTCATTTACACAATAAAATGATATTTTTATTTTTCTAACATATTTTAGAAAATTTCGGCGGCATAACGGCACGATACTAGAAACGGGACGAGGCCTAGCCTTATCCCCGGTCTAGTGAAGGCCCACGCCATTCACACATCAATCAAATCAATTCATTATGCAAACCACAAAATTTGGAGTAAGAGTCTAACCTAGCCTTACTCCTTCGCCTTATAACGGCGCACGTCTAATCCTAACCAATTCATCGATTCGATTTTTCATACCACAAATCACATTCAAACCAATATCGCAATCAATCACCAATCAATCAATCAAACAAACAAGTCCATGGTCTGTGGACGATTGTGTCGGGTGCTACTAAGCACCGTCTGCATCCTAGTATATATATATATAACTAGAAAAATAAATTGAAAGGTGAGAAATTCTCACATATTGCTATCCTAGCTCCACGGCACTTCTTTTAGAGAAGTCTTCGTCGTCATCGCATCCCTTTTCATCTTCGTTGCCCTCTTTCACTACCTATGTAAAAATCGAATTTTTACTTCACTATTCAATATATAAAAATCGAATTTTTAGTTCGCTATTCAATATATAAAAAACGAATTTTTAGTTCGAAGTTCAATAGATAAAAATCACATTTTTAGTTCGAAGTTCAATAGATAAAAATCACATTTTTATTTCGAAGTTCAATAGATAAAAATCACATTTTTATTTCGAAGTTCAATAGATAAAAATCACATTTTTATTTCGAAGTTCAATAGATAAAAATCACATTTTTATTTCGAAGTTCAATAGATAAAAATCACATTTTTATTTCGAAGTTCAATAGATAAAAATCACATTTTTATTTCGAAGTTCAATAGATAAAAATCACATTTTTATTTCGAAGTTCAATAGATAAAAATCACATTTTTATTTCGAAGTTCAATAGATAAAAATCACATTTTTATTTCGAAGTTCAATAGATAAAAATCACATTTTTATTTCGAAGTTCAATAGATAAAAATCACATTTTTATTTATAAATTTCGCCTTTTCCATCTCAAAAATCGAATCTTTTCTATTTAAAAATCTATGTTTTTCTATTCATAAAAACCATTCTTTTTCTTTGCAAAATTATTTCTTTTCCTTTGTAAAAATATAAATTTTCTTATAACAAAATAGGATTTTTTCTATAACAAAATCAGTTTTTGAACTGTTAAAATAAAAACAGTCAATCTTTAAAATAAAAAAAACAGTAAATCTTTAAAATATAAAACAGTTAATCTTTAAAATATAAAAACAGAAATATTTAAAATATAAAACAGAAATCTTTAAAATATAAAACAGTTATAAAATATTAATAAATAAATAAAAACGAAAACTTACAGTCGAGGGGGGGGGGGGTTTCACCGCGGTTGAGGAGGCGAGAGGGGGTCAGCAACGGCGGCGGGTCCCCGGGGTGGCTGGCGGTGCGGGTTCGACGATTTTGGGAGGTGGCTGCGTCTGGGCTCACGCGATTCGAGGAGAGGGAGTTCGCGAGCTGGGTGGGCGTCGAGGCCGATGGCGAGGGGCAGTGGGCTCGGAGGACGAGGCGGAGCGTCGATAGGGGGAGGCGCGCGCCATCTTCGATCCACTGGAGTCTTCTCCTTTTTCGTTTTCCCCTTTTTTTTTTTTTTTTTTTTTTATAATCGATCAGAGATGGAATAATTTAGAACGGGGGGGGGGGGGGGGGGCAGAAAGTTTTAAGGGGGGGGAAGATAAGATTTTTTTATTATATTTATTTAATTATTAATTATTTAATTTGCAAAGAGTTGACTTTTACATACGACCTCGGAACGAGGCCCACCGCCTGTCGTCCATAACGTTCTACCCCCATTCCGAACACAATGGGATATGTACCGCAAGTTGATTCGGCTGTTACAATCAGTTTCCGTTAAATTTACATTTAAATCACTATATTGAATTTTAAACGTACATTTCAAATTACCGGGGCCACATACGAATTCTAAAAATGGCAGAAAAATATTTTCTAGCTTCGTAGTGACGATACGGTCCTAACAAAACTAGTTTCGTCGAATTCTGAGACCGTTTGCAAAATGGCCAATTTCCAGTCGATTAAATTCAACAAAAACTGGTCAAACGCGTTTTCCTTTGCCACGCTCACATATTGATTCGAAAAATTATGAAATTTGAAACCTAACAATAACTTGACACTGCGGATCTAACAAAAGTGGTTTCGTCGAAATCCGAGGTCATCTGCAAAATATCCATTTTTAAGGGCCTGAATTCCATAGCGACTATTCAGAATTTTCAACTGGACATATCTTTTGATTCCCGATATGAAATCTTGATTTTTCGGATTCGTTGGAAAGATATTCACTATTAGATTCCATTATTTTTGGTTTCACTAAAATGCGGATTGTTTTGCACCCGGTACATTCAATTGAAGTTTGAAATCGAATTATCGAACTACCGCGCCATTTTCCATTCTATTTATAATTATAAATAATTATTTATATTCTAACGACGACGCGTATAATATATACGTTCGAATTATATTCAAAATAAATTTCTCGCCGATATTATTTAAAATAATTCATTTTAAATAATCAAAACTCGCTATAATTGCCAAAATAAAATTTTTAAACTGGCCCAGATTTTCCGGGTTGTTACAATCTCCCCCACTTAAAACTTTTCGTCCCCGAAAAGGAACAAAGTCGAAAGTGGTTTGATTAATCAGCTCTACGATCGATCAGGCTTCCATTCTCCAACTCTTTAGTTTCTGAGAATTTCCAAAATTTCAAAAATTTGGCTAACACCCTAAATTTTTGAAAAATTTCGCCATAACCTCCCCTGCACCGGGAGCATCGGGGAATTTCAAATAGCTTCCCCGGTCCTTCAGATCTCAAAAAGAAAAAGAAAAAGCCAAGCGGCTAGCCAATAGGCTCACAAAATCATCATCACCCAAACAAAACAGTAAATTATGTAGTAAACATGTACCTATTTGTCGGGCAAACAAATTTTATTCTCTGGCTCTAGCCTCCTTGCTATGACCTGTTCAATGTAAGTATATATACGCAAGCAAATGCGACCAAATTTCAATACAAATCAATATTTGATTCAATTAGGCATAATGGTTCCAAATTAGCAAACAAATAAACAAACAACACAAACATCAATCAATTAGTGGATTAACGTTTCAAATTTATGATTTTGATACATATACTAAAATCATGTTTTTGATGCCAAACCACAACAATAGACCCTATCTAATTTTGGTTCTCACACCAGTCAATAGGAAGTATATAGATATTACACGTTCGTCACTCGAATATAAATTCTAATGATGGAGCTCCATCATCAAAATCCTCTCCGGGCGATTAGAGTGTAATTCTATATCTATCCAATATATTAAAACTTCGAATATACGCGGATCAGACGTATACGCAAAATCTATATATACTGGATTGTCCAAATTCAAACATAATAACTAATCTAATACGAATAGTTGATTTAAATTTTCAAAACAAAATTGTTTTCATTTTCAAAAATATACTCTTCACACTCGTTCTAGGATACTACTGATCCCATCTCTAACGAGTCACTCTCATTGGATATTGTTAATCCAATATCTGATGAATTCTTTCGTACGGTTCTAATGTGCCTTGTTCTCTGCTTTGTAAACCAAAGCTCTGATACCAAATGTGACGGCAAGGAATTTCGCTCGGTCCGAACCAGTCGTTAAACCAATCCAGGCCGTTCGAAACGCCCTATCGTTTGAGAACACGACAAAACAGAACGCATACAGAAGAACATTTCACTATATATTACAACAGTGCATCAGATTACAAGAATATACAGAGTACAAATGAATATTACACAGAAATATCAGAGATTTAAATTACATTTAAAAACATAGCAGCGGAAAATAATACAATACACAACTAGAAGGGATATACGGATACAAAGCTTTCCGGATATCGTTCCAGCTGTAAACCAGGATCCTGTGAATATAAATCTGCAAAACCAAAACTACTAGCTGCCCGTGTCAAAATAAGGGCACCCAGAGTTTAGGTTAAAACAATAAACTCCAGGTCAGTCATGTGACTGGTGTGAGAACTAAAACAGTTATTAATCTTTATTTTAAATCATTAGGTAAATCAAGGGGCCACGCCGTATAACACGGAACGGGTTTCCTCCCAAGAATACCAGTGCATAAAACAAACAGCGCAATGCTAAATAAAGAAAAATGAAGCTGTTATAAGACCCAGGTCCTATCACACAATGCAACGCAAGCCGGGGGATAGGGTTTTCCCTTATAACAGCCAAAGAATGCTTGATACGTTTAAAACAAATCATTTGATACTATTATAAGTGCGTAGTGTATAAAACAACTTCAAATCATAAGTATCAATCATAGGCGGCATGGGTACCATATACCATGTTGCCATATATAGGTTTACAAATAAAACCGCAAATGTCACGTATTTGGAAATTGGATTTCCATCTATGAACCGAGGCAAAAGATAGTCCTCAACCGATTCGAGACAATCTAGCCCATGTCTCAGGTCCCAGACTCAGGTGGGCCTTGGATCGTCAGGGCCGGTCCACCGATGTGGATTATTATGCCTGAACAATACGTCTCTCCGCCCTTTGGGGCGTAAACGAGCCAACTAAATGACTCCATCGGTTCGAGAACGACCGATCAATCCGAGGCGCCTCGCAACAGCAACAACCACATAAGTCAAACTCGTCAGGGCGTGTAAAACCACTGACGCCACTTCTAGCTAGAAAGAAACGCAAGTCCTCCCTGATGTCCCCTCCCGTTTTTGGTTCATACCGGGTGTGAAACTCGCGAAGCAAACGTTACACAAAGCTACGCCACAAAGGCCGTGCTTTGATCATCAACCACAAGACTTTGCTTTTCAACAGAAGCCTTGATCATTTGCATCTTAGCATGCCACACAGGCAAACCATCCTATGCAACCGATATCAGTCACACAGAATGAAATCCGATGTCAGACACACAGTCCATTTACAAGTCCGTTCTGGGTCTGAACGAAACCGGAGGCACCTAGTACCCCGCATATCCATCGATCTCCAAGTACGTCTGGACGATCACTAACTGTTTCCATCTTCTTGGGTGTACAGCCCAATCAAGATCATCAGTTATCACCCAAACGACGTGAAGACCTCCGGTCTTCGACCATCGTCTTCATCGTCGACTTATCGTCGTATCAGTTATTCAGAATGGGATAAACCCGGTCTTTCCGAATAACTCGCGTATATATTATAAAAGTGTTACACAAACACAACATACGCCTCATTCCAACTCATTAGTCATTAACCGTAAATTAATCAAGAGAATAATTCCCCAAATATTAACCCCGAAGGCCGAAACCAACATCAGATCAATATCCAGAAAACCATTCTACTTAGCTAACCGGCAGTTAGTTTCTAAATTTCACGTTCAAATCTAATTAAAGATTTAACTATCGCCTGGAGCAAAACTGGTGATACTCCATTCTCGATCTTTTCAATCTAATTAAAGATTCATTAAAACTCCACTTAGTTTTAATCTGTGACTGGGTTAAAGAATCAGTGTCATTTAAAACACGGTTCACGATAAACCCAAAGTCACATCCCATTAGTTATCGGGTTAAAGAACAAGTGTTATTTAAAACACTGTTCACGATAAACCCAAAAATCAATATCCCTTCAATTCCAATTAAATATTATTTAATCGGTACACTTCATTAAATCTAAATCAAAAGATTTAATCTTTTCTCAACTGGGTTCAAGAACAGTGTTAGTGAAGACACCATTCATGACAAACCCAAATCACATTCATTAATTATCGGGTTAAAGGACAAGTGTTATTTAAAACACTGTTCACGATAAACCCAAAAATCAATATCAATTCAATTCCAATTAAATATTATTTAATTGGTACACTTCATTAAATCTAAATAAAAAGATTTAATCTTTTCTCAACTGGGTTCAAGAACAGTGTTAGTGAAGACACCATTCACGACAAACCCAAATCACATTCATTAATTATCGGGTTAAAGGACAAGTGTTATTTAAAACACTGTTCACGATAAACCCAAAAATCAATATCAATTCAATTCCAATTAAATATTATTTAATTGGTACACTTCATTAAATCTAAATAAAAAGATTTAATCTTTTCTCTACTGGGTTCAAGAACAGTGTTAGTGAAGACACCATTCACGACAAACCCAAATCACATTCGATATTAAATACAAGGCTCTGAATAGAAAATATCCCGGCTTATATTCAATATCAAATTCTACGATTAACAAATGTCGTATTGGAGATAACGATATAAATGTATATCTTTCAAATTCCCATAACAACATCTGTATAATCACGAATTCCAACATCGAAATATTCCGAAGACAATTTCGATTCAAATCCACTCCAATGCAATCATTGGAATTTTGGTTACTTTTAAAACCCTTTTCGAATTCAATTTATTTATTTAAAAATAAATAGAATTATAATTCTAGTTCAAAACTAGTTCATTTCGATAAAAATCTATTTTTATCTTTTCAAATATGGAGTTTTTCATCCCAATTATTTCTAAATCATTTCTTATGATTTTACACAAATTATTACTATTTTTAATAATTTTATCAAGGCCCGTACAGTCGATTTCCAACAATGGCCATCGAACTGCACTTACAGCGACCTTTTTCGAATTTGATTTGGACGTATCTCCAAATCCAACCGTTAGATTTCAAATTTCTAATATTCATTAGAAAGCTCTTTTCGATACGAACCCAACGGTTCCGGTTTTAGGAGAATCCGACGGTCGGATCTCCCGTAATGTCCGTTTGAAATAAATGGTCGAAATTCGCGAACTGCCGCGGCGCGGCGCGTTCTATTCAGGCCATTATATTATATATAATATATATATATAATATATATATTTCGTCGATTTCTATTTAAAACGAATTATATAAATAGTTTTGAATTCGTTTCAAAAACATTTTCAACTTCCATTTCAATTCAAATCAAAATTGAATTCTTCTTTATAAAATCGTTTCAAAATTCATTTTTATTCAATTCAAATTTCAATTCAATTTGAATTCATTTCAATTCGTTTTCAATTCAATTTGAAATCGTTTTCAATTCAATTCATTTCGAAATCGTTTTCAATTCAATTCATTTCGAAATCGTTTTCAATTCAATTCATTTCGAAATCGTTTTCAATTCAATTCATTTCGAAATCGTTTTCAATTCAATTCATTTCGAAATCGTTTTCAATTCAATTCATTTCGAAATCGTTTTCAATTCAATTCATTTCGAAATCGTTTTCAATTCAATTCATTTCGAAATCGTTTTCAATTCAATTCATTTCGAAATCGTTTTCAATTCAATTCATTTCGAAATCGTTTTCAATTCAATTCATTTCGAAATCGTTTTCAATTCAATTCATTTCGAAATCACTTTCAATTCAATTCATTTCGAAATCGTTTTCAATTCAATTCATTTCGAAATCGTTTTCAATTCAATTCATTTCGAAATCGTTTTCAATTCAATTCATTTCGAAATCGTTTTCAATTCAATTCATTTCGAAATCGTTTTCAATTCAATTCATTTCGAAATCGTTTTCAATTCAATTCATTTCGAAATCGTTTTCAATTCAATTCATTTCGAAATCGTTTTCAATTCAATTCATTTCGAAATCACTTTAAAATTGATATAAATATCGTTCACGTCAAAATGGCGTCAATCTAATCAACACGGCTTCATAAATTTCTATTTTCAAATATTCTATTTCAAATATTTCTTTTCTTTCAAAATAGTTGTTATCAAAATATTTCGTTCAACACATGACCAATCTCAATGAATGAGTACTGTCAACACATGAACTTTTATTTTATAATATTCTTTATTTTTCAAATTGGAATGAGGCCCAATCAATTACCATATAAAGTTAATTATATGGATTTTCATACAACTCATGTATATCATAGTATTGAAAAATAATCAACCATCAACCAAAGTGCACTACACTGTATAAGCATCAAATATAAATATTCAACGCTTACGACAGCCTGTCAATCAATCGATCGACATATTTAATCAATCAGGATGAGTGAACTTCACATTTCATCCCAACACCCGTGTGGGGTTTCAAACAATCAAACACCGATTTTTATTCGTGCAGTTGGGCGATGTGTAAAATTTATCGTCCCAATCAATGTCATTCAAATAAGTGTACATAAACAAACCATCTGGTTTGTAAATGAATATTTATTTATTCACTTCACTATTTTCATATTCACGTTAAAAATTATATTTTTAACGATAAAACATTTTATTTCAACCTATGAATTTCTATTCAATTCATTTACACAATAAAATGATATTTTTATTTTTCTAACATATTTTAGAAAATTTCGGCGGCATAACGGCACGATACTAGAAACGGGACGAGGCCTAGCCTTATCCCCGGTCTAGTGAAGGCCCACGCCATTCACACATCAATCAAATCAATTCATTATGCAAACCACAAAATTTGGAGTAAGAGTCTAACCTAGCCTTACTCCTTCGCCTTATAACGGCGCACGTCTAATCCTAACCAATTCATCGATTCGATTTTTCATACCACAAATCACATTCAAACCAATATCGCAATCAATCACCAATCAATCAATCAAACAAACAAGTCCATGGTCTGTGGACGATTGTGTCGGGTGCTACTAAGCACCGTCTGCATCCTAGTATATATATATATAACTAGAAAAATAAATTGAAAGGTGAGAAATTCTCACATATTGCTATCCTAGCTCCACGGCACTTCTTTTAGAGAAGTCTTCGTCGTCATCGCATCCCTTTTCATCTTCGTTGCCCTCTTTCACTACCTATGTAAAAATCGAATTTTTACTTCACTATTCAATATATAAAAATCGAATTTTTAGTTCGCTATTCAA
Organism: Allium sativum; assembly: GCA_030737875.1. Taxonomy (NCBI): domain Eukaryota; kingdom Viridiplantae; phylum Streptophyta; class Magnoliopsida; order Asparagales; family Amaryllidaceae; genus Allium; species Allium sativum. The sequence goes on along the minus strand of CM060927.1, from coordinate 80,084,698 downwards.
TATATAAAAAACGAATTTTTAGTTCGAAGTTCAATAGATAAAAATCACATTTTTAGTTCGAAGTTCAATAGATAAAAATCACATTTTTATTTCGAAGTTCAATAGATAAAAATCACATTTTTATTTCGAAGTTCAATAGATAAAAATCACATTTTTATTTCGAAGTTCAATAGATAAAAATCACATTTTTATTTCGAAGTTCAATAGATAAAAATCACATTTTTATTTCGAAGTTCAATAGATAAAAATCACATTTTTATTTCGAAGTTCAATAGATAAAAATCACATTTTTATTTCGAAGTTCAATAGATAAAAATCACATTTTTATTTCGAAGTTCAATAGATAAAAATCACATTTTTATTTATAAATTTCGCCTTTTCCATCTCAAAAATCGAATCTTTTCTATTTAAAAATCTATGTTTTTCTATTCATAAAAACCATTCTTTTTCTTTGCAAAATTATTTCTTTTCCTTTGTAAAAATATAAATTTTCTTATAACAAAATAGGATTTTTTCTATAACAAAATCAGTTTTTGAACTGTTAAAATAAAAACAGTCAATCTTTAAAATAAAAAAAACAGTAAATCTTTAAAATATAAAACAGTTAATCTTTAAAATATAAAAACAGAAATATTTAAAATATAAAACAGAAATCTTTAAAATATAAAACAGTTATAAAATATTAATAAATAAATAAAAACGAAAACTTACAGTCGAGGGGGGGGGGTTTCACCGCGGTTGAGGAGGCGAGAGGGGGTCAGCAACGGCGGCGGGTCCCCGGGGTGGCTGGCGGTGCGGGTTCGACGATTTTGGGAGGTGGCTGCGTCTGGGCTCACGCGATTCGAGGAGAGGGAGTTCGCGAGCTGGGTGGGCGTCGAGGCCGATGGCGAGGGGCAGTGGGCTCGGAGGACGAGGCGGAGCGTCGATAGGGGGAGGCGCGCGCCATCTTCGATCCACTGGAGTCTTCTCCTTTTTCGTTTTCCCCTTTTTTTTTTTTTTTTTTTTTTTATAATCGATCAGAGATGGAATAATTTAGAACGGGGGGGGGGCCAGAAAGTTTTAAGGGGGGGGAAGATAAGATTTTTTTATTATATTTATTTAATTATTAATTATTTAATTTGCAAAGAGTTGACTTTTACATACGACCTCGGAACGAGGCCCACCGCCTGTCGTCCATAACGTTCTACCCCCATTCCGAACACAATGGGATATGTACCGCAAGTTGATTCGGCTGTTACAATCAGTTTCCGTTAAATTTACATTTAAATCACTATATTGAATTTTAAACGTACATTTCAAATTACCGGGGCCACATACGAATTCTAAAAATGGCAGAAAAATATTTTCTAGCTTCGTAGTGACGATACGGTCCTAACAAAACTAGTTTCGTTGAATTCTGAGACCGTTTGCAAAATGGCCAATTTCCAGTCGATTAAATTCAACAGAAACTGGTCAAACGCGTTTTCCTTTGCCACGCTCACATATTGATTCGAAAAATTATGAAATTTGAAACCTAACAATAACTTGACACTGCGGATCTAACAAAAGTGGTTTTGTCGAAATCCGAGGTCATCTGCAAAATATCCATTTTTAAGGGCCTGAATTCCATAGCGACTATTCAGAATTTTCAACTGGACATATCTTTTGATTCCCGATATGAAATCTTGATTTTTCGGATTCGTTGGAAAGATATTCACTATTAGATTCCATTATTTTTGGTTTCACTAAAATGCGGATTGTTTTGCACCCGGTACATTCAATTGAAGTTTGAAATCGAATTATCGAACTACCGCGCCATTTTCCATTCTATTTATAATTATAAATAATTATTTATATTCTAACGACGACGCGTATAATATATACGTTCGAATTATATTCAAAATAAATTTCTCGCCGATATTATTTAAAATAATTCATTTTAAATAATCAAAACTCGCTATAATTGCCAAAATAAAATTTTTAAACTGGCCCAGATTTTCCGGGTTGTTACAATCAGCTACCCTATTCTACTGATCGCGACTTCGTTCTTATCTTCATCCAACCTCTTCTATAAAAATCAGCTCTCGTTTCCTTTTTCATTCAGAGAAAAATCATTCTTTCCCTTGTTAATGGCCACCGCTAATTCCAATTGTCATTCCCCAAATTAATTCACGCCTTCATCCTCCTCGAATTTAAAACGCATCTCCACAACCATCGTGTCGTCTCCAAAAGCTCGTGTCAAGCACTGCCTCTTTCTCTTCAGAAGAAACGAAGACCGACATTAGATCGAAGCCATCGCAGCCCCTAGCCGCCGCGTAGCCTCGAGATGCGCCAAAGCCGCCACCGCAACGACTCCTTACCTGTGTCCACTGTTAAGGTGAGTTATTCACTCACGATTTATCTTAGTTTCAAGTACTTTGATTTCAATTTAAATTGAAATATATTACGGTTAATTTCGGTGGTATTGGCTACTTCGTGGGTGTTGGTTTATCCTAATTTAGTTCATGTTATTCCTAGTACTTGGCTGTCCCTGTGGAGAAACTAGAGACACCTGAAATGGTTATATCCCTTACGTGTATACTTGATTAACTTGGGAAAATTTGGATGATTCATTTCTGTGTCTGACCATTTGGAAATTAGCACTTTAGCTGTGTCTAATTAAAACCCTATCGCTCCTCACTAAGGCCACTCGCCTGCATGTTAATATCTCTTTCGTTTGATAAAATTATAGTGCCGAAGTATATGAATTTCTTGATACCTGTTTCATGATGGTAAACTATCGCTGAAAGGTAGAAGAAGTTAAATAAATCTGTAGAAAAATTATGACATTATAATCACATGTAAACTATACCTATTTGAATGCTTATTATAATGTAGTATATAATTAATGTAAATACATACAGGCTTGTATGCTTTGATATATATATAGAGGATGACATAGTGATATACATTATCAACTGTAATGTACCAAACTAGTTCGATCCTTTCAAGTTGTCAGTTAGATTGTAAAGTATAAAGTTAGCAGTCATTTATCAAATACTGTAAAAACAATTGGAATCTGATTACCATGTTATTTTTATGAATTGCACACTTTTCAAAATTTGTTTAGTGATTACTGAGTTATCACGCTATATGTGTTAACTTCCTAATATAGGTGAGTTGAATGACATGGGTAATTTTGGTAAACCTATTCATGTTATTGCAGAGATTGCTAACCTGTTAAATGTCAAGTTTGTCCCTTAATGTGTTTAATAAAATTACTACAGTGGGTATTTTAACAAACAAATACTTGACTTATGGTCATATTTGGATCGTGATAAAACGTACCAAACAATCATATGGGTATCGAGCAAATATAAAGCTCCATATGTTTCAAATATACTGGTTATTAATTGATATACTGGGTTGTGTTCTGCTAGTTTCATAGTGAACGTATCCGGACACTTGCCTCATTTTGTTCTTGTTGTCATTAACATGAAACATGGAATTCATGACTGTTTCCTGCACCCTGATTTCCTATTCCTATATTAGGTCATACCTATGTTTGTTATGGCTATTGCCTTGTGTATTTTTAAACCTGGTCTTGTATATGGCTTTGATTATGAGATTTATCATGCTGTCTTTCAATGATTTTACATGTAAATGGGTGCATTTCTTTTTCATGCATAATTATATGATACTGGAAACTGGAACACTATGGCTATAATAAACTATAGCCATTTTAATTACACTACATCACCATATTCTAAAAACTTGACAATGTACTTATGCAACCCATGCTTATGTTACTTGGTGGGTGAACTAAATTAAACCAATAAGAACGGATGCTTAACATGATCATTGGCCTGTAAGTTTGCATTTTATATTTCTGCTCCTTTATTAGAGAACAGGAATGTATTGATTTTGCTTGTGTTGTCGCTTCACTGAAGTTGGGGAATTAATCAGTCATGCATGATTATTTAGTAAAACACCTGACCTTATATATCACAAATACTGGGCTTTGCAACTGGAAGTATATACCCTCCCCCTGATGATGTTACGCGTATAAAAGAAATGAAAATCTCATGCCTGTAGTTCTTGAATATACTGCCATGTTAAAACCATAACTTGCATGTTAATATACCCATCTGGAAGACATATTCAGTTGACATATCATATATTTATTTTATTGGTTAAAAATATAAATGGGTTGCCTTCACGTTAGTGCTGTTGCATTTAGTCGAACAACCATTCATGCCGTCTGGCTGTCCATAATATTCTCCTTATTTTATTCACCTGGGTTAAGCTTTGTTTGGATCCATATTGTACTTATTTTGGCACTCTCTCTTGTTTCTTCCTGTTGTTCCTTGATATGCAAAATGAAACATGTTGAACCCTTTTGTTTACTGAAATGAAACATGTTGAACCCTTTTGTTTACTGAAATGAAACATGTTGAACCCTTTTGTTTACTGAAATAGAACATGCTGAACCCTTTTGTTTACTGAAATAGAACATGCTGAACCCTTTTGTTTACTGAAATAAAACATGCTAAACCCTTTTGTTCACTGAAATGAAATTTGCTGGAACCACTATGCTCACTGGAATCTCTATACGTCGGCTTTCTCTAGATTGCTGAAACTACTTGGTCCACTGAAACTATTACTGAAACTATGGCCATATCGTACCCCATTTTGCGTGTTTCTTGGTTATTCAAAATATGATTTTCGTATACATGTGGTGGCCGGTGCATATGTGTATATATATATTATCGTATGTGTATATACATATCATCGGCATACATGTATACATAAATATACATGTCATCCAAATTTGTTCCATCTCAAGTTGTTATGCTATTATCTCGTGCTCGGTATGGGAAGCTGAGGCCATCCACACGTCTAAACACGTATGGATGGCAAGCTCTCATGACCACATGTCCTTGACGATATAACAGATATGAACATATACCACAACTGTTTATTTTATATATGACATCGATGTTCGAAATTAACCGTTATATTTCAGTTTCTATGGAAAATGATTTACTTGAACTATGATAAATCCTGACTCGGGTGTTTTATGTATTTGCATTGAACGCTCGGGTCAGACCCGGGTAATACAGATTTTAAAGATCACAGCTTAGGGTTCGAAGATTGGCAAAGCTGGGAATTTCGAAGATGCGCACTCTGAAGTTTTCAAGAACAGTAAATATTTTCTTATATTCAAGTTGTTCTTAAATTCCGCTGTATATTGAAAAATCTTGTACTCACAATTCTGATTTATATATAAAAGTTTATTTTGCTATCCAAAATGATGTTAGTATTTTATTCTGTGTTGATTCTGTGTTTTAAACTTCGTAAGCTAAATAACGAACCGTCTGTTTGATCATTTAAGTTGGTTTAAATACCGATTTGAAAACGGTCAAAAAGGCAGGACGTTACAGAACACAATGGGATATGTTTCGTTAGCCAATTTTATCATTTCGTTCAATTTTCGTTCAAATTAAAATATAAATCAATGTATATTAAATTTGAACGCACATTTCAATTTACTGGGGTCACATACAGACTCTAAGAATTCTAGAAAAAATATTTCTAGCTTCGTATTGACGATACGGCCTTAACAAAACTAATTTCGTTATATTCCAAGACCGTTTGAAAAATGACCATTTTCCAGTCGATTAAAATCAACTAAAACTGGTCAAATGCGTTTTCCTTCGCCACTCTCACATATTGATTCGAAAAATTACGAATTTTGAAACCTAGCAATAACTAGACATCATGGATCCAACAAAAGTGGTTTCGTCGAAAACCGAGGTCGTTTGCAAAATTTCCATTTTTAAGGGCCAGAATTCCATAGCGATTATTCTGAATTTTCAACTGGACATAATTTTTGATTCCCGCTATGAAATTTCAATTTTTCGGATTCGTTGGAAAGATATTCTCAAATAGATTCAAATATTTTTGGTTTCACTAAAATATGGTTTATTTTGAATCTTGTACATTCATTTGAACTTTGAAATCAAATTTTCGAACTACCGCGCCATTTTCAATTCCTTATATAATTTAAAATAAATATTTATATTCTAACGACGATCTATATAAATATATGCATTCTAATTTTATTCAAAATAAATTTCTTGTCGTTTTTATTTGAAATAATTCATTTTAAATATTCAAAATTCACTAAAATTGCCAAAATAAAAAGTTTAAATTGGCTCGGATTTCCGGGTTATTACATATATCTTTCTAACGAATGTGAAAAATCGAGATTTCATAATATAAATTGAAAGTTCTATCCAGTTTAAAATTCAAAATAGTCGCTATGGAACTTATATATTCTTTAATATAATATATAGCACTTAAAAATAGCCATTTTGAAAACGACCTCCGTTTTCAACAAAACCACTTTTGTTGGATTCGGAATGTCAAATTATTGTCAGGTTTCAAATTTCAAAATATTTGGAATTAATATGTGAGCACAGTAAATTTAAATATGTTTGGTAATTTCAATTTGAATTTAATCGACTGGAAAAAAGACCAATTTTCAAACGGTCTCCAAATTCGACGAAATTAGTTTTGTTAGGACCGTATCGTCAAAACATAGGTAGATATATTTTTCTGGAATTTTTGGAGTTAGTATGTGGCCCCGGTAAATTAAAATGTATGTCTAAATCCAATATATATTGATTTATATTTTAAATTTTGATGAAAACTGATCGAAATTGTAACAAAGCGGAAAATACGAACCAATTTAAAAATTTTATTTTTAATAGATTGGTTAGAAAATGTGCCCAAATTTAAAAATTCTATTTTTAAATAATATTAAAGCCAGTGAAAATAGCCAATTTTCAAACGACCTCTGTTTTCGACGAAACCACTTTTGTTGGAACCGGAATGTCAAATTATTGCTAGATTTCAATTTTTAGAATTTTCTGATTTAATATGTGAGCGTGGCAAAAGAAACTGTGTTTGGTCAAATATTGTCAAAATTGAACGACTGGAAAATGGCCATTTTTCAAACAGTCTCAGAATTCGACGAATTTTTTTTGTTGGATTCGTATCGTCAATACATAGCAAAAAATATTTTTTTGGGATTTTTCGGGGTTCGTATGTGGCTCCGGTGGATTTTTGAATATGTCAGAATTTAATAATAAAAAGAATTAATTTTAAATTTGAAAAATGGGGGCTGAGTTGACCTCTTGGGCCTGCGAGACATGGTTAGATGGATCTGAAATAGGGGTTATTGGGTAGGGTAGCTTCTTGCTGGATTGAATTCTGAATACCATAAGAGATTTGGTTTTTTTTGTAAAAATAACATTTAAATATTATAAAAAGATTGGAAAAACCCTAATTTCAAAACCACTATTCATCTACTCTTACAGCCGCCCCCCCTTATCCATGGCCGAAATTCTCTCATCAATCTCTCCCTCTCCTCAGCGAATTAGAAAGCAAATCTTATACCACTTCGAAGAGATTCTTCTTCTCTTCATTTTCATACGGTCAGATCTCCCCTGGTGCCACCATCTCCTCGAACCACGCACCCAAACCCGCCGCTTACAACCCGCGTCGCACCCCCTAGACCCAACCGAGTTCAACCACTACGAGCCCCATGCGTGCGCCTCTCCGTCCTCTTTGCTGCAGCATCCTCTGATCGAACACTGGTGGCTTGAATTGGAAGATAGAGGTAACCCTAGTTTTGAACAAAGGGATAAAGTGTTAGCCGTGAATACTGTAAGGAGGAAGAATGATTAACATAATTATTTTTACTTAATTTAATGATTAAATTAATCCCTAATCTTATTTTACCCATAACTTTGTCAAATAAACTCAGAATTACACAATTTCTGAAGTGTTGGACTCGTACGATCCTGAACTACAGTTCTAGACTGAAATGGGGAATTTCTAAGCAGTTGTAATTTTGGCCAAAATCACGAACGACTGTGAGATATCTCTTGTTTTTAATTAATTAATTTATATTTTTATTTATAGTTATTCATTTCAGATCTGATTGTGTGGATGTTGTATAATGATTGTCTGTTGGATATTATGGATTGCTATGTAGAGTGTCATGTGTTTTAATCGTTTATTTTATTTTATTGGATTGAGTAAGATAATCAATTCAATATTCATTTATACAATGAATAATCATAGATCCACACGTGAAAAAAGATGTTAGTAATAATATTATTATTGAATTGATTTAGGTCATCGTTTCTATATCAAATCATACAATTTGCTTCGTAAAGGGATTGATCTAGTTTATCGTTTCAACATATAGAAAATAAATATTGTTTTATTTTATTTATTTGAATTGATCTAGTTAATCAATTCAATATAGAGAAAATAAAATTGCCTTATTATTTGAATTGATTTGTTTGGACAAAAAATAGAATTTGCCTTTTGTTTGAATTGATTTAGTTTATCAATTCAACTTAGAAAATAAATTTGTCACTTTCGATAAATTAGCAATTCAATGATTAAACTATATTTTATCATTATTATTGGACTGACATAGAATTTTCAGTCCAATACAGAACATAGAATTGTCAATCCAATACAGAACATAGAATTGTCAATCCAATATAGAACATACCTTGTCACCTCATTGGGTTGAAATAAGTTATTCATTTTATTTGTGACTATAAACACAAGTATATACATCGTATATTGATTGACATTTTATTTGTGTTCTTAAACACAAATATTGCATAGAACATCTAACTGCATTTTATTTGTGTCCATAAACACAAATATTACATAGAAAAATTGAATGATATTTTAGTGTGTTCTCAAATACAAATAAAATATTAACAATAAAAAGGTGTATTTTTATTTGTGTTCTCCAACGCAAATAAAATATGTTTTAAAGGTAGCACATTTTTACTTACCCTTTTTTCAGTGTAAAAATGTTGAAAAATGAATTATCATTTTTGTTGCATTCCCTAATTCAAACAAAATGTAGAAAATGAAATATCATTTTTGTTGCATTCCTTAAGGCAAACAAACTGTGGAAAGATAAAATATCATCTGTTGCATTTCTTAATGTAACAAGATAGAGAATAAAAATAAAAATAAAAATTACATTTTGTGTTTGCATTCTAAAATGCAAACACTACAAAAGAAAAAGGAAAGGAGATTTTATTTTATGTTTGCATTCTATAATGCAAACGATTCATGAAATTGAAATTTACTTTTTATGTTTGCATTCTACAAATGCAAACAGAATATGAGAGCAAAGAAAAATTTTATTTCATGTTTGCATTCTACAAACAAAGCATTTAAACAGAAGATTTTTATTTTATGTTTGCATTCTACAATGCAGACAATGCATGTAAATAAAAAAATTCACATTTTCATTTTCCTTCTACTATACAAACGAAACAAAAAAAAATATTTGCATTTTTCCATGCAGATAAACAACAAAATAAAAAGATACATTTTTGTTTACAATTTTAGATGCAAACAAATTATAAAATAAAAAGATACATTTTTATTTGCAATTTTAGATGCAAACAAATTATAAAATAAAAAGATACATTTTTGTTTGCAATTTTAGATGCAAATAAATTAGTAGAAGAAAGATCCTCATTTTGTTGGCAAATCAAGATGCAAACAAAATATTAATAGAAAGATTACATTTCTATTTATTTACATCCCTTAATGTAAATAAACATGAAATAAAGAGTTGTCCTCAATTTACATTCCTTGTGTAAATAAAAATAAAAATTTAAAGATACATTTTTATTTGTGTTCCTCAACGCAAATAAATCATGAATAGGATAGTATACAAAAAAAAAATTGCACTCCAGAATGCAAATAAAATATGAGAATTAAAGGTTGCATTTTTAATGATTTTTAAAAGGGAAGAGAATAAGAATCCTATTTCATTTAGAAATATGGTTTGTATTAAAAATACAATTTTAATGTAAGGTTAGAAACATAGGAAGGAACTCACATTTTGTTCATAAAATGGATTGAACAAAAATATTCATTTTTGTTCATTGGATGGAAATCAACAATTTCACTCTTAAAATAAAATGAGTAAAAATATGCAATTTGTTATTATAAAAGAAATTTACACTTGGTATAGGTAAGGAAATCGAAACATGAACTGACATTAAAAATTATGAATGAACGAATGATACAATTTATAGTCAGTATACTATAAGATTGGTGTATAAAATAAAAACATGTTTTAGCGAACGTAATAAACATGAATATATGATTGGTATATAATTCACACCTTTCTTTGGAGTGATATTCACGTGAATGTAATCGCTTAAGAAATTATATATATATAAATATAAATAGAAATTAAACGAATCGCGCGCGGCAGTTCGCGTTTCGGCAATCGTGACTTTAAACGATTGTATCGAAAGATCCAACCATCGGATTTTCCCAAAACTGGAGCCGTTAGGACCGCTTTGGGAAGATCTTTCCAATAAGACAAATTTTGTCAAAATCCAACGGTTAGATTTCAAGATATGTGTAAATCAAATGTTGAGAAAAACAGCGCCAAAGCTACACTTAACCCGAAACGTCGTTTGATTATATTGAGCTATTTTTAAATAAATAAAAATAGCGATAAATCGCTATAAATAAATGTTAACGATATGAAATGATTTAAATAATAATTATTCGATAATTATTTGAAAGGTCCGAGTTCTACTCATTTCAAATAATTATACACGTCGATGAAGAAACGACGACGGTGTTGAAGACTGGCGGTCTTCACATCGAACGGATGTATTGCTACTGAGGTCCTCGATAGGAGTAGCTACCCTGAAGGGATTTCGGCGGTAGTCGTCCAGACGTATGTGATGATTGTCCGGATATACGAGAGCCTCTCAGGTGTCTCCGGTTCCGTTCAGACCCAGAACGGACTTGTAAATGGATGCATGTCTGACGTTGAACTTCGTACCATGTAAACTGATTTCTGTTTAATATACAACCATTGGTGGCAAGGAATTTATTATTTCGCCCAACACCTTCAGAGGTTGTGTATTGATAGTTGTTAGTTTCATGGCATGGATTGTCAACGGGGCACGCCAAGATGCAAATGATCAAGGTTATGTTGAAAAGCAGACCTTGTAATTGATGATCAAAGCATAGTCTGTTCAGACCTAGCTTTGTGTATAGCGTTACTTCGCGGGCCTCACCCCCCATTAGAGACTAAAACGGAGCAAGGGAACGCAGGGAGTGCACACGTTTCTTTCTAGCTAAAAGTGGTGTCAGTGCTTTAAACTGGCTGACATTTTACTTATGTGGATGATGGATTTTGAGGCGCCTTGGATTTTTATTGGCCGCCCTCGGCCAATTTATAAGTCCAATAGGATCAGGAAGCGTGTGTTCAGGCATAACTAATCCACTAAAGTATTTATGGACTGGCCCTGCTGTTTCCAAGGTTTCGCCAGCGTCCGAATCCTGGGACATTGCTAGAGTGTCTCGAATCGGTCAGGAGATCGTTCCTAGCCTTGACTCATGATGGAAACCCAACTTCAAATACATCACCTGCAGTTTTGATTGTATAACTAGTATGGTGACATAGTAGATGGTAGCTATGCCGTCTACGATTAATATTATAATTGAAATATTTTCTTAAAACATATACACTAATAATAATATCGTATTTTGCGTATTTATCATCTTTTGACCATTATAAGGTAAAACCCTATCCTCCAGTTTGCGTTGCATTGTGTGATGGAACTTGGGTCTTATAATGGTTTCATTTTTCTAAAAAGCATTGCGTTATTTAACGTTTTACTTTATTTATTGCACTAATAATCCCATGGAGTGAACCTGTTCCGCGATAGCCGCATGGTCCTCTTGATTGTCAAACCCGTTAGTTAATTAAGATATTTCACACCAGTCCCATGACTGACTCGTAGTTTGTTTCACCTTTTGCAAACTCGGGTGCCCTCTTTCTACAAGGGCAGCCAAGTGACAGGTTAGGCTTGGATATTCGCTGGATGGAAGCTTGCTGATGGAGATGCTGAAGAAACTTTCTTTTTTATCTTTTATTTTCTGTTTAAGACTTTGAGACATTACTTAGTATTGATGTAATTTGAGAGATTGAGACTCTATTTCTTTTCCTTGAGACATTTATTTTGCTAAGTGTAATCCTGTGCTGCATACTTTGATGTTTCAGTGATGATGTTTGTGATGACATTTCTTTCCGTTGCAATGATTTATATGTTTTTCTATATCCTGAGATCTGTTATTGTTCTAGTTATGTTATATTCCATACGATTTTCCTAACTTTCGTTACACGGAAGTTTGGGGTCGTCACATTTGGTATCAGAGCTTTGGTTAACCTTAGCTTTGGAATATAACATTTTTAGAACAATTCGTCTAGATAGAATCAGTAGTGTTCTAAGACGAGAGGTTCGTTAGAGATAGGATTAACAATATCCCAGAATGAACTTAAACAGAATAGCACATATTTATCAGTCATTACTTCATTATCACCTGGGCATGTCTCTACTTTTAACCTTCTCTTTGAATTTATCATTTCCTTTGGTCTGACTCTTTCCTTAATGGTACAAACTAATTGAAAGATGAGTACAAAAGCTAGGACAAGAGGAAGAGGTCGTGGTGGAGTAGCTGGTAGGGGTGGGGAGAGAGATACACCCCCAACTGAGCAAGACCAACCCAATTATGAGGTCGAGGTGCCGCCACCACCACCACCCCCAGTTGCTTTTGACCTTGATAGAGTGGCGAAGAAAATCAAGAATCTTGGAGGAGTACATTTCACTGGTAGAGAGACGGTGGTAGAAGCGCAAGAATGGCTTAAGACGATGGAAAAGATCTTGGGAGGTTTGGAGCTTAAGGATCATAGGAAGCGTTTTATGGCAGTATGGTTCATGCAAGGACAGACTCAAACTTGGTGGGAAACAACCATGATAGGAAGAGACGTTGCAGAGATAACTTGGGCAAGATTTAAAGAGCTTTTTAATGAAAAGTTTATTCCGCCTCATGAAGTAGAACGTCTACACGATGAATTTGCTAACCTGCAGCAAGGCACCATGACCATTGCAGAGTACATGAAGAAATTTGAGGAGCTTTCTAGGTATGCCCCTGAGCTAGTGCAAGATGCCTTACAGAAGAATAAGAGGTTCATAAATAGGCTTGCAAGGCAATACCATAACAGAGTGACAGCCCATATTGAGAGCCCATTTGCCAAGGTGATAGAGATGGCATGTAGATACGAAGAAATTGATCAGAAGGGTGCTCAACTAGAAAAGGCCAGGAATCAAGCTAACAAGAAGAAGGAGGTGGACAAGAAAACAAGGGAAGGCAGTTCTTCGACCACAAAACCTCAAGGAAATAAGAAGAGAGACAAGTCTAAAGTCAAATGCTTCAACTACCAAAAGATGGGACATTACGACTACGAGTGCAGGGCCCCGAAGAAGCCAAAGAGGAACGAGTCTGGGCCGAGCCAAAGCAGTGGACAAAAACCCCATGGTCCAAAAGAGTGCTACAACGGCCACAAGCCTGGACATCTTATCAAGAATTGCCCTCTTCTCAAGAAATCTGAAGTAGCACACGTCTATGAGGGTACGACTGCACCAGCTTCTTTTGAAGGAGCAGGTAAGCCTGATGTTTTAGGCGGTACTCTTAACATTAAGGATATTCCCATTACTCTCTTGTTTGATACTGGTGCATCTAGAAGTTTCATATCAAGTGATACTATTAAAAAGCTTAAACTGAAACCAAGAAAACTTAAAGAACTGATTAAAGCCCATAGCCCGATAGGAGGTTCACTTATTCTTGATCAGTACTGTAGAGTGCCCGTTTCTTACTCTCACTTCCTATTTCCTTTCAATTTAATCATCATGAACTTTTCTGGATATGATGTCATACTTGGGCTAGATTGGCTAACGAAGTATGGGGATGAGTTACTGTGTGCTGAAAGGGTAGTTAAAATTAAAACGAAATTTGGGAATATAATAACTATACCATGCCACGGCCCAGCCACGGATAGAAAAGAATTCTGGTCTTCTTTAGAAGTCACCCCTCCTTCTATTGAAGCTATTCAAATCGTCAAAGACTATGCTGATGTATTTGAAGAAGTAAACAGCTTACCTCCCCGCAGAGAAATCGATTTCAGAATTGACTTGGTTCCTAATGCAAGGCCTGTGGTGCATCCTATTAGGCGAATGTCGCCAAAAGAAAGAGAAGAGCTGAGCAATCAAAATAAGCAGTTTTTGGCTAAAGGTCTGATTAGACCTAGCTTCTCAGAATGGGGTGCAGTGGTGGTGTTTGTCCCAAAGTCAGATGGCACACTCCGTTTGTGTGTAGACTACCGCGATCTAAACAAGCAAACGATGAAAAACAAATATCCATTGCCTCGGATTGATGATCTATTAGACCGTCTGCATGGAGCACAGGTATTCTCTAAAATGGACATAGCCACAGGATTCCATCAAATGCGCATTGTAGAAGAGTGTATCCCCTTAACTGCTTTCAGAGGGCCTGATCTATTTTACTAGTGGCTAGTAATGCCTTTCGGTCTATGCAATGCCCCAACATACTTTGTAGATTTGATGAATAAAGTATTTCGTGGGGTTCTAAATAAATTCGTGCTTGTGTTCATTGATGATATCCTTATCTTTTCCAAAACCATTGCTGAGCATGAGAAATATTTGAAAGAAGTCTTAGAGATTTTGCAAAGGAATGTGCTGAAAGCTAAATTTTCCAAATGCATATTTTGGCAAGAAGAGTTGAAATTCCTCGGCCACGTGGTATCAAAAGAAGGCATCTCAGTAGATCCAGGAAAGATCTCGGCCATCCAAGACTGGAAGCAGCCTACCACTCCCACAGAAGTCCGAAGTTTCTTAGGACTAACTGGTTATTATCGAAAGTTCGTTAAGGATTTTTCGAAATTATCTTGCCCACTGACGAAATTAACTAAGAAGCATTCAAAGTTCATTTGGACACCTGAATGTGTGGCTGCACTACAAGAGCTGAAACAGAGATTGATCACTGCTCCTGTGTTGACCATCATAGATGGAAATGAGGATCTGAAGGTCTTGACAGACGCTTCCAAAGAAGGTCATTCTCTTTATCTGAATAAAACATGTCTGAGATAACATTTTCTTTTGATGTCAAATCACATTTTAACATGTTACCTTTCTGTCTATTTAAGGTATTGGTGCGGTGCTTATGCAAAAAGGTAGAGTGGTAGCATACGCTAGCAGGAAATTGAAACCACATGAAAAGAATTATGCCACTCATGATCTTGAGCTAATGGCCATTGTATTCGCTCTAAAGATATGGAGGCATTATCTCTTGGGGGACAATTTCGAGCTATATACGGACCACCAACCCTTGAAGCATCTATTTACCCAAAAAGTTTTAAACCTGAGACAACAGCGTTGGGTTGAATTCTTTGCACCCTACGACCTAGATATCCTATATACTCCGGGGAAAGCAAATGTAGTGGCAAATGCTCTCAGCAGAAAGAACATGGCCAGCACCAATCTTATCCTTGCCTATCTCATTATTACTCCTTCTTTGATCGAGAAGATCTCTGCCCTTCATAAAGATGATGAGTTTATCCAAAGGATTAGTAAAAGAATTCAAGAAGGCAAACCCACGAGCTTCCAAATTGATGACAAAGGAGTTTTGAGGCTACAAGGCCGGATTTGTGTCCCAAACATTCCTGAACTAAGAAGGGAAGTTATGGACGAATGTCACAAATCCAAGCTCAGTATTCATCCTGGAGTAAGCAAGATGTACCACGATCTTAAGCGTACCTTTTGGTGGAGAGCAATGAAGAGGGACTTCTCCATATATGCTGCCAAGTGCCCCACCTGTCAGCTGGTCAAGAGTGATCAGCAAAAGCTAGCAGGTCTATTGCAGCCATTAGGAGTTCCTAATTGGAAGTGGGACGAAGTTTCTATCGACTTTATTGATGGTTTGCCTCGAACTAGGAGAGGGAATGATAGCATATGGGTGATTGTAGATCGCTTGACGAAAGCTGCTCATTTCATCCATGTTAAATCCAATAGAACGGCTCAAAGTTTGACACAACTTTATTTAAGAGAGATTGTCAGACTTCATGGAGTTCCCAGCAGCATTGTCAGTGACCGCGATCCAATATTTACTAGCAAGTTCGGGGAAGCTTTCCAAGAAGAGCTAGGAACCAAGTTGAATATGAGTACAGCTTATCACCCTCAGACAGACGGCCATACTGAGAGGGTAAACCGCATCCTAGAAGATTTGTTGCGAGCATGCATCCTTGACTTTGGCGGTTCATGGGAGGATCATCTGCATTTGGTGGAATTCTCTTATAATAACAACTATCAAGCAAGCCTGAAAATGTCGCCATTCGAAGCTCTATATGGCAGGCCATGCACTGTAACGACCCAGGAATTTCGGGCTCGAAAATCGACATAAATACATTTACCGTAACCCATGCCGACTTTCCAAACACCGAAAACACAGGACGTTATTAGAAAGAATTTAGAGGGTGAGATAAGAAAGAAAGAAATATTATAATAGAAGAAGAAGAAGAACCAACACAGAGTCTCACATCGCAGAGGAACAAAATATAATACATAAATACATCTTTATTGAGAGGTTTTGAAAATACTTACAATATCATAGTACAACACACATCTGGAGAGTTTTGATAATCTGTTCTCATATATATAATCTCACAGCGGAATATCATTCATCAGAACATCTTCAGCCCGTCTCTGGACTTCTCAGTACCTGGTAACTTGAACCTGTACACCTCGGTCTAACCCGAGCATTTACAAAACACCGGGTCAGTCTGGTGAACCAGAGTGAGAAAAACTCGCATAGCATTTAGGGTATCACACAACTTGATTTTAAAGTTAAAATCCTTTCGAAAGAAAAGGATAATCGTAAGACCGATCCACACATAAACACGGATGGTTTTTACCTTACGATAACCCAAACCAGTTTTGAAAACAATATCTTTTCTGATATTATAATAATGTCTAAATACAAGTAAATATCAATCTAGTGGAACGCTTGCATCTCACGCTCCACATATATTGTATACAATCAAAACCACAGGCGCTTATTGGAGATTGGATTCCAACTTTGACAAGGTATGGGACCACCTTCCGCTCATGTATCTCTAGAGGCGAATACACTGGGTTCAACAAGAACGTCTCGCAACCCGGCCCTCACATGATCGACCACTCATTTCGCTTGAGTGTATCGAATGTATATCACCAACGGTTGGACTCAAACCACCGTTCTCGAATGGGCAGAATCGATAGAATAAGGAACAAAAAGAATTTCTCTAGATAGGTGATTATACACCCTAATGGGAGCGACCCACATAGCCATGCTGCCTGCCCGATTTTTGTCATCTCCTGGTTGATGAGGCTTGAGGTCAGAACACATCTGGTCATCATACACTTTGAAGGCCACATTGTCATATCCGCCAGATATCACTAATTGACGTCCACAAAAATACTCTAGCTGTTAAGCTAAGAGAACGGCCATTCCCCGCCAACCACTATCGCACGTTTGAAGAAATCAACGTACGTGACCCTTTGGAAATACTTTGTCAGACATCCGTCCATACAAGTCATCCAGGAACAGGATGAACCGAAGGTACTCTCCTACTGCATCCAATGTAGGAATCACCCCATGGATCAGTAGCAATAGTCCTTGCAATCCACAGATTCCAACCACGACCGAACCCCAGTATATCTCCGGGTCGAATCAGAGATTGTAAGTTGTTCTTTTGCTTCATGAAGATCTATGGTCTTCACATGCTCCATCTCGATCGTCGCTTGATCTCTTCTTTATATTCGCGTTTGTTGGTCGGAATGGTTTTCGAATATATATCTGATCCCGATCTTTCCATACCAACAATCGTAATGGTAAGACTTGATAGTCGGTTATTTAACTATCAAGTAAATATCCATGAAATCACAAAAATAGATTCACTGGTCTGGTACTCAGCATCACTTGGCTTTTAAAATTATCGCCCAATCTCTTTTTAATTCCGTTACTCGGGAAAATATCATTTCATATCATTTCCTTTACTTTGGAAATCTTATCACACAATCTCGCCATTACCAACTAGTATCATCTTTGGATAGTCCTGAAGTCGTTCAAGTTGGGGTATTTTAATTACCTCTCAGGCCTTGATTAACAACGTTCCTTTCTTCAGATAAATACGAGTTGTAATTCAAGAATCACTATTTAATCTCACATCAACATATTCCACTTGTTAAAATATAGTTATAATTAATGTCGCTTAATTCGATAATTAAATAATTCCTTACTAACACCGCTTTATTCACTCTCGATCTATTCAAATGACTTCGTTTCACAAACTGAATTATAAATCCTATTTCCACCCTTGTTACCAAGCTCAACAAAACCCTTTTTCAACCCCCTTTCCTTCCGGGAAATTTCCTTTTTGAATCAATTGCTTTAACTTAATATCATCCTTAAGCATTTCCATTTAAACAATGTTAACTCATATTCCATTTATAAACCTCGTTTATAAAGTTTAGGCTTAATATAAACCTTTTACATTTTCTCCTTCCTTTATTTAATTTAAACGTTAGGCAAAACTTTTCATTAAAACTAGGTGTTCGATTAGACCTTTTTATTTCTTCATTTCAAACTCGATTTAAAACTTATCCCTAGCCTCTTTCCAACACTCGACCATTCTCATTTCAACTTGGTTACTTAAATGGGTTACATTTAAGAAGCGATTACTTACTTCAACATAAATCATTTCAAATTAATTAACTCCTTTATTTCCTCTAATGAATAATAAATTTCCTTTTTAAAATCTTAGTAGGACAAAACCATTACTTATTTAGTTAAGCCACTAACTTGGTTTAAATAGTCGACTCAGTTAACACAAAACACGATTAGTCTTTCAACCAATCCTATTTAATTCCTCCTTTAAATTAATTTAAATAACTTTATTTAAACGTTCACGATAAAAATACCTAACCGCTAGTTTATCTCATTTGTTTATAATCAACATAAGAATTTGGTTTATAAACAATTTCATAATTCCTTATAAACTTCACTAAATAAATAATTAATAATTATTCCCCTTTTTAAAATAACATTCAAAACCAAATTTTGTTAAAAATATATTTATAACTTCAATACTGTTGATAAAAGCCATATTTAAAAATCGATTGATTTCTAGGCCAGGTGATGCCAATTACTCAATCCATACCATTCATTGGTTAACATCAGAATAAATGTTGAAATATGATTCAACAATCAACAATAATCAATCATTCCTTGGCTAATAATTCCTATAACAATCATCAATCAATCAACAGCCAATTCAAACAATCCACACAATTTCAAACACGTTTATAAACGTGACCCATCAAGGAAAATTTCTTTATTAGGGTCAAATCATAACGATTGGTGTTCTACTAAAATTAAACGACCGTTTAATTTCAGAAATTGAATCAACAATAAATATATGTAACCAACAAAACAGTCAATCACTAATAATCATAACGCACAAATTAAAAACCCAATTTATATAAAATATAACTGGGAAGAGCTGAGTGAGTTTAACTCACCTAGATTTGAATTCGTCGATAATGGTCTGGTTTAGTCAAGTTAAACTGACATTTAATTCGACTAAAATTTCCAGTTGTTCCCGATCCTGACCAACCCTGCTCCATCTCGAAGTACTCGTCTCCACGGTCCCAACGCAACTGACCGTGCGTAAATCTGATAACGTACGAGAGAGAAATCGTATAATCAAATTTTATAAACTAAATTAAAAATTAATTTAAAACATGGGTGTTCATATATTTAAATGGGCTTCTCACCTTTAATTATCAGCCCACACCCATTTAACCTCTTAAAAACCTAATCCACCCATCCTTATTTCATTTCATCAGCGCCTCACAATTTTGATCCCCAAAACCGAAATCAACTGAAAACCCTAAATCCCCTTTCTATCCTCCGCCAATTCGAGCTTATGGCATCACAACCTCTTCACGCAGCCACATTTACGCGCTGATCCATCCGTCAACCCGTCACCATGCTCCGTCGATACACTTCCGTGTCTCCCAGCACCATGACGAGCGACTCAGATGGAAGCCCTCTCGAATTTAAGCTAAGTTTTCTTCTTGATTTTAAATTGCAGTAATATTTGTTTTGGATTTATGGTTTTGATTTGTGGATGAAAACTGTTGGGTGCATGCGTATATTTATAGTGCGATTGGGTTTAGATAGGGATCACGTCCATTCGTAGCTTGATGTAGGTAATTCAGCTACTAATTTCATAGGCCATTTTCTCTTTTCAGATTTGCGTACGGTTGATGGCACTGCATGATAGATTTCCATAGAGATTTTTGACGACTTCGTATTGTATTTTAAAGCTGTTTGTTTGAAATGAAACCATGATTGACATATAGATTTAGGTGATTTTGAGGCTATAATTTTTTTATTCAATTCGGAGATTTTAAACTGTAAAAATATTTGGTGTCCAGGCAGCAATTTTGTACGGATTTTTACCTGAATTGCTGTGTAAATTAGGTTAAAATTTGTGGGACTATGTGTTGTTACTTCTATCAAAGATTTGAAATCAGCATTGTGGATTTTCTGTTTTGCTATAGCTGCTCATACCCCAATTTCTTTAGCTATTCGATTTATATTTTCTTGGCTGTATGAAATAGTGAGTTTTGTCTATGAATTGTACTACATATAAATATATATGTACATACATATGCAATTAGCTGTTTTGATTTGATATGTAGATGTATCCATGGCTTCTACTATTTTCCTGAAAGAACCCTTCATGCTGACTTTAGATTTTAAAATGAATTTTATATATTTTCTAATGCACATGGATCCATTAGCTACATATACTTGTTTCCCATCAGCTATGTATTTTCTTTTCTTTATAGCTGTTCATATCTTTAGGATTGATATATAATAGGTACATATATCTAGCTGTTGACCTATTTCTTTTAGCAGTTCCTACTATATTTGTTTCACTGCTTCCATGCTGTTCATGATCTTATCCTTAGATTGTTAAGCTAATTTTTCACTTTCTTTTATTTAGACTAATAGGTTTTCTGTTCCTTTTTTCTTCTTTTCGCAGATCATACTGACGAGATGGATTCACCGGTTTGGCAAAGAAAGAAAAAGATATGCAGAAGTTGATCAAAAAAAATCTTGATTTCTTTTTAGTTTTGCCTTTGTACAATAATATATATGTTGTGTTTTTTTTTTCTTTTTTTTCTTTCTTTGTAAATGTATTTTGCACTAGTGTTTGATGAACCATACATACATCTCATATTTGAATGTAACTTATATGTACATCAGTTAGAGAATATCTTATAATAGCTTTTCTTGTATGATTTTTTTTATGATTTTACGTTCTACTGGTGTTGTTCAATATAACAATGGAGAGAAGTTTTAAACCTGACCTATTTTATATAGAATAAAATTAATACGCCAAATTTCATATTAAAACGTGCTTAGGTATATTTATGGTTAGCCTAACTCATGTTAGAAATATATCTAATCCTAGTTGTAGTTATAACAGGGCCTGTATAAAATCACCCTGTTCGTTATGTACACAGTAGGTGAGACGAATAAAGAAAGTAACATGTTTATATGGTACCTTACCGTTGCCTAATCAAATAAAATATATAAGCAAATTAAATATTCGAATTAAATGGCCGAAAAATCCGGGACGTTACATTCTTCCCCCCTTAGAATAATTTCGTCCTCGAAATTGTAAAGTAAGAAGAATATTCCGAATCGTATTATTTTAAAATTTATTACCTTTGCATTAATTTCCGAATAAATTCGTACTCTAAAATTTTTCGAACATTTTCGCCAGCACCTCTCCTTCATGGCTCGATCGATATGACTATAACTGCCACTCTAGGCCTCAACTTCTTCGAAAAGAAAATTCAAAATCCAAATGGAAACCCACTCAGGGTATAAAATAAATCGCTTAACCCATAATATAAGGTTTACCTTTTGGTCGAGCATTCCAATTCAAATTCCAATTTCCAAAGCGTATCAACTATCTACTCATCGTCTGCATTTCCTGTCTGTATAACCAACTCATCTCCACAGCCTTCAAGATTCTATACTTATCCCATTTATAATGCAAATAATAAACGGGGTTAAATAATTCCGATTCCACTTCACCGCCAAGCTTGTTTTCAATCCACTATACTGGGATTTATCTCCTGCTTCCCAATCATACAGTTTCTCATTAACCCCAACTGGTTAAATTCACTTAACCAGGTTCAGTTTCGCTTTCAAATCTAATTCGATTTACGACTTGTTTTTCTAATCAGTTCAATCTTATTTCATGATTCAAATTTGATTTCAAATAAATCAGAACAAACAAACAAACACCCCACATCACTATAGTATAGAAAATAAATTCCTTTTCTATATAAAATATACGTTGAGTAAAATTGTTTCATTTACCCTCTTTATAAAACAATATCGTATCCATTCGCTAGGTCAAGGCTTCTCAACACTTGAACCAGTCAAATAACACAATACAAAACATTTATATAAAATTTTAGAAATACGCACTCATATATATACTCTCAAACTCAATCTGGGGTGTCACTAACCCCATCTCTATCGAGTTACGCCACAAAGCCAAGGTTACTACTCAACCAATAGCTCTGATACCACTGTAACGACCCTGGAATTTCGGGCTCGAAAATCGACATAAATACCTTTACCGTAACCCATGCCGACTTTCCAAACACCGAAAACACAGGACGTTATTAGAAAGAATTTAGAGGGTGAGATAAGAAAGAAAGAAATATTAGAATAGAAGAAGAAGAAGAAGAACCAACACAGAGTCTCACATCGCAGCGGAACAAAATATAATACATAAATACATCTTTATTGAGAGCTTTTGAAAATACTTACAATATCAGAGTACAACACACATCCAGACAGTTTTGATAATCTGTTCTCATATATATAATCTCACAGCGGAATATCATTCATCAGAACATCTTCAGCTCGTCTCTGGACTTCTCAGTACCTAATAACCTGAACCTGTACACCTCGGTCTAACCCGAGCATTTACAAAACACCGGGTTAGTCTGGTGAATCAGAGTGAGAAAAACTCGCATAGCATTTAGGGTATCACACAACTTGATTTTAAAGTTAAAATCCTTTCGAAAGAAAAAGATAATCGTAAGACCGATCCACACATAAACACGGATGGTTTTTACCTTATGATAACCCAAACCAGTTTTGAAAACAATACCTTTTCTGATATTATAATAATGTCTAAATATAAGTAAATATCAATCTAGTGGAACGCTTGCATCTCACGCTCCACATATATAGTATACAATCAAAACCACATGCGCTTATTGGAGATTGGATTCCAACTTTGACAAGGTATGGGACCACCTTCCGCTCGTGTATCTCTAGAGGCGAATACACTGGGTTCAACAAGAACGTCTTGCAACCCGGCCCTCACATGACCGACCACTCATTTCGCTTGAGTGTATCGAATGTATATCACCAACGGTTGGACTCAAACCACCGTTCCCGAATGGGCAGAATCGATAGAATAAGGAACAAAAGGAATTTCTCTAGATAGGTGATTATACATCCTAATGGGAGCGACCCACATAGCCATGCTGCCTGCCCGATTTTTGTCATCTCCCGGTTGATGAGGCTTGAGGTCAGAACACATCTGGTCATCATACACTTTGAAGGCCACATTGTCAGATCCGCCAGATATCACTAATTGACGTCCACAAAAATACTCTAGCTGTTAAGCTAAGAGAACGGCCATTCCCCGCCAACCACTATCGCACGTTTGAAGAAATCAACGTACGTGACCCTTTGGAAATACTTTGTCAGACATCCGTCCATACAAGTCATCCAGGAACAGGATGAACCGAAGGTACTCTCCTACTGCATCCAATATAGGAATCACCCCATGGATCAGTAGCAATAGTCCTTGCAATCCACAAATTCCAACCACGAACGAACCCCAGTATATCTCCGGGTCGAACCAGAGATTGTAAGTGGTTCTTCCGCTTCATGAAGATCTATGGTCTTCACATGCTCCATCTCGATCGTCGCTTGATCTCTTCTTTATATTCGCGTTTGTTGGTCGGAATGGTTTTCGAATATATATCCAATCCCCATCTTTCTATACCAACAATCGTAAAGGTAAGACTTGATAGTCGGTTATTTAACTATCAAGTAAATATCCATGAAATCACAAAAATAGATTCACTGGTCTGGTACTCAGCATCACTTGGCTTTTAAAATTATCGCCCAATCTCTTTTTAATTCCGTTACTTGGGAAAATATCATTTCATATCATTTCCTTTACTTTGGAAATCTTATCAAACACTCTCGCCATTTCCAACTAGTATCATCTTTGGATAGTACTGAAGTCGTTCAAGTTGGGATATTTTAATTACCTCTCAGGCCTTGATTAACAACGTTCCTATCTTCAGATAAATACGAGTTGTAATTCAAGAATCACTATTTAATCTCACATCAACATATTCCACTTGTTAAAATATAGTTATAATTAATGTCGCTTAATTCGATAATTAAATAATTCCTTACTAACACCGCTTTATTCACTCTCGATCTATTCAAATGACTTCGTTTCACAAACTGAATTATAAATCCTATTTCCACCCTTGTTACCAAGCTCAACAAAACCCTTTTTCAACCCCCTTTCTTTTCAGGAAATTTCCTTTTTGAATCAATTGCTTTAACTTAATATCATCCTTAAGCATTTCCATTTAAACAATGTTAACTCATATTCCATTTATAAACCTCGTTTATAAAGTTTAGGTTTAATATAAACCTTTTACATTTTCTCCTTCCTTTATTTAATTTAAACGTTAGGCAAAACTTTTCATTAAAACTAGGTGTTCGATTAGACCTTTTTATTTCTTCATTTCAAACTCGAGTTAAAACTTATCCCTAGCCTCTTTCCAACACTCGACCATTCTCATTTCAACTTGGTTACTTAAATGGGTTACATTTAAAAAGCGATTACTTACTTCAACATAAATCATTTCAAATTAATTAATTCCTTTATTTCCTCTAATGAATAATAAATTTCCTTTTTAAAATCTTAGTAGGACAAAACCATTACTTATTTAGTTAATCCACTAACTTGGTTTAAATAGTCGACTCAGTTAACACAAAACACGATTAGTCTTTCAACCAATCCTATTTAATTCCTCCTTTAAATTAATTTAAATAACTTTATTTAAACGTTCACGATAAAAATACCTAATCGCTAGTTTATCTCATTTGTTTATAATCAACATAAGAATTTGGTTTATAAACAATTTCATAATTCCTTATAAACTTCACTAAATAAATAATTAATAATTATTCCCCTTTTTAAAATAACTTTCAAAACCAAATTTTGTTAAAAATATATTTATAACTTCAATACTGTTGATAAAAGCCATATTTAAAAATCGATTGATTTCTAGGCCAGGTGATGCCAATTACTCAATCAAATACCATTCATTGGTTAACATCAGAATAAATGTTGAAATATGATTCAACAATCAACAATAATCAATCATTCCTTGACTGGTAATTCCTATAACAATCATCAATCAATCAACAGCCAATTCAAACAATCCACACAATTTCAAACATGTTTATAAACGTGACCCATCAAGGAAAATTTCTTTATTTGGGTCAAATCATAACGATTGGTGTTCTACTAAAATTAAACGACCGTTTAATTTCAGAAATTGAATCAACAATAAATATATGTAACCAACAATACAGTCAATCACTCATAATCATAACGCACAAATTAAAAACCCAATTTATATAAAATATAACTGGGAAGAGCTGAGTGAGTTTAACTCACCTAGATTTGAATTCATCGATAATGGTCTGGTTTAGTCAAGTTAAACTGACGTTTAATTCGACTAAAATTTCCAGTTGTTCCCGATCCTGACTAACCCTGCTCCATCTCGAAGTACTCATCTCTACGGTCCCAACGCAACTGACCGTGCGTAAATCTGATAACGTACGAGAGAGAAATCGTATAATCAAATTTTATAAACTAAATTAAAAATTAATTTAAAACATGGGTGTTCATATATTTAAATGGGCTTCTCACCTTTAATTATCGGCCCACACCCATTTAACCTCTTAAAAACCTAATCCACCGATCCTTATTTCATTTCATCAGCCGCCTCACAATTTTGATCCCCAAAACCGAAATCAAATGAAAACCCTAAATCCCCTTTCTATCTTCCGCCAATTCGAGCTTATGGCGTCACAACCTCTTCACGCAGCCACATCCACGCGCTGATCCATCCGTCAACCCGTCACAATGCTCCTTCGATCCACTTCCGTGTCTCCCAGCACCATGACGAGCGACTCAGATGGAAGCCCTCCCGAATTTAAGTTAAGTTTTCTTCTTGATTTTAAATTGCAGTAATATTTGTTTTGGTTTTATGGTTTTGATTTGTGGACGAAAACTGTTGGGTGCATGCGTATATTTATAGTGCGATTGGGTTTAGATAGGGATCACGTCCATTCGTAGCTTGATGTAGGTAATTCAGCCACTAATTTCATAGGTCATTTTCTCTTTTCAGATTTGCGTACGGTTGATGGCACTGCATGATAGATTTCCATAGAGATTTTTGACGACTTTGTATTGTATTTTAAAGCTGTTTGTTTGAAATGAAACCATGTTTGACATATAGATTTAGGTGATTTTGAGGCTATAATTTTTTTATTCAATTCGGAGATTTTAAACTGTAAAAATATTTGGTGTCCAGGCAGCAATTTTGTACGGATTTTTACCTGAATTGCTGTGTAGATTAGGTTAAGATTTGTGGGACTATGTGTTGTTACTTCTATCAAAGATTTGAAATCAGCATTGTGGATTTTCTGTTTTGCTATAGCTGCTCATACCCCTGTTTCTTTAGCTATTCGATTTATATTTTCTTGGCTGTATGAAACGGTGAGTTTTGTCTATGAATTGTACTGCATATAAATATATATGTACATACATATGCAATTAGCTTTTTTGATTTGATATGTAGATGTATCCATGGCTTCTACTGTTTTCCTGAAAGAACCCTTCATGCTGACTTTAAATTTTAAAATGAATTTTATATATTTTCTAATGTACGTGGATCCATTAGCTACATATACTTGTTTCCCATCAGCTATGTATTTTCTTTTCTTTATAGCTGTTCATATCTTTAGGATTGATATATAATAGGTACATATATCTAGCTGTTGACCTATTTCTTTTAGCAGTTCCTACTATATTTGTTTCACTGCTTCCATGCTGTTCATGATCTTATCCTTAGATTGTTAAGCTAATTTTTCACTTTCTTTTATTTAGACTAATAGGTTTTCTGTTCCTTTTTTCTTCTTTTCGCAGATCATACTGACGAGATGGATTCACCGGTTTGGCAAAGAAAGAAAAAGATATGCAGAAGTTGATCAAAAAAAAAATCTTGATTTCTTTTTAGTTTTGCCTTTGTACAATAATATATATGTTGTGTTTTTTAAATAATATTAAAGCCAGTGAAAATAGTCAATTTTCAAACGACCTCTGTTTTCGACGAAACCACTTTTGTTGGAACCGGAATGTCAAATTATTGCTAGGTTTCAATTTTTAGAATTTTTCGATTTAATATGTGAGCGTGGAAAAAAACTGTGTTTGGTGAAATACAGTCAAAATTGAACGACTGGAAAATGGCCATTTTTCAAACAGTGTCAGAATTCGACGAAAATAATTTTGTTGGATTCGTATCGTCAAGACATAGCCAAAAATATATTTTTTGGGATTTCTCGGGGTTCGTATGTGGCTCCGGTGGATTTTTGAATATGTCAGAATTTAATAATAAAAAGAATTAATTTTAAATTTGAAAAATGGGGGCTGAGTTGACCTCTTGGGCCTGCGAGACATGATTAGATGGATCCGGAATAGGGGTTATTGGGTAGGGTAGCTTCTTGTTGGACTGAATTCTGAATACCTTAAGAGATTTGGTTTTTTTGTAAAAATAACATTTAAATATTATAAAAAGATTGGAAAAACCCTAATTTCAAAACCACTATTCATCTTCTCTTACAGCCCCCCCCCCCCATCCATGGCCTAAATTTCTCTCATCATTCTCTCCCTCTCCTCAGCGAATTAGAAAGCAAATCTTATACCACTTCGAAGAGATTCTTCTTCTCTTCATTTTCATACGGTCAGATCTCCCCTGGTGCCACCTTCTCCTCGAACCACGCACCCAAACCCGCCGCCTACAACCCGCGTCGAACCCCCCTAGACCCAATCAAGTTCAACCACTACGGGCCTCACGCGTGCGCCTCTCCGTCCTCTTCGCTGCAACATCCTCTGATCGAACACTGGTGGCTTGAATTGGAAGATAGAGGCAACCCTAGTTTTGAACAAAGGGATAAAGTGTCGGCCATGAATACTGTAAGGAGGAAGAAGGATTAACATAATTATTTTTACTTAATTTAATGATTAAATTAATCCCTAATCTTATTTTACCCACAACTTTGTCAAATAAACTCAGAATTACACAATTTCTGAAGCGTTGGACTCGTACGATCCTGAACTACAGCTCTAGACTGAAATGGGGAATTTCTGAGTAGTTGGAATTTTGTCCAAAATCATGAATGACTGTGAGATATCTCTTGTTTTTAATTAATTAATTTATTTATATTTATATTTATAGTTATTCATTTCAGATCTAATTGTGTGGATGTTGTATAATGATTGTCTGTTGGATATTATGGATTGCTATGTAGAGTGTCATGTGTTTTAATCGTTTATTTTATTTTGTTGGATTGAGTTAGATAATCAATTCAATATTCATGTATATAATGAATAATCATAGATCCACACGTGAAAAAAGATGTTAATAATAATAATATTATTGAATTGATTTAGGATCGTTTCTATATCAAATCATACAATTTGCTTCGTAAAGGGATTGATCTAGTTTATCGATTCAACATATAGAAAATAAATATTGTTTTATTTTATTTATTTGAATTGATCTAGTTAATCAATTCAATATAGACAAAATAAAGTTGCCTTATTATTTGAATTGATTTGTTTGGACAAAAAAATAGAATTTGCCTTTTGTTTGAATTGATTTAGTTTATCAATTCAACTTAGAAAATAAATTTGTCACTTTGGATAAATTAGCAATTCAATGATTAAACTGTATTTTATCATTATTATTGGATTGACATAGAATTGTCAATCCAATACAGAACATAGAATTGTCAATCCAATACAGAAAATAGAATTATCAATCCAATATAGAACATACCTTGTCACTTCATTGGGCTGAAATAAGTTATTCGTTTTATTTGTGACTATAAACACAAGCATATACATCGTATATTGATTGACATTTTATTTGTGTTCTTAAACACAAATATTGCATTGAACATCTAACTGCATTTTATTTGTGTCCATAAACACTAATATTACATAGAAAAATTGAATGACATTTTAGTGTGTTCTCAAATATAAATAAAATATTAACAATAAAAAGGTGTATTTTTATTTGTGTTCTCCAACGCAAATAAAATATGTTTTAAAGGTAGCACATTTTTACTTACCTTTTTTTCAATGTAAAAATGTTGAAAAATGAATTATCATTTTTGTTGCATTCCCTAATGCAAACAAAATGTAGAAAATGAAATATCATTTTTGTTGCATTCCTTAAGGCAAACAAACTGTGGAAAGATAAAATATCATCTGTTGCATTTCTTAATGTAACAAGATAGAGAATAAAAATAAAAAAATTACATTTTGTGCTTGCATTCTAAAATGCAAACGCTACAAAAGAAAAAGGAAAGGAAATTTTATTTTATGTTTGCATTCTACAATGCAAACGATTCATGAAATTAAAATTTACTTTTTATGTTTGCATTCTACAAATGCAAATAGAATATGAGAGCAAAGAGAAATTTTATTTCATGTTTTCATTCTATAATGCAAACAAAGCATTTAAATAGAAGATTTTTATTTTATGTTTGCATTCTACAATGCAAACAATGCATGTAAATAAAAAAAATTCACATTTTCATTTTCCTTCTACTATACAAACGAAAAAAAAAATTTGCATTTTCCATGCAGATAAACAACAAAATAAAAAGATACATTTTTGTTTACAATTTTAGATGCAAACAAATTATAAAATAAAAAGATACATTTTTGTTTACAATTTTAGATGCAAACAAATTATAAAATAAAAAGATGCATTTTTGTTTGCAATTTTAGATGCAAACAAATTAGTAGAAGAAAGATCCTCATTTTGTTGGCAAATCAAGATGCGAACAAAATATTAATAGAAAGATTACATTTCTATTTATTTACATCCCTTAATGTAAATAAACATGAAATAAAGAGTTGTCTTTTATTTACATTCCTTGTGTAAATAAAAATAAAAATTTAAAGATACATTTTTATTTGCTTTCCTTAACGCTAATAAATCATGAATAGGATAATATACAGAAAAAAAAATTGCAGTCCAGAATGCAAATAAAATATGAGAATTAAAGGTTGCATTTTTAATGATTTTTAAAAGGGAAGAGAATAAGAATCCTATTTCATTTAGAAATATGGTTTGTATTAAAAATACAATTTTAATGTAAGGTTAGAAACATAGGAAGGAAATCACATTTTTTTCATAAAATGGATTGAACAAAAATATTCATTTTTGTTCATTGGATGGAAATCAACAATTTCACTCTTAAAATAAAATGAGTAAAAATATGCAATTTGTTATTATAAAAGAAATTTACACTTGGTATAGGTAAGGAAGTCGAAACATGAATTGACATTAAAAATTATGAATGAACGAATGATACAATTTATAGTCAATATACTATAAGATTGGTGTATAAAATAAAAACATGTTTTAGCAAACGTAATAAACATGAATATATGATTGGTATATAATTCACACCTTTATTTGGAGTGATATTCACGTGAATGTAATCGCTTAAGAAATTATATATATATAAATATAAATAGAAATTAAACTAATCGCGCGCGGCAGTTCGCATTTCGGCAATCGTGACTTTAAACGATTGTATCGAAAGATCCAACCGTCGGATTTTACCAAAACTGGAGCCGTTAGGACCGCTTTGGGAAGATCTTT
Source organism: Allium sativum (assembly GCA_030737875.1). Taxonomy (NCBI): domain Eukaryota; kingdom Viridiplantae; phylum Streptophyta; class Magnoliopsida; order Asparagales; family Amaryllidaceae; genus Allium; species Allium sativum. Next base: position 80,053,583 of record CM060927.1, on the reverse strand, counting down.
CCAATAAGACAAATTTTGTCAAAATCCAACGGTTAGATTTCAAGATATGTGTAAATCAAATTTTGAGAAAAACAGCGCCAAAGCTACACTTAACCCGAAACGTCGTTTGATTATATTGAGCTATTTTTAAATAAATAAAAATAGCGATAAATCACTATAAATAAATGTTAATGATATGAAATGATTTAAATAATAATTATTCGATAATTAATTGAAAGGTCCGAGTTCTACTCATTTCAAATAATTATACACGTCGATGAAGAAACGAAGACGGTGTTGAAGACCGACGATCTTCACATCGAACGGATGTATTACTACTGAGTTCCTCGATAGGAGTAGCTACCCTAAAGGGATTTCGGCGGTAGTCGTCCGGACGTATGTGATGATTATTCGGATATACGGGAGCCTCTCAGGTGTCTCCGGTTCCGTTCAGACCCAGAACGGACTTGTAAATGGATGCATGTCTGACGTTGAACTTCGTACCATGTAAACTGATTTCTGTTTAATATACAACCATTGGTGGCAAGGAATTTATTCTTTCGCTCAGCACCCTCAGAGGTTGTGTATTGATAGTTGTTAGTTTCATGGCATGGATTGTCAACGGGGCACGCCAAGAAGCAAATGATCAAGGTTATGTTAAAAAGCAGACCTTGTAATTGATGATCAAAGCATAGTCTGTTCAGACCCAGCTTTGTGTATAGCGTTACTCCGCGGGCCGCACCCCCCGTTAGAGTCTAAAACGGAGCAAGGGAACGCAGGGAGTGCACACGTTTCTTTCTAGCTAAAAGTGGTGTCAGTGCTTTAAACTGGCTGACATTTTACTTATGTGGTTGATGGATTTTGAGGCGTCTCGGATTTTTATTGGCCGCCCTCGGCCAATTTATAGGTCCAATAGTATCGGGAAGCGTGTGTTTAGGCATAACTAATCCACTAAAGTATTTGTGGACCGGCCCTGCTGTATCCAAGGGTTCACCAGCGTCCGAATCCTGGGACATTGCTAGAGTGTCTCGAATCGTTCAGGAGATCGTTCCTAGCCTTGACTCATGATGGAAACCCAACTTCCAATACGTCCCATGCGGTTTTGATTGTATAACTAGTATGGCGACATAGTAGATGGTAGCTATGCCGTCTAGGATTAATATTATAATTGAAATATTTTCTTAAAACATATACACTAATAATAATATTGTATTTTGCATATTTATCATCTTTTGACCATTATAAGGTAAAACCCTATCCTCCGGTTTGCGTTGCATTGTGTGATGGGACTTGGGTCTTATAATGGTTTCATTTTTCTAAAAAGCATTGCGTCATTTAACGTTTTACTTTATTTATTGCACTAATAATCCCATGGAGTGAACCCGTTCCGCGATAGCGGCGTGGTCCTCATGATTGTCAAACCCATTAGTTAATTAAGATATCTCACACCAGTCCCATGACTGACTCGTAGTTTGTTTCACCTTTTGCAAACTCGGGTGCCCTCTTTCTACACGGGCAGCCAAGTGACAGGTTAGGCTTGGATATTCGCTGGATGGAAGCTTGCTGATGGAGATGCTGAAGAAACTTTCTTTTTTATCTTTTATTTTCTGTTTAAGACTTTGAGACAGTACTTAGTATTGATGTAATTTGAGATATTGAGACTCTTTTTCTTTTCCTTGAGACATTTATTTTGCTAAGTGTAATCCTGTGCTGCATACTCTGATGTTTCAGTGATGATGTTTGTGATGACATTTCTTTCCGCTGCAATGATTTATATGTTCTGCTATATTCTGAGACTTGTTATTGTTGTAGTTATGTTATATTCCATACGATTTTCCTAGCTTTCGTTACACGGAAGTTTGGGGTCGTCACAGAAATAGTCGAATTAGCTTATGAAACATATCTCATTGTGTCCGAAATAGGGGTATTTTGCTAAGGGCGATTGTCGTCGGGTTTGATTTGGAATTCGAATGCAAAAACTATCTTCTTGGAATTTAAAAATATTAAATATTTTCTATAAAAGGGGCAAACCCTCAAAACCCTAACCCTAAACAGTATCCGCAGCTTCCTTTTGAAACAATGGCTGAAACTCAATATTTCCCAAGCAAAAATCGCTCAATCCAGATCGAATTAGAACCCAACTTTCACACGAAAATCAAAGAGCTTTTTGCGCTCTTTAAATCGATATAAGTAAGATCGAGGATAGTGGAGCAGTCTGATCGGATTTTGCCCTCTAAGAGGCTTCCATCGGCCTCAAATTGCGGCACGAGGTAAGGCACGAGTAGGGCCCTATGGCAGCCGTTGGTGGCTCCTGCGTAGGCTGTCGGCGTCGTGGTGGTTGATCGGGCTATAGGGCGATGTGGTGGCGGCGGAAGTGGAACGATGAAATCGATATTTGGGTTCACGGTTTTATAGAAGCCAATTAAGATGATTAAGGGTTTAAAAGTAATAAGGAAATTTATTATTAATTATTAAATTTTGTAATCAATGCTTAAAATATTGTATCTCCTTCATAGAGGTCCAAATCCAATGATTCAAAATGCGTTGGACTCGCCTCGACGAACTCTACACAATGGAACTGACTAGAAGCGAAAAGGAGCAAATGACAATTCAAGGCGAATTCAAATCCAAACAATATTAAATCTTCACATAAAGAATGACGAAGTGGAACCCAATGTGAGAACTCCTTCCCACTCAAAATTATTTTATCATGTTATAATATTCATGTATAAAAATATAGAGAATTGCCAGTGTAGATTTTTATCAGTTTTAATCATTATAAATTATATACGGTGCCTGCTAGCTCACCTCCCTCGTCCACAGACCATGGACGATTTAAATTGACTGTATTGTGTGTTGTTTGTGATGTTGAAATGTTTAACGTTTTAAAAATAATGTTAACATTAATGTGGTAGTTAAAATTAAATTATAAATATCCATTTATAATTTAAATAGTTAAAATTGGTTAAATAGAAAAATAATTCAAACCGAATTTGAATTGGTTAAATTTATTAACCAATGATGTATATAAATCGACTGTTATTGTTTGAAAACCCCACACGGGTATTGGGATGAAATTTGGCATACACTGATCCCAATATTTATTTGTATGTCAATCGATGGGTTGACAGGCTGTGATGAGCGTTATTTATTTATTTTAATGCTTATACAGTGGTAAATTGCACTCTGGATGATGTTTGAATGGCTAATGATTATTTATCATTATTGTTGTATACATGTGATATATGAAATCCATATAACTGAAATTATATGGTAATTGATTGAGTCACATTCCAAGTATACATGTGATATATGAAATCCATATAACTGAAATTATATGGTAATTGATTGAGTCACATTCCAATTAAGAAATAATAAATATTTTATGATAACAAATATTTTAAGTTAACGAATATTTTAAAATAATATTCAATGAAGAATTAAATTATGATTTTGATGTCCGATTTTGGATGGACACGAAAATATAAGGAATATAAAGCCAAGTAAGTAGTTAAATGCCATTTCAACTCGAACGGGTTTATAAATCGATTTTTATTCATTTTATAATGAATATGAAAAAGAAATGGATTTCAAAATCTGATATTATGAAAATATTATCATTTCAATATTATAGTGATATGGAATATTGATTTAAAATTGAAAATGAAGTTGAAATCATTTTAAAATGAATTTATAAACGCTATATAAAATACGTTTTAAATGGAAATCGATGATATATATTATATATATATATATATATATATATTTAAATAGCCTGAATATAACGCACCGCGCAGCGACCGTTTGTGAATTTCGACCATTAACTTCAAATGGACGTAACAGGAGATCTGACCGTCGGATTCTCCTAAAAAGGGGACCTTTGGGTTTGTATCGAAAAGATCTTTTAATGAATATAATAGATTTGAAATCTAACGGTTAGATTTTAAAATATGTCCAAATCAGTTTTGGAAAAGATCGTTGTAAATGTAGGTCAATGACCGTAGCAATATTAAAATCATTAAAAAATATGGAAAAATATCTAAAATCTTAATAAATGATTTGGAAAGATTTGGGATGAAAAATTCTAATTTTGAAAAGATAAAAATATTTTTTTATTTAATTGATCTAGTTATTAACCAGAATAATAAATTGGATTTGAAAAATGGTTTTTGAAATAACCAGAATTTTCCAACATATGAATTGGAATGGATTTAAATAGAAATAATCTTCGAAATATTTCGATATTGGATTCCGTGATTATAGGGATATTGTTGAGGAATTTGGAAGATATAGATATCGTTCTTCCCAATACGATATTTGTTGGTTGCAGAATTTGATATTGAATATAAGCCGATATTATTTTCTATTCAGAGCCTTGTATTTAATATCAAATTGGATTTTGGGTTTGTCGTGAATGGTGTCCTTATTAACACTTTTCTTAAACCCTGTAGAGAAAAGAATAAATCTTTTAATTAAGATTTAGAGAAGTTTACCAATTAACTAATATTTAATTGGAACAGAAATTGAAATTGGATTTTTGGGTTTATTGTGGACGGTGTTTTAAATAACATTCGTTCTTTAACCCAATTAGCAGTGAAGTTATGACTTGGAATTTATAAATCTTTTTATTAAGATTTAATGGAAAATTCCAAAGTAAAGGTTTCCAATTTAATAAATTAAAATGGAATTGAATGGATTTCGATTTGTTAATATCGAGATGAGCTTCTGTGAATGAAGACCGTTACTATATATGGAATTTAAAAGGATTTGCCGCTATTCCATATATATATATATTTAGTCTGATATGGGAATTTATATCGATTATACACTATTATGATTTCCGTGCAGATAACATTTTGATGGAAGATGATTTTGGATTTATCGTGAACGATGTTTTAAAGGACATCCGTTCTTTAACCCAATAAAGACAGGATTTATTTCCTAAATTTGAATAATCGTTAAATAATGATTTTTGGAGATTAAACTAAGGGGAGTTTTAATGAATCTTTAGTTAGATTGAAAAGTTAATGCGGTAATTAAATTTGCCAAATTTGAGAAATGAACGAGAATGGAGTACCACCAGTTTTACTCCATTCGACAGTTAAATCTTTAATTATATTTGAACGTGAAATGGTAACTAATTTTATAGATAACACAACGGGTGTTAGATATGGGGTATACCAGTTTTTCTCCATGGGATGAATAGGTTGGGATTGGGATAAATAAATGATTATTTCAGTAAAGTTCACTTATCCCGACTAGTTGCTAAACCTTAATTTGGTTTAGAATCGTGAAAAGATAAAATAAAATCTTTTGAAATGGATATCCAAAGGAAGATTTAAGAATCAATTTGAAAGAACCTTTCCCTAAAGATGTGAATATTTGAATAAAAGAATATTCTGAATTGGAATGAGGCGTATGATGTGTTTTTATAGCACTTGATTATTGATTATAAAATATGTGAGTTATTCGAAAAGATCGGGTTTATCCCATTCTGAATAACTGATACGACGACTAACAGTCGACGATGAAGACGGTGGTTGAAGACCAGAGATCTTCACATTGTTTGGATGATTACTAATGTCTTGATTGGGCTGTACACCCAAGACAAGGCAATAAGTGGTGATTGTCCAGACGTACTTGGAGATCGACCGGATATGTGAGGGCCTCTCTCCTGTATTGGACATATGGGACGAGGAATAAGGTGCCTCTGGTTTCGTTCAGACCCAAAAAAGACTTGTAAATGGATGTGTGTCTGATTGGATTTCATTCTGTGTTGATTGATTTCTATTAAATATATACATGTTTGGTGGCATAGAATTTATTATCTTGCTTAACACCCTTCTCTGAGACGTTTGATAGACATCAGTTGCATGGCGTGAGTTGTCAGTATGGCATGCCAAGATGCAAATGATCAAGGCTTTTGTTGAAAAGCAAAGTCTTGTGGTTGATGATCAAAGCATGGCTTTAAAAAGCATGGATTTAAAAAGCATAGCTTTGTGTATAACATTAATTCGCGAGCCTCACACCCGATATGAGTCAGAAACGGGATAGTGACTGCAGAGAGTGCATGCGTTTCTTTCTAGCTAGGAGTGGTGTCATGGTATGGAGCCCGGTCATTTTTACTTATGTGGATGATGGATTGCGAGGAACCTCGGATTTGAGTCCCAAGTGGCTCTTGATATAGTCGATGTACTGACCAGATTTTATGCCCCATAGGGCAGGGAAACATATTTTCAGGAATAACCAATCCACTAAAGTAAGTGTGGACCGGCCCTAAAGATCCAAGGGCTCACATGTGTCTAAGTCCTGAGGCACGGGTTAGAGTGTCTCAAATCGGTGAGGACGATCCCTTGCTTTGACTCATAGATGGAACCCAATTTCCAATACGCGACTTTTCGGTTTTAGTTGCAAACCTATATGGTGGCATAGTGGCATGGGACGCTCATGTCGTCTATGATTGATACATTTATATTTGAATTTGATCTTGACACTATGCACTTATATTAGTACCAAATGAGATTTATTTTAAAACATACCAAGTATGTTTGGCTATTATAAGGGAAAACTCTATCCTCCGGCTTGTGTTGCATTATGTGATGGGACCTGTGTCTTATAATAGCTTCATTTTTCAAAAACCATTACATTGTTTGATGTTTTAAACTAGTATTCATGTGGAGCAAACCCGCTCCATGACATACGGCGTGGTCCTATGATTTACCAACTTTTATAGTAAAGATTTAACAGCTGTTTTAGTTCTCACACCCGTCCCATGACTGACTCGGAGTTTATTGTTTTAACCTAAACTCTGGGTGCCCATATTTTGCACATGGGCGACTAGTAGTTTTGGTTTTCGCAGATATTTCTTTACACAGGATCCAAGATTTACAGCTGGAGCTATATTCGGAAAGCTTTGTATTCGTGTATTTCTTTCAGTTGTGCTAGTTGATGTATTTTCCACTGTACATTGTATTTATACATTTACTATATTTTATGCTGCTATGTTTTTTAAATATCTAATATTTTCTGATGTGTAATATTTATTCATACTCTGGAATATTCTTGTACTTAGATGTAAATTGCTGTAATAGCGATGAAAAGTTCTGTTGTTTGTGTTCTGATGCGCCGTGTTCTCAAATAAATCCGTTGTTCATCTCTTCGGAGATCGGGGAATTTCGGATCGTTACAGTTGGTATTAGAGCTATGGTTTACAAAGCTCGAGAACATGGCACATTAGAACCAAATGAAAGAATTCATGAGAGATAGGATTAGTAATATCCTATAAGGATAACTCGTTAGAGATAGGATGAGTAGCATCCTAGAATGAGTTAGAAGAGTATTATTTATAAAAACAAATTTTGTTTTGAAAACTTTACCTTAATATACATATTTGAGTATTTTATTTTATATTTATTTTGGACTATCAAGTATATAAAGATTTTGCATATACGCGTCATGAACGTATATTCGAAGTCTCAAATATACTGGATAAATATAGAATCACACTCTAGTCACTCAGGATAATTCTGGTGATTGATCGATCATCACTAGTATTTATGTTCGAGTTTCGAAAGTGGGATATCTATATATTTCCAATTGACTGGTGTGAGAACCAAAACTTAGTTAGGGATTATTGTTTGTAAATTGGTCTTGAAATTGGATTTTTGAGTATATATAAAGTTATATGTTTGAAAATTTAATTAACTACTTGATTGCTGGTTGAGATGTTTGATTATTAATTTAACTAATAAAAATATTGGAATGATAATTAATTTAACCAATATGAGAATGAATGATAAATTTAGCCAAATCGAATTTAATATTGAACGGAATTGAAAATTTATTGGAATTGCATACATATACATGTGTGTGTGTGTGTGTGTGTGTATATATATATATATATATATGAACAGGTGATAACAAGAAAGCTAAGATGAGGAATAAAATTGTATGCCTGACAAATAGGTACATGTTTACTATATTCATTGTGTTTGATGTTTTTATGAGCCGATTGGCAAGCCGCTTGGCCTTTTCTTTTTCTTTTTGGTTGATAAGGGCCCTGTGAGGCAAGTTGTGGTTTTACCGATCAGTCCATACAAAGGAGGTTAAGGTGAAATTTTTCGAAAATTTAAGGCCTTAGCCAAATTTTTAAGAAATTAGAAAGTTCTTAAAAACTGAAAAGTTGAAGAATGAAAGCCAGAATGAAAGTTAAATTGGTTAGTTAAACAACTTTCAGCTCCATTCCTTTTTAAGGACGAAAAGATTTTAAGTGCTGGAGATTGTAAGAACCCAGAATTTCTGAACCAATTTAATTTTTTTATTTTAGCTATTTGAATGGATTTTGAATAAAATGATTTATTTTAAATAATAGCGATTTAAAATTTATTTAAATCGAAGTAAGAACGTATAAATTTATTTTAATTATAAAACGCACTCGAAATGGCGTGGAAGTTTGAAAATTCGATTTTTAATTTCAAATGAATGTACAAGATTCAAAATAAATCGATTTTAGTAAAAACAAAAACATTTGAATCTTTTTAATTATATCTTTCTAAGAATGTGAAAAATCCAGATTTCATAATATAAATTGAAAGTTATGTCGAGTTTGAAGTTCAAAATAGTCACTATGGAATTTATATATATTTTAATATAATATATAGCCCTTAAAATAGCCATTTTGCAAACAACCTCCGTTTTCAACGAAACCACATTTGTTGGATCCTGAATGTCAAATTATTGTCAGGTTTCAAATTTCATAATATTTGGAATTAATATGTGAGCATAGTAAATTTAAATGTTTTTGGTAATTTCAATATGAATTTAATTAACTGGAAAAAAGGCCATTTTTCAAATGGTCTCCAAATTCAACGAAATTTGTTTTGTAAGGACCGTATCATCAAAACATAGTTAGATTTATTTTTCTGGAATTTTTGAAGTCAGTATGTGGCCCCGTTAAATTATAATGTACGTTTAAATTCAATATTTTAAATTCAATATATATTGATTTATATTTTAAATTTTGATGAAAACTGACTGAAATAGTTGAATTGGCTTACGAAACATATCCCATTGTGTCCGGAATAAGGGTATTTGGCTAGAGGTGATAGTCGTTGGGTTTGATTTGGAGTTCGAATGCAAAAACTAACTTTTTGGAATTTAAAAATATTAGATATTTTGTATAAAGGGAACAAACCCCCAAAATCATAAACGGAATCTGCGGCCTCCTTTTGAAAAAACGGCAAAAATTCTTCAATATTTCCCAAGCAAAAACCACTCAACCCAGATCGAATTAGAACCCAACTTTTACACGAAAATCAAAGAGCTTTTCGTGCTCTTATAATCTATATAAGTAAGATCGAGGATAGTGGAGCATTCTGATCGGATTTTGCCCTCAAAGAGGTTGTCGTCGGCCTCAAATTGTGGCGCAGTGGAAGGTGCGAGTGGGGCACTATGGCAGGCGTTGGTGGTTCCTGCGTAGGCGGTTGGCGTCGTGGTGGTTGATCGAGCTATAGGGCGATGTGGCGGCGGCGACAGTGGAACGATGAAGTCGGTATTTGGGTTCATTGTTTTATAGAAGCAGATGAAGATGATTAAGGGTTTAAAAGTAATTAGGAAATTTATTATTAAATTATTATTAAATTTTGTAATAAATGTTTAAAATATTGTATCTCCTTCATACGAGGTCCAAATCCGACGATTCAAATGCCCTGAACTCGTCTCGACGAACTCTGCGTAATGGAACTGACTAGAAGCGAAAAGGAGCAAATGAGAATTTAAGGCGAATTCAAATCCAAACGATATTAAATCGTCAAATAAATAATGACGGAGTGGAACCCAATGTGAGAACACCTTCTCACTCAAAATTATTTTATCATGTTATAGTATTCATGTATCAATTATAGAGAATTGCCAGTGTAGATTTTTATCAATTTTAATCATTATAAATTGTATGCGGTGCCTGTTGGCTTAACTCCCTCGTCCACAGACCATGGACAATTTAAATTGACTGTATTTTGTGTTGTTTGTGATGTTGAAATGTTTAACGTTTTAAAAATAATGTTAACATTAATGTGGTAGTTAAAATTAAATTATAAATATGCATTTATAATTTAAACAGTTAAAATTGGTTAAATAGAAAAATAATTCAAACTGAATTTGAATTGGTTAAATTTATTAACCAATGATGTATATAAATCGACTGTTCTTGTTTGAAAACCCCACACGGGTATTAGGATGAAATTTGGCATACAGTGATCCCAATATTTAGTTGTATGTCAATCGATGGGTTGACAGGATGTGATGAGCGTTATTTATTTATTTTAAAGCTTATACAGTGGTAAATTGCACTCTGGATGATGTTTGAATGGCTAATGATTATTTATCATTATTGTTGTATACATGTGATGTATGAAATCCATATAACTCAAATTAAATGGCAATTGATTGAGTCACATTCCGATTCATAAATAACAAATATTTTAAATTAACGATTATTTTAAATTAATGAATATTTAAAAAAATCAGTGAAGAATTAAATTATGATTTTGATGTCCGATTTTGGACGGACACGAAAATATAAGGGATATAAGCCGAGTAAGTAGTTAAACGCCATTTTAACTCGAACAGGTTTATAAATCAACTTTTATTCAATTTATAATGAATACGAAGAACAAATGGATTTCAAAATCTGATATTTTGAAAATATTGTCATTTCAATATTATAGTGATATGGAATATTCAATTTTGATTTTAAATCGAAAATGAAGTTGAAATCTTTTTAAAATGAATTTATAAATGATTTATAAAATATGTTTTAAATGGAAATCGACGATATATATATATATATGGCCTGAATAGAACGCACCACGTAGCGACCGTTCGTAGATTTCGACCATTAACTTCAAATGGACGTAACGGGAGATCTGACCGTCGGATTCTCCTAAAACCAGAACCATTAGGTTCGTATCGAAAAGTGATTTCCAATGAATATTAGAGATTTCAAATCTAACGGTTATATTTTAAAATATGACCAAATCAGTTTTGTAAAAGGTCGTTGTAAATGCAGTTTGATGACCGTATGTGGAAATCGACTGAAATGGCGATATTAAAATCAATAAAAATATGGAAAAATCATCTAAAATCTTAATAAATGATTTGGAAGGATATTTGATGAAAAGTTCCAGTTTTGAAAAGATAAGAATATATTTTTATCTAAATGAACTAGTTATTGACTAGAATAATAAATTGGATTTGAAAAATGGTTTTTGAAATAAGCAGAATTTTCCAACGTATGAATTGGAATGGATTTAAATAGAAATAATCTTCGGAATATTTCGATATTGGATTCCATGATCATATGGATATTGTTGAGGAATTTAGAAGATATAGATATCGTTATTCCCAATACGATATTTGTTGGTTGCAGAATTTGATATTGAATATAAGCCGATATTATTTTTTATTCAGAGCCTTGTATTTAATATCAAATTGGATTTTGGGTTTTTCGTGAATGGTGTCTTTATTAACACTGTTCTTAAACATAGTATAGAAAAGAATAAATCTTGTAATTAATATTTAGAGAAGTTTACCAATTAATTAATATTTAGTTGGAATTGAACTGAAATTGAATTTTTGGGTTTATCGTGGATGGTGTTTTAAATAACAGTCGTTCTTTAACCCAATTAACAGTGAACTTATGATTTGCAATTTATAAATCTTTTTATTAAGATTTAATGGAAAATTTCCAAAGTAAAGTTTTCCAATTTAATAGATTAAATTGGAATCGAATGGATTTCAATTTGGTAATAATCGAGATGAGCTTCTGTGAATGAAGACCATTACTATATATGGAATTTAAAAGGCTTTGTCGCTATTCCATTTATATTATTAGTCTGATACGGGAATGTATATCGATTATACACTGTTATGATTTCTGTGTAGATTCCATTTTGATGGAAGATGATTTTTGGTTTATCGTGAACGATGTTTTAAAGGACATCCGTTCCTTAACCCAGTAAAGACGGGATTTATTTCCTAAACTTGAATAATCATTAAATAATGATTTTTAGAGATTAAAACTAAGCGGAGTTTTAATGAATCTTTAATTAGATTGAAAAGTTAATATGGTAATTAAATTTGCCAAATTTGAAAATGATCGAGAACGGAGTACCACCAGTTTTCCTCCATGCGATAGTTAAAAATTTAATTAGATTTGAATGTGAAATGGTAATTAATTTTATCGATAACACAATGGGTATTAGAAATGGGGTACTACCAATTTTGCTCCATGGGATGAATAGGTTGGGATTGGGACAAATAAATGATTACTTCGGTAAAGTTCGTTAATCCTAACTAGTTACTAAACCGTAATTTGGTTTAGAATTGTGAAAATATAAAATAAAATCTCTTGAAATGGATAACCAAAGGAAAATTTAAGAAAAAATCTAAAAGAATTTATCTTTGATAAAATTAATGGGAACCTTTCCCCAAAGATGTGAATATTTGAATAAAAGAATATTCTGAATTGGAATGAGGCGTATGATGTGTTTTTATAGCACTTGATTATTGATTATTAAATACGCGAGTTATTCGGAAAGACGGGGATTATCCCATTCTAAATAACTGATACGATGACTAACAGTCGACGATGAAGACGGTGGTTGAAGACCAGAGATCTTCACATCGTTTGGATGATTACTGATATCTTGATTAGGTTGTACACCCAAGACAAGGTAATAATTGGTGATCATCCATATGTACTTGGAGATCGACTGGATATGCGAGGACCTCTCTCCTGTATTGGTCATACGGGACGAGGAATAAGGTGCCTCCGGTTTCGTTCAGACCCAGAACGAACTTGTAAATGGATGTGTGTCTGACATTGGATTTCATTCTTTGTTGATTGTATTCTATTAAATATATATCTGCTTGGTGGTGGAGAATTCATTCTCTTGCTTAACACCCTTCTCTGAGACGTACAAGCTTAGAGGTTATATATTGATAGACATCAATTTCATGGCGTGAATTGTCAGTGTGGCATGCCGAGATGCGAATGATCAAGGCTTTTATTGAAAAGCAAAGTCTTGTGGTTGATGATCAAAGCACGACTTTAAATATCATAGTTTTGTCTATAGCGTTAATTCGCGAGCCTCACACCCGGTATGAGTCAGAAACGGGATAGCGACTGCAGGGAGTGCTTGCGTTTCTTCCTAGCTAGGAGTGGTGTCATAGTATGGAGCCTAGGCATTTTTACTTATGTGGATGATGGATTGCAAGGCACCTCAGATTGGAGTCCCTAGTGGCTCTTTATATGGTCGACGTACTGACCGGATTTCATGCCCCATATGGCAGGGAACGTATGTTCAGGAATAACCAATCCACTAAAGTAAATGTGGGCCGGCCCTGAAGATCCAAGGGCTCACCTGAGTTTGAGTCCTGATACATGGCTAGAGTGTCTCGAATCGGCGAGGACGATCCCTTGCCTCGACTCATAGATGAAATCCAATTTCCAATACGTGACTTTTTGGTTTTAGTTGTAAACCTATATGGCGACATAGTGGCATGAGACGCTTATGTCATCTATGATTGATACATTTATATTTGAATTTGATCTTGAAACTATGCACTTATAGTAGTACCAAATGAGATTTGTTTTAAAACATACCAAGCATGTTTGGCTATTATAAGGGAAAACTCTATCCTCTGGCTTGCATTGCATTGTGTGATGGGACCTGAGTCTCATAATAGCTTCATTTTTCAAAAAGCATTGCGTTGTTTTATGTTTTAAACTAGTATTCATGTGGAGTAAACCCGTTCCATGACATACGACGTGGTCCCATGATTTACCAACTTTTATAGTAAAGATTTAATAACTGTTTTAGTTCTCACACCAGTCCCATGACTGACTCAGAGTTTATTGTTTTAACCTAAACTATGGGTGCCCATATTTTTCATATGGGCAATTAGTAGTTTTGGTTTTCGCAGATATTTCTTTACACAGGAGCCCGGATTTACAGTTGGAGCTATATTCGGAAAGCTTTGTATCCGTGTATTTCTTTCAGTTGTGCTAATTGATGTATTTTCCACTATACATTGTATTTATACATTTATTATATTTTCCATTGCAATGTATTTTAAATCTCTTTTCTTTTCCGTTGTGTAATATTTATTCATACTCTGGAATATTCTTGTACTCTGATGTAAATTGTTGTAATAGCAATAAAAAGTTTTGTTGTTTGTGTTCTGATGCGCCGTGTTCTCAAAGCAATCCGTTGTTTTCCATCTCTTCGAAGATCAGGGAATTTCGGACCGTTATATTGGAGTTGTTTCGTGAGTGTGAATTTGAACGTGAATCAATTGACTAGTTTAATATTCAAATTTTCGTTATTTTTTCAAAAGGACTCGGATTTTGACGAAGCAAGTTTCATTGGGTCCGGAATGTAAAAGTGTAGCTGGATGTCCCTTTTTAACACAATCAAATTTCGTTTGTGAGCATACGAGTTTTTAAATGATAAAAGTAAATTGCGATAAGCATGAATTAATAAAATTAAATAAAATATTCAATAAATAATACTAAGACCGTTTATAAAACTAATCCACTCCCAATTTCTAATTCCCAAAATAAATCTTCCCATCTCTTTTTCCTATGATTTGAAATTCTTCATAAAATCGTGTAAATTGATTTACTTGATGAAAATCAATGATTTTGGATTCGTTGGATTTCTCTACTCACAAGCTTCAATCTCGTATAAGTTTTATATGGTTCGGTCAATATTCCTGTCGCTGGCTTTTAGAGAAGCAGTCTTAGGGATTCGATTTTGAGGCAAACGGGTTGTCGTCATGGAGATTGGGTGGTGCAGTGAGGATCACAGGGTGAAGGAGCAACTTATGTGCGACTTTGGTGGTATGCGGTAAGTATAAGTGTCGCAAGTTTTTTGGAAGGGCACTGTAGATGGCACAGACGTGATGAATATGGAGCACACAAGTGAATCTCCTTTGGCATAGCGTGGTGTAGCTCGAGTAAAGGAGAAGAGAAGTGATGTCTACTGGCGATATCGCGAAGGATGGTGATCGGTGGAGGGAGAGTGAGGGTCTATGTTTGGTTCGAATGGAGGAGCAGTGAGTTTCGAACAACAGGAACGAGAGAGAAAGGTTATGAAACTTTAATGAAGGTGGTTTAGAAAGTAATTAAATAATAAATTATATTAATGATTATTTAATTCAATTACGTAGTAAAAATCATAACTTATTCATACGTCAACAAAATTAGACAAAACCATTCACATTGAAATCGTAGTGACAACGACTACATCGTGGAACTAATTTCGCTGAAAATAGAGCTACTAGAACTTCATGATAAAATCAAATGCTTGTTTGATTTTAAAACAAGATGAAAGAAGAATCGTTAATTGCAAATATATGAGTAAACCCACTAACTTTGGCTCGTTTATATTTCATATAAATGAGTTTAAAATTAATATATAGTTATTTTATGTTGTGTAATGGTTGTTTGGATGAATGGTTGATAAATTGGTTGAAACGATTGATATAGTTATATATAAAAATCATTATTTAAATATTGATTCTATTTACTATTATATCTCATATTTGAGTGAAGTTGATGTTATTTACGTTGATTAACACCCATGGATGCAGGAACAGGTTGGAGGGATCTAACTGGATTCCTCAGCATTTATATTACTGTTTTTCATTTACTGTGATATACAATGTGATCTATAATCTATGATTGATTATGTTGTGTTTAAATTACAATGGCCTTAGAATTTTGGTATTTAAATTCCTTAAAATATTTTCAAATGTAGGAGAGGAATTTGAGATTTGTTTCCAAAATAGAAATTTAATTTCGAATGGACTTGAAAATAGAGACCTATTTAAATGGATAAAAAAGAAGTTGATTACAAATGAGGTTATAAATTACGTGAATTATTTATCATTGGATAAATTAAAATATAAATTCGAGTTTGAATTTATATAGAAAAATGGAAATCGGTTTTGAAACCGATATTTGAAATGAGTTTTGAACTTAGCAATTATACAGGAAATAATAAACGAGGTTATAAGTGGTTGGAACAAAATGAGATTCTGTATGAAAAATTCTAAATGAAAGTTACAAATATAATTTGGGTTTGAGATATTATTTACAAGTACGAAGTCAAACTGATTTAGTTGCATAAAAGAAATATTATTCACAACTGAAGTGAATAATGGTTTAAAGAAATTATTTTGAAAATGAAAAAATATAAAGGAAATTTGGGTTGAAAATACAATTCAAATGAGAATTTGAATAAGAAGGGAAATGGGAAATCAGTTTTGAACGAAACGATGGGTTTATTCCAAAGTTCGGAATATAAAATAAATTGAGATAAATCCAAGGTATTTATAATTAGAATTCAACTATGTAGAATTTTATTAAAATGATTTATTTCAAAAAAGATATTTAAATTTTATTTAGTATAAAAATATAATTTCAATGTAAAATAGGTCAAGAAGCTTATATTTCAATATGTATAGTTAAGTAAATAGACATTATATTTTGAAATTAAATATTTTGGAAGTAGGAATTTTAGCGCTATCGTTATAATCAATGTTTCCCATAAAAAAAGTGGATTCTTAAATTGAATTTGATAGTTGCGTAAGCAATGGTTTGTTGGAATTTGAAGTTTTGAACTTTGTCCATTTCAAAGTTAAGAATGTTGTTCAATTAAGGTTTGAGAGGTAGTTATAACCAAACTTGATTGACTTCGTGATTAACTGAGGAATGGGTAAGTTTCGATGGCGAAGTTTGGTTAGAGATATGGTTAGTTAATGAGTGATTAATGGATTGAGTTATCGTAATGATGTTTCATACAATATTCATTTAAATCTAAGTAACTGAGTTTTAAAAACATTTTCCAAATAAAATCAGAGATATTTTCTAGGAAAAGGAAAATGGAATGATTCGGTTGATAAGAGGTTAGGACCTATGCAGTTAAAGACCCGCTAAAGCCCAGCAATATCCCCGCTATACCCATAACACCCTTTAACCGCTACGCCATTTCAATTTAGCGCTAATGAACAGTAGATCCGCTTTTAGCCCCACTATTTTTTGCTGCATCCGCTAAATCAACGTTTTTTTACCATCCTATTTAGCAATACTAATGTATAGAGCTTGATTTGACTATTTGTCTTTTTCAAAATATCAATAAAGTTAATGTAAAGAACTAACTTTAAGGCATTAGTGTCCAATATATTGTGGAAATCTACTACAATCATTAAATCTATTGTGTGTAGCAACAATATTCCTTAATTCTACTACATATGATTAATTAACGTTAGTTTCTTCTACACATATAATGTGAGAATGATAATTAATTATTTTCAAATATTTGGTTTCACATCTTTTGAACCTTTTTGCGTTTCCGTTGTACCCCCGCTATTTCCCCGCTTTATTCCCGCTACACCTTTTTGCACCTCCACCGCTATGGAACCGCTAAGCGCTTTAACTGCCTAAGTTAAGACACATGTGAATATATATATATATATATATATATGGAAATGTTTTCCGATGACAATAATGTATATTCTCTAAATGTAGAAAATAATAATTTGCCAATATATGGAAATGTTTTTCGATGTTAATAAGAGGTATATTCTAGAAAATGGAAAATGAATAGGCTTTTATATATGGAAATGTTTTCCAAGGATCATGGGTGACAAAACAAGTTTTGAGAAATATTTGGGAAAAGATATGAAAAACGAGGAAATGGGAAATGATAATTTAATAAGAAATTAATTTTAAGCGGCCTAGTGTTGCTTGATGGTTGATCAGTAGAATTCCATTTGGAAATAGGATTGTTGGTTGAATGGATGTTTCCTTTGATAGTTAAAAAACCGTCTGTCAAAGTTTTGTCATATTTTATATTTCCGTTGTCAATACGGAGAGACCGGGATCACATTTATTATCTTAAAACCACTCCGTATGAGCATAAGCGTTGCAAATCAAATTATGCAAAAGATGATTGAAGACAGAGTAAAGTGTAAGGGCTATTCTATTAATCCTTGGTAGAAATTGCCAAAGATGGATTGATGGGATAGTGCCTTCGATTATCTAGTCCTAGGATAACATGTATGGACGAAGATCTGACACGGTATTTCTAGATGGTCACATATATTAATTTCTTCAAACGAACCATAGTTGATGGCGGAGAAGGAAACTTCTCTTAGCTTAACACCCAGTGTATTTTTTGGGATGTCAATTAGTGATTTGATGGATCTAACGATGTGTCATTCAAAATGAATGATGTTTTGATATGCTAAAGGTAAGATGTTGCCTCACGCATCATCAACATGGAAATGACAGAAATTTGGCAGGCAGCATGGCTATGTGGGTCATACCTGTTGGATCTCGCTTTATAGTGTTTTGATTATGACAACTATACGTGTACAAATATTAGTATCGACTAACTTTGTTTTGCAGGAAGAAACTCTACAACAAATTCCAAGTGCTCAGTTGAAGTTTATATTTGTTTAGAATCTATATGTAATTGTATAGATATTGTTAAAATCTTCCTTGGTGATACACACACATACATTCAGCATAATATTCATACGACTTTTTCGAATTCAGACGTCTGTCTACTAAAACAAAAATATACATTCAGCATAATATTCATACGACTTTTTCAAATATTTCAGACGTCTTAATATGGCCCGAAGTAGCCTATTTCCTTAATGTGTGTATATATATATATGTTTAAAAATAGACTTCAGAAATTTTATTTCAGACTTCTGAATATGAATATATGTAACTTTCAGAGAAGGGTCACAACTCTTAATTCATATCCAATCATCAAATCCATTAGTGAAAGATTGCAACTATTTGTATATTATGAATAGAGTTACAAACAATCATTTTACTCACTGAATTTAATTTTGATTCTTTCTATCTAATCTCTTGCAATCAAATTTACAAGAGCACACTATTTTCATACTTTTGAGGTCACAAATCCTTTCAATCTTCCATATTCTTTCATGAACTATACTATTATCATCATGGAATCATTATAGGAAGGGTGTACATTAATTTGACATATTAGTGTTATTAAGAACACAAATAGTCAACAAAAATTTTGCATTGTCGAAGTCCTCTTCAACGGTGGAGGCACGAAATCTCGTTTGGTTGTTTGGATATTTGCAGATCTATTCATCCGGGTTAAGTGAGGGTTGTTAGTAGTGAAATTCCAGATGGGAATCTGGGACTAGATGTAGAACAAAGGTTTGAACCAGTATAAAAATCTTGGTGTCACTTTTTTAATTACTGATATTCTTCTATATGCGCAGCACTCTGCTTATATTCCATATTATACGATGCATAGACTCTTTCAATTGGTAACAGAGCAAGGACATCATATAACCCTAGCACCGTTTTTCGATACATTGATAATATGGAAAATAACACAAGCACCAGCACAACTATTGCATGTAGCTCTATTTTTGCTGAAGGACAATATACCCAAAGACTTCCACTATTCAATAACTTACACTATAATTGGCTGCAAGAATGCAGATCTATATGCAAGCAACTAGTTTTGATGCTTGGAATGCAACTCAAAGCGGGTTCAGAGCACCCACAACTGATTACTCTTTATGGACTACCAATAAGGAAAATGAAGCAAATGTAAATGCCAAAGCTATAAACATGCTATTTTGTGCTTTGGATAGAAATGAATTTAATCATGTTAGCATCTGCACCCCATATATGGGAAACACTCAAAACCATCAATGAGTGTACAAACAAGGTTAAACAAACAAAGATCTCAATGCTAAAGAACAAATTCCAAAACTTTAGAATGAGACAGAATGAAACCATCAACGACACATACTCAAGATTTCAAGACATTATTCATGGCCTAATAGGACTGGGAGAAAAATACATGGATTTTGACATTATATCTATGGTCCTAAATTCACTAGCTGGTGAATGGGAAAGAAAAGTCTTAGCAATTGAAGAAGCAAATGATCTTTCTACAATAAAGCTAGAAGAATTAATTGCAAATCTTATGTCCTACGAAGTTAACACGTAGGCTAAAAACGATCAAACACAAGAAAGAAAGAAAAAGGTAACTTTTCACGCTGAAAAGGAAGAATCGGAATTAGAAGACGAGGATCTGGCATTTATCGCCAAATTTTTTAAGGAATTCTTGAAATACAAAAAAGGAAATAAAAGTGGTTTTAAAAAGAATTTCTCAAATAAACCTTCATCCTCAAACATAGAATGTTTCAATTGTCACAAGAAAGGCCATATGCACAAAGATTATCCAGAATAAAAGAAAGAAAATAACAAAACTTTCAATAACCAGCACAAGAAAGATAAATTCAAAAGAAGACTTTTCCTGTAACATGGGACGATTCAGATTTATCTTCATCAAATAGTGATAGTGACAGCGACAACGGAAAAGAAAATGTGTGCTTCATGGCTCAAGATACTGAGGTTAGTGATATATCTTATGATGATTTAATCGAAGTAAACACTGAATTTTTATATACTGTAAAAATTCTCAAAAAGAAACTTAAGGAAGCTCGAGAAAATCAGAATGGAGCAGAATTTGAAAGGGATATGGTAAAAGACGAGAAGAAAATTATGGAAGAAGAACTTGAAAAGTTTAAGAATCTTTCTCTAATTCAGATATACAACTTTCACTTTTGAGTCAAGAAATTGAAACTCAAAAGGTTAAGAATGATGCAATTATTTCTAAAAATCACAATTTAAAAACTAGAATTAAAGAAGTAGAGTTAGAAAATACCAGTCTTCAAACCATATTTGATAACATTACTATAAATATTTCTAACTTTAATTAAGGAAGAGAGAATTTATCTAGAATTATTGAAAATTCTCAATCTCCTTTCAATAAAAATGGGTTAGGTTTCAAAAAGGAGTCAAAAATTCCTGCAAAAAAAGCTAATGTTAAGAGGAAAAACGATTCAAAACATAATGTAGTATTGAAAACTAAGGTATCAATAAGTATACCAAAACATACTAAAAGGAAAAAGGAAATCAAAATATGGGTACCAAAAACAAACAATATTTAATTAGAAATAAATATATCAAATTATTTATGGAAACTATTCATAACAATAAAAACTATATATCTTTATAAGTGGGATACTGAACCCACTTGGGTTTGGTTTCCTAGGCTCTAACTCTTAGGACCCTATTAAAAAGTGAGTATCAATGTATTTATAAAAATTTCTTGCAGGTCCCGCTCAAGAAAAGAAAATAGATATTAGACTTGACTTGCGATGAAGATATTTCTAGAAACATTACATACTTTGGTGGTGGCTCTGTTACTTTTGGAGATAACTCAAAAGATTATATCATTAGCAAAGGAGATGTGTGCAACTACGGTATATCAAATTTACCCTTATTACAATTGCCTCTCTAGTTAAAAATTTAAAACATAATTTATTAAGCGTTAGTCAACTATGAGACAAAGGCTTTAAAATAACATTTTCAGAAAACAAATGTAGTATTTTCGATCAAAATCAAAATCTTATTTTTGAAGGAAATAGAGATAGAAATATCTATGTTTTAAATATGAAAATTAATTATAAAAATTTATGTGTTTAATAGCCAAAGTTATGTGGTTATGGCATAAGAGGTTTTGTCATATTAATTTTAAATCGATACGAAAACTTTTAAAAAATAAAGTAGTAAAACATTTCCAAGAGTAAACTTTCAAATAAATAATATTTGAGATGATTGCCAATTAGGAAAATTAGCTAAATTATCCTTTAAATCTAAGATAGTCATTTCAACTAAATAACCACTAAAATTACTACATATGGATTTATTCAGACCAACACAGGTTCAATCTATTAATCATAATCAATATGTATTTGTAATAGTTAATGACTTCTCAAGATATACATGGACAGTTTTTATGAATTTCAAAAATTTTGTTAAAAGAGTTCAAAATATTAAAAATTTAAAAGTTAAAAACATACGAAGTGGTAGTGGAGGTGAATTTGAAAATGAATCATTTGAATTATTTTGCAAAAAGAAAGGAATTAGTCATAATTTTTTATTTCCTAGAACTCCATAACAGAATGGAGTTATAGAAATGAAAATTAGAACACTGCAAGAATATGCAAGAACTATATTAAATGGAAGTATTTTACCAAAGCATTTTTGGGCAGAAGCTGTAGCAACTGCTTGTTATGTACTAAATCGTATTTCCGTATGACCTCTAACTAAAAACACCTCATATGAACTTTTTAACGAAAGAAAACCTATCATTTCTTATTTTAAATTTTTTGGGTTAAAATGTTTTATACTAACAAAATATCAGCTTGGAAAATTTGATTCGAAAGCCGATCATGGAATTTTTATAGGATACTCCAAATGAAGTATGGCATATCGTGTTTTTAATAAAAGAACAAATATTATTAAAGAAACATTACATGTATCATTTGATGAGAACTTTAATGATAATTCATTTATCAAAGATGATGAAGAATTCATAGCTAATAAAGAAAACACAAATCTTAGAAATAATGAAGATTGTATTCATAACGATAATAATGAATCAAGATATCCTTCTAGAATCTTACGTGATCATCGTGTACAAAATATAATTGGAGAAATTGATTCCCAAGTTATACATGTATAAATATTAGTACCGACTAACATTGATTCCCAAGTGCACAAAATATAATTGGAGAAATTGATTCCCAAATAAAAACGGGTTACGTGATCATGGCTTTATAACATTTTGATTATGACAGCTATACATATATAAATATTAGTATCGACTAATTTTGTTTTGCAGGAAGAAACTCTATAACATATTCCAAGAGCTCAATTGGAGATTATATTTTTTTAAAGTCTGCATGTATTGGTATAGATTTTGTTAAAATCTTCCTTGGTGGTGCACAAACATGCATGTTTTAATTTATATGTTTTCTTTTAAAACATGCACAGAATATAGGCACGTAACAACAAACATAAGTCTAAAAAATTTCAATTCAGATGTGAAACAAAAATATATACTCAGCATAATAATCAGACATCTATTTCAAATATTTCAAACATCAGAATATGGCCCCAATTAGCCTATTTCCTTGTTGTATATATATTTGTTTAAAAACAGACTTCTGAAATTTTATTTCAGACTTTTGAATATGAATAGATGCAGCTTTTCAGCAAAGGGATACAACTCTTAATTCATATCCAATCATCAAATCCATTCGTGAAAGGTTGCAACAATTTGTATATTATAAATAGAGTTAGAAACAATCATTTTACTCACTGAATTTAATTCTAATTCTTTCTATCTAATCTCTTGCAATCTGATTTACAAGAACACACTATTTTCATACTTTTGAGATTACAAATCATTTCAATCTTCCATATTCTTTCACGAACTACACTATTATCATCAAGGAAATATTATAGGAAGGGTGTACATTAATTTGACATATCAGTGTTATTAAGAACACAAATAGAAAACAAAACTTTTGTATTGTCGAAGTCCTCTTCAGCAGTTGAGGCACGAAATTCCCTCTGGTTGTTCGGGTATTTGCAGAACTATTCCTCCGGGTTAAGTGAGGGTTGTTAGTGAAAATCCAGAAGGGAGTCTGGGACTGGACGTAGAACAAAGGTTCGAACCAATATAAAAATCTTGGTGTCACTTTTATTTATTACTGATATTCTGATAACTACACATCACTCTACTTATATTCCATATTATACGATCCTACTGCTGCATAGACTCTTTTAATACAAATTAGGATGTGTTATCACCTGATCTAGAGAAAAATTCAATTTGCTTCTTATTATATTGCTATTGTATGCTTTTGGTAACGGTTGTTGATCACAACCATTAGAGATATACATTTGACGCACTCAAGTTAAATGACTGGTCGATCATGTGTGGTCGGGTTGCAAGATGTTCTTTTTGAACCCAGTGTATTCCTCTCTAGAGATACTCTATCGGAAGGTGGTCGCATACCATGTCATAGTTGGAAATCCATTCTCCAATAAGCATCCTGTGGTTTTTATTTATATACTGTGCATGTAGAGCGTGAGATGCAAGCGTTCCACTGTATTGCTATTTATTTGATTTAGACACTATTGTAATATCAAGATAGTTTTGATACAAATAATACTGGGTTATCGTAAGGTAAAAATCATCCGTGATTATGTGTGGATTGGTCTTACGATTATCTTTTCTTTCGAAAGGTTTTATAAAAGTTAAATCAGTGGTTGGAGTTTACTCACACCAGTCTCATCACTGACTCATATTTTATTTTGTTTTGTTTTACCCTAAACTCTTGGGTGCCCAAATTTGTAGGGGCATTCAAGTAGTCAGGATTTTATAGATACACTTAGAGGATCTTGGAGTAGGACGCTTTAGCATTAGATAACTATTATTTATTTCCGTTGTGATGTTAAATGTAATGCACTCTGATGACGACATGTATATGTAGTAAAGATTTGTATTTCAAAAGTTATGTTATCTAATATATTTTACTCGTTCTGCTGTGAGATTTATGTTCTTTGTTTTCTTCTGTTCTAACTTTTCTTTCTATTTCTTACCCTCGAACTTCTTCTATTAATGACCCGGTAATTTCGGGTGTTTGGTTAGCCGACTTGGTATTTGTGTCGATGATCAGGGTCAGGAATTGGTTGGTTTGTTACTGTAACAACCCAGAATTTTAAATGTATTTTTATTTTAAACTTAAATTTAAATTTTATTTTATTCTTTTAGAACTCAGTTGTTTGTATTTTTATAACTATTTTGGTTTTGAATTAAAAACTAAATTTATTTTGGTTTTATATAATGAATGAATTTGATTTGATATGAATTGTAATTTTCGATTTCAATCTTATTTTGTATATAAATAAAATCGAGTTGATATGAATATAATTTTTGATTTCAATCTTATTTTATATATAAATAAAATCGAGTTTATTTAGTTGAATTTGAATTTATTTTGGAAAATTAAAACATGAAATTGCTTTATAATGAAATGTTTATCTTTAATATTTTGTTATTTTCATTTAGAAGTGATTTAAATAATTTTATATTGAAAACGTCAAATTTTAGTCACTTCGTTTGAATCAGTTTTTGACGATTATTTGTGGTAGCGACAACCGATATACCTCAAATAAAAATGAAAATGTAATATAAAAATAAAAATCTGAAAAAAAAAATATTTGTGATGCGTCTAACCAGACATAGCGTAGAAACTAATTTCATCGGAAAATTTGAATGTTTATCGATCGTGCAATTTTCAGTGCAAAACTGCGCATATCAGTTCAAATTTTAACTATTTTGTAATCTCTCCGAATCCTGTTCGGATAAACATGAAAAATATTCTATTCATTGTCAGGAATCCAACAGTGAAATTCGTTTCGCAAAATTCGGACGTTTTGATCTTCGGTTAATTGTTTTCTCGTGCCATTTTCCTTTTAAAAGGGGTCCGTAATGCCTTTTTGAACGGAGCGTCCTGACACTGCAAACTATATACCATTGTGTCCGTCTCGTCGCGCTGATTAGTGCAATATATTCATTTGTCGGCTTCAGTGGTTGGTTCGCGTTGAAATTTTGAAAAGGCTTGCGCAGTTCATTTTTGAAACAAAGCCATTTGAGTTCGATGTGTCCGTATTCGGATCCCGCATATTGTTCTAAACATTTTGGGTCTGCAAAACCCGTCATCCTTTTATTTTACTAAACCATTTATTTATTTTTTGTTTCCAAGAGATTTAGAAAATGGGAACATTTACTTCTTACTTTCAAACCATGCATTTTCAAACCATGCATGCATTATGTCATTTTCATGCGGATTAGTGCTACGTATATTTCCTATTTACCTGAACTTGAAGGTCCATTTTTTTCCTACTTCATTAATACTTCACTATGTATACATGATAATAATAAAAAAAGGTTTAAATATGTTGTTTAAAACTAACAAAATAAATAAATAAATGCTTTTGAATTAGTAAATGGTGATATTTTGGAATGGAGCATGCATGCGTCAACTATGTTCATGTAACCAAAAAAAAATGATAAAACTTTTTATACATAATGTTTGCATTCATTTCAAAGGTTGTAATTCCAGTTCATGCGCTTTTCAGTTGAGAACTTCATTCTATTGTAATTTAAATTCATGCATGCATTCCTTTCCGAGTCTATTTATTTCAACGGTGGCGTTGCTTCATTTTTTCCAAGTTTATTCATTTTCAAAGCTTTTTCTTTGTCCCTTCTCTTTCCTTCTCATTCTGGAAGTGAATAGGCTTGTTTTCATTTTGAAAGAAATTGGTCTCAGCACGTTTTACTAATGTTACCCATGGCTATCTCATTATTCACTCATTTTCTTTTCTACCCATTCTACCAGTGTCACTTCTTCTTATCCAATATATGTACAAAAGTTGCACCCCTCGAACAAATGCGTCCCTCTCCTCCATCTAAAAAAATAAAACGCAAAACGTGTATACTGGCTAGTCCAACCATATACACCTCGTGTATGCAGTTTCAAATTCAAATTCAGACGCGAGAATTGGCGAGTGAGAGGATAAACGTGTTTACCCGGTTTTGTGGATGTTAACCTTGAATTTCGGCCTGATATTTTTAATCAGCTAATAGCCTAGAAATAAAGCCTCAACTCTTCCCTATTATTACTGTCTATTCTTTCAATTTAGTTTTCCCCTAAAATCTTTTGCTCCCAAATCTCAAATTTATGGCCTCCAACCGATTTTGCACCGTTCCCTGTCCACCGTTCATACCCGATTTTACTTCAAATTTCGAAACTCGCCTTTCCCCTTCTGCCTTCTAACCATCTTCATCGGTACCCAGCCGTCGAAAATTAAAATCGTACCTTGTCATCGGTCCTCACCCACCACCTGACATCGTAGCCGCCACAACAAGCTCCGCACCGCCATCGCCAACCACCGCCTGCGCCTTTTCACTGTCGCACCAGTCAGTAGGGTCTCCGCTCGTTTGTCATCAACTCAACGTAAGTTTCTCTTACGATTAAACTTTTTACAAGTTGCTACTTCGTCTCGCATTGAATATAATTGGTTTGAGCCTGTTTTGCTACTGTTTTCTATCATATGGATTCGTTGTGTTTGCATATCTTTGCATTCGTGATTTCTGCTGCACTTGTTTATATTACGGAAAATGAATCAGTTGCACAAAATTTACATTTATTGACAGAGCAGCTATCAGACAAAAGAGTATAGTATTATAATTTTCAGTCTTATGGTATTATGTCAAGGATACTTCTAAGAACCTTAGAGATGGTAGTTCAATTAAAGTTTGGTATGTATATAGATAGGTTTGCTAGCTTAATTTGGATGTACAGTAGATGCCAAAACTAGAATGGAAATGAGTTTGAGAAACCACATATGCTTATAGAACTCAATAGCTGGAATATAACGAATTTAAAGTAGAATAAAATAATAATAATCTAGTTATGCAAGGTATCAGCGTCTTCTTAATAAAGATATTTTTAAATGTTGTCATGATTTGATATTTTTTTTGAATTGATAGTATCAATGTTTGTTTGGATCAATGTTTGTTTGGGCTGCTATAATACTAACAAAAGTGTAAGGTCTCCCCAAAACAATAGGATTCCGGCTATCTGGGTTGGGTTACATCCTTAACCAGAACGGAATCAACAACAAAAAAAGAAAAAGAAAAAAAAAGGTTCAATTGAGGTTAAGTTTTGTTTTGTTTTCCCTTCTGGGTTAGTAGTTGGATGCTTGTATAGTTTGTATGTTGTTTTGCCCTTGGCCAACCTATCATGCATGCTGTACTGTTCATTGCTAAGTGGACGTGCCCATTATTTGCTTTGCTCTGTCATTTAAGCCGTTTCACCAAATGATTTACATACTTTGCATACATCACTCACTATAGGAACTATCCTCTGTCATTTAAGCCATTTGCTCTGTCATTTATAGTTGGAATTAAGTTCAGGAATTTATAAGTGCACCCTATTCGACTACTGTTTGACATTACTAGGTGGTTTTTCTTATGCATTATGATAAAGAACTTTCGTTTGGCCATACATATGTGTGCCTATAAGTAAGCATGGTTTCCTGGTATTTTTTAAGTATTTACTGTAGCACACCCTTATCTATGCTTTCATTCTTGGGAATCTCGTGTGTGCTTAACTGGTCCAAACGGCTAACTTTCTGTCCGCTTGAAACCAAGTGTATATGTGTATCACTTTTTATGCTGCATCTTAAAGTAATGCTTGACCAAGTGGCTCCTTGCCTCTCCTTATACCTACGCATACATATGCTATCATGTGTCATATTACAACCAACTCATGAAATTCTTTTATACTTATTTGTAGCCTGTCACATTATATGGTTAATGCATAGAAACATTCCAACCTTCTATGGTTTATATTTTGGCAGTGCATTGATCATTGTGATACTCGAATTATTTAATATTTGATGGGATTAAACAATTATATTTATGTGATTATCGAAGTTTGCTAACTTGAAATAAGTTTAATCCTGACTCAGGTGTTTTGTGTATTTTACATGGAACGCTCGGGTTAGGTCCTAAGTGTTACAGATTTAAAGATATTCAGCTCGTAAAACTAGAGAGGAACGTGAAGATGCTTATGCGCGCTTATGGCCTGACTAAAGCTGTAAACTTAAATTTTTAAAAGGTTCATGTACATATTTTATTTTCCGCTGCATTCTATTTTGTAAACTCTGATTTTGTGTATAAATTCCGATGTGAGATATACTGTTATTTTCTGTTATTTGATTCTGTGTGATTTATTCTGTTAAACTCGGTAAGCTAAATAACTATCTGTCACTTTGAACGTTCTAAGTTGGTTTAATCATCGACTTGGAGCGATCAAAAAGGCAGGTCGTTACAGTTGGTATCAGAGCTTTGGTTTATACAAAGCTTAGCTTATCGGGTTTAAAAACTCATTAGAGATAGGGTAGCAATACCCAAGAATGAGTGGAATTATCACCGGGATTACTCCAGAGAGAGCGTATTTTGAAAAAAAAGCATTTTGAAATTATAAATTATTTTGAAATGTAAAATATTTTAAAATTTAAATCCTTTCAAAATCCCAACCGTTCGAATCTGTTCTCTTCGATAGCTTCTTTGTTAAATTCTCCTATGATTTGAATCTTGATTCCATTTGAAATCCATCTTCGGGTTGTCGCAATTTTTGAGATTTTGAGAGAATGTAAATATTGTAAATAAAGTTAAGATGCGGAATAAAATGATTTTGTTTTAACCAAGGAGATTGTTTGACTATACCTTGAGAATTTTATTTCGGATTAATTTGAAATTGATTTCTAAAGTACTAGTAGTATATACAAATATTTTGAATAAAATTTTGAAATGATTTTATGAAAAGTTTTCAAAAAGAGAAAATATATGAATGGAGACCACTTTGGTAGCTTTGCTACATGTTTATCCAACGAAGTTTGAAGCATGATTTGATATACACATATATGTATATTTTGAATGATTGAAAGGAAATTCGGAATTGATTCTCGAGTTAGTCGTACGATAATCCAATATGTTAGGATAGTGAAATTGAACATCTTGAGATGTTTTGATAAGTAATGATTGAACTCATGATTTCCAATTATTGAATTGAAAAATATATTTTCAACTATTTGAATGATCATACCATTTGTGAACAAGATTTGGAATGATATTGAATATTCAAATTTATTATAAAATCAAACTGAATTAGTATTGAAATGAAAATTCAAGAAATCTTTGATATTGAATATATGATATGAAGATTTTGAACCTTATATATATTGAAGATTAATATAAAATGATTATTAATTCGAAAGCTATTGAATTGGAAGTTAATTGATGGAACCTTATATAATGGAATTTATATAAGAACGATATATTTGAAACATGATGCTGAAAAAAAATCTTATGTAAATTGATATTTATATAAGTGCGATATATGCGAAACGTGAAATGAAGTACTATATATATAGTATATATGTTTTCGAAATAAAGATATGGGAAGTACCTTCCATCGAAATTGTAATTCCTGAGAAAGGGATTGTGTTGGCGCTCGTCGAGAGTGTCCATCGAAAGTCGGAAATCATAGCTACGTTGGTGCTCCGTCGAGGAAGTATCCACGAATATTGAAGTCTCATTCGGTGAGATCACATTTATTATTATTATTACTTATCTGTTCTAGCGTAATTCGGGGGCGAGATGCCTACAGTTACAAGCGATTCCACTGGGATAGTGGCGTAACCGCCGCGTAACTGCGATCTAGGCGCCATAGCGTAATTCGGGGGCGCGATGCCTACAGTTACAAGCGATTTCACTGGGATAGTGACGTAACCGCCGCGTAATTGCGATCTATGGCAACAACCATGGCGAAATTCGAGGGGTGTGATACCTACGGTTACAAGCGATTCTACTGGGATAGTAGCGCAACCGTCGAGTAACCGCGATCCATGGGGGAAGTATTTTCCATATCTATTTTATATGTTTTAAGTATTTTCACTGGGAGTTGAAACATGTATATTTAGTACTTAGAGATTGTGGTCGTGCGCCTGGCCAGCGTATGCCAAACGTCTGTAAGAACGACAGTAAACTTGTTAAACTTCGAGTTATCAAGTATTTTCAAACGTTGAATAACAAACCAATAACGTGCAATTAAATTTATATAACCTCAACATAATAAACTAAGAAAGAGATTTTAAATGTTCTAAAACAAATATTTCCAGATATAAAATTCTGTTTAATATTTAAATCTTTTTCTGAAATTTCCCTTCCATTTGAATCCTTCTTCCTTCATAGACCCTCTTTGGTTAGGTTCTTTTATTCGTTCAACTTTTAACTCGAATTCTGTAACTATTCCTTATCCATAACAAGGAAAGAAGTAGAAGGAAAGTATAAATCCTCTAGCGAGTTCATATTTATTAATAGTTGATTTGAAATAAGTATTTTGAAAGTTATTATAATATATAACTTCCTTAGTATAATATTGAAATTTTGAAATGTATTTGTGAAAGATTTTTTATAGATAAACATCTGTATGTTTTGGAAATATTTTGGTATAGTATAGATTAATAGTATGTATATTGTCATATATTTATTATAGATTGAAGTTGGATTTTAATAAATAAACGAGTAGGGAAGAAATATATATTTCCCTATTAATTTTTTTTAATGATTTGAAATATATTATTTATAATATATGACTTGAAAATTTTGATATATATTTTGTTTAAATATAGAAAGATGTTTTGAGTATTTACAGACGTTAAAAATTTGCCTATCGAATACCTAGTGATTTGGGTATACGTCTGATCAACGTATGTGTTAAATCCTATAAGTTTTTGATAGATATAGAGTCACACTCTAGTCGCTTGGAAATGATTCTGGTGATGACTGCGCAGCATCATCGATATCTATTTTCGGGTTTCGAAAGTGGGATAGATATATATCGTCGATCGAGACGTCGAGTGAATACTTAAAACTATTTTGAAATATGTTTGAAAATATTTTAATTTTTGGTATATATATATATACATTTATATATATATATATATATGGATATGAAGATAGAATTGAACTATTGTTTTAAAAATATTTATTATTTAAATACTATTTCCCTGCCTCGTTCCTTTTCGAGGACGAAAAGGTTTAAGTGGGGGAGAATGTAACAACCCAGAATTTTAAATGTATTTTTATTTTAAATTTAAATTTAAATTTTATTTTATTCTTTTAGAACTTAGTTGTTTGTATTTTTATAACTATTTTGGTTTTGAATTAAAAACTAAATTTATTTTGGTTTTATATAACGAATGAATTTGATTTGATATGAATTATAATTTTCGATTTCAATCTTATTTTGTATATAAATAAAATCGAGTTGATATGAATATAATTTTTGATTTCAATCTTATTTTGTATATAAATAAAATCGAGTTTATTTAGTTGAATTTGAATTTATTTTGGAAAATTAGAACATGAAATTGCTTTATAATGAAATGTTTATCTTTAATATTTTGTTATTTTCATTTATAAGTGATTTAAATAATTTTATATTGAAAACGTCAAATTTTAGTCACTTCGTTTGAATCAGTTTTTGATGATTATTTGCGGTAGCGACAACCGATATACCTCAAATAAAAATGAAAATGTAATATAAAAATAAAAATCTGAAAAAAAATATATTTGAGATGCGTCTAACCAGACATAGCGTAGAAACCAATTTCGTCGGAAAATTTGAATGTTTATCGATCGTGCAATTTTCAGTGCAAAGTTGCGCATATCAGTTCAAATTTTAACGATTTTGTAATCTCTCCGAATCTAGTTCGGATAAACATGAAAAATATTCTATTCATTGTCAGCAATCCAACGGTGAAATTCGTTTCGCAAAATTCGGACGTTTTGATCTTCGGTTAATTGTTTTCTCGTGCCATTTTCCTTTTAAAAGGGGTCTGTAATGCCTTTTTGAACGGAGCGTCCTGACACTGCAAACTATATACCATTGTGTCCCTCTCGTCGCGCTGATTAATGCAATATATTCATTTGTCGGCTTCAGTGCTTGGTTCGCGTTGAAATTGCGAAAAGGCTTGCGCAGTTCATTTTTGAAACCAAGCCATTTGAATTCGATGTGTCCGTATTCGGATCCCGCATATTGTTCTAAACATTTTGGGTCTGCAAAACCCGTCATCCTTTTATTTTACTAAACCATTTATTTATTTTTTGTTTCCAGAAGCTTTAGAAAATGGGAACATTTACTTCTTACTTTCAAACCATGCATTTTCAAACCATGCATGCGTTATGTCATTTTCATGCGGATTAGTGCTACGTATATTTCCTATTTACCTGAACTTGAAGGTCCATTTTTTTCCTACATCATTAATACTTCACTATGTATACATGATAATAATAAAAAAAGGTTTAAATATGTTGTTTAAAACTAACAAAATAAATAAATAAATGCTTTTGAATTAGTAAATGGTGATATTTTGGAATGGAGCATGCATGCGTCAACTATGTGCATGTAACCAAAAAAAAAATGATAAAACTTTTTATACATAATGTTTGCATTCATTTCAAAGGTTGTAATTCCAGTTCATGCGTTTTTCAATTGAGAACTTCATTCTATTGTAATTTAAATTCATGCATGCATTCCTTTCCGAGTCTATTTATTTCAATGGTGGCGTTGCTTCATTTTTTCCAAGTTTATTCATTTTCAAAGCTTTTTCTTTGTCCCTTCTCTTTCCTTCTCATTCTGGAAGTGAATAGGCTTGTTTTCATTTTGAAAGAAATTGGTCTCAGCACGTTTTACTAATGTTACCCATGGCTATCTCATTATTCACTCATTTTCTTTTCTACCAGTGTCACTTCTTCTTCTTATCCAATATATGTACAAAAGTTGCACCCCTCGAACAAATGCGTCCCTCTCCTCCTTCAAAAAAAATAAAACGCAAAATGTATATACCGGCTAGTCCAACCATATACACCTCGTGTATGCAGTTTCAAATTCAAATTCAGACGCGAGAATTGGCGAGTGAGAGGATAAACGTGTTTACCCGGTTTTGTGGATGTTAACCTTGAATTTCGGCCTGATATTTTTAATCAGCTAATAGCCTAGAAATAAAGCCTCAACTCTTCCCTATTATTACTGTCTATTCTTTCAATTTAGTTTTTCCCTAAAATCTTTTGCTCCCAAATCTCAAATTTATGGCCTCCAGCCAATTTTGCACCGTTCCCTGTCCACCTTTCATACCCGATTTTACTTCAAATTTCGAAACTCTCCTTTCCCCTTCTGCCTTCTAACCATCTTCATCGGTACCCAGCCGTCGAAAATTAAAATCGTACCTTGTCATCGGTCCTCACCCACCACCTGACATCGTAGCCGCCACAACAAGCTCTGCACCGCCTTCGCCAACCACCGCCTGCGCCTTTTCACTGTCGCACCAGTCAGTAGGGTCTCCGCTCGTTTTTCATCAACTCAACGTAAGTTTCTCTTACGATTAAACTTTTTACAAGTTGCGACTTCGTCTCGCATTGAATATAATTGGTTTGAGCCTGTTTTGCTACTGTTTTCTATCATCTGGATTCGTTGTGTTTGCATATCTTTGCATTCGTGATTTCTGCTGCACTTGTTTATATTACGGAAAATGAATCAGTTGCACAAAATTTACATTTATTGACAAAGCAGCTATCAGACAAAAGAGTATAGTATTATAATTTTCAGTCTTATGGTATTATGTCAAGGATACTTCTAAGAACCTTAGAGATGGCAGTTCAATTAAAGTTTGGTATGTATATAGATAGGTTTGCTAGCTTAATTTGGATGTACAGTAGATGCCAAAACTAGAATGGAAATGAGTTTGAGAAACCACATATGCTTATAGAACTCAATAGCTGGAATATAACGAATTTAAAGTAGAATAAAATAATAATAATCTAGTTATGCAAGGTATCAGCGTCTTCTTAATAAAGATATTTTTAAATGTTGTCATGATTTGATATTTTTTTGAATTGATAGTATCAATGTTTGTTTGGGATGCTATAATGCTAACAAAAGTGTAAGGTCTCCCCAAAACAATGGGATTCCGGCTATCTGGGTTGGGTTACATCCTTAACCAGAACGGAATCAACAACAAAAGAAGAAAAAGAAAAAGAAAGGTTCAATTGAGGTTAAGTTTTCTTTTGTTTTCCCTTCTGGGTTAGTCGTTGGATGCTTGTATAGTTTGTATGCTGTTTTGCCCTTGGCCAACCTATCATGCATGTTGTACTGTTCATTGCTAAGTGGACGTGCCCATTATTTGCTCTGTCATTTAAGCCGTTTCACCAAATGATTTACATACTTTGCATACATCACTCACTATAGGAACTATCCTCTGTCATTTAAGCAATTTGCTCTGTCATTTATAGTTGGAATTAAGTTCAGGAATTTATAAGTGCACCCTATTCGACTACTGTTTGACATTACTAGGTGGTTTTTCTTATGCATTATGATAAAGAACTTTCGTTTAGCCATACATATGTGTGCCTATAAGTAAGCATGGTTTCCTGGTATTTTTTAAGTATTTGCTGTAGCACACACTTATCTATGCTTTCATTCTTGGGAATCTCGTGTGTGCTTAACTGGTCCAAACGGCTAACTTTCTGTCCGCTTGAAACCAAGTGTATATGTGTATCACTTTTTATGTTGCATCTTAAAGTAATGCTTGACCAAGTGGCTCCTTGCCTCTCCTTATACATGCGCATACATATGCTATCATGTGTCATCTTACAACCAACTCATGAAATTCTTTTATACTTATTTGTAGCCTGTCACATTATATGGTTAATGCATAGAAACATTCCAACCTTCTATGGTTTATATTTTGGCAGTGCATTGATCATTGTGATACTCGAATTATTTAATATTTGATGGGATTAAACAATTATATTTATGTGATTATCGAAGTTTGCTAACTTGAAATAAGTTTAATCCTGACTCAGGTGTTTTGTGTATTTTGCATGGAACGCTCGGGTTAGGTCCTAAGTGTTCCAGATTTAAAGATATTCAGCTCGCAAAACTGGAGAGTAACGTGAAGATGCTTATGCGCGCTTATGGCCTGACTAAAGCTGTAAACTTAAATTTTTTAATGGTTCATGTACATATTTTATTTTATTTTCCGCTGCATTCTATTTTGTAAACTCTGATTTTGTGTATAAAATTTCGATGTGAGATATACTGTTATTTTTTGTTATGTGATTCTGTGTGATTTATTCTGTTAAACTCGGTAAGCTAAATAACTATCTGTCACTTTGAACGTTCTAAGTTGGTTTAATCACCGACTTGGAGCGATCAAAAAGGCGGGTCGTTACAGTTACACCTTTACTACCGATATGAATTTGAAATTTCTATTGGCTTTTTTATTGATTGTGTAATTTTTTTCCATACATATTGTATTTTTTGTTAAATTAACGGTGATGTCATAGCGAAGTTGGGGTACATTTGCATTTTCAAGAATACATTATTATCACTCATGTTTTTGGAGGGATTCCATGTAAACATCAATATAATTTTTAATAACCATGTTACCAATTAACATCCTTAAATTGCCTCCACACATTATGTTTTTCATTATTATTTTTGTAGTAAGGTAATGAAGAACATTATGAATATAATACATGCAAAAAGCATGAAAGAATTCACACAAAGAAATTATGTAGAACATGAAAAAGTACTCAAAAATGATGTATTATCAAATTTTTATATTTATATGCTAAGTGTTAGGTTTTCTCCTATCGTAAAGTAGCTTTAATCTTCTTTTCCTTCTATTTCTATATAGCTATTGCTCAATATTTGCATCACTAATTTTTTTGTGTCAGCATCACTCTTTTTTCCCCATTTGCATTGTTACTCTTTGAATCTTGAAGTGTTGTTGAAAACTAAGATAGTTACGAAACTCTTAATGGAATACGTTTTTATTTTTATTTTTTAGAGATGACCTAAAGATTGAAAATTGTGATTTGTTAAATCATTATGGTTGACGTTTAATGTGTAATATTAGATATTGTATGAACATCATGTTTCCTCAAATACACATTACATCATTGGTAAGTAACGGTAGGTTTTCTAAAACATTTGATAAACACATTTCTTGTTTTGTGCTTTGCAGGAATAAAAGGTGGGATTACTATGGCTAACACATTTACATATATATTCCAAATATGTACAATAACATACTGATATAACTATTTGCGTTCAGTTCTTATTCCTCCATGCAATGATTCTGCAACCAAATTGATTGTGTATTATTCCAAAAGTAACTCTTTCGTTCTGTTAACTGATAAAATATGTTGTTACATCTTTGTACATTGTAAAGGACATAAGCTAAAATCCTCTCATTATACACCACACACAAGATTGTGTTAAATTTGCAAAACACAAATACACATTACAATAAACTTCAAAATACTTTAGCAATGTTTTAAGTGTTGATTTGGCATATAACACAATTACAAATATGCTTAATGCAATAATTATTAAGAGACATAGTTACATTCTAACAACAATGTCTACATCCTTCATTGATTTAACTAATTAAATTAATTAACTCAAATAAATATTTTACACTACAAATATTGATGCACCATCAATATTTGTTTTTATAATAAAAAAGTCGAATTAAAACACCAATGTTGTTATTAACAATATTATCATAATAAAAGCCACAAATTTATTTGTTGTGATGAGAAATAATTCTTATAATCTATAACAACCCGTCTTTTTGCCGTTTTGAGCCGGTAATTAAACCAACTCAAAACGTTTATAAAGATGGATTGTTAGAGGTACTTACACATTGGAATAGAACAAAATGAAATTTTATTAATATCACAATAATATTACATCAGAGATGCTAGAGTTACCAAAGTACAACATATACATAGCGGTTGTTAGACCAAAAAGTGGTTCTAACACCCAAATTGACTGAAATCGAAATAAAATAAGATCAAAAGTAAAATGGAGACACAGAATTTATAGTGGTTCGGCGTTGAAAAGCCTACGTCCACTTTATAATCACTATTCTTGATAATAATTTTGCAATTACAATGAGATACTCACTCAATTTCACTCACAATTCATGTACATTCATTCAATTATCTCAAAACAAATGTTGAATGACGATTTGGATTATCTGGGAATGCTGGGATTCGGTTTTTTGAAAGTGTTTGAGCTCTCAAAGTGCCAAAAAGAAGATCCCTTTTTCTGTCTCTTGACGGGGTATTTATAGGTGGAAATTCACTCAGAATTCGATCAGGGTCGGAGCCACGTGTCTTCCATCCCATCGTCCTCGGGCTCGGATGGATTCCAGTACTGACAGCGCATCAGTGTAGTAGTCACTGTGGGTAGGAAATGGTCATAACCGCTCCGAATATTCAGGTGATCGTGGGGGGAAGTGACATGGGATGTGGGTTCGGTTCGGAGGAGCGAGCAGAAGGGGTTCGGATCGGGGCATCCGATCCGACCCGACCTGAGGTGAAACCGAGTCCTCATCCATTTTGCTCTGATCCGTTCCGAACTGGTAGTAGCTCTCCGATCCGACTGGCACCAGCTTTCCGATCCGAATGGCAGCAGCTCTCTGATCCGAATGGCAGCAGCTCTCCGATCCGACCCGATGCTTTCTTAGAAGAAAAGTTCTTCAACGCTTGACATCTCGACTTTGTGTTGCCTAGTTCACAAAGTAGGCTAACACTTTTCCCCCTCAAAGGATGCTTCTGTTGGAAACGGAGCATGCTTTGATTGTCATTGCACAGCGCCTTCCAAGTAATCTTCCTTCTGATTTTCCTTGTGCTTTCATCTTCCTCTTCGAATTTTAGTTTAATTCAAATGCCAAGTTGACATACGAAACTCTGTTCGGTTCGGGCTCCGACCTGAATGGATCCTCTTCTTTTTCTATTTCGCATTGGACTAGTGGGCCAAGCTCTGCTGCTGGGCTTTCGAGCCAGTCCGAGCGGGGATACGAATAGCCACCATGTATTTATATAAATCCAGCCTTCATCTTCCTCTCACTTTCTTTTTCTTTCATTGTTTTATAAGCTTCACTCCGAAACCCTAGGTCTCAAAAAAGGAAAACTCTTACAATTCTCGTGCTAATCTCTAAATTAAGCACCTTGGTAGGTTTAAATCCTTGATTAATTTCATGATTATTGGGTTTAATTGAAATTTATGGTCAATCCGACCGATTTGGGTGCGGCTTCAATGCTACAGCATCCTCTTCCTTCGCTATCGTCATTGGTGGCTCCGTTGCCACTTCGAGGCGTTGGAAGAGGGAGTCGTAGCTTTTTCGATCATAACTGGGGTTTTAGAGACGAGATTGGGTTTAAAATTAAAGAAGAGGAAGAAGAAGGAGATTACAAGGGGTTGGTTCAGGTGATGGAGTATGGAAAATGGAGGAAAAGAAAAAGAAGAGAGATCCAGAAGGCCGGATCGGGTCGGGGCAAACAGTTGAAGAGGGAAATAGAGTTCACCTAACCGGATCGGGTCGGGGCAAACAGTTGAAGAGGGAAATAGAGTTCACCTAACCGGATCGGGTTGGACTGTAAAATAAAGGAGGAGAGAGGCATGACTGCCTAATCCGATCCGAACTGTTCGGGGAATCCACTTCCGAACCGATCCGACTTTGATTCCTGGGCTTCAATGTTTGTCCGAGTCCAAGGCAGGGCTACGCCCCCGAGCCGATCCCAATGAATGCACCCGAACCGAACCGAAGAGCAGTCTAACTTAATGCATAAAAACTTGTTTAACTGGCCCAATCAACTCTTGGCATAATCTTCAACTTAATGGACAGTTAGGATAGAGCCCTGCGAACATAAATGGACATCAAGAACTGCCTTGATCCTTATTACTTTGCCAAGGTTTTGCCTCGCACTTTCAAACATTAACTTTACACTTTCTGCATACACTGCTCACACTTTAGTTTGTACACATGCACGGGGGGATACGGGCTAATTTACTCTAACTTGTGCTATTGCTTCTTCAATAGTTTTGTGACCATGACATCCAGACGCTCCTCTAGACTAGCAGAGAAGAAGGAGGTCCCAGAGACATCCAACAAAATTACTCTTGAGGACATATCTTCTTCCTCGGCTCCAGAATGGGATGACGAGGGCTCAGACTACGAGGTTGAAACTCGCGAAAGCGACAATGTGTCTTCGGAGGGTGGAGTTTCCCTAGGTTGTGAAGAGGAAGGAGGGATTGGCGATGACCGAGCTCCTGATGAATTTGAGTTTGCCATCATATTGGAATCACCTCAAGATTCCGTTGAATCGACGATCGACAATGACAGACTTATCCGAATACGACTAAAGTACGGGATACCCAATTGGGATACCTTGTTGCCATCCAAATTTGACCGTCCCCACAACCCTCCAGAGGGGTATATGGCAATCACTCGGTTGATGTGCATGGTCGGGGCTATCCCTCCATTTTCTCCTTTCATTGTCGATTTTCTAAGACAAATGCGGATTGCCCCCATGCAGCTGCATCCCAATTCCTATGCTTACTTGTACACCTTATATGTAGCGTACCGTGAGATCTTAGGAATAGAGCTCACTTTTGACGACGTTCACTTCTTCTATAACTTCAAGCACCGGACTCGAGAAACCCCTTCTTTCTGTTACTTCGAGTCTGTCCCTAAGAGGAAAATAATTCCAGCACCATTCAGTAGTAAAGATGGGGACTCCAGGCTGGAATGGTTTTATGTAAAGCAACAACCAGGGTGTGCTAGGAGGTGGACGAAATCAAGTAAAGCACTGGTTTTCTAAATCTTGACTCTGTACATTCAAACCACCGCATTAATTCGTTTTTCTTTTTGTTTGCAGTTGATAACGCAAAACAAATATCGGACCATGTATTCTTTGATCGGATGCACCTGCTCCTTAATGGTGATCAGAAGTTTTTAACTATTGATGAAGTCCTTAAAGACGAATATCTTCATCTTCATGGGTTGCTGTCCATTACCCGTAGCATCGGTCACGGGACGGGTCCATATGTATATATTCCGCCAGTGGACGTAATCCCAGAAACGGGTGAAGGTTCGAGAGCTCCTACAGTGCCTCTTCAGGCTTCACCCTCTCCATCCTCTACTCAAGATGATGAATTGGCTAACATGGCTGAAAAGCATCGCGAAGGGTATACTGTTCCCGAGGATGCCATTTCTCCGGAAAGGTCAACGTCTTCCAAAGAGTCGCCGATTGATGCTTCTGAGGGAGATGTCCCTAGCACCGATGACCCACTATTTCAGGGTTTGGGGGATCTCCCCTTACCTGAAACTATTTACACTTCAGAGGATTTTGGGAAGAATCCTTTAGTTTTCACTTCTTCCGAAGAAACCACTCCTGCTAAGGCCAAAGAGCCCGCTCGTACTAGTCTAGCTTCGGACTCGGGTTTGTCGGGGGGAAAACACCACTTAGGACGCGCTTAACACAATAGCACCACAACTCACAGCATCTTTCTCTTTATGAAAATATTGATCATGAATTTCATTTGTCTTGTTGTGCAGGCACGATGTCCCGATCCTATTATGACATCAGGAAACTCCGCCGCAGCATGTCTAATCCGCCCTATGATACTGAGCCTGATCACCGTGAAGATCGCAGTAGGGAGGATAGATGGCCCTATGATCCTTATCGTTCACGAACCTCGCGTTCTCGCTCTCCTTTCCGGACAGACCCAGAGCGTTATAAAGGTTACCAAGGTCGTCGAGAAGAGGACAGGCCGCAACCAAAAGACTCAACCTCTTCTCAAGAAAAGTGCGGTAGGGAGAGGAGTCCGCCAAAAGATACTGAATCACGAAGCAAGCGTAAGGTCCCCGCTAAACGGCCTAGAACGGATAAAGAGGCCATTGAACCCTCCACGCACAGGGATATTGAGCTGACAATCTCCGCCCCTCCACCGCTAGATGCTGAAACTGCATTTAAGCGGACGTATCTGGAGGAGCAATTTCCTGAACATTACTTCAAAAACTTGACTTTTTTACCTGCTCTTGAGCCTATTTCTTCAAGGTGGGCAGATGAGGCCAAAGCAAAGATAGATGCGGTCGAAAAACAGTATTCAGAAATGTTCAAGTATTCGCGCAGCCTTTCCAGAATCATCCGCACTTTAATCACGAATGCTGACTCGATGCAAAAAACCGCAGAAGACGATGCAAAGGCCTTAAAGAATCTGGGAAAAGACTTGGAGGATACACAGGCCCAGCTTGCTGTTGCTCAACGGGATGCTACTAGCTTCAAACAATAATTTGAAGATCTGCAAAAACGCTACCATGATTTGCTTGAGTCCCAAACCCAAGAGCGTTCGGAATTGAAGAAATACGCCGAAGATGCCAAGTCAGATGCTGCCAAAATGCGACTCGCTTATGCTAACCTTGAACGGGAGAAGGCCGAGTTAGCGAGGAAGAATGCTGAATTGGAAAAGAAAAACGCTGACTTGGCTTCTAAGCTAGCGGAGGCGGAGAACAGGGTTGCCCTAGCGGAGGGTAACGTCGAATGGGCTATCAAGTCCGCTGAAGAGGCCCGCAAACAACTGTCGGAGGCTGAGGGAGAGGTACAGGGTTTCGGCGAATTAATGATTGAATTCTTTGCGCATATCATCCGCCGCCGGAACATTTCTTGGATTGAAGATTATCCATCTACCCTAGTCCAAGTATGGAGTCAGATCGTTGAATGGGAGAAAGAGGAGCTCAAGGTTGATTCCATTGACGAGGACAAGCTAATGGAGAAATATTTACGTGATGATGAACCAGAACGCCTAGCCGAAGGACGCCGCCTCATTGCTGCTGTTATGGACGAAGAGAGGCAGAAGGCTAAGCAAAAGAACATTCCTGAAGCTGGTTCTTCCTCTACTGCCTCTGAAACTTCTGAAGTTGAGGGATATGATCCTGAAAACCCAGGGATCCCTCGGACAACTCTTTTATCCCCCATACCCGAAACGGCATCGGAGACGGCAGTCACTCCAGCCGAGAAGTCTTCGGAAGGTATCTCTACATTTTCACCTCAATTCGTCAAAGCTATCTCTACCTTTTGTCACGTAATTGAGCAATCGATGAAGAACCCATTATTTTCTCCTGAGTTGATAACTGTTGCTTCTCACTCTGTAGGTATTGAATCGTCCGAAAAGACAGATGTGTCCCAGGGAACCGCCTCTGGAGCAGAGCCTATGGAAAGGGCAAAAGGAGGAAAAGACAAGGCTGCCCCCATAGATTCGGGAGAAGGAAATGAACCGTCTAAGGCTGACACTCCTCATGAGGACGAAATGATAGATGCCTTAAAAGATGATGGCGGCAACGGGGGACATGAGGAAGACCCTGAGGTGGCTATAGTCGGGGAGTCGAAGAGCGCCGATGATGTTACCTTAGCTGCACTGAAAGCTGACCAAGATAAACGCCTGCAACTTAAATCTGAAGACTTAGACCCTGAAAGCCTTAAGCCCCTCGCAGTAGTGGATGCGGGATCAAGGTTAGTTGTTAAGCTTTCGACTAGATCCATTACAGAGGAACTTGCTAAAAAGTCTTCTCTTGATTCCAGCGCTCCGCCTTCCGGGAAGAAGTCAACTGATTCCAGCACTTCAGCTTCAGGGAAAAAAAAGTCAAAGCGCATCTTGACGGAGGCCAAAAAAGAGGCGAGGGATGCGGAGAAGGCTGCTAAGAAGTCCAAGCCTCCTTCGAAGTCTAAATGATGGAATGTCTTGCGTTATTTTAGCATTTGATTGACCCATAATTGTTATCGCAAGAGTGGCCCATGCACCTTCTTTTTGCCTGTTTTCCTGTACAAATTCGTTCATTTGTGAATAAAAAATAATTCATTTTCTGCAATGTCTGTTAGTTATCAGTTTTGCACTTATGTATGAATGCATGTCCCACTATAAGTGTGTAATGAAGTTATGGTGGGGGGAAATATGTGTGTACATATATGCCCCCAGTCAATCTTGAAAAGCTATTCAAGATTTAGTCAAGTAGTCTGAGTGTCCCCGATTCTCTGACGGGGTTACATTCTCTATGTCGTTAATGCCTGTCGTTTTTTCTGGCATTTTTTATACTCTCCTGTCTTATACTCAGGTTAGAGTTCTTACTGAGGCGGTCTCTTGTCTGGGTGCACCTTCACGCCTCAGAGGACATCGTCTTCCCGTCCTTTATACTCTCTCTCAATTCTCGAGAGTTAGAGTTAAGAATGTCGTCTTCCCATTCTTTTATGTCTTATCGCACAAACAGTCGTTGTGCTTTTTCCTGCGTATAAACTGTTTTCAACCTTTCAGGTTTTAAATCATCTTATATTCCATAATCGCAACAGAATAGTAGGTGAAGGTATATATAATGCAGGAAAGTAAATGACACACGATATTTTTATAGTGGTTCGGCTAAGTCGTAGCCTACATCCACTTTATAGTTCTTTTTTCATATCATCGGACTTTTCTAAGGCAAGTCGTGCCTTTTTACAGAGTTCACAAGAAAGACAGCAAAGAGTACAACATTTCTAATTCAAATATCGCATCAAGTGTTGGGCATTCCATGCCCTAGGTACCTCTTCGCCATCTACGGTCGTTAACTTGAAGGTTCCTGTTTCAAGTTTCCGT
The DNA here is from genome assembly GCA_030737875.1 of Allium sativum. Classification (NCBI taxonomy): domain Eukaryota; kingdom Viridiplantae; phylum Streptophyta; class Magnoliopsida; order Asparagales; family Amaryllidaceae; genus Allium; species Allium sativum. Next base: position 80,009,489 of record CM060927.1, on the reverse strand, counting down.
TGGATGACAAAGGGTCCTTCCCACTTTGGACCGAGGTGAGGAAGGGATGGAAAGACTCTCTTTAGCACCAAATCTCCCGGTTCAAAAGTCCTAAGTCGAACTTTTTTGTCATAATAGCGTGCCATCTGACGTCGATGTCTTGATGCACACAAGTCTGCTTCGTCCCTTTTTTCTTCGATTTCATCAAGAGACTTGAGTAAGAGTGCCCGATTCGTCATCGGGTCATAACATGTTACCCTGTGGGAGGGAACTTCAAGCTCTACTGGAATTACTGCTTCTGAGCCAAATGAGAGAGAGAAAGGGGTATGACCAGTAGCTGTCTTAAACGTTGTCCGATATGCCCACAAAGCTAAGGGCAATTTGTCAACCCATTTTGCCTTTGCGCGTTCTAACCGTTTCTTGAGGATGGATTTTATGACTTTGTTTATTGCTTCTACTTGCCCATTCGACTGCGGATAAGCGACCGCAGTGTACCGTTTGTCGATCTTATATTTCTGGCAGAAATTTCTGAATTCGGCACCATCGAACTGGGTTCCGTTATCAGTTATAATGGTCCTTGGGATCCCGAATCGGCATATAATATTTCTAACCACGAAACTTATCACCTTTCTCGCCGTGATTTTGGTTAGGGGCTCAGCTTCAACCCACTTCGTAAAATAGTCCACAGCGACTATTGCATATTTCGCTCCTCCTTTAGCAACACATGGCGAAAGGCCAAGGACTCACCATCGATTTGAGTTGGGTCGGCGGTGCTCTGGGGATTTTGGCGAATCTCTGGCACCTGTCGCAGCGTCGTGAATAATCAGCTGCATCTTTATTAATTGTGGGCCAGAAGTATCCATACCGCAATATCTTTTTCGCTAAAGTCTGACCTCCTGTATGATCTCCACACTCACCTTCGTGTACTTCTCGTAGTACACGTTTGATGTCGTTTTGTGCTATACATCGTAACAGGGGCATAGAAAATCCTTGTCTATAAAGAATATCATCTTGAAGGATGTATCTGGTGGCCTTGCGAACTATAGCCCGTCTCTCACTCTTCTTTGATGGGAGTATCCCAATCTTAAGGAAATTCTTAATTGGGGTCATCCACGATTCCTTCTCCGGTTCTGCTTTGAGAGCGAATTCAATTTCTATCGACTCAAAACTTGGCGATTCCAATGTTTCGATTGGAATTATTTCGGTTTCTTTCGGGTTGTCGGAACTATCTAGCTTTGCTAGCCTGTCTGCCTTCTGGTTTTCGGCTCTTGGGATATGCGTTATGTTGTACCACTCCAGATTGCTCAACAGCTTTTCCAATTTCCCGAGGTAGGCGATAAGTCGAGGTCCCCGAGCCACAAACTCCTTTCGCACTTGGCAAACAACTATTTTGGAGTCGCAGAATATGTCCAATGTCTTTACTCCGAGGTCTTTAGCAAGCTTCAGCCCGGCAATCAGGGCTTCATATTCAGAGTCATTATTAGTCGCTGAAAATTCTAATCGTAGAGTGTAATATAACGACCGTCCCTCAGGAGTAACTAAGACAATTCCAGCTCCGGACCTTCGGTCGTTCTTGGCTCTGTCTGTGTACAGCTTCCATAGATCTAATTTTAACTCGTCTTCTGACTTGACCACTCTATCATCGATCACTTCCTCCTCTGGGATTGTGAATTCTGCTATAAAGTCAGCCAGGACTTGCCCCCTGATCGACCTCCGCGACTGAAAATTTAAATCAAACTGACTTAATTCAATATTCCATTTGATCAAACGCCCCGATGCTTCGGGTCTCTGCAACACCTGCCTCAGAGGCTGGTCAGTGTATATGGTTATTGGTTGAGCTTGGAAATAGTGACGAAGTTTTTGGGAGGCGATTAGGAGGCTGTAAGCGAGCTTCTCAATCCTTGGGTAGTTGCATTCTGCCGCTGCCAATTTCTTGCTTACATAATATACTGGCCTTTGCACTTTGTCTTCTTCTCGGACCAAGGCTGTGCTAACAGCGTGAGCCGAAACCGCTAAGTAAACAAATAACTCTTCATGATCCACTGGCTTTGACAAAATCGGTGGTTTTTCTAGCAATTCCAATAAATTTCGAAAGGCCTTAACATAGTCCGGAGTCCATTCGAAGTTCTTCTTTCCCCTTTTAATCAAGTCAAAAAATGGGACGCATTTGTCCGTTGCTTTGGAGATAAATCTACTCAACGCGGCCACTTTCCCTGCAAGACTTTGGACATCTTTGATTCTCCTTGGTTCTTCAATGTTTCTAATCGCTGCTATTTGGCTGGGATTGATTTCAATCCCTCGAGAGCTCACAATGAAGCCGATAAACTTTCCCTATGCCACTCCAAATGAACATTTCAAAGGATTCAACTTCATTCGATACTTTCGCAGGATACCGAACATTTCTGCCAAGTCTTGTGTATGGCTGGAGGACTGTTTCGATTTGACAAGCATATCATCCACATAAACTTCCATAGTCTTCCCTATTTGGTTATAAATCATCCTGTTCACCAAGCGCTGATAAGTGGCTCCAGCGTTTTTCAATCCAAACGGCATGACCACATAACAATATAACCCCAAATTTGTAATGAAGCTCGTGTGTTCTTGATCTGGCACGTGCATAGGAATTTGGTTGTACCCGGAATATGCGTCCATGAAAGAAAGGAGTTCGTGTCCCGCTGTCGAATCTACAAGCTGGTCAATTCTGGGGAGTGGGAAGCTATCTTTCGGACAAGCTTTGTTCAAATCTGAAAAATCAATGCAAGTCTGCCACTTTCCGTTCGGCTTCTTTACTAAGACGGGATTCGATATCCAGTCGGGATATGTCGAATCTCTAATAAACCCGTTCTGTTTCAGCTTCTCCACTTCTTCTTTCAGAGCTGCCGACCTCTCTGGGCCCAGCACACGTCTCTTTTGCTTTACAGGCGGGTGTTTCGGGTTTATATTTAGTGAATGGCTCATGACAGATGGCGATATCCCACACATGTCGGCGTGGGTCCAGGCAAACACTTCCAGGTTAGCCTTCAGGAAGTCAGTTAGTTCTTTTGCTCGATGTGGATCTAACTGGGATCCAATCTTCAAAACTCTTGTTGGATCAGCTTCGTCAATGGGTATGTCCACTGTCGCTTCGTTAGGAGTCGCATTTCTAGCCTCTAGTTCCTCATCTTTTCTGGGATCCAAGTCTTCAGGCGTTCCTTTTGGCAACTCCTTCGAGGCCGATCCCTCTAATTGCTACGCCGAGCCCTCCTTTGGAGGAGGCGAGGCACCTTTACTCTCGATGTTGAGTCCCTTCATCAACATCTTTAATTCGACAACATAGCAAGCCCGTCCGGAGACTTGATCTCCTCTCACTACTCCTGTTTCAGCTTCAGTTGGGAACTTAAGCAATAAACACCAAGGGGCGATGCAAGCCCTGAACTCTGCAAGGGCAGGCCTTCCCAAAAATGCGTTGTAAGGCGAATCTACGTCCAACACTACGAAATGAAGCATCCGTACTCTTCGGCGTTCCCCTTGCCCCAATGTTACGGGCAATTCTATTTACCCCATTGGAGCTGTCGATGCTCCGTTGAAGCCTCGGATCCAACCTTCGCATGGCTTCAAATCTTCAGACTCAAGCTTCATCTGATCGAATGATTTTTTAAATAAAATATTAACAGAGCTTCTGTTGTCTACTAGCACCTTATGAACCAATGTCGGTCCAATGGTGGTGGTAATGACCAACGGATCGTCGGTGGGTGACTGGATTCCGGTATTGTCTCTGCTACGGAATACCACGTCATCTAACATTGTCCTCTGCTGTTTCACAGGGGCGACATCTTCCAAATCATCACATTCATCCACATCTACGTGCTTAGCTGCATTAACGTATTGATCCATTGCTCTAAAACTGTGGATCGCTGGGTGGGGTCCACCTACTATGGTGTTAATAACAGTTCCCTTGCCTTTCTGTTGCGCTGTAGGCTTGGGAGCAGATTGATTCTGGTTTGGAGCTTGTTCTCCTTGCCCCCTGTCTCTTGGCGTAGCCTTATATTCATCCAATTTTCCTTCGCGCAGCAACTTCTCAATCAAATCTCTCAAATGTCGACATTCATTTGTTGAATGCCCATGAGTTCCATGAAACAGACAAAACTTTCCAGTTGTGATTTCTTTCTCCGTTGAGTCTCGAGGTGGCGGTCTTTTATATTGCAAAACATTTTATGTATCCAAGTAAATGTTCTCCAGAGTGTCGTTCAACGGTGTATAATTCTCATAAGTCTGGAACCGGGGTCTTTTGTTAGGATCACTTCCTCTATTCCTATTTTTTCTGTTACCATTCGCGTTACGGTTGTTGTTGTTGCCCCCGTTTCCATTATTGTCGTTTCCACTCTTGTTTCCCACATTCACCTCAACTTTTCCTGAACTTTCTCCAGACTGCTTCACGGCGACGTTACTCTGAACAGTTTCTTTTAAAGCCGCTCCAGACTTTCTCTTTCAGTTTGACCTTGCCTCCTCTCGTCTTAAGTGAATATCGGCCTTTTCATAGAATAACTCTCTCGTGGGTGGTGGCTTCCCAGAAAGATAATCTCCAAACTCGGAGTCAGGATCGACTCCTTCCATCAAAGCCATCAAGATGGTGGGCTCGTGCGGGTCACTGACTTCTGTCACAGCTAAGTTGAAACGGTCGAGATATGACTTCAAAGACTCACCCGGCGCTTGCTTAATTCTTGATAATTCGATAACATTTTTAGACTTTCGGGTATGGAGCCGGAACTGATTCATAAAACGTTCGCTTAATTCCCTAAAATTCGATATCGACCGAGGAGGGAGTCGGGTAAACCATAACAGTGCCACGTCTTCTAAATAGATCGGGAAGGCTTTACACTTCACTGCGTCAGGGGCAGCAGCAGCATTCATGAGCCATGCGTATCGCATCAAATGTTGTCCCGGATCGGTTCTCCCATTGTACTTGTCCATCTGTGGCAGGTTAAAACGTCGGGGAAACTGAAAGTTGAGGATGTCATCAGTAAAAGGAGTATGGCTTCGCTCAATGCCATAATCTTCATTGGTGTAGTTCCGACTTTCAGACATAATCTGGCGTACCATAGTCCATACGTCAGCATTGGTCAGGGGCCGTTCAGGCTCCCTGGCTCTGATACCCGGGTTCCTTCTAGGCTCTTCATCAGGGGACGCCCTCCTTCTGATGTTCGGGTTTCCTCTGGGTTCCTGTTCAGGGGACGCCCTCCTTCTTCGAGCCGCTTCTGCTCTGCTTTGTTCCCTACGCTCCCGGTCGATCTCGGGAGGAAGGGGCTGGAGCATTTGTCCCTGAGTGGGATTGGTGATGTTAGGGTCTCTGGGTAATACGTGGGATCCCCGCATTGGTAACAACATAGGGTCTCTTAAGCTCGGATCATTGGGTCCTATGTGACGGCAAGGAATTTCGCTCGGTCCGAACCAGTCGCTAAACCGATTCAGGCCGTTCGAAACGCCCTATCGTTTGAGAACAGGACAAAACAGAACGCATACAGAAGAACATTTCATTGTATATTACAACAATGCATCAGATTACAAGAATATACAGAGTAAAAAGAATATTACACAGAAATATCAGAGATTTAAATTACATTTAAATACATAGCAGCGGAAAGTAATACAATACACAACTAGAAGAGATATACGGATACAAAGCTTTCCGGATATCATTCCAGCTGTAAACCAGGATCCTGTGAATATAAATCTGCAAAACCAAAACTACTAGCTGCCCGTGTCAAAATAGGGGCACCCAGAGTTTAGGTTAAAACAATAAACTCCAGGTCAGTCATGTGACTGGTGTGAGAACTAAAAACAGTTATTAATCTTTATTTTCAAAGTTAGGTAAATCAAGGGACCACGCCGTATAACACGGAACGGGTTTCCTCCCAAGAATACCAGTGCATAAAACAGACAGCGCAATGCTAAATAAAGGAAAATGAAGCTGTTATAAGACCCAGGTCCCATCACACAATGCAACGCAGCCGAGGATAGGGTTTTTCCTTATAACAGCCAAAGAATGCTTGATACGTTTTAAAACAAATCTTTTGATACTATAATAAGTGCATAGTGTATAAAACAACTTCAAATCATAAGTATCAATCATAGGCGGCATGAATGGCCCATAACACTATGTCGCCATATATAAGTTTACAATCAAAACCGCAAAACGACGTATTGGAAGTTGGGTTATCATTTATGGTATGAACCGAGGCAAGGGGCAAGATCCTCTACCGATTCGTGACTCTCTAGCCCGAGCCACAGGGTCAGAGCGCATCGACCCTTTAGATCGTCAGGGCCGGTCCACCGATGTGGATTATTATGCCTGAACACTACGTTTCCCCGCCCTTTGGGGCGTAAATCTGGCCCGTCAGCCGACCAGAAGCATCGGCCGAAACCGATATCACGAGGCGCCTCGCTTTTCAGCAAGTAATAATAAGTAACATCCACATGAGTCAAACTCGTCAGCCAGTTCAAGCACTGACGCCACTCATAACTAGAAAGAAACGCATGCCCTCCCTGAGGTCCGTCTCCCGTTTTTGATTCATACCGGGTGTGATACTCGCGAATCAACGTTACACAAAGCTACGCCACAAAGGCCGTGCTTCGATCATCAACCACAAGACTTTGCTTTTCAACATAAGCCTTGATCATTTGCATCTTAGCATGCCACACAGGCAATTCACTCCATGCGATTGATATCCATCAATATATAACCCCTGAGCTCGTACGTCTCAGAGAAGAGCGTTAAGCAAGAGAATAAATTCTCCGCCGCCAAACAGATATATATTTAATAGAGATCAATCACACGGACTAAAATCCAATGTCAGACACACAGTCCATTTACAAGTCCGTTCTGGGTCCGAACGAAACCGGAGGCACCTAGTACCCCGCATATCCATCGATCTCCAAGTACGTCTGGACGATCACTAACTGTTTCCATCTTCTTGGGTGTACAGCCCAATCAAGATCATCAGTTATCACCCAAACGACGTGAAGACCTCCGGTCTTCGACCATCGTCTTCATTTTCGACTTATCGTCGTATCAGTTATCCAGAATGGGATAAACCCGGTCTTTCCGAATAACTCGCGTATATTTAAATAAGTGTTACACAAACACAACATACGCCTCATTCCAATTCATTAGTCACTAACCGTAAATTAATCAAGAGAATAATTCCCCAAATATTAACCCCGAAGGCCGAAACCAACATCAGATCAATATCCAGAAAACCATTCTGCTTGGCTAACCGACAGTTAATTTCTAATTTCACATTCATAGGGAAAGGTTCCCATTAATTTTATCAAAGATAAATTCTTTAATTTATTCTTTAATCTACTTTTGAATATCAATTCAAACTAGTCGGGATTAACGAAACTTACCGAAGTAATCATTTGTTTTAATTTCCCAATCCCAACCTATTTATCCCATGAAGTAAAACTGGTAATACTTCATATCTAACACCACAGTGTTATCGGTAAATTCAATTACCATTTCACGTTCAAATCTAATTAAAGATTTAACTATCGCTTGGAGTAAAACTGGTGATACTCCATTCTCGATTATTTCAATCTAGTTAAAGATTCATTAAAACTCCACTTAGTTTTAATCGTTAACTGGGTTAAAGAATCAGTGTCATTTAAAACACGGTTCACGATAAACCCAAAATCACATTCATTAATTATCGGGCTAAAGAACGAGTGTTATTTAAAACACTGTCCACGATAAACCCAAAAATCAATATCGATTCAATTCCAATTAAATATCGTTTAATTGGTACACTTCATTAAATCTAAATAAAAAGATTTAATCATTTCTCAACTGGGTTCAAGAACAGTGTTAGTGAAGACACCATTCACGACAAACCCAAATCACATTCGATATTCAATACAAGGCTCTGAATAGAAAATATATCGGCCTATATTCAATATCAAATTCTACGATTAACAAATGTCGTATTGGAAATAACGATATAAATATATATCTTTCAAATTTCCATAACAACACCTGTATAATCACGAATTCCAACATCGAAATATTCCGAAGACAATTTCGATTCAAATCCACTCCAATGCAATCATTGGAAATTTTGGTTATTTTCAAAACCCTTTTCGAATTCAATTTATTTATTTAAAAATAAATAGAATTATAATTCTAGTTCAAAACTGGTTCATTTCGATAAAAATCTATTTTTATCTTTTCAAATATGGAGTTTTTCATCCCAATTCTTTCTAAATCATTTCTTATGATTTTACACAAATTATTACTATTTTTAATAATTTTATCAAGGCCCGTACAGTCGATTTCCATCAATGGCCATCGAACTGCACTTACAGCGACCTTTTTCGGATTTGATTTGGACGTATCTCCAAATCCAACCGTTAGATTTCAAATTTCTAATATTCGTTAGAAAGCTCTTTTCGATACGAACCCAACGGTTCCGGTTTTAGGAGAATCCGACGGTTGGATCTTCCGTAATGTCCGTTTGAAATAAATGGTCGAAATTCGCGAACTGCCGCGGCGCGGCGCCTTCTATTCAGGCCATTATATTATATATATAATATATATAATATATATTTCGTCGATTTCTATTTAAAACGAATTATATAAATAGTTTTGAATTCGTTTCAAAAGCAATTTCAACTTCCTTTTCAATTCAAATCAAAATTGAATTCTTCTTTATAAATTCGTTTCAAAATTCATTTCCATTCAAATTTCAATTCAATTCATTTCGAAATCGTTTTCAATTCAATTCATTTCGAAATCGTTTTCAATTCAATTCATTTCGAAATCGTTTTCAATTCAATTCATTTCGAAATCGTTTTCAATCGATATGAATATCGTTCACGTCAAAATGACGTCAATCTAATCAACACGGCTTCATATATTCCTTTATTTTCAAATATTCTATTTCAAATACTTCTTTTTCAAATATTTCTTTTTCAAATATTTCTTTTTCAAAACTGGAATGAGGCCCAATCAATTACCATATAAAATTAATTATATGGATTTTCATACAACACATGTATATAATAGCATTGAAAATAATCAACCATCAACCAAAGTGCACTACACTGTATAAGCATCAAATATAGATATTCAACGCTTATAACAGCCTGTCAATCAATCGATCGACATATTTAATCAATCAGGATGAGTGAACTTCAAATTTCATCCCAACACCCGTGTGGGGTTTCAAACAATCAAACACAGATTTTATTTGTGCAATTGGGCGATGTGTAAAATTTATCGACTCAATCAATGTCCTTCAAATAGGTGTACATAAACAAACCGTCCGGTTCGTAAATGAATATTTATTTATTCACATTCACGTCGAAAATTATATTTTAACGATAAAACATTTTATTTCAACACCTGAATTTCTATTCAGTTCATTTCTTCAATAAAATGATATTTTATTTTTCTAACATATTTTAGAAAATTTCGGCGGCATAACGGCACGATACTAGAAACGGGACGAGGCCTAGCCTTATCCCCGGTCTAGTGAAGGCCCACGCCATTCACACATCAATCAAATCAATTTCATCTCACCAAACAATTCAATTCAAACAAATAATTCAACTAATCTATGCAACCAAACAAACAAGTCCATGGTCTGTGGACGATTGTGTCGGGTGCTACTAAGCACCGTCTGCATCCTAGTATATATATATAATTAGAAAAGAAATTGAAAGGTGAGAAATTCTCACTTATAGCTATCCTAGCTCCACGGCACTTCATTGATAGAAATCTTCATCGCTATCGCATCTTCGTCATCTTCGTTGACCGCTTTCACTACATATATAAAAATCACACATTTTTATATTTTGATGTCTTTAAATAAAAATCACATTTTTATTTGTTCACTTTCAATTTAAAAATCATATTTTTATATTCACTTCATATATTTAAAAATCGAATTTTGACTTCGTTATTCAATATATAAAAATCGTATTTTTATTTCAAAGTTCAATATATAAAAATCGAATTTTTAGTTCAAAGTTCAATATATAAAAATCGAATTTTTCTATTCTAAAGTTCAATATATAAAAATCGAATTTTTCAATTCTAAAGTTCAATATATAAAAATCGAATTTTTCTATTCTAAAGTTCAATATATAAAAATCATATTTTTCTATCGAAGTTCAATATATAAAAATCATATTTTTCTATCGAAGTTCAATATATAAAAATCATATTTTTCTATCGAAGTTCAATATATAAAAATTCTATTTTTCTATCGACTTTCAATACATAAAAATTCTATTTTTATTTCGACAATATAAAAGATTATATTTTTCTTTCGACAATATAAAAATTTGATTTTTCTTTTCAAATCTCAAAATAAAATCAGTTTTCAGTTTTCTTTCTTTTTTTTTTTTTTAAATTCAGTTTCCAATCTTTTCTAAAAATTTCAGTTTTAAAATCTTTTCTAAAAATTTCAGTTTTTACTTTTCTAAAATAAAATCAGTTTTTATTTCTTTTTTTTTTTTTTTAAATCAGGTTTTAACTTTTCTAAAAATCATTTCAGTTTTTATTTCTTTTTTCAAAATCAATCTGTAAAAAAAAAAACTTAAGAAATCAATTTTAAAATACAACAAAAAAAAACACAGTTTTCAAATTAACAAAAACAACAAAAAAAACATACAGTAAAAATAAAAACGTACTGATTTTAGTGAAGGGGGGGCATCGACTTCATCGGCGGCAGGTGGCTTTGCTGATGGCGATGGCGGTTTTAAGTGGGTTGGGGTGTTTGGGTGCGGTTCGTGCTCCGATGGCTTTGGTCTTGAGCATCGAACGGAGGAGGGGGGGTTGCGCGGCGCTTGTCAGCGCTGGAGGAGGGGCTTCGACGAAGGGGCTGTCGCGAGGGGAGGGAGGAGGTCGGGCGGCGGGGCTTCGGTTAGGTTTTTAGGTTTTTTTTTTTTTTCTGAGATGAAACTAACGGGGGGGTATATGGAAAAAAAGGGTTTTATATTTTTAATTATTTAATTATTTAATTTTCAAAAAGGTACTTTTACATACGACCTCGAAACGAGGCCCACCGCCTGTCGTCCATAGCGTTTCACCCCCATTCCGAACACAATGGGATATGTATCGCAAGCTGATTTGATCGTTTCGATCAGTTCCCTTTGAATTTACCTTTAAATCACTATATTGAATTTTAAACGTACATTTCAAATTACCGGGGTCACATACTAACTAGAAAAATTCCAGAAAAATATTTTCTAGCTTCGTATTGGCGATACGGTCCTAACAAAACTAGTTTCGTTGAATTCTGAGGCCGTTGGAAAAATGGCCATTTTCCAGTCGATTAAAATCAAATGAAACGGGTCAAACACGTTTTCCTTTGCCACGCTCACATATTGATCCGAAAAATTATGAAATTTGAAACCTAACAATAACTTTACATCCCGGACCCAACAAAACTGGTTTCGTCGAAATCCGAGGTCGTTTGCAAAATGTCCATTTTTAAGGGCCTGAATTCCATAGCGACTATTCAGAATTTTCAACTGGACATATCTTTTGATTCCCGCTACGAACTTTTGATTTTTCGGATTCGTTGGAAAGATATCATCAATTAGATCCCATTATTTTTTGTTTCACTAAAATCCGGATTGTTTTGCACCCGGTACGTTCAATTGAAGTTTGAAATCGAATTATCGAACTACCGCGCCATTTTCAATTCTATTTATAATTATATATAAATATTTATATTCTAACGACGACGCGTATAATATATACGTTCGAATTATATTAAAAATAAATTTCTCGTCGCTATCACGGACTAAAATAATTCATTTCAAATAATCAAAATTCGCTAAAATTGCCAAAATAAAAATTTTAAACTGGCCCAGATTTTCGGGTTGTTACATCCTAGTACCCGTGCAGCGTCCTCGCGGGACCCAAAAGATCCGAACGTCAACTGCTCCAAATTCTGAGGTCGTTCGAGCGGCCTTCTCACGGGGCCGTTCTTCCTCAGAAGAAGAAGACTGATCCGTTGGTGTGTGATGAACCGGGGATGGAGTTCTCTGTCTGCGGAGTTCGCTAATCTCCCTGCTCATCATTCTCGTGTTTTCCTACATCATGAGATTGGTGCGCTCGTGGACTTTCATAGCCTCCCTAGTACTCTCAAGCATGTCAAGAAGGCACGAAAAATCTCCTTGGGTAATAGGCGCAGATGGATTGACCTGATCATTGATCCTGATAGCTGGAGTCGGAGCATTTGGAGGGGCTCGAGTAGAGGTTCCAGCATCACCAAACGACGGATCGGATCGGAGCTGGGCAATCAGGTCGGGTCGGAGCTGGGAGACTTGCTTGGGTCAGAGCTAGGAAGCTTGTTCGGATCGGTGCTGTGCAACTCGTTCGGGTCGGTTCAGGTTGGGGGAGTGCACTGCTTCAGATTCTCCTACTCGGATCGGATCGGAGCTCTCTCCTTGAGTTCGGTTCGGATTGCCTGTATCCGTCCGATCCACTCCTGAGCTCTGCCCACGAGACCTTGTCACAACTGCGTTTTGCTGATCTTCACCGACTCCGTTCCCTCGACTGGTTTGAACTTCCTTGCCTTTTCCTTTGGCCATGGTTCTTCAACAATCAACCAACAAATATTCAAGAGCGTCGAAACTTGAGGATTAACTTCTTTGAACTCAACGGTCCAAAAAGTAGAACGATAATCCGGAAAAACAGAGAATTCAAATGGTTCTCAGTGAAAGCACCAAAATGTTAGACCAAATAGTGGTTCTAACACCCAAATTGACTGAAATCGAAATAAAATAAGATCAAAAGTAAAATGGAAACACAGAATTTATAGTGGTTCGGCGTTGAAAAGCCTACGTTCACTTTATAATCACTATTCTCGATGATATAGTTGCAATTACAATGAGATACTCACTCAATTTCACAATTCATGTACTTTCATTCAATTATCTCAAAACAAATGTTGAATGACGATTTGGATTATCTGGGAATGCTGGGATTCGGTTTTTTGAAAGTGTTTGAGCTCTCAAAGTGCCAAAAAGAAGATCCCTTTTTCTGTCTCTTAACGGGGTATTTATAGGTGGAAATTCACTCAGAATTCGATTTGGGTCAGAGCCACGTGTCTTCCATCCCATCGTCCTCGGGCTCGGATGGATTCCAGTACTGACAGCGCATCAGAGTAGTAGTCACCGTGGGTAGGAAATGGTCATAACCGCTACGAATATTCAGGCGATCGTGGGGGGAAGTGACATGGGATGTGGGTTCGGTTCGGAGGAGCGAGCAGAAGGGGTTCGGATCGGGGCATCCGATCCGACCCGACCTGAGCTAAAACCGAGTCCTCATCCATTTTGCTCTGCTCCGTTCAGAACTGGTAGTAGCTCTCCGATCCGACTGGCAGCAACTCTCCGATCCGAATGGCAGCAGCTCTCCGATCCGACCCGATGCTTTCTAAAAAGAAAAGTTCTTCAACGCTTGACATCTCGACTTTGTGCTGCCTAGTTCACAAAGTAGGCTAACAGCGGTATATATATATATATATAAACTCTTAGCAAAAGACTAATGATCTAGAGTATAACTCTAGCCATAATCTAGAATCCTGCTCTAAAAAGCCACTAAGACAAATATGCAAAACCATAACTATTAGACTGCCCATATGGAAAATCGTGGGTGTAACAACCCGCCATTTTAACCGTCCCAAATCGGTGGTTAAACCAACTCGAAGCATTTAAAATGACAGATTGTTATCGGCTTACCGGGTTTAAAAATGGAATTAACACAGAATCGCAGAGTACAATAACTGTAGCGAAATTAAAATTTTATACAAATATTAGAGATCTTAATATTTTTGTACAGCGGAAAGGAATAAATACATACATATTTTTTTATGAATAAAGTTTTACAAATTTCGTAGAGCTTTGCGCACACTTGCGTCTTCTCGTGCCTTTCCTCTTTAAGAGCTAAAAATCTTGCATCTGCAACACTTGGGACCTAACCCGAGTGTTCCATGCAAAAACATAAAACACTCAGGTCAGGATTAAACTTATTTCAAGTTAGTAACTTCGATAAACACAAAAGTATAATCAGTTTAGTCCTGATAAATTATTAAATAATTCAAATATCAAAATTTATGAACTACCAAAATATAAATGGAGCAAGTACAACAACCAGTGTGTGAGCATATCCGTATACAAACGGTAGAAGGAATATGTAACAAAATGCTACAATAATCATTTTCTGGCTGAAAATGCAAGGAGAAAGATGGTCTTAACCATGCATGCATACGCATGAATCAAATAACAACATGCATTAATAAGAACTTGGGACCACTAAAGATGGGTGTAATGTTCCCAAAATTAATTTGGGTAAAATTGGGTTGTTATGTTGTATATGTTTTAAAACGTACTGCTATGTATTAATTGTATTGTCATGTTATGTTTCCAGCATGTATTAATTATTTAATTGTGCTATTATGTATATGTTCCCAAAATAAATATGCAGACCCATTAACTTCCCAAAATTCAAATAGATGTAGTAACATATACAGCAGTGTCAGTTAATACGTATTGATTATTATGAAAGAAATCACAGTAGTATATGTTGATAACAAAAGCCAATGTACCCAACAAACATGAATACATGTTGACTAATACATGCAGCATAAATATATTCAGGTTTAAATGGTCCAAAGATAAAGGTAGTATACCTTACGTTACACAACCAGGTCGAGTACAATGGCGTGAGCCATAAATTTGGAAACAGCAAAAGTAGTGGAGTGGCTTCCCAATTTATAATTCAGCATACAACGATGTACACGGTGTATGCAGGGACAACTTAGCATACTGATGATAGACTTACAAAGGTAACATACTCAAACCACACGGTGAACAATCAAAGTTTGCATGGTAGGAGAATTTTAATGTCAAAACAATAAAGGAAGCATATGCGGCATCCCAGTCTTGGAAATAAGAAACCAGGTCAGAAATGTATTTTAAAAAAAAAAGTGTGTAGACCCATGTATAATATCATGGTAATATTGTTACCTTGCCTTTGTAATCGTAACCAAAAATTAAACAAACCTTATTCTTAATATTTTATCAATATGCTGTACAAATTAAATTACTAACATGCAAATCTACATAAAAAAACACTTCCTTTTGATTGAATGTGGAAACACACACTTGAAGCAAACACTCACTTTTTGTTTTTGCATTCTTATATATAATTATTCACCGACTTATAGTTTTTTTCTTCCAAGCCTATAGTCTATGGACTTAATGGTTATTATTGATATATTTTTTCCACACACAGTGGGATCGAAATTACAATAATTTGTGAAACTATCATTCTGTATAATCCTGCTTAACTGCTCTCATCATTCCAGAAAAAGGAAATAAACAAATACTGCATGAAGCAGTTTTTTTTTCTTTCTTTTCTTTCCTACTACCTGTCACCAGATTAAACTACTTCTATTTCGGTAGTCGAGGACAGATTTTCTTTATAATATCTAAACAAATGCGGTCAAAGACTTATGAGGACTTTGCCGCAAATAATTTGCTACCAAAAGGAAAAAAAACTGGACAAGATAGCTAAAAGAAAATTTGTTTCAATAGGGTACAAATAATCCATAGCAGCTAGAAAAAAGAGCCGTACGCCTAACCGCATATGAATCAAAACAGTGTGCGTTCTACACAATGAAAAGAAATACAACATGCAAAATCAACAAAAGGCAGCCAAGGCATGGAAAGACCGAACGGTTCTTGATAGTCAGCATGATGGTCAACACAGTAAACAACAACTCCAAACTGATCATATTCAATGGAACGAAGTGAATAACTTGAAATAATTTTAATCATAAGAAAACTTACAATTTTATGGTGGCCTACTGAAGGAGGCTGCAGTTGCGAATAGTGGTGGGGTTGCTACCATCAGGGAAGGTGGAAGACCAAGCAATGAAGAAATAGGGTTTGACAAGGATTAGCCAACGTTGGTGAAGAGCGGTCACCACTGCGGGTTTGGCGCCCAGGTCCAGGAGGTTGAATCGATGAAGGCGGCTAGGGCTTCGATTGCAGGGAGAGGCGGAGCGATGGAAAGATCCAATTTTTTAGTGGTAGCCATGGACTTCAATTGGGTATTTTGGGGTTCACGTATTTGGGGGAAAATCGATTTTTCCAGAGAAAGAGAGAATGAGAATAGAGAGGGGCCGTTCTCTCTGTTTTAGGGAATACGCTGTTTTTAAAATTGGAACGAAGGATCTAGAAAAACATAGGAATAAAAACACGTAGTACCTTCCTGGTAAAAGGTTGATGGTTCGATTCCTACCATGCGCTTCCCCATCCTACATAAATTTACCCGGGGGTATGGGGGCTTGGATTAGCGGACGGCTTTACTGTACCCTCCATAGGAGTTTACCGGCCCGCCGGGTTCTCCTGGGTTTTCAAAAAAAAAAACACGTAGTACCCAATTCAGATAGTAAAAGACATGTGTTAAAATTCATTAAAAAATATTTTCTCTAATACATACATACCTTATATTATCCCATTTATTTGTTATGTATTCAAATTTAATACAATGTATTTATTTATTTCCAAATACAATCCTTAAATATACTTGTAGAACCAATTCAACAAAACAAAATTAATTCACATCGATATATCCCTCTAACTAAATTGAAAAGTCAAATTCAAAATTTCTCAAATAATATATTCAATTAGTTCTAAGATATTAATATCGTATTAAAATTTAATACAATTAAATTCCAATATAAAGTTTTAATTTTAGATTTTCAAAAACCAAGTTAAGAATTGACTAAAGTCTCAAATTATAAATAAATTTCTTAATGTAAGTTTAATTTCCAAAACAAAATTATAAATTCTCAATTAATAATCGAATATGAACATAAATTTTCAACTCTAAATCAAATTACAATATCCATTTTCCAAGGTTGAATTTATCCTCAACAATTCAAATAGTCTCAAATCGGTTAATGACATTAGTAACATTTGTCTGACAAATTTTTTAACAAACGTTTATATTAAAATAAATTTATGAAAGAAATATCATTCAATTATATTCAAAAGATAAAAATTCAAATTTTAATTTGAATTCCAAATATAACTTCTATTTAAATTCTCAATTTAATTCATTTCCCAAAGATCAACATTCCTGAGTAGTTACTATCACCCTCGTAAATTACGGGTTGTTACAGTGGGCATCTAGATTTTAAGTGGAAGAACAATAAACTCCAGGTTAGTCATAGGACTGGTGTGGGAAACAAAAATAAATATCTTTAGGTTTATTTTAAAGGAAGGTAAATCATAAGACCATGCCTAATAGCAAGGAACGGGTTTCTCCTTATGACTACCATTGCATAAAAATTCGCAATGTTCTTTGAAAAATGAAGCTACCATAAGTTCTCGTGGCACACACACAAAATACAAATGCGGACTTGGGAGAGGTTTATCCTTATAGTAAAGGGAACGCTTGATACGTGGAAATTCTCTTATATTATTATTAGTGCATAGTGTGGAAAATCATTTCACAAGTAAACGTATCAATCCTAGCCAACATAATTCTCCATCCCATTATGTTGACATAATAGTATACAACTAAAACTATAAGGGCTCATAGTGGAAAACGGATTTTCAACAAATGACCAGGCAAAGAAACTTCCTTAACCGATGGGTGCACCTGTAGAGGGATGTCCTGAGAACTCACTGGCTCTCTGCTAACGCAAGGTCAGGTTATCCCTTAACTGGATAATTTAGAGCACTCCTGAGTATGTCATCCCTCGGTCATCACCAACCTTTAACTAGGCGCCTGCAACATCAACATCCATATAAGTAAAAGTTGCTACATAAGTAGTACATGGTTCCATATCATGTTACAGTTTTTATCTAGAAGAAGATGAGACCCCATATCCACACTGCTTTTTTCTTGTTTTGTCCATTTTTGGGGTGTGAGGCTTGCCGAAGTCTCGTTACACAAAGCTACGCTTAACTAAGCCATGCTTTGATCATCAATAGCTCATCAGTTGGTATGCCACACTATCATTTCATTACATATAATTGATAATTACAAACCATATGACCTTTGAGCTCGTACGTCTCAAAGAAGGGATTTAAGCTAAGAGAACATATTCTCCGCTACCAATCTGAAATACGTTTTGTAAAGATAAACCAATACATTAGAAAATACAATGTCAGACACACATTTATACAATTTCGTTTTGGGTCTGAACGAAACCAAAGTCACCTTATTCCTCGTCCAATAAAGGAGAGAGTCCCTTATAAATCCGGAAGAACTCCAAATACGTCCAAACCACTTCTATATATAACTTTTATGGGAGCTACCCGAGGCATCAACAAGCAGTCCTTTCGATGTGAAGATTTCGGGCCTTCAACTACTATCTTTAGTGTCTTTATTTGTTGTCATATTATTATTCATAATGGTTTTCAGCTTCGAATCCGATCTCGGTCTTTCCAAATAATAGCGCAATTTAAAAACACAATTATGAATTGCACCAGATTTCAACTAAATCTCCTTTCACTTTGGATTTTGTTAATTGAAACTTCTTTAAATCCATTCTCAGGTTATCCTTTAACAAAATCCATATTCATTAAACTTATAATCAAACATTCGTTCCTTTAAATACCAAGATTTTTGTTTACCTTAATCAACATTTCCTTTAAATAAAACTTTGATTAGTTGAAGGATTATTTCAAAAAACATTCAGTAATCTTTAAGAGAGATCTTAGCTTCACTTCCAAAATTATCTCTTAATCAAAGATTATATAATATTACCTTCATTAACCTTTAATCATAACCCTTTCCAAATTCTCGAACATATAACCTACTTAATTAAAGATTTAATTAATCATAACCCAATCTATAAATTTTCAAAACATATTCTGCTCTCTATTCGGGTTAAAGAATGATTTAAGATACCATTCATGACAAACCCAAAACCAATTGATATTGAATATAAGATTTAAACAGAAATTATCAACTTATATTCAATACGGTTCTCATAGTCAGCGAATACTATAAACAGAATAACAATATAAATAATTTTCAATTCCCTTAGATAATATACGTCTTAACCACTGAATTCCATACCAAATATCCGAAGATTATTTTTATCCAAACTCATCTTAATTAAATTTGAAAACCTTTATCTAAATCAAAAGCTTTATCAAAACCATTTGATATTAAATATCAGACTTGGATAGAAATTATATCAACGTATATTCCATATCACTTCCCGTATTCAACGGACATAATAAGAGGAGTAACGGTAAACATACCTTTTAAATTCTTCAAATGGTATGACTATTATCTATAGAATTAATGCCAAATACTTGAAAATCATTTCCAACCATATCCAATTAATTTTATAATTGGAAAATCTTTTTGATATTAATTAATTAAATTAAAAATCAATATATTAATTATTTTAAATTATTTTTGAACATTTTTAAACTTCCAAAAATACTTCATAAATCATTTTAAAATGATTAATTAAGGTCTGAATAATAATTTATCAGTTTAAAACTTCAAAACATACAATTTTTGGAAAAGTGTTGCAAAAGTGTTTCTAAAACATTGCTAAAGCATTGTTGAACAATTTATGTTAACTAGTTTGATCAAAATCACCTTTATATTATCAAAAACTATATTTTTCCAATTCAAATCACTTTTAAATAATTTATAATGATTTTACAAAAAAATTCCACATTTTTAATTGATTTAAATTAGCTGTTTATAGTTACGGTCAACAATCCCTACTACCGCGATTTTATTGATTTAAACATAACTTGAAAATTATTTCTCTATTTGAAAACCATTGTTATTAGAAAGCTAACGTTTTTTGTTTCATGTCAATCTGATTTAGATTGCATTAGTTATAAACGATTTAAGTTAATGGTCTAAATTCGCGAACTGCCGCAGCAAGACACGTCCTATTCAGATCATATTACGACTTATAATAAAAATTCATTCAATACTGATAATACGATTATAAACCTTTATAGACACATATAAACCATATGAAAACAATATTTCAAAATTTTGACTAAAATTTTCAATTTTAATTTTAAATTGAATATTATAATATTAACAAAATAATATTATTTAACAAAAATTTATTCGATGAACCTCATATTCTGCAGAAATTAATATAAATATAATATAAGACTATTGGAATGATCGGTTTGAGTTTAAAACATCGTTTATATACCTAATTCAACTTTAAATTTCAAATTAGCAAATCAAAATTGAACTAGCTAATTATAGTCGAAACCTTTTCCAAAATCGTTTCCACCTTTATAAAAGTTGTTTGTATATACTTTAATTTCATTTCCAAATTGTTTTGAATGTCAAATTCAAAACTTTACTTTTATCCGTAATTCTAGATATTAAATTAATATAAAACTGTTTATATTTTCAATTGAGATGGAGACCTAACCAATCACCTATATAATTTCATAATTGGGTGTTATAAGTGTGGAACAGTATACAAACAGTTCTTAAAATCATATAAATATCCATCACAATCATCACAAAATCATTAACAAATGTCATTAGCTACATGCAAGCTTTATGGTAATCAACGCTTATCAGCGTACATGTAACGTCCCTGATTTTTGAACATTAATTACGAAAATTTAAATCCGTTTTAAATATTGATTTAGTAATATAAATGAATTTCATATTGAATATATTTATTTATCAAAAATGGAGTTCGAACATATAAAATTATAAATTAACTAAAACGAGCTCGAAACGACATGGTAGTTCGTAATATTGAGTTTTGAACTTTAATTGAATATACAGGATCAGATATAAGTCGGAATTCTTTGAAATAAGAAGCATATGAATCTATTTGATTATAATTTTCTAACGAAAGAGAAAATTGGAGATTTCATATTATGGATTGCAAGTTATTTCCAATTCAAATTTTGAAATAGACGTTATGGAATTCATTATAAACCATTATGATTTATTTATATAAAATAAAAAGATCTTTAATATATTTAATATTGATTTGGCTTGGAATTCAACCTAGAGTATTTTAGTTTGAAACTACTTGAGATTCTGCTCGTGTATGGCCAATTATACTATTTGATTATTATTATATTAAGGTATTTTAGAATTATTTTATTTTAATTTAATTTGGACCCTTAAAAAGGGATTTTATTCAAATGACCTCCATTTTGAACGAAATGATTTTTTTATGACTGTAATGACTGATTATTGCTAGATTTGAAGTTTCGCACCAGTTGGAGTTATTATGTGACCGTGGAAAAATTAAATGTAAATAAATCGACCATTTGGACTCGAACGAGCACCGTTTGAGAAAATGGACATGGAATTCGACTAAACAAGATTCATTAGAACCGTAACATCAAACTATAGTTATACATCCCGTTTGTTGTGAATGGAATTTGATGTTGACACGAGAATCAGTAAACACAATCTGAAATGGCAATAGGTAAGAGTAAGTATCATTAGTCACATCATAAAAATATCCTTAGTCACTTCGAGTACAAATATAATAATAAAATAAATAAATCTCTACAGCCATCGTCCTCATTCTTTCTTCGTTCTATATATTTGAACCCCATATTTCGTTCTTCTGGCCATTCTCAACTCAGTAAACCAAAAAGAAAATGCATATAAACACTACTGTCACGTTTTAATTTATTTTTCTTCCCTCTAGTAAACAAGTCTTCATTCTTTTCTCCTCTTCAAACTGAATATTCCCATCCACTAAACCCAGTAAGAATATAATCATGCCGAATTAAAACCTCATCCCCATCAATACTTAAACCACCATGAACCGAATAGTCGAGCCCTTCCACTAACGCCAAGATTCAAAAAACCTAGCCTTTCCTTTTCAGAAATCTCAGCAACCTATTTCATTATCAACTGACGTGGTGGTCGGAGGATTTTTGCGCACCTTTGATGAAGTTTCGGGGATAACGGTGTAATCAACGTTTGCGAGTTACTGTTCAGGCGATGGTGAACAGTGTAAGTTACGATTCAGGGGTCGATGTGAGGACATCGTGGTGGCGCCACGTTTGAAACTCGTGTGAAGGGGTAGGTGCTGGCAGGTTCGGGTCGTCTCAAGTGAACTCTCAAGGTGGCGCAGTGAGTTTTAGCCAGGTGATGTGGTTCAAGTAGCAACATCTCATATAATTCATTTCCGCATTTCCCCTTTCTTTTCTTATTGATGTCAGAAGCATTGAAAGCATGAAGAGAAAGAAATTGGCAAAAGAAAAGGTGATAGCGGCAGCTGAGAGAAGGACGAGAATAGTAGACCTTCCAATGTGATGTTTTTGTTTTTGAAAGGATATGTTCATGTGGTTTCATGCGTGGTTTTTGGTTTTCCATGCATGGACAGAGAGGAAGCCACATGTCGAAATGTGGAAAATGAGCAGATCGCATGGACGTGATGAAGGGTGTCTAAAGTGACAGAATGGAGTGGGAAGCGTGAAACAGGTGGGTGGGATTCCTATTTAAAGTGGAAGATCAGTGGGCACACACAAATTTGGAGGATCGACGTCGGGGACAAGGGCGAAGTTCGTTGATCGAAATGGTAAGTGATGGCAGGTTGGTGGTGGCGCACGGGTTGTGAGAGATGGCTGCTCTTACGTTAGGCATGGCGACGTGTGGATGTAGGAGGAGGGGGTCGCGATTCAAGTGAACTAGCAACAGCATGTGGGGTTCGATCAAAATGCATAACAGAGAAGAGGACGATGAATAGTGTAAGTTGAATGTGCCTAATCCCTTCGAATATGCCTAATCCTAAGTTTAAATTTTCCTAATTAAGTTTTTAAGGCCTAAGTATAAAACGTTCCTACGGAGATTATTTCAACTGTGCCCAAATATTACGTGTATATATGTATAATGAAACTAGAAAGTTAATTTACACTGTTCCTAAACAAATAAACGTGGCCTAAGGATTCTAAAGGTGCCTATAGTTGTGCCTAATTTTAATCATGTTAAACGTTAATGTACACAATACTTGTCTGGATAATTAAATATGCCTAATGAATTTAGTGTGCTTGGAAACATTTTTTTGCCTAACCGCGTTTAAGATATTCCTAACTATTCTTATCCAGATTATATATATATAACGTAATTATTGTTTAGGCTAAATAATTATAACTAAAGTTTTAATAATATAATTTTAAAATTAGTGAACGACGTATAATTATAACTTGTGTATCGCGCTCATATGTTAGCAGAAACAGACAAAACACGAAATGTTGGAACCACATCAACAGGCGTAATATTATGGAATAGGAATGGATAGAGTTGAACGCGACTGGAAGCTTGTAAAGCAAACCGTTCCAATGACGAGTGAAAATCAAGGTGAGTTCAACTCACTAGGTTTATCCCACTTATATTTTATATAAGTAAGGTTTTTATTTTGCGTGTAATGTTTGCTAATGGTTGATGATTGGATGATGGTTTGCATGTATGCGGAATATTTTTAAAATTCATTGATTAAACTAAACTTATGTTTAATTTAATCGAATTAGATCATTACTTAACGATTAGATACCAAATGAGATAACTTAGCTTGTTGGTTACGTTTATAATAATTGGTTGCTTGATTGGATGTTATTAATTAATTGTTGGTTGTTATTAGTTAAACTGCTGGTTTCCATTTATCATGATGAATAAAAATAAATGTATTGTTGTGTTGAAATTGATGTAACCCATTTTGATGTAGGGAAGAACAAGTTGGGGGGATCCAACTGGATTCCTCATAAATTATATGTTATTGTTTCATCTTATGCATATATATGAATTGTTCACCTGAGTATCATTATATCTGAATGGATGTTGATTGTTGATTGGATATTGATCGTTGGATTGAAAATTTAATCGTTATATTTTTAATCAATCGACGGTATTGATTAAGTGGTTGGCTGTGAATGGCCTAAAAACCGTATATTTAGACGTTGATTACTATCAGGCAATTTAACGCAATTAAAGTTATAAAATTTGTTTAAATAACAGAAAAACGATGTTTTAACTTATATTGTAAGATTAGTTTTTCTTATAAATTAATATTTTATTTTAAATGATTTGTTTTGATAATTAAATAAGTTTATGAAGTCTAAAGTGAATCTAAGGTTTGATAATTTGGGGATAATTATTAAGGGAAAACAATTGAGCGATATAATTGAATTAATTATATTGTTAATTAATTTAAGAAAAGGAATTCAATGGATACAATATTTGACTTAACATTTAAGTTAAGTGAAATTTGGTTTTAAGTTGGGAGGGAACGTCCTAGTTGCAAAAGAAAAATTAAAAATTAAAAAGAGATACTAAATGATTTTGAGTAATGAACTAGAATATTAATTTTTATAATAAAACAAATTGTTAAAAGAAGGTTTAAAATCAAGGTTTGTATTTTAGTAGGTATTTATTAAACGAGTCAAACACAGAGTATTATAATTGAAAGCGAATATTTCAAAGTGAAGAAAATGGTTTATGAAACCATATTTTGGACTAAGTAACAAATGGGATATGGAGGTATTAAAAGTATTATCAGTTTTGAATTACAAACTTTTATCTATCTTGAGTAAGAACGTTGCCAATCAAGGTCTAAGAGGTAATTGAAATACCCCAACCTAAAAGATTTCACTATTATCGTGAGATGATATCAGTTTGTAATGGTATAAGAAGTAAAAAGGAGATTTTGTGAATATTATAATAATATCTCTGAAGTAAATGAAATTTGAGAATAGGTATATAATATATATATAAAGATATTTCCAAAGTAAGGAAGTACGAAAGGGCTGAGATAATAAAACGGTATTGGGAGATTATAACAGAAATTTTGAGGTAAAAGAATTAAAGAAACATGTTTGAAGAATGTTAAAAGAAAATGTTGATTTTGTTTCAAGTAATAGAAAACAAAAGAGGTTTATTTGAGACAAGTTATGAAATCGATTTTAAATCGACGGAGTGGTTTTAAAAGATGATTTGAAATAAAATGGTCTGAGCTGTCAAAGTACTAATCTATACTGCTTGAGTTCATAGTTAAAACACTGACTATCAATAAATATTGTTTAACTTTTTGACGAGTTAGTTCGAATAGACCAAGATGGCAACTAGAACCAAAACCACTTAGAACCTAATATGCACTCGAATTTAACTTGCAGGGAAAGTATAAAGATGGAGCATTGAGGACCGTGGATTTTCATAGCGGAAGTACTATTAGTTGAATTTCTTCGACTTGCACCAGAGTTATTTCGACAGGGATTCTGTCGTGATTGAAATCTTCGAATTGCAAGGACTTCTCGCTACTTATTATTTGGGTGATTCCTAGGATGTGGTAGGACGATGCCATCGGTTCTTCCTGTTCCTGTATGACTTGTATGGACGATTGTCTGATATAGTATTTCCAAAAGAGTCACATACATTGATTTCTTCAAACGTGTCTCTACTGGTGGCAGAGAAGACATCTTCTCTTAGCTTAACACCCAGAATATTTTTGTGGACGTCAATTATTGAAATTCTGGAGGATTTGACGATGTGGAATTCAAAGTGAACGATGACCAGATGTTCTGAAAAGTTAAACGTAGCCTCAAGCGTCATCAACCGGGATATGAAAAAAATCGGGCAGGTAGCATGGCTAGTTGGGTCGCACCCAAGCAAGGTGTATTTTCACCGATCTAGAGAAAATACATTTGTTTCTTCTTTCGTCCCAGTATCTTACGGATTACAGTTCAACGGCCGACAACCGTAGGTGATAATACATTCGGTCCACTCAAGCTAAATGAGTGATCGGTCTTATGTGGCCGGGTTGTAAGATGTTCTTGTTGAACCCCAGTGTATCCTCTTTAGAATACACTGATCGGAAGGTGGTCTCATACCTTGTCATAATTGGAATCCATTCTCCAATTAGAGCCCCACGGTTTTTTGATTATATAATGAATATGTAGAGCGTAAAATGCAAGCGTTCTACTAGATGGTTATTTATTTGTGATTTGATAGACACTATTATAATGTCACTGGATTTTGATATATCAAAATGTTTTGGGTTATAGAATGGTAAAAACCATCCATGTTTGTGTGTGGGCTGGTCTTACTATTATCCTTTTCTTTCAAAGGGATTTTCTAAAGTTAAGCAATTTGGATGATGTTAAACTTAGTGAGTTTTCTCACGTTGGTTCACCAAATGATCTGTGGCATTGTAATACTCAGGTCAGATAGAATTTTACAGGTTTAGACTATCGATTGCTGTGAAGTCCAGAGACAAGTTGGAGATGTTCAGGCGTATGATACTATTTAATGTTTACTCCGCTGTGTGATGTATATAAGGACAGTGTATTATAAATGTCCTGATGTATTGATGTACTCTAATGATTGTAAGTATTTTTCAGGCTTTCAACAAAAGTTTATTTCTATGTTCTATTTTATTCCTCTTCGATATGAGACTATATGTAGCGTTGTTTCTCCTTCTTATTCTTCTATTCTAATATTTCTTTCCTTCTTTTCTCATACTCTAACTTCTTTCTCTTAACTTCTCAATTTTCTAAACAATTTAAGTTAACTATTGTCGGCTTAAACTGTAAGGAAATTTTGGGATGTTACAACGTGGTATCAGAGCAATTGGTTTAGTAATAACCTTAGCTCCTTGAGTAACCCTATCTCTATTGAGTAATCTGGGTTAGTAATTCCCTAGATTGAGTTTGAGTATATATGCGTTAAAGCGTATTTGTAGATTTTATAAAAAAAATATTTTGTATTGTGTTGATTGATCGTTTCAAGTGTTGGGAGACCATATTGAATTGGCAATTGACACAATATTGTTTTATAAAGAGGGTAAATGAAATAATTTTGCCCAAATTATATTTTTATAGAATATGGTAATAATTTTCTATAATATAGTAATATAGGTTGTTTGGGTTTTTTGATTAATTTCTTTGAAATTTAAATTAACTCAAGAAATGAAATTGAATAAAATAAATTTGGAATTTGGAAATCGAATGGATTGTAGTAGAAATTAATCGGATATTAATTGATTGATATTAAACCAAAGCAAATGCAAACCGGTAAATATCAATATTGGATATTAATTGAATTTAACCAAACTAGTTGGGGTTAGTAAGAAATTGTATGAATTGGAAGTAAGGAAATAAATCCTATTATCATGAATTAGGAATAAAATTGGTTATGAAATGAAACTAAATGATTTAACCCTATATTTGTTGCACGCATTGTAAGTTGAGTTAAATGCAGATTCCAGAAGGCTATGGAGTTGATTTCGTTACACAGATTTGAAGTACATATTGGAACGCGAAGAACAGTTAGTTGATCTACTTCGAAATTGGAATTAAGTTGCCTGACAAATAGGTCAACCTTAATATTATTAGTTAGTGGTTGATTTTATACCCCTGAGTTGTGTGGCCATTTGGATTTTGATTTTCTTTTGGAGATGCTGAGGCCCGGAGTAGAAGTTGTACTGATCGAACCATATAGACGAAATACTGGCGAAATTTATGAAAATTTTTAAGAGTCTGAATTTATTTTCGTGATAATTCAAATATAATTATTTTTAAAATAATTGGGTTCGGAGCATTCTTCTTACCTTGTAACTTCGAGGACGAAATTCTTTTAAGGGTGGAAGAATGTAACATCCCAGATTTTTGAACATTGATTACGAATATTTAAATCCATTTTAAATGTTGATTTAGTAATATAAATGGATTTTATATTGAATTTATTTATATATCAAAATGGAGTTCAAACATATAAATTTATAAATTAACTAAAATGAGCTTGAAACGACGCGGTAATTCGTAATATAGTTCTGAACTTTAATTGAATATACATAATTCAAAATAAGTCGGAATTGTTTAAAGCAAAAAACGTCTGAATCTATTATATTATATTTTTCTAATGAAAGAGAAAAATGGATATTTTATATTATAGATTGCAAGTTATGTCCAATTCAAATTTTCAAATAGTCGTTATGGAATTCGTTATAAACCATAAAGATTTATTTATATAAAATAAAAGGATTTTTAATATATTTAATATTGATTTGGCTTGAAATTCAACCCGGAGTATTTTATTTTGAAACTACATGAGATTTTACTCGTGTATGGCCGATTATAATATTTTATTATTATTATATTAAGGTATCTTAAAATTGTCTTATTTTAATTAAATTTGGACCCTTAAAAAGGGATTTTTATTCAAACGACCTCCATTTTGAACTAAAAAAAAATTATTATAACCGTAATGACTAATTATTGTTAGATTAGTTTCGCGCCAATCAGAGTTATTTTCTGAGCGTGGCAAAATAAAATGTAAATAAATCAACCATTTGGACTCGAATGAGCACCGTTTGAGCAAACGTACACGGAATTCGACGAAACAAGATTCATTAGCACCGTAACATCAAACTATACTTATACGTCCATTTTCTCGATGAATGGAATTTGGATGTAGGCATGGGAATCAATAAACGCGATTCGAAATGGCGATAGGTATAAGTAACGTTAGCCACATCATAAAAATATCCTTAATCACTTCTAGTAAAAAATATAATAATAAAATAAATAAATAAGTAAATCTCTACAGCTGTCGTCCTCATTCCTTCTCCGTTCTATATATTTGAACCCTATATTTCGTTCTTCTGTCCATTCTCAACTCAGTAAACTAAAAAGGAAATGCATATAAACACCACTGTCTCGTTTTAGTTTATTTTTCTTCCTTCCAGTAAACAAATCTTCATCCTTTCTCCCCTTCGAACTGAATATTCCCATCCACTAAACCCAACAAGAATATAATTATGTCGAATCAAAACCTCATCCCCATCAATACTTAAATCCACCATGAATCGAACAGTCGAGCCCATCCACTAACGCAAAGATTTGAAAGCCCAGCCTTTCGTTTTCAGAAATCTCAACAACCTATTTCATTATCGACCGACGTGGCGGTCGAGGAATTTTTGCGCACCTTTGGAAGAAATTTCAGGGAGAATGGTGTAAGCGACGTTTGCGAGTTACTATTCAGGCGATAGTGAACGATGTAAGTAGCGATTCAGGGTGCTGATGTGAGGACATCGTGGTGGCGCTATGTTTGAAACTCATACGAATGGGTTGGTTTTGGCAGGTTCAGGTCGATCTCAGGTGAACTCTCGAGGCGACGCAATGGGTTTTAGCCAAGTGAAGTGGTTCAAGTAGCAATAGCTCATGCAATTCATTTTTGGGTTTCCCTCTTATTTTATTACTGAAGTCAGAAGCTTTGAAAGCATGAAGGAGAAAGAAATTGGCAAAAGAAAAGGTGTTAGCGACAGTTAAGAGAAGGACGTGAATAGTAGACCTCCAACGTGATGTTTTTGTTTCTAGAAGGATGTGTGCATACGGTTTCAAGCGTGGGTTTTGGGTTTCCACGCATGGACAGAGAGGACGCCATATATAACAACGTGGAGAAGGAGCAGATCGCATAGACATGATGCTGGATGTTTGAAGTGATAGAACGGAGTGGGAAGTGTGATAACCCCTAACTTCCACTGGGTGAAAGTAAGGAATAATCATATGGAATACAACATAAATATAACAATACATATCACTGATACAATATAGCAGAGGAAAACCATAGCATAATAACATCATAGCAGCGGAAATATAATGTCATAAACCACAGAATCCCAACAGTCACAGAACCCAAATTATTACATCAAGTTTGCAGAAATGAAAATAAGTTCCAACTCCCAAAATAAGCAATACAAAATGAAACAAGTCTAAAGACTGAACTTAAAGATAGAAAAATGCAATAGAAGTAAATGATAGCTGTCCTCAAAGCTCCAAGTCATCACCTCTCCGCAAAAGCAAATCCAAGCAAAGATAATGAGCAACTCCAAGACAAGACTCCAAGCAAAGAATGAACCTGTTTACTTGGCTGCCCGTGAAGAAAAGAGGGCACCCGAGTTTGCAAAAAGGTGAAACAAACTACGGGTCAGTCGTGGGACTGGTATGAGAATTCATAACTAGTTTAGTAATAATAATATGACAAATCCAAAGACCACGCCGCTAATGCGGAACGGGTTTACTCAATGGATTGTCGGCATAATTTAAAGTGTCAGAACGTACAACCTCGCAATGCTTTTTAGAAAAATGGAATCACCATAAGACTCAAATCCCATCACACAATGCAATGCACACCAGAGGATAGAGTTTTCCCTTATGGTGATTAAACATGCTAAATACGGCAAATACGAGTTTAATATTATTATTAGTGTATAATAAAACATTTCAAAATAAATGTATCAATCCTAGGAAACATAGTACCCCATCCTACTATATCTCCATACTAGTAATACAATCAAAACCGCAGGGTCGTATTTGGAATTTGGATTTTCATCTGAGTCAAGGCTAGGGAGGAGATCCTTACCGATTCGAGACACTCTAGCAATGCCCCAGGATTGGTACTCTGTCCAACCCTTGGATAGCTGCAGGGCCGGTCCACACTTACTTTTGTGGATTAGTTATGCCTGAACACACGCTTCCCGGTCCTTTTGGACCTAAAATACGGCCAGTGGCGACCGCATAAACCCGAGGCCTCGAACAATCCAACAACCACAATGAATAAATGCTAGCGCTGGTAGGTCCCTGGCACCACTCTAGCTAGAAAGAAACGTGTGCACTCCCTGCGTTCCCTTATCCCGTTTTAGACTCCGTCGGTGTGTGAGGCTCGTGAAGTCACGTCACACACAAAGCTATGCCTAGACAGGCTATGCTTTGATCATCCCACAAGGCCTGCTTTTCAACAAAACCTTGATCATTGCATCTTAGTATGCCACACTGTCACTCCATACCATACCATTGCTTCTCCATCAATACATAAATGGGTGTTAAGTAGAGAATAAATTCTCCACCACCAATATCTATATATTAACAGAAAATCAACAATATGATATATAACGAAGTACGATGTCAGACACACCATCCATTTAAACTTATGCTCTGGGTCTGAACGAAAGTCAAATCCGTTCAATCAACATGTTCGTTCGAACGATGATCATGACCTCGAATTGGGAGCAAATCAATTCAAAGCCTCAATCGCTGTCTTCCTAAGGGGAAGATTGACGGTCTTCATTAGTCGTCTTCTTCTTCAATTCTTATCGTCGGTTGATTATTTGGAATGAGATTAACTCGGCCTTTCCAAATAATCTTCGTATATATATATATAAATATATTGAAAACTCTTCCTTATCGTTATTTCTAATTTATAACGATTATTTCCTATTTTATTTAATTAAAAATAATTAAATCTTTAATCAACTACGATTCAGATCAATGGCGATTTTGGTGCTGTTTTCAACAAATTTTGATTTTCACATATCTCAAAATCTAACCGTTGGATCATAACATATCTTATATCGTTGGAAAGAATTTTCTGAGACGGTCCTAACGTTTTCAGTTTTGGGAAAATCCGACGGTTGGATCTTCCGGTATATTCGTTTAAAGATATGATTTCAAAACGCGAACTACCGCGCTTGATTCGATTAATTTTAATTATATTTATATATAAATATATAAATAAATCGTTTGTTCTCATTCTTATGTACATTTTCATTCTCTTATCCTTTCATTTCTCCATTTACATGAAAATGTAATTTATAGTTAGACGATGAATCATTCCTTTTAATTTATTTCATATCTCAATAATTTACCTTAAAATGTAAATTATAATTCATCATACTATTTATTCCCTTTCATCTTTCAATTATATTATGATTCTATTTCCATATAAAATATTCATTCTCTTTTGAGTGCATTCATAATTTCAATTACATCTAAAATGTAATTTTATTTTACGATGTAATTTTCCTTCCTAATTACATATAAAAACGAAATCTTTATTTACATGATACATCCTTATTTTATTTTATAAAATAAAAATGTAAACTATCATTTTTGCCACCTTCTTATTTTACTTACATTAAATAAAAGGTAAATTTTGTTAGAGTTTGTGCCCTAGAGGCAATTCATTTGATGAGATTGATAACACTGTTGATGTTATTATTTTATTTGGAATAAAATATTGTTCTATTATATTGTAGTTACTGCGTAATATACATAATAATATAATAGAAGTCCTTAGAATAATAATACGGAATTATATAGTTCGAGTAAGACTGAATTTGAGATTATATAATTATTAAGTATTATAATTCTTAAATGTCCCTAGTCAGGTTTTATTGTTTATACAGGACAACAATAAAGCATTGAGACTAGTATATTGATTGACTGATGATTACATCTCATTGATCATTAATATACGTGATATTAAAGTCAAGATATAAATACGTATTGGAGAATAGCGTATTGGGCTGACCCACCGTGAGATAACTACATGGAATATAATTAACAAGTATCATAAGTTGTTCTCATAGTGATAGTGATATAATGGTCCTCAGACCTGAAATCATTATAATTTTATTCGAGGATATTTGTGTTTTGATATCATCTAAAGTTATTTCGTAACAGAGTAATGATAACGGTGATTATTGGATATGTTTAGAATCGAATATAAATTATGAATGATCTATATGGAATTTAACCCTATGATATATTCATAGTGATATCCAGGGGCCTCTTGATTAAGTGAGACTGTGAAATGCATGGCCGTGCTCAAAT
Organism: Allium sativum; assembly: GCA_030737875.1. Classification (NCBI taxonomy): domain Eukaryota; kingdom Viridiplantae; phylum Streptophyta; class Magnoliopsida; order Asparagales; family Amaryllidaceae; genus Allium; species Allium sativum. The sequence goes on along the minus strand of CM060927.1, from coordinate 79,976,855 downwards.
ATTGATTTGTTTCAAACAGTCTACTTATTGATCAAGAAAAACAGATTAAATTATAAAGAGGATGATACGATCCATGCCTCCAGTTTAATCTTGGATATAACGGTTAAAAGGATTATATTACATTGATACACTGTTCACAAAAGGTTGTATCGAATCGTTGATCTTATTATAACTTGGGTAACAGCGATGTGTTGTTAGATGCCGCTCACTGTTTATAATTTAAATACGATTTAAAATTATTGCCAATGTTGTAATAACCTATAGGGTCACACACTTAGAACGTTAAAAGTGGAAACCATTATTTGGGTAAAAAAAAAAAATATCAATTCGTTGAGATTTTATTTAACGTTGAAAAGGTATGCCGGTTAGTTCCTCAATTTATGGTACACGTCCATTTTAATAGGGAATATTGATTCTTTTATAAAATGGCCGCTATCCATAAATATAAGGGTTGAGATGAGATCCGTTTATAAAAACCGACATTACCCTTTTTAAGAAAAACCCTAATCATGGCGGCTAGCACCGATTGTTCCTCTTCTATCTTCAATTCGATTGAAGATAATACGTTCGTGTGGATTACTTATAGAGGCTCGTCGCTTTGAGGGGCTAAGATTCGAATCAACTAAACACTCAAATTGATTGCGTGAACCAGAAAAGGCTGAAGCTTTAAGCGAGGTATGATTCTCAATTACAGATTATCATGTAGATTCAGTATAAAATTGGTTGAAATTTTATTTAATTGACATGAAATCGAACCAATTTTACTTTTAATGGTATCAGAGCTAGGGTTCATGTTAATTTGTATATTGAGCACGATTAGGGCTTCGATCTATTCGATTTTATCAAAAACGACTGTATTATGAACACAGTTGTTAAGATAATTTAACATAAATCCAGTCAGCAATGAAATTGTTTCATTGCAAATACTTTCTGTATGATATGAATGTTAAATGGATTTTTGGTCTAAAATTAATTGTTTTATTTTGGTTTAAAATGTTTAAACCATCCTATATTAATTTTAAAATACTGGTCTGTTATAATTTAGATAAAGACCCAGATTTGATATTGTTTTGATTCTGAGATGGTTTATAAATAAATATATGATATTAATTATAACCAAAGCTCAGATCTTGTTTATCATATTGAATGATATAAGATTTGCTAATATGTAGTTTTGCAGTTGGCTTTGTATGCTTTATAAAACAGAATTGGGTACATTTTAATATTATCTGTATAAATACTGTACTTGTACTATTTTACATGTATAAAAAACAATATGATTTGTTTGGTTTCCGTCTTGACAAATATGGTTTGTTGAGAAGAACCATTTAACAGGTTTTATATTTAAACTTTTGCTGATCAGGTTTATCGCAATTGTAAACACAAACAGATATGCTTTTAATTGAGAGGAACCAAAATTTGATTTATGATCAAATGAGTGAATATGAGTTTCATAGTTGATTTCCTTTTGTTTTACAAGTTTGTGATATTGATCACGAACAAATAATAACTTTCAGGTCAATGTACATATATTTACAACATTATGATATATATACATATTAATCCTGATCATGATTAAAGCTAAGACTTATGTGTAGATAAATATGTAAGATTATTGATCTGTTTTGATATAACAGACTATGTGGCTACTGCATTTGTTTTGCAACCATGATTTATCTAAAATATTTCATTGAAATGTTAGATTTGATGCAAAGTTGATGATAAGTATGACTTATTAATATCAAGATAAATTGGATAATTGAGATCATTCAATTTAGTTTTGTGAGACCTGACATAGTATGGATCCTTATTATAGGATTAGATATAAGTATATATGCATATTGTATGCAGTAAGATGAATGATCTTGAAATGTTAATTCTGGATTAAGTTATAAAACTAGGAATTGTATTATGTACATTAGCAGATTTCAGAATTATGATTCTCCTGCAATGTATTGGTATACCTGTACATATATATGTTTATAATAATGTCTTATTGTATTGTAGAACACAAATTAAGCTGCATGTTATAGAAATAATAATTAGGGGTAGAATAAGTGTTATTTTATCCTTAAACTTGCAACTTAAGTAATAGTTATACAGTCAACACATACTTTATTGGATGTTGATGTGTATATGATTTAACAGATCTTAACTTTGAAAGTCTGTATCAATTCTGATTGAATATTTAAAGCCAAGGATCACTATACACCAGAATATATGTATATTTGATATACATATAAATATTAAATACTTAAAAGGGGTTAGTTGTGAAGATCTGTTAGCTACATTTATACTGTTATGAGTATATTGCCTGAATTACTCACATGATTAACAGATCATCATACAAACACTTGTGACATATATATTGATTTGATCATAGATATTAATTATATATTTGATGTGTTCTACGAGTATGCAAACTACATATATGTATTGACATATATAAAACTGATCTGTTATCTAAATGTGCATATGTACTTCTATAAGAACTAGCTACGTGTATTTATGATGATAAGTATGCTTTATACATGATATCTAAAATGACAAGAAATTTGATTTCCTGACTAATTTTAGTTTTGTGCTACTTATATTAGTAATTGTATCAAGATGCAAAACTGATATTAAATCCATTTAAAATGCTGCTAGCACTATTTTACCTTAAATGAATGACCTGTTACAAGTTTGACTTGTAAGTGGATCAATACATTTTTCCCTGTCTTGATATACTGGAAAAACCCGTTTATATTGATTTGAGATATATTGATATAGCTGTAATACAAGTATGGTCATCCATTTAGGTTATTTATTTCCATATGTACTTGCAGTCTACTCACATCATATACATGTATGCTTGCATACAATGTTGCTTATATAACATGATGTTTCTTATAAATATATACATCATCTAACACCTGTCAGATACATAAGATGTTATGTATGATTGAAGACAACATGTATTATTGAATAAAACCAGGGTGACTTGTTTTACTGTTTTCAAATACAAGTGGGACTGGATTTCAAACTGTTTGAATATACATAAATGTACCCAGACATGAGATGGAGATAAAAGGCTATTTTGCATCCTGTATAAATATACACATCATGGTTCTTTTCAGATATTTACAAATTGTTTTATATTATCTGAAACCGTAGTATATTAACATTCTTTTGTAAACTTTATATACAACTGTTGTAACATTGTTTTTGAACATGGATACATATATGTCAATGTATATTACAACAGTCTGTACACGCAATATATATATATATATATATACACACACACACACACATAGCAAGTGTGACTTGTTATTAATGATATATACTTGTAAAGGTATAATAGTTGTACCTAATATGAAATTAAAACTGCCTTATATGATATAACCTGGTGGTGATTTTAATTTTATTATATACTGCGAGATCTACATATTTTGACAAGCTTTGATAATTCATCTCAAACACATACATAAAACTGCCTTGTAAGAGGCAGATACTTCAGACCTGTTATGTGAAAAACTGGTAATATATGTACATGATACTCGTACACAAACGGTCTTTAGTCAATGCACCTGTATTACAGATATATATATTTGATATATATATACGAGTGGCGAAATATGTATGCATTTGATGTATATGTATAAATTATGGCATGTATTATACTAAATACATTTGATGTGTTTAAATCATGCTAACCCAATGTATCAAAAATTGTTTTGATAGGGGATTGATGCTGCTACTGAAATGGTTTCAGCGAAAAGCAGTTCCATCACTCAAAATTGGCAGCAACATCTGATTATAACACTATATGAATTAGTGTAATTTATATATATATAATTCCAGTTTGTACATATTCAATGTAAATATAATGTGTGTTGTCTGTTTACTGAAAACATTGATGCATAATAGCTTTGCATATGATTGCAATAAAAAAAAATCGATGTACTGTTTATTTCACATTACTGTTTTTCAAGTATTTGAAACCGAGTGGTCCGAGTGTATGTAAAGAAGTGTTTTGTTTGCTTGTATATCCTTTGAATTATCTGTTTATAGAAATAGACTTACTAGTATGTAAGTATTATGTTTATTCACGGTATGCCTGCCAGATTAATGCCAATTTAGTTGTCACATTAGCTATATATATGAACTAAACGTATGGGCTTAGTGTTTTTGATTGAGCCTGCAAGTTTAATTGCATATATATATTATAAATTTTATATGGGCTCACTCAATGTGTTTTATACATCTACGGGTCTTAAGTTGTTTGGGCCTACAATTTTTATGAATCTAAAGTCAAATGATTTCTTAATGTTTAATATTAATTTTATGGGCATGATTTCTTATATTCTACATACTAGCTTCACATTAACCATATTTTTTTTATTTGAAATGTTCGAATAAAATAAAACTTGGTTCTCAAGCAACATTGGTTTTAATTATAATATATATATTTGATTCATATATTATTTATTTAAATCCAATTTATATTATGAATATAAAATACATATATTTTGATATATGTAGATAACTCTAATAATGTCTCCCGCTACGAATTATAAATTCCCTTTATAGCAAATTCTGTTATATTAAGTCATGGTGAACTCTTCCAATAATATACTCATCACTGTCCAAGATCAATGGTTGTAACTAACGCCAAAGCGTTGTGCACCTTTTATTTTGGTTATATGCGATGGAGTAAAATGTGGTGCTCCAACCTATTATTGGGTCTGACTTAACTAGGCTGCATAATACGATTATGGCCTTAGAGACAAAAGCATGAATTATTCCACATTTTGAGCAAATGAATAATACTGAACAAAATGTTCAACATGCGATCCAAGAGTTATATAGAGAATATAATTGACATAAGATGTCTACCTAAAAGGTTGTGTTTTGAGTTTAGCCAAAGCTGGGTCAAGGCATGACTAGATATGGATCTTGGAACACCATTATATGTATATAATGATTTACATATATAAACAGAGGGATGTTAATTTGTGTGGGAGCGTATTTTAGTTTAAATAATAAATTTATATTAATATAAATTTTGATTGTCAAAATTTTTATATTTATTAAGAATCAGTTATTATTTATTATCTACTGTAGATATTAAATAATAAATAATTCTGATAATTTAAATTAATCCTTAAGAAGGATAAATTGAATTAAATTAAATTTCTTGACTAACATTAAAATTTGAGGATTGTCCTCAAACAAATTAAAAATGTAATTGTTCTAACAAATATAGAGGATCTAAAATAAAAGTTAAAGTGTGACTTCAACTGAATAAGATATAATTGTTATGATAATCTACTTATACATTTCTAGTATTAGATACTAGATATAAATCGCATAAATGTATGTTGATTTACAGAAATTCTAGAATAAGTAGACATATGATAAAAGGACAAGTGGACTAACGATTGGAAATGAAGCAAATGTTGCTGGATTATCCACAGGAAGTTGATTCTTGTTGAATTTATTGGCTTAATTAAATAAATAAAATAATTGTTATTATGAAATTCCATATAAAATAAATGTTATAATATATCTTGTTCAAATAAGTTTGAATTTCATTTGTAATAAGAGAATAATTGTTATTCATTTTATTTAAATAAAATATCGTATGGAATTTCACAAACAGTTAATGATATTTGTAAATCCTTAACTATAATGTACTTGACATTAATGATGAGTGGATTAAATTTAGTAATTTAAATCCAACATACTTTTAGCATTATCAGTTAGCCAATATAAACAAGAAAGTATATCAAAAATCCATAATGATGGAATTTTGAGATCATTTGATTTTGAATTATATGAAGAATACAAATCTTGTTTATTATGCAAAATAACTGAATCACCTTTTCACTTGACACAGTGATTGAGTGACAAGTATTGGGTCTCGAACATAATGATGTATATGGAGCAACGAATACATAAGCTAGAGGTAGGTTTTATTACTTCATTATATTTACTGATGATATCAGTAGATATAGATATGTATATCTTATGAAACACATATCAGAATCCTTTGAAAAGTTCAAAGAATTCAAGATGAAGTTAGAAACCAATTTTAATAGAAAATTAAATACTTTTCGAACAGATCGAAAGAGAATATTTAAGCCAACTATTTAAGGACTATCCAGACGATTTTGGAATTGTTTCATAACTTACTCCATCTAGAAGACCATATTGAAATGGTATGTCTGAAAGGCGATATCGTACATTATAAGATAAAGTACAATCAATGATAAGTCATATAGATCTTCCAATAAATTAAATTTAGAACGATTGTATTAAATCCCACTAAAACGATTTAAAGACGCCATATAAGATATGGACTAGGAAATGTCCTAGTGTGTCTAATGCGAAGATTTGGGATGCAAAGACGTTTATTAAACGTTCTTCTGATAAGATTGGATCCAAATCAAATAAACATTTTGTGGAATATCCAAAAGAAACAAGTGGATATTATTTCTATATATCCTCTGAGAATAAAATGTTTATTGCTCGAATTGGTATCCTTTATAAAGGAGAGCCAGTTTCTAGGATAACAATAAGAATGAAATGGAATTCGAAACATTTCGCAAACACAAAATGCCACTGAATCTTGTATAGACAAGAAATTGAGTGGGAGTGATACAATAATTCAAATGTTATTTGATAACACATTAATTATTGCAAATAATGTTAGTTTAAAAAACAAGAAATAAATACTGATTCTAAGAAAGAAAATGTTTGGATTAAGAAGTTCATGATTGAACTTAATTCATTGTTGATCGAATGATATACATTGCGATAACAATATGGTTGTTGCTCGGGCCTAAAACATTAAACTCATCATTAATCCAAACATATATTTTAATAAATATAATTCTTATGTGAATTTGTTCACAGAAGAAATAAACATATCTGCAAAGTTACAAAAGTTGTAATGTTGCAGACCTACTGGATTAAACTCTGTCGCAGCAGAAGTTTAATAGTCACACTAGTTTCATAAGTATACGATGCGTAAATGATTGACTCTAGTGCAAGTGGGAGATTGTTAGAGTTTGTGCCCTAGAGGCAATTCATTTGATGAGATTGATAACACTGTTGATGTTATTATTTTATTTGGAATAAAATATTGTTCTATTATATTGTAGTTACTGCGTAATATACATAATAATATAATAGAAGTCCTTAGAATAATAATACGGAATTATATAGTTCGAGTAAGACTGAATTTGAGATTATATAATTATTAAGTATTATAATTCTTAAATGTCCCTAGTCAGGTTTTATTGTTTATACAGGACAACAATAAAGCATTGAGACTAGTATATTGATTGACTGATGATTACATCTCATTGATCATTAATATACGTGATATTAAAGTCAAGATATAAATACGTATTGGAGAATAGCGTATTGGGCTGACCCACCGTGAGATAACTACATGGAATATAATTAACAAGTATCATAAGTTGTTCTCATAGTGATAGTGATATAATGGTCCTCAGACCTGAAATCATTATAATTTTATTCGAGGATATTTGTGTTTTGATATCATCTAAAGTTATTTCGTAACAGAGTAATGATAACGGTGATTATTGGATATGTTTAGAATCGAATATAAATTATGAATGATCTATATGGAATTTAACCCTATGATATATTCGTAGTGATATCCAGGGGCCTCTTGATTAAGTGAGACTGTGAAATGCATGGCCGTGCTCAAATATTGATTTGTTTCAAACAGTCTACTTATTGATCAAGAAAAACAGATTAAATTATAAAGAGGATGATACGATCCATGCCTCCAGTTTAATCTTGGATATAACGGTTAAAAGGATTATATTACATTGATACACTGTTCACAAAAGGTTGTATCGAATCGTTGATCTTATTATAACTTGGGTAACAGCGATGTGTTGTTAGATGCCGCTCACTGTTTATAATTTAAATACGATTTAAAATTATTGCCAATGTTGTAATAACCTATAGGGTCACACACTTAGAACGTTAAAAGTGGAAACCATTATTTGGGTAAAAAAAAAAAAAAAAAAAAGAATATCAATTCGTTGAGATTTTATTTAACGTTGAAAAGGTATGCCGGTTAGTTCCTCAATTTATGGTACACGTCCATTTTAATAGGGAATATTGATTCTTTTATAAAATGGCCGCTATCCATAAATATAAGGGTTGAGATGAGATCCGTTTATAAAAACCGACATTACCCTTTTTAAGAAAAACCCTAATCATGGCGGCTAGCACCGATTGTTCCTCTTCTATCTTCAATTCGATTGAAGATAATACGTTCGTGTGGATTACTTATAGAGGCTCGTCGCTTTGAGGGGCTAAGATTCGAATCAACTAAACACTCAAATTGATTGCGTGAACCAGAAAAGGCTGAAGCTTTAAGCGAGGTATGATTCTCAATTACAGATTATCATGTAGATTCAGTATAAAATTGGTTGGAATTTTATTTAATTAACATGAAATCGAACCAATTTTACTTTCAAATTTCACCTACGGTGTAAATTCTTATATACATTACAAAAAAAAAATGCAGTCTTTTCCCTATGGTGTGTTTCCTCTTTTTACATACATTAAAAATAATGTATATTTATCCTACGGTGTAAATTACTTTTTTTTTTATTAACATTAAAATGATGTTCATTTTCTATGGTATAAATCCTTTTTATAATTACATTATAAAATAATGTAAATTAACATACAGTGAAATCCCATTATACTACATTATAAAATAATGTAATTTTAACCTACCGCGTAATTCTCTTAATATTTACATTAAAGATAATGTTAATTTAATCCTACAGTGAAATCCTTTTATTTTAACATTGAAAATAATGTTAAATCATCCTATGGTATAATTCCTTTATATTAACATTAAAATAAATGTAAATTATCATACGGTGTAGTTCTTTTTATTACATTATAAAATAATGTAAATTATCATACAGTTGAATTTCTTTTTTTTTGAACATTATAAAATAATGTAACTTATTCTACGGTCAAATTCTTTAAATATTAACATTATAAAATAATGTAACTTATTCTACGGTCAAATTCTTTAAATATTAACATTGAAAATAAATGTTAACTTATTCTACGGTCAAATTCTTTAAATATTAACATTATAAATAAATGTTAATGTCATACGGTGGATTTTCTTTTATTAACATTAGAAATAAATGTTACTCATCCTACGATGTAATTTCTTTTTTTATTTATAATATTAACATTGAAAAGGTTAATGACATCCGACGGTGTATTTTCATAATATTAACATTGAAAATGTTAATTACACCTACGATGAAATAACTATTTAATTAACATTGAAAATGTTAATTTTTCATGCATTGTAAATTACTTATTATTAACACCAAGAATAATGTTAATTTCTCATACCATGTAAATTCTTATTTTTAACATTAACAAAAATGCTAAATTTGACATACGATGTAAATTCTTATTTTTAACATTAACAAAATTGCTAAATTTGACATACGATGTAAATTCTTATTTTTAACATTAAAAAAATGCTAAATTTGACATACGATGTAATTTCTTATTTTAAACATTAACAAAAATGCTAAATTTGACATAAGATGTAAATTCTTATTTTTAACATTAACAAAAATGCTAAATTTGACATACAATGTAAATTCTTATTTTTAACATTAACAAAAATGCTAAATTTGAATTCGTCATAAATTCCTACTCATATATTTGCATATAAAATATGCAACTGTATTTCATCAAAATTTCCTATCATATATTTGCATATAAAATATGCAACTTTATTTCATATGCAACTTTATTTCATGTCACATTCTTATACTATGTAACCTAATAAAATAGGGAAATTCTATCATACGATGTAAATGCATCTTTTAATTACATAGAAAAATGTAGTTTTTATTCATGCGGTGAAAATTCTTATCTAAATAACATATAAAAATGTTATTTTACTTTACATCGCAAAATTCATTCTTTTACTTACAATGCAAAAATATTCACTTTTATGTTTACAATGTAAAGATATCAACTTTTCATTTTGATAATGTAAAAATATCAACTTCTCTACTTTACAACGTAAAGATATTAATCTTTCTATTTTACAATGTAAAAATATTATCTCTTCTATTATACAATGCAAAAAGATTGTCTTTTTATTTACATCGTCGGATTTTCATCTTTTTTTTTTCAATATAAAAAGATTTGTCTTTTTATTTTAAGTATAAAAAGATCGTCTTTTTTTATTTATTTACATGGTCAAATTTTCATCTTATTTTAATTTCACATAATAATATGTAAATTCCACCACAAGTCGCATTCCTATTTTATTTGCATCCCATAAAAAGTAAATTTTCATCACATCACATAACAGCAACATCCAACCATGACAACAAATCCAATTCCAATAATTAACATCGATGTAATTATAAGGTGATGTTTTCACTTGATATATGTAAAATCAACGGTAGCGTGATTAAACAAATAACCATAATTAATTATAATTAATTATTAATTTAGGTTTCTTCCCTAAATTTTCAGATCTAATATCATGCAATTCAGATCTAACAACATACGGGGTGAACAATTCGGATCTATGTTCTAAATATCATAACATATTAGATCTACGGTTAACAATCATGCAAATAATAATTTAATAACTTAAATTAAATTAAATTTAAAAATAAAATTCTCACCGTGTTTGGTCAGAGAAGAAGATTCAGGTTCGAACAGATTTGATGTTCGAGTTCAAAACAATTGCGGATCTAGGACAATTCTAATGCAAATTCATAGGAAAAAACAAAATAAGCTTTTTACAACTGGCTGTGTAACGCTTAAAAGCGTGGGGAAATCTGAAATAAAATCTACCTTAGAACGTTCAAAACTTCAAATTCGATTTTCTGGAGTTGTAGTTGACGAAACGACGAGCCGTTTGTTGGAGAAGGACCGGCTCGGAGAGGGCTTTGATCGGCCAGAGGGGGGTGGTGCTCGGCGGCGCCTGGTGGGGCCTGGGGGGGCGCGACCAGCGGCTGTTCACGGGGGTATGGCGGCTTCGTCGAGGCACGGTTCGAGATGATTCTTGTCGGAGAAGAAAGAGCTCGGGAAGAGCTTCGAAATGAGTACTCACACGCTAAATTCCGTTGAGAAACGAAGGAGAAAACTGAGAATGAAGTTTTGAAGAGTGGTGGGTTCAAGTGGCGGCTGAAATGAGAAGAGGAAGGACGATGAACAGTAAATTTCGGGTTTTATAATATTATTTAGGTTTTCCTAATCATTATTTAATAATTTAATTAGCCCGTTAAGCCCCGTTTTGGTCCGAACTCCGATTTAGGCCTGCTTACTGTCGTTCTTAAGGTTTTGAGGCCTTCTGAACGCAATGGAACATGTTACAGGACCCAATTCCGAAATTTATTATGAGTTCTGGAATAATTATATTATTTTATTAATATTTTAATGTATAGCGTACATGAAAATTCACCAAGGTCACAAATTAACTTCAAAAATTCTCGAAAATTATATTTAGTTATGTTTTGATGCTGTGGACCAATGAAAATTAATTTCGTTCAATTCTGAGCCCGTATGAATTTTTAATGAATTTTTAAAGTCAAAAATTTTCCCGTTTACACTGAAAAATCAATTATAAATATTTTTTAATTCTAAAAATTACCAAAAAATCATTTTTAGCTTTGTTTTGATGATACGAATCCAACAAAATTTATTTCGTTGAATTCTGAGACTTTTTGAAAAATCACTATTTTTCAGGCCAGTATATTTAATATTAAAAATACATTTTAAAACAAATAATTTTCGAAACTCGAAATATATAAGTGTTTACTATTTTTAAATGCAGAAACGTCATTCTGGACTCAATGGAAGTGGTTTCGAGTTCAATTTCCTTCGTATGTGAAAAGTAGCTTTTTGACCTATGCAAATTACCTAGCGACCTTTCTAAAAATTGAATTGGCCATAACTTTTGATTTCCGCTATGAAATTTCGATTTTTCGGATTCGTTGGAAAGATATTTTTAAATAGATTCCAATATTTTTGGTTTCACTAAAATCCGTTAAATTTTGCGTCCTATACGGTCAGTCAAAGTTCAAGTTTGACTTTTCAAACTACCGCGCTATTTCTAACTCTTTTTATAATTAAAATTAATTTATTCATTCTAACTTCGATTTGAACCAAATTTTTGATCATTATTATTTAAAATAGATTATTCTAAATATCAAAACTCATTTAAAATTACTTAAAATAAATTTTAAATTGGCCCCAAAATTCAAGGTTGTTACAATCTCCCCCACTTAAAAACTTTTCGTCCTCGAAAAGGAAAAGAGAAATAGAAGAGTAGGAACTAACCTAGAGAACGTAGAATGTTTTAGTTTCTAACTTCTTAACCGTGTCGTTGGGAATAAAGCTCCTCAGTTCCAGTAGTGTCTTGCCTCCTTGCTCTAGCTCTACTAGTTCTAGCGGCCCGAGTACCCATTTTTAGTTAGTTCTGTACGATCAAGGGAAGAGTCAGAACAACTGTAATGGTGGTTCTAAGAGATAGAAAAGATCGAAGGATGAATGAAAAGATGACGAAAGTGACTGGCTATTAGGGCTGGACATTTTTACCATATTACCGCAAACCAGCCATTACCAACCACTACCAACGAAAGTGGTATCGAACAATCGGTAACCAACTTGATTGGTACGGTATGCCGAACCACATGAAAATATGTGGTACGGTAACGGTAATTGAGCATTAACAATGGTAATTACCATACTTACCACATATCTTAAACAATACATATGTATGTTCTTATATTTAATTATATATGTTTATTACATAACAAAGAACTTCTACTATGTAATGATTTTATAAAATGCCTAGGAAAATACTATTACGATATACAAGATTGAATGAAATTTTTATCATATATCTTAGAAACGGTATAATTTATATGATATTTTCGTTCATCCATAAAGTTTTCATGCATGTTTGACTACGTAAAATAAGATTGAAAAATAATAATATAATAACAAAAAAATCAGTTTTAATATTTAATATTTTAATGTGAAATATTGTCAACAAAAAAATCTCATACTAGTAAACGGCAAAAACTTATTACCGACCTCTACCAACCATTACCAACCATAAACCGAACTGTTGGTAACCAATTTCTTTGGCTGGTAATGGTATGAATTTTCTATTACCATATAAAATCGGTACGGTAATGGTTTTGAATACAAAGTTCCGGTACCGAACCGATTCCACCCATACTGGCTATTATGTATCTCATGAAATGTCCGCCATAGAATATAGTGATTCTATGCAAACGAATTTGTTATAAATATGTCATATTCCAAAGCTAAGTGTAACCAAAGCTCTGATACCAACTGTGATAACCCCTAACTTCCACTGGGTGAAAGTAAGGAATAATCATATGGAATACAACATAAATATAACAATACATATCACTGATACAATATAGCAGAGGAAAACCATAGCATAATAACATCATAGCAGCGGAAATATAATGTCATAAACCACAGAATCCCAACAGTCACAGAACCCAAATTATTACATCAAGTTTGCAGAAATGAAAATAAGTTCCAACTCCCAAAATAAGCAATACGAAATGAAACAAGTCTAATGACTGAACTTAAAGATAGAAAAATGCAATAGAAGTAAATGATAGCTGTCCTCAAAGCTCCAAGTCATCACCTCTCCGCAAAAGCAAATCCAAGCAAAGATAATGAGCAACTCCAAGACAAGACTCCAAGCAAAGAATGAACCTGTTTACTTGGCTGCCCGTGAAGAAAAGAGGGCACCCGAGTTTGCAAAAAGGTGAAACAAACTACGGGTCAGTCGTGGGACTGGTATGAGAATTCATAACTAGTTTAGTAATAATAATATGACAAATCCAAAGACCACGCCGCTAATGCGGAACGGGTTTACTCAATGGATTGTCGGCATAATTTAAAGTGTCAGAACGTACAACCTCGCAATGCTTTTTAGAAAAATGGAATCACCATAAGACTCAAATCCCATCACACAATGCAACGCACACCAGAGGATAGAGTTTTCCCTTATGGTGATTAAACATGCTAAATACGGCAAATACGAGTTTAATATTATTATTAGTGTATAATAAAACATTTCAAAATAAATGTATCAATCCTAGGAAACATAGTACCCCATCCTACTATATCTCCATACTAGTAATACAATCAAAACCGCAGGGTCGTATTTGGAATTTGGATTTCCATCTGAGTCAAGGCTAGGGAGGAGATCCTTACCGATTCGAGACACTCTAGCAATGCCCCAGGATTGGTACTCTGTCCAACCCTTGGATAATTGCAGGGCCGGTCCACACTTACTTTTGTGGATTAGTTATGCCTGAACACACGCTTCCCGGTCCTTTTGGACCTACAATACGGCCAGTGGCGACCGCATAAACCCGAGGCCTCGAACAATCCAACAACCACAATGAATAAATGCCAGCGCTGGTAGGTCCCTGGTACCACTCTAGCTTGAAAGAAACATGTACACTCCCTGCGTTCCCTTCTCCCGTTTTAGACTCCGCCGGTGTGTGAGGCTCGTGAAGTCACATCAAACACAAAGCTATGCCTAGACAGGCTATGCTTTGATCATCCCACAAGGCCTGCTTTTCAACAAAATCTTGATCATTGCATCTTAGTATGTCACACTGTCACTCCATACCATACCATTGCTTCTCCATCAATACATAAATGAGTGTTAAGTAGAGAATAAATTCTCCACCACCAATATCTATATATTAACAGAAAATCAACAGTATGATATATAACGAAGTACGATGTCAGACACACCATCCATTTAAACTTATGCTCTGGGTCTGAACGAAAGTCAAATCCGTTCAATCAACATGTTCGTTCGAACGACGATCATGACCTCGAATTGGGAGCAAATCAATTCAAAGCCTCAATCGCTGTCTTCCTGAGGGGAAGATTGACGGTCTTCATTAGTCGTCTTCTTCTTCAATTCTTATCGTCGGTTGATTATTTGGAATGATATTAACTCGGCCTTTCCAAATAATCTTCGTATATATATATATAAATATATTGAAAACTCTTCCTTATCGTTATTTCTAATTTATAACGATTATTTCCTATTTTATTTAATTAAAAATAATTAAATCTTTAATCAACTACGATTCAGATCAATGGCGATTTTGGCGCTGTTTTCAAAAATTTTTGATTTTCACATATCTCAAAATCTAACTGTTGGATCATAACATATCTTATATCGTTGGAAAGAATTTTCTGAGACGGTCCTAACGTTTTCAGTTTTGGGAAAATCCGACGGTTGGATCTTCCGGTATATTCGTTTAAAGATATGATTTCAAAACGCGAACTACCGCGCTTGATTCGATTAATTTTAATTATATTTATATATAAATATATAAATAAATCGTTTGTTCTCATTCTTATGTACATTTTCATTCTCTTATCCTTTCATTTCTCCATTTACATGAAAATGTAATTTATAGTTAGACGATGAATCATTCCTTTTAATTTATTTCATATCTCTATAATTTACCTTAAAATGTAAATTATAATTCATCGTTCTATTTATTCCCTTTCATCTTTCAATTATATTATGATTCTATTTCCATATAAAATATTCATTCTCTTTTGAGTGCATTCATAATTTCAATTACATCTAAAATGTAATTTTATTTTACGATGTAATTTTCCTTCCTAATTACATATAGAAACGAAATCTTTATTTACATGATACATCCTTATTTTATTTTATAAAATAAAAATGTAAACTATCATTTTTGCCACCTTCTTATTTTACTTACATTAAATAAAAGGTAAATTTCACCTACGGTGTAAATTCTTATATACATTACAAAAAAAAAATGCAATCTTTTCCCTATGGTGTGTTTCCTCTTTTTACATACATTAAAAATAAAGTATATTTATCCTACGGTGTAAATTACTTTTTTTTTATTAACATTAAAATGATGTTCATTTTCTATGGTATAAATCCTTTTTATAATTACATTATAAAATAATGTAAATTAACATACAGTGAAATCCCATTATACTACATTATAAAATAATTTAATTTTAACCTACCGCGTAATTCTCTTAATATTTACATTAATGATAATGTTAATTTAATCCTACAGTGAAATCCTTTTATTTTAACATTGAAAATAATGTTAAATCATCCTATGGTATAATTCCTTTATATTAACATTAAAATAAATGTAAATTATCATACGGTGTAGTTCTTTTTATTACATTATAAAATAATGTAAATTATCATACAGTTGAATTTCTTTTTTTTTTAAACATTATAAAATAATGTAACTTATTCTACGGTCAAATTCTTTAAATATTAACATTATAAAATAATGTAACTTATTCAACGGTCAAATTCTTTAAATATTAACATTGAAAATAAATGTTAACTTATTCTACGGTCAAATTCTTTAAATATTAACATTATAAATAAATGTTAATGTCATACGGTGGATTTTCTTTTATTAACATTAGAAATAAATGTTACTCATCCTACGATGTAATTTCTTTTTTTATTTATAATATTAACATTGAAAAGGTTAATGACATCCTACGGTGTATTTTCATAATATTAACATTGAAAATGTTAATTACACCTACGATGAAATAACTATTTAATTAACATTGAAAATGTTAATTTTTCATGCATTGTAAATTACTTATTATTAACACCAAGAATAATGTTAATTTCTCATACCATGTAAATTCTTATTTTTAACATTAACAAAAATGCTAAATTTGACATACGATGTAAATTCTTATTTTTAACATTAACAAAAATGCTAAATTTGACATACGATGTAAATTCTTATTTTAAACATTAACAAAAATGCTAAATTTGACATAAGATGTAAATTCTTATTTTAAACATTAACAAAAATGCTAAATTTGACATACGATGTAAATTCTTATTTTTGACATTAACAAAAATGCTAAATTTGACATACGATGTAAATTCTTATTTTTAACATTAACAAAAATGCTATATTTGAATTCGTCGTAAATTCCTACTCATATATTTGCATATAAAATATGCAACTGTATTTCATCAAAATTTCCTATCATATATTTGCATATAAAATATGCAACTTTATTTCATATGCAACTTTATTTCATGTCACATTCTTATACTATGTAACCTAATAAAATAGGGAAATTCTATCATACGATGTAAATGCATCTTTTAATTACATAGAAAAATGTAGTTTTTATTCATGCGGTGAAAATTCTTATCTAAATAACATATAAAAATGTTATTTTACTTTACATCGCAAAATTCATTCTTTTACTTACAATGCAAAAATATTCACTTTTATGTTTACAATGTAAAGATATCAACTTTTCATTTTGATAATGTAAAAATATCAACTTCTCTACTTTACAACGTAAAGATATTAATCTTTCTATTTTACAATGTAAAAATATTATCTCTTCTATTATACAATGCAAAAATATTGTCTTTTTATTTACATCGTCGGATTTTCATCTTTTTGTTTTCAATATAAAAAGATTTGTCTTTTTATTTTAAGTATAAAAAGATCGTCTTTTTTTATTTATTTACATGGTCAAATTTTCATCTTAT
Organism: Allium sativum; assembly: GCA_030737875.1. Lineage (NCBI taxonomy): Eukaryota > Viridiplantae > Streptophyta > Magnoliopsida > Asparagales > Amaryllidaceae > Allium > Allium sativum. Next base: position 79,959,184 of record CM060927.1, on the reverse strand, counting down.
TTTAATTTCACATAATAATATGTAAATTCCACCACAAGTCACATTCCTATTTTATTTGCATCCCATAAAAAGTAAATTTTCATCACATCACATAACAGCAACATCCAACCATGACAACAAATCCAATTCCAATAATTAACATCGATGTAATTATAAGGTGATGTTTTAACTTGACATATGTAAAATCAACGGTAGCGTGATTAAACAAATAACCATAATTAATTATAATTAATTATTAATTCAGGTTTCTTCCCTAAATTTTCAGATCTAATATCATGCAATTCAGATCTAACAACATACGGGGTGAACAATTCGTATCTATGTTCTAAATATCATAACATATTAGATCTACAGTTAACAATCATGCAAATAATAATTTAATAACTTAAATTAAATTAAATTAAATTTAAAAATAAAATTCTCACCGTGTTTGGTCAGAGAAGAAGATTCAGGTTCGAACAGATTTGATGTTCGAGTTCGAAACAATTGCGGATCTGGGACAATTCTAATGCAAATTCATAGGAAAAATCAAAATCAGCTTTTTACAACTGGCTGTGTAACGCTTAAAAGCGTGGGGAAATCTGAAATAAAATCTACCTTAGAACTTTCAAAACTTCAAATTCGATTTTCTGGGGTTGTAGTTGACGAAACAACGAGCCGTTTGTTGGAGAAGGACCGGCTCGGAGAGGGCTTTAATCGGCCAGAGGGGGGTGGTGCTCGGCGGCGCCTGGTGGGGCCTAGGGGGGTGCGATCAGCGGCTGTTCACGGGGGTATGGCGGCTTCGTCGAGGCACGGTTCGAGGTGATTCTTGTCGGAGAAGAAAGAGCTCGGGAAGAGCTTCGAAATGAGTACTCACACGCTAAATTCCGTTGAGAAACGAAGGAGAAAACTGAGAATGAAGTTTTGAAGAGTGGTGGGTTCAAGTGGCGGCTGAAATGAGAAGAGGAAGGACGATGAACAGTAAATTTCAGGTTTTATAATATTATTTAGGTTTTCCTAATCATTATTTAATAATTTAATTAGTCCGTTAAGGCCCGTTTTGGTCCGAACTCCGATTTAGGCCTGCTTACTGTCGTTCTTAAGGTTTTGAGGCCTTCTGAACGCAATGGAACATGATACAGGACCCAATTCCGAAATTTATTATGAGTTCTGGAATAATTATATTATTTTATTAATATTTTAATGTATAGCGTACATGAAAATTCACTGAGGTCACAAATTAACTTCAAAATTCTCGAAAATTATATTTAGCTATGTTTTGATGTTGTGGACCTATGAAAATTAATTTCGTTCAATTCTGAGCCCGTATGAATTTTTAAAGTAAAAAATTTGCCCGTTTACACTGAAAAATCAATTATAAATATTTTTTAATTCTAAAAATTACCAAAAAATCATTTTTAGCTTTGTTTTGATTATACGAATCCAACAAAATTTATTTCGTTGAATTCTGAGACTTTTTGAAAAATCACTATTTTTCAGGCCAGTATATTTAATATTAAAAATACATTTTAAAACAAATAATTTTTGAAACTCGAAATATATAAGTGTTTACTGTTTCTAAATGCAGAAACGTCATTCCGGACTCAATGGAAGTGGTTTCGAGTTCAATTTCCTTCGTATGTGAAAAGTAGCTTTTTGACCTATGCAAATTACCTAGCGACCTTTCTAAAAATTGAATTGGCCATAACTTTTGATTTCCGCTATGAAATTTCGATTTTTCGGATTCGTTGGAAAGATATTTTTAAATAGATTCCAATATTTTTGGTTTCACTAAAATCCGTTAAATTTTGCGTCCTATACGGTCAGTCAAAGTTCAAGTTTGACTTTTCAAACTACCGCGCTATTTCTAACTCTTTTTATAATTAAAATTAATTTATTCATTCTAACTTCGATTTGAACCAAATTTTTGATCATTATTATTTAAAATAGATTATTCTAAATATCAAAACTCATTTAAAATTACTTAAAATAAATTTTAAATTGGCCCCAAAATTCTGGGTTGTTACAGGAAGCGTGTAACATGTGGGTGGGTTTCCTATTGTCGAAGTGGAAGATCAGAAGGCGCATGCACAGTTGGAGGATCGACGTCGAGGACGACAGCAAATTTTGGTGATCGGAATGGTAAGTGATGGCAGGTCGGTGGTGGCGCACGGGTTGTCAGTGGTGGCGGCTCTAATGCCGAGCATAACGGTGTGTGGATGTAGGAGGAGGTGGTCGCGATTCAAGTGAACTAACAACAACGTGTGGGGTTCGATTGAAATACATAACAGAGAAGAGGATGATGAACAGTGTAAGTTGAATGTGCCTAATCCCTTTGAATATGCCTAATCCTAAGTTTAAATTTGCCTAATTAAGTGTTTATGGCCTAAGTATAAAACGTGCCTGCAGAGTTTATTTCGACTGTGCCAAAATATTATGTGAATATATGTATAACGAAACAAGAAAGTTAATTTACACTGTTCCTAAACAAATAATACGTGGCTTAAGGATTCGAATGGTTCCTAATTTTAATCATGTTAAACGTTAATGTACACAGTGCTTGTCTGGATTATTGAATATGCCTAATGAATTTAGTATGCCTGGAAACATTTCGTTTCCTAACCGTGTTTAAGATATGCCTAACTATGCTTATCCAGACTATATATATATATAACATAATTATTGTTTAGTCTAAATAATTATAACTAAAGTTTCAATAATATCATTTTAAAATTAGTGAACGATGTATAATTATAACTTGTGTATCGCGCTTATATGTTAACAGAAACGCACAGAACATTGGAACCACATCAATGGGCATATATTATGGAATTGGAATGAACAGAGTTGAACACGGCTGGAACCTTGTAAAGCAAACTGTTCCAACGATGAATGAAAATCAAGGTGAGTTCAACTCACTTAGTTTATCCCACTTATATTTTATATAAGTTGGGTTTTATTTTGTGTGTAATGTTTGCTAATGGTTGATGATTAGGTGACTGTTTACCTGTATACTGAATATTTTTAATATTCATTGCTTAAATTGAACGTTTGTTTAGTTTAATCAAATTAAACCTTTATTTTAACGATTAGATTCCAAACGAGGTAGCTTATGTAACAACCCGTATTTCCAATACCCTGTTATAACGTAAATCGAGGCAGAATTTAATTCTAAAATCTGAATCAAGGGAAACGGGCTGTGCCATTGCGTTCGTCTCGGAAAAATACGCGAAATAGAGTCCGAATTTCGAAAATCGGAGTCCGTATGACCCGATTAAGGCCCAACGAAGTTTTCAGAAACTTTCTAAGTAAAAACAGATTTCAAATTCAAACTTGAATTTGGAAAATTGGGCCAGTTTGGGCCAGGCGGGAAAAATCCCGCCAGAACACCCAAGTCGACAGCCAAGTTGTAACACCCCACATCCATTAATGTCACTCACAAAGGGAATGCATTAACTTCCATGGAGGTTTTAAGTGAGTATAGAACAGTAAAATTACAACAAGACAGATATAAAATAGTACTTGGAAATTTAAAACTTTATTTCATTGCAGTAGAAGTCAAAACATGTTTGATTACATCATAACACCATATTCAATGTCAAGTACAATATCTATCTTGATAAAACAAGTACATAATCCCATTACATGAATAGCCATTAAAAAGAAAGATAACAAGCTGGACTTTACTTCAGCAGTCCAAGCTTTCCAGAAGATAAGCGATCCAACTAGACTCCACTAGAACGTGGCCCAACCTGCGGACCTGAAGGGAGAAAAAGGATGGAAAAGAGGGGGTCAGACATAAAGTCTGGTGAATATGATAATTCTACAATACTATTACCAAAATAACTGGACTAAGGCATAAGCTGGAAAACAAGAAAATGTCTATGAAGAGCTGATTAAGGACATAGACAATCGCTAAAGGCAACGTTATAGGCGCTCCTAAATACTAAAGGATAAACACTATACTGCACCACACCAGTCACCCTAAAGATTCATCCCACTTAGCTTCACTTAGAAACTTTCCCAATGGCTTTACGTACCCCTAGCTGACTACATAGGTGCCGCCTGCCCCTATCTCCACTAGGTGTACCCTACTTCCCATTATTCGATCGGCTCCCTAACTCGTAGATACCCGTGCTGGCCCCACAGTGGGGTGTATCACTCCCCTAAAGTGGCAACCTGATACAACGGACATGCACGGCTTATACCTACACGATGCAACAACGTCTTACCTACCAGCCCGGGTCCACACACGCATATGAAACCCGTTGGACTTGCGTTGCCACCGCTCCCTGTTTTGGCCTCTTATAGTCAAACCCAGTATGCGTGTCCCGTCCTCGACTTGGGTCGAGCCCACAAAGATACGTTTTGGGATACTGGTTGAAATGGGCCCCCACTATTTACCACAAGCATTCCACCTAAGCTTGTCCCCATTAGTCCATCCCACTTAACCCACTTAGTCATGTTCATTTACATGTGTGTTTGGTTAAGTCTAATCGTATTTCAAATGCCTCTAAAGGCAACCACCAGATTCCTCATGCCACCCAAGGCACCTACTTAACCCCCATGTCCCACCTTACATGATTATCTGGTTAAGTATTTCTTAGTTCATTAAGGCCATAACCTCATAAAGACCTCTCACATTAGACTGGCATTTATGGCAGCTGGATTTGCCGGGCGGGTCCGGGCAGTCTTACACCATAAAAGAGTCTAACCTCGTGTCTTTACAACTGTTATGCTTTAGTTTGGGCCTAGGACCTCTCACATTGGGCCGACATTTGTGACTACTGGATTTGCCGGGCGGGTCCGGGCAGGTTTACATCACAAACGGGTCCAACCTCGTGTCCTAAGCATTGATTATTAATAATAATCCACTTTCCCCCAATTTTAATAATTCCCTACTTGAATTATTAATTACTTCAAATTTTTAACAATGTCCATAATTGACTCAATTATGGACATCCATTCATGGTATGCAAAATCTTACAAAATTGCACCCAATTTATTAATTCCTAATATTACCCCTACCCCACGTTTGAACGTTTATTCGCAAAATATATGTTAGACTCGAATAGCCTAACTCATAGCATAAAAGAGATTATCATAATAATAACATGTATATGTGACCAAATGAATCATAATAAGGGGTGAAACTTGCATATGTCCAACTTGCATAGATTATACATGTCATGGACCTAAAGGTGTCAACTTGTTCAAAATTCACCTAATATAATCTCAATCAATTTTCATAAACTTACATATGAACATGTGTGAATCAACATCATCTAATTTTCTAACAACATGGTTTTATATGGGTACACCTAACTCAATAGGCAAATTCCCATAATCAAGTTTTATTTAATTATAGTTTCAAGTTTATGGGTACACCTAACCTAATAGGCAAATTCCCATAAACAAGATCCATTTAAATTAAGAAAAAAAAAACATAACTTTAAGCATGATCCAACAACATCATGATTTTTCAACATAATATAGCATGATTTATAACATGGCATAGTATGATAGTATAACATAGCTTGACATGATTCTCAACATAGCACGACATAGCATAAGAGAATTTACAACATAGCATGACATAGCTTATATAATTTACATCATACGACAACATAATAACATAATAAGAGATCCACAATATATAGAATTTACAATTACAAATCACATCACTTTCTTGTGATCCATTCATAACTGAGTCAAATTAATTTGTAATAGTCTTGTGAGAATCATCATACTCACCAACAAAAGAAAAGAATTAGAGAAAGAGAGATCTTTTGATTTGATTTGTGTAGATTTAGTTGTAGATGATTAGGCTTCCTCTTCTTAGTTTGTGACGGCTATGCTGAACTCCATGGCAGCAGCATGACGGTAGCTTCTCTAATTTTACAAGTGATTTAGGTCTAGGGTCTACCCACTTATTTATAGATTTTAGAATTCATTTAGGCCATTAGATTTAACCTAGAAATAACCGCAGCCGTTCAGACAAGATGGGGTTTATCTTGTTGACTCAGCAATGAGTCAGAAGTGACTCAGCAAACACTCAGCATATTAATAAACTTCTATTCATGTCATAAATATATATATATTTTCTACAATGTACATATTAGATACATCCCCCTTTACTTATTATTGTTTTTATATACACATTAGATACATCCCCTCTCTCACACACTTATTAATATCTTTATATTCATATTAGATACATCCCCTCTTCTACACACTTATTAATATTTTTATATTCATATTAGATACATCCCCTCTCTTACATACTTATTAATATCTTTATATTCATATTAGATACATCCCCTCTTCTACACACTTATTATTATTTTAGCAACTTTAGTGTTAATAGAAAATTCGGGGTGTTACATTCTCCCCTCCTTTTAGGATTTCGTCCCCGAAATCTTCAAGTCTAGAAGAATGTATATCCTACCATCCAAACGTCCATCTACTCATCCATCATACACAGGCATCCATTGTCCTTACAGACTTCTAATGCTTTCATGATCATATGCAAGTGTGTGTACATGTCCTTACCTAATGCGAAATCAGGCGGTCTACTGATTCAGTTGACCTCCTTAATGCAAATTATGTAAGTGTCATGAATCCATTATGTATGCAAAAGATCCTAATTGCTTACATACTACTTCTATATGCGTGCACACCCATTCAACCGAATGCAGCATCCATATGATGGTACAACCATTATACATCAATTATACTAAATACATCCATATATATGCAATATGCAATATGAAGTGACTGAGCCGATCTAGTGCCTAAAGTGTGTGTATATATGCATCCATGAGCAACCACTAGCAAACACTTGCATCCATTTTGCATCCATCATACATAACATGTCTCAAACACATGTTTCAACCATAGGATTATCCTAACTAAAGGTCAAAGATACTAATGAGAGGACATACTAAAGATAAGATAAGATAAGATAAGCGATAAAGGAGAAATTAAAAGACATACCCTCAAAAAGAAAAGGGTACAACGAACGCATCTTCTCTTCTGTCTCCCAAGTTGCGTTGCTCTCATCATCTCCCCATTGCACTTTAACCAGTCTGACCTCTCGATTCCTCAACTTTTTGATCTCCGACCCAAGAATGCATGTAGGAGCTCGTCTAATTGTTGCATCACGCTCTATTTCCACCTCTTTAAGCAAGCTCGGCTCTACCACCTCCGCGGTCTTGTGCAAACACTTCCTCAAATGTGATACATGGAATACGTCGTGTACTCCACTAAGTTTCTCAGGCAACTCCACCCTATATGCCATCTTCCCAATCCTATTTTTTTTACAGGAAACGGCCCTACAAACCTTGGTGCTAATTTCCCCACGGACCCAAAGCGAACAACATTCTGTAACGGAGATACTTTGATAAAAACCATGTCCCCAATGTCAAACTCAAGATCTGTCCTCCTCTTATCAGCATACGATTTTTGCCTATCTTGTGCTGCTTTCATCCTCCTTCGAATCAACTCAATCTTCTCCGAGGTTTCCCTAACCATATCGGGCCCAAGTAGGATTTTATCGGTAGATTCCCACCAACATGTAGGCGAACAGCAAGGCCTTCCATAAAGAGCTTCGAAAGGTGCCATGCCAATACTAGACTGAAAGCTATTATTATGTGCGAATTCTACTAACGGAAGTTGCTCTTCCCATGTACCCCCAAAGTCTAGGATACAAAGCCTTAAAAGATCCTCTAGAATGCGATTCACCCTCTCGGTCTGGCCGTCTGTCTGAGGATGATATGCGGTGCTCAAACATAGCTGAGTCCCTACCACCTCTTGTAAACTCTTCCAAAATTCGCTAGTAAAGATGGGGTCACGGTCGCTTACTATACTAGAAGGAATACCGTGCAAATGAACTATCTCCTTAATGTATACAGAAGCCAACCACGGAGTAGTCCTCTTACTTTTCACGGGAATAAAATGGGCGCTTTTAGTAAGTCTATCTACTATAACCCAAATCCCCGTGTTACCCTTCCTTGATCTTGGTAATCCATCCACAAAATCCATTGAGATGCTTTCCCATTTCCATAGTGGAACTTCTAATGGGTGAAGCAACCCACCGGGTTTCTTTTGTTCTGCTTTAACTCGTTGGCACACCAAGCATCTAGCGACGTACTCGGCCACATCCTTTTTCATACCGGCCCAAAAGAAAACCCGCTTCATATCTTTGTACATCTTATCCCCGCCGGGATGAATGGTCATTTTTGAGCGATGAGCATCATCAAGAATGGCCTTCCTTAAGTCTTCGTCTTGTGGTACACAAAGTCTATTATCCCTTCGTAACCAACCCTTATCGTCTAGGGTATACCTACGAAGATGGCTTGACGACTCCCCCCTTTGAGCTTTTCTACTATCTCAACCAACTGTGGGTCGTCTCGCTGTGCCTCACCAACCCGTCCTAGAAGTGTAGGTCTAACCTCCAAGGATGCTAACAGACCGGGTACTAAGTCAACGGAGGGTCTAAAGTCAAACATAGAGATGAATTCTAAGCTTTGTCGTTCAACAAACAACGGACTCAAGGACAACCTTTTCCTACTTAAGGCGTCTGCCACCACGTTACCTTGCCCGGGGTATATGCTATTTCAAAATCGTAGGAGGCTAAGAATTCCATCCACCGTTGCTGCCTTAAATTCAAATCCTTCTGAGAGAATAAGTATTTTAATGATTTGTGGTCAGTGAACAGTTCGAATTTCTCACCAAGAAGATAGTGACGCCAAGACTTAAGCGCGAAAACAATTGCGGCTAGCTCTAAGTCATGCGTGGGGTAATTCTTTTCATGAACCCTCAACTGCCTTCCACCATAGGCTATTACTCTTCCCTCTTGCATGAGGACCGCGCCAAGTCCCGTCCCACAAGCATCAGTATAGATGGTAAACGGTTTATTCCCGTCTGGCAGCACTAAGACTGGGGCTGAAGTTAAGGCTCTCTTTAAACGTTGGAATGCATCATCGCAATCTTTGTCCCACGTAAAAACCAGGTTCTTCTTCGTTAACCGTGTTAATGGAGCTGATATTTTTACGAAGTCTTTGATAAACTTCCTATAATAGCCAGCCAACCCCAAGAAACTTCTTACTTCGGTTGCATTTTTAGGGACCTTCCAATCTTGGATGGCCACCACCTTTGCGGGATCCACTGCTATCCCTTCTTTGGAAACCACGTGCCCTAAGAACCGTACTTCCTTCCTCCAGAAGTGACACTTAGAAAATTTTGCCTTAAGGTTATGCGCTCGAAGGGTTTCCAACACTTCCCTAAGATGTAGGGAGTGCTCTTCTTTATTCTTAGAAAAGACTAAGATGTCATCCACAAAGACTACCACGAATTTGTTAAGGTATTCCCTAAACACCCTACTCATCAAATCAACAAAATATGCAGGGGCGTTTGTCAAACCAAAGGGCATCACTAGCCATTCATAAAATCCGTCAGGAGTCCTAAAAGCAGTCTTATCTATACTATCCTCAGCCACTCTCAGTTGATGAAAGCCAGTGGCTAAGTCCAACTGCGAAAACACTGAGGCGCCAACTAACTGATCAAAGAGATCGTCAATCCTCGGCAGTGGGTGTCGGTTCTTTTTAGTAAGCTTGTTTAGTTCTCTATAGTCCATACAAAGTCTAAGAGACCCATCCGCCTTTGTGGCAAAAACTACTGGAGCACCCCACTCCGATATACTACGTCTTATGAACCCCTTCTCAAGCAACTCCTTTACTTGCTTATTGAGTTCCCTCCTTTCACGAGGAGCCATGTGGCGCACTGGAAAAGATACGGGTTTAGCATTATCCACAAGATAAATTCGAAAGTCTATCTTCCGCTTTGGAGGTAAGCCCTTCACCTCCTCAAACACATCCGGATATTCCCGGACCACTTCTACCGATCGCAGGTTCTCTACAGACGCGTCAAGCGATTCAAGATAACTTAGCATAACGGAATTTATGGGATTACAAAAGATGTCGAGAGCATTACCAAGGCGAGTCACAAGCCTAACTACTCTCCTTTCACAATCAAGAATGGCCCTATTTCTAGACAACCAATCCATTCCTAAAATTAGCCCATAGCCCGTGAAGCCCAATACATAAGCATCACATCTAAATTCAACGCTAAGTATAGAGATTTTCAAATTCAGACATATCATGGTCAAATGAGCCGAACCCCCAATTGGATTTGAAACGACCAAGGGATCCTCTACTAAACTGGTGTTCAAGTGCAGTGATTCAACTAATGATGCAGAGATAAACGAATGAGATGCGCCAGAATCGAATAAGGTACGGACAGGATGATCAAACAGAAAAACTAAGCTTTCAACAGAAATTGTTCTACCTCTTTCTTGCAGCGGTGGGGCCGCAATAGCCTGAACTTGCCCCCTTGCCTGCCCTGGTGCCATAAGAGCCTGCACCTGTCCTCCCGAGGTAGACCCTGCCCTCTGCCCCTTCTTTGGATAGTCCTTCACTAAATGTCCCGCATCTCCACAATGAAAACAACCAGTCTTCTTTTTCTTTCTACAATCTTTGCTGAGATGGCCAGGCGTCCCACAATTGAAGCATTTCTTCTTCCCTTTTCCATTATTGTTTTTACCACCCTTCTTATTTTGCTGTTGGGGTTTCTTCTGATCCCCTTTCTTTTCAACTGCCTTATCCTCATGCATAAGTGCCATTTCTACTAGCTTTTCAAAGGTGGCTCCCATAGGGATGTGGGTCATAGCCAACCCTTGCAACGGTTCATTCAAGCCTCTAACGAACCTCAAAGCTTTCTTCTCTGGCGTGTTCACCAACTCCAAGCCAAACCTTGCTAACTGATTAAATTTATTGACATATTCCTTTACTGATGAGCTCCCTTGCTTTAGTGCTTGGAATTTTTCCATATTTAAGTTCTCCTCTGCCCTTGAAAGAAACTTTGCCTCAAACCTTCGTCTGAAATCCGCCCATGAATCAACTGGACGTTCCCCGTTAGTGACCTCCCACCAAAACGAGGCCTCTCCCTTCATTAACCAAGTAGCTAAACGGACTTTCCTCCCATCTTCCACTTCAAAGATATCCAACAATTCCTCAGTCTCCTTAAGCCAATCTCTGGCCTCCACAAACGTCTCAGTCCCTTGAAAAGTTTTTCCTCCCATAGCCTTGAATTCCTTGCACGTCTTTGCAAAAGTGTCAACACGAGGAGGAGGAGGAGGATTTGCTGGACCCGCGGTGGCCCTGGCCTCAAGATATTGACGAAACCAACCGGGTATATGAACACCCTCTGGAATGTTGAGATCTTCAGCCATGCTGAAACGAAAAAGGAAAGATTCAAAATAGAGGACTCGAAAGATAAAGATATGGCTATTCGGGATTATGTTTTTCATAAAAACTTTCTTCTTAAATTTACTCATTAAAACATATTTTTGAAAACACTTCTTTCAAAAATACTTTAGAAAAAATAGTTTTCTAAAAATTTTATCTGTTCTGGTAACCTTAAGCTCTGATACCACGTGTAACACCCCACGTCCATTAATGTCACTCACAAAGGGAATGCATTAACTTCCATGGAGGTTTTAAGTGAGTATAGAACAGTAAAATTACAACAAGACAGATATAAAATAGTACTTGGAAATTTAAAACTTTATTTCATTGCAGCAGAAGTCAAAACATGTTTGATTACATCATAACACCATATTCAATGTCAAGTACAATATCTATCTTGATAAAACAAGTACATAATCCCATTACATGAATAGCCATTAAAAAGAAAGATAACAAGCTGGACTTTACTTCAGCAGTCCAAGCTTTCCAGAAGATAAGCGATCCAACTAGACTCCACTAGAACTTGGCCCAACCTGCGGACCTGAAGGGAGAAAAAGGATGGAAAAGAGGGGGTTAGACATAAAGTCTGGTGAATATGATAATTCTACAATACTATTACCAAAATAACTGGACTAAGGCATAAGCTGGAAAACAAGAAAATGTCTATGAAGAGCTGATTAAGGACATAGACAATCGCTAAAGGCAACGTTATAGGCGCTCCTAAATACTAAAGGATAAACACTATACTGCACCACACCAGTCACCCTAAAGATTCATCCCACTTAGCTTCACTTAGAAACTTTCCCAATGGCTTTACGTACCCCTAGCTGACTACATAGGTGCCGCCTGCCCCTATCTCCACTAGGTGTACCCTACTTCCCATTATTCGATCGGCTCCCTAACTCGTAGATACCCGTGCTGGCCCCACAGTGGGGTGTATCACTCCCCTAAAGTGGCAACCTGATACAACGGACATGCACGACTTATACCTACACGATGCAACAACGTCTTACCTACCAGCCCGGGTCCACACACGCATATGAAACCCGTTGGACTTGCGTTGCCACCGCTCCCTGTTTTGGCCTCTTATAGTCAAACCCAGTATGCGTGTCCCGTCCTCGACTTGGGTCGAGCCCACAAAGATACGTTTTGGGATACTGGTTGAAATGGGCCCCCACTATTTACCACAAGCATTCCACCTAAGCTTGTCCCCATTAGTCCATCCCACTTAACCCACTTAGTCATGTTCATTTACATGTGTGTTTGGTTAAGTCTAATCGTATTTCAAATGCCTCTAAAGGCAACCACCAGATTCCTCATGCCACCTAAGGCACCTACTTAACCCCCATGTCCCACCTTACATGATTATCTGGTTAAGTATTTCTTAGTTCATTAAGGCCATAACCTCTTAAAGACCTCTCACATTAGACTGGCATTTATGGCAGCTGGATTTGCCGGGCGGGTCCGGGCAGTCTTACACCATAAAAGAGTCTAACCTCGTGTCTTTACAACTGTTATGCTTTAGTTTGGGCCTAGGACCTCTCACATTGGGCCGACATTTGTGACTACTGGATTTGCCGGGCGGGTCCGGGCAGGTTTACATCACAAACGGGTCCAACCTCTTGTCCTAAGCATTGATTATTAATAATAATCCACTTTCCCCCAATTTTAATAATTTCCTACTTGAATTATTAATTACTTCAAATTTTTAACAATGTCCATAATTGACTCAATTATGGACATCCATTCATGGTATGCAAAATCTTACAAAATTGCACCCAATTTATTAATTCCTAATATTACCCCTACCCCACGTTTGAACGTTTATTCGCAAAATATATGTTAGACTCGAATAGCCTAACTCATAGCATAAAAGAGATTATCATAATAATAACATGTATATGTGACCAAATGAATCATAATAAGGGGTGAAACTTGCATATGTCCAACTTGCATAGATTATACATGTCATGGACCTAAAGGTGTCAACTTGTTCAAAATTCACCTAATATAATCTCAATCAATTTTCATAAACTTACATATGAACATGTGTGAATCAACATCATCTAATTTTCTAACAACATGGTTTTATATGGGTACACCTAACTCAATAGGCAAATTCCCATAATCAAGTTTTATTTAATTATAGTTTCAAGTTTATGGGTACACCTAACCTAATAGGCAAATTCCCATAAACAAGATCCATTTAAATTAAGAAAAAAAAACATAACTTTAAGCATGATCCAACAACATCATGATTTTTCAACATAATATAGCATGATTTATAACATGGCATAGTATGATAGTATAACATAGCTTGACATGATTCTCAACATAGCACGACATATCATAAGAGAATTTACAACATAGCATGACATAGCTTATATAATTTACATCATACGACAACATAATAACATAATAAGAGATCCACAATATATAGAATTTACAATTACAAATCACATCACTTTCTTGTGATCCATTCATAACTGAGTCAAATTAGTTTGTAATAGTCTTGTGAGAATCATCATACTCACCAACAAAAGAAAAGAATTAGAGAAAGAGAGATCTTTTTATTTGATTTGTGTAGATTTAGTTGTAGATGATTAGGCTTCCTCTTCTTAGTTTGTGACGGCTATGCTGAACTCCATGGCAGCAGCATGACGGTAGCTTCTCTAATTTTACAAGTGATTTAGGTCTAGGGTCTACCCACTTATTTATAGATTTTAGAATTCATTTAGGCCATTAGATTTAACCTAGAAATAACCGCAGCCGTTCAGACAAGATGGGGTTTATCTTGTTGACTCAGCAATGAGTCAGAAGTGACTCAGCAAACACTCAGCATATTAATAAACTTCTATTCATGTCATAAATATATATATATTTTCTACAATGTACATATTAGATACATCCCCCTTTACTTATTATTGTTTTTATATACACATTAGATACATCCCCTCTCTCACACACTTATTAATATCTTTATATTCATATTAGATACATCCCCTCTTCTACACACTTATTAATATTTTTATATTCATATTAGATACATCCCCTCTCTTACATACTTATTAATATCTTTATATTCATATTAGATACATCCCCTCTTCTACACACTTATTATTATTTTAGCAACTTTAGTGTTAATAAAAAATTCGGGGTGTTACACAAGTCGACTTGGGAGTCGACTTGGTTGGACCCAAGTCGACAGCCCTGTCGACTTGGCTGTCGACTTGGTCCAGCCGGGCTGTTTAGCCTGGTGCACCATTTTGAGATTGTGTTGAGTTTGGGGGCCAGATTCGGTTTTGAGGGCTGAGATGGGAACTAGGGTTTAATCCTATGGCCTAAAACACTTGCCTAATCTATAAATAAGACCCTAACCTACCCTAAATCATCATTAATCTATCCTACAACCAAACTATGGCAAAATCAATCCTCTCATGGCCTCCACTCTCTTCATAAAATTTCCTAAGTCATTTCTATGAGATTTTCCATGCATACAAGTGTTTTTAAACTTGTATGAGCATCATTAGCTTGCATTCAAGTCAAGTTTCTAGATTTGCATCATAAAGGAAGGGTTTTGATCATTTTGGCTTGCATTTTTGGGTTTAATTGATTTCATAAGGGCTTTGTCATATTTTTGTGACTTCTTAAGCATAGTAAGCCCTATTCTACTTTCATACTTAAGCTCTAAAGTTAAATGTATGATATGCAAGTTTATATGCAAGTTTATATGCAAGTTTTCTATGATGTGATATGCAAGTTTATCATGTCATGCAAGTTTTCTATAATGTGATATGCAAGTTTATCATGTTATGCAAGTTTTCTATGATGTAATATGCAAGTTTATCATGTTATGCAAGTACGCTATGAAGTGATATGCAAGTTCATCAAGTTATGCAAGTTTGATATGCAAGTTTGTCATATGATATGCAAGTTATGTTATGCAAGTTTGGGTTGAACATCTTGTTCATGTTATCATGTTATGCAAGCTTATCTTGAGTATGTGAACATAAAGCTTCAAGCTTTATGCTAAAGGTTGCATTTTAGCAACATGTAAGTTATCATATCTCTTATGATAACTTGCATGTGAGGCTAAATGTGAACTTATGGCCATTTCTACATGTCATTTAGTACCATGTATCACCAATATGCCAAGTTTGGTTTTATGCATGCTTTTGGGGCCTAAAAATGTAATATGCAAGTGTATGAACACATGAACATTTCATATGCCACCATGTTGAACTTGTGGCTTCAACACCTTTATGTCATGATTATGCCAAGTTCCCTCTTTCTATCCTTTATGCGCTATTGCGATATGTAAGCGATGGGATTGCGTTTGGGGTTGGGTAAACTTAAAAGACATAAAAACATAAGCTTGGGAATTTACCTATTAAGTTAGGTCTACCCATTGGGAATTTACCTATTAAGTTAGGTCTACCCAATTGCTTGAAAATTTGTAACATGTTTTGGAAACATAATGGACATGACACTTAGAAAAGATAAGTGTGACCAACTCGAGGTTGGGTTGAGTTTGTAGCGTAAACCTACCCGGAACCGACCGGCCTAACTAGTTGCTACAAACAATAGGACCCAATGTGAGAAGTTGGCCATGTTGTACCTTGAACCCGAGGTTAGACCAAGTTGTGGTGTAAAGCTACCCGGACCCGCCCGGCTTAACTAGTAACCGCAACAAAGTCTAATGTGAGAGGTTAAGGCGCATTAAATTAATTAATGCCTCATGATTAGGGTTAAGTCATGGTCCACTTAGTACTTAACCAATTTGGGCTCGGTAGATTAATCGGGGTAAAGTCGTGAACTCATCGTTACACTTAACCAAGTTAATCCATGATTAGCAAGGGGGTTAAACCGTACTTAACCCATTAGAAAATCCTAGCAATGGGGGCCCACTCCAGCAGTAATCCCAAGTTAGTATCATCATGACCCTCGGGACTAGGCTAGGGTGGGGGCACGATTACCGGACTGGAGGTAAGTGACCAAAAGCGACGGCAGAGGGTACGCCGGTGTAGTTCCGGGCGGACCATGGTCGTGCACATAGTCCGAAGCCGGGGAAAGCATGCACGGGTACCAGTAGATCGAGACTGTGCACTCATGTTTATGGTGTCCAGGGGTTGCCACCCTAGGGCTTGATACACCCGACGGGAGACCCTGCACAGTCTGACTACAATTATGTTTGGGCCGTATTGACACCAACACGTGACGAGTTAGGCTTAGGGAGCCGATCGACTAGACCGTTTGGTTGGACCTCGTATTAGGGTCATTTCATGTTATTGGGCCAAAGCTTGGGCCAAGGGATCAATACTTGTTTATTCAAGTCATGTTAGTTTGCTAGTACACCTGTGGTGCAAAACCTTAATCCTGATTATGCGATGACACCTATATCTACCTTGTTAGTTAATCATCATGCTAGTATGTTGTTATCCTTATGTTCATCCCTGCTGTTCATGCCAGTTAACTTTATCAGTTTACATTGATTGTAGTAGGGCTTACTCAGTCTTTTCGACTGACCTGTTTTCTTTCGCCTCTTTTCTTCCGTTCCCCCCCCCAAGGTTCTCAGGGAGGGAATACTGGAGCTTAGCTTGGATTTCGGATTGCTTGCTTGAGGGATTTTCAGCTCATGTACGGTTTCGACATGAAGCTAGCTATGGTTACCACTTATTTGGGGATAGCACTTATGTATTTCAGTTTTTCAGTTGATGTTGTTTTATCTAGACTTGTTTATTTGGAAAATTGACATTATGTTGTACCAGACTGGTTTTGAAATGTTTTGAAATCTTCCGCTGTTTTATCTATGATATTTACTCTGTTTATATATATACATATGTTCTTGTTCTGCCTTGATATATCATTATGCATGTTTACCTGATTCAAACGCCCCTCCAAAGTCAGAGTGCTTGCAAGAGACGCCCTGGTGGAGGCGGGGTGTTACATTTGGTATCAGAGCATATGGTTTACGAGAAGGAACAAAAAGGTTTTTAGAATACTTTTGGAAAACTATTTTCAAAACTAAGTATAAAGTATTTTCCAAAGAAAAGTCTAGTTTATTTTAAAGGCTATTCCCCAAAAAGCCATTAGCAAAATTCCTTCGTTTGTCTCCATTCTGAATCTGTCTTTTTCTTCATTTTCAGTATGGCCGATAACTTTGCTCTTCCGGAGGGAGTACACGTACCTGTGTGGTATAGGAGGCTTTTGGAGGCTAGGGCGACCGAAGCCGGCCCCGCGGACGTTCCTCCTCCTCCTCCAGTAGTTAATGCTCCTCCTCCGGTGGTTAATGTTCCTCCTCCTCCTGTCGCTGAGGTTCCTCTTCCTCCTCCCCCTCAACATCCTCAAGCTGACTTCGCAAAGACTTGCAAAGATTTCAAAGCAATGGGTGGCAAGAACTTTCAAGGCACTGAGACTTTTGTAGAGGCCAGAAATTGGTTAAAAGAGACCGAGGATTTATTTGCTATCTTTGGGTTAGACGATCAGAGGAAGCTCTTGCTGGCGGTTTGGCTTATGAAGGATGAAGCCGCTTATTGGTAGGAAGTCACCAATGGTACTAGGCCTGTTGAGACTTGGGCCGATTTCAGGGCAAGGTTCATGCTTAAGTTTTTATCTTCTGCTGAGGAGAATCTGCAAATGGAGAGGTTCATAACTTTGAAACAAGGAGATATGTCTGTTAAAGAATATGTGAACAAATTCAATCAGTTAGCTCGTTTTGGCTTGGATATGGTGAATACTCCTCAGAAGAAGGCTCTTCGTTTTGCTAGAGGATTGAATGAGCCGTTGCAGGGACTGGCTATGTCACATATTCCCCATGGGGCCACGTTTGAGAGTTTGGTTGATATGGCGTTACTTCAGGGAGATGTCAAGAAAGAAACCAAGAAAAATGATACTCAAGCCAAGAAGACTGATTCCCAGGGAAAAGGAAATCAGGGTAATCCAGGTGGTCAAAGCAGTCAAGGCAATCAGAACAAGAACAAGAGTCAAGGCAACAAGGGCAATAACAACAAGGGCAAGAACAACAAGGGGAAATGCCATTATTGCGGTTCAGTTGGGCATCTTATTAAGGATTGTAAGAAGAGGAAAAGGAAGAATGGCGAATGCTTTTTCTGCGGTGAGACTGGACATTTCAGTAAGGATTGCCCGAAGAAGCGAGGGCAAGGCCAGGGTCAGACTCAGCGTGCTGGACCTTCAGGAGGGCAAGTTCATGCTCTCAATACCGCTCCAGTTCCCGATCGAGGTAGTATTTCTGTTGAGAGCCTTGTATATATTTCTGATTTTCCAGTTCGTACCTAGTTTGATTCTGGTGCATCGCATAGCTTTATCTCATCTGATCTTGTTGATAGTTTGCACCTTAGTACTAGCTTGGTAGAGGATCCCGTCTGTGTCTCAAATCCTATTGGGGGTTCCGCCCATTTGTCTATAATATGTGGGGATTTGAGGATCTCTATACTGAGTGTAGAGTTCTTGTGTAGTGCTTATGTTCTTGGTTTCAGGGGATACGGATTGATATTGGGCATGGATTGGTTGTCCAGATATGGAGCCATCCTTGATTGTGAGCATAGGGTTGTGAGGCTCGCGACTCGCCTCGGAAACACCCTAGAGATTTCTTGTGATCCGAGAGGTCCTGTCATGTTGTGCTATCTGGAATCACTCGACTCGTCAATGGAAACTCTTCAGTCTGTAAGAGTGGTTCGAGAGTATCCGAATGTTTTTGATGAAGTTAGGGGGTTGCCCCCTAAGCGAGAGATTGATTTCCGCATTTATCTGGTGGATAATGCAAAGCCGGTTTCTTTGCCTGTTCGGCACATGGCTCCGCGTGAAAGGCGGGAGCTAAGTAAGCAAGTGAAAGAGTTGCTTGAGAAGAACTTCATTAGACGAAGTATATCTGAATGGGGAGCGCCTGTGGTATTTGCTACCAAGGCAGATGGTTCTCTCCGACTTTGTGTTGACTATCGAGAGTTGAATAAGCTGACTAAGAAGAACAGACACCCGTTACCGAGAATTGATGATCTCTTTGACCAGCTTGTCGGTGCTTCTGTTTTCTCTCAGCTTGATCTTGCTACTGGATTCCATCAGCTCAGGGTAGCTGAAGATAGTATAGACAAGACTGCGTTCAGGACTCCAGATGGATTCTTCGAATGGCTTGTCATGCTGTTCGGCTTGACTAATGCACCCACATATTTCGTAGACTTAATGAGTAGGGTGTTCAGGGAGTTCTTGAACAAGTTTGTCGTGGTCTTCGTAGATGATATTCTGATCTTCTCTAAGGATGAGGAAGAGCACGCAAGGCATCTCGTGGAGGTGATGGATACGCTTAGAGTGCATCAGTTGAAGGCCAAGTTCTCCAAGTGTCACTTTTGGAGAAGGGAAGTTAGATTCCTTGGGCATATAGTATCTAAGCAAGGCTTAGCGGTGGATCCCGCTAAGGTAGTTGTAGTTCAGGATTGGAAGACTCCAAGGAATGCAACCGAAGTGAGAAGTTTTCTAGGTCTTGCGGGTTTTTACCGGAAGTTCATCAAGGACTTCGCGAAGATTTCTGCTCCTCTCACTAAATTGATGAAGAAGAATTTAGTTTTTGCTTGGAGCATAGAATGCGAGCTTGCTTTTCAGAAGCTCAAGAGAGCTCTCACATCAGCACCTATTCTAGCTTTGCCCGATGGAGGGAAGTTATTTACAGTATACACCGATGCATGTGGCACGGGGTTAGGAGCTGTTCTGATGCAAGAAGGAAGAGTGATATGCTTTGGCGGTAGACAACTCAAAGTGCATGAGAAGAATTATCCCACTCATGACTTAGAGTTGGCAGCAATAGTATATGCACTCAAGGCTTGGCGCCATTATCTTCTGGGAGAAAGATTTGAGCTTTATACAGATCACAAGTCATTGAAGTATCTCTTTTCTCAGAAGGATCTGAATCTGAGGCAACAAAGATGGATGGAGTTCTTGGCATCCTATGATTTTGAGATAGCTTATACCCCTGGCAAGGGGAATGTGGTAGCAGATGCATTGAGTAGAAGAAGGTTGACCCTAAGTCCTCTGTTCGTTGAGATGAAGAATTTAGAGTATGTGGCAACCTTTGATTTCTCTTTGGCGATTGAGTCGATGACCGGTTCTTTAGCATCTCTGGATCTCAGACCTACCCTTCTTGATCAAGTTGGGGCTTCGTAGAGGGAAGACCCTCAGATAGTTGAGATTATGGATAAGCTAATTCGAGGAGAGGCGTCTAGTCATCTCGCTCGATATTCTATTGATGACAAGGGTTGGCTGAGGAGGGACGGAAGGTTATGTGTTCCAATGGTAGAAGATTTGGTAAGAAAAGTTCTTGAGGAAGCGCATCGCTCTAAGTTGACTATACATCCAGGCGGAGATAAGATGTATAAAGATATGAAGCGCATCTTCTTTTGGCCGGGGATGAAGAAGGATGTAGCAGAGTTTGTCTCTAGATGTATCATTTGCCAGCAAGTTAAAGCCGAGTCGAAGAAGCCCGGTGGGCTATTGCATCCTCTAGACGTTCCACTTTGGAAGTGGGAGAGTATTTCCATGGATTTTATCGATGGGCTACCAAGGTCAAGGAAAGGGAATACGAGCATTTGGGTTATTGTGGATAGACTTACGAAGAGTGCTCATTTCATTCCGGTGAAGAGCAAGAGGACCGCATCTGGGCTAGCGTCTGTATATCTTCGTGAGATTGTGAGACTACATGGAGTCCCTTCTAGTATAGTCAGTGACCGTGACCCAATCTTTACAAGTCAGTTCTGGAATAGCTTGCAAGAAGCCATGGGCACGAGGTTGAATCTAAGTACTGCTTATCACCCACAGACGGACGGTCAAACCGAAAGGGTGAATAGGGTACTCGAGGATCTGTTGAGGCTTTGTATTCTGGACTTTGGTGGTACTTGGGAAGACCATCTTCCTCTTGTTGAGTTTACATATAATAAAAGTTATCAGGCAAGCATAGGGATGGCACCATTTGAAGCTTTATATGGGAGGCCGTGCAAGTCGCCTACATGTTGGTGGGAGACTACAGATAAGCTTATACTTGGGCCTGATATGATCAGAGATACATCCGAGAAGGTCGAGTTGATTCGGAGACGGATGAAAGCGGCCCAAGACCGACAGAAATCCTATGCTGATAAGCGAAGAACTGATTTGGAGTTTGATGTTGGGGATATGGTTTTCGTGAAGGTTTCTCCTTTGCGGAATGTGGTCCGATTTGGAGCCGTTGGGAAGTTGGCACCGAGATTTGTTGGACCATTCCCTATTATAGAGAGGATCGGGCAGATGGCTTATAGAGTGAAGTTGCCCGAGAAGCTTGCCGGAGTACACGATGTTTTTCATGTCTCGCACCTCCGGAAATGTTTACATGAATCAGCAGAGGTTGTTGAGCCAAGGGTTTTGAAAGATGTGGAAGTGGAGAAAGAGGCTACCTTGAGGAGAGCTCCGACTCATATCTTGGGGACGGAGACCAAGAAGCTAAGGAATCGAGAGGTCAAGTTGGTGAAGGTTCAATGGGGTGAAGCCGAAGAAGACGCAACTTGGGAAACCGAGGAGAAGATGCGTGGGCTTTATCCATTCCTTTTTGAGGGTACACTCTCAATCTCTTTTCTTTGATTAGCATATCTTTCTCTTTTCTATCCATGTTTATCTAGTTTATCGTGTTAATCTTGTCATGAGAACCTTAGGTAGAAACCCTTTGGATGAAACATGTGTTTGAAACATGTTATGCTTGATGGTTGCAAGTGGTTACTCGTGGATGCATTATACACGTTAGGCACTAGATCAGCTCACACACTCCTCATATTGCATATGCATGAGTGTTTATGCTTATTCATGGATGAAAATTTTTGTGTTATCACATGGATGTTGCATATGGATGTATGTTATGTGCACACATATAGATGTTATACATTATGTTAGGAATTGCATACATATGGATTCATTTCACTAACATAATTTGCATGGATGATATTTGCATTAGATAAGTACATATACACACACCTTTGCATATGTTCATACAACATTTAGAATCTTGTAAGGACAATGATTGCTCGTGGATGATGTTTTGAGTAGATGGATGTTGGATGGTAGGAAACGTTCTTCCTAACTTGAAGATTTCGGGGACGAAATCCTTTAAGGAGGGGAGAATGTAACAACCCGTATTTCCAATAACCTGTTATAACGTAAATCGAGGCAGAATTTAATTCTAAAATCTGAATCAAGGGAAACGGGCTGTGCCATTGCGTTCGTCTCGGAAAAATACGCGAAATAGAGTCCGAGTTTTCGAAAATCGGAGTCCGTATGACCCGATTAAGGCCCAACGAATTTTTCAGAAACTTTCTAAGTAAAAACAGATTTCAAATTCAAACTTGAATTTGGAAAATTGGGCCAGTTTGGGCCAGACGGGAAAAATCCCGCCAGAACACCCAAGTCGACAGCCAAGTCGACTTGGGAGTCGACTTGGTTGGACCCAAGTCGACAGCCCTGTCGACTTGGCTGTCGACTTGGTCCAGCCGGGCTGTTTAGCCTGGTGCACCATTTTGAGATTGTGTTGAGTTTGGGGGCCAGATTCGGTTTTGAGGGCTGAGATGGGAACTAGTGTAACACCCCACGCCCGCTAAGGTCACTCATAAAGGGAATGCCTTAGTTTTGGTGGAGTATTTTTAGTGAGTATAGAACAGAAAAATTACAACAGGACAGATATAAGTAATACTTGAAAATTTAAAACATCATTTCATTAACAAAACATGTTTGGTTACATCACAAAACCGTAACAAGAGTCAAGTACATAATATCCATCCTGATAAAATAGAAGTACATAATCCTACTACATAGACAATAGCCATATTAGGAAAGATAAACCGAGCTTTACTTCTACGATCCAAGCCCAAAAGATAGATATAGCGGTCTGATCCAAGCCCACTAGTGCTAGGCCCACTCTGATAACCTGAGGGTTGGGAAAAAGATAAAAACAACGGGGTCAGACATAAGTCTGAGTGAGTCCTATAACCCTAACAATACAACCATTAAAGTAATTAGGGTATGACATAAATAAGGTACGGTACCTCTGGGGATAATGACCACACTAAGTAGCCAACAAAACACAGGATGTACTAAGATAATCCAGAAGACGCATTTATCCACCCAAGGATAATTCTTACACCACCCCAGACTTATTCACCCAAGGGTAATTCCTACACTGCACTACACCAGTTCTACCCACCAAGAGTAATTCCTACTTAAAGGTTGATCCCACTAAGTGTACTTACTAATTTTTACCCGGTAGTTTCTTGTACCCCTACACAGGTGCCGTCTGCCCCTATTTTTACTAGGTGTACCCACTACCCCCAAGCGATCGGCTCCCTACCGTAGATACCCGTGCTGGTCCCACAAAAGGGGGTGTATCATTCCCCAAAGTGGCTACCATATAATATCACTGTGCACGGCTTTATATCTACACGATGCAACAACGACTTACCAACCAGCCCGGGTCCACACACGCATATGAAACCCGTTGATCCCGCGTTGCCACCGCTAACCCGTTTTGGCCGCTTATAGTCAAGTCCAATATGCGTGTCCCGTCACCCGACCAGAGTCGAGCCCACAAAGATACGTTTGGGATATTGGTTGAAATGGGCCCCCACAAGCTACTACTTAAGCTTGCAACTTTTATCTAGTGCATCCCACTTAACCCTTTAACCATGTCCCCTTACATGTTATAAATCTTGGTTAAGTCCTTTAATCATATTTCAATTGCCACTTAGGGCACCCACTAGATTTCCACATGCCACCCATGGCACTTACTTAACCCCTTAATCATGTTTAATTACATGTCCCACCTTGGTTAAGTATTCTAATCGTATTCTCACATGCCACCCATGGCACTTACTTAACCCTTTTATCATGTTTAATTACATGTTCCACCTTGGTTAAGTATTCTAATCGTATTTTTTTTCTATTGCCACCCAAGGCAACCCACTAGTTTCCTCATGCCACCCGAGGCACCCCCACTAGTTACTACATGCCACCCAAGGCACCCACTTAACCCCTCATGTCCCACTACATGCTAATATGGTTAAGTGTTTCTTAATTAATTAAGACCGTGATCTCCCATAAAGACCTCCCACATTAGACTGGCTGTTATGACCGCCTGGTTAAGCCGGTAGAGTCCGGGCAGTCTTACGTCATAACAGAGTCTAACCTCGTGTCTTTACCTTAATCACGTATTTAATTTATGGCTAAGACCTCTCACATTGGGCTGACATTTGTAGCAACTGGTTAAGCCGGTCGGGTCCGGGCAGTTTTACACTACAAATGAGTCCAACCTCGTGTCTTAGTCGATTAATTACACCTAATTAATCACCCCCATATTAATTTTCCCTAATTAATATCAAATTTTCCATAACATGGGTAGACCTAACTCAATAGGTAAATTCCCATGGGGTAGACCTAACTCAATAGGTAAATTCCTACTTATGGTAATTTATTTTTATGGTATGCTTAATCATACCCAATCTTACATTTATTAACATATTTATTACCCCATCGTTCCCCACGTAAATCGTTCTCATTTCACGACATAATAAAGGGAAAGATCCATCACAACTATCATGGGTTTAGCATATAACTTTGTCATGGGTTAAGAGGATGTCAACTTGCATATATGAACATATATTAACCCAACTACATATAACCCAAACTTGCATATTATCATACACATGATTTGCATAACATATGACATATGAGCTTGCATATTATCATACACATATCTTGCATAACATGTTGAACTTGCATATAAGCATTCTCATAACTTGCATAACATGTTAAACATGCATTTAAGCATACCCATAACTCGCATAAGCATTCATATACTTGCATAAGCATTCACATACTTGCATGCATAACTTGCATATCACATTAAACTTGCATTTAAGCATATACATAACTTGCATAGCATCATGCACATAACTTGCATAATCTTATACACCATTCACATACTTGCATATGAACTTGCATCTTAAAGGAGGATAAACATGCATAACATATAACGGTATCATCTTGCATATGTATGCATCATATTTCAAAGGATAAACTTGCATGTTATGATTTATGCATAATACCAACCACTTAGCATGCATAAAATCACTTACTTATCATGCATAAAATCAAATACTTATTATGCATAAAACCACCACTTAACTTGCATAAACCCCAAACACTTATCATACATAAAACCCAATACTTAGTATGTATACAATCAAATACTTTGCATGCATAACATCAAATACTTAACATGCATAACATCAAATACTTAACATGCATAAAATCACATGCATAACTTGCATATCATGTTACATACAACTTGCATATATTCTCACATATAGTTTGCATAACATGTCACATATGCATAAATGTTTAACATGGTGTTTTGCATCATAAAACATGGCCTTAAACTTGCATTTAACATAAAACTTGCAAATCACATATCATACAAACTTGCATAAATACATTTATCCACAAACATAGCCATGTCTTATCACATCCTACCATAATCAATTTAACAATTGATTATTAAAGCCATAGAAACTCACCAAAACCAAGATTAGCAAATCAATGAGGTAAAACTAGTTGCCAAATATGAAGAAGAAGGTGATTAGGGGTTGATTAGCTTGCAACTCTCTTCATTGATTTGTGGAGGCCATGACCAAGTTTCATTTTGCCATAGTTTAATTACAAGATTTAATTATGAATGAATTAGGGTAGGGTTAGGGTCTTATTTATAGGATTAGGTGAGTGTTTTAGGCCCTTAGATTAACCCTAGATTAGATTAGGACCCTTAGATTTAGGAAACCTCTAGAACCAGCCCTCCTAGCCAGCCTGAAACCCAACCTGGTGCAACCTGGTGCACCCAGGTTCACAGAACGGTGCCACCCTGTCGACAGGCAAGTCGACAGGCATGTCGACAGGCCTGTCGACAGCCCTGTCGACATGGGTTGGGCGGGAAACTCCCCGCCTGACCCCGCCTGGCCCAATTTAAAATCTGAATTTTAATTTCTTAATTCTGTTTTAGATTTGAATTTTCTGAAAACTTCTTTGGGCCATAACCGGGCCATACGGACTCCGATTCTCGAAAACTCGGACTCTATTTTGCGTATTTTTCCGAGACGAATGCAATGACGCAGCCCGTTACCCCCAATTCCCACATCTGAGATTATTTATCCTATAATTAGTGAATTTTAGTATTAACTAAAATTCGGGGTGTTACATTCTCCCCTCCTTAAAGGATTTCGTCCCCGAAATCTCTAAGCTAAGGAGAATGCATATCCTACCATCCAAACAACCATCTACTCAAACCATCATCCACGGGCATCCATTGTCCTTAAAACAATTTCTAATGATGTATGAGCATATGCAAAAAGTGTGTGTATATGTTCCCTATCTAACGTATGAACATATGCAAACCATGATAGTGCCATGCATCCATTATGTATGCGAGAGAACCCTATCGACACATACAATATCTACATGAGTGCACAATCATTCACCGAAATGCATCATCCATGTGATAACACAACCATTATACATCCATAAATATATTTTCCTACACACAAATTTATGCAATATGCAATATGAAGTGACTGAGCCGATCTAGTGCCTAGAGTGTGTGTATATGCATCCACGAGCAACCGCTAGCAAACACTTGCATCCACTTGCATCCATCAACCATAACATGTCTCAAACACATGTTTCAACCATAGGTTTACCCTATCTAAAGGTCAAAGGTACTAACGAGAGGACATACTAAAGATAAGATAAGCACAAGATATGCGATGAAGGAGAAGCAAAAGGACATACCCTCCGAAAGAAAAGGGTACCTCAAACGCATCTTCACTTCCGTCTCCCAGGTAGCGCCACTCTCTTCATCTCCCCTTTGTACTTTGATTAGTTGAACCTCTCTGTTTCTCAACTTCCAAATCTCTGACCCAAGGATGCAAGTAGGAGCTCGTCGAATCGTCGCATCACGCTCTACTTCCACTTCTCTAAGCAGGCTCAGCTCTACCGCCTCTGCGGTCTCATGTAGGAACTTTCTCAAATGTAACCCATGGAATATATCATGTACACCACTAAGCCTGTCGGGCAACTCCACTCTATATGACATCTGTCCAATCCTTTCCTTAATAGGAAACGGTCCAACAACCTTGGTACTCACTTCCCAACAGATCCAAAGTGAACCACATTCCGTAACGGACATATCTTAATAAAAAGCATGTCCTAATATCAAACTCAAGCTCTGTTCTCCTCTGGTCCGCATAAGATTTCTGTTTATCTTGCGTCGCTTTCATCCTTCTTTGAATCAAATCAATCTTTTCCCGAGGTCTTTCTAACCTCATCGGCCCAAGCAAGATTTCATCCGTAGATTCCTACCAACGTGTAGGTGATCGACAAGGCCTTCCATAAAGAGCTTCGAAAGGTGCCATACCAATACTGGACTGAAAGCTGTTATTATATGCGAACTCCACCAATGGAAGATGCTCTTCCCATGTACCTCCCAAAATCTAAGATACAAAGCCTCAAAAGGTCTTCTAGGACATGATTCACCCTCTCGGTCTGGCCGTCCGTCTGAGGATGATATGCGGTATTCAAACACAACTGAGTCCCTACCGCCTCTTGCAAACTCTTCCGGCATTCGCTAGTGAAGATAGGATCTCGATCACTCACTATGCTAGAGGGTACCCCATGTAATCGAACTATCTCTCGAAGATATACTGAAGCTAGCCATGGAGCAGTCCTCTTGCTCTTCACAGGTATGAAATGGGCGCTTTTAGTAAGTCTATCTACCACCACCCAAATTCCTGTATTACCCTTCCTCGACCTGGGTAACCCGTCAATAAAATCCATCGAGATGCTATCCCACTTCCATTGCGGAACCTCCAATGGGTGAAGCAACCCACCTGGTTTCCCTTGCTCCGCCTTCACTTGCTGGCACACCAAACATCGAGCGACCTACTCGGCCACATCTTTCTTCATACCGGCCCAGAAGAAAACCCTCTTCATGTCTTGGTACATCTTATCCCCACCGGGATGAATGGTCATCCTAGAACGGTGTGCGTCATCAAGAATAGCCTTCCTCAAACCCTCGTCTTGCGGTACACAAATTCTACCGTCTCTACGCAAACACCCCTATCGTCTAGGGTGTTCCTACTCAAATGGCTGGACGACTCCCCCCTTATGAGCTTCTCTATCAACTCAACCAACTGTGGGTCGTCCCTCTGTGCTCTTCCAATCCACCCCAAAAGAGTAGGTTTAACCAAGGAGGCTAGCAAACCGGGTACAAAGTCAATGGAAGGTCTAAAGTCAAACTTAGAAATAAACTCTAAGCTCCGTCGTTCAACGAACAATGAACTCAAGGACAACCTTTTTCTACTTAAGGTGTCCGTTACCATGTTACCCTTACTCATAGGATGCTAAGGATCCCATCCACTTTTGCTGTCCTAAGACTATGCGCTCGAAGAGTCTCCAACACTTCCCTAAGATGTAGGGCATGCTCTTCTCCACCAGGATATCATCCAAAATTATCACAACTGTCTCCCACGCAGACCACCCAAGTCGAACTCGGCATCCCCCAAATGCAAGCCCCAAAGGCCTAAACCAATATCAGACAAACACCCAAGGGATACCTCCTTCGAATTCAGACGACCTACGTGAGATGATACAAATAAAAATGGCTAAATAATTAAGCCCTTGACCAATTCTGGATGTTCTCGCCAGTCTCGCTCCAAAACCGTCGTTTATCCTATACTGGCTCTGCTCAGCCTATTGAGCACATACGAAAACTTATTTTGCTCCTAGAAAAGACCAAAATGTCATCCATAAAGACCATCACAACTTATTTAGGTACTCCCTGAACACCCTTCTCATCAAATCAACAAAGTATGCGGGGGCGTTCGTCAAACCCAATGGCATCACCAGCCACTCATAAAAGAAATCATCCGGAGTCCTAAAGGCAGTCTTTTCTATGCTATCCTCAGCCACTCTCAACTGATGAAATCCCGTGGCTAAGTCCTACTACAAAAATACTGAGGCGCCAGCCAACCGATCAAAGAGATCATCAATCCTTGGCAATGGGTGTCTATTCTTCTTTGTGAGTTTCTTTAGTTCTCTTTAGCCTACACAAAGTCTGAGGGACCCATCCGCCTTCATAACAAAACTACTGGAGCGCCCCACTCCGATATACTTCGTCTTATGAACCCCTTCTCAAGCAAATCGCCTACTTACTTATGGAGTTCCCTCCTCTCGCTAGGAGCCATGTGGCACACTGGCCAAGATACTGGTTTAGCATTATCCACCAGATATATTCGGGAGTCAATCTCCCGCTTCGGAGGTAAGCCCTTCACCTCCTCACACACATCCGGGTATTCCCGGACCGCTCTAACAGATCGCAGACTCTAGACCAACGTGTCAAGCGATTCTAGATACCTTAGCATAACAGATTCTATGGGATTACAAGAGATCTCGAGAGTGTTACCCAGGCGGCCCATAAGCCTAACAACTCTCCCTTCAAAATGAAGAACGGCACTCCTACTGGATAACCAGTCCATGCCCAAAACTAACCCATAGCCCGTGAAGCCCAACAAGCATCACATCTAAACCCAACGCTAAGTATAGAAACTTTCAAACCCAACCACATCATGGAGCCCAATTGGGTTTGAAACAACTAAGGGATCATCTACCAACTGGTGTCTCAGTGCAGTGACTCTACTAGAAATGATGAGATAAACGAACTCGATGCGTCAGAATCAAATAAAGTTCGAATTGGATGATAAAGAAATCCAACCTCCAATCTAGACGGTCTTATCCCCATCTGGTACCCTAGTCGTGAGGGAATACAACTACCCCCCAGAAGATTCCATACCTTGCCCTTGCTTCTTTGGACAATCCTAATAAGGTGTCCTATTCCTCTCAAAAGGATAACCACTTGCCTTCTTCTTCCCTATTCCCCACTCGTAACTTCCCACCAATGAGGTTTCATCTTTCATTAACCAAACAACTATTTGAGCCTTCCTCCCACCGTCTATCCAATAGATACTTACCAGTCCTCCTCCTTCTTGAACCAACTTCTAATCCGACTAACGTCTAAGTCCCTTGAAGTGGTTTTCCATCCTTATCTATCTTAGAAAGATCATCTATACGCGGAGGGGAAACTCAAAATGAGAGAAAGGAAGAGATTCAAAATGGAGAATTCGAAAGATATGGATATGGCTATTGGGGATTATGTTTTTCTTTCAAAAACTTTTCTCTTAAAAGACATGTTTTTGAAAATACTCCTTTCCAAAAATATTCTTAGAAAATAGTTTTTCTAAAAATTTTATCTGTTCCGGTAACCTTAAGCTCTGATACCACGTGTAAACCCCACGCCCGCTAAGGTCACTCATAAAGGGAATGCCTTAGTTTTGGTGGAGTATTTTTAGTGAGTATAGAACAGAAAAATTACAACAGGACAGATATAAGTAATACTTGAAAATTTAAAACATCATTTCATTAACAAAACATGTTTGGTTACATCACAAAACCGTAACAAGAGTCAAGTACATAATATCCATCCTGATAAAATAGAAGTACATAATCCCACTACATAGACAATAACCATATTAGGAAAGATAAACCGAGCTTTACTTCTACGATCCAAGCCCAAAAGATAGATATAGCGGTCTGATCCAAGCCCACTAGTGCTAGGCCCACTCTGATAACCTGAGGGTTGGGAAAAAGATAAAAACAACGGGGTCAGACATAAGTCTGAGTGAGTCCTATAACCCTAACAATACAACCATTAAAGTAATTAGGGTATGACATAAATAAGGTACGGTACCTCTAGGGATAATGACCACACTAAGTAGCCAACAAAACACAGGATGTACTAAGATAATCCAGAAGACGCATTTATCCACCCAAGGATAATTCTTACACCACCCCAGACTTATTCACCCAAGGGTAATTCCTACACTGCACTACACCATTTCTACCCACCAAGAGTAATTCCTACTTAAAGGTTGATCCCACTAAGTGTACTTAGTAATTTTTACCCGGTAGTTTCTTGTACCCCTACACAGGTGCCGTCTGCCCCTATTTTTACTAGGTGTACCCACTACCCCCAAGAGATCGGCTCCCTACCGTAGATACCCGTGCTGGTCCCACAAAAGGGGGTGTATCATTCCCCAAAGTGGCTACCATATAATATCACTGTGCACGGCTTTATATCTACACGATGCAACAACGACTTACCAACCAGCCCGGGTCCACACACGCATATGAAACCCGTTGATCCCGCGTTGCCACCGCTAACCCGTTTTGGCCGCTTATAGTCAAGTCCAATATGCGTGTCCCGTCACCCGACCAGAGTCGAGCCCACAAAGATACGTTTGGGATATTGGTTGAAATGGGCCCCCACAAGCTACTACTTAAGCTTGCAACTTTTATCTAGTGCATCCCACTTAACCCTTTAACCATGTCCCCTTACATGTTATAAATCTTGGTTAAGTCCTTTAATCATATTTCAATTGCCACTTAGGGCACCCACTAGATTTCCACATGCCACCCATGGCACTTACTTAACCCCTTAATCATGTTTAATTACATGTCCCACCTTGGTTAAGTATTCTAATCGTATTCTCACATGCCACCCATGGCACTTACTTAACCCTTTTATCATGTTTAATTACATGTTCCACCTTGGTTAAGTATTCTAATCGTATTTTTTTTCTATTGCCACCCAAGGCAACCCACTAGTTTCCTCATGCCACCCGAGGCACCCCCACTAGTTACTACATGCCACCCAAGGCACCCACTTAACCCCTCATGTCCCACTACATGCTAATATGGTTAAGTGTTTCTTAATTAATTAAGACCGTGATCTCCCATAAAGACCTCCCACATTAGACTGGCTGTTATGACCGCCTGGTTAAGCCGGTAGAGTCCGGGCAGTCTTACGTCATAACAGAGTCTAACCTCGTGTCTTTACCTTAATCACGTATTTAATTTATGGCTAAGACCTCTCACATTGGGCTGACATTTGTAGCAACTGGTTAAGCCGGTCGGGTCCGGGCAGTTTTACACTACAAATGAGTCCAACCTCGTGTCTTAGTCGATTAATTACACCTAATTAATCACCCCCATATTAATTTTCCCTAATTAATATCAAATTTTCCATAACATGGGTAGACCTAACTCAATAGGTAAATTCCCATGGGGTAGACCTAACTCAATAGGTAAATTCCTACTTATGGTAATTTATTTTTATGGTATGCTTAATCATACCCAATCTTACATTTATTAACATATTTATTACCCCATCGTTCCCCACGTAAATCGTTCTCATTTCACGACATAATAAAGGGAAAGATCCATCACAACTATCATGGGTTTAGCATATAACTTTGTCATGGGTTAAGAGGATGTCAACTTGCATATATGAACATATATTAACCCAACTACATATAACCCAAACTTGCATATTATCATACACATGATTTGCATAACATATGACATATGAGCTTGCATATTATCATACACATATCTTGCATAACATGTTGAACTTGCATATAAGCATTCTCATAACTTGCATAACATGTTAAACATGCATTTAAGCATACCCATAACTCGCATAAGCATTCATATACTTGCATAAGCATTCACATACTTGCATGCATAACTTGCATATCACATTAAACTTGCATTTAAGCATATACATAACTTGCATAGCATCATG
This sequence comes from Allium sativum, assembly GCA_030737875.1. NCBI lineage: Eukaryota > Viridiplantae > Streptophyta > Magnoliopsida > Asparagales > Amaryllidaceae > Allium > Allium sativum. The sequence goes on along the minus strand of CM060927.1, from coordinate 79,926,136 downwards.
CACATAACTTGCATAATCTTATACACCATTCACATACTTGCATATGAACTTGCATCTTAAAGGAGGATAAACATGCATAACATATAACGGTATCATCTTGCATATGTATGCATCATATTTCAAAGGATAAACTTGCATGTTATGATTTATGCATAATACCAACCACTTAGCATGCATAAAACCACTTACTTATCATGCATAAAATCAAATACTTATTATGCATAAAACCACCACTTAACTTGCATAAACCCCAAACACTTATCATACATAAAACCCAATACTTAGTATGTATACAATCAAATACTTTGCATGCATAACATCAAATACTTAACATGCATAACATCAAATACTTAACATGCATAAAATCACATGCATAACTTGCATATCATGTTACATACAACTTGCATATATTCTCACATATAGTTTGCATAACATGTCACATATGCATAAATGTTTAACATGGTGTTTTGCATCATAAAACATGGCCTTAAACTTGCATTTAACATAAAACTTGCAAATCACATATCATACAAACTTGCATAAATACATTTATCCACAAACATAGCCATGTCTTATCACATCCTACCATAATCAATTTAACAATTGATTATTAAAGCCATAGAAACTCACCAAAACCAAGATTAGCAAATCAATGAGGTAAAACTAGTTGCCAAATATGAAGAAGAAGGTGATTAGGGGTTGATTAGCTTGCAACTCTCTTCATTGATTTGTGGAGGCCATGACCAAGTTTCATTTTGCCATAGTTTAATTACAAGATTTAATTATGAATGAATTAGGGTAGGGTTAGGGTCTTATTTATAGGATTAGGTGAGTGTTTTAGGCCCTTAGATTAACCCTAGATTAGATTAGGACCCTTAGATTTAGGAAACCTCTAGAACCAGCCCTCCTAGCCAGCCTGAAACCCAACCTGGTGCAACCTGGTGCACCCAGGTTCACAGAACGGTGCCACCCTGTCGACAGGCAAGTCGACAGGCATGTCGACACCCCTGTCGACAGGCCTGTCGACAGCCCTGTCGACATGGGTTGGGCGGGAAACTCCCCGCCTGACCCCGCCTGGCCCAATTTAAAATCTGAATTTTAATTTCTTAATTCTGTTTTAGATTTGAATTTTCTGAAAACTTCTTTGGGCCATAACCGGGCCATACGGACTCCGATTCTCGAAAACTCGGACTCTATTTTGCGTATTTTTCCGAGACGAACGCAATGACGCAGCCCGTTACCCCCAATTCCCACATCTGAGATTATTTATCCTATAATTAGTGAATTTTAGTATTAACTAAAATTCGGGGTGTTACAACTAGGGTTTAATCCTATGGCCTAAAACACTTGCCTAATCTATAAATAAGACCCTAACCTACCCTAAATCATCATTAATCTATCCTACAACCAAACTATGGCAAAATCAATCCTCTCATGGCCTCCACTCTCTTCATAAAATTTCCTAAGTCATTTCTATGAGATTTTCCATGCATACAAGTGTTTTTAAACTTGTATGAGCATCATTAGCTTGCATTCAAGTCAAGTTTCTAGATTTGCATCATAAAGGAAGCGTTTTGATCATTTTGGCTTGCATTTTTGGGTTTAATTGATTTCATAAGGGCTTTGTCATATTTTTGTGACTTCTTAAGCATAGTAAGCCCTATTCTACTTTTATACTTAAGCTCTAAAGTTAAATGTATGATATGCAAGTTTATATGCAAGTTTTCTATGATGTGATATGCAAGTTTATCATGTCATGTAAGTTTTCTATAATGTGATATGCAAGTTTATCATGTTATGCAAGTTTTCTATGATGTAATATGCAAGTTTATCATGTTATGCAAGTATGCTATGAAGTGATATGCAAGTTCATCAAGTTATGTTATGCAAGTTTGATATGCAAGTTTGTCATATGATATGCAAGTTATGTTATGCAAGTTTGGGTTGAACATCTTGTTCATGTTATCATGTTATGCAAGCTTATCTTGAGTATGTGAACATAAAGCTTCAAGCTTTATGCTAAAGGTTGCATTTTAGCAACATGTAAGTTATCATATCTCTTATGATAACTTGCATGTGAGGCTAAATGCGAACTTATGGCCATTTCTACATGTCATTTAGTACCATGTATCACCAATATGCCAAGTTTGGTTTTATGCATGCTTTTGGGGCCTAAAAATGTAATATGCAAGTGTATGAACACATGAACATTTCATATGCCACCATGTTGAACTTGTGGCTTCAACACCTTTATGTCATGATTATGCCAAGTTCCCTCTTTCTATCCTTTATGCGCTATTGCGATATGTAAGCGATGGGATTGCGTTTGGGGTTGGGTAAACTTAAAAGACATAAAAACATAAGCTTGGGAATTTACCTATTAAGTTAGGTCTACCCATTGGGAATTTACCTATTAAGTTAGGTCTACCCAATTGCTTGAAAATTTGTAACATGTTTTGGAAACATGATGGACATGACACTTAGAAAAGATAAGTGTGACCAACTCGAGGTTGGGTTGAGTTTGTAGCGTAAACCTACCCGGAACCGACCGGCCTAACTAGTTGCTACAAACAATAGGACCCAATGTGAGAAGTTGGCCATGTTGTACCTTGAACCCGAGGTTAGACCAAGTTGTGGTGTAAAGCTACCCGGACCCGCCCGGCTTAACTAGTAACCGCAACAAAGTCTAATGTGAGAGGTTAAGGCGCATTAAATTAATTAATGCCTCATGATTAGGGTTAAGTCATGGTCCACTTAGTACTTAACCAATTTGGGCTCGGTAGATTAAACGGGGTTAAGTCGTGAACTCATCGTTACACTTAACCAAGTTAATCCATGATTAGCAAGGGGGTTAAACCGTACTTAACCCACTAGAAAATCCTAGCAATGGGGGCCCACTCCAGCAGTAATCCCAAGTTAGTATCATCATGACCCTAGGGACTAGGCTAGGGTGGGGGCACGATTACTGGACTGGAGGTAAGTGACCAAAAGCGACGGCAGAGGGTACGCCGGTGTAGTTCCGGGCGGACCATGGTCGTGCACATAGTCCGAAGCCGGGGAAAGCATGCACGGGTACCAGTAGATCGAGACTATGCACTCATGTTTATGGTGTCCAGGGGTTGCCACCCTAGGGCTTGATACACTCGACGGGAGACCCTGCACAGTCTGACTACAATTATGTTTAGGCCGTATTGACACCAACACGTGACGAGTTAGGCTTAGGGAGCCGATCGACTAGACCGTTTGGTTGGACCTCGTATTAGGGTCATTTCATGTTATTGGGCCAAAGCTTGGGCCAAGGGATCAATACTTGTTTATTCAAGTCATGTTAGTTTGCTAGTACACCTGTGGTGCAAAACCTTAATCCTGATTATGCGATGACACCTTTATCTACCTTGTTAGTTAATCATCATGCTAGTATGTTGTTATCCTTATGTTCATCCCTGCTGCTCATGCCAGTTAACTTTATCAGTTTACATTGATTGTAGTAGGGCTTACTCAGTCTTTTCGACTGACCTGTTTTCTTTCGCCTCTTTTCTTCCGTTCCCCCCCCAGGTTCTCAGGGAGGGAATACTGGAGCTTAGCTTGGATTTCGGATTGCTTGCTTGAGGGATTTTCAGCTCATGTACGGTTTCAACATGAAGCTAGCTATGGTTACCACTTATTTGGGGATAACACTTATGTATTTCAGTTTTTCAGTTGATGTTGTTTTATCTAGACTTGTTTATTTGGAAAATTGACATTATGTTGTACCAGACTGGTTTTGAAATGTTTTGAAATCTTCCGCTGTTTTATCTATGATATTTACTCTGTTTATATATATACATATGTTCTTGTTCTGCCTTGATATATCATTATGCATGTTTACCTGATTCAAACGCCCCTCCAAAGTCAGAGTGCTTGCAAGAGACGCCCTGGCGGAGGCGGGCTGTTACAGCTTACCTTGTTGGTTACATTTATAATAATTGGTTGCTTGATTGGATGTTATTAATTGATTATGGATTGTTATTAGTTAAACTATTTATTTCCGTTTATCGTGATGAACAAAAATAAATGTATTGTTGTATTGAAATTGATATAACCCATTTTGATGCAGGGAAGAACAGGTTGGAGGGATCTAACTGGATTCCTCACATAAATTATACGTTATTGTTTCATCTTATGTATATATATGAATTGTTCACCCAAGTATCATTATATTTGATTTGATGTTGATTGTTGATTGGATGTTGATCGTTGGATTGAAAACTCAACGATCATTGTATTTTTAATCAATAGACAGTATTGATTAAGTGGTTGGCAGTGAATGGCCTAAAAACGTATTTTTAGACGTTGATTGCCGTTAGTTAATTTAACGCAATTAAAGTTATAAAATTTTTTTTTACAAAAAAAAAATTGAAGTTTTAAATTATATTTTTGGAGAAGTTTTGATTGTAAATTAATATTTTATTTTAAATGATCTGTTTTGATAATTAAATAAGTTTATGAAGTCATAAGTGAACCTAAGGTTTGATAAATTAGGGACAACTGTTATGAGAAAACAATTGGGCGATATAATTAAATTAATAGTATTGTTATATAATTTAAGAAAAAGAATTCAATGGATACGATATTTGACTTAACATTTAAGTTAAGTGAATACTGGTTAAGTTGGGAGGGAACATCTGTGACGATCCCAAAACCCCGTGACACGGTGTTAAGGATAATCATTGGAATATAACACATTAATCATCATTAGCAGATCACAGATAATAGCATAAACAGAGAATAGAATAATTTACACACATATGACAGCGGAATCATATAGATATCATCACATCAGAGAAGCACAGTACAGGATACAACTTAGTGCATAATGATACATAATCAGTCACCATCGCCAGAGGCGGAATCATACATAAAGAGTACTCAAAATAAATATCAGTCTACATCGCCAATGGCGGAATCATAATATAGATACAATAATGGCGGAGAAAATCCAAGTCAGCACGGTGTAGTCAAGCCTCGCCCTGAGCCAAAAGGTGCGTCAGAGACCTGTAACTAGGCTGCCCGTGTGAAAAGGAGGGCACCCGAGTTTGCAAGGTGAAACAAACTACGAGTCAGTCATGGGACTGGTATGAGAAATCTACTCAACTTATTAACAACAATAACAAGGCAAATCAAAGGACCACGCCACTTTCGCGGAACGGGTTTACTCCAATGAGTGCTATTGCATGAAATAAAATAACGATTAAATCAACGCAATGCTTTTTATAAAATGAAGCCATTATAAGACTCAGGTCCCATCACACAATGCAACGCAAGCCAGAGGATAGAGTTTTTACCTTATAATAGCCAAAAATGCTTCATACGAATAAAACAAAAGTGCTTGATATTATTACTAGTGCATATATGTTTCAAAAGCAATTCAATCATAAATATCAATCCTAGGCGGCATAGCTACCATCTACTATATCTCCATACTAGTAATACAATCACATTCGCATATTTCGTATTGGAAATTGGATTCCTTCATGAGTCGAGGCAAGGGGCAAGCTCCTCTCCGATTCGAGACACTCTAGCAAATGTCCCAGGACCCCACTATGATCCTTGGATCTTCAGGGCCGGTCCTCTCTTACTTTTGAGGATTAATTATTCCTGAACACACGTTTCCCGGTCCTTACAGACCTATATCGAGGCGCCTCGCATTCCAACAACCACACAGGTGAAAAGTATATATAATGTCAGGGCTGGTAGGTCACTGACACCACCTTAGCTAGAAAGAAACGTCGTGCTCTCCCTGTAGTCACTCTCCCGTTTTTGACTCATACCGAGGTGTGAGGCTCGCGAATTCACGTTATACACAAAGCTACGTCACACAGACCATGCTTTGATCATCAACAACAAGACTTTGCTTTGCAACAGAAGCCTTGATCATATGCCACTTAGGCGTGCCACACAGGCAATCCACTCTATGCGACTGATTTCTGTCAATACATAACCTCTGAGCTCATACGTCTCAGAGAAGGGCGTTAAGCGAGAGAATAAATTCTCTGCCGCCAGAGATCAACCAACACAGAACAAAATCCAATGTCAGACACACAATCCATTTACAATTCCGTTCTGGGTCTGAACGAAACCGGAGGCACCAATTCCTCGCATATCCGTACAATCAACAGTATGTTTGGACGGCTACTACTTCAATTCCTTCATGGTAGCTACTCCAGTCACGAGTATCAGTAGCGCCCATCCATCCAATGTGGAGATCGTCGGTCTTCAGTTGTCTTCGACTCTTCGACTCCTCAACATCGATTATTTGAAATGAGATAAACTCGGCCTTTTCAAATAACCCACGTATATTTAGATTTTCAAATCAATCAATCACACGGTTGGACTATTCAACAATCACATTTCAGTTATTTAGTTATAATTTTCATGCCAAATACATTCAACCGTCACATATCAAGCAAACACAACAAAATTGGTTTATTTCCACTTTATATCGTCCATAATATTTTATAACGATATATCGCCATTTTTATTTAATTTAAAACGGCCATATTTAATTGAACGACGTTTCAGGTCATGTCGATGCACTGGCGCTGCTTTCCACTAATTTTGTTTTACACATATCTGAAAATCTAACCGTTGGATCGTCACAAATTTTACATCATTAGGAAGGTCATTTCAAAACGAATCCAACGGTTTCAGTTTTGGGAAAATCCGACGGTCGGATCTTCCACACTAGCCATTTGAAGTTACGATTTCAATTTACGAACTGCAGCGTCGTTATTCGATTTAATTTAATTATATTTATATATATATATATAAATATAATCGTTTCTGGCGCTGTTTTTCTTCAGTTTTGAATTAAACATTCCAGACAATCCAACCGTCGGATCTTCACAAAGTTGGTGCCGTTGGAAAGATATTTCCAAGGCGAACCCAACGGTTGAGGTTTCGGGAAAATCCAATGGTCGGATCTTCCGCACTAGTCGTTTGAAATCACGATTTCAAAATATGAACTGCACGGCCACGTTTCGTTTTAATTCTATTTATATTTATATATTTATATAAATATAGTTCATTCAAAAATTCCTATATCATTCCACTTCAATTATTTCACTAACGCCTTTAATTTTTGGAAAATTTCGCCATAACCTCCTTTGTACGGGAGGGTCTGGGAAAATTCCCAAATAGCCACACGGGCGTCTCATATCAAAAAGAAAAAGAAAAAGCCAAGCGGCTAGCCAACAGGCTCATAAAATCATCACCCAAACAAAGCGGTAAATGTGTACCTATTTGTCGGGCACAAAATTCTATTTCTCTTCTCTAGCCCCTTTTTGCTTTAACCTGTTCAATAGATATGCATGTAACATTTATCATTTTCCATTCAATTCCATATTTGATTTGCTTTGGTTTAAAAACACCATTCATTCCAATGTTGCATGCATAGGCTAAAATCATATCATTAGCTAGTTAATGTATATTTCAACTCATGCACGTTTATTTGGACAAGTGGCTATTTTTAACACTTCACATTTCAAAGATGATAATTTTGGCGAACTAAAATAGATTTCAACACATGACTATTTTATTTAGTTCCTATGCATGTTAAAAATAATATTTCTATCACAAATATTTATTTCAACGTCCGCATCTCTTTAGCGTATCACACATATGATAAAAATGATATTTCTATCATTTAAAATATTTATTCAACAAATAGATGTTTCTGCACTTCATAGTTTAAATAAAAATGTAATTTTTATCGTTCGATCTTTTTATTCAACACATGAATATTTCCACTACACACACTTCTCAACAAATGAGTATTTCCACACGTGGACATTTTATTTATGTTATTCATATTAGAAAGATGAAATTTTGATTGTTGAAACTATTTACATAAGGCGAATATTTTTCATACTTCATATATATATAAAAATGTGATTTTTATTGTTTAAACACTTCATTCATTCACAAATGAATTTAATTTCCACACAACACTTTTCAACACATGAATATTTCCACACATGGATATAGTTTCAACATATGGCTTTAATTTCAACGCATGAAAATAATTTCAACATATGAAAATAATTCTAACACATAAATATTATTCAAAATTTCGGCAGCATAACGGCAGGGTAGTTAAAACCGGCACCGTCCCTAGTACGGCTCCTCGCTCTACCTTAAAACCTCGCGGTTTTTGGCAATGGGGATTCATGCATCTAATTCGCACGCAGGCGGCATGTTTATTTCTATTTCCACAAATTTTTCGTATTCATTTCAATCACCAATGGGTATTTTTCAACCACAACCAAACAATATCAACCACAAACAATTATTCAACCATTCGTATTTTTCATCCGATATTTCACACCAATTCACCACAATAAATATCGTCCATGGTTTGTGGACGAGGGGAGTATATATATATATAATATAATATATATATTTGCTACATTTCACTAGCATTTCAACACATATATCACTTATTCTATGCACGTAAAAATTCATACTTCGCTTATATAGCTTACACTACGCATGTACATGAGATATACAACACGTATGTAATTTATATTTCGCTTATATAAATTATACACAACATTTTCCATTCAATTTCACGTTAATTTAGATTTCTCACCTTGGTTTTCTGAGCGCTAAAAATCGATACGATGTCAGAAAAATCCGCAGCTTCTTCTATTGGGTAGAGAGCTTCCTTGCGGTCTCGATGTTTCCTGTTTCATTGAATTTCGTCAAAATACCAAAAAGATATGATTTTTAGAAGTGTAAAGATCAAAGAAAAACTCACTTTCACGAAGCTTCAAAACTAGGTTTACAGTTTTCGCGAAATCCGTGGCACGAGGGGACGATCGGGGAGTTGGACGTGGAAGAGGGAAGAGAGGGCTTTAAATCGGTGGTGGTTTGGTGGCGTTCGGTGGTCGGTGGCGTTCAGGGCGGCGGCGGGAAGTGTTCGACTTTCTGGCGTCGATACAGGCGGAGGAGGCGACGAGGGGGGCAGCGGTGGGGTCAGATTTGAAGAGGAGGCTGAGGCGCGTCGAACGGTGGCGGCGGCGAAGGCTGAAATCGCCTGAGGCGGCGGCGATGGAGGAGAGAAGGTGGTGAACGGGTTTCGCCGTTGATCGGGGGGGTTTCTTTTTTTTTTATTTTTAAAATTATGAATGGAGAAATATGATTGGCCGAGGACTATATTAAATTTTTAAATAGTGTTTTCTCAAACGAACTCCTTTTTAAACCCAACGACTGTCGCCCCTAGCTAAATACCCCCATTCCGGACACAATGGGATATGTTTTGTAGGCCAATTCGACTGTTACAATCAGTTATTTTTCAAATTAAAGTATAAAACATTTAATTTTTAACTCTGAACGCACATTCCAATTTGCCAGGGCCACAAACTGATTCGAAAAATTCCAGAAAAATAAATCTAGCTATGTTTTGATGCTACGGTCCCAACAAAACTAGTTTCGTCGAATTCTGAGGTCGTTTGAAAAATGGCCATTTTCTGGTCGATCCAATTTAACAGAAATCGACCAAACACATTTTCTTTTTCCACGCTCACATACTAGCTTCAAAAATTATGAAATTTGAAACCTAGCAATAGTTTGACATCCCGGACCCAACAAAAGTGGTTTCGTCGAATTCCGAGGTCGTATGCAAAATATCAATTTTTCAGGGTTATATTCTATATACCGACTCTTCTGAAAATTCATTCGGCCATAACTTTTGATTCCCGTTATGAAACTTCGATTTTTCAGATTCGTTAGAAAGGTATTGACTAACAGATTTAAATATTTTTGTTTTCGCTAAAATCCGATATATTTTCCACCTTGCACAGTCAGTCAAAGTTTGAATTCAAATTTTCAAACCGACTCACTATTTCTAATTCACTATTTTATTGAAATATTCTATTTCAATTGTTCAAATTCCTTTGAAATAACCAATTTAAAAATTTTAAATTGGCCCATATTTTCTGGGTTATTACAATCTCCCCCACTTAAAACTTTTCGTCCTCGAAAAGGAAACAACAGTAAAGTAGGAAATAAAATGTAAATGCAAAGTATTGTAAAAGTACCTTGCACCGGAGTTAGTCAGAGATATCCACTCTGAATTTGGGGTAAGCTTGCTTAATGCTTTCCTCAGTCTCCCAAGTACAGTCTCTAGGATCACTGCTCCACTGCACTTTAACTAAATGAACCTTTTTGCTTCTGAGTTCTCTAGTTTCTTTGCCAACAATTTTTAGTGGCTCTCTTTTGAGTGCTAATTCTGGAGTTATCTCCACATCCCGTTGCGCTGCTTCTTCTACAATAAGATCCGGATCATGCACATGTCTCCTAAGTTGAGATACGTGAAAAACATTGTGCACTCCAGGCAACCAATCTGGTAATTGAACCCTATAAGCAAGAGTTCCAATTCGCTCAAGTATAGGAAAGGGACCAATAAATCTCGGTGCCAACTTCCCAGTCTTGCCAAATCTGATTACTCCTCTTATCGGAGAAACCTTTAAATAAACATGATCACCAACAGTAAATGTCACATCTCTCCTTCTAGAGTCTGCATAACTTTTCTGTCGACTTTGAGCGGTTTTCAATCGCTTCTTGATGAAGTCCACTTTATCAGATGCCTCCCTAATCATATCGGGTCCTAGTACAAGTCTGTTGCCAGGTTCTACCCAACATGCTGGAGATCTGCATGGTCTGCCATATAATGCTTCAAATGGTGACATTCTCAAACTTGCTTGATAGCTATTGTTATATGAGAATTCTGCCAAATGCAAATGATCTTCCCATGACCCACCAAAATCGATTATACAAGCCCGCAATAAATCTTCTAGAATTCTATTCACCCGCTCAGTTTGGCCATCTATTTGTGGATGATAAGCGGTGCTCATATTCAGTTTTGTTCCCAATTCTGTCTGGAAAGCCTCCCAGAATTTGCTAGTAAATAGGGGATCTCTATCACTGACTATGCTGATGGGAATTCCATGCAGCTTAACAATTTCCCTGAAATATATCTGCGCTAGACTTTGGGCAGTTCTATTGGACCTGACAGGTATAAAATGGGCAGTCTTCGTGAAGCGATCTACGATTACCCAAATGCTGTCATTACCTTTCTTGGTTCGCGGCAAACCATCTATGAAATCCATGGAAATCTGTTCCCATTTCCAGCCTGGGACTTCCAATGGTTGCAACAGTCCAGCTAGCTTCTGCTGGTCACTCTTGACCAATTGACAAGTAGGGCATCTGCTAACATACAAGGAAATATCCCTTTTCATTGCCTTCCACCAGAAAGTGCGTTTGATATCGTTGTACATTTTGCTCACCCCAGGATGGATGCAAAATTTGGATTTATGGCACTCGTCCAGCACTTCTCTTCGAAGGCCTGGAATATTTGGGATGCAAATCCTATTATTTAACCTGAGAACCCCCCTATTGTCAATACGGAAACTCGTGGTTTCACCTTCCTTGACTCTCTGACTGATTCTCTGAATGAATTCATCGTCTTTCTGAAGGGCTGAAATCCTATCAATCAATCCAGGTGTAATTATAAGATGGGCAACGATTGCGGTCTTTCTACTAAGCGCATCCGCTACTACGTTAGCTTTCCCCGGCGTATACAGGATATCAAGATCATACGCTGCAAGAAATTCTAGCCAACGCTGCTGTCTCAGATTCAGATCTTTCTGGGTATATAAATACTTCAATGATTGATGATCTGTGTACAGTATAAATTTCTCGCCCAATAAATAATGCCTCCAGATTTTCAAGGCAAAAACGATGGCTAGCAACTCAAGATCATGAGTCATATAATTCTTCTCATGCGGTTTCAATTGGCGGCTTGCATAAGCGACTACTTGGCCTCTCTGCATTAACACTGCACCAAGACCTCTAATAGAAGCATCTGTCCAAACCGTTAAATCTTGATTGCCATCAATAATTGTTAACACTGGAGCGGTGGTCAGCTTCGATTTCAATTCCTGGAAAGCTTCTTCACAGTCAGAAGTCCACTTAAACTTCTCATGTTTCTTTGTGAGATTCGTTAACGGACCGGATATCTTCGAAAAATCCTTAACGAACTTTCGATAATAACTAGCCAACCCCATAAAACTTCTAACTTCTGTGGGAGTAGTGGGTTGTTTCCAGTCTTGAATCGCTATTATTTTGCTTGGGTCAACAGAAATTCCTTTCTCTGACACGACATGGCCAAGAAATTTAACTTCTTCTTGCCAGAAGACACATTTAGAGAATTTGACTTTGAAGACGTTCTTCCTTAGAATCTCCAATACATGTTCTAAGTGTTTTTCATGCTTGGGTTTTGATTTGGAGTAGATTAAAATATCATCGACGAATACGAGGACAAATTTATTCAGAACTCCCCTGAACACTCTATTCATTAGATCGACAAAGTATGCTGGAGCGTTGCATAGGCCAAACGGCATTACTAACCATTCATAAAATATGTCTGGACCTCTGAAAGCTGTCAAAGGAACACACTCTTCTGCTATTCTCAATTGATGAAAACCTGTAGCTAGGTCCATTCGGGAAAATACTTTCGCCCCATTCAATTGGTCTAGCAAATCATCAATGCGGGGTAATGGATATTTGTTTTTTAGCGTCTGTTTGTTGAGGTCTCGGTAATCAACACATAATCTAAGAGTACCGTCTGACTTCGGGACAAACACAACAGCTGCACCCCAATTAGAAAAACTAGGTCTAATTAGACCCTTCCACAATAGTTGACGAGTTTGATCGCCTAATTCTTCTTTTTCTTTCGGAGTCATTCTACGAATTGGATGCACCACTGGTCTGGCATTGGGAATTAGATCGATTCGGAATTCTATTTCTCTTTGCGGAGGTAAGTTTTCAACTTCTTCAAACACATCCGCAAAGTTTCTAACAATCGGAATCTTTTCTATGGAAGTGGGGATAAGTTCTAATGCTGACCAAAATTCTTCTCTATTCGGATTCGAACCATGACAGGGAACCGTAATATATCCAAGCTTCGTTTGAATTTTAACGATTCTTTCCGCACAATTCACTTCGGCTTCATATTTAGTTAACCATTCTAGCCCAAGGATAACGTCGAATTCGGGAAAATCCATAATGATCAAATTAATGGGAAATTTATAGGAAGAATAAGAGATCGGCACTCTACAATATGAACCGAGAGTAACGGGACCCCCTATCGGGTTATGAACTTCAACCGATTCTTTAAGCTTTCGCTGTTTTAACTTTAATTTGTGCACTGTGTTTTTAGCAATAAAACTACGCGATGCACCTGTGTCAACCAATACAGAAACAGGAATATTTTTAATTGTAAGGGTACCTCCCAAAACATCGGGTTTACCTGCTCCATCGGAAGCAGCTGGCGGGCTAGACCCGTCATAGACATGAGCTACTGTAGCTTTCTTCAGCAAATGACAGTCTTTGACCAGATGATCGGTCTTGCGACAATTGAAGCACGAGCGAGGATTCTGAGAGCCTTGGCTCGAGCCTTGAGAGTTTGTCTTCTGTCTCTTCGGAGCTGTGCAGATGTTTGAGTAGTGCCCCGGCTTACCACAGTTAAAGCAATTTCCTCTTGGCGGCTTGCCCGTCTGAGGCTTTGAAGATGCTGCTTGGCTTGACTCGCCCTGATTTACAGCAGGCTTGCGCTTGTTTCCGGCTTGGCTTCTAGCGCCATCCTGATCCAGATGCCTTTGATCAAGGTCTTCATAGTTGCATGTCATTTCCACTAGCTTGTTGAATTCCAGCTTGACATGGGCCATGGCTCTATCATGATATTGTCGTCTTAGCCCAAGGATAAACCTCTTATTCTTGGATTTCGCAGTGGCGACGAGCTCTGGAGCATAGGGCGACAACATTGTAAATTTGTTCAGATAATCCTGCACGGAAAGATCCCCCTGCTAGAGATTGGCGAAGTCATCGTGCATTCTTTCTAGAGCTTGTTCTGGGACATATTTCTCCTTGAAGAGTTCTTTAAATCCATCCCATGTTCTTCCAGCTTCTCTATTCCCGGCGGTAAGAGATTCCCACCATAATTCAGCTTGTTCCTGCATAAGCCAGGCGCCCATAATAGCTTTGTCTTCGTCTCCAAGCCTTAGGCCTTCAAGAATTTTCTCGCATGTTTTGAGCCATGCAAGGGCCTCTATTACGGTGCCAGTTCCCGAGAAGGTCTTGCCTCCTAAGTTCTTATATCTCTTAGCTACACGGTCAAGCTCGAAGTATTGAGCTGCCGGAGGTTGTATCAAAGGTCCTTCTTGAGCTGGGATTTCTCCCCTTCCTCGGCCTCGGTCGGCACGGCCTCCTCTAGCGGCGGCTGCTCTGGTAGCCATTTGTTAAATTCTGTATAAGCAACAAAAAAGTCAGCTAACAGAAATGATAGTCTATTACATAGTTAAGCAGAAATTTCTACGGAAAGATAATGATGGACTGATCAATTGTTTTTGCTATTCTGCTCAGCTCATTCTAGGACTTTACTAGTCCTATCTCAAATGAGCGACTCGCCTTAGAATACTACTGATTCTATTTTGACGAAGTGTTTAATGTGTTAGACTCCAGAACTAAGGTTAACCAAAGCTCTGATACCAGCTGTGACGATTCCAAAACCCCGTGACACGGTGTTAAGGATAATCATTGGAATATAACACATTAATCATCATTAGCAGATCACAGATAATAGCATAAACAGAGAATAGAATAATTTACACACATATGACAGCGGAATCATATAGATATCATCACATCAGAGAAGCACAGTACATGATACAACTTAGTGCATAATGATACATAATCAGTCACCATCGCCAGAGGCGGAATCATACATAAAGAGTACTCAAAATAAATATCAGTCTACATCGCCAATGGCGGAATCATAATATAGATACAATAATGGCGGAGAAAATCCAAGTCAGCACGGTGTAGTCAAGCCTCGCCCTGAGCCAAAAGGTGCATCAGAAACCTGTAACTAGGCTGCCCGTGTGAAAAGGAGGGCACCCGAGTTTGCAAGGTGAAACAAACTACGAGTCAGTCATGGGACTGGTATGAGAAATCTACTCAACTTATTAACAACAATAACAAGGCAAATCAAAGGACCACGCCACTTTCGCGGAACGGGTTTACTCCAATGAGTGCTAGTGCATGAAATAAAATAACGATTAAATCAACGCAATGCTTTTTATAAAATGAAGCCATTATAAGACTCAGGTCCCATCACACAATGCAACGCAAGCCAGAGGATAGAGTTTTTACCTTATAATAGCCAAAAATGCTTCATACGAATAAAACAAAAGTGCTTGATATTATTACTAGTGCATATATGTTTCAAAAGCAATTCAATCATAAATATCAATCCTAGGCGGCATAGCTACCATCTACTATGTCTCCATACTAGTAATACAATCACATTCGCATATTTCGTATTGGAAATTGGATTCCTTCATGAGTCGAGGCAAGGGGCAAGCTCCTCTCCGATTCGAGACACTCTAGCAAATGTCCCAGGACCCCACTATGATCCTTGGATCTTCAGGGCCGGTCCTCTCTTACTTTTGAGGATTAATTATTCCTGAACACACGTTTCCCGGTCCTTACAGACCTATATCGAGGCGCCTCGCATTCCAACAACCACACAGGTGAAAAGTATATATAATGTCAGGGCTGGTAGGTCACTGACACCACCTTAGCTAGAAAGAAACGTCGTGCTCTCCCTGCAGTCACTCTCCCGTTTTTGACTCATACCGAGGTGTGAGGCTCACGAATTCACGTTATACACAAAGCTACGTCACACAGACCATGCTTTGATCATCAACCACAAGACTTTGTTTTGCAACAGAAGCCTTGATCATATGCCACTTAGGCGTGCCACACAGGCAATCCACTCTATGCGACTGATTTCTGTCAATACATAACCTCTGAGCTCATACATCTCAGAGAAGGGCGTTAAGCGAGAGAATAAATTCTCTGCCGCCAAACAGATATATATTTAACAGAGATCAACCAACACAGAACAAAATCCAATGTCAGACACACAGTCCATTTACAAGTCCGTTCTGGGTCTGAACGAAACCGGAGGCACCAATTCCTCGCATATCCGTACAATCAACAGTATGTTTGGACGGCTACTACTTCAATTCCTTCATGGTAGCTACTCCAGTCACGAGTATCAGTAGCGCCCATCCATCCAATGTGGAGATCGTCGGTCTTCAGTTGTCTTCGACTCTTCGACTCCTCAACGTCGATCGATTATTTGAAATGAGATAAACTCGACCTTTTCAAATAACCCACGTATATTTAGATTTTCAAATCAATCAATCACATGGTTGGACTATTCAACAATCACATTTCAGTTATTTAGTTATAATTTTCATGCCAAATACATTCAACCGTCACATATCAAGCAAACACAACAAAATTGGTTTATTTCCACTCTATATCGTCCATAATATTTTATAACGATATATCGCCATTTTTATTTAATTTAAAACGGCCATATTTAATTGAACGACGTTTCAAGTCGTGTCGATGCACTGGCGCTGCTTTCCACTAATTTTGTTTTACACATATCTGAAAATCTAACCGTTGGATCTTCACAAATTTTACATCATTAGGAAGGTCATTTCAAAACGAATCCAACGGTTTCAGTTTTGGGAAAATCCGACGGTCGGATCTTCCACACTAGCCATTTGAAGTTACGATTTCAATTTACGAACTGCAGCGTCGTTATTCAATTTAATTTAATTATATTTATATATATATAAATATAATCGTTTCTGGCGCTGTTTTTCTTCAGTTTTGAATTAAACATTCCAGACAATCCAACCGTCGGATCTTCACAAAGTTGGTGCCGTTGGAAAGATATTTCCAAGGCGAACCCAACGGTTGAGTTTTCGGGAAAATCCAATGGTCGGATCTTCCGCACTAGTCGTTTGAAATCACGGTTTCAAAATATGAACTGCACGGCCACGTTTCGTTTTAATTCTATTTATATTTATATATTTATATAAATATAGTTCATTCAAAAATTCCTATATCATTCCACTTCAATTATTTCACTAACGCCTTTAATTTTTGGAAAATTTCACCATAACCTCCTTTGTACGGGAGGGTCTGGGAAAATTCCCAAATAGCCACACGGGCGTCTCATATCAAAAAGAAAAAGAAAAAGCCAAGCGGCTAGCCAACAGGCTCATAAAATCATCACCCAAACAAAGCGGTAAATGTGTACATATTTGTCGGGCACAAAATTCTATTTCTCTTCTCTAGCCCCTTTTTGCTTTAACCTGTTCAATAGATATGCATGTACATATATACAATTTCTAACATTTATCATTTTCCATTCAATTCCATATTTGATTTGCTTTGTTTTAAAAACACCATTCATTCCAATGTTGCATGCATAGGCTAAAATCATATCATTAGCTAGTTAATGTATATTTCAACTCATGCACGTTTATTTGGACAAGTGGCTATTTTTAACACTTCACATTTCAAAGATGATAATTTTGGCGAACTAAAATAGATTTCAACACATGACTATTTTATTTAGTTCCTATGCATGTTAAAAATAATATTTCTATCACAAATATTTATTTCAACGTCCGCATCTCTTTAGCGTATCACACATATGATAAAAATGATATTTTTATCATTTAAAATATTTATTCAACAAATAGATGTTTCTGCACTTCATAGTTTAAATAAAAATGTAATTTTTATCGTTCGATCTTTTTATTCAACACATGAATATTTCCACTACACTCACTTCTCAACAAATGAGTATTTCCACACGTGGACATTTTATTTATGTTATTCATATTAGAAAGATGAAATTTTGATTGTTGAAACTATTTACATAAGGCGAATATTTTTCATACTTCATATATATATAAAAATGTGATTTTTATTGTTTAAACACTTCATTCATTCACAAATGAATTTAATTTTCACACAACACTTTTCAACACATGAATATTTCCACACATGGATATAGTTTCAACATATGGCTTTAATTTCAACGCATGAAAATAATTTCAACATATGAAAATAATTCTAACACACAGATTATTCAAAATTTCGGCAGCATAACGGCAGGGTAGTTAAAACCGGCACCGTCCCTAGTACGACTCCTCGCTCTACCTTAAAACCTCGCGGTTTTTGACAATGGGGATTCATGCATCTAATTCGCATGCAGGCGGCATGTTTATTTCTATTTCCACAAATTTTTCCAATTCATTTCAATCACCAATGGGTATTTTTCAACCACAACCAAACAATATCAACCACAAACAATTATTCAACCATTCGTATTTTTCATCCGATATTTCACACCAATTCACCACAATAAATATCGTCCATGGTTTGTGGACGAGGGGAGTATATATATATATATAATATATATATTTGCTGCATTTCACTAGCATTTCAACACATATATCACTTATTCTATGCATGTAAAAATTCATACTTCGCTTATATAGCTTACACTACGCATGTACATGAGATATACAACACGTATGTAATTTATATTTCGCTTATATAAATTATACACGACATTTTCCATTCAATTTCACGTTAATTTAGATTTCTCACCTTGGTTTTCTGAGCGCTAAAAATCGATACGATGTCAGAAAAATCCGTAGCTTCTTCTATTGGGTAGAGAGCTTCCTTGCGGTCTCGATGTTTCCTGTTTCATCGAATTTCGTCAACACACCAAAAAGATATGATTTTTCAAAGTGTAAAGATCAAAGAAAAACTCACTTTCACGAAGCTTCAAAACTAGGTTTACAGTTTTCGCGAAATCCGTGGCACGAGGGGACGATCGGGGAGTTGGACGTGGAAGAGGGAAGAGAGGGCTTTAAATCGGTGGTGGTTTGGTGGCGTTCGGTGGTCGGTGGCGTTCAGGGCGGCGGCGGGAAGTGTTCGACTTTCTGGCGTCGATACAGGCGGAGGAGGCGACGAGGGGGGCAGCGGTGGGGTCGGATTTGAAGAGGAGGCTGAGGCGCGTCGAACGGTGGTGGCGGCGAAGGCTGAAATCGCCTGAGGCGGCGGCGATGGAGGAGAGAAGGTGGTGAACGGGTTTCGTCGTTGATCGGGGGGGTTTCTCTTTTTTTTTTAAATTATGAATGGAGAAATATGATTGGCCGAGGACTATATTAAATTTTTAAATAGTGTTTTCTCAAACGAACTCCTTTTTAAACCCAACGACTGTCGCCCCTAGCTAAATACCCCCATTCCGGACACAATGGGATATGTTTCGTAGGCCAATTCGACTGTTACAATCAGTTATTTTTCAAATTAAAGTATAAAACATTTAATTTTTAACTCTGAATGCACATTCCAATTTGCCAGGGCCACAAACTGATTCGAAAAATTCCAGAAAAATAAATCTAGCTATGTTTTGATGCTATGGTCCCAACAAAACTAGTTTCGTCGAATTCTGAGGACGTTTGAAAAATGGCCATTTTCTGGTCGATCCAATTTAACAGAAATCGACCAAACACATTTTCTTTTGCCACGCTCACATACTAGCTTCAAAAATTATGAAATTTGAAACCTAGCAATAGTTTGACATCCCGGACCCAACTAAAGTGGTTTCGTCGAATTCCGAGGTCGTATGCAAAATATCAATTTTTCAGGGCTATATTCTATATACCGACTCTTCTGAAAATTCATTCGGCCATAACTTTTGATTCCCGTTATGAAACTTCGATTTTTCAGATTCGTTAGAAAGGTATTGACTAACAGATTTAAATATTTTTGGTTTCGCTAAAATCCGATATATTTTCCACCCTGCACAGTCAGTCAAAGTTTGAATTCAAATTTTCAAACCGACTCACTATTTCTAATTCACTATTTTATTGAAATATTCTATTTCAATTATTCAAATTCCTTTGAAATAACCAATTTAAAAATTTTAAATTGGCCCATATTTTCCGGGTTATTACAACATCCTAGTTGCAAAAGAAAAACTAAGCATTTAAAAAGAGATATTAAATGATTTTGAGTAATGAACTAGAAGAATGATTTTGTAACAAAACAAATTGTTAAAAGAAGGTTTAAAATCAATGTTTGTATTTTAGTAGGTATTTATTAAACGCTTCAAACTAAGAGTATTATAATTGAAAGAGAATATTTCAAAGTGAAGAAAATGGTTTATGAAACCATTTTTGAGTTAAATAACAAGTGAGGTCTGTAGGAATTAAAAGTAATATCGGTTTCGAATTACAAACTTTTATCTATCTTGAGACAAGAACGTTGTCGATCTAGGTCTGAGAGGTAATTGAAATACCCTAACTTGAACGATTTCATTATTATCGAGAGACGATATCAGTTTGTAATGGTATACGAAGTAGAAAGGAGATTTTGTGAATATTATTGAGAATATGTGTGTATATATATATATATATATATATATATAACGATATTTCCAAAGTAAGGAAATACGAAAGGGTTGAGGTAATAAAATGGTAATGGGAGACTATAACGGAAATTTTAAGGTAAAAGAATTAAAGAAACATTTTTGAAGAATGTTAAAAGTAAATGTTGATTTTGTTTCATGTAATGGAAAACAAAAGAGGTTTATTTGAGACAAGTTATGTAATCGATTTTAAATCGATAAAACGGTTTTAAAAGCCGATTTGAAATAAGAGGGTCTGAGCTGCCAAAGTACTAATCTATACTGCTTAAGTTGACAGTTAAAACACTGACTATCAATAAATATTGTTTAACTTTTTGACGAGTTAGATCGAAGAGACCGAGATGGGAACTAGACCCAAAACCATTTCAAACAAATTATGCGCTCGAATTTAACTTGCAGGGAAAGTATAAAGATGGAGCATTGAAGAACATGGATCTTCATGAGCGGAAGTACTATTAGTTGAATTTCTCCGACTTGCATCAGAATTATTTCGACGGTGATTCTGTCGTGATTGAAATCTTAGAATTGCAAGGACTTCTCGCTAATTATCATTTGGGTGATTCCTAGGATGTGGTAGGAGGGTGCCTTCGGTTCATCCCATTCCTGTATGACTTGTATGGATGATTGTCTGACAGAGTATTTCCAAAGGAGTCACATATGTTGATTTCTTCAAACGTATCTTTGTTGGTAGCGGAGAAGACATCTTCTCTTAGCTTAACACCCAGGATATTTTTGTGGACGTCAATTAGGGAAATTCTGGAACATATGACGATTTGGCATTCAAAGTGAATGATGACCAGATGTTATGAAAAGTTAAACGTAGCCTCAAGCCTCATCAATCGGGAAATGAAAAAAATCGGGCAAACAGCATGGCTAATTGGGTGGCACCCAAGCAAGGTGTGTTGTCACTGATCTAGAGAAAATTCATTTATTTCTTCTTTTGTTTCTATATCTTACGCATTATGGTTGGATGACTGACAACCGCGGGTGATAATACATTTGGTCCACTCAAGCTAAATGAGTGACAGTCATGTGTGGCCGGGTTGTAAGATGTTCTAGTTGAACCCCAGTGTATCCTCTCTAGAATACACTGGTCGGAAGGTGGTCCTATACCTTTTCATAGTTGAAATCCATTCTCCAATAAGAGCCCCGCGATTTTTGATTATATAATTAATATGTAGAGCGTGAGATGTAAGCGTTCTACTAGATGGTTATTTATTTGTGATTTGATAGACACTATTATAATATCACTGGATTTTGATATGTCAAAAATGTTTTGGGTTATAGTAAGGTAAAAACTATCCATGTTTATGAGCGGGCAGGTCTTACGATTATCCTTTTCTTTCAAAAGGATTTTCTAAAGTTAAGAAATTTGGATGATATTAAACTTAGTGAGTTTTCTCATGCTGGTTCACCAGACTGATCTGTGGCATTTGTAATGCTCGGGTCAGGCCGAGTTTTACGGGTTTAGGCTATTGGTTGTTGTGAAATCCAGAGACAAGTTGGAGAAGTTTAGGCGTATGGTACTATTTAATGTTTACTCTACTTTGTGATGTATATAAGGACAAGGTATTATAACTGTCCAGATGTATTGATGTACTCTGATGATTATAAGTATTTTTCAAGCTTTCAATAAAGATTTATTTCTATATTAAATTTTATTCCGCTGCGATGTGATACTCTGCGTAGCGTTGGTTCTACTTCTTATTCTGATATTTAGTTCTTTTTTTCTCATCCTCTATCTTCTTTCTCTTAACTTCTCAATTTTCTTTATAATTTAAGTTGACTATTGTTGGCTTAAAATGTACGGAAATTTGGGACGTTACAGTATATGTGCCATTAACTATGCATCCATTCGTCCAACATCACGCACACACACACACACACATATATATATATATATTTAACGACTATAATTAAATATATAAATAAACAATGTGTAGAGTTTCTCACCGATATATCTACTCCGGCAATCTTTTTGGTACGAGAGCTTAGTTAACCACTATCGTTCTGAACCGACTTTCGCTCCGACGGATTGTATTTCCATACCGACTTTTCTTCAAATATTATTATATTATAATATATATGTAAATTCTTTTTTATAATAGAGAGGAGGGAGTAGGTGGCCGATTTAGGGTCTTGGAGGGAAGGGCGTACGAATATAGGGAGGAGGAGCTAGGGGTGGTGGCGCACGTGGCAGAAGAAGGATGAGCCGTGAATGGAGAGGCTTGGCCAAGGCTTTGGAAGGAGGAAGTTGGGTAGGTGGTGACATTGGGAGGTGGGTGGAGGTTCGGCCAGAGGTAAGGGAGGTTGATGGCCATGGGTGGAGGGCCTATGGTCGGACAAAAAAATGGAGAAGAAAGGGAAAAAGAAGAGAAGAAGGAGAGTCTTTAGGAAGCCATGGCAAGAGGAAGAAAAGAGGTTAAGAATGGAGAAGATGGAAACTGATTTTGGATGGAAGAAAAGTGAAGTGAGAGACTCCTTATATAGGCCTAGGGAGGGGCAGATGTATATATGCAAGGGGACACTTGTCCCTAAACCACCATACATGAGTCCATAGTAAAAAAAAAACACGGTGGTGGACATGGTATACTTCGTAATATATTTGCCACACCTTAAAAGTGTTCCAAATTTTTTACACTTATATATGTTACATTTTCAGTTATAGGTTATCGTCTTACCATTTCAATGCTCGACGATTAACATTATCAAATCCCGATATTATCTATATTTAAAATATATTTATATTTGGCAAAAGATTATGTTAACAAAATAATTTTATAAATGCGTACTTGGAAAATTCGTTATAACAAAAGATGATAAATTCTTGTCGAAATTACACTGTTATATTTGACAAAATTAAATACTATTCTTATTAAATAATTATATCAAATCAAATTCAAATTTTAACGATATTAAATTCATTTAATATTCAAAAATTCTGGTTTTAAATTCAAAATCCTGGTTTTAAGTTGGTTAAAAATTCTAGATTGTTTCAATCACCCTCCCTTAAGTATTTTTCTCCTCAAAAAGGAAGTTAGGTTAATTAAGATTTCCTCTCCTTTATTTATTAACCCATAAATTTTTAAACTAAAATTTGAATAAAATCCTTTGTTTTTAGGGAGGATGTTTTGTCTTCTAAATAGAAATGCCGGGTAGAATACTTAACTCCCATAAATCTGAACAACCATATATACAATATCCTAGAAATAATGACCTCCAACTATCTAATCAACTGTCATATCCGACTCATCATCTACAGGGCGAAATACTGCTTAACACTTAATGACTTATCACCTATAATAAAGAAATTTAGAGTTAGAAATCATTTTTCTAGGCTTTAATCTTGTCTTGCTAATTATTCTAGATTCAAAATTTTGTGAAAACTTATTCGCCTTTAACTTCCAAAATTACTGTTAAGCTTTGCAAAAAAAATATCAGATTATCTTATTATTCAGCTTACCTAAATATTTTAGTTCAGGTAATTTCTTATTTCAATTATTCATTTTTGCCAAATACCTTTTAGTCAAATTGTGAAACTTAATTCACAAGGTATTCATAATTACTTAAACATTACATTTCCTAACCTAATCAGGTTTTCAGAACTTATCGACTGTCAAAAATTGTCTCAAATTCTGATCCTTACTTAAGTATTTCCGGAGTTTTACTATTATTATTTTTAATGGCCCTACAAATATTCCTATAATTTAGTTCTTAACTCCTTGAGTTATTCAACCTTTGTTCTAACCATATTATTATTTTTCAACTTTTTCCAGTAAGAAGGAATTTTTTGTTGAAAAGTCTAAGTTACTCCCTACTTATGTTTACTGACTTATCTTTTAATAATTGGTTTACCTGATATAGTCCTTATAATTCAAAATTTTCAAAGTTTCATTTATTCTTATATCGTCAAGCATCTTATAGTCAAATTGTGAAATTGAATTCACAAGGTATTTGCACTTAGATTATTTACCGGAATTAGTAGGGAAGATAGTTACTTTGCCATATGAATTACTTTAAGCAAAATTCTAATCAAAAAAATGTCCATAATTAAGCTTAATCGTTTCGTTAATTATCTAAGTTATAATTAACCATATATTTTCAAAAACATGTTCCTTTTGTTTTCAAAATATAACTTTCCATAACATATACTTTTCAAACCCCATTTCATACTACAAATACACTCTCTCTTATATAATACTCTTTAACTCATTCTATGGCATTACTAACCGTATCTCTAATGAGTTACTCTTCTACGATACTACCGATCTTATCTTTGATGAATCTTTCCTTCCGTTCTAATGAGTCGTACCTCAAAATTTTGTATAAAACAAAGCTATGATACCATTTTGTAACGACCCGCCTTTTTACTCGTTTTAAACCGATAAATAAACCAACTCAAAACGTTCATAAAGACGAATGGCTAAGGGTACTTACAGATTGGAACAGAAAAAAATAAACTTTCATTAATATCATAGTAATATTACATCTGAGTTACAAGAGTTATCGGGGTACAACATATAAGCAACAGAAAGAAAAATATAAAAACTCTTAGCAACAGACTAATGATCCAGAGTGTAGCTTCAACCATAATCTAGAATCCTGCTCTAAATAGACTCCAAGGCAAATCTGCAAAATTATAACTACAAGGCTTCCTGCGTGGAAAAATATGGGCACCAGAGTTTAGGTGGAAGAACAATAAACTCCAGGTTAGTCATGGTAGTGGTGTGAGAAACTTAAACAGTTATCTTTAGGTTTATTTTAAAGTGAGGTAAATCATAAGACCGCACCGTATAACACAGAATGATTTTTTTCCCATATAAATACCAATGCATAAATATTTGCAATGCTTTTTGGAAAATGAAGCTGCCACAAGGTCTCACGGAACAAACACACACACAATGCAAACGCAGACTTGGGCGAAGTTTCTCCTTATAGTAACCAAAAATGCTTGGTACATAAAAATCCTCTGATATTATTATTAGCTCACAGTGTGGAAAATCATTTCGTAAGTAAAAGTATCAATCCTAGCTAGCATAGTGCTCCATCCCATTATGTTGACATAATAGTATACAACTCAAACCGTAACGGCTCGTAAGGGAGAATGTATTTCCACCAAATGACTAGGCAAAGGAACTTCCTTACTCGATGGATATACGTGTAGAGGGATGTCCCAAGAACTCACTTGCTCTCCGCTAACGTGCGGTCCGGTTATCCGTTAACTGGATAACTTAGAGAACTCCTGAGTGTTCCATCTCCTGGTCGTTACCACCCTTTAACCAGGCGTCTGTGACACCCTATGTCCCTTTATTTCACTTGTATGAGGACGCATTAAATTCTTGAAGCGCAATAGGTAAACAGTAACTAAAATTCATAAGATAGAATATAAAATGCAGTGGAAAAACTTTTATTTTTATTAAATCACCATCACATCATTACAATTTTAAATACCAAAAACCAAAGTAAAAAAGAATAACCATCTGTCTCATGAAAACATAAACCATCAGAGTACAAAACTATAAAATCATATCCTTCCTCATAAGCCATAACAATGATAGAACAGAATCGAAACAATACATCGAGTTAGAAGTAATCCAAATCCAAGCCGAAAGAATAAATCACGTCCACTGCTGTATTCCACCACCTTGAGAACCTGGGGGGAAAGGAAGAGAGAGAAGGAAAAAAAAATAGGTCAGACATAAAGTCTGGCGAGTTCCAGTGATTTTTAGCATTAGATAGGAAGTATCAAGACAGATAAATGGTATTGGATAAGAAATGCGGTAAAATATACAAGTACAAAATAAACGAGATAACAAGGCAAGGTAAAGATCAAGTAAGTTTCTCATTCACATCCCAATAACAAGTTTCAGCACCAACTATCAGTATTAGGTTTTACCCTAATTACTACCCAAACGATTGGCTCCTGGTAGACGCAAATAACATGTGCCAGCCACAACAGTAGGGGATATCAATCGCTAACCCATCAACTTATAAGACACAACCCTATCCGCGGTGTTACAACGTCTTAGTTTCCCCCATCGGACCCATGAATGCATATGACCCCGCTGGAACATGCCTGTACCCACCTCCAAGACTATGAACCTCTTACAATCTAGATCGGTAAAGCATTCCCTGGCCCCCACTTAGTGCGAGCCCGTTCTACGATACCAACAGAGATACTGTCTAATACGGGTCCCAAACAACAGCAAGATTGACACAAGCCACCCTAAGCTTGATCCCCCAAGTAACTAGGATCTTTAGAGTCCAAAATCCACATATAAACAACAAGACGTGGGACCACCTAGCTTATTAATTAACAAGTTTAACTTAGCTGGTTTAAGTTCATTAATAAGCATGGTTGTAAATGACATTTTCTACTAAATGTAATTCTGTTTACAATCCCCTTCCCAAAACATAAAAGCACCTGCTCAGATGTATATAGATTACAGTAAGTCGCTTTACTTAATTACATCTGATCCACATATTTTCCATAAAATATTCTACTTAATATTAAATTAAGTCTAGCCTTTTCAGATTAACATATTTGCGTATTTGTAACGACCCATATTTTTCAGCGATATATAATTAATTTATTTAATTATTTAAATAGTGATTTAGAGAATATAAGGTTGTTTAATTAAATTTTATCGAATATTTAATTAATATTATAATTAAATAATATATTTAATTCTAGAATAATCAGAAATTGCTGAATTAACAATATAATGTGAACTGGACAATTTGATATATTTAATTCAGTTTAGAATTGAATTAGAATGAGAATATATTTAAATAACGATAGTGTGAACATATAATTATATTATAATTATAATCGAGCCCGTAACGTCGTGGTAGTTCGCTATTTGGTGATTTGAACTTCAACTGAATCTACAAGGTCCGTTTTAAATTGGATTTCTGTGAAATAAGAAACGTATGGAGCTGGTGAAGTATATTTTTCTAGTGGAATAGAAAAATCGGGATTTCGTCGTGTAGATTTTTAGTTATGTCCAAATCAAATTTTCAGAAAAACAACGCCATAACCATTTAAAAACCATAACGGTTTATTTAATTTTATAAAAGGATTTCTATTTTTAATTTAATATCGATTTGACCTAGATTTGAAATATCGAGTTATAACTCCATATATATTTATTATGGAGCTGTATGATATATATTGTGGATATATACGATAATATATATTTATTGATATTTAATTTAATTATTTTAAAATTTATTTATATATTTAAAAGGGTTATTTAGAGCTTCAAAAATAGCCAGTTTTGCAAACAAACTCCATTTTCGACGAAACTAATTTTGTTGGATCCATAATATTAAATTATTGTTAGATTTTAAGTTTCGTGACTATTAGAGTCAGTATGTGGTCGTACTGATTTTTAATGTGAAAAACAGTCAGTATTTTGACGGTTGAAAATACGCAGTGTGAGCAAACAGAGTCGGAATTCGGCGAAACCAGTTTCGTTGGGTCCGTAATGTCGAACTGTAGCTGCATGTCCAGTTTCGTGATTTTTGGATATGATGTATGATCACACAGATTTTTAGAAGACAAATAGAAGTAACGATACAAATTAAATTAATATAAAAATGGAAAATATCTCACTAAAATATCTGGATCCCCTTTTCCTATAAATAGCAACTTCTAACTCCTTCAAAACCTAATTCTTATTCCTGTAGAAATAGAAAAGAGGCCGCCACATCCTTCAAACCTTCTCCAAATTGAATCGACCTCATTACTTAACGAAATCCAGTTTTGTTGATTCGTTAGCATCCCTGAAACAAGGGCTTCAAGTTCGTACCCATAATTTGGATCCCGACACAACTACCTGGAGCTCGAAATACTGCAGACGAGCTAGGGCGTGGTTTTCTTGGAGCAAGAGAGGGAGATAGGGGAGGTAATCGATGCGGTTGAGTTCACGGTGGAAAGGAGGTTTGGTCGGCAAAGTTTGATGGTAATCGGACACAAAAAGTGTCGATGCCTGTAGCGTGAGCTACTTTAGAAGGCACGAGGTCAGAAATCGATCGGGTGTGCCGGAGATGTAATCGACAACGTAGATGAACTCAGGGTGGCCAGAGAAGCGGTTCGGTGGCGCTTTAAGGTCAAACAGTGGCCTAAGGTAAATTGTGTCACCCATGGTGACGATAGGAGAGTAGCAGGTCGGAATCCGGTAGAGGGCGTCAGAGCAGTGGTGAAGATGGTCGGCATGTGAGATTTGAGGCAAGCAACGCAGCTGTGTAGTTAGATTTTGAAATCGTTGCTTGGTTTGGTGTATTAGTATAAAGTGATGCACGATTTGTGCTTGTACATCGGGGGGGGGGGGAGGGGGTCGCATTTCTTGTTTGGGGAAGAAAGGAGGGGCTGCACGTGCTAGGAGGGTGAGTGGATTAGTGAAACACCCCACCTCCGTTTGGGTCACTCTCAAAGGGAATGCCCTAACTTTGGTGGAGGTTTATAAGTATAAGTCACAAATACACAAGACAGATATAAATACACATATTTTTGAACAGCGGAAAACAACAGCAACTTTTATTTCATCAAAATACGTGTTACATAAACCATGCCATAATTGTCTTACAATACTTCCAAAAACATTACATTTTCATAACTGTCTTGATTTCATAACTTAAAGAAGCATAAAAACATAAGTAAACTACATAAGTCCCCATAATTGCTATCCAAAGCCATAGTCCAAAATGAAAGAGATCCAAGTAATACATTCTTTCTCTTCAAGCTGGATGTGAAAACTGGTCAAGCTACGGTATTCCCTCCCTGTGGACCTGGGGGGGGGGGGGAAGCGAAAGAAAAGAAGACGAAATAAAAGTAGAGTCAGACATAAAGCCTGAGTAAGTCTAGGACTATTCAGTCTATGAATAAAGAAATGAGCATGATAAGTATAAACTGGAAATGGGAAAGCACTATAAACTAAGTTAAGTTTTCTAGAATCGAATATACTATCGTACCCCATATTAATCTCTGCACCCCTATAAACTAGTTCCCAACAGGAACCCCATAATCTGGGTGAAGTGATCCATTTCTAATGATCGGCTCCTACTCGCATAGTTACATGTGTCTTACGGCCCCCGATGTTGTAGCTACCTATGTTGGTCCCACCATGGGGTGTATCAAGTCCCATGGTGGCGGCTCGACACAATTCTAGAATGCACAGGTATACTACTGGTGCCCAGTGCCTAATTTTTTTGCGCCGGAGTGTGTGCACGCCCGCACCCCGTTAGAACCTACACTGCTGCACCACCGCCGTCGATTTAACCTCTTACAGTCAGCCCAATAATCGTGCCCCACCCTGCCTAGTTCAGGGTATCCTGATACACCTTGTAGGGTTACTGCTGAAAAGGGTCCCCCGCTACTAGGTTTTCTATTTCTAGCCAACATGCTAAGTTGGTTAAGTGTTCTGTATAAACCTAACCCCCAATCAGTCTGTATAGTTTAGCATGTTTAATTTGATTAAGTACTAATTCAATTTACTTAACCCTATCAATCCTGACTCAGCCTTAATTGTCTTATTAAAGCCTCAACCACTCACATTAGACATGTATTGTTGTGACTGCCTGTTGCCGGTTGGGTCCGGGCAGTATTACGTCACAACTCAGTCTAACCTCGGGTCTTTATTGGGCTCAGTGTTTAACCACCCACATTGGATAGGTATTGTTGTGACTACTGGACAGCCGGGCGGGTCCGGGCAGGTTTATGTCACAACTCAATCCAACCTCGGGTTAAACACATCGTATTTTCTAAGTTTACATATTTTGTCTCTTTTCTTTTTCTATGTAAATATTTGCAGCCCATTATTCAAATTCATCTTTATTGGGTAAAATTAATTTATACCACTTAAATGTTCTCAAGGTCGTTGGCATGCGACAGACATGCCAACACATATGTTTTATATTTTTAACCCAACGTCATTTCCCCCGTTTTATACGTTCGCTATAATATAACATATGTTGGGTTTAACATTTAAGCCCAACATAGCCACATGAAAAAGGGGAGGCTTAGAACATGGTGTTTATATATTCTAAGTAACATCAAAAGGGGTGTGTGAACGCATGAATTTGCAACATAACGATCTAATTAACATAAATTAGGCATTTGTGAACTTGCATTGTAATAGCATATAATCTTGACATGAAACATACCTAAACATGAATCATGGTTTTAATCTAGTCATGTAAACTTGTATTTAAAATGTGAACCTAACTTAATTATGTATCACATATATTATCACAGGATTTTGATAGCAACATAGGCCTAAAACATATTTTCAATTAGGCATAACACCAAACGTAATCTAGTCATGTTCATAGAGTCAACACAAGTTCACAAAGATGCTTGCTTTTGTCACAAATACAAAAGTATGGTTTTCACTTGAATCATGATGCCTATTTCAACATAAATTCATATGAATCATAATACCCAAATGGATCCAACTACACTAAAAATGATCATAAAAATATACATAGAAGGATCTAAAATCATGTTGGCATAATAGTGAATCATATACTTGCATGAGTCTCAACTTGGTTGTAATAAACTACTACAAACATATAGTTGTTAACTTTCAACATGAATCATATACTTGCAAATATCCAATAGGTCTAACATCATTATACCACAACATCCCAAATCTATTCATAATTAGAATCATAGTAACATACAATTATGAATTATCATCACCACAAATTAAGTACAATTCCATTTCTCATTTTACACAAATCAAAACTCAATTATTCATTCACATCGGAATAACACTCTACTTACAACGTATGACGAATCTTCAATTCAGGATTCTGAATTCTGAATTTGGAGATGCTATCCTTTGTTGTAGGCGTTGTTTTGATTTAATTGTCGTGGCTTTCAGCTTTTGAATCACTCCTAATCGTCTCTCAATTTTGACGGCTACTCCTAGTCTTTCTTCAGCAGCATGATGGTCTCATTCTCATTTTTATTTGTGTGAATTAGGTGGAGTCTTAGGTCCTTTTTATAGAGTTTGTGAATTGATTAGAGCCGTCGATGGAGCTTAGATTAATATTAGCCGTTCGTTTTAAAGAGAAACCAATCAGGAGCTGTCACCTAGCCCTAGTGACAAAGCTCAGAAATTCGGCCAAGCACAAACCAGGCCAGCCAGGAGGGGCTGGGTTCGACCTGGCTCAAGGGCCAGGTCGTCTACCCAGTTGACCCCCAGATCGACTACCCAGTCGACCTTGGTGCCCCATCTGGGTCCGATTTTTGAATTTTGAACTCATTCCTGAACTGTTTCTATCTGTTTGAATTTTAAACTGAATTCTGAAACTTTCGGGGGTCATATCTCCCTCATACGGAGTCCGTTTTATGCAAACTCGGACTCTATCTCAAGAAGTATTCCGAGACGAACGCAATGGCGTATCCCGTTTCCCTTAATTCTTTGATTTGAAATTAATTGTACTTTAATTTGTGAATTTCACTGTTATAGAATATACGGGGTGTTACATTCTCCCCCACTTAAAAGGATTTCGTCCCCGAAATCTTCAAGTTTAGGAAGAATGTATATCCTAACATCCAAACGTCCATCTACTCATCCATCAAACACGAGCGTCCATTTTCCTTAAAGGACTTCTAATGCTTCATGATCATATGCGAAGTGTGTGTACATGTACTTATCTAATGCAAAATCAGTCGGTCTACTGATTCAGTTGACCTCCTTAATGCAAATTATGTAAGTGTAATGAATCCATTTTGTATGCAAATTTTCCTACTTATGATTCTACATGAGTGCACAATCATTCATATAAATGCAACATCCATATGACAACACACTAAACTTCAACCATATACGAATATAAATACATATATGCATATGCAATATGAAGTGACTGAGCCGATCTAAAACCTAGATTGTGTGTGTATATGCAACCACGAGCAACCACCAACAATCACTTGCAACCAGTTGCAAACATCATCCATAACATGTTTTAATTACATGTTTTCATCCAAAGGGTTTCTACCTAAAAGATAAGGTCGAGGAGATATATCCTAAAAGATAGATAATGCATAACTTAAGGAAAAAGAGAGATCAAAGATGTACCCTCGAAAAGAAAAGGGTATGCTACGCGTATTCTAGCCTCAGTTTCCCAAGTCGCGTCTTCCTCGGCGTCGCTCCACTGAACTTTGACGAGCTTGACTTCGCGGTTGCATAGCTTTTTCACTTCCGTTCCTAATATGCGGGTTGGAACTTTCCTCATGGTTGCTTCGCATTCCACTTCAGCTTCTTCAAGGATGTTTGGCTCTACCACTTCAGCAGATTCATGTAGACATTTTTGGAGGTGCGAAACATGAAAGATGTTGTGAATTCCAGCTAGTTTTTCGGGTAGCTCTAATCTATAGGCCATCTTCCCAACCTTCTCGGTGATAGGAAATGGTCCTACAAATCTCGGTGCCAGCTTTCCAGTGGATCCAAAACGAACAACGTTCCTTAGAGGAGATACCTTAAGAAAAACTCTATCCCCAACCTCAAACTCAAGGTCGGTCCTCCTCTTGTCGACGCAGGATTTCTGTCTATCTTGGGCCGTCTTCATTCTTCTTCGTATTAAGTCTACTTTCTCTGAAGTCTCTCGGATCATATCTGGTCCAAGTATGAGCTTGTCAGTAGACTCCCACCAACAAGTGGGCGATCGGCACGGTCTTCCATATAAAGCTTCGAAGGGCGCCATTCCGATGGTGGCTTGGTAGCTGTTGTTGTAGGCAAATTCCACCAAAGGAAGATGGTCTTCCCACGTCCCTCCGAAGTCAAGGACACACAGTCTTAAAAGGTCCTCCAAAACTCTATTTACTCTTTCTGTCTGGCCGTCGGTTTGGGGGTAATAGGCTGTACTCAAGCATAACTATGTACCTACCGCTTCTTGCAGACTCCGCCAAAACTCACTTGTGAAGATAGGGTCTCGGTCACTAACAATGCTGGAGGGTATTCCATGGAGTCGAACAATTTCCTTGAGATAAAGAGATGCTAGGGATGAGGCAGTCCTTTTACTCTTGACAGGTAAAAAGTGGGCGCTTTTAGTAAGCCTATCCATTATTACCCAAATGCTAGTGTTGCCTCTTCTAGACCTAGGCAGCCCATCAATGAAGTCCATTGAAATGCTATCCCACGTCCACTGCGGAACCTCTAGAGGATGGAGCAGACCGCCAGGCTTCTTCTGTTCCGCCTTAACCTGTTGGCAAATCATACACTTAGAAACGAAATCTGCCACGTCCTTCTTCATGCCGTTCCAAAAGAAAGTCCTCTTTATGTCCTTGTACATTTTATCTCCGCCTGGATGTATCGTCATCTTGGAGTGATGTGCTTCTTCGAGAACCGTCTTTACTAAATCCCTTGTCTGTGGGACGCATAGTCTTCCGTCTCGCCTTAGCCAACCCTTATCGTCGATGGGGTATCTGTTGAGGTGACTTGAAGTCTCACCCCTAATTAGCCTATCAATCGTCTCCACAAGTTGAGGCTCTTCGCGTTGTGCTGTCCCTATTGAGTCCACTAGAGTTGGGCGTACTTCGAGAGATGCTAGCAAGCCTGGTACAAAATCGGAGGAGGGCCTAAAGTTAAAACTGGCTATATACTCCAAGCTTTGCCTTTCTATAAAGAGCGGGCTAAGGGTCAGTTTCTTTCGGCTCAACGCATCTGCCACTACGTTGCCTTTGCCCGGAGTGTAGGAGATCTCGAAATCGTACGAGGCAAGAAACTCCATCCACCTTTGTTGCCTCAAGTTAAGTTCCTTCTGCGAGAAGAGATACTTCAAAGATTTATGATCAGTATACAGTTCGAATTTCTCACCTAGGAGATAGTGGCGCCAAGACTTATGCGCAAAGACGATGGCAGCCAACTCGAGATCATGGGTTGGGTAATTCTTTTCGTGCACTTTCAACTGTCTCCCGCCATAAGCTACTACCCTTCCTTCTTACATTAAGACAGCGCCTAGTCCTGTCCTGCATGCATCCGTGTATACTGTGAACATCTTGCTTCCATCTGGCAACGTCAGAACTGGGGCTGTTGTAAGAGCCCTTTTTAGTCGTTGGAAAGCAAACTCGCAATCCAAGTCCCAATTGAACACTAGATTCTTCTTTGTCAGCCTTGTGAGTGGAGCTGAGATTTTCGCAAAATCCCTTATGAATTTTTGGTAGAAACCTGCTAGTCCTAGAAAACTTCGGACCTCAGTTGCATTCCTTGGTGTCTTCCAATCCTGTACCGCTACTACCTTAGCAGGGTCCACAGCGAACCCTTCTTTGGATACTATATGCCCAAGAAACCTTACTTCCTCTCTCCAAAAGTGGCACTTGGAGAATTTGGCTTTTAGCTGATGGACTCGCAGAGTTTCCATGATTGCCCTTAGGTGCTGAGCATGCTCTTCTTCAATCTTTGAGAAGATCAAGATATCGTCTACGAAGACCACAACCAACTTATTGAGGAATTCTCTGAACACCCTACTCATCAGGTCCCCGAAGTAAGCGGGTGCGTTTGTCAAGCCGAAAGGCATGACTAGCCATTCAAAGAAGCCGTCTGGGGTTCTGAATGTTGTCTTATCGATGCTATCTTCAGCCACCCTTAGCTAATGAAATCCGGTCGCCAAATCGAGTTGGGAGAAAACTGACGCTCCTACAAGCTGATCAAACAGATCGTCAATTCTGGGGAGAGGGTGCCTATTCTTTTTTGCTAGTTTGTTGAGCTCCCTATAGTCAACACATAGGCGGAGTGAACCATCCACCTTTGTGGCGAACACCACTGGAGCGCCCCATTCTGAAATACTCCTTCTAATGAACCCCTTCTCTAGAAGCTCTTTAACCTGTTTACTGAGCTCTTTCCTTTCCCGTGGAGCCATATGTCTAACTGGCAACGCAACGGGCTTTGCATTATCTACAGGATATATGCGGAAGTCTATCTCCCGCTTCGGAGGTAAGCCCTTCACCTCTTCGAAGACATCCGGATATTCACGGACCACTTTAACCGATTGCAAACTATCAACAGAAGCATCTAGCGATTCAAGATAACTAAGCATAACCGCATGCGAGGGATTACAAGTAATTTCCAAAGTGTTACCGAGTTGGGTCAGAAGCCTAACCACCCTTTTCTCACAATCAAGGATGGCACCATTACTGGATAGCCAATCCATGCCCAAAATCAAACCATATCCCGAGAAGCCCAAAACAAAGGCACTACATCTAAATTCTACGCTTAGAATAGAAATTTTCAATCCCACACAGATCATAGACAAATGAGCTAGGCCCCCGATTGGATTTGAAACAATTAAGGGGTCCTCTACCATACTAGTTTCTAGGTGCAGAGATTCTACTAAAGCAGATGAAATAAAGGAGTGTGATGCGCCAGAATCAAATAAAGTGTGAACTGGGTGATCATAAAGATAAACTACACTTTCTACAGAAGTATTTATACCTCGCTGTTGCAGAGGTGGCGCTTCTAGCACATGAACCTGTGCCCCTGAGGTGGATCCAGCCTTCTGCCCCTGCCCTCGCTTCTTTGGGCAATCCTTTGCCATGTGGCCTATCTCACCGCAAGAAAAGCACCCACCATTCAACTTGGCCTTCTTTTTCCGGCAATCTTTCACTAAGTGCCCCACTTTGCCACAGAAATTACACTTCCTCTTCTCTTGGGACTTGTTGTCTTTCCCACCCTTCTTAAAGTCTGTCTTCTTAGGATGTAAACCCTCTTTCTTCTCTTGAGAGCTTTCTTCCTTTGTCTCCTTCTTTCCCTTATCCTCTTCGTTCAGCAATGCCATCTGCACCAACATTTCATACGTAGCTCCCATAGGTATATGGGTCATGGCCAAACTGTGTAATGGCTCATTCAATCCTTTGACAAAACGGAGAGCCTTCTTGTGCGGAGTGTTGACTAGGTCCAGTCCGAACCTAGCCAGCTGATCGAACTGATTAACGTACTCTTTGATTGTCATATTCCCTTGCTTAAGAAATAAGAATTTTTCCAATTGGAGACTCCTTTCAGCTTCTGAGAGAAATTTAGCCTCAAACCTCGCCCTAAAGTCCTCCCATGTTTCCACTGGTCTTTCTGCATTGGTAACTTCCCACCAGTAGGAAGCCTCGCCTTTAAGTAGCCATACTGCCAGTTGTACCTTCTGCCTATCTTCTACCTCAAAGATGACGAATAAGTCCTCGGTTTCCTTCAGCCAGTTCCTGGCTGCCACGAAGGACTCAGTTCCATGAAAGTCCTTCCCTCCCATAGCTTTGAAATCTTTACATATCTTAGCAAAAGTATTACCACGCGGAGGAGGTGGAGGAGGAGGTGCTGCTGCAGCTGGATGAATTCCTGCAGCTGGGGGAGGAGGAACAGTGGGACCTGGCTGATTGGCCCTTGCTTCTAAGAATTGTCTGAACCAACCAGGTATTGGTACACCCTCTGGCAAGTTAAGTTCTTCGGACATGCTGAAACAAAAAGGACAGATTCAAAACGAAGGATAAAAGATAGTACCTATGGCTTTGGGGGACTATGCATTAAAATAAAATAACATTTTATCTTTAAAAATGCTTCTTTAAATTTCTTTTGAAAATAAATTTTTAAAACTTTTTATCTTATCTGGTAAACCTATGCTCTGATACCAAGTGAAACACCCCACCTCCATTAGGGTCACTCTCAAAGGGAATGCCCTAACTTTGGTGGAGGTTTATAAGTTTAAGTCACAGATACACAAGACAAATATAAATACACATATTTTTGAACAGCGGAAAACAACAGCAACTTTTATTTCATCAAAATACGTGTTACATAAACCATGCCATAATTGTCTTACAATACTTCCAAAAACATTACATTTTCATAGCTGTCTTGATTTCATAACTTAAAGAAGAATAAAAACATAATTAAACTGCATAAGTCCCCATAATTGCTATCCAAAGCCATAGTCCAAAACGAAAGAGATCCAAGCAATACATTCTTTCTCTTCAAGCTGGATGTGAAAACTGGTCAAGCTGCGGTACTCCCTCCCTGTGGACCTGGGGGGGAAGCAAAAGAAAAGAAGACGAAAGAAAAGTAGAGTCAGACATAAAGCCTGAGTAAGTCTAGGACTATTCAGTCTATGAATAAAGAAATGAGCATGATAAGTATAAACTGGAAATGGGAAAGCACTATAAACTAAGTTAAGTTGTCTAGAGTCGAATATACTATCGTACCCCATATTAATCTCTGCACCCCTATAAACTAGTTCCCAACAGGCACCCCATAATCAGGGTGAAGTGATCCATTTCTAATGATCGGCTCCTACTCGCATAGTTACATGTATCTTATGGCCCCCGATGTTGTAGCTACCTATGCTGGTCCCACCATGGGGTGTATCAAGTCCCATGGTGGCGGCCCGACACAATTCTAGAATGCACAGGTATACTACCGGTGCCCAGTGCCTAATTTTTCTGCGCCGGAGTGTGTGCACGCCCGCACCCCGTAAGAACCTACACTGCTGCACCACCACCATCGATTTGACCTCTTACAGTCAGCCCAGTAATCGTGCCCCACCCTGCCTAGTTCGGGGTATCCTAATACACCTTGTAGGGTTACTGCTAAAAAGAGTCCCCCGCTACTAGGTTTTCTATTTCTAGCCAACATGCTAAGTTGGTTAAGTGTTCCGTATAAACCTAACCCCCAATCAGTCTGTATAGTTTAGCATGTTTAATTTGATTAAGTATTAATTCAATTTACTTAATCCTATCAATCCTGACTCAGCCTTAATTGTCTTACTAAAGCCTCAACCACTCACATTAGACAGGTATTGTTGTGACTGCCTGTTGCCGGTTGGGTCCGGGCAGTCTTACGTCACAACTCAGTCTAACCTCGGGTCTTTATTGGGTTCAGTGTTTAACCACCCACATTGGATAGGTATTGTTGTGACTACTGGACAGCCGGGCGGGTCCGGGCAGGTTTATGTCACAACTCAATCCAACCTCGGGTTAAACACATCGTATTTTCTAAGTTTACATATTTTGTCTCTTTTCTTTTTATATGTAAATATTTGCAGCCCATTATTCAAATTCATCTTTATTGGGTAAAATTAATTTATACCACTTAAATGTTCTCAAGGTCGTTGGCATGCGACAGACATGCCAACACATATGTTTTATATTTTTAACCCAACGTCATTTCCCCCGTTTTATACGTTCGCTATAATATAACATATGTTGGGTTTAACATTTAAGCCCTACTTATCCACATGAAAAAGGGGAGGCTTAGAACATGGAGTTTATATATTCTAAGTAACATCAAAAGGGGTGTGTGAACGCATGAACTTGCAACATAACGATCTAATTAACATAAATTAAGCACTTGTGAACTTGCATTGTAATAGCATATAATCTTGACATGAAACATACCTAAACATTAATCATGGTTTTAATCTAGTCATGTAAACTTGTATTTAAAATGTGAACCTAACTTAGTTATGTATCACATATATTATCACACGATTTTGATAGCAACATAGGCCTAAAACATATTTTCAATTAGGCATAACACGAAACGTAATCTAGTCATGTTCATAGAGTCAACACAAGTTCACAAAGATGCTTGCTTTTGTCACAAATACAAAAGTATGGTTTTCACTTAAATCATGATGCCTATTTCAACATAAATTCATATGAATCATAATACCTAAATGGATCCAACTACACTAAAAATGATCATAAAAATATACATAGAAGGATCTAAAATCATGTTGGCATAATAGTGAATCATATACTTGCATGAGTCTCAACTTGGTTGTAATAAACTACTACAAACATATAGTTGTTAACTTTCAACATGAATCATATACTTGCAAATATCCAATAGGTCTAACATCATTATACCACAACTTCCCAAATCTATTCATAATTAGAATCATAGCAACATACAATTATGAATTATCATCACCACAAATTAAGTACAATTCCATTTCTCATTTTACACAAATCAAAACTCAATTATTCATTCACATCGGAATAGCACTCTACTTACAACGTATGACGAATCTTCAATTCAGGATTCTGAATTCTGAATTTGGAGATGCTATCCTTTGTTGTAGGCGTTGTTTTGATTTAATTGTCGTGGCTTTAAGCTTTTGAATCACTCCTAATCGTCTCTCAATTTTGACGGCTACTCTTAGTCTTTCTTCAGCAGCATGACGGTCTCATTCTCATTTTTATTTTTGTGAATTAGGTGGAGTCTTAGGTCCTTTTTATAGAGTTTGTGAATTGATTAGAGCCGTCGATGGAGCTTAG
Source organism: Allium sativum (assembly GCA_030737875.1). Classification (NCBI taxonomy): domain Eukaryota; kingdom Viridiplantae; phylum Streptophyta; class Magnoliopsida; order Asparagales; family Amaryllidaceae; genus Allium; species Allium sativum. The sequence continues at coordinate 79,886,453 of CM060927.1, read as the reverse complement.
ATTAATATTAGCCGTTCGTTTTAAAGAGAAACCAATCAGGAGCTGATACCTAGCCCTAGTGACCAGACAAAGCTCAGAAATTCAGCCAAGCATAGACTAGGCCAGCCAGGAGGGGCTGGGTTCGACCTGGCTGAGGGGCCAGGTCGATTACCCAGTCGACCCCCAAGTCGACTACCCAGTCGACCTGGGTGACCCAGGTCGACTACCCAGTCGACCTGGGTGTCTTGGGCGGGAAAATTCCCGCCCAGCCCAATCTGGGTCCGATTTTTGAATTTTGAACTCATTTCTGAACTGTTTCTGTCTGTTTGAATTTTAAACTAAATTCTGAAACTTCCGGTGGTAATATCTCCCTCATACGGAGTCTGTTTTACGCAAACTCGGACTCTATCTCAAGCAGAATTCTGAGACGAACGCAATGGCGTATCCTGTTTCCTTTAATTCTTTGATTTGAAATTAATTATACTTTAATTTGTGAATTTCACTGTTATAGAATATACGGGGTGTTACAATTAGTGTGTTAAGTTAATTGTTTAAATTAACTTAAAAGTTTATAGTTCTGAAAACTTGTTAATACGATTTCTAGCTCATACGAAGTCCAATCGACGAACGGTCAGATCCATTGGGATCGTAAGGACGGCGCCTACACAATGAAACTGACTGGGAGTGAATTGGAGTCAATTACATTTTATAGCAAAATAAATTGCCTGTCTGAATCAAATCGAGCGATGGTTATCGTTATTAACGATGATCGTCCAATGTGAGTAAAACTCACCAACTCTAAATAGTTATATTTTTATAACATATTCTTAGAACTGATAATTATCTATTGATTATTGTGTGTTAACTATTTGATTGAATTTCTTATGTATTGGTTGAAACTATAGATAACGATATATATATAAATCGTTAATCGAATATTGATTTTGTTTAGCAGAATATTTCATATTGAAATGAAATCGATGTTAATTATATTGTTTAACATCTGTGATGCAGGGAAACAGGTTGGAGGGATCCAACTGGATTCCTCAACATTTATAATACTGTTTTGTTCATATATTGTAACATATGATGTGATATATAGTCTATTGTGGATTTTGTATGTTTGAATGATATTGATCATTGTTATTTGGTATTTTAAATACCATAAGAAATACTGGGATGTAAAAAGGGGATTTTCAAAGTATATTTTGAAAATAAATTATTTATATAAAATCAATGGATTTTATATATAAAAGGAAAAGGATTTTATAAAAGGGAATAATTATAAAATTAAAGAGTTATAAAAGGAAAATATTTGTATAACAAATATAAAAGAAAATATTTGTAAAACAAATGTAAAAGGGATATTTATTTAGAAAATAAATAGAATTGAAAAGAAATATTTATTTGTTAAATAAATAGAATTGAAATGGAATATTTATTTAAGAAATAAATAGAAGTATAAAAGGATTATTTATTTAGAAAATAAATAGAACAAATATAAAAGGAAAATATTTGTAAAACAAATATAAAGGAAAATATTTGTAAAACAAATAGAAAGAGGAATATTTGAAAAAAAAAACATTTACAAATAAAATAGAAAGAGAAATATTTGTGAAACGTTTACAATAGTAAGAGAAATATTTGTAAAACATTTACAAATAAAATAGAAAGAGAAACATTTGTAAAACATTTACAAATAAAATAGAAAGAGAAATATTTGTAAAACATTTACAAATAAAATAGAATGGGAAATATTTGTAAAACATTTTCAAATAGAATTGAAAAAGAATTATTTATTTAGAAAATAATTATTTATTTATAAAATAAATAAAGATAAAAAGGGAATTATTTGATAAATAAATGGAGTTAAAAGGAAATATTTATTTGGTAAATAAATAAAGTTACAAAAGGAAATATTTATTTAGAAAATAAATAAAGTTATAAAAGGAAATATTTATGAAATAAATAGAATTATATAAAGCAAATATTTATATGAAATAAATATAGACAAATATATTAGGAAGTATTTGTAGTCGAATAGAGTATCAAATATATTTTATGTGAAAAATGAGTTAATCGATTATAGTTTAATCGAAAGGAGTTAATCGAATTTAGTTATTCGAAAAGGAGTTAATCGAATTTAGTTATTCGAAAGGAGTTAATCGAATTTAGTTATTCGAAAAAGAGTTAATCGAATTTAGTTATTCAAAAGCAGTTAATCAAATTTAGTTATTCGAAAAGAAGTTAATCGAATTTAGTTATTCGAAAGGGAGTTAATCGAATTTAGTTATTCAAAAAGGAGTTAATCGAATTTAGTTATTCGAAAAGGAGCCAATCGATTAGAGAAATCGAATATCAGTTAATCGAATTTAGTTATTCGAAAAGGAGTTAATCGATTAGAGAAATCGAATATTAGTTAATCGATTATAGTTTAATTGAAAGGAGTTAATCGATTATAGTTTAATCGAAAGGAGTTAATCGATTATAGTTTAATCGAAAGGAGATAATCGATTATAGTTTAATCGAAAGGACCTAATCGATTATAGTTTAATCGAAAGGAGTTAATTGATTAGAGTTTAATCGAAAGGAGTTAATCGATTACAGTTTAATCGAAAGGAGTTAATCGATTATACTTTAATCGAAAGGAGTTAATCGATTAAAGTTTAATTGAAAGGAGTTAATCGATTATAGTTTAATCGAAAGAAGTTATCGAATATAGTTTAATCGAAAGGAGTTAATTGAATTTAGTTATTCGAAAAGGAGTTATCGAATAGAGATTATTCGAAAGAGAGTTATCTTATAGAGATTCGATTATATCGAATTCAGGAAAGTACTATTCACTTTCCATTTTAAATCAAGATTTATTTATTTATTAATAAATTTGTTATTTGTTTAGTTATCCAAATTAATAAATAAAAGTTATATTTAAAGTTAGATATTTCAGAAGTAGGGATTATAACACTATTGTTATAATCAAATGATTTCTGTAAAAGAAGTGGATTCATAAATAGAATCCGAGAGTTGCGTAAGGAAGTTTGTTAAAGGTTTAAAAGGTGAACCTTATTTATTTCGAAGTTAGAAATGTTGTTTAGTTAAGGTCCGAGAGGTAATTATACCCCAACTTAATTGACTCCATTTTTAACTAAGGAATGGTTAAGGTTCGATAATGAAGGTTGTTTAAGTGAATTTAGTTAATAAGTGTAACGTTTTGAGTTGGCATAGCAATGCTTTATTTAAACATCTGTTTAAATCCAAATGAAGGAGTTTTGGAAATGTTTTCCAAATAAGAATCAGAATCGTTTCTAATATAGAAAAAAATAGAAATAAGAGTAGAGATGGAAATGTTTTCCAATGATTAATAACATATATTTTCTAAATTTAGAAAATAAGGAAATGTTGAATATATGGAAACAGGAAATAAATAAATTGATGAACTAAAGAGATAAACGTTAAATGATGATTGATCGATAGAATTTCCATCTAGAAATAATATCGTTGTTTATACACCTGTTTTCATTTGATAGTTAAATCATAAACTATCAAAGTTTTTGACCATTTTTATGTTGTTAATATGGAGAGACCGGTTGAATTATTATCCGAAGAACCACTCTGTATTGACATAAGCGTTGCGAACCAAATATGCTGAAGATAATTAAAGACGGAGTAAAGTGCAAGGGCTGTTTTGTAATCCTAGGTAGAAATTGCCTAAGATGGATTCACAGAAGAGTGCCTTCAGTTTGTCCAGTCCCAGGACAACTTGTATGGATGAATGTTTGACAGAGTATGCTTAACAGATCATATATACATTGACCTCTTAAAACGTATTACGTTTGGTGGCAGAGGAATTCGTTTCTCTTAGCTTTATACCCGTGATACCTTTAAGGAAATCGATATTGATTTGACGGGTAGGACGATGTGGCATTCAAAGTAAATAAAGATATGATATGTAAAAGGGTAAGTTATGGCCTCTAGCCTCACAACTGGGAAATGAAAAAAATCGGGCTGGCAGCTTGGCTATGTGGGTAGCTTTCATTAGGGTGTATAATCACCTATCTAGAGAATATTCATTTCCTTCTTTAATCTATCGATGCTGTCCCTTATCAGGAAACGGTTGCTGGTCCCAACCGTTGGTGATATACATTCGATACACTCAAGCGAAATGAGTGGTCGGTCATGTGTGGCTGAGTTACAAGATGTTCTTGTTGAACTCGGTGTATTCTCGTCTAGAGATACACCATCGGAAGGTGGTTCCATACCTTGTCATAGTTGGAAAACCATTATCCAATAAGTGCTTGCAATTTTTATTGTATACTATGTATGTAGAACATAAGATGAATGCATTTCTGCTAGATGATTTTTATATTGTGGTTGATAGACACTATTATAATATCCAAAGAATTTTGATATAAAGATTATTTTGGATTCTTATAAGGGAAAAACCCATTCCGTTATGCGGCGTGGTCTTATGAGATATCGTTTTATTGCTCAAAATGTTTTAAATTGTTTTACTCACACCAGTCACATGACTGACCCAGGGTTTGTTTTGTTTTTTTTCCCTAAACTCTTGGGTGCCCAATTTTGTACGGGCAGTCAAGTAGTCGGGATTTTACAGATATACTTGGAAAGTTGGAGCAGGTGGCTTCAGCGACGTTTATATAGCTATTGTTTATTTCCACTGTGTTGTAAGTGTTGTACTTTGATAATGATATGTATATTCAAGTACAATCTTTTATTTCAAAGTTATGATATATTTTATTCATTCCGCTGTGAGATTCGTGTTACTCTGATGTTGTGTGTTCTTCTTCTATTATAAGTTTCTATCTTATCTATTCTCACCCTCTGTTTTCTTTCTATTAATTTTCCGGTTTCCAGTGTAATTTGTGTTGGACTTATGTTATTTGGTCAGCTCAAATTGTACCGGAATTTCGGGACACTACAGGTGGTATCAGAGCTTAAGGTTAAGTAATTACCTTGGCTCTGTGGCGTGACTCAGTAGAGATGAGGTTAGTAATACCCTAGATTGAGTTGAGTGTATATATACGAGTGAACGTATTTGTTATTTGATATAAAATGGTTTTATATTATGGAGATTTATTAGTTGAGTTGTTTATAAGTTCTGGTCGATCAGTTTGATCCACTGTATCAGTAAGAGTTTCTAAACACTCGAATACGATGGGTCGACACGATATGTTTTGAGAAAAGGGTAAATGGAAATAATTTTACCCAAAGTATATTTTGATATAGAGAAAATATATATATATATTGGAATTATAATATATTGGATATATTGGTTTTTATTATAATCGAGTAATATTATAAATTGAATGGTTACATAAATAACCAATCTGAATTCATATAAGTGAAATATATGAAATCGAAATGAATTAAATCTGAAATTTAAGTCAAAATTGGAATTGAAATTCCCAAAATTTGGAAAAGTGATTGTAAACGGATTTGGATTAAATATATGAGAATTTTAAAATCCTGGGAGATTTTAAATTGTTGTTCAAACATTGTGATTGGTATTTTGAAATGTAATTCAAAATAGATGTGTTTAGAAATGGTTTTGAAAGTAATATAGTATTGAACTCACTTCGATGGCTGGGAAATAACCCTGATGATGAATCGCGACATCATTAGTGTTCATTCCGAGTTCCAAGTGACGGATTACTACCAAAGATATTGATTTCGAATTATTTTCGCAAAATAAGTTGTTTTAAATCCTAAAAAGGAAAGTTTGACTTTTGAGAAAAGCAAAGCTGTTTAAAACTACCAGGAAGAGACTATTTGAATTAAAAACAAATTTAAATAAAAATTTGTGGAAATAAATTGGAATTGAATTGAAAACCAATTAAGTGGAACTTGAATTGGATTAGAATGATATCGAGAAAATTGGATTTGCGACATAGGAATCCGAAATGGTATTAAGGTTATAGGTTAAGAATTGGAATCGAGAATGGAACTCGAGTTTGAAATGAAAACTGGTTTGGATGTAAGCGAATAGCTGTGTTGAACAGATATTGATTGGAAATTGGTTGAGATGACATTGGTATATGTTGAATTGATAACAGGCGAAAGTGATAGAGTTGATATGCTCGACAAAAAGGTACAAGTTCATATTTGGTATAAGCATGAGATTTTTGAGCCGAATTGGCAAGCCACTTGGCTGTTTGATTTTCTTTTGGGTTGGAGATGGCCCAGAGAGGCGAGTTGTAGTTGTACCGATTGACCAGTACAAAGGAGGTACTGGCAAAAAATTTCGAAAAGATAAGGTGTTAGAAAATTTTCAGGATTTTTGAAAATTTTCGTTGATAGGAATTAATTAATATTTAATTGAAATTAAATTGGCTCGTTTGAAACTGAACTTAAGAAGTGAACAAATAAGTTCTAACCAGTTAACAGGGTTTGTTTTCTACCTTAGCAATTTCGAGGACGAAATTATTTTAAGGGGGGAAGAATGTAACGACCCGTATTTTTCAGCGATATATAATTAATTTATTTAATTATTTAAATAGTGATTTAGAGAATATAAGGTTGTTTAATTAAATTATATGGAATATTTAATTAATATTATAATTAAATAATATACTTAATTATGGAATAATCAGAAATTGCTGAATTGACAATATAATGTGAACTGGACAATTTAAAATATTTAATTCATTTTAGAATTGAATTAGAATGACGAATATATTTAAATAACGACAGTTTGAACGTATAATTATATTATAATTATAATCGAGCCCGTAACTTCGTGGTAGTTCGCTATTTAGCGATTTGAACTTCAACTGAATGTACAAGGTCCGTTTTAAATCGGATTTCTGTGAAACAAGAAGCGTATGGAGCTGGTGAAGTATATTTTTCTAGTGAAAGAGAAAAATCGGGATTTCGTCGTGTAGATTTTTAGTTATGTCCAAATCAAATTTTTAGGAAAACAGCACCATAACCATTTAAAAACCATAACGACTTATTTAATTTTATAAAAGGATTTCTACTTTTAATTCAATATCGATTTGACCCAGATTTGAAATATCGAGTTATAACTCCATATATATTTATTATGGAGTTGTATGATATATATTATGGATATATACGATAATATATATTTATTGATATTTAATTTAATTATTTTTAAATATATTTATATATTTAAAAGGGTTATTTAGAGCTTTAAAAATAGCCAGTTTTGCAAACGAACTCCGTTTTCGATGAAACTAATTTTGTTTTGGATCCGTAATATTAAATTATTGTTAGATTTCAAGTTTCGTGATTTTTAGAGTCAGTATGTGGCCGTACGGATATTTAATGTGAAAAACAGTCAGTATTTTGATAGTTAAAAATACGCTGTGTGTGCAAACGGAGTCGGAATTTGACGAAACCAGTTTCGTTGGGTCCGTAATGTCGAACTGTAGCTGCATGTCCAGTTTCGTGATTTTTGGATATCGTGTATGATCACACAGATTTTTAGAAGACAAATAGAAGTAACGATTCAAATTAAATTAATATAAAAATAGAAAATATCTCACTAAAATATCTAACAAATATCTGGATCCCCTTTTCCTTTAAATAGCAACTTCTAACTCCTTCAAAACCTAATTCTTGTTCCTGTAGAAATAGAAAAGAGGCCGCCACATCCTTCAAACCTTCTCCAAATTGAATCGACCTCATTACTTAATGAAATCCAGTTTTGTTGATTCGTTAGCATCCCTAAAACAAGGGCTTCAAGTTCGTACCCATAATTTGGATCTTGACTCAACTACCTGGAGCTCGAAATACTGCAGACGAGCTAGGGCGTGGTTTTGTCGGAGCTAGAGAGGGAGATATGGGAGGGGATCGACGCGGTTGAGTTCACGGTGGAAAGGAGGTTTGGTCGACAAAGTTTGATGGTAATCAGACACAAAAAGTGTCGATGCCTGTAGCGTGAGCTACTTTAGAAGGCACGAGGTCGGAAATCGATGGGGTGTGTCGGAGATGTAATCGACAACGCAGATGAACTCAGGGTGGCCAGAGAAGCGGTTTGGTGGCGCTTTGAGGTCAAACAGTGGCCTAAGGTAAATTGTGTCACCCATGGTGACGATGGGAGAGCAGCAGGTCGGAATCCGGTAGAGGGCGTCGGAGCAGTGGTGAAGATGGTCGGTAGGTGCGATTTGAGGCAAGCAACGCAGCTGTGTAGTTGGATTTTAAAATCGTTGCTTGGTTTGGTGTATCACTATAAAGTGATGCACGGTTTGGGCTTATACATCAGGAGGGGTTCACATTTCTTGTTTGGGGAAGAAAGGAGGGGCTGCACGTGCTAGGAGGGTGAGTGGATTAGTGTGTTAAGTTAATTATTTAAATTAACTTAAAAGTTTATAATTCTGAAAACTTGTTAATACGATTTCTAGCTCATACGAAGTCCAATCGACGAACAGTCAGATCCGTTGGGATCGTATGGACGGCGCCTACACAATGAAACTGACTGGGAGTGAATTGGAGTCCGTTACAGTTTATAGCAAAATAAATTGTCCATCTGAATCAAATCGAGCGATGGTTATCGTTATTAACGATGATCGTCCAATGTGAGTAAAACTCACCAACTCTGAACAGTTATATTTTTATAATGTATTCTTAGAACTGATAATTATCTGTTGATTGCTGTGTGTTAACTGTTTGGTTGAATTTCTTATGTATTGGTTGAAATTATAGATAACGATATATATATAAATCGTTAATCAAATATTGATTCTGTTTAGCAGAATATTTCATATTGAAATGAAATCAATGTTAATTATATTGTTTAACATCTATGATGCAGGAAAACAGATTGGAGGGATCCAACTGGATTCCTTAATATTTATAATACTGTTCTTTTCGTATATTGTAACATATGATGTGATATATAGTCTATTGTGGATTATGTGTGTTTGAATGATATCGATCACTGTTATTTGGTATTTTAAATACCGTAAGAAATACTGGGATGTAAAAAGGGGATTTTCAAAGTATATTTTGAAAATAAATTATTTATATAAAATCAATGGATTTTATATATAAAAGGAAAAGGATTTTATAAAAGGGAATAATTATAAAATCAAACAGTTATAAAAGGAAAATATTTGTAGAACAAATATAAAAGAAAATATTTGTAAAACAAATGTAAAAGGGATATTTATTTAGAAAATAAATAGAATTGAAAAGAAATATTTATTTGTTAAATAAATAGATTGAAATGAAATATTTATTTAAGAAATAAATAGAAGTATAAAAGGATTATTTATTTAGAAAATAAATAGAATAAATATAAAAGGAAAATATTTGTAAAACAAATATAAAGGAAAATATTTGTAAAACAAGTAGAAAGAGGAATATTTGAAAAAAAACATTTATAAATAAAATAGAAAGAGAAATATTTGTAAAACATTTACAAATAAAATAGAAAGAGAAATATTTGTAAAACATTTACAAATAGAATTGAAAAAGAATTATTTATTTAGAAAAGAATTATTTATTTAGAAAATAAATAAAGATAAAAAAGGGAATTATTTGATAAATAAATGGAGTTAAAAGGAAATATTTATTTGGTAAATAAATAAAGTTATAAAAGGAAATATTTATTTAGAAAATAAATAAAGTTATAAAAGGAAATATTTATGAAATAAATAGAATTATATAAAGGAAATATTTATATGAAATAAATATAGACAAATAGAAAATGAAGTATTTGTAGTCGAATAGAGTATCAAATATAATTTATTTGAAAAAGGAGTTAATCGATTATAGTTTAATCGAAAGGAGTTAATCGAATTTAGTTATTCGAAAAGGAGTTAATCGAATTTAGTTATTCGAAAGGAGTTAATCGAATTTAGTTATTCCAAAAGGAGTTAATCGAATTTAGTTATTCGAAAGGAGTTAATCGAATTTAGTTACTCGAAAAGGAGTTAATCGAATTTAGTTATTCGAAAAGGAGTTAATGAATTTAGTTATTCGAAAAGGAGTTAATCGAATTTAGTTATTCGAAAAGGAGTTAATCGATTAAAGAAATCGAATATTAGTTAATCGAATTTAGTTATTCGAAAAGGAGTTAATCGATTAGAGAATCGAATATTTGTTAATCGATTATACTTTAATCGAAAGGAGTTAATCGATTATAGTTTAATCGAAAGGAGTAGACCGAGTATAGTTTAATCAAAGGAGTTAATCGATTATAGTTTAATCGAATGGAGTTAATCGATTATAGTTTAATCTAAAGGAGTTAATCGATTATAGTTTAATCGAAAGGAATTAATCGATTATAGTTTAATCGAAAGAAGTTATCGAATATAGTTTAATCGAAAGGAGTTAATCGAATTTAGTTATTCGAAAAGGAGTTATCGAACAGAGATTATTCGAAAGAGAGTTATACGTAGAAATTCGATTATATCGAATTCGGGAAAGTACTATTCACTTTCCATTTTAAATCAAGATTTATTTATTAATAAATTTGTTATTTGTTTAGTTATCCAAATTAATAAATAAAAGTTATATTTGAAGTTAGATATTTCAGAAGTAGGGATTATAACACTATTGTTATAATCAAATGATTTCTGTAAAAGAAGTGGATTCGTAAATAGAATCCGAGAGTTACGTAAGGAAGTTTGTTAAAGGTTTAAAAGGTGAACCTTATCTATTTCGAAGTTAGAAATGTTGTTTAGTTAAGGTCTGAGAGGTAGTTATACCCCAACTTAATTGACTCCATTTTTAACTAAGAAATGGTTAAGGTTCGATAGTGAAGGTTGTTTAAGTGAATTTAGTTAATAAGTGTAATGTTTTAAGTTGGCATAGCAATGCTTTATTTAAACATCTGTTTAAATCCAAATGAAGGAGTTCTGGAAATGTTTTCCAAATAAGAATCAGAACTATTTCTAATATAGAAAAAAATAGAAATAAGAGTAGAGATGGAAATGTTTTCCAATGATTAATGACATATATTTTCTAAATTTAGAAAATAAGGGAATGTTGAAGATATGGAAACAGGAAATAAATAGATTAATGAACTAAAGAGATAAACGTTAAATGATGATTGATCGATAGAATTTCCATATGGAAATAATATCATTGTTTGTACACCTTTTTTTCATTTGATAGTTAAATCACAGACTATCAAAGTTTTTGACCATTTTTACGTTGTTAATAAGGAGAGACTGGTTGGATTATTATCCGAAGAACCACTCCGTATTGACATAAGCGTTGCGAACCAAATATGTTGAATATAATTAAAGACGGAGTAAAGTGCAAGGGATGTTTTGTAATCCTAGGTAGAAATTGCCTAAGATGGATTCACAGAAGAGTGCCTTCGGTTTGTCCAGTCCCAGGACAACTTGTAGGGACGAATGTCTGGCAGAGTATGCTTAACAGATCATATATACATTAATCTCTTCAAACGTATTACATTTGGTGGCGGAGGAATTCGTTTCTCTTAGCTTTATACCCGTGATACCTTTAAGGAAATCGTTAATGATTTGACGGGTAGGACGATGTGGCATTCAAAGTAAATGAAGATATGATATGTAAATGGGTAAGTTATGGCCTCTAGCCTCACAACTAGGAAATGAAAAAAATCGGGCAGGCAGCATGGCTATGTGGGTAGCTCCCATTAAGGTGTATAATCACCTATTTAGAGATTCACTCTGATGTTGTGTGTTCTTCTTCTTCTTCTATTCTAAGTTACTATCTTATCTATTCTCACCCTCTGTTTTCTTTCTATTAGTTTTCCGGTTTTCGGTGTAATTTGGGTTGGACTTATGTTATTTGGTCAGCTCAAATTGTACGGGAATTTCGGGACACTACAATATTCTTCCCTTTTGTAATTACCTCAAATTTAGAGTCAAAGGTTCTGAAGTTATAATATGCTCAATTCTCCTTTTTACGTATTATTCCAATTTATCCAAAATTACATTCAATTTAAATGAAAATGGCCTAGGATCTCGATGGCCTAGGCTAAGCTTAAATAACAAGAAAAAGGAGAAAATAAATCCAAACTCAAATTGCGTAAATAGGCATATAAAAGACTGTAAATAAATAAAAGACAGAAAGGGGATAAGGAAGAAAGGATAACTGTAACTAAGTAGATAATTGGCAGTAATCAAAAGAACAACATATAAGAATAAACTTATAAACAATGCTTATTTCAGATCCAATATATTTACTGTCAAAACCCTTTATGAATTGCAGATCTAAAAATAATGTAGAACTCACAGTTACGTGTGTTAGATCTAGAATAAGTCTTTGAAATAGTTGTTGTAGACCCTTCAATCTACGTTTTGGCAGCACTTCGACATTTTCTTTATTTAATTACATAACATAGCTTAGAGGAGGAAGAAGAATGTTTGTGTGCAAGAGAATGCAGAGGATGCTAGTCTATTTATAGATATGTTAGGTTAATTCTAAACCATGGATATTAGGTTACACCTGTGCAGTTAAAGCACTCAGCGGATCCAATGCGGTGGAGGTGCAAAAAGTTGTAGCGGAGATAAAGCGAGGAAATAGCACGATATAGCGGAAGAGTCTAAAATAGCATATAAAACTCATTTTTAATAGTTTTACAACTATAAAAATGATAAGTAAATGGAAAATTAACACTTAATTTAATTATAATTAGTACATTCTTAATTTTAAATAAAAGCATGTACAAATATATGTAAATAAATTAAACTTTTATTTAGTTTGATTAAATTTAATAGCATATTATAGTATTTTCTATTTTGAAAAATATATGTCAAAAAATTATGCTAAAATACTAATTTTATAATGTGAATGTCCATTTTTAATTCATTTCTTTTATAGTAGATATAGCGGAAATAGCGGAATGTAGCTGAAATAATGGGATATATCGGGAATATTGGAATATAGTTGGGATAGAAGCGGAAAGGCTATTTCGGAGGCTATATGAAAATAGCGTAGCGATAGAAATCAGCTACACGATATAATGGGGATATGGCGGGGTAATAGCGGGGTATAAACTGCACAGGGTTACACTACTACAAAACAAGTTTGTTGCTTCCCCTTATTTGCACTGGTTGTCTCAACAACCAGTGTAAATCCAATCTTCAGCACTTATTCTAGGATAAAAATTGGTGCAACAAGTACTAAAAAAGCAATAGATTAGAGAGAAAAATAAGTTGCACTGGTTTTAATTGAAAACCGGTGCAAATAAGGGGAAGCAAATAAAATTATTCGCACCGGTTTCATGTCCTATCGGTGCAAATTTTATGTCTGCACAGGTTTCCCCTTAGCTTTTCACCAACCAGTGCAAATGTGAAAGTATTTTACTCCACCTTAATGTTTACACCGATTACCCCTTAGCTTTTAACTAACAGTGAAAATGTAAAGTAGAAAGTATTTTACTCCACCCTAAAGCTTGCACCGGTTACCCCTTAGCTTTTAACTAACGGTGAAAATGTAAAGTATTTCACTCTACCCTAAAACAATTTGCTATCTCCCGCTTTCCCTTCAATTATTACGTTGTTTCTCGCTTCCTTCCCCAAAAAATTTCAAGACTCTCGCAATAAAAAGAAAACCCAAAATTCATTAATATTCTTGCGTCTGATAGAGGAAATTTCAGCCTCCCATTGTCAATCTTCTCACGTTTGACAATTGGCCGCCCATTTCAATTAAATCCAGAATTCGACAATCTTCTCGCGTCTGATAGGGGAGATTTCGGCTGCCCATTTCAATTTAAGGTACAAAACCCTTGTTTTAATTCAATTTTGATTTGATTCGACTTTAGCATTGGTTGTAGTGTTGATAATAATCTCTTTTCCGTCTCCTGCGCCATTGAATAGATTGTGTGCTATAGTGTTGATAATGATTCGACTTTAGCATACGATAGGGGAGATGTCGAGACTGGTATAATTTGTAGGTATAAGAAGTCGGGTGCTATGATTTGTAGATATAAACAGATTGTATGCCATTGATCGGTTGCCATTGATTTGTAGATATGAATAGATCAGGTACTTAGGTACTTGATTGTTTTTAATCGCATGTTAATTAATTTTAAGGTGGATAAAGATTCATGAATGTGTATTTATGTCTATTGTCAATAGGTTACATGGTTTATTTGCAATATTGCAGATGTTATTTATGTTTTTTTTTGTGAATTCAATTAATAAAGTGCACAATAAACAAAAGCTTGTTTAAACGAAAAAGATAAAGTCAAAGGCAGAAGACTAAAATAAATTTTTATTTAAAACTAAGAATTGCAGCAACCAAAAAGCACCAACTCTTTTACATTTTATGTTGGACAAATATTAAATGAAAAAGTTGCTAATATGTATGTTGGACATGGAGCAAATCCTCTGTACCTAAAATTCTCTATCCCCCTATTCCCAACCAATCAGGATTGTTGTTTTTTTATCTTTTTGCAATTAAGTCAGAGGGAGAAAGAGGGCTTAATTGTAAAAAAGGTGCAATTCATGGAGCCTTGATTGGTTGGAGATAGAGGGATAGAGAATTTATGGTACAGAGGATTTCATTTGAACCAATCAAGGCTCCATGAATTGCACCTTTTTGCAATTAACCCTCTTTCTCTCTCTGACTTAATTACAAAAAGATAAAAAAAACAACAATCCTGATTGGTTGGGAATAGGGGGATAGGGAATTTTAGGTACAGAGGATTTGCTCTCCAAAATCAAAACCATTGGATCTCCACCTGAATTCCACCTCATACATAAAGACAAACAAATCTTATGGTCCAGATTTTATGTTCAATTTTGTGTCCCTATAACCGCTTCCATATATATATATACACATATATATATAGTCAAATAAATATATTTCTCTTTCTTCACCATGAACCACCATGCTGGTAGATATGCATATGACACTAAACAAGTCATATATTTGTAATTCTAACCAAGTTCGATTATGTGATGTTTATGGGCAAATATTATTACCAGTTAAAAATTCATATGCATTGTAATGAGAAAAAAATGCATACGTTCACTCACCTGAGTTGTGCTTAGATATTGCTTCAGATCCAGTACACTCGTGAATATTGAATTTTAACCCATCAAAACCAAACAGTGGACAATTTTGATTTTATTCCTAATTTTTTATTTGTTAAAAGTTCATGTAGTACTAAGAATGATGGTTATGAACCAATGCATATGTGCCAAGGATTGCTCCATCATTACCAATTATGTAGTTTCCTTCCTTTCCTTCAGAAATTTCCATGTAAAGATAGTTTTTGGTAATCTAGTCTCAACTGATAAACTTTGATTTTATATTTATATTTGACTTTTTTTTGTTTATTCAAGTTTTTGTCATTTGATTTGGACTTTATATTGCATCGATTCATCAGTTACTTTCCCACTTTTCATATGTAGATGGATGTTGAATTATTGCCAATCAAGCAAATTCCATTGGGTAAGCTGGACTGTGTTATTTTTCTTTTGTTTTTCCCTCTTGATTTTTGATTAAATGTCTTCTTCCTTCTCTATCATAAGTTACATGATTCCTTTAAATCACTTATGTCTTTTTTTCAACACTTTTTACATGAAGTTACAATTTTGAACCTTGGTTTTGTATTTTTCTATATGGGTGGTTGCAGTGTTCATTTATTCAATGTGCAAACTTAGTTTGCAAACTCGAAGTTTACACTTGCAATTGGATTCAAAATTTGAGTTGTAGCTGAGTTTGAACTCAGTTTCACAGACCTGTTGCATATTCATGAAAATAAAAGCAGATCGAGTTTGCATATTCATGAAAATAAAAGCAGATTGAGTTTGCATATTCATGAAGTTTACTATGTGACCAACCTTGTTTTTTATTGTTTTAAATATGATGAGCTTCACATAAATTAAGATTTTTTTAGTCTAATCTATTTCTTAACAAATCAGATGTTCATGTATAATTCCGTTTATTATTGGAAATATAAGGTGCATTTTACAGGGAAAATAAAGGTTACCAAATTATTAGAACTTTAAACCTTGATTAAGTTGAATTATGAAACTTTTGGGTTTGATGATTTTTCATAATGTTAGGATGCAATTAAATCAGAAAAGTAATATTTTTTCCTTTTTGTTTTGATATGATGCATGCAGACCGGCTTGGTATGAAATAAGTTAAAACTAATAGGTTAGTTTTTATTTAGAAGGTTACTGCATGTTCGAATGCATAATAGCAATAATCCCTTACGTAAGTGCGTTATATTTTTGGTTTTAACTGCATTTTTCTTTTTCCTTTTGTTTTTTACTTTATCTACATGTGATATAACAATTACTAACACATAAACTTTTTATTTGACATTAACAGGGCCATTGTTGTTTATCTTAAGCAGAAAATATCAAAATCAAAGCAAGGCTAGTTCTATCGTTTGTCTAATTTGTAAGTGGCTTGTTAACGTAAAAGTGTGACATATTATGTGTGGACACGGAAAAGTTGATAAAACGGTGTTTACGAAATATTGAATGATATGCATGAATGTTAATTTATATATTTGTTTACAAAAATTTGTTATATTTATATGCAGATAAGAAATGTTTAAATGTGTATACATGAAAAAACTGAATGGACAATTAAAACAATCATAAATTAATAATATAATCTCTAGCGTTTTAGAAACGCTATTGAATAAAAAAGCTATAAAAAGAGACACTGGAAATGTTATAGTATGACTAAATAAACGCTATAGAAACGCATAAGAAATGTTAACAATTATGAGAACAAACACTACAGAAATATCACAATAAACGCTATAACATACAAATAAACGCTATAGAAACATACGCATAAACGCTGTAAAAAGTCAGTATCAAATAGTATATTTTATAGCGTTTTTCTTTGATAGCAAATAAAAAACGATATAAAAGTCATCTTTCATAGCGCTTTTATTTCCGCTATTCAAAGTAGAGGGTCTAAGATAGCATGTCGTTCTCTGAAATGCTATGTTAGGTTATAATAGGTTTTTTCAAACGCTATGAAAACCTTATTTTGTTATAGTGTTTTTCAAAGAAAAATCATATATTAGACCCGTAATGTTAAGATTTAATAATTTCTATAGACACAATTTTGATAATTCACGTTAATATCATTTTTTTGTATAAATTATTTCCAGTAAGACGAATTGTTTTTTCTATTTATTGACTATGTTTAACATTCTAAGAACAAATGATTTATACAAAAGTTAAACCATAGCTTTAAGCTGAAATCATAGTTTGATTTTCTTTATTTCTTAGTCGTGATATCTATTTGTTTTGTTAGTTTAATCTTTTTATTGATTTGTCATTGTATTCGATGTTTAACTAATGTTAAGATTTAATTATATTTGTAGTGGAAATTTTTTAGTTTTAAAAGAAGCTAAATCTAATTTTTAAGCGAAATTTTGTATTAGTAAAAGAGTTGGATCCAAACGTTAAGGAGAACTTTGAATTTGTAAATGTAGCTAGATCAACTTTTTAAGTGATATTAAAATATAGGGATGTTTTTGATAGTTCACATTAATACAAAAAAGTGTGGCATCAAACGTACATACTACAATTGTTAATAAATATTTCATAAATTTAAATTGCATTTTTACACATATTTAATATCATTTAAAAATATGATTTTATAAACAAATGTTTTTTTATATCACTCTTTTTTATTAGCTAACAACATAAATAAAATCTTAAACTAACAAAAATAGGTATTGCAATTTTGAAGTAAAAGATCAAATGAATTACATATTATTTTAAATGCACATAACTAAATATTTATATAAATTATTTTCTTTTGAATGCATTGAAGTTTTTTATAATAATTCACTAGCAACCATCTACCATGATCAGGCGCAAAGCATTGATGTTTGAATCGAATCAATCAACGAGCAAGTTTGAGATGAGCAACGTAAGCATCAGCCAAAATATGACCAAGCTGGACCTGAGCTTCCATAGTTAAGTGTAAACCATCGCTTTATAGGGGCAACCCCTTTGCATTTACACATAAAACGTTTGGCAATTTGATTGAAAGTAGTGCTTGCCTGACTGTCTCTATGTACGCTCCTCCTGACGCTATAGCCACCTACATACATAAATACATAGGTAATCACGACTTGTTAACTACACTAACAAAAACGATCTGCAGGCATAAAACTATTATTAACCTCCAAATGACATTTTGAACCTTGTATGCAGTAACTTGAATTCATCTGAACTAAGTTTTGACAAGACCAGAAGTAACAAAAATGATCTGGATTCATTCGATAGTAATATGTATAAACAACTATGATTTTATATCTCATGTATTAACAATTGATGGTTAAAAAACAATGACACATCTTGCCTTTTTTATGCCATTTTAGTACAACATGTCAAAACAGCATCAATAATCAAGAAAAAGAAAGAAATCTTCATGGTTAATTACCTGAAGGATGAGTGGATTAGGGTCTTGAAGATCAGCCCTCAAATCCTTAACCAACCGCTCCGTCCTCCCCTTATACAACTCTGCGTCCTCCTTCGCCAAAGCATCGCTCTCCCCTTGAAACCACAAAACTGCCTTGATGTACCCTGCTCCCTTGGCCTTCCACCCTCTCCTGACCATACTCTTATACAGATCAGTCCCTTTCTCCCACTCCATTATCCTCGTCCCGCCTATGGCGCAGGGCACCAACCCTAAAACCGCCTCTTCCTTTCCGATTACGTTCATCACATTGTTCGCAAACGGCATCCCAGGTCCTATGCCGTAGGGCTTTTTGGTGTCATTGTCTATGTGCAGAGGCTCGACCGAGGTGACCCATGTTAGGTCGGAGGCCAGTCTGAGGATGGACGGAGATCGGTTGCACTCGGGTGGGATTTTGTGGTCCCATTTCCAGTTTGATACACCGCCTCTGCCTGACATGTTGCTTTGGCCGGAGAGGATGAATACTTGCTTTGGCATGGTGGACATTGTTAGGGTTGAGATTATAATTATTGTTGTCAGGGCAAATTTGAGCATTTATGTTTGATTATTCATGGGTTAGTAGAAGGAAGATAAGATATGGACATATGGACAAAATGATTTTTATTGTGCCCCAGAGGGTCGCTTTCCTCTATTATACATTAGTTAGAAATCTTAAAATTTTACATAAATTCTCATGTAAAATATACAGTCCGTAACAACCCGGAAAATCAGAACCAATTTAAAATTTGGCTATTTTAATGAATTTGGAATATTTAAAATGATTCATTTTAAATAATAACGACTAAAAAGTTTATTTAAATCAAAGTTAGAATGAATTAATTTATTTTAATTATATAACGAGCCTGAAATGGCGCGATAGTTTGAAAATTTACTTTGAACACTGACTGAATGTACAGGATTCAAAATAAACCGAATTTTAGTGAAACCAAAAATATTTAAATCTGTTTGAAAATATCTTTCTAACGAATCTGAAAAATCGAAATTTCATAGCGGGAATCAAAAGTTATGGCCAGTTGAATATTCAGAGTAGTTGCTATGAAATTTAATATTAATATAGCCCGTAAAAGTTGACATTTTGTGAACGACATCCATTTTCGACGAAACCACTTTGGTTGGATCCAGAATGTCAAATTATTGCTAGGTTTCAAATTCCATAATTTTGGAATTAATATGTGAGCGTGGCAAAGGAAAACGCGTTCGGTAATTTCAGTTTGAATTGGAACGACCAGAAAAAGTCCATTTTTCAAACGGTCTCCAAATTGGACAAAATTAATTTTGTTGGGACCATATCGTCCCAACATAACTAGATTTATTTTTCGGGAATATTTAGAATCAGTATGTGGCCCCGGCAAATTAAAATGTACGTTCAAATCCAAATTTGAGTGTTTTATATTTTAATTTAAAGAATAACTGACTTAAACAGTCGAATGGGCTTATGAAACATATCCCATTGTGTCCGGAATGGGGTATTTAGCTAGGGACGGCATGAATTGATTGTGATTAGCATGGAAATTTGTTGATATTGCGAATGGTTGATTATGGTTGTTTGTGGTTGAAACAAAATTGGATTAGTTTGTGGAAAAATTCATTATGATATGAAAAATGGTCGAAATGTTTAGATTATTGGAATAAGCCACTTAGGGAACGCCACTGAAGTGACCCGAACTTCCCCGATCTCCGAAGAGAAGAGAAAGAACGGATTGTCTGAGGACAAGACGAATCAGAACACAAATAGAAGAACATTTCATTGCTTATTACAACAATTTCATCAGAATACAAGAATATACAGAGTATGAATAAATATTACACATTTACTAAATATCAGAGATTTACAAGTTACAATGCAGCGGAAAATAATACAAAACACAACTGAAAAGAATATACGGATACAGAGTTTTTTGAATATCATTCCAGCTGTAAAACAGGATTCTGTGAAATAAATCTATAAAAACCAAAACTACTAGCTGCCCGTGTGGAAAATAGGGGCACCCAGAGTTTAGGTTAAAAAAATAAACTCCGGGTCAGTCATGTGACTGGTGCGAGAACTAAAACAGTTATTAATATTTATTTTAAAGTTCGGTAAATCAAGGGACCACACCGTATAACACGGAATAGGTTTACCCCCAAGAATACCAGTGCATGAACAAACAACGCAATGCTAAATAAAAAACAATAAAGCTATTATAAGACTCAGGTCCCATCACACAATGCAACGCAAGCCGGAGGATAGAGTTTTTACCTTATAATAGCCAAATATGCTTGGTACGTGAAATTTCATCTTTTACTATTACTATAAGTGTATAGTGTCAAAACAATTTCAATCATAAGTATCAATCATAGACGGTATAAGTGCCTCATACCACTATGTCGCCATACAAGGCTCTACAATCAAAACCGCAATTGTCACGTATTGGAAGTTGGATTTCCATCTGTGAACCAAGGCAAGGGATCGACCTTACCGCTTCGATACAATCTAGCCCATGTCTCCGGCAAGTACTCTGTCAAGCCTTTGGATCGTCAAGGCCGGTCCACTCGATGTGGATTAAAATGCCTGAACACTACGTTTCCCCGCCCTATGGGGCGTAAATGAGCCAAATGGCTCCATCGGCCCCGGATCGACCGATATAGCTGAGGCGCCTCGCAATCTAGCATCCACATAAGTAGAATGCCAGGGCTAGTAAAAGGCTGACACCACTCCTTGCTAGAAGGAAATGCATGCCCTTCCTGATGTCCTCTCCCGTTTCTGGTCCACACCGGGGTATGAGGCTCGCGAATTAACGCTACACAAAGCTATGCTATATTAAAGTCATGCTTTGATCATCAACCACAAGACTCTGCTTTTCAACAGAAGCCTTGATCATTTGCATCTCAGCATGCCACACAGGCAATTCACGCTATGCAACCGATGTATATCAATCACACAGAATGAAATCCAATGTTAGAAACACATCCATTTACAAGTTCATTCTGGGTCTCAACGAAACCGGAGACACCTTATTCTCCCCCCATATGTCCAATACAGGGGAGAGGTCCTCGCATATCCGTCGATCTCCAAGTACGTCCGGACGATCACCACTTATCACCTCGTCTTGGGTGTACATCCCAATCAAGACATAAGTAACCATCCAAACGGTGTGAAGACCTCCGGTCTTCGACCACCGTCTTCATCCTCGACACATCATCGAATCAGTTACTCAGAATGAGGTAAACCTTGTCTTTCTGAATAACTCGCGTATATAATAAACAAGTGTTATAAAATCACAACATACGCCTCATTCCAATCCAGAATATTCCTTTATTTAAATATTCTTATACTTTGGGAAAGGTTCCCATTAATTTTATCAAAGATAAATTCTTTAAATTTATTCCTTAATCTTCCTTTGGATATCATTTCAATCTAATTAAAGATGCATTAAAACTCCACCTGGTTTTAATCTTCCCAAAAATCAATATTAACGGTTGTTTATCTTGGGAATCATATCCTGTCTTTAATTGGGTTAATGAACCAATGTCCTTTAAAAAACGGTTCACGATAAACCCAAAATCACATTCCATTCCATCAGCCTTTAACCGTAAATTAGCAAGTGAACAATTCCCTAAGTATTAACCCCGAAGGCCGAAACCAACATAAGATCAATACCCAGGAAAACATTCAACTTAACTAATCTCAAGTTATTTTCTGATTTTCTTAACTCCATTGGGTCGAAGAATAGTATTATTAAAGATACCAATCATGACAACCCAAAATCTTATCCCTGTCTTTAACTGGGTTAAAGAACCAATGTCCTTTAAAACACGGTTCACGATAAACCCAAAATCACATTCCATTAATTATGGAACCTTCACGGAAAAACAAATCAATATATAATCGACATCAATTTCCGTATCCGACTAATAATATAAATGGAATAACGGCAAAGCCTTCTAAATTCCATATGTATTAACAGTCTTCCTCCACAGAAGTTCACTTCGATTATTATCAATCGAATTCCATTCAATTCCAATTTAATATATTAAATTGGAAAACCGTTACTTTGGAAAATTCCCATTAAATCTTAATAAAAAGATTTATAAATTCCGAATCACATTTCACCGTAAATCGGGTTAAAGAACGAATGTCGTTTAAAAACACAGTTCACAATAAACCCAATTCACCTTCTATTTTCAGTTCCAATTAAATGTCAATTAATCGGTAATTCTTCAAATCTTAATTAAAAGATTTATTCTTTTCACTCTAGGTTTAAGAACGGTGCCATTTAAAACACAGTTCACGAAAAACCCAAAATCCAATTTTATATTGAATACAAGGCTCTGAATAGAAAATATATTGGCTTATATTAAATATCAAATCCTGAAACCAACAAATATTGTATTGGAATAATGATATACTTATCTTCCAGATTCTTCCACAATATCCATATAATAACGGAACCCAACATCGAAATATTCCGAAGATAATTTCGATTCAAATCCATTTCAATTCATATATTGGAAATTCTGATTATTTTTAAAACCATTTCAAGCCCAATTTATTTATTTCCAAAAATAAATAAATTATTTTTCTAGTTCATAACTAGTTCATTTTGATGAAAATACAATTTTATCTTTTCAAATATGGAATTTTTCATCCTAATTCTTTCCAAATCATTTATTATGATTTTACACAAATTATTGATATTTTTAATAATTTTATCAAGGCCCTTACAGTCGATTTTCATAAACGTTCATCGAACTGCACTTACATCGACCTTTTCCAATTTTGATTTGGACATAATTCCAAATCCAACCGTTAGATTTCAAATCTCGAATGTTCATTAGAAAGCTCTTTTCGATACGAATCCAATAGTTCCGGTTCTAGGAGAATCTGACGGTCGGATCTCCCGTAATGTCCATTCGAAGTCAATGGTCGAAATTAGCGAACTACCGCAAGGCGGCGTATTCAGGCCATTATATGTATAATATACATATATATACATATATACATATATATTATATATTTCGTCGATTTTCTTTTAAAACGTATTTAATAAATCGTTTTATATTCGTTTTCAAAACGATTTCAACTTCATATTCAATTTCTAATCAAAATCGGATATTCCATATCATCGATATATAAATGATAATATTTTCAAAACATTATATTTTGAAATCAATTCCTTTTCGATATTCATTTTAAACATGAACAAAATCGATATAAATATCGTTCACGTCTAAATGGCGTTAATCTAATCAACATGGCTTTATATTTTAAATATTTTCGTGTCCATCCCAAATCGGACATCAAAAGCATATTTTGATCTTTTACTGAATATTATTTTTAAAATATTCATTATTCTAAAATAATCGTTATTTTAAAATATTTATTCTTCTAAACTAGAATCAGACATAGTCAATTACCATATAATTTGATTTATATGGATTTCATACACACATGTACACAACAACAATCAAACACAACCAACCATCATAGAAAGTGCATTCTACACTGCATAAGCATCAAATATAAATATTTAATGCTTACAACAGCCTGTCAATCAATCGATCGACATACAACTAATTATTGGGACCAGTGTATTTCATATATCATCCCAATACCCGTGCGGGGTTTCAAACAATCAGAAACACAGGTTTTATTTGTTCAGTTGGGCGATGTGTAAAATTTATCGTCCCAATCAATATCAGTCAAATGTGTGTACATAAACAAATCGTCCGATTTGTTTATAAATATTTATTTTATTCATATACACGTTAAAAATTATATTTTTAACTATAAAATATTTTATTCCATTCCACATCACATAATAAATTTTCACAACACGATCAAACAAACAAACAAGTCATCCATGGTTTGTGGACGATGGGTGTCGGGTGCTGCTAAGCACCGTCTGCATCCTAGTATATATTTCTAACTAGAAAATAAATCAAAGTGAGAAGTTCTCACCATTGGGTTCCACTCCGCCGTGCTTTGATTGTCAATCTATGTAGTATACCTACGTTAAAAATTATATTTTTAACCAATCAATAATTATTTCTTTGTATGATTATTTTATAAATAACATACATAGGCTAAAAATTATAATTTTATCTTTCTAAAAATAATTTCATATTTTTACAACAACACTACATAGATAAAAATCACATTTTTATGCCGCTATTATATAGATAAAAATCAAATCTTTCTATCGCTAATGAATTTATAAAAATCACATTTTTACATTGCCATTCCAATGATAAAAATTATATTTTTGTTTTGCTACACATATGATAAAAATCACATTTTTATATCGTCACTTTATATATAAAAATCGTATTTTTATTTACCTTTCATACATATAAAAATCCTATTTTTACTTCGCTTCCTAGATAATAAAAATCATGTTTCTATTATCTCTATAATATAAAAATCATATCTTTATTATCTCTATAATATAAAAATCATATTTTTATTATCTCTACAATATAAAAATCATATTTCTATTATCTCTGTAATATGATAATCATATTTTTATTATCGTACATATCTAAAAATCAATTTTTTTTGTAATGCTTCTTACTATATAAAAATTATGTTTTATATCGCTACTCAAATAATAAAGATCACATTTTTATTTTGTTAATTTCATGAATAAAAATCACCTCTTTCATGAGTAAAAATCACCTCTTTCATGTCATTAAAAATGATAACTTTGTATAAATAAAAACGATAACTTTATATAAATAAAACTGATTTTTTTAAAAAGCAATGTCATTAAATAAAAACAAAGAAAATAAACTCGCATTTCTTTTTGAACAAGAAAGTCGGATCTTGCTGGAGGAGGGCCAAATAGGCAGCTGGAGGGGGTCTGAGGTGGTCGGCGCGGTGGGGGGTGCGTGTCTGTGGTCGGAGGCATCGGTTCTGGGTTATAGGGCTTCATATTTGGAGAGAAGAGGGAGAAGAGAGAGGCGCGAGGGGGTTTGGTGGCTGTCTACGCGATGGAGAAGGATGGGAGAGAGAAGAGGGTGGCGGCGCCGCTACTAGGGGCATGGCATCGGTGAACGACGGTGCGAAGAGAAGCGGGGTGGATCGAGCGCAATTTCACTTTTCTGATTTTGGGAAAAAGAATATGACGGGGAAGGGTATATGGGGTAGGGGACTTAAGGAATAAATATATATTTTATATTATATTTTTTTCTCTCTTAGAAGTTGACATTTCTTTCGAATCCCAAGTAGTATCCAACGACTGTCGCCCTTAGCTAATTAACCCCATTCCAAACAAAATGGGATATGTATCATAGGCTGATTCGATCGTTTCGATCAGTTTCCGTCAGTTTCCGTCAAAATCAAAATATAAATCTATATATTGAATTTGAACGCACATTTCAATTTCCCGGGGCCACATACGAACTCTAAAAATTCCCGCAAAATATTTTCTATCTTCATATTGACGATACGGTACTAACAAAACTAATTTCGTCCAATTTGGAGACTGTTTGAAAAAAAGGCCATTTTCTGGTCGATCCAAATTGACTGAAGTTGTCAAAACACGTTTTCCTTTGCCACGCTCACATATTAATCTCAAAAATTACGAATTTTGGAATCTAGCAATAACTTTACATCCCGGATCTAAAAAAAGTGGTTTCGTCAAAAACGGAGGTCATTTGCAAAATTTCCATTTTTAAGGGCTATATTTTCCACAGCGACTATTCTGAATTTTCAACTGGGCATAACTTTTTATTTCCGCTATGAAATTTCAATTTTTCGAATTCGTTGGAAAGATATTTTCAAATAGATTCTAATATTTTTGGTTTCGCCAAAATCCGGTTTATTTCGAATCCTGCACATTCATTTGAAATTTAAATTGAAATTTCAAACTACCGCGCCATTTCCAATTCCTTTTATAATTAAAAATAAATATTTATATTTCAATGTCGATTCAAATAAATATATACGTTCTAATTCTATTCAAAATAAATTTCTCGTCGTTATTATTTAAAATAATTCATTTTAAATATCCAAAATTCCTTAATTTTGCCAAAATAAAAATTTTAAATTGGTTCAGATTTTCCGGGTTGTTACAATCTCCCCCACTTAAAGTTTTTTCGTCCCCGAAAAGGAACGGAGCTGAAAGTTGTTTTACAAACCAACTCAACTTTCATTATTTTCGTTATGGCTTATGTTCTTCAACTTTTCAGTTTCTAAGAACTTTTCAAATTTTTCAAAAATTTGGCTAACACCCTAAATTTTTGAAAAATTTCGCCATAACCTCCCTGTACGGGAGCACCGGGAAAATCCCAAAATCGCCATACAGGCCTCCCCAATCCAAAAAGAAAAAGAAACAGCCAAGCGGCTAGCCAGTCGACTCATAAAATCATCAAAAACCCCAAGAAATACAATAAACATGTACCTATTTGTCGGGCAAACAATTTTATTCCTCTTCTCTAGCCTCCTTGCAATGACTTGTTCAATGTATATACATGTATATGCATGCAATTCCAAACAATTTTCACTACAGTTCAATATTTGGTTCAATTTGGCCTAAATTTGCCTTTCTTTCATATGTTGGTTTAAATGAATAATCACGTAACACAATCAACACTCAGCAATCAAATAGTTGGTTATCTTTTCAAATTCATAATTTTGATATATAGTCAAAAAATAGATTTTTGATGCCAATTCATAACAATAGACCCTATCTAATTTTGGTTCTCACACTAGTCAATTGGAAATATATAGACATCCCACTTTCGAAACTCGAGCATAAATACTGGTAATGTGATCACAATTACTAGTATCATCCCCGGGCGACTAGAGTGTGATTCCATATCTGTCTAGTATATTAAAACTTCGAATATACGTTTGCAAAGCGTATATGCAAAATCTTTATATATTGGATTGTCCAAATTCAATACAAATAAATATTCAAATACGTATAAGGTTTAAATTTTCAAAACAATTTTTTTTTTAAAATATACTCTTCACACTCGTTCTAGGATACTACTGACCCTATCTCTAACGAATCATTCTCATTGGATATTACTAATCCAATCTCTGATGAATTCTTTCGTATGGTTCTAATGTGCCTTGTTCTCCGAGCTCTGTAAACCAGAGCTCTGGTACCAAATGAAGCAGCCTGAACTTCCCCGATCTCCGAAGAGAAGAAAAAGAACGGATTGTCTGAGGACAAGACGAATCAGAACACAAACAGAAGAACATTTCATTGCTTATTACAACAATTTCATCAGAATACAAGAATATATAGAGTATGAATAAATATTACACATTTACTAAATATCAGAGATTTACAAGTTACAATGCAGCGGAAAATAATACAAAACACAACTGAAAAGAATATACGGATACAGAGCTTTCCGAATATCATTCCAGCTGTAAACCAGGATTCTTTGAAATAAATCTACAAAAACCAAAACTACTAGATGCCCGTGTGGAAAATAGGGGCACCCAGAGTTTAGGTTAAAAAAATAAACTCCAGGTCAGTCATGTGACTGGTGCGAGAACTAAAACAGTTATTAATATTTATTTTAAAGTTCGGTAAATCAAGGGACCACACCGTATAACACGGAATAGGTTTACCCCCAAGAATACCAGTGCATGAACAAACAGCGCAATGCTAAATAAAAAACAATGAAGCTATTATAAGACTCAGGTCCCATCACACAATGCAACGCAAGACGGAGGATAGAGTTTTTACCTTATAATAGCCAAATATGCTTGGTACGTGAAATTTCATCTTTTAGTATTATTATAAGTGTATAGTGTCAAAACAATTTCAATCATAAGTATCAATCATAGACGGTATAAGTGCCTCATACCACTATGTCGCCATACAAGGCTCTACAATCAAAACCGCAATTGTCACGTATTGGAAGTTGGATTTCCATCTGTGAACCAAGGCAAGGGATCGACCTTACCGCTTCGAGACAATCTAACCCATGTCTCCGGCAAGTACTCTGTCAAGACTTTGGATCGTCAAGGCCGGTCCACTCGATGTGGATTAAAATGCCTGAACACTACGTTTCCTCGCCCTATGGGGCGTAAATGAGCCAAATGGCTCCATCGGCCCCGGATCGACCGATATAGATGAGGCGCCTCGCAATCTAGCATCCACATAAGTAGAATGCCAGGGCTAGTAAAAGGCTGACACCACTCCTTGCTAGAAGGAAATGCATGCCCTTCCTGATGTCCTCTCCCGTTTATGGTCCACACCGGGGTGTGAGGCTCACGAATTAACGCTACACAAAGCTATGCTATATTAAAGTCATGCTTTGATCATCAACCACAAGACTCTGCTTTTCAACAGAAGCCATGATCATTTGCATCTCAGCATGCCACACAGGCAATTCACGCTATGCAACCGATATATATCAATCACACAAAATGAAATCCAATGTTAGAAACACATCCATTTACAAGTTCGTTCTGGGTCTGAACGAAACCGGAGACACCTTATTCTCCCCCCATATGTCCAATACAGGGGAGAGGTCCTCGCATATTCGTCGATCTCCAAGTACGTCCGGACGATCACCAATTATTAGCTCGTCTTGGGTGTACATCCCAATCAAGACATAAGTAACCATCCAAATGGTGTGAAGACCTCCGGTCTTCGACCACCGTCTTCATCCTCGACACATCATCGAATCAGTTACTCAGAATGAGGTAAACCTTGTCTTTCTGAATAACTCGCGTATATAATAAACAAGTGTTATAAAATCACAACATACGCCTCATTCCAATCCAGAATATTCCTTTATTTAAATATTCTTATACTTTGGGAAAGGTTCCCACTAATTTTATCAAAGATAAATTCTTTAAATTTATTCCTTAATCTTCCTTTGGATATCATTTCAATCTAATTAAAGATGCATTAAAACTCCACCTGGTTTTAATCTTCCCAAAAATCAATATTAATGATTGTTTATCTTGGGAATCATATCCTGTCTTTAATTGGGTTAATGAACCAATGTCCTTTAAAAAACGGTTCACGATAAACCCAAAATCACATTCCATTCCATCAGCCTTTAACCGTAAATTAGCAAGTGAACAATTCCCTAAGTATTAACCCCGAAGGCCGAAACCAACATAAGATCAATACCCAGGAAACCATTCAACTTAACTAATCTCCAGTTATTTTCTGATTTTCTTAACTCCATTGGTTCTAAGAACAGTATTATTAAAGATACCAATCACGACAACCCAAAATCTTATCCCTGTCTTTAACTGGGTTAAAGAACCAATGTCCTTTAAAACACGGTTCACGATAAACCCAAAATCACATTCCATTAATTATGGAACCTTCACGGAAAAACAAATCAATATATAATCGACATCAATTTCCGTATCCGACTAATAATATAAATGGAATAACGGCAAAGCCTTCTAAATTCCACATGTCTTAACAGTCTTCCTCCACAGAAGTTCACTTCGATTATTATCAATCGAATTCCATTCAATTCCAATTTAATATATTAAATTGGAAAACCGTTACTTTGGAAAATTCCCATTAAATCTTAATAAAAAGATTTATAAATTCCGAATCACATTTCACCGTAAATCGGGTTAAAGAACGAATGTCGTTTAAAAACACAGTTCACAATAAACCCAATTCACCTTCTATTTTCAGTTCCAATTAAATGTCAATTAATCGGTAATTCTTCAAATCTTAATTAAAAGATTTATTCTTTTCACTCTAGGTTTAAGAACAGTGCAATTCAAAACACAGTTCACGAAAAACCCAAAATCCAATTTGATATTGAATACAAGGCTCTGAATAGAAAATATATTGGCTTATATTAAATATCAAATCCTGAAACCAACAAATATTGTATTGGAATAATGATATACTTATCTTCCAGATTCTTCCACAATATCCATATAATAACGGAACCCAACATCGAAATATTCCGAAGATAATTTCGATTCAAATCCATTTCAATTCATATATTGGAAATTCTGATTATTTTTAAAACCATTTCAAGCCCAATTTATTTATTTCCAAAAATAAATAAATAATTTTTCTAGTTCATAACTAGTTCATTTTGATGAAAATACAATTTTATCTTTTCAAATATGGAATTTTTCATCCTAATTCTTTTCAAATCATTTATTATGATTTTACACAAATTATTGATATTTTTAATAATTTTATCAAGGCCCTTACAGTCGATTTTCATAAACGTTCATCGAACTGCACTTACAACAACCTTTTCCAATTTTGATTTGGATATAATTCCAAATCCAACCGTTAGATTTCAAATCTCTAATGTTTATTAGAAAGCTCTTTTCGATACGAATCCAACGGTTCCAGTTCTAGGAGAATCTGACGGTTGGATCTCCCGTAATGTCCATTCGAAGTCAATGGTCGAAATTAGCGAACTACCGCAAGGCGGCGCGTTCTATTCAGGCCATTATATGTATAATATACATATATATACATATATACATATATATATTATATATTTCGTCGATTTTCTTTTAAAACGTATTTAATAAATCGTTTTATATTCGTTTTCAAAACGATTTCAACTTCATATTCAATTTCTAATCAAAATCGGATATTCCATATCATCGATATATAAATGATAATATTTTCAAAACATTATATTTTGAAATCAATTCCTTTTCGATATTCATTTTAAACACGAACAAAATCGATATAAATATCGTTCACGTCTAAATGGCGTTAATCTAATCAACATGGCTTTATATTTTAAATATTTTCGTGTCCATCCCAAATCGGACATCAAAAGCATATTTTGATCTTTTACTGAATATTATTTTTAAAATATTCATTATTCTAAAATAATCGTTATTTTAAAATATTTATTCTTCTGAACTAGAATCAGACATAGTCAATTACCATATAATTTGATTTATATGGATTTCATACACACATGTACACAACAACAATCAAACACAACCAACCATCATAGAAAGTGCATTCTACACTGCATAAGCATCAAATATAAATATTTAATGCTTACAACAGCCTGTCAATCAATCAATCGACATACAACTAATTATTGGGACCAGTGTATGTCATATATCATCCCAATACCCGTGCGGGGTTTCAAACAATCAGAAACACAGGTTTTATTTGTTCAGTTGGGCGATGTGTAAAATTTATCGTCCCAATCAATATCAGTCAAATGTGTGTACATAAACAAATCATCCGATTTGTTTATAAATATTTATTTTATTCATATACACGTTAAAAATTATATTTTTAACTATAAAATATTTTATTCCATTCCACATCACATAATAAATTTTCACAACACGATCAATCAAACAAACAAGTCATCCATGGTTTGTGGACGATGGGTGTCGGGTGCTGCTAAGCACCGTCTGCATCCTAGTATATATTTCTAACTAGAAAATAAATCAAAGTGAGAAGTTCTCACCATTGGGTTCCACTCCGCCGTGCTTTGATTGTCAATCTATGTAGTATACCTACGTTAAAAATTATATTTTTAACCAATCAATAATTATTTCTTTGTATGATTATTTTATAAATAACATACATAGGCTAAAAATTATAATTTTATCTTTCTAAAAATAATTTCATATTTTTACAACAACACTACATAGATAAAAATCACATTTTTATGCCGCTATTATATAGATAAAAATCAAATCTTTCTATCGCTAATGAATTTATAAAAATCACATTTTTACATTGTCGTTCCAACGATAAAAATTATATTTTTGTTTTGCTACACATATGATAAAAATTACATTTTTATATCGTCACTTTATATATAAAAATCGTATTTTTATTTACCTTTCATACATATAAAAATCCTATTTTTACTTCGCTTCCTAGATAATAAAAATCATGTTTCTATTATCTTTATAATGTAAAAATCATATCTTTATTATCTCTATAATATAAAAATCATATTTTTATTATCTCTACAATATAAAAATCATATTTTTATTATCTCTGTAATATAATAATCATATTTTTATTATCGTACATATCTAAAAATCAAATTTTTTTTGTAATGCTTCTTACTATATAAAAATTATGTTTTATATCGCTACTCAAATAATAAAGATCACATTTTTATTTTGTTAATTTCATGAATAAAAATCACCTCTTTCATGAGTAAAAATCACCTCTTTCATGTCATTAAAAATGATAACTTTATATAAATAAAAACGATAACTTTATATAAATAAAACTGATTTTTTTTTAAAAGCAATGTCATTAAATAAAAACAAAGAAAATAAACTCGCATTTCTTTTTGAACAAGAAAGTCGGATCTTGCTGGAGGAGGGCCAAATAGGCAGCTGGAGGGGGTCTGAGGTGGTCGGCACGGTGGGGGGTGTGTGCCTGTGGTCGGAGGCATCGATTCTGGGTTATAGGGCTTCATATTTGGAGAGAAGAGGGAGAAGAGAGAGGCGCGAGGGGGGCCTGGTGGCTGTCTATGCGATGGAGAAGGATGGGAGAGAGAAGAGGGTGGCGGCGCCACTACTAGGGGCATGGCATCGGTGAACGACGGTGCGAAGAGAAGCGGGGTGGATCGAGCGCAATTTCCCCTTTCTGATTTTGGGAAAAAGAATATGACGGGGAAGGGTATATGGGGTAGGGAACTTAAGGAATAAATATATATTTTATATTATATTTTTTTCTCTCTTAGAAGTTGACATTTCTTTCGAATCCCAAGTAGTATCCAACGACTGTCGCCCTTAGCTAATTAACCCCATTCCAAACAAAATGGGATATGTATCATAGGCTGATTCGATCGTTTCGATCAGTTTCCGTCAAAATCAAAATATAAATCTATATATTGAATTTGAACGCACATTTCAATTTCCTGGGGCCACATACGAACTCTAAAAATTCCCGCAAAATATTTTCTATCTTCATATTGACGATACGGTACTAACAAAACTAATTTCGTCCAATTTGGAGACTGTTTGAAAAAAAGGCCATTTTCTGGTCGATCCAAATTGACTGAAGTTGTCAAAACATGTTTTCTTTTGCCACGCTCACATATTAATCTCAAAAATTACGAATTTTGGAATCTAGCAATAACTTTACATCCCGGATCTAACAAAAGTGGTTTCGTCAAAAACGGAGGTCATTTGCAAAATTTCCATTTTTAAGGGCTATATTTTCCACAGCGACTATTCTGAATTTTCAACTGGGCATAACTTTTTATTTCCGCTATGAAATTTCAATTTTTCGAATTCGTTGGAAAGATATTTTCAAATAGATTCTAATATTTTTGGTTTCGCCAAAATCCGGTTTATTTCGAATCCTGCACATTCATTTGAAATTTGAAATTTCAAACTACCGCGCCATTTCCAATTCCTTTTATAATTAAAAATAAATATTTATATTTCAATGTCGATTCAAATAAATATATACGTTCTAATTCTATTCAAAATAAATTTCTCGTCGTTATTATTTAAAATAATTCATTTTAAATATCCAAAATTCCTTAATTTTGCCAAAATAAAAATTTTAAATTGGTTCAGATTTTCCGGGTTGTTACAATCTCCCCCACTTAAAGTTTTTTCGTCCCCGAAAAGGAACGGAGCTGAAAGTTGTTTTACAAACCAACTCAACTTTCATTATTTTCGTTATGGCTTATGTTCTTCAACTTTTCAGTTTCTAAGAACTTTTCAAATTTTTCAAAAATTTGGCTAACACCCTAAATTTTTGAAAAATTTCGCCATAACCTCCCTGTACGGGAGCACCGGGAAAATCCCAAAATCGCCATACAGGCCTCCCCAATCCAAAAAGAAAAAGAAACAGCCAAGCGGCTAGCCAGTCGACTCATAAAATCATCAAAAACCCCAAGAAATACAATAAACATGTACCTATTTGTCGGGCAAACAATTTTATTCCTCTTCTCTAGCCTCCTTGCAATGACTTGTTCAATGTATATACATGTATATGCATGCAATTCCAAACAATTTTCACTACAGTTCAATATTTGGTTCAATTTGGCCTAAATTTGCCTTTCTTTCATATGTTGGTTTAAATGAATAATCACGTAACACAATCAACACTCAGCAATCAATTAGTTGGTTATCTTTTCAAATTCATAATTTTGATATATAGTCAAAAAATAGATTTTTGATGCCAATTCATAACAATAGACCCTATCTAATTTTGGTTCTCACACCAGTCAATTGGAAATATATAGACATCCCACTTTCGAAACTCGAGCATAAATACTGGTAATGTGATCACAATTACTAGTATCATCCCCGGGCGACTAGAGTGTGATTCCATATCTGTCTAGTATATTAAAACTTCGAATATACGTTTGCAAAGCGTATATGCAAAATCTTTATATATTGGATTGTCCAAATTCAATACAAATAAATATTCAAATACGTATAAGGTTTAAATTTTCAAAACAAAATTTGTTTTTATTTTTAAAAATATACTCTTTACACTCGTTCTAGGATACTACTGACCCTATCTCTAACGAGTCATTCTCATTGGATATTACTAATCCAATCTCTGATGAATTCTTTCGTATGGTTCTAATGTGCCTTGTTCTCCGAGCTCTGTAAACCAGAGCTCTGGTACCAAATGAAGCAGCCTGAACTTCCCCGATCTCCGAAGAGAAGAAAAAGAACGGATTGTCTGAGGACAAGACGAATCAGAACACAAACTGAAGAACATTTCATTGCTTATTAAAACAATTTCATCAGAATACAAGAATATACAGTGTATGAATAAATATTACACATTTACTAAATATCAGAGATTTACAAGTTACAATGCAGCGGAAAATAATACAAAACACAACTGAAAAGAATATACGGATACAGAGCTTTCTGAATATCATTCCAGCTGTAAACCAGGATTCTGTGAAATAAATCTACAAAAACCAAAACTACTAGCTGCCCGTGTGGAAAATAGGGGCACCCAGAGTTTAGGTTAAAACAGTAAACTCCAGGTCAGTCATGTGACTGGTGCGAGAACTAAAACAGTTATTAATATTTATTTTAAAGTTCGGTAAATCAAGGGACCACTCCGTATAACACGGAACAGGTTTACCCCCAAGAATACCAGTGCATGAACAAACAGCGCAATGCTAAATAAAGAACAATGAAGCTATTATAAGACTCGGGTCCCATCACACAATGCAACGCAAGCCGGAGGATAGAGTTTATACTTATAATAGCCAAATATGCTTGGTACGTGAAATTTCATCTTTTACTATTACTATAAGTGTATAGTGTCAAAACAATTTCAATCATAAGTACCAATCATAGACGGTATAAGTGCCACATACCACTATGTCGCCATACAAGGCTCTACAATCAAAACCGCAATTGTCACGTATTGGAAGTTGGATTTCCATATGTGAACCAAGGCAAGGGATTGACCTTACCGCTTCGAGACAATCTAGCCCATGTCTCCGGCAAGTACTCTGTCAAGCCTTTGGATCGTCAAGGCCGGTCCACTCGTTGTGGATTAAAATGCCTGAACACTACGATTCCCCGCCCTATGGGGCGTAAATGAGCCAAATGGTTCCATTGGCCCCGGATCGATCGATATAGCTGAGGCGCCTCGCAATCTAGCATCCACATAAGTAAAATGCCAGGGCTAGTAAAAGGCTGACACCACTCCTTGCTAGAAGGAAACGCATGCCCTTCCTGATGTTCTCTTCCGTTTCTGGTCCACACCGGGGTGTGAGGCTCGCGAATTAATCTACACAAAGCTACGCTATATTAAAGCCGTGCTTTGATCATCAACCACAAGACTCTGCTTTTCAATATAAGCCTTGATCATTTGCATCTCAGCATGCCACACAGGCAATTCACGCTATGCAACCGATGTATATCAATCACACAGAATGAAATCCAATTTTAGACACACATCAATTTACAAGTTCGTTCTAGGTCTGAATGAAATCGGAGACACCTTATTCCTCCCCCATATGTCCAATACAGGGGAGAGGTCCTCGCATATCCATTGATCTCCAAGTACGTCCGGACGATCACCACTTATTACCTCGTCTTGGGTGTACAGCCGAATCAAGACATCAGTAACCATCCAAATGATGTGAAGACCTCCGGTCTTCGACCACCGTCTTTATCCTCGACTCATCGTCGAATCAGTTACTCAGAATGGGGTAAACCCGGTCTTTTTGAATAACTCGCGTATACAATAAACAAGTGTTATAAAAACACAACATACGCCTCATTCCAAGCCAGAATATTCCTTTATTCAAATATTCTTATACTTTGGAAAAGGTTCCCATTAATTTTATCAAAGATAAATTCTTTAAATTTATTATTTAATATTTCTTTGGATATCATTTCAATCTAACTAAAGATGCATTAAAACTCCACTTGGTTTTAATCTTCCCAAAAATTAATATTAACGATTGTTTAACTTAGGAAATCTTATCCTGTCTTTAATTGGGTTAAAGAACCAATGTCCTTTAAAACACGGTTCACGATAAACCCAAAATCACATTCCATTCCATCAGCCTTTGACCGTAAATTAGCAAGTGAACAATTCCCTAAGTACTAACCCCTAAGGCCGAAACCAACATTAGATCAATACCCAGGAAACCATTCAACTTAACTAATCTTTAGTTATTTTCTGAATTTCTTAACTCCATTGAGTCTAAGAACAGTATTATTAAAGATACAATTCACGACAATCCAAAATCTTATTCCTGTCTTTAACTGGGTTAAAGAACCAGTGTCCTTTAAAACACGGTTCACGATAAACCCAAAATCACATTCCATTAATTATGAAACCTTCATGGAAAAACAAATCAATATATAATCGATATCAATTTCCGTATCCGACTAATAATATAAATGGAATAACGGCAAAGCCTTCTAAATTCCATATGTATTAACAGTCTTCCTCCACAGAAGTTCACTTCGATTATTATCAATCAAATTCCATTCAATTCCAATTTAATATATTAAATTGGAAAACCGTTACTTTGGAAAATTCCCATTAAATCTTAATAAAAAGATTTATAAATTCCAAATCACATTTCATCGTAAATCGGGTTAAAGAACGGATGTCGTTTAAAAACACACTTCACAATAAACCCAATTCACCTTCTATTTTCAGTTCCAATTAAATGTCAATTAATTGGTAATTCTTCTTCAAATCTTAATTAAAAGATTTATTCATTTTACCCTGGGTTTAAGAACAGTGCCATTTAAAACACAGTTCATGACAAACCCAAAATCCAATTTGATATTAAATACAAGGCTCTGAATAGAAATTATATCGGCTTATATTCAATATCAAATCCTGAAACCAACAAATATCTTATTGGAATAACGATATACATATCTTCCAAATTCCTCCACAATATCTGTATAATCACGGAACCCAACATCGAAATATTCTGAAGATAATTTCGATTCAAATCCATTTCAATTCATATATTGGAAATTCTGATTATTTTTAAAACCATTTCAAACCTAATTTATTTATTTCCAAAAATAAATAAATTATTTTTCTAGTTCATAACTAGTTCATTTTGATGAAAATACATTTTTATCTTTTAAAATATGGAATTTTTCATCCCAATTCTGTCCAAATCATTTATTATGATTTTACACATATTATTAATATTTTTAATAATTTTATCAAGGCCCTTACAGTCGATTTCCATAAACGGTCATCGAACTGCACTTACAGCGACCTTTTCCAATTTTGATTTGGAAATAATTCCAAATACAACCATTAGATTTCAAATCTCTTAAATTCGTTAGATAGCTCTTTTCGATACGAATCAAATGGTTCCAGTTTTAGGAGAATCCGACGGTCGGATCTCCCGTAATGTCCATTCGAAGTCAATGGTTGAAATTCGCGAACTGCCGTAGCGCGGCGCGTTCTATTCAAGCCATTACATACATACATACATACATATATATATATATATATAATATACATATATTATATATTTCGTCGATTTCCTTTTAAAATGTATTTTATAAATCGTTTTAAATTCGTTTTCAAAACGATTTCAACTTCATATTCAATTTCTAATCAAAATTGGATATTCCATATCATCGATATATAAATGACAATATTTTCAAAACATTATATTTTGAAATCAATTCCTTTTAGATATTCATTTTAAAAATGAACAAAATTGATATAAATATCGTTCACGTCTAAATGACGTTAATCTAATCAACACGGGTTTATATATTTAAATGTTTTCGTGTCCATCCCAAATCGGACATCAAAAGCACATTTTGATCTTTTACTGAATATTGTTTTTAAAATATTCATTATTCTAAAATAATCGTTATTTTTAAATATTTATTCTTCTGAACTGGAATCAGACACAGTCAATTACCATATAATTTGATTTATATGAATTTCATACACACATGTACACAACAACAATCAAACACAGCCAACCATCATCCAAAGTGCATTCTACACTCCATAAGCATCAAATATAAATATTTAATGCTTACAATAGCCTGTCAATCAAACGATCGACATACAACTTATTATTGGGACCAGTGTATGTCATATATCATCCTAATACCCGTGCAGGGTTTTAAACAATCAGAAACACAGGTTTTATTTGTTCAGTTGGACGATGTGTAAAATTTATCGTCCCAATCAATAACAGTCAAATGTGTGTATATAAACAAATCGTCCGATTTGTTTATAAATATTTATTTTATTCATATACACGTTAAAAATTATATTTTTAACTATAATGTACTTTATTCCATTCCACATCACACAACAAATATTCACAACACAATCAAACAAACAAACAAGTCGTCCATGGTTTGTGGACGACGGGTGTCGGGTGCTGCTAAGCACCGTCTTCATCCTAGTATATATTTCTAATTAGAAAATAAATCAAAGTGAGAAGTTCTCACCTTTGGGTTCCACTCCGCCATGCTTTGATTTTCCATCTATGTAGTATACCTACGTTAAAAATTATATTTTTAACCAATCATTAATTATTTCTTTGTATGATTATTTTATAAATAACATACATAGGCTAAAAATTATAATTTTATCTTTCTAAAAATAATTTCATATTTTTACAACAACGCTACATAGATAAAAACTACATTTTTATGCTGCTATTATATAGATAAAAATCAAATCTTTCTATCGCTAATGAATTTATAAAAATCACATTTTTACATTGCCATTCCAACGATAAAAATTATATTTTTGTTTTGCTACACATATGATAAAAATTACATTTTTATATTGTCACTTCATATATAAAAATCGTATTTTTATTTATCTTTCATACATATAGAAATCCTTTTTTACTTCGCTTCCTAGATAATAAAAATCATATTTTTATTATCTCTATAATATAAAAATCATATCTTTATTATCTCTATAATATAAAAATCATATTTTTATTATCTCTACAATATAAAAATCATATTTTTATTATCTCTATAATATAATAATCATATTTTTATTATCATACATATCTAAAAATCAATTTTTTTTTGCAATGCTTCTTTCTATATAAAGATTATATTTTTATATCGCTACTCAAATAATAAAGATCACATTTTTATTTTGTTAATTTCATGAATAAAAATCACCTCTTTTATGAGTAAAAATCACCTCTTCCATGTCATTAAAAATGATAACTTTATATAAATAAAAACGATAACTTTATATAAATAAGACTGATTTTTTTTAAAAGCAATGTTATTAAATAAAAACAAAGAAAAGAAACTCGCATTTCTCTTTGAACAAGAAAGTTGGATCTTGCTGGAGGAGGGCCAAATCGGCGGCTGGAGGGGGTCTGAGGTGGTCGGTGCGGTGGGGGAGGGGGGTGTGGTCGGAGGCATCGGTTCTGGGTTATAGGGCGTCAGATTTGGAGAGAAGAGGGAGAAGAGAGAGAGTGGCGCGAGGGGGGCCTGGTGGCTGTCTGCGCGATGGAGCAGGAGGGGAGAGAGAAGAGGGTAGCGGCGCCGCTACTAGGGGCGCGACATCGGTGAATGGTCGTGTGAAAAGGAGCGGGGTGGATCGAGCACAATTTCCCCTTTCTGATTTTGGGAAAAAGAATACGACGGGGAAGGGTATATGGGGTAGGGGTCTTAAGGAATAAATATATTATATTTTTTTTCTCTCTAATAAGTTGACTTTTCTTTCTAATCCCAAATCAAATCCAACGACTGTCGCCCTTAGCTAATTACCCTCATTCCGAACACAATGGGATATGCATCGTAGGCTGATTCGATCGTTTCGATCAGTTTCCGTCAGAATCAAAATATAAATCTATATATTGAATTTGAACGCACATTTCAATTTCCCGGGGCCACATACGGACTCTAAAATTTCCCGCAAAATATTTTCTATCTTCGTATTGACGATACGGTTCAAAAAAAACTAATTTCGTCCAATTTGGAGACCGTTTGAAAAAATGCCATTTTCTGGTCGATCCAAATTGACTGAAGTTGTCAAAACACGTTTTCTTTCGCCACGCTCACATATTAATCCCAAAAATTACGAATTTAGGAATCTAGTAATAACTTAACATTCTGAATCCAACAAAAGTGGTTTCATCGAAATGGCGGTCGTTTGCAAAATTTCCATTTTTAAGGGCTATATTTTCCATAGCGACTATTCTGAATTTTCAACTGGGCATAACTTTTTAGTTCCGCTATGAAATTTCAATTTTTCGGATTCATTGGAAAGATATTTTCAAATAGATTCTAATATTTTTGGTTTCGCCAAAATCCGGTTTATTTTGAATCCTGCACATTCATTTGAAATTTGAAATCGAAATTTCAAACTACTACGCCATTTCCAATTCCTTTTATAATTAAAGATAAATTTTTATATTTAACGTCGATTCAAATAAATATATACGTTCTAATTCTATTCAAAATAAATTTCTCGTCGTTATTATTTAAAATAATTCATTTTAAATATCCAAAATTCATTAATTTTGCCGAAATAAAAATTTTAAATTGGTTCAGATTTTCCGGGTTGTTATAGCCGCGAGACCTAAGGTAGTGCGAGGAGCCGTACTCGGGACGATGCCGGTTTTAAACCCCCTGCCGTTATGCTACCGAAATTTTCTGAAATATTATTGTGTTAGAATTATATTCATATGTTGAAATATATTCATGCGTTGATAATTTATTCATGATTGAAGTAAATTGCTTAGATAATAAAATTCACATTTTTATTATGCATGTGAAGAATATAAAATATTCATGTTAGAAATAAATTGTTGGAACAATAAAAATTACATTCTTATTGTATATATGAATTGCTAAAAAAGTTCATGTTTGAAATAAAATGTTTTAACAATAAAAATCACATTTTTATTATATGTATGAACCTTTAAAAATAACGAATGGTTGAAATAAATATTTGTTGATTGAAAATAATATTTTTAACATGTATTTGAAGTGTTAAAAATAACGAATGGTTGAAATAAATATTTGTTGATTGAAAATAATATTTTTAACATGTATTTGAAGTGTTAAAAATAACGAATGGCTGAAATAAATATTTTTTGATTGAAAATAATATTTTTAGCGTGTATTTGAAGTATTAAAAATAACGAATGGTTGAAATAAATATTTGTTCGCTAAAAATATTATTTTTAACTTAATTATGCATATATATACATAGGCTGAACAGGAAAATGGATTAGCTATTGAGTAAAGAATTTATTTGCATGCCCGACAAAGAGGTAAGCCTTAATGAGTTGGCTGTGCAATTTTAGTATTATATAAAATCCTGTGAATACCATTGGATGCGGAGTGCTGGTTGTTCTCTGTGAGGTTATAAACGTCACTATAGGATGGTAACAATTAATTTTGAACTACACTACATGGCATATTGCGTGAAGATAACATACTCTATCGTATACCACATAAGCATTTGGAGCTTATGTGACGAGGTTGAAGATTTACCATACAAGCGAGAGGCTTGTATGGCGATGACTATATTTCAGGTTGAACCGAAGACTGATATGGACTATATAAAATATAATGGTAAATTGTCTGATTAATAAAAACCTCACACGGGTCTAGAGTTGACAATAATCACGTCTCTCTAGTCATTAAGGCACAAAAACTATTTATAGGGTGACGAGCATTTATTCTCTGGGGTTATGATCTATACACACTCCCCTGTGGATACAAAGTAATATCACTAAAAATATGTGTATGCTTTTTAGGATTTATTGGGTGCCTAATACGTCCCAAATAAATTTCCAAACCCCTTCCCGTACAAAGGAGATTATGGCGAAAATTTCGAAAATTTCAAGGCGTTAGCCCTATTTTTGAAGTAGAAACGATTTAAAAATCGTCGAATGAATTATATTTATATATATTTAAATATAAATTAAATAAAACGAATCGAGCCCCTGTAGTTCGCGTTTTGAAATCGTAATTTCAAACGATTATACTGAGAGATCCGACCGTCGAATTTTCCCAAAACTGGAACCGTTGGGTTCGCTTTGGAAATATCTTTCCAACGATATAAATTTTGTTAAGATCCAACGGTAAGATTCTGTGAAATGTTTAATTCAAATCTGAATAAAAACAGCGCCAGAATGAATTATATATATATATATATATTAAAATAAAACGAATCACGCCGCTGTAGTTCGTGTTTTGAAATCGTAACTTTAAACGATTATATCGAGAGATCCGACCGTCGGATTTTCCCGAAACCGGAACCATTGGGTTCGCTTTGGAAATATCTTTCCAACGGTATTAACTTTTTTAAGATCCAATGGTTAGATTTTGAGAAATGTCTAAATCAAATTTGGAGAAAAACAGCGCCAGGGCCACGTTATGGCCTAAAGCGTCATTTAATTAAAACGAGCTATTTTAAATAAAAAAAATAGCGATAAATCGTTATAAAATATATATAGTGATATGGAATGGAAATAAACCGACCTTACTCAGTTTATCAGATATTTTGATGGTTGGATGTGTTTGACATGAAAATTATATTAATGAACTGAAATGTGGATGTCAAATAATTTAAGCATAGAAAGAATTGATTTGAATTCTATATATATACGTGAATTATTTGAAAAGGCCGAGTTAATTTTCATTTCAAATAACTGATCGACGATAAAAAGTCGAAGATATGAAGACGGTGCAAGACCGGTGATCTTCACATCGTATGAATTGCTGATGCCTTAGATATGGGTAGCTCCCTTGACGAGATTACAGTGGTCGTGGTCTTGGCGTCCTTGTTGATCGTCCGGATGTACGAGGGCCTCTCTTCCGTATTGGACATATGGAACGAGGAATGAGGTGCCTCCGGTTTCGTTCAGACCCAGAACGGACTTGTAAATGAATGTGTGTCTGACGTGTATTTTGTGCTGTATTCGTTGATCTCTACTAAATATACATCTGTTTGGCGGCGGAGAATTTATTCTCTTGCTTAACGCCCTTCTCTGAGACGTACGAGCTCAGAGGTTATATATCGGTAGACATCAATGGTATGGTGTGGATTGACAGCATGGCATACAAAGATGCAAAGGATCGAGGCTTTTGTTGAAAAGCAAAGTCTTGTGGTTGATGATCAAAGCACGACTTTAATATAGCGTTGATTCACGATCCTCATACCTCGATATGAGTTAAAAATGGGACAAAGGACCCAACGAGGACACAACGTTTCTTTCTAGCTATGGGTGGTGTCGGGGTTTTACAAGCCCTGACATTTATATTATTTTTACCTTTGTGGTTGTTGGAATGCGAGGCGCCTCGGTTATATCGGTCTCTACGGAGCCGATGGATAGGTCTGATAGGATCGGGAAACGTGTGTTCAGGAATAATTAATCCTCAAACGTAAGGGAGGACCGGCCTTGGAGGATCCAG
The DNA here is from genome assembly GCA_030737875.1 of Allium sativum. Classification (NCBI taxonomy): domain Eukaryota; kingdom Viridiplantae; phylum Streptophyta; class Magnoliopsida; order Asparagales; family Amaryllidaceae; genus Allium; species Allium sativum. Next base: position 79,842,262 of record CM060927.1, on the reverse strand, counting down.
GGGTTGCCCAGAGTGTGCAGTCCCGAGACATTTGCTAGAGTGTCTCGAAGCGGAAAGGAGTACATCCCTTGCCTAGACTCATGACGGAAATCCAATTTCCAATACGACATTACGGTTTTGATTGTAAACCTATATATGGTGACATGATATATGGTACCCATGCCGCCTATTATTGATACATTATGATTGAAATTGCTTTTGAAACATATATGCACTAGTGATAATACAAGATGATTTTGTTTTATACATATTAAGCATATTTTGGCCATTATAAGGTAAAACTCTATCCTCCAGTTTGCGTTACATTGTGTGATGGGACTTGAGTCTTATAATGGCTCCATTTTTATAAAAAGCATTGCGTTGTTCAAAAGATTTACTTTATTTCATGCACTGGCAATCACCGGAGGAAACCCGTTCCGTGTTAGCAGCGTGGTCCTATGATTTGCCTTGTTATTATTATTTAACCAGTTAAGTAGATTTCTCATATTAGTCCCATAACTGACTCGTAGTTAGTTTCACTTTGCAAACTCGGATGCCCTTATTTCTACATGGGCAGCCTAGTGACAGGTTGCAGGTGATATTTTGGCTTAGCACTTCAGGATGGAGTGCGTTTTTGAATGATGGCGAGGATTTGCTTTATCTGTGTTTTGGCTATTGACGTTACCGCCAGTATTATCATATGTATCTGTACCGCTGATCGCGATGTAGACTGATTTATTACTATTATGTATTATCTGATGTATATGTCTCAGTGATCTTGATGTAGACTGATCATTTCCTTTCTGCACTAAGTTGTATCCTATGATTGTGCTACTCTGATGTTTATTACATTTTATGATTCTACCGTCATATTGATGTAGATTATTCTATTTCATGTTTATGCTATTATTTGTACTCTGCTAATGATGATTAATGTGTTATATTCCAATGATTATCCTTAATTCCGTGACACGGGATTTCCGATCGTCACACAGTCTCTCTCTTATTCAGTTTACAATCTGATTCAAATTTAGATGAATCACAATCAAGAAAAACAGTTCAATTCATGTTCCTATATTCAAGTTCAATAGTCATCAACTGACATATGGAATACAAAATGCATTGTTAGGTTGACAAGGAAACTTTTGTTTGGTCTGGCGATCCACAATGGTTGATTTTCCTGACTATCCAACTAACAAACATTTGTCAGTAAGTATACAGTGCAAACTGACAACAGGAAGTAATTACTGCTAGAAGTCGATAATATACTAGTATAACGTCTACCTCTCCGACAGTTGTAATACCATCATAATTTTTCGATGCAGCAGGATATTTTCAGAAGTGTGTTGCTATTCACACCCCACTTTCTTTTTTCGGCCACCACATCATTCGACCGTTAACCGTCGAATGGCCTATCTCTCAAAATTTACACTGTTCAAGGGCCGTTTATGGCTATCGAACGGGAAGGGGGTTCGATCGTTAACGGCCGAACGAAAATTTGTGGTGGCCGAAAGAAAATGCTGAGTATGAATAGCAGCACACTTTCCGAAAATGCCTTTGAGATTATAATAGGGTCATGAGTTCAAATTGGTAACTTATTCGATTTTTACACCAACAAAAAAAAAATTCAACATTTTAATTTTATTCCTTCAGTTCATTTATCTTCTTTTTCATTATATTCTTAGTGTTGACAAACATTTTTTGAATTATTTATTCTTTGTAGTTTTGGTTTTTATGTTCATACGCCCTTTAATTTTTTTCATATCTTTTTTTATCAATGTTACACCAATGCAATGTCCCAAAAATATTTGGTCTGGTCTCACAATTCACAAAATACAAATTAGATTGTCTATATGATCAATCATGACAAAATTAACATCTGTATTTTAAATGAAAAATGTAAATTCCCAAATTTTAACAAAACAATAATTAATTAACTATTGTTAATTTAAGAATAAGTTCAGAAATAATCGAAATTGGGCAGCAAGGTTACGCCATTAGATCTGTCGCGATTTCTGGTTCGGGTGGACTTTTGGTTTGCGTAAAACAGACTTAAAACGAATAAATTGTGATTAGTTAAAGTTTGAATTTTAAACTAAAGATAAGAAATAAATACAGCAAAAAAAACGTACATCTGGGATGACCCGATCCTGAATGGGTTGACCTAGTGGTCGCCCCATGACCGATGTGGGTCAACCACTATAGTAGGTCGACCCAGATAACGCTGCAAGGCCATGAGCCGAACTTGCCACTATGTTACGTAGACTTCTTACTGACGTGGTTTTGAGCGTTGTGATTAAAAACATAATAATCCTAAGACTTAGATTTTCCGTCCATGCATATAAATTGACATATACTCCACCCCTTCCCACATACTTCTCCTTCTTCATTTTCTCTGCCTCCACTTCACTTTTTCTGTAAAATAAAATATTTTTGGGGAACAAATTCTGGAGTACTATCTATTTGTAGATTTGAAGGATTGTTCTACCGGGGCCTTTTTGGATTTGCAATCTTTAGGTGAGTTTTTAGTAATTTTTAGATTTTCTTTGAGATTGGAATCAAATCTATAAAATAGTAGTTGGACCTGAATTATTCCATATTCTTGATTCGAATTATACAGTTATTCTAATTCTTTTCTAATTTCCTTCAAATTTTATTCAGATTTCTTGTGGTTTGTTATTCAGAATCTCATTTCTTCTTTCTCCTTTCTTTATGGATTTATATAGTTGCGCTTAAAATATGTCTAAAAGAACATATGAATACGTTAAAATAGGCATGAACCTGTAAGCCTTATATTTGCGTTGGATTACCTTTTCTTGGTCTTGTGTTTGGGTTGGGAACGAAATACATTTAATTGAAATAATCAAAATTAAGGCTAAAATCTGGATATGCTCAAAAACTGCAAATTGATAAGAATAATTGAAATAATGGAAATTGAACTGAATAAGTGCATATTAAATAGAATTGACTGTGGTTGAGAAAAACAACATAATTATGAGAATTTGTTTGTAAGCATGCTTGCTTTGTAAACATGTTAACCCAGCACTGCTCGTTGTTAGGTTTTAAAGCCCAGTGCTCTTTGTTGTCAGACTATAAACATGTTAATTTGTAGTAGGAACCTAGTACTTCTCGTTGTCGGGTTTAAAGCTCAGTACTCCTCGTTGTTGGACTTTTTGGATATGAACGTAATAAAGATAAAATTTAAGCTTAATACTCCTTGTAGTCAGGTTTAATATAATAGAATTGTTTCAGGGGACAAATCAAGGGTTGGGGGATTTTAGCCAAGTTGTTTGGGATACATTCCATGTAGCATACCCTAGTTATCATTTCGGCCTCACTTGTGGTACGGGCACACATGAGGTTACGTTGTGGATATAAGTTGGTTCAGACGAGAGGGTGTGAGTGTCGTTCCAACGAGTTAGTGTGTGTGCTCTACCTCGGTTGGGGACATAAGCCATTTTCACATCTATGGATAAAGTTATGTCAAATCGATGATGGGTTAGGACCTGATAAACCCAAACCCATAATGGGCATAGGTTATCCATGATTCGACGAAGCCAATCATTTGGGTAGTATTAGGGATTTATTTCTAATTTGTTTTAGTCGTAGAAGTGCAAAGAAGTTAACATCCTTGTCAGATATCTTGGAATGGCATCTTTTATTTTACCCCTACTTTATCTTGTTGTACGCTGACGCTTATTCCCTTATTTCATACTAGACTATTATTATGTTTATTTGTTTCCTCTTATTAGTTGTGCTAGAAATTACTACAGCTCACCAGACTTTTTGTCTGATTCATTTTCTCCTTTTCTTCTTTCCTTTTTCTTCCCCTAGGCTTTCAGGGAGAAACTGCTTAGCTCGGATTGCTCTTTTGACTTCTCTTGGAAGATCCTTTTGGAGATGTACTGTTCGTCTTATTTTCTTTTCACGGTTCTCTTGTATTTTCTTTTGACTAGTTGGGGATATTTTTGTTTTATACTCTAACGTTTCTTCTGCGACTGAGATTAAGACTGTAACGACCCGTGTTTTTGGCACTCGAATATGTAATTTAATTTATTTAATTTAAATATTATATTTGGAATATCGATGGAATTAATATCTAATTCGCTATTTAATCAAAGTTCGACGTTATATATTTATATAATTATAAATAGAGCTTGAAATATAGCGCTGCAGTTTGAAAATACGAGTTTTGAACTTCAACTGGACATACAGAGTCCGATATAAGTCGGATTTCTGTGAAACAAGAAACGCTGGGAGCGTGTTGACAATAAGCTTTCATATGAAAGAGAAAAATCCAGATTCCGTGTTATTGGTTGCAAGTTATGGCTAAATCAAATTTTGGAAAAAACGCTGTGGAAATCGTTATCGGCCGTTAAAATAGCCGTTTTGCAAACGGACTCTGTTTTCGATGAAATTAGTTTCATTGGGACCGTATCGCTAAATTGTAGTCAGAAAGTCAAACGGCGTGGCAAACAGATGTCGTATGTGACCACAGCAACCGTAAACGCCCGTTAAAATTCTATAGCGTGTATTTAAACAAATAAAGGGATATTGGAGTGTAACTTGAGAAGACGATCGAATTAGACCATGAAACCAGTCTCGTTGAGTTCGTATCGTCGATTAGAGTCAGGATAGGTATATATGTTATTTTTAGAGATCGAGAAATTTGGCGTTAAAAAGGGTAGGGCGGTTCGGGGTAAAAACAGCCTATCGGGCGAACAGTCTCAGAATGCGACGAAACTAGTACCGTTGGGTTCGTATCAACAAATTATTGTAAGATATATAAGTTTCAAGTTGATTCGATTTATCTGGTGATTGTAGAAAAATTAAACGTGTGTTCATTTCTGGTTTTATAAAGGATTTTTTTTCATACGATGTCGGAATTCGACGAAACTTGTCCCATTGGGTCCGGAATATCGTTTTACACCAAGATTAGCTTTTTTATTAGTAGACGGAAGTCCTTTGTGGGGGTTTCTGCGTGTTACTTCACCGTAAAGTTTCATAAACTAATATTTTATTAAATCCACCACTATATATATACCCCTTCAGACCTTTCTAACCCTAATTTCTGTGAGCGCCGCCACCTTCTCGTTCAATGGCCAGGAATTCGCGACATCTTCACTCAAATTTCACTCCAATCCTTTCACTTTTATACAATAACTTTTACTGCAAAACTGTTATACACTGCGAGTTCTACATCTTGACCAGTGGTGATCCTTTAATTCACGGTGTCGGGGCTTGTATTCGCGTTCAACTTACTGACGTTCGAAGTCAAACTGGATGCGAATAGGGGTGTTGGGGAAGACGACTTTCAGGGTGGAGGTCGACGAGGCTGAGGGGCGGCGCCTGGTGGTTTCAGATGGAATGACGGGGGTCGGAGGTCCGGTACGGTGGTGGGTTTGTTTCAGCGGAAGAAGGGGTTCAGGAGATTCGTTTTGAGGAAATAAAGTAGGAAGAAGGATTGAAAGGGTGACTGAGTATAAGAGAACATCGGTGAAGTGTTGATCCGTTGATCATGGTTTGGGTTTGAATGAGTAGTAACCTGAAACGATGAAGCAAAGGGTAAAAGGAGGATTGGACATAATTGGGTCAAACGTGGCAAAGTACCAAGGCATGAACTGTAAAAGGAAGGTATGCTGAACGTAAGAACAATAACATGGTTGGCCAATCCTTTTGAACGTAATTAGCTATTTTATTATAACATAATTAAGTGTTAAACTTTTACTTGGGAATGATTAAGTAATTCGCCATCTATATTTCAGAATGGGAACTACGTTGGACATGAAGGAGAATAAGGGAACGAGCGGTGCATGATAATGTGAGAGACAAAGAAGTGTTGGGAAAGAAATAGCACTGTACGTATGAGGAAGAACAAAGTTGCATTATACTTTCTGGACAAAGGAAAAGTAACGGGGAGGAAATTAAAAGGATCGGCCGTTCAACTTTTAAATGTAATTAGTCTATTTAAAATCATGGTTAAGAATTTAATTTAATTAAGTAATTAGAAATTAGCTAATTAACTAGTTAATTATTGTTAATAGGTAGCTAGAGAAGTTAAAACTTAATTAAGAAATTCGGTGGTCATTTCTAAACAAATTGGACCAGTATGTGTATGTCAAAAAGGATCGACTGCTAAAAGGGAAATATAAACATAATGAATTTGGTAAATTAAATTAATTAGGAATTTAATTATAATTTGATTATATTAACTTTGAATATTAATAACTCCATCGTATATGATCAGAATGGAACACAACAAGCAACGTCGGGACTGTATGAATGAGATCTACATTCTGGGACAGAAGTGGACGTAGTAGAATGCAGCTGGAGATCCCAATTAAATTAAACACGAGTTTAATTTAATCAAATTAGTTGTTATTGTAACAATGCAAATCAAGGTGAGTTAAACTCACTCAGTTTTCCCTATTTATATTTTATATAAATTGGGGTTTTTATTTTGTGTGCTCTGCTTGCTGATGGTTGCCTGGTTGCTAGTTACACCTTTGTTTGTTGATTTAACCGATGAAATTAAACTGTGTTTAATTTCAATGAAATTCCAAATCGTTATTTTAGCGATTGGATCCAACGGAGGTAATCCACCCTGTTGGTCACGTTTATCAATAAACGTGTTTACTGGTTTGAATTGTTTGATCGGTTTGATCTGTTTGGACTGTTTGGTGATAACCATTTGAATACAGGGAAGAACAGGTTGGAGGGACCCAACCAGATCCCTCAAATACATTATTATTTTCATATTATCATATATGAACTGTCATGATTCGTGATTGATTGGTTTGTGATCATTTACTGAAAGTCAACCTGTGTGTTGTTTAAACCAATGGGCGGTATTGGTTTAGTATTTGGCAGCGTATGGCCTATAAAATCAATCGGTTTATAGATATGGATTCACCGTTAGGTGAGTCGATAAAAATGAAGTTATAAATTTTATTTTATAACTGGACTTAGATCTTGAAATATATTATTTTGAATAAAGTATAAAAGAGAATTAAATAAATATTTTATTTATTTAAGACCATGATTTATGGTTGGTTTATTTTATAAAGTATATGCTGATGTTAATCAGATTTTCAAGTATGAAGATAAGAAATGAATCGAATGGTTAACTTTGATAATTGTTGTGTAAAGAAAACCATTAATGGAATTTATTCAAATTAATTATATTTTTAATTAATTTAAAGCGAGGGTTAATTAGAAACGGTTAACGAGATAATCGAGTTTTGAGTTGATAAAATCGACTGTTTTAACTAGAATCGACTATCAAATCAGTTTGTTTTGATTTTTCAAAATGGAATAGTTAAAGAATATTGTTTTAACTTTAAATATGATCTTTGTAAAAGATTTTCTATTTATTTTAGTAAATAAAGAAATTAACTACTGAAGTAGTTAATGAGTGAAGAAAATTATTGTTTTAATAAGAATTTAGAAGATTACTTTTGAAAAGTAATCAAAGAGAAATGTAATCCAATTGGATGGTGAAAGGAATTTATGGGCGGGTTGTATATTTAAAGCTCAAATTTTTATAACGATGTTATAAAGAGGATTTCAAGCGAAGATGATAACTTAAATTTAAGTATTGCTTAATTATTTGAATTAAGGTAAAGGGTTTATATAAACCAGGGTCGTGTAAATGAGGTTTAACGTGTTAAGGCGTTAATTTTATACTAACGTTACTTGAAAACAAGATCAAGTAAAAAGGAGAATTTGAAATGAGATTTCAAAATGGGAAAATGGTCGAATAGTTTTGAAAGGAGATTAGTAAAAGTGGATTTGGGTAAAGAAGTGGGTTGTATAACCAAAGCCGAATTTAAATAAATCTGTTTTAACAGAGTTAGAAGTTTTAATTAAACAGAAGTGAATTAGTTTGTTTTAATTAAAAGGCCAGTGATGTTGAATACTGAACCAATGAACTCATTGGAGTGTCATGATTGAAACACTGTATATTTTGATAGTTAAAACACCGACTATCAAATCATGTCCAATCCGATTGTTGGTATGGAAAGACCGGAATCGAATTTATATTCGAAAACCATTCCATCCAACAGATACGTGAAGAGATCAGAAGATGATCGAGATGGAGCACTGAAGACCGTGGATTTTCATGAACGGAAGAACCACTAATATTCTCTGCCTGGCAAGCAGAGATAAGTTGTGATTCTGTCGTGGTTGGATTCTACGGGTTGCAAGGACTTCTCGCTACTGATCCATGGGGTGATTCCTATATGGATGCGGTAGGAGAGTACCTTCGGTTCATCCTGTACCTGGATGACCTGTATGGACGGATGTCTGACAGAGTATTTCCAAAGTGTCACGTACGTTGATTTCTTCAAACGTGCTATGGTTGTTGGCGGGGAAATTGCCGTTCTCTTAGCTTCCAGCTAGAGTACTTTTGTGGATATCAATTAGTGATATCTGACGGATCTGACGATGTGGCATTCAAAGTGAATGGTGATCAAATGTTTCAAGAATAAACTCTGACCTCAAGCCTCATCAACCGGGAAATGACAAAAATCGGGCAGGCAGCATGGCTATGTGGGTCACTCCCATTAGGGTGTATAATCACCTATCTAGAGAAAATCCTTTTGTTCTTAAATCTATGTTTCGATGCTGTCCCTTGTCGGGAGACGGTTGCTGATCCCAACCGTCGGTGATATACATTCGATACACTCAAGCGAAATGAGTGGTCGGTCATGTGAGGGCCGGGTTGCAAGATGTTCTTGTTGAACCCAGTGTATTCGCCTCTAGAGATACACTATCGGCAGGTGGTCCCATACCTTGTCATAGTCGGAATCCAATCTCCATTAAGCGCCCGCGGTTTTGTTTGTATACTATATATGTGGAGCGTGAGATGCAAGCGTTCCACTAGATTGATATTTACTTGTATTTAGACATTATTATAATATCAGACAAGATATTGGTTTCAAAACTGTTTTGGGTTATCGTAAGGTTAAAACCGTCCGTGTTTATGTGTGGATTTGGTCTTACGATTATCCTTTTCTTTTGAAAAGATTTTGAACTTTAAAATCATGATTGGATGATTTACCCTTAATACTGTGCGAGTTTATCTCACTCTGGTTCACCAGACTGACCCGGTGTTTTGTAAATGCTCGGGTTAGCCCGGATGTACAGGTTCAGGTTACCGGATGCTGTAAAGTCCAGAGACGAGCTGGAGATGTTCAGACGTATGATATTATATAGCTACTATTCCGCTTTGTGTTGTATATGGGAACAGGTTATTATGACTGTCCCATTGTGTGACATACTCTGATACTGTAAGTATTTTTAAATCTCTCAATAAAGATTTATTTCTGTATTATATTTTGTTCCGCTACGATGTGAGGCTCTGTGTTGTGTTGTTTCTTCTTCTTCTTCTATTCTAATATTTCTATCTTATCTATTCTCACCCCCTAACTTCTTTCTATTAATGATCTGGAATGTTCGATGTCTGAATGGTCAACATGGTAGTTTAATGTTGATTTTCGGAGTGGAAAATCCCAGTTCGTTACAGTGGTATCAGAGCTGTTGGTTAAGTAATTACCGTGGCTCTGTGGCATGACTCAGTAGAGATGGGGTTAGCAATACCCTAGATTGAGTTGAGTGTATATATACGAGTGAACGTATTTGTAGATTTTATAGAAAATGTTTTATATTGTGGAGATTTATTGGTTGAGTTGTTTATGAGTTCTGGTCGATCAGTTTGATCTACTGTATCGATAGGGGTTTCTAAACACTCAAGTTCGATAAACCGACGCAGTATGTTTTAAAAGAGGGTAAATGAAATAATTTTACCCAAATTATATTTTAATATAAAGGAAATATATATATTTGAAGTATTATAGTATATTCGATGTGTTGGTTGATTATAATTGAAATGGTTATATAAATAACCATTTTTAATTCGTATAATATGGAATCAGATGAATTAAATCTGAAATCTAAATCAAAAATTGGAATTAAAATTCCCAAAAGTGGGAAAGGTGTTGTAAATAAACTTGGATTGAATATATGAGATTTTTAAAATCCTGGGAGATTTTAAATTTGTTACAAGCATTGAAAGGGATATTTTGAAATGGATTTCAAAATGAAAGTGTTTAGAACTGGTTTTGAAAGTGACATAGTATTGAACTCACTTCGATAGCTGGAAAATAGATTCCGATGATGATCCGGACATCATCGGTGTTCGTTTTCGAGTGGTAAGTGACGGATTACTACCAAAGATTTTGTTTTGAATTGCTTTGAGAAAAACAAGTTGTTTTGAATCCTGAAAGGAATATTTGACTTTGGAAAGAGCGGAACTGTTTAAAACTCCCAGGGGAAATTGTTTGAACAAAAACAAAATTTAATACGAATTGTGAAATCGAATATGAATTGAATTGAAACCAATTAACTGGAAATTGAATCGGGATATAATATATCGAGTAGAATCAGATTTTGAATGGTGAGAAAGGGATCTGAAATGGTGTTGGACTGATAAGTTAAGAGATGAAATTGATAATGGATGAGGATTGAGTTAAGAATGGGATTTGGCTTGGACGCGTGAAGGATTTGGTTTTGAGAATAAAATTGGAATTTTGTTTGGGAATGCATTTGTATATGCTGACAGGGTGGCAGACGGGAAAGATAAAGTGATATGCCCGACAAAAAGGTACACGTTTATTTTTATATGGGTTTGGAGGTTTATGAGCCTATTTGACAAGCCGCTTGGCTATTTTATTTTCTTTTGGATTGGAGAAGGCCTAGAAAGGCGAGTTGGAGTTGTACCGATTGAGCTGTACAAAGGGGGTGCTGGCGAAATTTTTCGGAAATTTAAGGTGTTAGAAAATTTTCAATATTTTTGAAAATATTTATTTACGATATTGAATCGATTTTCGATTTATAATAAAATTAGATTTGAAATTAATGAGTTTATAACGTTCTTTCTTACCTTAGCAATTTCGAGGACGAAATTATTTTAAGGGGAGAAGAACGTAACGACCCGTGTTTTTGGCACTCGAATATGTAATTTAATTTATTTAATTTAAATATTATATTTGGAATATCGATGGAATTAATATCTAATTCGCTATTTAAACAAAGTTGGACGTTATATATTTATATAATTATAAATAGAGCTTGAAATATAGCGCTGCAGTTTGAAAATACGAGTTTTGAACTTCAACTGGACATACAGAGTCCGATATAAGTCGGATTTCTGTGAAACAAGAAACGTTGGGAGCGTGTTGACAATAAGCTTTCATATGAAAGAGAAAAATCCAGATTCCGTGTTATTGGTTGCAAGTTATGGCTAAATCAAATTTTGGAAAAAACGTTGTGGAAATCGTTATCGGCCGTTAAAATAGCCGTTTTGCAAACGGACTCTGTTTTCGATGAAATTAGTTTCATTGGGACCGTATCGCTAAATTGTTGTCAGAAAGTCAAACGGCGTGGCAAACAGATGTCGTATGTGACCACAGCAACCGTAAACGCCCGTTAAAATTCTATAGCGTGTATTTAAATAAATAAAGGGATATTAGAGTGTAACTTGAGAACACGATCGAATTAGACCACGAAACCAGTCTCGTTGAGTTCGTATCGTCGATTAGAGTCAGGATAGGTATATAGTTTGTTATTTTTAGAGATCGAGAAATTGGGCGTTAAAAAAGGTAGGGCGGTTCGGGGTAAAAACAGCCTATCGGGCAAACAGTCTCAGAATGCAACGAAACTAGTACCGTTGGGTTCGTATCAACAAATTATTGTAAGATATATAAGTTTCAAGTTGATTCGATTTATCTGGTGATTGTAGAAAAATTAAATGTGTGTTCATTTCTGGTTTTATAAAGGATTTTTTTTCATACGATGTCGGAATTCGACGAAACTTGTTCCATTGGGTCCGGAATATCGTTTTACACCAAGATTAGCTTTTTTATCAGTAGACGGAAGTCCTTTGTGGGGGTTTCTGCGTGTTACTTCACCGTAAAGTTTCATAAACTAATATTTTATTAAATCCACCACTATATATATACCCCTTCAGACCTTTCTAACCCTAATTTCTGTGAGCGCCGCCACCTTCTCGTTCAATGGCCAGGAATTCGTGACATCTTCACTCAAATTTCACTCCAATCCTTTCACTTTTATATAATAACTTTTACTGCAAAACTGTTATACACTGCGAGTTCTACATCTTGACCAGTGGTGATCCTTTAATTCACGGTGTCGGGCTTGTATTCGCGTTCAACTTACTGACGTTCGAAGTCAAACTGGATGCGAATAGGGGTGTCGGGGAAGACGACTTTCAGGGTGGAGGTCGACGAGGCTGAGGGGCGGCGCCTGGTGGTTTCAGATGGAATGACGGGGGTCGGAGGTCCGGTACGGTGGTGGGTTTGTTTCAGCGGAAGAAGGGGTTCAGGAGATTCGTTTTGAGGAAATAAAGTAGGAAGAAGGATTGAAAGGGTGACTGAGTATAAGAGAACACCGGTAAAGTGTTGATCCGTTGATCATGGTTTGGGTTTGAACGAGTAGTAACCTGAAAGGATGAAGCAAAGGGTAAAAGGAGGATTGGACATAATTGGGTCAAAACGTGGCAAAGTACCAAGGCATGAACTGTAAAAGGAAGGTATGCTGAACGTAAGAACAATAAAATGGTTGGCCAATCCTTTTGAACGTAATTAGCTATTTTATTATAACATAATTAAGTGTTAAACTTTTACTTGGGAATGATTAAGTAATTCGCCTATCTATATTTCAGAATGGGAACTACGTTGGACATGAAGGAGAATAAGGGAACGAGCGGTGCATGATAATGTGAGAGACAAAGAAGTGTTGGGAAAGAAATAGCACTGTACGTATGAGGAAGAACAAAGTTGCATTATACTTTCTGGACAAAGGAAAAGTAACGGGGAGGAAATTAAAAGGATCAGCCATTCAACTTTTAAATGTAATTAGTCTATTTAAAATCATGGTTAAGAATTTAATTTAATTAAGTAATTAGAAATTAGCTAATTAACTAGTTAATTATTGTTAATAGGTAGCTAGAGAAGTTAAAACTTAATTAAGAAATTCGGTGGTCATTTCTAAACAAATTGGACCAGTATGTGTATGTCAAAAAGGATCGACTGCTAAAAGGGAAATATAAACATAATAAATTTGGTAAATTAAATTAATTAGGCATTTAATTATAATTTGATTATATTAACTTTGAATATTAATAACTCCATCGTATATGATCGGAATGGAACACAACAAGCAACGCCGGGACTGTATGAATGAGATCTACATTCTGGGACAGAAGTGGACGTAGTAGAATGCAGCTGGAGATCCCAATTAAATTAAACGCGAGTTTAATTTAATCAAATTAGTTGTTATTGTAACAACGCAAATCAAGGTGAGTTAAAATCACTCAGTTTTCCCTATTTATATTTTATATAAATTGGGGTTTTTATTTTGTGTGCTCTGCTTGCTGATGGTTGCCTGGTTGCTAGTTACACCTTTGTTTGTTGATTTAACCGATGAAATTAAACTGTGTTTAATTTCAATGAAATTCCAAATCGTTATTTTAGCGATTGGATCCAACGGAGGTAATCCACCCTATTGGTCACGTTTATCAATAAACGTGTTTACTGGTTTGAATTGTTTGATCGGTTTGATCTGTTTGGACTGTTTGGTGATAACCGTTTGAATACAGGGAAGAACAGGTTGGAGGGACCCAACCGGATCCCTCAAATACATTATTATTTTCATATTATCATATATGAACTGTCATGATTCGTGATTGATTGGTTTGTGATCATTTACTGAAAGTCAACCTGTGTGTTGTTTAAACCAATGGGCGGTATTGGTTTAGTATTTGGCAGCGTATGGCCTATAAAATCAATCGGTTTATAGATATGGATTCACCGTTAGGTGAGTCGACAAAAATGAAGTTATAAATTTTATTTTATAACTGGACTTAGATCTTGAAATATATTATTTTGAATAAAGTATAAAAGGGAATTAAATATATATTTTATTTATTTAAGACCTTGATTTATGGTTGGTTTATTTTATAAAGTATATGCTGATGTTAATCAGATTTTCAAGTATGAAGATAAGAAATGAATCGAATGGTTAACTTTGATAATTGTTGTGTAAAGAAAACCATTAATGGAATTTATTCAAATTAATTATATTTTTAATTAATTTAAAGCGAGGGTTAATTAGAAACGGTTAACGAGATAATCGAGTTTTGAGTTGATAAAATCGACTGTTTTAACTAGAATCGACTATCAAATCAGTTTGTTTTGATTTTTCAAAATGGAATAGTTAAAGAATATTGTTTTAACTTTAAACAAGATCTTTGTAAAAGATTTTCTATTTATTTTAGTAAATAAAGAAATTAACTACTGAAGTAATTAATGAGTGAAGAAAATTATTGTTTTAATAAGAATTTAGAAGATTACTTTTGAAAAGTAATCAAAGAGAAATGTAATCCAATTGGATGGTGAAAGGAATTTATGGGCGGGTTGTATATTTAAAGCTCAAATTTTTATAACGATGTTATAAAGAGGATTTCAAGCGAAGATGATAACTTAAATTTAAGTATTGCTTAATTATTTGAATTAAGGTAAAGGGTTTATATAAACCAGGGTCGTGTAAATGAGGTTTAACGTGTTAAGGCGTTAATTTTATACTAACGTTACTTGAAAACAAGATCAAGTAAAAAGGAGAATTTGAAATGAGATTTCAAAATGGGAAAATGGTCGAATAGTTTTGAAAGGAGATTAGTAAAAGTGGATTTGGGTAAAGAAGTGGGTTGTATAACCAAAGCCGAATTTAAATAAATCTGTTTTAACAGAGTTAGAAGTTTTAATTAAACAGAAGTGAATTAGTTTGTTTTAATTAAAAGGCCAAGTGATGTTGAATACTGAACCAATGAACTCATTGGAGTGTCATGATTGAAACACTGTATATTTTGATAGTTAAAACACCGACTATCAAATCATGTCCAATCCGATTGTTGGTATGGAAAGACCGGAATCGAATTTATATTCGAAAACCATTCCATCCAACAGGATACGTGAAGAGATCAGAAGATGATTGAGATGGAGCACTGAAGACCGTGGATTTTCATGAACGGAAGAACCACTAATATTCTCTGCCTGGCAAGCAGAGATAAGTTGTGATTCTGTCGTGGTTGGATTCTACGGGTTGCAAGGACTTCTCGCTACTGATCCATGGGGTGATTCCTATATGGATGCGGTAGGAGAGTACCTTCGGTTCATCCTGTTCCTGGATGACCTGTATGGACGGATGTCTGACAGAGTATTTCCAAAGTGTCACGTACGTTGATTTCTTCAAACGTGCTATGGTTGTTGGCGGGGAAATTGCCGTTCTCTTAGCTTCCAGCTAGAGTACTTTTGTGGATATCAATTAGTGATATCTGACGGATCTGACGATGTGGCATTCAAAGTGAATGGTGATCAAATGTTTCAAGAATAAACTCTGACCTCAAGCCTCATCAACCGGGAAATGACAAAAATCGGGCAGGCAGCATGGCTATGTGGGTCACTCCCATTAGGGTGTATAATCACCTATCTAGAGAAAATCCTTTTGTTCTTAAATCTATGTTTCGATGCTGTCCCTTGTCGGGAGACGGTTGCTGATCCCAACCGTCGGTGATATACATTCGATACACTCAAGCGAAATGAGTGGTCGGTCATGTGAGGGCCGGGTTGCAAGATGTTCTTGTTGAACCCAGTGTATTCGCCTCTAGAGATACACTATCGGCAGGTGGTCCCATACCTTGTCATAGTCGGAATCCAATCTCCATTAAGCGCCCGCGGTTTTGTTTGTATACTATATATGTGGAGCGTGAGATGCAAGCGTTCCACTAGATTGATATTTACTTGTATTTAGACATTATTATAATATCAGACAAGATATTGGTTTCAAAACTGTTTTGGGTTATCATAAGGTAAAAACCGTCCGTGTTTATGTGTGGATTTGGTCTTACGATTATCCTTTTCTTTTGAAAAGATTTTGAACTTTAAAATCATGATTGGATGATTTACCCTTAATACTGTGCGAGTTTATCTCACTCTGGTTCACCAGACTGACCCGGTGTTTTGTAAATGCTCTGGTTAGCCCGGATGTACAGGTTCAGGTTACCGGATGCTGTAAAGTCCAGAGACGAGCTGGAGATGTTCAGACGTATGATATTATATAGCTACTATTCCGCTTTGTGTTGTATATGGGAACAGGTTATTATGACTGTCCCATTGTGTGACATACTCTGATACTGTAAGTATTTTTAAATCTCTCAATAAAGATTTATTTCTGTATTATATTTTGTTCCGCTGCGATGTGAGGCTCTGTGTTGTGTTGTTTCTTCTTCTTCTTCTATTCTAATATTTCTATCTTATCTATTCTCACCCCCTAACTTCTTTCTATTAATGATCTGGAATGTTCGATGTCTGAATGGTCAACATGGTAGTTTAATGTTGATTTTCGGAGTCGAAAATCCCAATTCGTTACAAAGACATGGTACTTTTATGTCACTTTGGTTTATTTAAAATAATTTAGAATGCTTAATGGTTTTGTAATTTAACTATAAATTGCATTTTCATCCATTTTGAATTCATTCTTTTATATCTTGTGAAATTTTAGTCTTTGTGATGTTTATTGTTTTTATACCTACAATGCTCCATATTCCTTAATGAGATTATAACTAGGATAACGTCAAGGGGTGTGGGGTGTTACATTTGGTATCAGAGCTTAAGGTTTTCAAGAGCACAAAAAAAAATCTATTTTTCAAAAGCCAAAGATTATTTTTGAAATTAAAATATATCACCTCTAGTCAAAGTTGCATCATTCCTTTGATTCCTACGAATTCTAAATTTCTACTTTATCTTTTGTTCAGCATGCCAAGAGCCCCAAGTTTACCTGAGGGCGTTCCTATCCCTGGTTGGTTTCGTAGATACTTAGAAGCTATGACGTCTGCTGAGGGAAAAGGGCATGCACAGGTTCTAGCATCCGCTGCAGTGGTTCCTCCTAATCCACTTGCAGCTGTGAATTTCTCTAAGCTTTGTAAAGGCTTCTCTAATTTGGATGGCAAGACTTTTTCAGGTATCGAGACATTAGTGGAGGCGTGCACCAGGATTAGAGAGACGGAGAGGGTTTTTGAGTTGTTGGAACTTGAGGATGGCTTGAGGGTTCGACTTGCAGCTTGGCAACTTAAGGAGGAGGCGTCGTTTTAGTGGGAAACTGTAAAAGGCAGAAGGAAGGAATGTGGGTTGGAACAAATTCAGAAATAAGTTTGAAAGGAATTTTCTTTCATCCACTGAGGAGGGAATGCAGTTGGAATGGTTTTTAAATCTGAAGCAAGGAGATATGTTAGTGAAGAAATACACCAATCAATTTAATGAATTATCGAGGTTTGGCATGGACTTGGTAAATGCTGCTCGCAAGAAGGCTAATTGATTCGCAAGAGGTTTGAATCAACCTCTCCAAGGCTTGGCTATGATTCACATTTCTATGGTAGCAACGTATGAGGCTTTGATTGAGATGTCTTTGATGCAAGAGGATAAGAAAGAAGAAGTCAAGGAAGAAAAGAAAGCGGATCCTAAGTTCTCAGGTCCTTTACATAGAAAATTGTCCATTTACTATCAATTCCATTTTGCATCACTTCAACCTAATTCATTGAACAAGTGCATATATTTATTTATGTTCATGTTCATGCAATAATAGATTTAATGTTGCATCTGCATTAAGATGAAGTTTATACACACACACACACGCGTGCACGCACGCGCGCGCACACACACACACACACACACACACACACACACACACACACACACATATATATATATATATATATATAGGGAAACTCTATGTTGACACAAAATGATAACACAAAATTGTACACAATAAATCTCAACCACTGGATCCTCCCATGAATTCCATTCTTCACGTAAATACAAACAAATCCAACGGTGGAGGCTTTGTGTGTCTCTCTCTCTCTTTATGTTTAATTTTGTGTCCAAATAGCCGACCCTATATATATATGTATATGTATATATATCTTTATATATATATATATGTGTGTGTGTGTGTATATATATAAATATACTATATATAAGGGAAGTCTAAATGGACACAAAATGTTGATACAAAATTAAACATACAAAATGTAAACCATTGGATCTCCCCTTGAATTCTACCCGATACATAAACACAAACAAATCTTGTAATGATACAGAAATAATATGACACTAAATTGCCACTCCCATATATATAGTCAAAGTTATAGAAATAATATCCTGTATTAGCCTAGAGTCTGCAAGCACGCCCAACTTTTCTTTCTTCACTATGAACCACCATACAGGTAGATATTCATATGACACTAAACAAGTCATATATTTATAATTCTAACCAAGTTTGATTATGTGATGTTTATGCGCAATTATTATTGCCAATTAAAAATTCATATGCATTGTAATGAAAAAAAATGCATACGTCCACTCACCCGAGTTGTGCTTAGATATTGCTTCAGACCCAGTACGCTCATGAATATTGAATTGTAACCCATCAAAACCAAACAGTGGACAACTTTGATTTTATTCCATTTTTTTTTCGTAAAAAGTTCATGCAGTACTAAGAATGATGGTGATGAACCTATGCACGTGTGCCCAGGATTGCTTCATCAATACCAATTATGCAGTTTCCTTTCTTTCCCCGGAAATTTCCATGTACGGGTAGTTTTTGGTAATCTAGTCTCAATTGATAAACTTTGATCTTATTTGACTTTCTTTTTGTTTATTTAAGTTTCTATCATCTGGTTTGAACTTTATATTTGCATCGATTCATCAGATAATTTGGTTACTTTCCCGCTTTCCATGTGTAGATGGACGCTGAATTATTGCCAATCAAGCAAATTCCATTGGCTAAGCTTGATTGTTTTATTTTTCTATTGCTTTTCCCTATTGATTTCTGATTAAATGTCTCTTTTCTTCTCTATCATAAGTTACATGATTCCTTTAAATCACTTATGACTTTTTTTCAACACTTATTACATGAAGTTACAATTTTGAACCTTGGTTTTGTATTTTTCTATGGGTGGTTGCACTATTCATTTATTCAATGTGCAAACTTAGTTTGCAAACTCGAATTCTGCACTGGCAATTGGATTCAAAATTTGAGTTGTAGCTGAGTTTGAACTCAGTTTCACGGACGTTGTTGCATACACATGAAAATAAAAGCAGATTGAGTTTGCATATTCAAGAAGTTTACTATGTGTAACAATCCGGAAAATCGGAACCAATTTAATTTTTTTTATTTCGGCAATTTTAATGAATTTTGAATATTTAAAATGATTTATTTTAAATAATAACGACTCAAAATTTATTTAAATCGAAGTTAGAATGAATAAATTTATTTTAATTATATAACGAGCCTGGAATGGCGCGGTAGTTTGAAATGTCGATTTCAAATTTCAAATGAATGTACAGGATTCAAAATAAACCGGATTTAGTAAAATCAGAAATATTTGAATCTGTTTGAAAATATCTTTCCAACAAATGTGAAAAATCTAGATTTCATAACGAGAAAAAAAAGTCATGCCCAGCTGAAAACTCAGAATAGTCGCTATGGTATTTATATAATATATAGCCCTTAAAAATAGTCATTTTGCAAAGACCTCCGTTTTCGATGAAACCACTTTTATTGGATTCAGAATGTCAAATTATTGCTTGATACCAATTTTCATAATTTTTGGAATTAATATGTGAGCGTGCTGAATTTAAACGTGTTTGGTCATTTCAGTTTGAATTTTATCGACTGTAAAATGACCATTTTTCAAACGGTCTCGAAATTCGACGACATTAGTTTTGTTAGGACCGTATCGTCAAAACATAGCTAGATTAATTTTTCTTGAATTTTTGGAGTCAGTATGTGGCCCCGGTAAATTAAAATGTACGTTCAAAATTAATATTGAATGATTTATATTTTAAACTAAAGAAAAACTATTCAAAACATTAGAATTGGCTTGCGAAACATATCTCATTGTGTCCGGAATGGGGGTATTTAGTTGGGGGCGACAGTCGTTGAGTTTGATTTGGGGTTCGGATTGATAAAACACTATTTTGGAAATAAAATAATATTTAAAATATTATATATATAAATCATTCCCCAATGAAACCCTATTCTCCATCTCAGAAAAACCCGCCGCCACTTGCAATGAGAGGCCCATATCGTTCGGTTTTGAAACCCTAAATCTTGCCCAAATCATAGAGAATTAGAACCCGGTTCTTTTATGAAAATTGAAATACATTCTGAGATCTTTCAATCAGTACCGTTTTGATCGAATCTCATTTCGAAAATGGGGCGATTACTCCTCCCAAATGCGCCGACTTCGAAGTGGGATTGTGCGGCGACGGGGGATGCGAGCTCAGCTTGGTAGGCGGCGGTTGAGGGGGACGCAGAGGGGCTTCGAGTGGTGATGTTGTATCGGGGTCTGGGTCAACGTAGGTGGCGCGTCAAGCAACCCTAGAAAGCGACTTTTGGGTTCGGTTGTATCAGAAGGGGTTGCGGGTTACACGAGGGGGAAGAAGCAAATGGAAAGGGTAATTAAAAATTAATTATTTAATTAATTTAATAAAGTAGTTAATGCAAATGTAATCATAACTTCTTTATACGAGGTCGGAATGACGAACGGTTAATTGCGTTGGATTCGCAACAGCGAGCACAACATTTCAAAACTGACCGGGACAAAAACGGAGCATATTGGAATTTCAAGCAAATTCAAATTCAAACTGTTCAAAAATTCAGAATTAAAACTGACGGATTGGAAATGAATGCGAGAATTTCTTCTCACTCTAATTACTTTACAGTCAAATATATACTAGGATGCAGACGGTGCTTAGCAGCACCCGACACTATTTATTGCACAAACCATGGATGATTTGTGTGATTTGATGGTGAAATATTCATGTGTTGAATGAAAATTTAAACAATAAAAATATCATTTTTATTGTATATATGAACTATATAAAATATTCATGTATTGAATAAAATATTTAAACAATAAAAATGAATAAAATATTTGAACAATAAAAATATCATTTTTGTTGTATATATGAACTGTATAAAATATTCATGTGTTGAATAAAATATTTTAACAATAAAAATATCATTTTTATTGAATATATGGACTATATACAATAGTGATGCGTTGAAATAAATATTTATTTACAAATCGGACGATTTGTTTATGTACACTCATTTGACTGATATTAATTGGGATGATATATTTTACACATCGCCCAACTGCACAAATAATAATAAGTATTTGTCGATTGAAACTCCACACGGGTATTGTGATGATATATGACATACACTAGTCCCAATAATTAGTTGTATGTCAATCGATTGGTTGACAGACTGCGATAAGCGTTAATTATTTATTTTCAACGCTTATACAGTTGTAAATTGCACTCTGGATGATGGTTGATTGTGTATCATTATTGTTGTATACATGTGTTGTATGAAATCTATATAAATACATTATATAGTAATTGACTGTGTCTGATTCCAATTCAGAAAGAACCAATATTTTCAAATAACGAGTATTTTAAAATTATGAATATTTTAAAATAATATTTGGTAAGGGATCAAAATATGATTTTTATGTCCGATTTTGGATGGACATGAAAATATTGAAATATATGAAGCCGTGTTACTTAGATTTGCGCCATTTTGACGTGAACAATATTTATATTGATTTTATTCATTTTTATAATGGATATCGAAAAGGAAATGATTTCAAAATCTGATATTTTGAAAATATTATCATTTATATATTATAATGATAAGGAGTATTCAATTTTGATTTAAAATTGAAAATGAAGTTGAAATCGTTTTTAAAACGAATTTAAAATATAAAATAAGTTTTAAATGGAAATCGACGAAATATATATATTATATATATTATATGGCCTGAATAGAATGCGCCGCGCCGCGATCGTTCGCGAATTTCGACCATTGACTTCAAATGGACATTACGGGAGATCCGACCATCGGATTCTCCTAAAACCAGAACCGTTGGGTTCGTATCGAAAAGTGCTTTCCAACGAATATAAGAAATTTAAAATCTAATGGTTGGATTTGGAATTATGTCCAAATCAAATTTGGAAAAGGTCGCTGTAAGTGCAGTTCGATGACCGTTTATGGAAATCGACTGAAAGGGCATTAATAAAATTATTAAAAACAAGTGCCACGGCACGCGTTTCGCGCGTGGTGACTACACGCGCTCCGCGCATGGTGACGGCGCGCGCTCCGTGCGTCGAATATTGTTCCTACAAATATTGTATACATATGTCAATATTGTAGAGTTATGCATAGTTTGCACATATCCAAAATTCAACATAAGATCTAACGCGTAAAAAACGACTGAGAGAATATCTTATTAATTTAACATGAGTCAATCAATGATATATACCTTTATTAAAAATAACAATTTAAATCCGCTTATCTTGGTTTATTTTCCATTCTCTTTTCAATTTGAATCTACAAATCTGTTTTGATAGGAAGTTTGAACATATAAATCTTGAATATACTGCATTTGCCTTCAAATCTCGAATGAATAGTTCATATCTTATATTTTTCTAATTCTAAAGAATTTGGAGTAGAAAGGGAGTGGCAGGGCTTCAGCACCCGATCAAAAAATATGAATTTGGGAGCTATGACCTGTAAGTTTATTTATAGATGTCCAAACTTATTGTATCCATCCGATATAAGATAATAAAATCCGAGCCATTCAACAAAATAAAAATATGCTGTTAGTACATGGCCTGGTATATTTTTTGCCCATTTTATTTTTCTGCATATTTATTTGCTCAATAGTTTCATTTTATTTTTCTATTTTCATTATTGCGCATTAATTTTCTTCTATTTCTTATTCATGCATGTTAATTAATGTGACCGTTATTCAAAATATTTATCTTTATTTCTAGTTTTATTGAAAAAAATTCCATTCTTAACACATATTAAATTTCAATTTCAAATACGATTATTTCTGGAATTAATACGCATGCACATACTCTTGAAATAAATATGTCCACACATATTTACACGTATTTGTTTCACATGCTTTGAATTAGAACGTTACTTGACTAACATAATTAAATTCCCTTTTATTGTACGACTTAATTCCATTTACGTTGCGCATTTATTTTTGAATTCAAACATGCATTACTTCTAAAATTTATGCTCTTTTACACGTAATTACACGTATTTGTTTCACATGTTTTTAATTAGAACGTTATTCCCATTTATGTCTCTTTTAATGTCATTAATGACGCACATTGCAAATTAAAGGAACATTGCTTTTAGTAAAGGGCATTTTCGTCAGTTCAGGTGCACACCAAAAAAGTGTGACACCAAATCTATCCCGATTATTAGTAAAGATATCAATAATTTGTGTAAAATCATAATAAATGATTTGAAAGAATTAGGATGAAAAATTCCATATTTGAAAAGATAAAAAAATATTTTTATCGAAATGAACTAGTTATTAACTAGAATTAAAATCCCATTTATTTTAAAAAAAACAAATTGGATCGAGAATGGGTTTAAATATAACCAGAATTTCCAATATATGAATTGGAATAGATTTGAATGGAAATCATCTTCGGAATATTTCGATGTTGGATTTTCGAAATTATACGGATATTGTTGAGGAATTTGGAAGATATATATATATATATATCATTATTCCCAAAACAATATTTGTTGATTTCAGAATTTGATATTGAATATAAGCCGATATAATTTCTATTCAGAGCCTTGTATTTGATACCAAATTGGATTTTGGGTTTTTCGTGAACACTGTCTCAAATAACACTGTTCTTAAACCCAATTGAGAAAAGAATAATCTTTTAATTAAGATTTAATGAAGTTTTCCAATTAATTAATATTTAATTGGAATTGAATAAAAGAATTGGATTTTTGAGTATATAGTGAACGATGTTTTAAACGACATTTGTTCTTGTAACGACCCGTATTTTTACGGATAATAAATAATTTATTTAATTATTTAAATAAAGGTTTGGTAATTTAAAATGACCAGAATTAAATAATAAGGAATATTTAATTAATGTAGTAATCAAATAATATATTTAAAATTCCAGAATAGTCAGAAATAGTAGAATTCACAATACGATGTGAATTGGATCATATATAAGCTATAATTCAGTTTGGAATTGAATTAGAATAACGAATATATTATTTAAAAGAAGTTTAAACGTATAATTATATTATAATTAAAATCGAGCTCCAAATGGCGCGGCAGTTCGTAATTTGGCGATTCAAACTTCAACTGAACATACAGGGTCTGTTTTAAATCAAATTTCTGTAAAACAAGAAACGTTCGGAGTTGGTGAAGTATATTTTTCTAATGGAAGAGAAAAATCGGGATTTCATTATGTAGATTTTTTTTATGTCCAAATAAAATTTTCGAAAAGTTTTATGGAATTCCTTTATAAATTATAGCGATTTATTTATATTATAAAAGGATTTTTCAATATAAATTGAATATCGATTCAACCCGGAATTTGAATATCGAGTTATAAATCCAATTGGAGATGTATAATATTCTGTTATGAATATATAAGATAATATAAATTTACTTATATTGAATTTAATTATTTTTAAACATATTTAATACTTAAATGGGTTTATTCAGAGCTTTAAAAATAGCCAGTTTTGCTAACGACCTCTGTTTTTGACGAAACTAATTTTGTTGGATCCGTAATATTAAATTATTGTTAGATTTCAAGTTTCGTGATTTTTGGGGTCAGTATGTGGCCGTACGGATTTTTAATGTGAAAAGCAGTCGATATTTTGATAGTTAAAAATACACTGTGTGAGCAAATGGAGTCGGAATTTGACAAAACCAATTTCGTTGGATCCGTAATGTCCAACTAAAGGTGTATGTCCATTTTCGTGATTTTTGGATGTTGTATGTGATCATAGGAATTTTTAAAGTAATAAATGGAGATAATTTCAAATATAAATTAATACATAAATACATAGCTTACCCTTTAAGCTACTCTGCCATATAAATACCCCCTTAACATCAGCCTAAACCTAATCTTCTCTTCACTGGTTAAACGAGAAAAATCACGCCTCTACTAAACTATATCATGGGTCTGAAAAATCAATTAAAAATCACACAAAAAACCTTTCTTCTCAAAATGATTTTCTATGGATTTAATGGAGCTGGATTTCCATCTATACTTGGTTTTAGAGGGGTGCGCACAAAACGCAGGAGCTCAGAAACACAACGGTCGATCTAGGGTTCGAAATTTGTGCGTTATTGGATCTGAAATCCGCGAAGCGGATATTGCTTTTGGGTTCAGCGAAGTAAACTGCACCTACGAGCAAAAATTTAGGGGATTCGATCATGAGAAATGTCAGTACTATTATTGTACTTGTGTGATGTTGCTTTGCCAGAATTAAGCTCGAGTTTGGCATTTCGGTGTGGAATGGTAGAGGAGGAGTAGTGAGGAGTTGCAACGATGTTTGTTTTGATTGTCCTTGCGTTGGGAGGGAGAATGGATTTGATTATTGTGATGGAAAGGGTGGAGGATGCAGCGAACTGTCGGGGGAAGAAAGTGATGATCGAGTTTTACAAAATGGGTGTGGGAAGATGCTGTTTCCAAAGAGATGAAGGTTGTTGAGTTCTGTCTGAAGTTTAGCGAAGGGGCAACGAGTAAATGGGGAAGGAAGCAATCGACCATGAGTAAAAAGAGGAGCAACGACATATATGGACGGGGAAGAAGGCTGTTTTGTCGGGTTGGATATTTAAAGTGGAGTTGGGCCGATTTTGAAAGGTTAAGCCCGCTTAGTTACAAAGGAAATTTAATTTATTTTAATTGAAATTAGTACAAACTTGTATAGGTCAAAACTTGATCATACATTATCAAAATCCAGCGAAACAAGATCGTTGGGATCGTATGGACGACGGCTACGCAATGGAATTGATAGGGAGCGAATTGGACCCGTTACAATTTATACAAAAATAAATTGTCAGTCTGAATCAGAGATAGTTAATCATTATTTAACTATAACTGTCCAATGTGAGTAAAACTCACCAACTCTATCAATTATATTTTTATAACATATATTTATAACTGATAAATGATGATTGATTGCTGTGTATTGACTGTTTGGTTGAAATGCTGAGTAATTGGTTGAAATTATAGATTTGGTTATATATATATATATATATAAAAATTGATTCTGCTTAGCAGAATATTGTTTAACATCTGTGGATGCAGGCAAACTGTAACGAACCGGGATTTTCGACTCCGAAAATCAACATCAAACTACCATGTTGACCATTCAGACATCGAACATTCCAGATCATTAATAGAAAGAAGTTAGAGGGTGAGATAAGAAAGAAAGAAATATTAGAATAGAAGAAGAAGAAGAAACACGACACCACACAGAGTCTCACATCGCAGCAGAACAAAATATAATACAGAAGTAAATCTTTATTGAAAGCTTTTGAAGTACTTACAGTATCAGAGTACATCATACACTGGGACAGTTATAATGATCTGTTCCCATATACAACACACAGCGGAATAGTAGTAATATCATACGTCTGGACTCTTCCAGCTCGTCTCTTCATAGCAGTTGATAACCTGAACCTGTACAACCCGGTCTAACCCGAGCATTTACAAAACACCGGGTCAGTCTGGTGAACCAGAGTGAGAAAAACTCGCACAGTAATAAGGGTGAATCATCCAATTATGATTTTCAAGTTCAAAACCTTTTCAAAAGAAAAGGATAATCGTAAGCCCAAATCCACACATAAACACGGACGGTTTTTACCTTACGATAACCCAAAACATTTTTGAAACCAATATCTTTTCTGATATTATAATAATGTCTAAATACAAGTAAATAGCAATCTAGTGGAACGCTTGCATCTCACGCTCCACATATATAGTATACAATCAAAACCGCAGGCACTTATTGGAGATTGGATTCCAACTTGACAAGGTATGGGTCCACCTTCCGATCGTGTATCTCTAGAGACGAATACACTGGGTCCAACAAGAACTTCTTGCAACCCGGCCCTCACATGACCGACCACTCATTTCGCTTGAGTGTATCGAATGTATATCACCGACGGTTGGGATCAGCAACCGTCTGCCCGAAAAGGGACAGCATCGAAACATAGATTAAGAAACAAATAGGATTTCCTCTAGATAGGTGATCATACACCCTAATGGGAGCGACCCACATAGCCATGCTGCCTGCCTGATTTTTGTCATTTCCCGGTTGATGAGGCTTGAGGCCAGAATTAACTTCTGATCATCTGGTCACCATTCACTTTGAATGCCACATCGTCAGATCCATCAGATATCACTAATTGACGTCCACAAAAATACTCTAGCCGAAAGCTAGAGAACGGCAAATCTCCGCCAACAACTATCGTACGTTTGGAGAAATCAACGTACGTGACACTTTGGAAATACTCTGTCAGACATTCGTCCATATACGTCATCCAGGAACAGGATGAACCGAAGGCACTCTCCTACCGCATCCATATAGGAATCACCCCATGGATCAGTAGCGAGAAGTCCTTGCAACCCCGTAGATTCCAATCACGACAGAATCACAGCTTATCTCCGCTTGCCAGGCAGAGAACATTAGTGGTTCTTCCGTTTGTGAAAATCCACGGTCTTCACAGCACCATCTCGACCATCTTCTGATATCTTCACGTATTTTGTTGGTCGGAATGGTTTTCGAATATAAATTCGATCCCGGTCTTTCCATACCAACAATCGTATTGGACAGATTTGATAGTCGGTGTTTTAACTATCAAAATAAACAGTGTTTCAATCATGACCCTTCAATGAGTTCACTGATTCAGTATTCAGCATCACTTGGCCTTTAACAAAACTGATTTACTTTTTGTTAAATTGAAAATTTCAAATTCTTTTAATATTCAAAAATACGATATTTGAATAACTCTAATTCGATTTAACTCTAATCGATTAACTCTAATTGATTTACTAATACTCGACTTAAAACCATTCGCTTGCCTCTAGATCACAGCGATCACAATGGTTACGCCTGATTCCCTCAGGAAACATCCGACCGCCGTAGGCTATCTGCAGCCCTGCGAATTTCGCTAGCAGTCGTACGCAATGGCAACTTAGCCGAATAATTATGTTTAGCTGATTCTATCTCGAATAACTATATTCAATTTCCCATTTTGAAATCTCATTTGAAATTCTCCTTTTTACTAGATCTCGTTTTCAAATAACGTTACTGTAAAATTAGCGTCTTAACACTTTGAAACTCACTTAAAACCTCTGGTTTATAATAAACCCTTTTTATCGTAATCTCCTTTCACTTAATTCATATAATTAAGTACGTTTATTTCCTTTCACCATTCAATTTGCTTGCATCTCACATTCGGTAACCTTTTAAATGAATTCCCATTTAAAAATATATTCCTAACTTTATCATTAATTTAAAATAACAACTTATTTCAACACATTAACTACTTTAGTAGTTAATCCCTTTTATCCTTATTTAACTTCAAACAATATTCATTTAACTATTTTAGTCAAAACACATTAACTTGATAAACAATTCTAATTCCAAACGGTCGATTTAATTAACTCAAAAACTTGATTATCTCACTAACCGATTTCAACAATCCTTGCTTTAAATTAATTAAAAATATAATTAATTTAAATAAATTCTAATTATTTATTTTCTTTACAAAACAATGATCAAAGTTTAACCCTTTCAATTCATTTCTTATCTCCATACTTGAAAATCTGATTAACATCAGCATATACTTTATAAAATAAACCAACCATAAATCAAGGTCTTAAATAAATAAAATATTTATTTAATTCCCTTTTATACTTTATTCAAATAATATATTTCAAGATCTGAGTCCAGTTATAAAATAAACTTTATAACTTTACTTTTATCGACTCACCTAACGGTGAATCCATATCTATAAACCGACTGATTTTTAAAGGCCATACTCTGCCAAACACTTAACCAATATCACCCATTGGTTTTAAACTAACAGATGTTGAACATTCAATAATCAACCATCAAATCAATCACACAAACAGATCAGTTCATATATGAGAATATGAAAATAAAAATACATTTTGAGGGATCTGGTTGGGTCCCTCCAACCTGTTCTTCCCTGTATTCAAATGGTTAGCACGAATCAGACTGTTCAGTTTTGTTTAACTGATAAATTAAATAACGACCATTTAACATCAACAATAAGCAATTCAAACAATTCAACCATTTAAAACACGTTTATAAATAAACGTGACCAACCAAGGTGAGTCACCTTTATTGGAACCAATCGTTAAAAATAACGATTTGGAATTTCGCTGAAATTAAACACAGTTTAATTTCATCAGTTAAATCAACAGTTAAATAACTAGCAAAACAGTCAACCATTGGCAAGCAGAGCATACAAAATAAAAACACCCAATTTATATAAAATATAAAAAGGGTAACTGAGTGAGTTTAACTCACCTTGAGTTGATTTGTTCTGAAGCGATTCAGTTACAGTTAAATTAAACACTCGTTTAATTTACTGTAAATTCCAGCTTTGACTGGTACTGTCCAACACCGTTCCAAAATGTAGATCTCACTGATGTGATTCCGACGCTACTTTGCTTGTCGAATTCTGATAACACAGTCATGAATTACAATAACATAAGTTCCTACGATTTTATTTAAATTAACTAACATCTTAATTATAGTTTAATAAATTTTTAATTACTTTATAACGAGTCCGACTAACTTCCTGATGGTTCGTTTTCGGTCTTTCACTGCACCATTTATACACAACCCCTGCAATGTTCCCGAACATGACTTAAATTAAAAATTAACATTTAATTATAAAATTATTTAAATTTCTAATTACTGATTAATTTAACTAAATTCTTTACTTGAAAAGGTACGGTGAGCTCAGAACGACTTCAACCTGATTGTTTTCCTCCTCCTTGAACAAACTTCTGTACTTGTTCGTTTGCATCCAATAGCTTCCGCTAACGATTTACGTTGAAACCAAAACCGACTGCTCTTATCAGCTACAGTATCTCACTCCACAATTGGCTTCACGTCTCCAAAACCTGGGTAGTATTACTCAATGTTTAATTAAACTAACACCCTTAATTTAAAACTAAAACCAACGTAATTCTTTATACCAGGCCCATTTTCCACTTTGAATTCGCTCCCAGGTCCTACTCGACGTCCTTTAGCTCGATCCAATCAATGGTCCATCATGTTTCTGCGCTGTGCTCCTTCATTTCCAGGATCCACGCAACCAAAAGAGAACCACACAGATTCGAACTCCTCCCTTATACGTTATGTACTCCATCCCATGCCATAACGTTTCGCTCCTTCCACCTCATCAACCGGTACCCAGACCCGTGCCACTCCCTCCCCTTTTCCCAACATCCAGTACGGTTTTCCCACCCTGAAGCTTGTCTACACATTCTCGCATGTTAGCCCTCACGACGGCATCACGGTTGGCATTTTAAATTAGTCATGAGGGATGAAATGTTTTCGTTTTGTTTTGCTGAGGAAGAAAAGAAAGGAAGAAGCATGAACCAGCTTTATATAGAAGAGGGGACTTGGAGATCTAGGAGGGAAAGCGGCGTGAAATGCTGGCCATTTATTTGTTCATGGCAGCGGAGATTGTTTGTTCATGAGAATAAGGGTTTGGACTGATGGTATATATACACAGGGAGAAACTTGCCGAGCACGGATTTTGTTTGGCACACACGGCATAAATTTGCTTGGCAATCACGGTTAAGAAAACTTGGGGTGCACGGTGTTAGAACGTGGCTCTGAAGGAATCACAAGGTGATAGGTAGATAGGTCTCCTGTAGAAGATGGATAGAGCCAGTGTAGTATATGTGTAGATATATACGGAAGTCAGTGTATTGGCACATCCAGCAAAGTAAGTGAGTGTGGTTTCTGTTGAAAGGAGATGAACCAGAGCAGACAAGTGAAAAGAAAAGTCATTATAGGGTAGGTGAAGGCTCTTTCCCATTGAGGTGATAAATCGATGTTGCCAAGAAGGGTGACAAGAAATGACAGCGTTCATACCTATTATACAGCTTAGGTTAGGCCATGTTGTTTTACTTCACAGAGGCATGCGCAGGTGTTCTTATCTTTGGGTGTACGTTGAGTTTTTCACTTTTGCTTGTGAACTTAGTTATATTATTATTATTAAAACGAAACTTACCAGTGAAGTAACATGATAAAATTCACGTACAATCTCCGTTTACTGATAAAAAGGCTAATCTTAGTGTAAAAAGGTATTTCGGACTCAATGAGACAAGTTTCGTC
Organism: Allium sativum; assembly: GCA_030737875.1. NCBI lineage: Eukaryota > Viridiplantae > Streptophyta > Magnoliopsida > Asparagales > Amaryllidaceae > Allium > Allium sativum. The sequence continues at coordinate 79,810,888 of CM060927.1, read as the reverse complement.
GAAATCCGAGGTCGTATGAAAAAATTTCCTTTATGAAACCAGAAATGAACACACGTTTAATTTTTCCACGGTCATCAGATAAATCAAATCAACTTGAAACTACGAACATCGACAATAACTTTTCGATACGAACCCAACGGCACTAATTTCGTCGCATTCTGAAACTGTTGCCCCGGTAGACTATTTTTACCGCGAACCGCAATACCTTTTTTTAACACCAAATTTTCCCGTCTCTAAAAATAACAACTATATACTTATTCTGACTCTAATCGACGATACGAATTCAACGGAACTGGTTTCGTGACCTAATTCGATCGTCTGCTCAAGTTACACTCAAATATCCTTTTATTTATTTAAATACGCGTTATATAAAATGAACGGGCGTTTATGGCTACCGCGACCACATACGATATCGGTTTTCCACGCAGTTTACCACCGTACAATAATTTAGCGATACGGTTCTAATGAAACTGATTTCGTCGAAATCTGAGTCCGTTTGCAAAACGGCCATTTTTAAGGCCTATAATAAAATAACGATTTTCCATAGCGACTATTTCAAAATTTGATTTGGCCATAAATATCAAACTATAACACGAAATATAGATTTTTCTCTTTCATATGAAAGCTATCGCCAATACGGCTCCAACGTGTCTTGTTTCACAGAAATCCGACTTATATCGAATCCTGTATTCTCAGTTGAAGTTCAAAACTTCATTTCACGAACTGCACGCCATTTTCAAGCTCGAATTTATATTATATATAAATTATAACATTCAACTTCGTTTCAATAACGAATTAAATATTAAATTCCATTAATATTCCCAATATAATATTTAAAACTAATTTAAATATTCATATTCAAATGGTCGAAAAACACGGGTCGTTACATTCTTCCCCCCTTAAAATAATTTCGTCCTCGAAATTGCTAAGGTAAGAAAGAACGTTATAAACTCATTAATTTCCAAATCTAATTTTATATTAAATTAGAAACCAATTCAATACTGTGAATAAATATTTTCAAAAATATCGAAAATTTTCTAACATTTTAAATTTTCGAAAAATTTCGCCAGCACCTCCTCTGTACGGTTCAATTGGTACAACTCCAACTCGCCTCTCTGGGCCTTCTCCAATCCATAAGAAAATAAAACAGCCAAGTGGCTTGCCAAATCGGCTCACAAATCACCAAACCCATATAAAAATAAACGTGTACCTTTTTGTCGGGCATATCATTATATCTTTCCCCTCTGCCACTCTGTCAGCATATACAAATGCATTCCCAAACAAAATTCCAATTTTATCCTCAAACCAAATCCTTCAGGCGTCCAAGCCAAATCCCATTCTTAACTCCTTTTCCATCCATTATCAATTTCACCTCTTAACTCACCAGTCCAATACCATTTCAGATTCCTGTCTCCCAAATTCAAAATCTAATTCAACTTGATATATTATATCTCGATTCAATTTTCATTTAATTGGTTTCAATTCAATTCATGTTTGCTTTCCCAAATTTCTATTTAATCTTGCCTTTGTTCAACAATATCCCTGGGAGTTTTTAAATAATTCAAACCTTTCAAAAATCAAATATTCCTTTTCAGGATTCAAAACAACTTGTTTTTCTCAAAGCAATTCAAAACAAGATTTTTGGTAGTAATCCGTCACTTAGAACTCGGAAATGAACACTAATGATGTGGCCAGCATCCTCAGAGTTATTCCCCAGCTATCAAGTGAGTTCAATACTATATCATTTCAAAATTCCAATTTTAAATACTTTCCTTTTGAAATCTATTTCAAAATACTAAACACAATGCTCGTGAAACAAATTTAAAATCTCCCAGGATCTTAAAATTCTCATATATTCAATTCAAGTTCATTTGCAATCATTTATCCCACTTTAAGGAATTTTAATTCCAATTCTGATTTAGATTTCAGATTTAATTCATCTGATTCCATATTATACGAATTCTAATTGGTTATTTATATAACCATTTCAATTTTAAATCAACCAACACAACCAATATATACATTATAATAATTTTAATATATATACCTTGTTTATATCAAAATATATTTCGGGTAAAAATTTCCATTTACCCTCTTTCAAAACATACTGTGTCGAATTATTATGTTCAAGAGTTTAGAAACACTTATCGACACAATTTGCATTACTGTATCGACCAGAATTCATAAACTACTCGACAAACCAATCAACACAATATAAACAGTTTTTATATCAATTTACAAATACGCGCTCATATATATACACTCAAACTCAATCTAGGGTATTACTAACCCCATCTCTACTGAGTCACGCCACAGAGCCAAGGTACTTACTTAACCTTCAGCTCTGATACCACTGTAACGAACCGGGATTTTCGACTCCGAAAATCAACATCAAACTACCATGTTGACCATTCAGACATCGAACATTCCAGATCATTAATAGAAAGAAGTTAGAGGGTGAGATAAGAAAGAAAGAAATATTAGAATAGAAGAAGAAGAAGAAACACGACACCACACAGAGTCTCACATCGCAGCAGAACAAAATATAATACAGAAGTAAATCTTTATTGAAAGCTTTTGAAGTACTTACAGTATCAGAGTACATCATACACTGGGACAGTTATAATGATCTGTTCCCATATACAACACACAGCGGAATAGTAGTAATATCATACGTCTGGACTCTTCCAGCTCGTCTCTTCATAGCAGTTGATAACCTGAACCTGTACAACCCGGTCTAACCCGAGCATTTACAAAACACCGGGTCAGTCTGGTGAACCAGAGTGAGATAAACTCGCACAGTAATAAGGGTGAATCATCCAATTATGATTTTCAAGTTCAAAACCTTTTCAAAAGAAAAGGATAATCGTAAGCCCAAATCCACACATAAACACGGACGGTTTTTACCTTACGATAACCCAAAACATTTTTGAAACCAATATCTTTTCTGATATTATAATAATGTCTAAATACAAGTAAATAGCAATCTAGTGGAACGCTTGCATCTCACGCTCCACATATATAGTATACAATCAAAACCGCAGGCACTTATTGGAGATTGGATTCCAACTTGACAAGGTATGGGTCCACCTTCCGATCGTGTATCTCTAGAGACGAATACACTGGGTCCAACAAGAACTTCTTGCAACCCGGCCCTCACATGACCGACCACTCATTTCGTTTGAGTGTATCGAATGTATATCACCGACGGTTGGGATCAGCAACCGTCTGCCCGAAAAGGGACAGCATCGAAACATAGATTAAGAAACAAATAAGATTTCCTCTAGATAGGTGATCATACACCCTAATGGGAGCGACCCACATAGCCATGCTGCCTGCCCGATTTTTGTCATTTCCTGGTTGATGAGGCTTGAGGCCAGAATTAACTTCTGATCATCTGGTCACCATTCACTTTGAATGCCACATCGTCAGATCCATCAGATATCACTAATTGACGTCCACAAAAATACTCTAGCCGAAAGCTAGAGAACGGCAAATCTCCGCCAACAACTATCGTACGTTTGGAGAAATCAACGTACGTGACACTTTGGAAATACTCTGTCAGACATTCGTCCATATACGTCATCCAGGAACAGGATGAACCGAAGGCACTCTCCTACCGCATCCATATAGGAATCACCCCATGGATCAGTAGCGAGAAGTCCTTGCAACCCCGTAGATTCCAATCACGACAGAATCACAGCTTATCTCCGCTTGCCAGGCAGAGAACATTAGTGGTTCTTCCGTTTGTGAAAATCCACGGTCTTCACAGCACCATCTCGACCATCTTCTGATATCTTCACGTATTTTGTTGGTCGGAATGGTTTTCGAATATAAATTCGATCCCGGTCTTTCCATACCAACAATCGTATTGGACAGATTTGATAGTCGGTGTTTTAACTATCAAAATAAACAGTGTTTCAATCATGACCCTTCAATGAGTTCACTGATTCAGTATTCAGCATCACTTGGCCTTTAACAAAACTGATTTACTTTTTGTTAAATTGAAAATTTCAAATTCTTTTAATATTCAAAAATACGATATTTGAATAACTCTAATTCGATTTAACTCTAATCGATTAACTCTAATTGATTTACTAATACTCGACTTAAAACCATTCGCTTGCCTCTAGATCACAGCGATCACAATGGTTACGCCTGATTCCCTCAGGAAACATCCGACCGCCGTAGGCTATCTGCAGCCCTGCGAATTTCGCTAGCAGTCGTACGCAATGGCAACTTAGCCGAATAATTATGTTTAGCTGATTCTATCTCGAATAACTATATTCAATTTCCCATTTTGAAATCTCATTTGAAATTCTCCTTTTTACTAGATCTCGTTTTCAAATAACGTTACTGTAAAATTAGCGTCTTAACACTTTGAAACTCACTTAAAACCTCTGGTTTATAATAAACCCTTTTTATCGTAATCTCCTTTCACTTAATTCATATAATTAAGTACGTTTATTTCCTTTCACCATTCAATTTGCTTGCATCTCACATTCGGTAACCTTTTAAATGAATTCCCATTTAAAAATATATTCCTAACTTTATCATTAATTTAAAATAACAACTTATTTCAACACATTAACTACTTTAGTAGTTAATCCCTTTTATCCTTATTTAACTTCAAACAATATTCATTTAACTATTTTAGTCAAAACACATTAACTTGATAAACAATTCTAATTCCAAACGGTCGATTTAATTAACTCAAAAACTTGATTATCTCACTAACCGATTTCAACAATCCTTGCTTTAAATTAATTAAAAATATAATTAATTTAAATAAATTCTAATTATTTATTTTCTTTACAAAACAATGATCAAAGTTTAACCCTTTCAATTCATTTCTTATCTCCATACTTGAAAATCTGATTAACATCAGCATATACTTTATAAAATAAACCAACCATAAATCAAGGTCTTAAATAAATAAAATATTTATTTAATTCCCTTTTATACTTTATTCAAATAATATATTTCAAGATCTGAGTCCAGTTATAAAATAAACTTTATAACTTTACTTTTATCGACTCACCTAACGGTGAATCCATATCTATAAACCGACTGATTTTTAAAGGCCATACTCTGCCAAACACTTAACCAATATCACCCATTGGTTTTAAACTAACAGATGTTGAACATTCAATAATCAACCATCAAATCAATCACACAAACAGATCAGTTCATATATGAGAATATGAAAATAAAAATACATTTTGAGGGATCCGGTTGGGTCCCTCCAACCTGTTCTTCCCTGTATTCAAATGGTTAGCACGAATCAGACTGTTCAGTTTTGTTTAACTGATAAATTAAATAACGACCATTTAACATCAACAATAAGCAATTCAAACAATTCAACCATTTAAAACACGTTTATAAATAAACGTGACCAACCAAGGTGAGTCACCTTTATTGGAACCAATCGTTAAAAATAACGATTTGGAATTTCGCTGAAATTAAACACAGTTTAATTTCATCAGTTAAATCAACAGTTAAATAACTAGCAAAACAGTCAACCATTGGCAAGCAGAGCATACAAAATAAAAACACCCAATTTATATAAAATATAAAAAGGGTAACTGAGTGAGTTTAACTCACCTTGAGTTGATTTGTTCTGAAGCGATTCAGTTACAGTTAAATTAAACACTCGTTTAATTTACTGTAAATTCCAGCTTTGACTGGTACTGTCCAACACCGTTCCAAAATGTAGATCTCACTGATGTGATTCCGACGCTACTTTGCTTGTCGAATTCTGATAACACAGTCATGAATTACAATAACATAAGTTCCTACGATTTTATTTAAATTAACTAACATCTTAATTATAGTTTAATAAATTTTTAATTACTTTATAACGAGTCCGACTAACTTCCTGATGGTTCGTTTTCGGTCTTTCACTGCACCATTTATACACAACCCCTGCAATGTTCCCGAACATGACTTAAATTAAAAATTAACATTTAATTATAAAATTATTTAAATTTCTAATTACTGATTAATTTAACTAAATTCTTTACTTGAAAAGGTACGGTGAGCTCAGAACGACTTCAACCTGATTGTTTTCCTCCTCCTTGAACAAACTTCTGTACTTGTTCGTTTGCATCCAATAGCTTCCGCTAACGATTTACGTTGAAACCAAAACCGACTGCTCTTATCAGCTACAGTATCTCACTCCACAATTGGCTTCACGTCTCCAAAACCTGGGTAGTATTACTCAATGTTTAATTAAACTAACACCCTTAATTTAAAACTAAAACCAACGTAATTCTTTATACCAGGCCCATTTTCCACTTTGAATTCGCTCCCAGGTCCTACTCGACGTCCTTTAGCTCGATCCAATCAATGGTCCATCATGTTTCTGCGCTGTGCTCCTTCATTTCCAGGATCCACGCAACCAAAAGAGAACCACACAGATTCGAACTCCTCCCTTATACGTTATGTACTCCATCCCATGCCATAACGTTTCGCTCCTTCCACCTCATCAACAGGTACCCAGACCCGTGCCACTCCCTCCCCTTTTCCCAACATCCAGTACGGTTTTCCCACCCTGAAGCTTGTCTACACATTCTCGCATGTTAGCCCTCACGACGGCATCACGGTTGGCATTTTAAATTAGTCATGAGGGATGAAATGTTTTCGTTTTGTTTTGCTGAGGAAGAAAAGAAAGGAAGAAGCATGAACCAGCTTTATATAGAAGAGGGGACTTGGAGATCTAGGAGGGAAAGCGGCGTGAAATGCTGGCCATTTATTTGTTCATGGCAGCGGAGATTGTTTGTTCACGAGAATAAGGGTTTGGACTGATGGTATATATACACAGGGAGAAACTTGCCGAGCACGGATTTTGTTTGGCACACACGGCATAAATTTGCTTGGCAATCACGGTTAAGAAAACTTGGGGTGCACGGTGTTAGAACGTGGCTCTGAAGGAATCACAAGGTGATAGGTAGATAGGTCTCCTGTAGAAGATGGATAGAGCCAGTGTAGTATATGTGTAGATATATACGGCAGTCAGTGTATTGGCACATCCAGCAAAGTAAGTGAGTGTGGTTTCTGTTGAAAGGAGATGAACCAGAGCAGACAAGTGAAAAGAAAAGTCATTATAGGGTAGGTGAAGGCTCTTTCCCATTGAGGTGATAAATCGATGTTGCCAAGAAGGGTGACAAGAAATGACAGCGTTCATACCTATTATACAGCTTAGGTTAGGCCATGTTGTTTTACTTCACAGAGGCATGCGCAGGTGTTCTTATCTTTGGGTGTACGTTGAGTTTTTCACTTTTGCTTGTGAACTTAGTTATATTATTATTATTAAAACGAAACTTACCAGTGAAGTAACATGATAAAATTCACGTACAATCTCCGTTTACTGATAAAAAGGCTAATCTTAGTGTAAAAAGGTATTTCGGACTCAATGAGACAAGTTTCGTCGAAATCCGAGGTCGTATGAAAAAATTTCCTTTATGAAACCAGAAATGAACACACGTTTAATTTTTCCACGGTCATCAGATAAATCAAATCAACTTGAAACTACGAACATCGACAATAACTTTTCGATACGAACCCAACGGCACTAATTTCGTCGCATTCTGAAACTGTTGCCCCGGTAGACTATTTTTACCGCGAACCGCAATACCTTTTTTTAACACCAAATTTTCCCGTCTCTAAAAATAACAACTATATACTTATTCTGACTCTAATCGACGATTCGAATTCAACGGAACTGGTTTCGTGACCTAATTCGATCGTCTGCTCAAGTTACACTCAAATATCCTTTTATTTATTTAAATACGCGTTATATAAAATGAACGGGCGTTTATGGCTACCGCGACCACATACGATATCGGTTTTCCACGCAGTTTACCACCGTACAATAATTTAGCGATACGGTTCTAATGAAACTGATTTCGTCGAAATCTGAGTCCGTTTGCAAAACGGCCATTTTTAAGGCCTATAATAAAATAACGATTTTCCATAGCGACTATTTCAAAATTTGATTTGGCCATAAATATCAAACTATAACACGAAATATAGATTTTTCTCTTTCATATGAAAGCTATCGCCAATACGGCTCCAACGTGTCTTGTTTCACAGAAATCCGACTTATATCGAATCCTGTATTCTCAGTTGAAGTTCAAAACTTCATTTCACGAACTGCACGCCATTTTCAAGCTCGAATTTATCTTATATATAAATTATAACGTTCAACTTCGTTTCAATAACGAATTAAATATTAAATTCCATTAATATTCCCAATATAATATTTAAAACTAATTTAAATATTCATATTCAAATGGTCGAAAAACACGGGTCGTTACACAAACAGGTCGGAGGAATCCAACTGGATTCCTCAACATTTATTTTACTATTTTTCATATATTGTAATATATGATGTGATATATAATCTGTGTTGATTACGTGTGTTGAATGATATCGATCATTGTTATTTGGGTATTTTAAATACCATAAGAAATATTGGAATGTAGAAAAGGGGATTTTCAAAGTGTATTTTGAAAATAAATTATTTATATAAAATCAATGGATCTTATATATAAAAGGAAAAGGATTTTATAAAAAAATAGTTATAAAATCAAAGAACAGATATAAAGGAAAATATTTGTGAAACAAATATAAAAGGAAAATATTTGTGTAACAAATATAAAAGGAAAATATTTGTGAAACAAATAGGAAAGGAAATATTTGTGAAACAAATAGAATAGAAAAGGAGATAGTTAGAAAATAAATAGAGTTATACAAGGAAATATTTATTTAGAAAAATAAATAGAGTTATTAAAAGGAAATATTTATTTATGAAATAAGTAGAGTTATAAAAGGAAATTTTAAATGAGATTTAAGTGTTAGAAATAAAAAGGAGATTTCGTATGAATAATTCTATAAATAGAAGTATAAATAGAATTTAGAAATGGGATACTGTTTTGAAATACGAAGTCAAACTGAATTAGAGTTAATCGAGTTAGAGTTAATTGAACGGAGTTAATCGATTAGAGTTAATCGAATTAGAGTTAATCGATAAGAGTTAATTGAACAGTGTTAATTGAATAGAGTTTATTGAACAAGAGTTAGTTGAATATTAGTTATTCGAATAGAGTTAATTGAATTAGAGTTAGTCGGATTAGAATTAATCGAATATATTTTATTCGAAAAGAGGTTATCGAAGAAGAGAATTAATCGAATATAGTTCATTCGAAAATAGGTTATCGAATATTAGTTATTCGAAGAAGAGAATTAATCGAATATAGTTTATTCAAAAAGAGATTATCGAATATTAGTTATTCGAAAGGAGTTATCTAATATTAGTTATTCGAAAGGAGTTATCGAATATTAGTTATTCGAAAGGAGTTAATCGAATATTAGTTATTCGAAAGGAGTTAATCGAATATAGTTTATTCGAATAGAGTTAAAGGAGTTAATCGAATATAGTTTATTCGAATAGAGTTAAAGGAGTTAATCGAATAGAGTTAAAGGAGTTAATCGAATATAGTTTATTCGAATAGAGTTAAAGGAGTTAATCGAATAGAGTTATTCGAAAGGAGTTAATCGAATATAGTTTATTCGAAGAGAGTTAATCGAATATAGTTTATTCGAAGAAAGCAGTTAATCGAATAGAGTTATTCGAAAGGATTTAATCGAATATTAGTTATTCGAAGAGAGTTAATCGAATACAGTTTATTTGAAAAGGAGTTATCGAATAGAGATTATTCGAAAGAGAATTATACGTTGAATTCGAATAGAGTTATTCGAAAGGAGTTAATCGAATAGAGTTATTTGAAAGGAGTTAATCGAATATTAGTTATTCGAAGAGAGTTAATCGAATATAGTTTATTTGAAAAGGAGTTATCGAATAGAGATTATTCAAAAGAGAATTATATGTTGAATTCGATTATATCGAATTCAGGAAAGTACTATTCACTTTTCGTTTTTAATCAAGATTTATTTATTCACTAATAAATTGTTGTTTGTTTATTTATCCAAAGTAATAAATAAAAGTTATATTTTGAAGTTAGATATTTTAGAAGTAGGGATTATAACGCTATAGTTATAATCAGTGTTTTCAATAAAGAAGTGGATTTGTAAATTGAATACAAGAGTTACGTAAGGAAGTTGGTTGAAGATTTAGAAGATGAACTTTGCCTATTTCGAAGTTAGAAATGTTGTTCAGTTAAGGTCTGAAAGGTAGTTATACCCCAACTTGATTGACTTCGTTTTTAATTAAGGAATGGTTAAGGTTCGATAGTGAAAGTTGGTTAAGTGAATTTAGCTAAATAAGTGTAATGGTTTGAGTCGGCATAACAATGATTTATTTAAACATCTGTTTAAATCCAATGAAAGAGTTTTGGAAATGTTTTCCAAATAAGAATTAGAAATGTTTTCTAATATAGAAAATAAGAAAGGGAAGTAAATATGGAAATGTTCTCTAGTGATTAATATCGTATATTTTCTAAATTTAAAAAAAAAAAATAGAATTTCTGTATATATATATAATGAATAAATTAATGAAAAAATAATTTAAGAGATAAATGATGATTGATGATTGATCGATATAATTTCCATCTGGAAATAATATCGTTGTTTACACACGTGTTTTTCTTTGATAGTTAACTCACCGACTATCGAAGTTTTTGACCATTTTTCCATCGTCAAGACGGAGAGACTGGGGTCAGATTAATGACCTGAAAACCACTATGTATGGGCGTTAGCGTTGTTAATCAAATATGATGAAGAAAATTCAAAATAGAGTTATGCAAGGGCTATTCTGACGATCCTAGATAGCAATTGCCTAAGATGGATTTACAGAATAGTGCCTTTGGTTTGTCCAGTCCCAGGACAACCTGTATGGAAGAATGTCTGATAGAGTATATTTAATGGATCACATAAGTTGATCTCTTCAAACATATGTACGTTTGGTGGCGGAGGAATTCGTTTCTCTTAGCTGTATACCTATTGTATTTTTTGGGAAATCAATTTGTGATTTGGCGGGTATGACGATGTGACATTCAAAGTGAATAAATGTGTGATCTGTCAGAGATAAGCATGGCCTCTAGCCTTACAACCGGGAAATGACAAAAATCGGGCAGGCAACATGGCTAAGTGGTTGGCTGCCAATTAGGGTGTATTATCACCTATCTAGAAAAATTCATTCATTCTTAAATCTATTCGATGCTATCCCATTCGGGAAACGGTTGCTGATCCCAACCGTTGGTGATATACATTCGATACACTCAAGCAAAATGAGTGGTCGGTCATGTATGGCCGGGTTGCAAGATGTTCTTGTTGAACCCAGTGTATTCCTCTCTAGAGGTACACTATCGGAAGTTGGTTCCATACCTTGTCATAGTTGGTTATCCACTATCCAATAAGTGCTCGCGGTTTTGATTGTAACTATATATGTAGAATGTGAGATGAAAGCGTTTCTGCTAGATGATTATTTAGTTGTGGTTGATAGACATTATTATAATATCAAAAGAGTTTGATATAAAGTTTATCGTTTCTTTCAAAAAGATTTTGAAAGTTAAATCAAATGTTTTGGATTCTCATAAGGGAAAAACCCGTTCCGTTATACGGCGTGGTCTTATGAGATATCATTATTTTCCCAAACTGTTTTAAATTGTTTACTCATACCAGTCTCATGACTGACCCAGCGTTTGTTTTGTTTTGTTTTCCCAAAACTCTTGGGCGCCCAATTTTGTATGGGCAGTCAAGTAGTCAGGATTTTACACATATACTTGGAGAGCTTGGAGCAGGAGGCTTCAGGATTATAGAGCTATTCTTTATTCCGTTGTGTTGTAAGTGTTGTACTCTGATAATGTTACTGTATACATATACTGATTTTATTTCAAAGATATCTTATTGTAATAACCCGGAAAATCTGAGCCAGTTTAAAATTTTTAATTTTAGCAATTTTGGTGAATTTTGAATATTTAAAATGAATTGTTTTAAATAATATCGACGAGAAATTTATTTTGAATATAATTAGAACGTATATATTATATGCGTCGTCGTTAGAATATGAATATTTATATATAATTATAAATAGAATTGAAAATGGCGCGGTAGTTCGATAATTCGATTTCAAACTTCAATTGAATGTACCGGGTGCAAAACAATCCGGATTTTAGTGAAACCAAAAACATTAGAATCTAATTGATAATATCTTTCCAACGAATCCTAAAAATCAAAATTTCATAGTGGGAATCAAAAGATATGTCCAGTTGAAAATTCTGAATAGTCGCTATGGAATTCAGGCCCTTAAAAATAGACATTTTGCAAATGACCTCGGATTTCGACGAAACCACTTTTGTTGGATCCGCAGTGTCGAATTATTGCTAGATTCCAAATTTCATAATTTTTCGAATCAATATGTGAGAGTGGCAAAGGAAAACGCGTTTGACCAGTTTTAGTTGATTTTAATCGACTGGAAAATGGCCATTTTTCAAACGGTCTCAGAATTCGACGAAATCAGTTTTGTTGGGACCGTATCGTCCCCACATAGCCAGATTTATTTTTCTGGAATTTTTCGAATCAGTTTGTGGCCCCTGCAAATTAAAATGTACGTTCAAAGTTGAAAATTAAATGTTTTATACTTTAATTTGAAGAATAACTGACTGTAACAGCCGAAATGGCCTACGAAACCTATTCCATTGTGTCCGGGGTGGTGGTATTTGGCAAGGGGGGACAGTCGTTGGGTTGGATTTGGAATGCGAATGAAAGAGAACCAATTATTTGAATTAAATTAAAAAAAAACATTTGTATATAATCTTCAAAGGGTCAAAACCCTAGTCAAATAATTCATATCGGTCAACCCTCTCAAACCCGCCCCCCCCCCCTTTTCAACGTTCGACGGACCCTCCTGCTCGATTCTTTCTCCCTAAAAATCCCCCAATCCAAATCGTTTCTCACTCCCACTCCAAAGCAAATTTTGAAGAGAAATTCATGAGCTTCCAATCCATACCCAATTCGTTCGATTTCGTGGTGTATAGTGGGAGGAAAACGAGCTCCAACTCGAGCCGTTCGTTGCTGCTTTCGCGCCGCCAGGGCCTAACAAGTTGGCTGAGCTGGTCAATGTTGAAGGGGGGAGGTCCGGCGCCCGCTCTGGAGAAGTCAGATTGAACTCCGGCGCGTTGGTGGCAAAGCGGCGGTCAACCCTAATTTTGATCGATGGGGTTTGTCTTCTGGCGTGATGCAGAGGATGGTTGAAGGTAATTAATGTTTTAATTACCTTAGTTAAGTAAATTGGTGTAATTGATTTGGTATATTAAAACAGAAATTTTCCCTAAATGAAATTGTTTTTAAAATATAAGGTAGTGTTTGGTTTACCATTTTAAGTTTTGGGTTTTCATCCATACAAAATTGTGCACAACGCATGTAAATCATGGAAAACAACAATTTTAGAAAACAAAGTTAACACACAAAATAAAAAACAACTTTTATCCATTTTTCATGTTTTCAGAAATGAGAGAAATATGTCCTCATTTCATGATTGCTATATCCCTCCGCGGTCCCCTCCATCTTGCTTTCATTCTACCATTCCTCCTTCTACACCTTTAAAGTTTTGTAATTAATTTTGAAAACTAAAAACCCAAAACTCATTTGTAACCAAACACACCCTAAACCTCTTTGATTTTAAAAATATAAACCTCTTTGATTTGAAAATGTAAATACTTTGATATAAAAATATAATCTTTATGGGATATAGAATATAAAAATATCATCTTTGTATATGTAGCGAAATAAAAATCTGATTTTTATTATATATACATTGGAATAAAGAGGTGATTTGAGGAAATAAAGGCGAAATCTTTATTTCTGAAAAGGCGAAATCTTTATTTTTGAAAAGGCGAAATCTTTATTTTTGAAAAGGCGAAATCTTTATATAGAGAATAGCGAGATAAAAATATAATTTTTATCTATATAGTAGCAAAGTAAAAATAGAATTTTTATCCATATGAAGTGATTATAAAAATATGTTTTTTAAATTGAAAGTGAACAAATAAAAATGTGATTTTTATTTTAAAGACATCAAAATATAAAAATGTGTGATTTTTATATATGTAGTGGCTACGGGCAACGAAGACGGCGAAAATGCGATAACGATGAAGATTTCTATAAAAGAAGAGTCAAGATGTTTGGATAGCTTTCTGTGAGAATTTCTCACCATTCAATTTCTTTTTCTAGTTTTATATATATACTAGGATGCAGACGGTGCTTAGTAGCACCCGACACAATCGTCCACAGACCATGGACTTGTTTGTTTGATTCCAAAAATTAGTTAGATTATTTGATTGAAATTTGGTTGTTTGGTGAATTTGATTGATGTGTGAATGGCATGGGCCTTCACTAGACCGGGGATAAGGCTAGGCCTCGTCCCGTTTCTAGTATCGTGCCGTTATACCGCCGAAATTTTCTAAAATAAGTTAGAAAAATAAAAATATCATTTTATTTAAAGAATGAACTGAATAGAAATTCATATGTTAAAATAAAAGATTTTATCATTAAAATATAATTTTTAACGTGAATATGAATATAGTGAATGTGAATAAATAAATATTCATTTACAAACTGGACGGTTTGTTTATGTACACCTATTTGAAGGACATTGATTGGGTCGATAAATTTTACACATCGCCCAACTGCACAAATAAAATCTGTGTTTGATTGTTTGAAACCCCACACGGGTGTTGGGATGAAATTTGAAGTTCACTCATCCTGATTGATTAAATATGTCGATCGATTGATTGACAGGCTGTTATAAGCGTTAGATATCTATATTTGATGCTTATACAGTGTAGTACACTTTGGTTGATGGTTGATTATCTTTCAATGCTATTATATACGTGTGATGTATGAAAATCCATATAATTAACATTATATGATGATTGATTGGGCCTCATTCCAATTTAGAAAATAAAGAATATTATAAAATAAAGGTTCATGTGTTGACTGTACTCATCCGTTGAGATTAGTCATGTGTTGAACGAAATATTTTAATAATAAATTTTACATCTTTATCAATATAAAATAAAGGTTCATGTGTTGACTGTACTCATCCGTTGAGATTAGTCATGTGTTGAACGAAATATTTTAATAATAAATTTTACATCTTTATCAATATAAAATAAAGGTTCATGTGTTGACTGTACTCATCCGTTGAGATTAGTCATGTGCTGAACGAAATATTTTAACAAAAATAGTCACACGTGGACAGTACTCATTCGTTGATATTAGTCGTGTGTTGACAAAAATAAATATTCATTTGTTGAATAAAATAAAGGAATTATTGAAATATATATAAAGCCGTATTGATTAGAGATGCGCTATTTTGACGTGAACGATATTTATATCGATTTTATTCATTTTGAAATGAATATTGAAAGCGATTTCGAAATGAATTGAATATAAAACGATTTCGAAATGAAATGAATATTGAAAACGATTTCGAAATGAAATGAATATTGAAAACGATTTCGAAATGAATTGAATATAAAACGATTTCGAAATGAATTGAATATAAAACGATTTCGAAATGAATTGAATCGAATAGAAAACCAATTTGAATTGAATCGAATAGAAAACCAATTTGAATTGAATCGAATAGAAAACCAATTTGAATTTAATCGAATAGAAAACCAATTTGAATTGAATCGAATAGAAAACCAATTTGAATTGAATCGAATAGAAAACCAATTTGAATTGGATCGAATAGAAAACCAAAACGAATTCGAATTGAATTGGAAACGAATTCGATTTGAATTGAAAATGAATTCGAATTGAATTGAAAACGAATTCGAATTGAATTGAAAATGAATTGAAATGAATTCAAATTGAATTGGAATTTGAATTGAATAGAAATGAAATTTGAAAACGAATTTATAAGGAAAAATTCAATTTTGATTTGAATTGAAATGGAAGTTGAAATTGCTTTTGAAACGAATTTAAAACTATTTATATAATTCGTTTTAAATAGAAATCGATGAAATATATATTATATATATTATATATATATAATATAATGGCCTGAATAGAATACGCCGCGCCGCGGCAGTTCGTGAATTTCGACCGTTTATTTCAAACGGACATTACGGGAGATCCGACCGTCGGATTCTCCTAAAACCGGAAACGTTGGGTTCTATCGAAAAGAGCTTTCTAACGAACAATTGAAATTCAAAATCTAACAGTTGGATTGGGAGATACGTCCAAATCAAATTCGAAAAAGGTCGCTGTAAGTGCAATTCGATGGCCATTGTTGGAAATCGATTGTACGGGCCTTAATAAAATTATTAAAAATAGTAATAAATTGTGTAAAATCATAAGAAATGATTTGGGAAAAATTGGGGTGAAAAACTCCATATTTGAAAAGATAAAAATGGATTTTTATCGAAATGAACTAGTTTTGAACTAAATTTAAAACCCAATTATTTTTAAATAAATAGATTAGATTTAAAAAGGGGTTTTAAATAATCGGAATTTCTAATATATTTGATTGGATTCGAAATGGGTTTATCGTGAACGGTGTTTTAAATAACACTAGTTCTTTAACCCGATAATAAATAGAATGTAATTTGGGTTTGTCGTGAACTGTGTTTTAAATAACACCTAGTTCATTAACCCAGTAAAAGGAGTTTAAATGAATCTGCAACTAGATTGAAATATGAATGGATAATCTAAATTATCAAATTTAGGAAATAAGCGAGAATGGAGTATCACCAGTTTTGCTCCGAAGCAATAGTTAAATCTTTAATTAGATTTGAACGTGAAATGGTAATTAATTTTACCGATAACACCGTGGTGTTAAATATGGAGTATTACCAGTTTTGCTTCATGGGATGAATAGGTTGGGATTGGGAAATAAAATAAATAATTACTTCGGTGTGGTTCGCTAATCTCGACTAGTTCAGAAAACCATAATTTGGTTTGAAACGACATCAAAAGGAAGATTAAAGGATAAATTTTAAAGAATTTATCTTGGATAAAATTAATGGGAACCTTTCCCTAAAAATGTGATTTTGTGAATAAAAGAATATTCTGAATGGGAATGAGGCGTATGTTGTGTTTGTGTAACATTTGTTTTAATATACGCGGGTTGTTCGGAAAGTCCGGGTTTACACCCATTCTGAATAACCGATTCGACGATATGTCGAAGATGAAGACGGTGGTCGAAGACCGGAAGTCTTCACATCGTTTGGATAATTACTGACAATCCTGATTGGGCTGTACACCCAAGAGGATGGAAATAGTTGGTGGTCGTCCAGACGTACTTGGAGATGGATGGATATGCGAGGAAAGTGCCTCCGGTTTCGTTCAGACCCAGAACGGACTTGTAAATGGATTGTGTGTCTGACATTGGATTTTATTCTGTGTTGATTGATTTCATTTAAATATACATCTGTTTGGCGGCGGAGAATTTATTCTTTTGCTTAACGCCCTTCTCTGAGACGTACGAGCTTAGAGGTTATATATCGTTAGATATCAATCGCATGGCATGAATTGCCCGTGTGGCATGCTGAGTTGCATGGATCAAGGCTTCTGTTGAAAAGAAAAGTCTTGTGGTTGATGATCAAAGCACAGCCTACGTGGCAGCTTTGTGTATAACGTGAATTCGCGAGCCTCACCCCTCGGTATGAGTCAAAAACGGGATACGGACTGCAGGGAGAGCACGACGTTTCTTTCTAGCTTTGGTGGTGTCAGTGACTTACCAGCCCTGACATTTATATACTTTTCACCTATGTGGTTGTTGGAATGCGAGGCGCCTCGATTATAGGTCTGTAAGGACCGGGAAACGTGTGTTCAGGCATAATTAATCCTCTAACATAAGTGAGGACCGGCCCTGAAGATCCAGGTTTGCCCAGAGTGCGTAGTCCTGAGGCATTTGCTAGAGTGTCTCGAGCGCGGAGAGGATCTTGCCCCTTGCCTCGACTCATGATGGAAATCCAATTTCCAATACGTGTATTGCGGTTTTAATTGTAGAACTAGTATGGCGACATGATATATGGTACCCATGCCGTCTATGATTTATATTTATGATTGAAAATGTTTTGACACTATACACTTATTATAGTATCAAATGATTTGTTTTAAACGTATCAAGCATGTTTGGCTATTATAAGGGAAAACCCTATCCTCCGGCTTGTGTTGCATTGTGTGATGGGACCTGGGTCTTATAATAGCTTCATTTTTCGAAAAAGCATTGCGTTGTTTATTCTATGCACAGGTATTCTTGGGAGGAAACCCGTTCCGTGTTATACGGCGGGGTCCCTTGAATCACTCTCTTTTTAAAGTAAAGCTTTAAATAACTGTTTTAGTTCTCACACCAGTCACATGACTGACCTGGATTTTATTGTTTTAACCTAAACTCTGGGTGCCCCTATTTTCCGCACGGGCAGCTAGTAGTTTTGGTTTTGCAGATTTATATTCACAGGATCCTGGTTTACAGTTGGAATGATATCCGGAAAGCTCTGTATCCGTATATCACCTTCAGTTGTGCTTTGTATTATTTTCCGCTGCTATGTAATTTATTGTAATCTCTGATATTTGTCGAATGTAATTTATTCAATTATACTCTGTATATTCTTGTATCTGATGGAATTGCTGTAATAGCAATGAAATGTTCTTCTGTTTGTGTTCTGTTTTGTCCTGTTCTCAAACGATCAGGGGTTTCGAACGGTCTAAATCGGTTTAACGACTGATTCGGATCGAGCGAAATTCCCGGCCGTCACATTTGGTATCGGAGCTTTGGTTTACAGAGCTCGAGAACAAGACACATTAGAACCATACGAAAGAATTCATCAGATATCGGATTTAGTAATATCCAATTAGAATGACTCGTTAGAGATAGGATCAGTAGTATCCTAGAACGGGTGTGAAGAGTATATTTTTCAAATGAAAACAATTTTGTTTTGAAAATTTAAATCGCTTTATACGTATTTGATTATTTATTTAATTTGAATATGGACAATCTGATATATAAAGATTTTGCATATACGCGTCATGAACGTATATTCGAAGTTTTAATATATTAGATAGATATAGAGTCACACTCTAGTCGCCCGAACATGGTCCTGATGATGAAGTATACCATCACCAGTATTTATTTTCGAGTGACGAAGGTGTGATATCTATATATTTCCATTAGGCTGGTGTGAGAACCCAAAACTTATATAGTTAGAACACATTGCTGTGAATTGGCATCAAAAACATGATTTTTGACTATATATTAAATTTATGAATTTGAAACTCTAATCCACTAATTGATTGATGTTTGTGTTGTTTGTTTATTTGTTTGATAATTTTGAACCATTATGCCTAATTGAACCGAATATTGAATATTATTGAAAATTGGTCGCATTTGCTTGCATATACATATACTTACATTGAACAGATCATAGCAAGGAGGCTAGAGCAGAGAATAAAATTTGTTTGCCCGACAAATAGGTACATGTTTACTACATAATTTATTGTTTTGTTTGGGTGATGATGATTTTATGAGCCTATTGGCTAGCCGCTTGGCTTTTTCTTTTTCTTTTTGAGATCAGAAGGCCTATATGGCAATTTCGGGATTTTCCCGTGGCTCCCGGTGCAGGGGAGGTTATGGCGAAATTTTTCGAAAATTTAGGGTGTTAGCCAAATTTTTGAAAATTTGAAAATTCTCAGAAACTGAAAAGTTGGAGAATGAAAGCCAGATCGAACGTAGAGCTGATTAATCAAACCACTTTCGACTTTGTTCCTTTTCGGGGACAAAAAGTTTTAAGTGGGGGAGATTATAATAACCCGGAAAATCTGAGCCAGTTTAAATTTTTTAATTTTAGCAATTTTGGTGAATTTTGAATATTTAAAATGAATTATTTTAAATAATATCGACGAGAAATTTATTTTGAATATAATTAGAACGTATATATTATATGCATCGTCGTTAGAATATGAATATTTATATATAATTATAAATAGAATTGAAAATGGCGCGGTAGTTCGATAATTCGATTTCAAACTTCAATTGAATGTACCGGGTGCAAAACAATCCGAATTTTAGTGAAACCAAAAACATTAGAATCTAATTGATAATATCTTTCCAACGAATCCGAAAAATCAAAATTTCATAGCGGGAATCAAAAGATATGTCCAGTTGAAAATTCTGAATAGTCGCTATGGAATTCAGGCCCTTAAAAATAGACATTTTGCAAATGACCTCGGATTTCGACGAAACCACTTTTGTTGGATCCGCAGTGTCGAATTATTGCTAGATTCCAAATTTCATAATTTTTCAAATCAATATGTGAGAGTGGCAAAGGAAAACGCGTTTGACCAGTTTTAGTTGATTTTAATCGACTGGAAAATGGCCATTTTTCAAACGGTCTCAGAATTCGACGAAATCAGTTTTGTTGGGACCGTATCGTCCCCACATAGCCAGATTTATTTTTCTGGAATTTTTCGAATCAGTTTGTGGCCCCTACAAATTAAAATGTACGTTCAAAGTTGAAAATTAAATGTTTTATACTTTAATTTGAAGAATAACTGACTGTAACAGCCGAAATGGCCTACGAAACCTATTCCATTATGTCCGGGGTGGGGGTATTTGGCTGGGGGGGACAGTCGTTGGGTTGGATTTGGAATGCGAATGAAAGAGAACCAATTATTTGAATTAAATTAAAAAAAAACATTTGTATATAATCTTCAAAGGGTCAAAACCCTAGTCAAATAATTCATATCGGTCAACCCTCTCAAACCCGCCCCCCCTTTTCAATGTTCGACGGACCCTCCTGCTCGATTCTTTCTCCCTAAAAATCCCCCAATCCAAATCGTTTCTCACTCCCACTCCAAAGCAAATTTTGAAGAGAAATTCATGAGCTTCCAATCCATACCCAATTCGTTCGATTTCGTGGTGTATAGTGGGAGAAAAACGAGCTCCAACTCGAGCCGTTCGTTGCTGCTTTCGCGCCGCCAGGGCCTATCGAGTTGGCTGAGCTGGTCAACGTTGAAGGGGGGAGGTCCGGCGCCCGCTTTGGAGATGTCAGATTGAACTCCGGCGCGTTGGTGGCAAAGCGACGGTCAACCCTAATTTTGATCGATGGGGTTTGTCTTCTGGCGTGATGCAGAGGATGGTTGAAGGTAATTAATGTTTTAATTACCTTAGTTAAGTAAATTGGTGTAATTAATTTGGTATATTAAAACAGAAATTTTCCCTAAATGAAATTGTTTTTAAAATATAAACCTCTTTGATTTTAAAAATATAAACCTCTTTGATTTGAAAATGTAAATACTTTGATATAAAAATATAATCTTTATGGGATATAGAATATAAAAATATCATCTTTGTATATGTAGCGAAATAAAATTCTGATTTTTATTATATATACATTGGAATAAAGTGGTGATTTTTATAGTGAGGAAATAAAGGCGAAATCTTTATTTTTGAAAAGGCGAAATCTTTATTTTTGAAAAGGCGAAATCTTTATATAGAGAATAGCGAGATAAAAATATAATTTTTATCTATATAGTAGCAAAGTAAAAATAGAATTTTTATCCATATGAAGTGATTATAAAAATATGTTTTTTAAATTGAAAGTGAACAAATAAAAATGTGATTTTTATTTTAAAGACATCAAAATATAAAAATGTGTGATTTTTATATATGTAGTGGCTACGGGCAACGAAGACGGCGAAAATGCGATAACGATGAAGATTTCTATAAAAGAAGAGTCAAGATGTTTGGATAGCTTTCTGTGAGAATTTCTCACCTTTCAATTTCTTTTTCTAGTTATATATATACTAGGATGCAGACGGTGCTTAGTAGCACCCGACACAATCGTCCACAGACCATGGACTTGTTTGTTTGATTGCAAAAATTAGTTAGATTATTTGATTGAAATTTGGTTGTTTGGTGAATTTGATTGATGTGTGAATGGCGTGGGCCTTCACTAGACCGGGGATAAGGCTAGGCCTCGTCCCGTTTCTAGTATCGTGCCGTTATACCGCCGAAATTTTCTAAAATAAGTTAGAAAAATAAAAATATCATTTTATTTAAAGAATGAACTGAATAGAAATTCATATGTTAAAATAAAAGGTTTTATCGTTAAAATATAATTTTTAACGTGAATATGAATATAGTGAATGTGAATAAATAAATATTCATTTACAAACCGGACGGTTTGTTTATGTACACCTATTTGAAGGACATTGATTGGATCGATAAATTTTACACATCGCCCAACTGCACAAATAAAATCTGTGTTTGATTGTTTGAAACCCCACACGGGTGTTGGGATGAAATTTGAAGTTCACTCATCCTGATTGATTAAATATGTCGATCGATTGATTGACAGGCTGTTATAAGCGTTAGATATCTATATTTGATGCTTATACAGTGTAGTGCACTTTGGTTGATGGTTGATTATCTTTCAATGCTATTATATACGTGTGATGTATGAAAATCCATATAATTAACATTATATGGTGATTGATTGGGCCTCATT
The DNA here is from genome assembly GCA_030737875.1 of Allium sativum. Lineage (NCBI taxonomy): Eukaryota > Viridiplantae > Streptophyta > Magnoliopsida > Asparagales > Amaryllidaceae > Allium > Allium sativum. The sequence continues at coordinate 79,788,407 of CM060927.1, read as the reverse complement.
CCAATTTAGAAAATAAAGAATATTATAAAATAAAGGTTCATGTGTTGACTGTACTCATCCGTTGAGATTAGTCATGTGTTGAACGAAATATTTTAATAATAAATTTTACATCTTTATCAATATAAAATAAAGGTTCATGTGTCGACTGTACTCATCCGTTGAGATTAGTCATGTGTTGAACGAAATATTTTAATAATAAATTTTACATCTTTATCAATATAAAATAAAGGTTCATGTGTTGACTGTACTCATCCGTTGAGATTAGTCATGTGCTGAACGAAATATTTTAACAAAAATAGTCACACGTGGACAATACTCATTCGTTGAGATTAGTCGTGTGTTGACAAAAATAAATATTCATTTGTTGAATAAAATAAAGGAATTATTGAAATATATATAAAGCCGTATTGATTAGAGATGCGCTATTTTGACGTGAACGATATTTATATCGATTTTATTCATTTTGAAATGAATATTGAAAGCGATTTCGAAATGAATTGAATATAAAACGATTTCGAAATGAAATGAATATTGAAAACGATTTCGAAATGAAATGAATATTGAAAACGATTTCGAAATGAATTGAATATAAAACGATTTCGAAATGAATTGAATATAAAACGATTTCGAAATGAATTGAATCGAATAGAAAACCAATTTGAATTGAATCGAATAGAAAACCAATTTGAATTGAATCGAATAGAAAACCAATTTGAATTGAATCGAATAGAAAACCAATTTGAATTGAATCGAATAGAAAACCAATTTGAATTGGATCGAATAGAAAACCAAAACGAATTCGAATTGAATTGGAAACGAATTCGAATTGAATTGAAAACGAATTCGAATTAAATTGAAAACGAATTCGAATTGAATTGAAATGAATTCAAATTGAATTGGAATTTGAATTGAATAGAAATGAAATTTGAAAACGAATTTATAAGGAAAAATTCAATTTTGATTTGAATTGAAATGGAAGTTGAAATTGCTTTTGAAACGAATTTAAAACTATTTATATAATTCGTTTTAGATAGAAATCGATGAAATATATATTATATATTATATATATATAATATAATGGCCTGAATAGAATACGCCGCGCCGCGGCAGTTCGTGAATTTCGACCATTTATTTCAAACGGACATTACGGGAGATCCGACCGTCGGATTCTCCTAAAACCGGAACCATTGGGTTCGTATCGAAAAGAGCTTTCTAAAGAACATTTGAAATTCAAAATCTAACGATTGGATTTGGAGATACGTCCAAATCAAATTCGAAAAAGGTCGCTGTAAGTGCAATTCGATGGCCATTGTTGGAAATCGATTGTACGGGCCTTAATAAAATTATTAAAAATAGTAATAAATTGTGTAAAATCATAAGAAATGATTTGGGAAAAATTGGGGTGAAAAACTCCATATTTGAAAAGACAAAAATGGATTTTTATCGAAATGAACTAGTTTTGAACTAAATTTAAAACCCAATTATTTTTAAATAAATAGATTAGATTTAAAAAGGGGTTTTAAATAATCGGAATTTCTAATATATTTGATTGGATTCGAAATGGGTTTATCGTGAACGGTGTTTTAAATAACACTAGTTCTTTAACCCGATAATAAATAGAATGTAATTTGGGTTTGTCTGTACTGTGTTTTAAATAACACCTAGTTCTTTAGCCCAGTAAAAGGAGTTTTAATGAATCTGCAACTAGATTGAAATGTGAATGGATAATCTAAATTATCAAATTTAGGAAGTAAGCGAGAATGGAGTATCACCAGTTTTGCTCCGAAGCGATAGTTAAATCTTTAATTAGATTTGAACGTGAAATGGTAATTAATTTTACCGATAACACCGTGGTGTTAAATATGGAGTATTACCAGTTTTGCTTCATGGGATGAATAGGTTGGGATTGGGAAATAAAATAAATAATTACTTCGGTGTGGTTTGCTAATCTCGACTAGTTCAGAAAACCATAATTTGGTTTGAAACGACATCAAAAGGAAGATTAAAGGATAAATTTTAAAGAATTTATCTTGGATAAAATTAATGGGAACCTTTCCCTAAAAATGTGATTTTGTGAATAAAAGAATATTCTGAATGGGAATGAGGCGTATGTTGTGTTTGTGTAACATTTGTTTTAATATACGCGGGTTGTTCGGAAAGTCCGGGTTTACACCCATTCTGAATAACCGATTCGACGATATGTCGAAGATGAAGACGGTGGTCGAAGACCGAAAGTCTTCACATCGTTTGGATAATTACTGACAATCCTGATTGGGTTGTACACCCAAGAGGATGGAAATAGTTGGTGGTCGTCCAGACGTACTTGGAGATGGATGGATATGCGAGGAAAGTGCCTCCGGTTTCGTTCAGACCCAGAACGGACATGTAAATGGATTGTGTGTCTGACATTGGATTTTATTCTGTGTTGATTGATTTCATTTAAATATACATCTGTTTGGCGGCGGAGAATTTATTCTTTTGCTTAACGCCCTTCTCTGAGACGTACGAGCTTAGAGGTTATATATCGTTAGATATCAATCGCATGGCATGAATTGCCCGTGTGGCATGCTGAGTTGCATGGATCAAGGCTTCTGTTGAAAAGCAAAGTCTTGTGGTTGATGATCAAAGCACAGCCTACGTGGAAGCTTTGTGTATAACGTGAATTCGCGAGCCTCACCCCTCGGTATGAGTCAAAAACGGGATACGGACTGCAGGGAGAGCACGACGTTTCTTTCTAGCTTTGGTGGTGTCAGTGACTTACCAGCCCTGACATTTATATACTTTTCACCTATGTGGTTGTTGGAATGCGAGGCGCCTCGATTATAGGTCTGTAAGGACCGGGAAACGTGTGTTCAGGCATAATTAATCCTCTAACGTAAGTGAGGACCGGCCCTGAAGATCCAGGATTTCCCAGAGTGCGTAGTCCTGAGGCATTTGCTAGAGTGTCTCGAGCGCGGAGAGGATCTTGCCCCTTGCCTCGACTCATGACGGAAATCCAATTTCCAATACGTGTATTGCGGTTTTAATTGTAGAACTAGTATGGCGACATGATATATGGTACCTATGCCGTCTATGATTTATATTTATGATTGAAAATGTTTTGACACTATACACTTATTATAGTATCAAATGATTTGTTTTAAACGTATCAAGCATGTTTGGCTATTATAAGGGAAAACCCTATCCTCCGGCTTGCGTTGCATTGTGTGATGGGACCTGGGTCTTATAATAGCTTCATTTTTCGAAAAAGCATTGCGTTGTTTATTCTATGCACAGGTATTCTTGGGAGGAAACCCGTTCCGTGTTATACGGCGGGGTCCCTTGAATCACTCTCTTTTTAAATTAAAGCTTTAAATAACTGTTTTAGTTCTCACACCTGTCACATGACTGACCTGGAGTTTATTGTTTTAACCTAAACTCTGGGTGCCCCTATTTTCCGCACGGGCAGCTAGTAGTTTTGGTTTTGCAGATTTATATTCACAGGATCCTGGTTTACAGCTGGAATGATATCCGGAAAGCTCTGTATCCGTATATCACCTTCAGTTGTGCTTTGTATTATTTTCCGCTGCTATGTAATTTATTGTAATCACTGATATTTGTCGAATGTAATTTATTCAATTATACTCTGTATATTCTTGTATCTGATGGAATTGTTGTAATAGCAATGAAATGTTCTTCTGTTTGTGTTCTGTTTTGTCCTGTTCTCAAACGATCAGGGGTTTCGAACGGTCTAGATCGGTTTAACGACTGATTCAGATCGAGCGAAATTCCCGGCCGTCACACTTATCTATTTTATGTTGTTCGTTCCACTCTGAGATTCGTGTTACTCTGATGTTTTATGTTCTTCTTCTTCTATTATAAGTTTCTATCTTATCTATTCTCACCCTTTGTTTTCTTTCTATTAGTTTTCTGGTTTCCAGTGTAATTTGGGTTGGACTTGGGTTATTTGGTCAGCTCAAATTGTACCAGAATTTCGGGACACTACAGTTCTTTAACCTGGTTAACCGTGAAATGTAATTTGGAATTTATATATCTTTTTATTAAGATTTAATGGAAATTTTCCAAAGTAAAGATTTCCAATTTAATAAAGTAAATTGGAATTGAATGGAATTCGATTTGGTAATAATCGAAGTGAACTTCTGTGGAAGAAGACTGTTACTATATATGCAATTTAAAAGGCTTTGCCGTTATTCCATTTGTATTATTGGTTGGAGATGGAAGTTTATGTCAATTATATATATTGATCTGTTTTCCGTGAAGATTCCATAATTAATGGAATGTGATTTTGGGTTTATCGTGAACTGTGTTTTAAATTACATTAGTTCTTAAACCCAGTTAAAGACAGGATTTATTTCCTGAATTTGAATAATCATTATATAATGATTTTTGGAAAGATTAAAAATAAGTGGAGTTTTAATGAATCTTTAATTAGATTGAAATGTGATAATTTAAAATATCAAATTTGGGAAATGATCGAGAATGGAATATCACTAGTTTTACTCCAGGCGATAGTCAAATATCTAATTAGGTTTGAACGTGAAAGGGTAATTAAATTTTACTGATAACACTGTGGTGTTAGATATGGAGTATTACCAGTTTTGCTCCATGGGATGAATAGGTTGGGATTGGGAAATCAGACAAATGATTACATCGATATGGCTCGTTAATCCCGACTAGTTGGATAAACCTTAATTTTGTTTATATTGATATCCAAAGGAAGATTAAAGAATAAATTTAAAAGAATTTATCTTTGATAAAATTAATGGGAACCTTTCCCTAATGATGTGAATATATTAATAAAGAATATTCTGAATTGGAATGAGGCGTATGTTGTGTTTGTGTAGCACTTGTTTATAATATACGCGAGTTTTTCGGAAAGACCGGGCTTATACCCATTCTGAATAACTGATTCGACGATAAGTCGACGATGAAGAGGTGGTTGAAGACCGGAGGTATTCACATCGTTTGGATGATTACAGATGTCTTGATTGGGCTGTACACCCAAGACGAGGTAATAAGTGGTGATCGTCCAGACGTACTTGGAGATTGACCGAATATGCAAGGACCTCTCTCTTGTATTGGACATATGGGATGAGGAATAAGGTGCCTCCGGTTTCGTTCAGACCCATAACGAACTTGTAAATGGATGTGTGTCTGACATTGGATTTTATTCTGTGTTGATTGATCTCTATTAAAAATATATCTGTTTGGTGGTGGAGAATTTATTCTCTTGCTTAACACCCTTCTCTGAGACGTACGAGCTCAGAGGTTATATATCAATAGACATCAGTTGCATGGCGTGAATTGCCTGTGTGGCATGCTGAGATGCAAATGATCAAGGCTTCTGTTGAAAAGCAGAGTCTTGTGGTTGATGATCAAAGCACGGCTTTAATATAGCAAAGCTTTGTGTGTAGCGTTAATTCACGAGCCTCCCAGCCCGGTGTGAACCAGAAACCGGAGAGGACTTCGGGAAGGGCATGCGTTTCCTTCTAGCTAGGATGGTGTCATGGTATGGAGCCCAGACATTTTTACTTATGTGGATGTTGGATAGCGAGGCGCCTCAGTTATGTCAGTCACTATGGGGATGATGGATGGTTTGGCCGACATACTGACCAGTTTTACGCCCCATAGGGCGGGGGAACATATTGTTCAGACATTTTAATCCACTCCATATGGACTGGCCCTGACGATCCAAGAACCCACCTGTGTCTAGGTCTTGAGGATCGGGCTAGACAGTCTCGAAGCGGTAAGGACGATCCCTTGCCTTGGTTCACAGATGGAATTCCAACTTCCAATACGTGACTTTGTGGTTTTAATTGTAGAACCTATATGGCGACATAGCAGCATGGGGTACTATGCCATCTATGATTGATACATTTATATTTGAAGCTGTTTTATACACTTTGCACTTATAATAATATCAAAATGATTTGTTTTAATCGTACCAAGCATGTTTGGCTATTATAAGGTAAAACTCTATCCATCAGCTTGCGTTGCATTGTGCGATGGGACCTGAGTCTTATAATAGCTTCATTTTTCCAAAAAGCATTGCTTTGTTTATAACTATTTTTGCACTGGTATTCTTAGGAGGAAACTCGTTCCGTGTTATACAGCGTGGTCCCTTGATTTACTTTTAAAGTAAATATTTAATAATTGTTTTGAGTTCTCACACCAGTCACATGACTGACCTAGAGTTTATTGTTTTAACCTAAACTCTGGCTGCCCCTATTTTCCACATGGGCAGCTAGTAGTTTTAGTTTTGCAGATGTTATATTCACAGGATCCTGGTTTACAACTGGAGCTATATTCGGAACGCTCTGTATCCGTGTATTTCTTTCAGTTGTGATTTGTATTATTTTCCGCTGCATAATAATTTGTAAGTCTCTTATATTTATCAAATGCATATTATTTGTTCATACTCTGTATATTCTTGTATGCTAATGTAAATTGTTGTAATAACAATGAAATGTTCTTCTATTTGTGTTCCAATTAGTCTTGTTCTCAAAGCAATATGTTCTTTCTCTTCTCTTTGGAGACCGGGGAAGTTCGGGTCGTTATAGTTTGGTATCAGAGCTTAGGTTTATAGAGCTCGAGAACAAGACACATTAGAACCGAAAAAAAGAATTCATCAGAGATTGGATTAGTAATATCCAATAAGAATGACTCGTTAGAGATGGGATCAGTAGTATCCTAGAACGAGTGGAAGGAGTGTTGTTTTTTTAAATAAAAATGAAAACAAATTTAATTTCGAAAATTTTATCAAATATACATATTTGAATAATTTATTTTAAACTGATTTGGACTATCGGGTATATAGAGATTTTAATATACGTCTGATTCACATGTATTTGAAGTCTCAAATATACTCGATGGATATAAATCACACTCTAGTCGCCCGGAGATGATTCTGATGATCGGTGCACCATCATCAGGGTTTATGTTCGAGTGGCGAAAGTGGGATACCTATATGTTTCCAATTGACTGGTGTGAGAACCAAAACATAGATAGGGTCTATTGTTGTGACTTGGCATCAAAAATGGATTTACATATATATAAAAGTTATGTGTTTGAAAAGCTAATTCACAAATTGATTGCTGGTTGTGTTGTTTGATTATTAGTGTAACTAATAAAAATATTGGAACGATAATTAATTAAACCAATATGAAAATGAAAGGTAAAATTAGCCAAATTGAATCAAATTTTGAATTGAAAATTGTTGGAAATGCATACATATACATACATATGTGTGAACAGGTCATAGCAGGGAAGCTAAGCAGAGGAATAAAATTGTATGCCCGACAAATAGGTACATGTTTACTAATTTATTGGGTTTGGATGATTTTACGAGTCGATTGGATAGCCGCTTGGCATTTTCTTTTTCTTTTTGGATGATAAGGTCCCTACGTGGCTAGTTGTGGTTTTTAAATGTTTTCCCATACAAAGGAGGTTATGGCGAAATTTTTCGAAAATTTAGGGTGCTAGCCAAATTTTTGAAAAATTAGAAATTCTTAGAAACCAAAAAGTTAAAGAATGAACGCCATAAAGAAAGTTGAGTTGGTTAGTTAAACAACTTTTAGCTCCATTCCTTTTCGAGGACAAAAAGATTTTTAAGTGGGGGAGATTGCAACAATCCAGAAAATCGAAACAAATTTAAATTTTTTATTTTGGAAATTTTAATGAATTTTTAATATTTAAAATGATTTATTTTAAATAACAACGACTAAAAATTTATTTAAATCGAAGTTAGAACGAATAAATTTATTTTAATTATATAACGAGCCTGAAATGGTGTGGTAGTTTGAAATTTCGATTTCAAATTTCAAATGAATGTACAGGATTCAAAATAAATCGAATTTTAGTAAAACCAGAAATATTTGAATCTGTTTGAAAATATCTTTCCAATGAATGTGAAAAATCCAGATTTCATAATGGGAATAAAAAGTTATGTCTAGTTGAAAATTCAGAATAGTCGCTATAGAATTTATATAATATATAACCCTTAAAAATAGCCATTTTGCAAACGACCTCCGTTTTCAACGAAACCACTTTTGTTGGATCCGGAATGTCAAATATTGCTAGATTCCAATTATCATAATTTTTGGAATTAATATGTGAGCGTGGTGGATTAAAAAGCATTTGGTCATTTCAGTTTGAATTTTATCGACTGGAAAATGACCGTTTTTCAAACGGTCTCCAAATTCGACGAAATTAGTTTTGTTAGGACCGTATCGTCAAAACATAGCTAAATTTATTTTTCTGGAATTTTTGGAGTCAGTATGTGGCCTCGGTAAATTAAAATGTACATTCAAAATTAATATTGAATGATTTATATTTTAATTTAAAGAAAAACTGATCAAAACATTAGAATTGGCTTGCGAAACATATCTCATTGTCCGGAATGGGCTATTTAGCTAGGGGCGACAGGCGTTGGGTTTGATTTGGGGTTCGGATTGATAAACCACTATTTTGGAAATAAAATAATATTTAAAATATTATATATATGTATAAATCATTCCCCAGTGAAACCATATTCTCCATCTCAGAAAAACCCGTCGCCACTTGCAATGAGAGGCCCATATCGTTCGATTTTAAAACCCTAAATCTCGCCCAAATCATACAGAATTAGAATCCGATACTTTTATGAAAATTGAAATATGTTCTGAGATCTTCAAATCAGTACTGTTTTGATCAAATCTCGTTTCGAAAATGGAGTGATTTCTGCTCCCAAACGCGCCGACTTCGAAGTGGGATTGTGCCGCGACGGGGGATGCGAGCTCCGCCTGGTTGGCAGCGGTTGAGGGGGACACGGAGGGGCTTCAAGTGGTGATGTTGGATCGGGATCTGGGTCAACGTAGGTGCGTGGCAAGCAACCCTAGAAGGCGACGTATGTGTTCGGTTGTATCAGAAGGGGTTGCGGGTTTACACGAGGGGGAAGAAGCAAATGGAAAGGGTAATTAAAAATTAATTTATTATTTAATTAATTTAATAAAGTAGTTAATGCAAATGTAATTATAACATCTTTATACGAGGTCGGAATGACGAACGGGCAGTTGCGTTGGATTCGCAACAACGAGCACAACATTTCAAAACTGGCCGGGACAAAAACAGAGTAGATTGGAATTTCAAGAAAATTCAAATTCAAACTGTTCAGAAATTCAGAATTAAAACCGACGGAGTGGAAACGAATGTGAGAACTCCTTCTCACTCTAATTACTTTACAGTCAAATATATACTAGGATGCAGACGGTGCTTAGCAGCACATGACACTATTTATTGTACAAACCATGGATGATTTGTGTGATTTGATGGTGAAATATTCATGTGTTGAATAAAATATTTGAACAATAAAAATATCATTTTTATTGTATATATGAACTGTATAAAATATTCATGTGTTGAATAAAATATTTGAACAATAAAAATATCATTTTTGTTGTATATATGAACTGTATAAAATATTCATGTGTTGAATAAAATATTTGAAGAATAAAATTATCATTTTTATTGAATATATGAACTGTATAAAATAGTGATATGTTGAAATAAATATTCATTTACAAATCGGATGATTTGTTTATGTACACTCATTTGACTGATATTAATCGGGACGATATATTTTACACATCGCCCAACTGCACAAAAAATAATTAGTATTTGTTGATTGTACAGTTGTAAATTGCACTCTGGATGATGGTTGATTGTGTATCATTATTGTTGTATACATGTGTTGTATGAAATCCATATAAATACATTATATGGTAATTGACTGTGTCTGATTCCAATTCAGAAAGACGGAATATTTTAAAATAATATTCTGTAAGGGATCAAAATATGATTTTGATGTCCGATTTTGGATGGACACGAAAATATTGAAATATATGAAGCCGTGTTGATTAGATTTGCGCCATTTTAACATGAACGATATTTATATCGATTTTATTCATTTTTATAATAGATATCGAAAAGGAAATGATTTCAAAATCTGATATTTTGAAAGTATTATCATTTATATATTATATTGATAAGGAGTATTCAGTTTTGATTTAAATTGAAAATGAAGTTGAAATTGTTTTAAAAACGAATTTAAAATGATTTATAAAATACGTTTTAAATAGAAATCGACGAAATATATATATATATATATATTATATATTATATGGCCTGAATAGAACGCGCCGTGCCGCGATCGTTCGCGAATTTCGACCATTGACTTCGAATGGACATTACGGGAGATCCGACCATCGGATTCTCCTAAAACCAGAACCGTTGGGTTCGTATCGAAAAGAGCTTTCCAATGAATATAAGAGATTTAAAATCTAACGGTTTGGAATTATGTACAAATAAAATTTGAAGAAGGTCGCTGTAAGTGCAGTTCGATGATCGTTTACGGAAATCGACTGAAAGGGCCTTAAGAAAATTATTAAAAATATCAATAATTTGTGTAAAATCATAATAAATGATTTGGAAAGAATTGGGATGAAAAATTCCATACTTGAAAAGATAAAAATATATTTCTATCGAAATGAACTAGTTATTAACTAGAATTAAAATCCCATTTATTTTTAAATAAATAAATTGGATCGAGAATAGGTTTTAATATAACTAGAATTTCCAATATATGAATTGGAATGGATTTGAATGAAAATCATCTTCGGAATATTTCGATGTTGGATTTCCGTGATTACATGGATATTGTTGAGGAATTTGGAAGATATATATATATATATATATATATATATATATCATTATTACCAAAATAATATTTGTTGATTTCAGAATTTGATATTGAATATAAGCCGATATAAGTTCTATTCAGAGCCTTGTATTTGATATCAAATTGAATTTTGGGCTTATCGTGAACGGTGTCATAAATAACACTATTCTTAAACCCAGTTGTGAAAAGAATAATCTTTTAATTAAGATTTAATGAAGTTTTCCAATTAATTAGTATTTAATTGGAATTGAATAAAAGAATTGGATTTTTGGGTTTATAGTGAACGATGTTTTAGACGACATTTGTTCTTTAACCCGATTAACCGTGAAATGTAATTTGGAATTTATAAATCTTTTTATTAAGATTTAATGGAAATTTTCCAAAGTAAAGATTTCCAATTTAATAAGATAAATTGGAATTGAATGGAATTTGATTTGGTAACAATCAAAGTGAACTTCTATGGAGGAAGACTGTTACTATACATGGAGTTTAAAAGGCTTCGCCGTTATTCCATTTATATTATTGGTTAGAGATGGAAGTTTATATCGATTATATATATTGATCTGTTTTCCGTGAAGATTCCATAATTAATGGAATGTGATTTTGGGTTTATCGTGAACTGTGTTTTAAACGACATTGGTTCTTTAACCCAGTTAAAGACAGGATTTATTTCTTAAATTTGAATAATCATTATATAATGATTTTTGGAAAGATTAAAACTAAGTGGTGTTTTAATCAATCTTTAATTAGATTGAAATGTGATAATTTAAAATATCAAATTTGGGAAATGATCGAGAATGGAGTATCACCAGTTTTACTCCAGGCAATAGTCAAATCTTTAATTAGATTTGAACATGAAATGGTAATTAAATTTTACCGATAACACTGTGGTGTTAGATATGGAGTATTACCAGTTTTGCTCCATGGGATGAATAGGTTGGGATTGGGAAATTAAAAAAATGATTACATCAATATGGCTCGTTAATCCCGACTAGTTGGATAAACCTTAATTTGGTTTGAATTGATATCTAAAGGAAGATTAAAGAATAAATTTAAAAGAATTTATCTTTGATAAAATTAATGGGAACCTTTCCCTAATGATGTGAATATTTGAATAAAAGAATATTCTGAATTGGAATGAGGCGTATGTTGTGTTTGTGTAGCACTTTTTTATAATATACGTGAGTTATTCGGAAAGGCCGGGCTTATACCCATTCTGAATAACTGATTCGATGATAAGTCGATGATGAAGACGGTGGTTGAAGACCGGAGGTCTACACATCGTTTGGATGATTATTGATGTCTTGATTGGGTTGTACACCCAAGACGAAGTAATAAGTGGTGATCGTCCAGACGTACTTGGAGATCGATAGAATATGCGAGGTCCTCTCTCTTGTATTGGACATATGGGACGAGGAATAAGGTGCCTCCGGTTTCGTTCAGACCCAGAACGAACTTGTAAATGGATGTGTGTCTGACATTGGATTTTATTCTGTGTTTATTGATCACTATTAAATATATATCTGTTTGGTGGTGGAGAATTTATTCTCTTGCTTAACACTCTTCTCTGAGACGTACGAGCTCACAGGTTATATATCGATAGACATCAGTCGCATGGCGTGAATTGCCTATGTTGCATGCTGCGATGCAAATGATCAAGGCTTCTGTTGAAAAGCAGTCTTGTGGTTGATGATCAAAGCACAGCTTTAATATAACATAGCTTTGCGTACAGCATTAATTCGCGAGCCTCACACCCCGGTGTGAACCAGAAATAGGAGAGGACTTCGGTGAAGGCATGTGTTTCCTTCTAGCTAGGAGTGGTGTCATTGTATAGAGGCCAGACATTTTTACTTATGTGGATGATGGATAGCGAGGCGCCTCGGTTATATCAGTCACTACGGGGCCGATGGATGGTTTGGTCGACATACTGGCCTGTTTTACGCCCCGTAGGGTGGGGAACGTATTGTTCAGGCATTTTAATCCACTCCGTGTGGACCGACCCTGACGATCCAAGGGCCCACCTGTGTCAGGGTCCTGAGGCTCGGGCTAGACAGTCTCGAAGCAGTAAGGACGATCCCTTGCCTTGGTTCACAGATGGAAATTCAACTTCCAATACATGACTTTGCGGTTTTAATTGTCAAACCTATATGGCGACATAGTAGCATGGGATACTATGCCGTCTATGATTGATATATTTATATTTGAAGCTGTTTTATAGACTTTACACTTATAATAATATCAAAATGATTTGTTTTAAACGTACCAAGCATGTTTGGCTATTATAAGGTAAAACTCTATCCTCCGGCTTGCGTTGCATTGTGTGATGGTGTAACACCCCACCTCCGCCAATGCCACTCTTGCAAGCACACTAGCTTTGGAGGGGCGTTAAACGAGGTAAACATGCATGCAGATATCACAAGACAAAACATATAAGTAAAAAAACAGAGTAAATAAAGCAGCGGATAAAACTAACATTTCAAAACCATAGTCAAGTTACATCAAAGTACTTGGTCATTATTTTCCACAAAACATAGTCTAGAAACATCAACTGAAAACTGGAAAGAAAATCATAAAGTAATTATCCCCAAGGTAGAATAAAGCCATAGCGAGCTCAAGTCCAAACCGTACATGAGCTATCCAGAAAAGCAGCTAAAGATCCAAGCTAGGTACCAGTGTTCCCACCCTGTAAACCTGAGGGGGGAAACGGAAGAAAAGAGGCAAAAGAAAACGGGTCAGTCAAAAAGACTGGTAAGTCCTATCTACTATTAGTATAAAAACTAATAAAGTTAACTGAGCATGTAAAACAGAGATGAGATGTAGGGTGATAACTGGCATGGTGAAAAGTTAACAAGATAGATCAAGTGTGGCATCGCATATACGAGGTTAAGTTGCACCAGGTGTGTACTAGTATTCCAATCCATGTCAAGTATAAACAAGAAATGATCCCTTGGGCCAAAGCTGGCCCACATCATGAGATGACCTAAATCGAGGTCCAACTACTCGGTCTAGTCGATCGGCTCCCTATAAGCCTAACTCGTCGTGTATCGGTGTCATACGGCTTAATCGTGGAGTGTAGTTGACTGTGCAAGGTCCACCCCAGGGTGTATCCAGCCCTAAGGTGTAAACCACAGACACAATTCAAGCACGCACAGTCTAAACCTACTGGTGCCCATGTTCAACTCCGGACTTAATGTGCACGACCATGGTCCGCCTAAACAACCGGTGCACCCTTCAGCCGTCTCTTTTGGTCTCTTACAATCAGTTCAGTAATCGTGCCCCACCCTAGCCTAGTCCAGGGTACCCATGATACTTCCAAGTAGGTTACTGCTGAAAAGGACCACGTAACTAGGATTTCAAGCGGGTTAAGTGTGGTTAACCCTATCCTAACCATGTATTGAGTTAGTCAAGTGTATTCAAGTAGTTCATGACTTAACCCTATCAATATATCGGGTTTAATTGGTTAAGTATGCAAGTAATCCATGTCTTAACCCTACCAATCCATCGTGTTTAATTGGTTAAGTATATTCAAGTAGTCCATGACTTAACCTTACCAATCCATCGTGTTTAATTGGTTAAGTATATTCAAGTAGTCCATGACTTAACCTTACCAATCCATCGTGTTTAATTGGTTAAGTATTCAAGTAGTCCATGACTTAACCTTACCATGTGGCATTAATTAACTTAATGCACCCAACCTCTCACATTAGACCTCGTTGTGGTTACTAGTTAAGCCGGGCGGGTCCGGGTAGCTTTACACCACAACTTAGTCTAACCTCGGGTTTCAAGTGCGACATGACCAACTACTCACATTGGGTCCTATTGCTTGTAGCCACTAGTTAAGCCGGTCGGTTCTGGGTAGATTTATGCTACAAACTCAACCCAACCTCGAGTTGGACATTCTCATGTTTTCTAGAAGTCATGTCCAAGTCCATGTTTTCAAGCATAAACACATGTCAAACTTTCATGTCATATTTTCAAGTCATGTTCTCATGTTATTTAAGTTTGCCCAACTACCCATAACGTATTCCCATCGCACGTAAATTCGTATCAACGCAAATAGATCAAAGAGGGAACATAACAATATGACAAGGTGGGCATAAGGTGGCAAAGTCTATCACAAGTCAAACATGGTGATATTTGAGGCCAAAAGGGGTTCAACATACTAGCATATGGCCTCAACATGTATGATAGCATAAAAGGTGACTTGGCCTCAAAAATATCAAATAGCATAAGGGTGATTTGGCCATAAGCATGCATAATAGCATAAGGGTGATTTGGCCACAAGCATATTAAGGAACATGAGGGTTTAAGGTTTGGCCACAAGTTAAACACGGTGGCATATGAGGCAAATGTGTTCATAAACTTGCATATTACATTATAGGCCTCAAAACATGCATGACATCAACTCTAGCAAAATAGATGAAACATGGTCATAAATAACATGGGATGATAGCAAGTGATTCGCATATAACTTCATATGCAATTTAACATAAGGTTTATGAGAGTTTCTATGTTGCTTTATGCAACATTTCAAATCAAAGTTCATAGCTTTCTATGCACAAAGTCAAGGTGATAGCTTTACAAACATGCATAGAATAAATCTATGCATAACATGATAGGATCAAAGCTCATAGTTTTCTATGCACAAAGTCAAGGTGATAGCTTTACAAACATGCATAGAATAAATTTATGCATAACATGATAGAATCAAAGCACAAATCATACTTAGGCCCAAACTCAAATTTGCAACATGTCATATTTAACTTCATAGTTAGAATCTAAGAGTAGTAAAGGCTTACAATGCTATGAAAACTTATAAAATAAAATAAGATTGAGACGAAGCCACGCTAGCAACACTAAAAGCCCCAAATGAATATAAGCTCCAAGTTGTCTTGAGAAACAAGAAGCTCCCTTTGATTTGTATGAAGAAAGATCCTTGTTTTGATGAAGAAAGGTGGCTCTTTTACTAGCTTAGGACACTCAACTTTTCATGAAGAGGATGGAGGCCACGTTATGAAGATGGAGGCCATGATCAAGAAACATTTTGGCATAGTTTAGTTGTAGGATTGATTTATGATGATTTAGGCTAGGTATTAGGGTCTTTTATAGAGTTTAGGATTAGTTTTAGCCATAGGATTAACCCTAAATCAAATCTGAGCCATCAAATCATGTCACTAGCCAACAAAACAGGTCCAAACAGCCCAATTAAGTGCACTAGGCCGACCTGGCCGATCAGGGAGGTCGACCCCCAGGTCGACTCTAGTGTCGACCTGGTTGGGGGGAGGTCGACCCTAGTGTCGACCCCCCTGTCGACCTGTCTGGGCGGGAATTTTCCCGCCCAGTCTGTTTTGGCTGAATTTGAATTCTAAATTCAAATTTGAACTGTTTTTGAACTTCAAATTTTCTGAAAACTTTGACGGGCCATAAATTGGTCATACGAACTCCGATTTTCGAAAACTCGGACTCTATTTCGCGTATTTTTTCGAGACGAATGCAATGGCACAGCCCGTTTCCCTTGATTCAGATTTTATCATTTAACTCTGCCTTGATTTATGTTATAACATGTTATTCAAAAATACGGGTTGTTACATCCTCCCCACCTTAAAGGATTTCGTCCTCGAAATCTTCAAGTTAGGAAGAACGTATCCTACCATCCATCATCCATCTACTCAAAACATCATCCACAAGTAATCATTTTCCTTAAAAGATTTCTAATGTTGTATGAACATATGCAAAAGTGTGTGTATATGCACCTATCTAATGCGAAGATCAGGCGGTTACTGATTCAGCAAACCTCCTTAATGCAAAATATGTTTGTGAAATGCGTCCATATGTATGCAAATTCCTAACATAACTTATAATCTCTACATGAGTGCAAATAAAATCCATCCATATGCAACATCCATGTGATATCATACAAGTTTCATCCATGAATAAGCATAAACACTCATGCATATGCGGTATGAAAGTGTGTGAGCCGATCTTAGTGCTTAACGTGTATCATGCATCCACGAGTAACCACTTGCAAACACTTGCAACCACTGGCAAACATCAAGCATAACATGTTTCAAATACATGTTTCAACCAAGGGTTTCTACCTAAGGTTCTCATGACAAGATTTACGAAACAAGATAAACTAGATAAACAAGGATAGGAAAAGAAAGATATGCCAACTAGGAAAAGAGATTGAAAATGTACCCTCAAAAAGAAATGGATAAAGCCCACGCATCTTCTCCTCGGTTTCCCAAGTTGCATCCTCTTCGGCTTCACTCCACTGAACTTTCACCAATTTGACTTCTCGATTCCTTAGCTTCTTGGTCTCCATTCCCAAGATACGAATCAGAGCTCGCCTCAAGGTCGCCTCTTTCTATACCTCCGTGTCTTCAAGAATACTTGGTTCAACTACCTTGGCTGACTCATGTAGGCACTTTCGGAGATGCGAGACATGAAAGACATTATGCACTCCGGCTAGCTTCTCGGGCAATTCCACCTTATAAGCCATCTTTCCAATTCTCTCTATGATAGGGAAGGGTCCTACGAACCTTGGTGTCAGCTTCCCAACTGCTCCAAAATGAACCACATTTCGCAAAGGAGAAACCTTCACGAAAACCATATCCCCAATCTCGAATTCCAAATCTGTCCTTCGCTTGTTAGCATAGGATTTTTGTCTGTCTTGTTCCGTTTTCATCCGTCTTCGAATCAATTCAACCCTCTCGGATGTGTCCCTTATCATGTCGGGCCCAATTATAAGCTTATCCGTCGTCTTCCACCAACATGTTGGTGGCTTGCACGGCCTCCCATACAAAGCTTCGAATGGTGTCATTCCTATGCTTGCTTGGTAGCTGTTATTATAAGCAAACTTTACAAGAGGGAGGTGGTCTTCCCAAGTACCACCGAAGTCAAGAACACAAAGCCTCAAGAGATCTTCTAGCACTCTATTCACCCTTTTGGTTTGGCCATCTGTCTGGGGGTGATAGGCTGTACTTAGATTCAATCGCGTACCCATTGCTTCTTGCAAACTATTCCAGAACTGGCTAGTGAAGATTAGGTCACGATCGCTAACTATGCTAGAAGGAACTCCATGCAATCGTACTATCTCTCGAAGATAAACAGATGCTTAACCTGATACAGTCCTCTTGTTCTTTACTGGAATGAAATGGGTGCTCTTCGTAAGTCTATCAACTATGACCCATATCCCATAAAGCCCAAATAGTTTGGTCATCTTAATGGACATCTTCACCCCAACTATAAATCACAAACAGGCGGGTCATACTCCTTATGGGGTTTGCAACAGAACTAAGATTGAGAATAGGACCGAGAGGATATACTTAAAAGATAACATGTGAGTAAGCTCTACAGAATAATAGGGATCAAGGATATACTCTTAGAAAGAGATATAATGCGCGTATCTAGTCTTCAATCTTCTAAGCCGCATTTTCTTGAGCTTAATCCTATCGTGCCTTGAACGTCTTTTAACTTCACAATTTCGTAGCTCTTAATTCTTATTTCCAAAATAGGAGTTAGATCTCATTTCACCATTGCCTCTCGTTCCACTTCCACATATTCTTTTCCTAAAATACTTGGCTTCCACATAACTACGTGCTCATGGTTTCATGCAAGCTTTACAAAATTCGTTAGTGAATCCTGGATCTCGTTTACATACCATATGGTATTCCACACAGAAAAACTATCCCTTGAAAACAAATGCCACTCCACGTTGCCAAATGTTCTTACTAGGGTGATTTCTATAACCCATGCTTAAGCGGAATGGACTATCCGCCTTAGTGGCGAACACTACTCGATTGGTTTACAAATTTCCAATAAAAGTGCCAAGGGATTCTAGATAACTAATCATGACGGAACCCTAAAGGTCACACGAGATTTTCGAGGGTATTACCGAGGCGAGTCATGAGCCTCGCAACCCTATGTTCGAAGTCAAGAATGGCTCCATAACTGGACAACCAACCCATGCCCAAAATCAACCTGTATCCCATAAACCCGAGAACATAAGCATTACACATGAATTCTACACTCAAGATAGAGATTTTTCAAATCCATACAAATCGCAGAAAGATGGGCGAAACCCTCAATTGGATTTGAAACTTCTAACGGGATCCTCAACTAGACTACTACTTAGGTGCAAACTTTCAACAAGATCAGAAATAAAACTATGCGATGCGCCAGAATCAAATAAGGTATGAACAGGGAAATCAGAAATGTAAACAAGGTTTTCTACATAAATACTACCTCAATCAAGAACTGGAGCGATGTTGAGAGTATGCACTAGCCCTCCAGAAGGTCTTGCTCGATGAGTTTGCCTTTTCCCTTATCCCCGCTTATTCGGGCAATCCTTGCTATAGTGTCCAGACTCTCCACAATGAAAGCATTCTCCCAACTTCCTTTTCTTCTTCCTACAGTCTTTGGCTATGTGCCCAGTAATCCCATAGAAGTTGCACTTCCTCCTTTCTCTTGACTTGTTGTCCTTGTTATTGTTGTTCTTGCCTCCTTTTCCGGAATCTACCTTCTCGCCTTGAGACTCATTTGCCTTGACCTCCTTCTTGCCACTCTTATCTTCCTCTTGAAGCAGGGCCATATTCACCAAACTCTCGAAAGTCGCCCCCATGGGTATATGAGACATGGCCAAACCACGCAATGGCTCATTCAATCCTAGAGCAAAGCGTAGGGCCTTTTTCTGAGCTGTGTTAACCAATTCTAGACCGAACCGAGCAAGTTGATTAAACTTATCCACGTATTCTCTAACGGTCATGTCCCCTTGCTTTAGTGATAGGAACCTCTCCATCTGAAGGTTCTCCTCTGTCGATGATAGGAACCTCAGTCCAAACCTTCTCCTAAAGTCATCCCAAGTCTGAATTGGCCTAGTAGTGGTGGTGACTACCCACCAATATGCAGCTTCCCCTTTCAACAACCATACCGCTAACAGAACTTTCCTACGGTCTTCTATATCAAAGATAGCAAAGAGGTCTTCAGTTTCCTTCAACCAGTTTCTTGCCTCAACATAAGTCTCTGTCCCAATAAAATTCTTGCCACCCATCGCCTTAAAGTCCTTGCAAATCTTCGTGAAATCCTCTTGTGGATA
Organism: Allium sativum; assembly: GCA_030737875.1. Lineage (NCBI taxonomy): Eukaryota > Viridiplantae > Streptophyta > Magnoliopsida > Asparagales > Amaryllidaceae > Allium > Allium sativum. The sequence continues at coordinate 79,768,596 of CM060927.1, read as the reverse complement.
CTGAGGAGGAGGAGGAACCTTAGCAACGGGAGGGGGAGGAAGGTTAGCCACGGGGGAAGGAGGAGGAATGTCCGCGGGGCCGGCTTCATTCGCCCTTGCCTCCATGTACCTTCTAAACCAAATAGGTACTGGTACGCCCTCCAGAATGGCAAAATTATCGGCCATACTGAAACGAAGAAAAAGATAGATTGAGAACGAGGAAACAAAGGATAGTGCTAATGGCTTTTGGGGAATAGCCTTTTTAAAATAAACTAGACTTTTCTTGGAAAATACTTAATTGGTTTTGAAAATAGTTTTTCAAAAGGTAAGTTTTAAAAACCTTTTGCTTAAATCTTGTAAACCTTATGCTCTGATACCAAATGTAACACCCCACCTCCGCCAATGCCACTCTTGCAAGCACACTAGCTTTGGAGGGGCGTTAAACGAGGTAAACATGCATGTAGATATCACAAGACAAAACATATAAGTAAAAAAACAGAGTAAATAAAGCAGCGGATAAAACTAACATTTCAAAACCATAGTCAAGTTACATCAAAGTACTTGGTCATTATTTTCCACAAAACATAGTCTAGAAACATCAACTGAAAACTGGAAAGAAAATCATAGAGTAACTATCCCCAAGGTAGAATAAAGCCATAGCGAGCTCAAGTCCAAACCGTACATGAGCTACCCAGAAAAGCAGCTAAAGATCCAAGCTAGGTACCAGTGTTCCCACCCTGTAAACCTGAGGGGGGGAAACGGAAGAAAAGAGGCAAAAGAAAACGGGTCAGTCAAAAAGACTGGTAAATCCTATCTACTATTAGTATAAAAACTAATAAAGTTAACTGAGCATGTAAAACAGAGATGAGATGTAGGGTGATAACTGGCATGGTGAAAAGTTAACAAGATAGATCAAGTGTGGCATCGCATATACGAGGTTAAGTTGCACCAGGTGTGTACGTACTAGTATTCCAATCCATGTCAAGTATAAACAAGAAATGATCCCTTGGCCCAAAGCTGGCCCACATCATGAGATGACCTAAATCGAGGTCCAACTACTCGGTCTAGTTGATCGGCTCCCTATAAGCCTAACTCGTCGTGTATCGGTGTCATACGGCTTAATCGTGGAGTGTAGTTGACTATGCAAGGTCCACCCCAGGGTGTATCCAGCCCTAAGGTGTAAACCACAGACACAATTCAAGCACGCACAGTCTAAACCTACTGGTGCCCATGTTCAACTCCGGACTTAATGTGCACGACCATGGTCCGCCTGAACAACCGGTGCACCCTTCAGCCGTCTCTTTTGGTCTCTTACAATCAGTTCAGTAATCATGCCCCACCCTAGCCTAGTCCAGGGTACCCATGATACTTCCAAGTAGGTTACTGCTGAAAAGGACCACATAACTAGGATTTCAAGCGGGTTAAGTGTGGTTAACCCTATCATAACCATGTATTGAGTTGGTCAAGTGTATTCAAGCAGTTCATGACTTAACCCTATCAATACATCGGGTTTAATTGGTTAAGTATGCAAGTAATCCATGTCTTAACCCTACCAATCCATCGTGTTTAATTGGTTAAGTATATTCAAGTAGTCCATGACTTAACCTTACCAATCTGTCGTGTTTAATTGGTTAAGTATATTCAAGTAGTCCATGACTTAACCTTACCAATCCATCGTGTTTAATTGGTTAAGTATTCAAGTAGTCCATGACTTAATCTTACCATGTGGCATTAATTAACTTAATGCACCCAACCTCTCACATTAGACCTCGTTGTGGTTACTAGTTAAGCCGGGCGGGTCCGGGTATCTTTACACCACAACTTAGTCTAACCTCGGGTTTCAAGTGCGACATGACCAACTACTCACATTGGGTCCTATTGCTTGTAGCCACTAGTTAAGCCGGTCGGTTCCGGGTAGATTTATGCTACAAACTCAACCCAACCTCGAGTTGGCCATTCTCATGTTTTCTAGAAGTCATGTCCAAGTCCATGTTTTCAAGCATAAACACATGTCAAACTTTCATGTCATATTTTCAAGTCATGTTCTCATGTTATTTAAGTTTGCCCAACTACCCATAACTTATTCCCATCGCACGTAAATTCGTATCAACGCAAATAGATCAAAGAGGGAACATAACAATATGACAAGGTGGGCATAAGGTGGCAAAGTCTATCACAAGTTAAACATGGTGATATTTGAGGCCGAAAGGGGTTCAACATACTAGCATATGGCCTCAACATGTATGATAGCATAAAAGGTGACTTGGCCTCAAACATATCAAATAACATAAGGGTGATTTGGCCACAAGCATGCATAATAGCATAAGGGTGATTTGGCCATAAGCATATTAAGGAACATGAGGGTTTAAGGTTTGGCCACAAGTTAAACATGGTGGCATATGAGGCAAATGTGTTCATAAACTTGCATATTACATTATAGGTCTCAAAACATGCATGACATCAACTCTAGCAAAATAGATGAAACATGGTCATAAATAACATGGGATGATAGCAAGTGATTCGCATATAACATCATATGCAAGTTAACATAAGGTTTATGAGAGTTTCAATGTTGCTTTATGCAACATTTCAAATCAAAGTTCATAGCTTTCTATGCACAAAGTCAAGGTGATAGCTTTACAAACATGCATAGAATAAATCTATGCATAACATGATAGGATCAAAGCTCATAGTTTTCTATGCACAAAGTCAAGGTGATAGCTTTACAAACATGCATAGAATAAATCTATGCATAACATGATAGAATCAAAGCACAAATCATACTTAGGCCCAAACTCAAATTTGCAACATGTCATATTTAACTTCATAGTTAGAATCTAAGAGTAGTATAGGGCTTACAATGCTATGAAAACTTATAAAATAAAATAAGATTGAGACGAAGCCACGCTAGCAACACTAAAAGCCCCAAATGAATATAAGCTCCAAGTTGTCTTAAGAAACAAGAAGCTCCCTTTGATTTGTATGAAGAAAGATCCTTGTTTTGATGAAGAAAGGTGGCTCTTTTACTAGCTTAGGACACTCAACTTTTCATGAAGAGGACGGAGGCCATGTTATGAAGATGGAGGCCATGATCAAGAAACATTTTGGCATAGTTTAGTTGTAGGATTGATTTATGATGATTTAGGCTAGGTATTAGGGTCTTTTTATAGAGTTTAGGATTAGTTTTAGCCATAGGATTAACCCTAAATCAAATCTGAGCCATCAAATCACGTCACTAGCCAACAAAACAGGTCCAAACAGCCCAATTAAGTGCACCAGGCCGACCTGGCCGACCAGGGAGGTCGACCCCCAGGTCGACTCTAGTGTCGACCTGGTTGGGGGGGGTCGACCCTAGTGTCGACCCCCCTGTCGACCTGTTTGGGCGGGAATTTTGCCGCCCAGTCTGTTTTGGCTGAATTTGAATTCTAAATTCAAATTTGAACTGTTTTTGAACTTGAAATTTTCTGAAAACTTTGACGGGCCATAACTTGGTCATACGAACTCCGATTTTTGAAAATTCGGACTCTATTTCGCGTATTTTTCCGAGACGAATGCAATGGCACAGCCCGTTTCCTTTGATTCAGATTTTATCATTTAATTCTGCCTTGATTTATGTTATAACATGTTATTCAAAAATACGGGTTGTTACAGATGGGACCTGAGTCTTGTAATAGCTTCATTTTTCCAAAAAGCATTGCTTTGTTTATAACTGTTTATGCACTGGTATTTTGGGAGGAAACCCGTTCTGTGTTATACGGCGTGGTCCCTTGATTTACTTTTAAAGTAAAGATTTAATAACTGTTTTGAGTTCTCACACCAGTCACATGACTGACCTGAAGTTTATTGTTTTAACCTAAACTCTGGGTGCCCCTATTTTCCACATGGGAAGCTAGTAATTTTGGTTTTGCAGATATTATATTCACAGGGTCCTGGTTTACAGCTGGAGCTATATTCGGAATGCTCTGTATCCGTGTATTTCTTTCAGTTGTGTTTTGTATTATTTTCCACTGCATAATAATTTGTAAATCTCTGATATTTATCAAATGTATATTATTTGTTCATACTCTGTATATTCTTGTACTCTGATGTAAATTGTTGTAATAGCAATGAAATGTTCTTCTATTTGTGTTCCGATTAGTCCTGTTCTCAAAGCAATCCGTTCTTTCTCTTCTCTTCGGAGACTGGGGAAGTTCGGGTCGTTATACTATGTGACCAACCTTGTTTTTTATTGTTTTAAATATGATGAGCTTCACATAAATTAATATATTTTTTTAGTTTGATTTATTTCTTAACAAATCAGATGCTCATGTATAATACCGTTTATTGTTGGAAATGTAAGGTGCATTTTACAGGGAAAATAAAGGTCACGAAACTATTAGAACTTTAAACCTTGATTAAGTTGAATTACGAAACATTTGGGTTTGATGATTTTTCATAATGTTAGGATGCAATTAAATCAGAAAAGTAATATTTTTTCCTTTTTGTTTTGATATGACGTATGCAGACCTGCTTGGTATGAAATAAGTTAAAACTAATAGGTTAGTTTTTATTTAGAAGGTTACTACATGTTCGGATGCATAATAGCAATAATCCCTTACATAAGTGCGTTATATTTTTGTTTTAACTACATTTTTCTTTTTCCTTTTGTTTTTTTACTTTGACTACATATGATACAACAATTACTAACACATTAACTTTTTATTTGACATTAACAGGGCCATTGTTGTTCATCTTAAGAAGAAAATATCAAAATCAAAGCAAGACTACTTCTATCATTTGTCTATTTTGTAAGTGGCTTATTAATGTAAAAGTGTGACATATTACATGTGGACATGGAAAAGCTGGTAAAACGGTATTTATGAAATACTATGTTGTTTGAATAATATGCATGAATGTTATGTCATAATTTGTATATTTGTTTGCAAAAATTTGTTATATTTATATGCAGATAAGAAATGTTTAAACGTGTATACATGAGAAAACTGAATGGACAATTAAAACAATCATAAATTAATAATGTAATCTATAGCGTTTTAGAAACGCTATTGAATAAAAAAGCTACAAAAAGAGACACTGGAAATGTTATAGTATTACTAAATAAATGCTATAGAAACACATAAGAAACGCTAACAATTATGAGAACAAACGCTACAGAAATAACACAATAAACGCTATAACATACAAATAACACTATAGAAACATACACACGAACGCTATAAAAAGTCAATATCAGATAGTATATTTTACAGCGTTTTTCTTTGATAGCAAATAAAAACGCGATATAAAAGTCATCTTTCATAGCGCTTTTGTTTCCGTTATTACAAGTAGAAGGTCTAAGATAGCATGTCGTTACATGGCGTTCTCTGAATTGCTATGTTAGGTTATAATAGGGTCTTTCAAATGCTATGAAAACCTCAATTTATTATAGTGTTTTCCAAAGAAAATCATCTATTAGACCCGTAATGTTAAGATTTAATAATTTCTATAGACACGATTTTTGATAATTCACGTTAATATCAAATTTTTGTATGAATTATTTCCAGTAAGACGAATTGTTTTTTCTATTTATCGAATATGATTAACATTCTAAGAACAAATTAATTATACAAAAGTTAAACCATAGCTTTAAATAGTTTGATTTTCTTTATTTCTTCGTTGTGATATCTATTAGTTTTGTTAGTTTAATCTTTTTATTGATTTGGTTATGTCCGATATTTAACTGATGTTAAGATTTAATTATATTTGTAGTGGAAAAAATTTAGCTTTAAAAGAAGCTAAATCTAATTTTTAAGCGAAATTTTGTATTAGTAAAAGAAGTTAGATCCAAACGTTAAGGAGAACTTTGAATTTGTAGACGTAGCTAGATCATCTTTTTAAGTGATATTAAAATATAGGGACGTTTTTGATAGTTCACGTTAATACAAAAAAGTGTGACATCAAATGTACATATTACAACTATTAATAAATATTTTATAAATTTAAATTGCATTTTTACACATATTTATTATCATTTAAAAATATGATCTAATAAACAAATATATTTCTATATCACTATTCTTTATTCATTTACAGCATAAATAAAAACCTAAACTAACAAATATAAGTATTGCAATTTTGAAATAAAAACTCAAATGAATTACATATGTTTTAAACGTAAACACATAACTAAATATTCATATAAATTATTTTCTTTTGAATGCACTAAAGTTTTTTATTTATAACAATTCACGAGCAACCATCTACCATGATCAGGCGCGAAGCATTGATGTTTCAATCGAATCAATCAACGGGCAAGTTTGAGATGAGAAAGGTAAGCATCAGCCAAAATATTACCAAGCTGGACCTGAGCTTCTGTAGTCAAGTGTAAACCATCTCTTTGCAAGGGCAGCCCCTTTGCATCTACACATAAAACGTTTGGCAATTTGATTGAAAGCTGTGCTTGCCTGACTGTCTCTAAGTACCCTCCTCCTGAGGCTATTGCCACCTGCATACATAAATATATAGTCTGTCACGACTTGTTAATTACACTAACAAAATGATCTGCAGGCATAAAAGCATAACCTCCAAATGACATTTTGAACCTTATATGCAGTAACTTGAATTCATCTGAACTAGTTTTAACAAGAACAGAAGTAACAAAAATGACCCGGATTCATTCGATAGTAATATGTATAAACAACTATGATTTTACATATCATGTACTAACAATTGATGGTTAAAAAACAATGACACATCTTGCCTTATTCTATGCCATAACAGTACAACACAGCTTCAATAATCAAGAAAAAAGAAAGAAATCTTCATGGTTAATTAATTACCTGAAGGATGAGCAGATTAGGCTCCTGAAGATCAACCCTCAAATCATCGACCAACCGCTCCATCCTCCCCTTATACAACTCTGCGTCCTCCTTCGCCGAAGCATCGCTCTCCCCTTGAAACCACAAAACCGCCTTGATGACCCCGTCTTCCTTGGCCTTCCACCCTCTCCTGACCATACTCTCGTACAGATCCGTCCCTTTCTCCCAGTCCACTATCCTCGTCCCGCCTATGGCGCAGGGCACCAACCCTAAAACCGCCTCTTCCTTTCCGATTGCATTCAGCACCTTGTTCGCAAACGGCATCCCAGGGCCTATGCCGCAGGGCTTTTTGGTGTCGATGTCTATGTGCAGAGGCTCGACCGCGGTGACCCATGTTAGGTCGGAGGCCAGTCTGAGGATGGACGGAGATGGGCTGCACTCGGGTGGGATTTTGCGGTCCCATTTCCAGTTTGATACGCCGCCTCTGCCTGACATGTTGCTTTGGCCGGAGAGGATGAATACTTGCTTTGGGGTGGTGGACATTGTTAGAGTTGAGATTATAATTATTGTTGTCAGGGTGAATTTGAGCATTTCTGTTTGATTATTCATGGGTTGGTAGAAGGAAGACAAGGTATGGACATATGGACAGAATGATTGTTACTGTACAACAACACTTGTACGTACGAACTTATGAATGAAACCATTCATTTTCTATCCGAACTTCCATTAAAGTGCCCCAGATGGTCGCTTTCCTCTATTATACATTAGTTAGAAATCTTAATTTTTTACATGAATTCTCATTTAAAATATACAGTCACTCCCTTGTTCAGTTTACAATCTGATTCAAATTTAGATGAACCACAATCAAGAAAAACAGTTCAATTCATGTTCCTATATTCAAGTTCATTAATTGTCATCAACTGACATATGGAATACAAGATGCATTGTTAGGTTGACAAGGAAAGTTTTGTTTGGTCTGCTGGTCCACAATTATTGATATTGATATTCCTGAACCAACTAACGAACATTTGTCAGCAAGTAAAGAGTGCAAATTAACTGACAGCAGGAAGTATTTATTGCTAGAAGTCGATAATATACTAGTATAACGAAATTGCTAAAGAGCCCAAAGGAAATTCTGTCATTTTGTGCGAAAATCCAATCGTGCGCACTGTATATCTTCCCCATGAATTACGGGTTGAAGTCCTGCCGTACGATTTCTTTTGTCATTTTTTTCGTACATGATTTTCGGGCTTTATAGCAAAGTCCACAAGTTTAATGTCAACCTCTCCAATAGTTGTAATACCATCATAAAATTTCGATCCATCTGGATATTTCCAGAAATGCCTTAGAAATTATAATAGGGCCATGAGTTCAAATCGGTAACTTATAAGATTTTTACACCAACAAAAAACCTCAACATTTTCATTTTCATTTCATTTCTTTGGTTCATTTATCTCCGTTCTTCGTTATATTCTTAGTGTTGACAAACATTTTTTGAATTATTTATTCTTTGTAGTTTTGTTTTTTATGTTCATACGATCCCTTAATTATTTTCATATCTTCTTTATCAATGTTGCAATGTTGTAGTGTCCCAAAAATATTTGGTCCAGTCTTACAATTCACATAATACAAATGAGATTGTCTATATGAGTCTCAATCATGAAAAATTTAACATCCGTTTTGAAATGACAAATGTAACAACCCAAATTTTAACAAAACAAAAATGAATGGACCGATGTTAATTTAAGAATAAATTGAGAAATAATCGAAAATTGGGCAACTGGGGTTACGCACTATTTTTTGGTTCGGATAGACTTTTGTTTGGCGTAATACAGACTTTAAACGAATAAATTGTGATCAGTTAAAGTTTGAATTTTAAATTAAAGATTTAAAATAAAGATAAGAAGTAAATATAGCAAAATCAACGTATATCTGGGACGACCCGGTCCTGGATGGGTCGTCCGGTGGTCGCCCCATGACCGATGTGAGTCAACCCCTGCAGTGGGTCAACCCAGATAATGCTGCTAGGCCATGAGCTGAACTTGCCGCTATGTTATGTAGACTTCCTGTTGGCGTGGTTTTGAGCGTTATCATTAAAAACCTAATAATATCTAGACTTAGATTTTCCTTCCACACATATTAATTGACCTGTACTTCATCCCTTCCCACACACTTCTCCTTCATTTTCTCAACCTCCACTTCACTTTTTCTCTAAAATAAAATATTATTGGGGAACAAATTTTAGAGTACTGTCCATTTGTAGATTTAAAGGATTGTTCTACCGGGGCCTTTTTGGATTTGCAATCTTTATGTGAGTTTTTAGTAATTTTTAGATTTCTTTTGAGATTGGAATCAAATCTATAAAATAGTAGTTGGATCTAAATTATTCCCTATTCTTGATTCGAATTATGCAATTGTTTTAATTCTTTTTTGAATTTCTCTAAATTTTATTCAGAATTCTTGTGGTTTGTTATTCATGATCTTTTTTCTTCTTTCTCCTTTCTTTCCCATTGGATTTATGCAGTTGCGCTAAAAATGTATCTAAAACAACTTATGAATACGTTGAAACGGGCATGAACCTGTAAGCCTTATATTTGCGTTGGATTACCTTTCCTTCCACTTTTTTTTTCTTTCTTTGCCTTACGTTTCGGTTGGGAATGAAGTACATGAAATTGAAATAATAAAAATTATGGATAAAACCTAGATATGCTCAAAAACTGCAAATTGGGAACAATAACTGAAATAAAGGAAATTGAATTGAATAAGTGCCTATTAAATAGAATTGACTGTAGTTGTGAAAAAAGACATAATTATGAGAGTTAGAATGTAAGCATGCTTATTTGTACACATGTTAATCCAGTACTCCTCGTTGTCGGGTTTAAAATCTCAGTACTTCTCGTTGTCAAACTATAAACATGTTAATTTGTAGTAGGAACCCAGTACTCCTCGTTATCGGGTAGCTCGGTAATACTTGTTGTCGGGCTTTTTGGATATGAACGTGATACAGATAAAATTTAAGCTCAGCACTCCTTGTTGTCAAGCTTAAGATAATAGAATTGTTTTGGAAGCCAAATCAAGGGTTGGGGGAATTTTGAATCAAGTTGTTTGAGACTCATTTCATCTAGCATACTCTAGTTATTATTTCGGCCTCACTTGAGGTAAGAGCACGCACGATATTATGTTGTGGATGTAAGTTGGTCCAATCGAGAGGGTGTGAGTGTCATTCCAGCGAGTCAGTGTGCATGCACTACCTCGATTTGGAGACATAAGCCATCTTCACATTCATGGATAAGGTTATGTCAAATCATTGATGGGTTAGGACCCGATAAACCCAAACTCATAATAGGCATAGGCTATCCATGATTCAATGCAACCAATCATTTGAGTAGTATTAGGGATTTATTCCTAATTTGTTTTAGTCGTAGAAGTGCAAAACAGTGAACTTCATTGTCAAATATCTTGGAATGACATCCTTTATTTTACCCCTACTTTATCATGTTTCACGCAGAAACTTATTCCCTTATTTCATACTAGACTACTGTTTTGTTTATTTGTTTCCTCTTATTAGTTGTGTTAGAAATTACTATAGCTCACCAGACTTTTTGTCCGATCCATTTTCTCCTTTTCTTCTTCCCTTTTTGTTCCTCCTAGGCCCTCAAGGAGAAACTGCTTAGCTCGAATTGCTCTTTTGACTTCTCTTGGAAGATCCTTTTGGAGATGTACGTTCATCTTATTTTCTTTTCACGGTTTGCTTGTATTTTCTTCTGGTTGTTTGGGTGATCCTTTTGTTTTGTACTCTGGTGTTTCTTATGTGAATTAGATTAAGACATGGTACTTTTATGACACTTTGGTTTATTTAAAATAATTAAGAATGGTTAATGGTTTTGTCATTTTACTATAAATTGTCTTTTCTTCCACAGTGAATTTATTCTTTCATATACTATGAAATTTTAGTCTCTATGATGTTTATTGCCTTTATATCTACAATGCTCCACATTTTATAACGAGATTCTATAATAGGATAGCGCCAAGAGGTGCGGGGTGTTACAACAGAGATATAAATAAGTGAATATTTGGCTTAGGTTCTTAAAATCAAATTTAATACACGAAAATTCATTCCCAAAAAATTATTGTAAATTAGGTTCGTAGAATTTAATTAATAAAGAATTGCATACGATTATGCAATTATTTAGTGAATAATTGCTGTCATTTATGCAATTATGTCAAAAAAATGCATAAACATCTGCAGTAATTTTATGAGTAATTACAGATATTTCCACAACTTTTTTGATGAAAAATCATAGAATTTTTCACTATATTTTAAAAAATTATGGAAATATTCACAAGTTTTTAATAAATAATTGTAGAAATTCCACAAATTTTCATCGAGTAATTGCTGAAATTTCCGCAATTTTTAAGTACAATTGCGTAAGTATCTACAATCATTCACTTAATAATTGCATAAAATTTATAAAATTATTAGATAGCTTAACTCTAGGGATCTAATTTACATACTTGTTTTAATAAAAATATTTTTTCTATTTTGAAACTTAATAGGGACTTTAGGCAAACTGGGATACAGGTTCAAATTCTAGTTACTTTTGCAATTTGAACAAAAATTATGCATTGAATATAATATCTTTAATAATAGTTGGAATAGGTTTGGTGTCACTTTTTTTGGTGTAAACGTGAAGTGCCAAAAATGCCCTGTATTTCGATCTATTTCCTAAATTTTCTCGGAATAAATTAAGAAAATTTTCCATTTATTTAGTTTACTTGAATTAAAGATTTGAAATACATGTTGGGTTCTGTTGTGCATTTTTTTTATTAATTAAATCATATTTAATACCTTATAAAACGTGTATGGACAATTATTAAATATTCCCTTTATCTCGATCTATTTCCTAATTTTTCTCTCAATAAATTAAGAAAAAATTCCATTTATTCAGGTTATTTGAATTGAAGATTTGAAATACATATTGGGTTTTGTTGTGCATTTTTTTATTAATCAAATCAGATTTAATACCTTATAAACATATATGAACAATTATTGAATTGTATACACCGAATTATTTGTATTTATGATTTGACGTATATGCTAGTTTTAAATAAGCATTTTCAAATATGCCCTTTATCTCGATCTATTTCCTAATTTTTCTGTCAATAAATTAAAATAATTTCGATTTGTTCAGTTTACTTGAATTAAAGATTTGAAATACATGATGGGTTTTGTTGTGCATTTTTTTTACTAATCAGATCAGATATAATAACGTATAAAACATATATGGACAATTATTAAATTTTATTTAGGATTTGATGTATTAGCATTTTCAAATTGAAATGGAAAGAATTTAATTTCCTTCATCGTCAATTTCCACATTCTTCACAAAAATAAAGGAATTTCAACCAAATTAAATAAAATCTTCTAAACATGCTAATAATGGATGGTTGATCGAATCCCCACAAAAATAAGCAGGTATTTATTTTTTGACTTTTTCTCAGATACTCAAATCTCCAAAAAAAAGAATAGCATAATAGAATATCTTATCACCCTTTAAATACCAATTGTAATCCTCACTTCTCACTTCATTTTCGCTAATCTTTATGGTTCACTTTTCTTGGCTACCGCTGCTATGGTTTCAAGCTTCAGGTTAGATTGTTTAGGTCATAAAACTTTCTTTTGGTATATAATTATATATAAACAAATATACTGTCTTATTTACAGATATTTTTCTTATTTAAATTAGTACTGCTGCGCCTACCACCATAACTCATAACTCAGGTACTTACTACTTCATACCTTGATGATCTACTTTATACTGTCAACATGTTTAACTTATGCCGTGTCTTTTGAAGCTGGAGCTTCTTTATTGTTTGGATTTTTGCTTGCTGTTCTCTATGTTTTTCCGATGAAAATTCTTGGGGCTTCTCCCTTCTGCATCAAATGTTTAATTTTCCGGAGTTCAAAATCAGCAATGGACGGGGCCGAAAGCAGCAAATACTTTCATCAACTCACTCAAGGAGTAGAAAAGGATGCTTGGAGCTGCAATATATTCTTCTACTGGCTCATAAAAATCTAAGATTTCTTCCTATCTTTTTCCTTTAATTGGAATTGGTTCCAATATATTGATATGTTTGAGGATTAAGAGATACTCCTCTGGATTGTTTCTCACTGAGGATCAAAAGCCACATTTTTCCGAGAAAAACAATTGAGATTGTGAACAATTGACACTCTAATTATATGTTGTTCTTGCAGTTTCATGATGATGAAAGTTAAGATTACTCATAGACTCTAAGCATAGATTGAACTTGCATTGATCTTAGATTTATACCATTGTTGTTTTTTACTTTAAAAAAACTTTATATCGTCAATATTACCCTCACAGCTTTATTAATAATTGTGTTGGAAACACAAATTTTTTGTTTGACCATCAAATGCCAAAATTGCACATTATTTAAATTAAAAAACTATCCCATAAAAATAGGATATGTGCGATTGATTTTTTTGTCTTTTTAATACTTTATATCAGTATCTGCTGGCTATTGAATAATGAGTCAATAACAATCCACGCGCGGAGCGCATGCCGTAATCACACGCGGAGCGCGTGCCATTACGCTCGTTAATTAAATTGTAAATAATTATACTCGTGTGTATGTGTTTGGATTATTATCATAGTTACCGGACTTTTCGTATCAAAATAATACGATGCGGTCTTAAGACAGTCTAAAATTATATTTTTTGTTATTACCATAAATTGTATTGAAACATAATTATATATTTCTATAAACCTAACAATAATCATTAGTCTTGGTTTCCATAAATTTTCTTGTGTGAATTAATCTCCACTAGCGATATTTTTCTTTCTTTATATTGAGTCAATTAATTTATGTGATAATCAATTTGTTTCTTTCTAAAATGTTTTGCATTTTTTTTTTTTTTTTTTGCATATAGCTATATTGGTTGATAAGATCAATTACCTAAATTCTTCGGTTTTTTGACAAATATTTGAATCACTCAATTTTAAAATATTTTAGTGATAAGTCTTATAATTTGTCTGAATTGTTCAAAATGGTATCTTTCACATTAGTTGGCTAGAAGACGGAAAATATAGGTATGTGTAATGTATTTCGAACATGTAAGTAGCATGTATCAATATCAGATAATGTTGTGAATGGCAGCTCTGTCTATTCTCACCCTTTCTTTTTTCCTCTTACACCCGTCTATAATGTTAACTATTAATTTTAGTTTTAGCCTTAATCAATTTCAGAATTTTCTTTTCTTGATGTTTCTTTTCAACTGGTACTCTTTACTAGTTGAAACTGTGAAATGAACACAGAAAGTTTCATGAAGGAGGGAATAATGACATTGAAGTTAATCACGACTTGCATTCATTCGTGGACGAAATAAGATGATGATAAAGAAAAAAAGACAATTCTAATCAGGAATTATGGTGCAACTTTGATCTTCTTTTTCCTCATATTTCTTCGTGTTTTACCACTTTTCATTACTGTCAGATGTTGGATAACTTAAATTTTAGAAGTTTTGGAAAAGAAAGAAGCACTCAAACGAAAGTTAAACAAAGAAAGGAGAAGAAGAAGAAGACGATGAAATATTATAACCAAAAAGGGTAATGGCGAAACTAGAATAAATGCGATGAGTAAAGTAAAAGGTGATGTTAGAATTTTATATTTAAAATAATGGTGTGGATAAATCAACAAATGGAGTGAGAAAAGCTAGAGCCCCAAATATCCTCATGCATCAACCGATGAAAAGATCCATAGTTGTTGGATTATTATTCATTATATTTCGGACAACTGGGTATTATGCAGTCTTGTCAGTCAATATATGTTTCCCTTTTTACTAATGAGAAAATGTTACCTTTTATTTTGTGACTTAGTTCTACATTTGTTTGAACTTGGACAATACACCTATAATATTGATCAATTATAAGAAAATATTAATTTTCCCCTCCTATTGCTATCTGCATTTAAAGGCAAAACTATATTGTGGGTACAATGGAAGTGGGTCTTAAGGAAAACCTAATACTAGAAGGAAGGAATCATGTTCGTAGAATTTATATGAACCTTTTTGAATTACTTGAATTATATTAGCGTGTGTGTGTGTGTGTATATGCTCAACTATCACAGATTTATTATAGAAATCACGTGAAACTGAACAAAATCAAAAGCAATAAAAAACAGTAAAGTAAAGGAAATAATACGCCGGATTTTGTACTAGTTCGGGGTTACCTTACATCTAGTCCTGCAACAAATCCTATAGAAATTTTATTATCTTCGATATCTTTTATATTTGTTGATTTCAAGACTATAAGGAGACGTCCTCAAGAATTTCTGCCTCTAGGCACAACGGTCCTATATTTTCAGGCCAATAAGACACACACAATTGTTTTTCGGGTACAATCAAGCCCAACTTGATTTACGGGCTAACAAGTCACACCTTTTAGAGTATATTTGAAAGGATTTTACAATGGAATACAGACTTGATCTTGTGTTCTTGATTACAATAGCCCTATAACTCTGATTTGCATTTTGATCTTGAGAGAATATGGATGTGATGATAGAGAAACAAAAACTAACAAGAAGTAGTTTGATTCACTTGAAAATTTGGTAGTAAATAAGTCAAATTTTATTGAGAAATGACCGAGAAGAAAAGTCGAAAGAAGGAAATGAAATTATGAATTAAATTCTTTTAAAAAACTTCTGTTATTTATAAAGAAACAACAGTCATGTCTATTCATTAAAGAATAAGCAGAATATGCACTTCTTATGAAATTTGAAATTTGAAAATAACAGGCATTATGTCGACAACCTCAAAGTGATCATGTCGACATGGTCTAGTGCAAATTTTTGAAAATCTTACTTTACCAATTGTTCTAAAAATTATAAAACTATATATTTAAATCTAAAACTTTTGAGAATTGTTATATGTAGTAAAAATGAGTTTCAAACATAAAATACTAAAGAAAATATACCAAGATAATTTTGAAAATTTAAAACTTAAATATCTATTATATAATCAAAACTAAATATAAAGTAAATTTAAAAATCCAAAACTAAATACTCAAAACAATAAAGATTAAAGTAGTAAAAAAATATCAAACTATAAATATAAAGTATATATAACCAAAGATTAAAATATAATATCAAATATTAAATATAATCAAAATAAAAATAGTAAGTAGATATAATATCAAATATCACAAATATTAAATATAACTGAAATAGATTTGAAACTTAAAATATCTGTAATGCCCCGGAATTCTAGCGATTAAATAAATTAATTAATTATTACAATATATTGGTTCGATAATTCAAATGGTTTGAATTCAAATATTTGATTAATATTAATAATGTGATAATATATTTAATTTCTGAAATGGTCGGAAATGAATCGAATTCACAGTAGTGTGTGAATTGGATAATAAATGAGGTTTGATTCAGGTTATAATTGAAATTATAATAACAAATATATTATTTAAAACGATAGTTGAACGTATTAATTATAATATAATTTAAATCAAGCGTGTAACGTCGTGGTAGTTTGTAATATGGGGTTTTGAACTTCAAATGAATGTACTAGATTCGTTTTAAGTCGAATTTCTTTATAACAAGAAACGTTCGAATCTGTTGAGCTACATTTTTCTAATGGAAGAGAAAAAATGGAGATTTCCGCTTAGTAGATTGTAAGTTATGTCCAAATCAAATTTTCAAATAGTCGCTATCGAATTGTTTATAAATCATAACGATTATTTAATACAATTAAATATCAGTTTCAAATTTGGACGAGATTTTTGAGACGTATTTTTAATTTAATTTATAGATTTTTTCTGAAATTTTTATGGTTTTTGTTTAACGTATTTTGCACCCTATATCAGTGCTTTCGAATTTCATATAATAAGCTAACTTGTCTATTTTATTTTTGTTTTGAAATTGTGGCACATTGCTCGATACAATGACATTTTCATTTTTGTCAGTAGCGGTCCTTAAATGAATAAAATTTTATGTAGCGTGGTACCCAAAAATTTAACTTACATATGTAATGCACGCACGCACCACTTTCACATTTCATACCTCGGCCTATCTTGATGAAATTTCTTCAAGCCTCTTATCTGTTTTTAGCATGCTTACTGCTCGTTTTCCTTAAGTAATATATCTCCAAAATTCAACCTCGAAAGACTGCATAACCATGTAGACTTGTAACATATCCCGATACATAAGTCAAAAACATTGTCTACTTCATCACATTTGTAGCAAGAAGAATGGGCTGCATTCGTAGGAAGGGGAAATAAAGAAAGAAAAAAAAGAAAAAAATGTATGCTTAAACATTAAGCTTTGTATACACTATCACTATCACATACACACATGGATAGACCAGCTAGTGCACAGCTACGCTTTGAAAATAACCTTCCTACCTATAGTAGTATGGAGTACTACAAGCTACGACGTGGCTAATCACGATTTTAAAAAAGGCTGCGAACCTGGCGATGGAGAGTACACCTTAGTTACATCCTATTCCTTGGCAAGGAAGGAATTAATCATATAAATACACTAACTCATTCACTATTCTCTCCGTCTGTAAACCAATACACTAAGCCGCCAGTGTTTTCATTTTTCCAGAAATGATCCGTAAATTTAAAAATGGGAATCAAATTGAAGACCACTCAACAAAATCCACAAAATATATATATATATATATCAATTCCTGTTGAAATTCTGTGCATCCGTATATTAGTTTTATCAAATTCGAACAAGTTTTCGGTTCAATAGTTTTAGGCAGCATGGACTTAAGGCTATCAACCGGGAGCAATACGTTGTTAAATGTGCAGAACGAAGGGTAGTTTGGTGATCAAGGGAGTGTGGCGCGCAGGGTGGTTGAATCTGGTGGCATTTGGTGTTGTAAATGATTACGAGATCACTGTACCAATTCGGTGAAAGGCAGATCTTTGTTCCGTTGCATGGCTTAAAGGGATAGTTGAATTTTTCGTTTCAAGGAGTGGATGAGTACTAGAGGATTAAATGAGCAGCGGTTTTGTCGAGGTTGGGGAGAATGTGAACGAGAGTGAATGGGAAGTTTAGTTGAATTCGGCATGAGCGGTAGGGGGTAGCAAGAGGGAAGAATGCATGGAAATGGTGCTGAGTTTTAATCAGGTGGTTGGGTTCGTATATATTGGAAAAAAAGGGAGAATACTATAACAGGTTGAAGGTATTTGAGAAAGGAGTTAACTGGTAAGAATCCATGCGTGTATTGGTGGATCAAACGAGGAATACTCAGGGCTTAAGCATGCGGGAATGGGCTTGGGAGCGTTTCGGTTTCATATATGTCAAGAAGACATGTACAGGAGGATCAGCTCACGCGTTATATTTTCAGAAAGAAGCATGTACTTTTGCTTTGGAAAAGAAATTGGCGCATGGGGTACTGGCTATTGTTCAACGAGAGGAGCGTTTTGATGGGATTAACTTACGATATTTATGCTCGAGATTTAAGGGAACACGTGGGGATTTAAGTTCGAAATAGCGTGGAGAGCAAACGATATAGAGGAAGTAGGATCTACAGGCTAGCGGGTTG
Source organism: Allium sativum (assembly GCA_030737875.1). Classification (NCBI taxonomy): domain Eukaryota; kingdom Viridiplantae; phylum Streptophyta; class Magnoliopsida; order Asparagales; family Amaryllidaceae; genus Allium; species Allium sativum. The sequence continues at coordinate 79,750,233 of CM060927.1, read as the reverse complement.
GTATGCAATGGGCTTGTTTATACGTGAGGCCCAGACATTTTAAATAAATTAAAAAAGAGAGGGAAAGAAAGCCAATAAGGAAAGACTTGAATTAGCAGCGACGCTGGGAATGATGTGAGCCGTTCAAACTGAAGATGGGCAAATATAGAGGGTAAGACCTAGTTTCTCTTTTATTTTATATATTGATTTAAGCTTAGTTTTTAATGTAAATAATATATAACGTGTACAGACAATAACTCATACATTGTCGAAATTTAACGAAACAAGATTCGTCGGAACCGTATGGAAGGAGGCTACACAGTGGAACCAGTCTTGGAGCGATATGGAGGACAATACAATTTTAGATGAAATAAAACGCATGATTAGATCAATTGATCGAAAATCGCTATTTAATGGTTAACGACCAAGTTGAGTAAACTCACTAACTCTGTTCAGTTTTATAATTTTATAAACATTATTTATTTTCTAAAAAAATGATTGAATATGGTGTGCGATGGTTGCTTGGATGATTTGCTAATTGATTGGTTAAAATTATAGACACCGTTATAAACCGTTGCTTAACTATTGATTCTAATATTTCATATTAATATGAAATAAATGTTATTTCTGTTGATTAACATCTGTGGATGCATGTAAACAGGTTGGAGGGATCCAACTGGATTCCTCAACAATTATATTATTGTTTTTTTTCATATATTACATTATATGATGTGACAAATAATCCATCGTTGATTTATTGTGTGTTGTGGGATGTTGGGATAACATTGACACTGGGAAATTGGTATTTAAATACCGTAAAATATATTCGAATATATATTGGGAAAGAATTTGGGGTTTTAAAAAGAAGAAAAAAAATCTAATTTCAAATAGAATTAAATTTCAATTGGACTGAATAAAATAACTTTTTTTAATTATATTAGAACAAGTGATTTGATTTATAAATAATGGTTATTAATGATATAATGAAATACTTCAGGAATATAAATTCAAGAATATCTTAAAGGGGGAAGTGGAAAACCGTTTCAAAAGGGAAACAATGAAATTTATTTCGATGTTCGAAATATGAATAGAATGGAGATAAATCGATAAGTGTTTATAAAGAGAATTCGACGATGTCGAATGTTTTAAATATAATTTATTCTTAGAAAACTATATACTATATGATTTAGAATTTGACTACTTAGTAAATGTTTGGTTTAATTACAAAAGAATAGGTAAGCAAGATGGAGTTATAAACTTAAGATATGATTAACAAGAAGTTGACTCATAAATAAAGTTTATGAAGTGCAATATTGGTATAAATTTATCAAATAACTCGATAATGGGTTTTAAACCGTAATAGTATTTATAAATCGAAATCATGATTTGATTTGATAAAATAAGGCCATATTTTTGTAAAGATATAATATTCACATTTTAAAGTGAAAAATAGTGTAGAAGCAAATGTTTTGCAAATTGGAATGGTGATAAAAGGAAATGGGTAAATGCTGAAAGTGATAAATTCAAAGGTAAATTTAGAAATTTGGTTTAACCTGAAAAGGTGAGTTTATTACAAGGTTTAGAACGTTAGTTGAATATAGATCATTCGTAAGAGGATTATAAGTTAAAATTTGATTATATCGAATTCAGGAAAGTACTATTTACTTTCTGATTTTTACCAAGATTAATTAATTAATTATTTGAATAAATAAATGAAAGTTATATTTTGAAATTTAATATTTCAAAAGAGAGATTATAACGCTATCGTTATAATAAATATTTTCCATAAAGGAAGGGGATTCTTAATATAATTCTGATAATCGCGTGAGCAATGTTCTGTTTAAAATTAAGAACTTTGACTTTTTCGAAGTTGAGAATGTTGTTCAGTTAAGGTCTGAGAGGTAATTATACCCCAACTTGATTGACTTCATGATTAACCGAGGAATGATTAAGGTTCGGTGGCGAGATTGGTTAGTGATACGATCAATAAATTATTAAGGAGTTGAGATATGGTAACGGAGTTTAATATAACATCGGTTTAACCAAATAAAAAAAAGATTTTTGCAAACGTTTTCCATAGTAAATCAAAGATGTTGTATAAGTATAGAAATTGAAATGATTTAGGGCAATGAGAAGTTAAGAAATAATAACTGGAAATGTTTTCGAATGTTAATATCTTAAATTTTCTAAATATAGAAAGTAAGAATTGTGAAGATATGGAATCAATTCCCGATGGTAAGAGAAATATTCCATAAATATAGAAAATAAATAGATTAAAATAGATGAAACGTTTTCCAAGGGTCATGTGAGGTAAAACGGGTTTTGAGAAATATTTGGGAGAAATATGGGAAACCGCAAATTGGGAAATGAATAAATTATTGATAAATTAATTAAAGGGGCTCAGTGTTGATTGATGATTGATCGGTAAGATTTCCATTTGGAAATACGGCCGTTGTGTGTATGGATGTTTTCCTTTGATAGTTAAATCATCGGCTATCAAAGTTTTTGACCTATTTTCCGTTGTTAATACGGAGAGACCGGGATCAGATTTATTATCTGAAAAACCACTCCGTATGGGCATTAGCGTTGCGAATCAAATATGATGAAGATAATTGAAGACGGAGTTTATGCAAGGGTCGTTCTGGCAATCCTAGGCAGAAATTGCCTAAGACGGATTTACATAATGGTGCCTTCGGTTTGTCCAGTCCTAGGACAACGTATATGGACGAATGTCTGACAGAGTATATCTAACGAATCACATAAGTTAATCTTTTCAAACGTATTTACGTTGGTGGTGGAGGAATTCATTTCTCTTAGCTTTATACCCATGATATTTTTGGAGAAATCAATTTGTGATTTAGTGGGTATGACAATGTGGCATTCAAAGTAAATGGAGGTGTGATCTGTCAAAAGATACGTTATGACCTCAAGCCTCATCAACCAGGAAATGATAAAAATCGGGCAGACAGCATGGCTATGTGGGTCGCCCCCATTAAGGTGTGTTGTCATCATCAAGAGAATATTCATATTTGTTACTTATTTTCGCTTCTGTATCTCGCGGGAACGGTTATGTTGCTAGCAATCGTAGGTGACAATATATTCGATACACTCAAGAGAAAAGAGTGGTCGGTCATGTGTGGCCGGGTTGCAAGACGTTCTTGTTGAACAGTGTATTCCTCTCTAGAGATACACTATCGGCAGGTGGTTCCATACCTTATCATAGTCAGAATCCAATCCCTAATAAGAGCCAGCAGTTTTGATTGTATATTATATATGCGGAGCCTGAGATGCAAGCGTTCTGCTAGATTTTATTTACTTGTGATTAGACCCTATTATACTATTAGATAAGTATTGATTTTGAATGTTTTGGGTTATAGTAAGGTAAAAACCGTCCATGTTTATGTGTGGGTTGGTCTTACTATTATCTTTTTCTTTCAAAAGGATTTTGAAAAGTTAAACCGAATGGTTGGAGTTTACTCACACCAGTCCCATGAATGACCCAGAGTTTATTTTATTTTGTTTTCCCTAAACTATTGGTGCCCAAATTTGTATGGGCAGTCAAGTAGTTAGGATCTTACAAATACCTGGAGGAGCTTGGAGCAGGAGGCTTCAACATTAGTTATATATATAGAGAGTATTTCCGCTGTGATGTTATGTGATAATGGTATGTATATACAATAATAGTTTTTTTTTCAAAGTTATGTTATATAATATATTTTATTCGTTCCGCTGTGAGATTCGTGTTTACTCTGATGCTGTTCTGTGGTGATCTTCTTTTTCTTCTATTCTAATCTTCTTTCTTTCTATTTCTCATCCTCTAACTCCTTTCTATTAATGATCAGGTATTTCCGATGTCTGAATAGTCGACACCGTGTTTTATGTTGATTTTTAGGGTCGAAAATCCCGTGGTTGTTACAATAACAAATAACTATAATATATGCTTTGATAGTATATTGAAAACTTTATTTTAAAAACATTTGAGAACTAAGTTGAAAACCACTTGAAAAGAGATCAGATGCATGCAAACGACTTATAACATATATAACTAAGACTCTAATATATATATCTTCATTATTCTTTAACTCTTGATAACTCATGAGCCTTGATTTACATCATCAGTCTTGATTAGCAACACAGACAATCTTGTTACTGTACAATCTTGAATATCAACACCTATTATAAAGCCTATATTATGTACTATATATATAATCATTAGTACTAATTATGGTATATTTTATACCAATACCTGCTGTTTCAGTTATTGTTATCATCAAAATATTCTTGCACTAATAATCTCCTTCATTTTGACGATGGCAACTATTTTTATAAAATATATTTCCTAGCTCTCTCTTACTTCGACAACTCCTCTTACTTCAACATCATATTTTATTCACTCCCCTTTGCCATCCATCAAAAACTGCTATTCTCCAAAACTCCTTTGATTGCTTCTAATTCTGAATTTGAACTCCCCAGACTCAAACACTACAAATATTGGCATTGACTCAATTACTATTTCAACTATGGACTTGATTCAATTGCTAACTCCCCCTAACATATTACAACCTAATACTATCAGAGTTGGAATATATTTAAGTCTTATGATTCAAGCATTTTAATCCAATACAAACAAGTACTAAATTCTATTAAAACAAACATGCTATATATACGAGCGTAACGGCACGTGCTTCGCGCGTGATCGTGGCACGCGCTTCGCACGTGGTTGTTCCTCAAATATTGTGTATCTTATAACTATTACGTGAAACTAAAAAAACGCAGAACGAGTTAACAACATAAACAAATTCGAAAGTATATCTACATAAAATGTTGAAAATGGAGTTACAAATATGCGTTTGTGTGTGTATTTGTACATAAATTATTTCTGAAGAAAAATTGGTATATTTATGGTAGGTGGCTATATTGTGCATGTCAATGGAAGGAATAATGGCTCCATTTCTAAGGAGTCTTACATGGAAATTTCTAGCAAGCAGAATAAGCAACCTGACCCCTCTTTCAAATCTTCTGCTTCTTACTCCTAATTACAAATCCCAGGCTCCATCGAAATCTACAAACTGCAAACCACCGAGAAAATTGAAACTGAGGAGCCTGAAGCTTTGAAATATTCCCAAAGTTTAACGACTAAACAATAAGAACTAAAAATAAATGACTAACCTGAGGCTTTGTGCGACTTGCCAAAAATACGAAAAATACGATGATGAAAATAATCGCGCAAATCCCAATGTCTCAGGTGATGACGGCTCTACCAGACTCTTCAGTTCTGTCAAGACCGACATTAAAGCTGCTATGGTGGTAATTTTCACATCAAATTTTTTTTTAAATACGAATTGTTTGTATAGTGATTGTTTCCTTTTAAGTGTTTCCTAAAAATACGAAGGGAAGGGTGAATGAAGAGAGAATAATGGTGATGAACAAAAAGCGGTGAAAATGAAAAGATAAATGTGAATATGAATGGAGATTTTGAACAATATTTAAAGGGGTGTATGGTTTGTTCTAGAATAGTCACATTTGTAGGTAAAGGCTGAGAGTATTTCATAACCAGTCAAATAAAGAAGATTCTATTTTTAGCTATGAATAAAACATGGTAAGGCAGATGCTATTTTTATGGACTCTGCGAAATTTTGGGGATTTATTCCAATTATTAATACCATCTATATTTGAAATTGAATTGGATAAAAATTCCAAGGTTCACAATATAGAAAAAACAACTATCATTGATATAGTGCCCAATTTGCTTTCTAACAATGTAAGAAATTGCCATATATCGACACCAATAGGAATTTCTATATATGGAAAATAAATTAAGTTAGTATATCTATATGCAAAATATAAACGATCTTATTTCTAATTTTAAACACCAATATGTTTATACATATATAATGGTACCGTGTATACATATAATTAAGGTTTAAAGAAAATAGTTTTGGAATGTAAAAATTTAATTACATAATAAAACCTAAATGGATTCAGTAAATTACGCATGGAAATTCGTAGCATTAGAACCAGTGAAAATACATAAACTAAAATAAATAGCAACCAAATCAAAGAAAATGTCCTAAGTTTAGCACCTAAATATTGTACAAAAAATGTCATTGATATAGTGCCAGATTTGCTTTCTAACCATATAAGAAATTGCCATATATCCACATCAATATTAATTTATATATATAGAAAATAAATTGAATTAGTATATCTATATGCCAAATATTAATAATCTTAGTTCTAATTTAAACACAAATATGTTTATACATATAATAGTACCGTTCATACCTATAATAAAGGTTTTAAGCAAAGTATTTTGGAATGTAAAATTTTAATTGCCTAATAAAAACCTGAATGATTGCAGTAAATTATGCATGGAAATTCGTAGCATTAGAACCAATCAAATGCATAAATTAAAATAAATAGCAACTAAAATGAGAAGCGATTAAAATTTGCAATGAAAGCCTTTAGAGATCCTCTTTTTTAGCGATATTAAAGAGGCAGTTTGAATTTGTTGAAAAGGTTTATTAGATCCTAATTTAAGTGACATTTAATACCTAATTTATTGGGGATATTAGGTTAAATTATAATTTTTTATATTTAAAAGCTCATACGGAAGGACATTTTGGGAAGTTCACGGTCGGAACAAATTCTAGAGTACTGCCAATTTGTAGATTTAAAGGATTGTTCTACTGGGGCCTTTTTGGATCTGCAATCTTTATGTGAGTTTTTAGTAATTTTTAGATTTCTTTTGAGATTGGAATCAAATCTATAAAATAGTAGTTGGACCTAAATTATTCCCTATTCTTGATTCGAATTATGCAATTGTTTTAATTTTTTTCTGAATTTCTCTAAATTTTATTCAGAATTCTTATGGTTTGTTATTCAGAATCTTTTTTCTTCTTTCTCCTTTCTTTCCCATTGGATTTATGTAGTTGCGCTAAAAATGTATCTAAAACAACATATGAATACGTTGAAACGGGCATGAACCTGTAAGCCTTATATTTGCGTTGGATTACCTTTCCTTCCAATTTTTTTTCTTTCTTTGCCTTACATTTCGGTTGGGAATGAAGTACATGAAATTGAAATAATCAAAATTATGGATAAAACCTAGATATGCTCAAAAACTGCAAATTGGGAAGAATAACTGAAATAAAGGAAATTGAATTGAATAAGTGCCTATTAAATAGAATTGACTGTAGTTGTGAAAAAAGACATAATTATGAGAGTTAGAATGTAAGCATGCTTATTTGTACACATGTTAATCCAGTACTCCTCGTTGCCGGGTTTAAAATCTCAGTACTCCTCGTTGTCAAACTATAAACATGTTAATTTGTAGTAGGAACCCAGTACTCCTCGTTATCTGGTAGCTCGGTACTACTTGTTTTCGGGCTTTTTGGATATGAACGTGATAAAGACAAAATTTAAGCTCAGCACTCCTTGTTGTCAGGCTTAATATAATAGAATTGTTTTGGAAGCCAAATCAAGGGTTGGGGGAATTTTGAATCAAGTTATTTGGGACTCATTTGATGTAGCATACCCTAGTTATTATTTCGGCCTCACTTAAGGTAAGAGCACGCACGATATTATGTTGTGGATGTAAGTTGGTCCAATCGAGAGGGTGTGCGTGTCATTCCAACGAGTCAGTGTGCATGCACTACCTCGATTTGGAGACATAAGCCATCTTCACATTCATGGATAAGGTTATGTCAAATCGTTGATGGGTTAGGACCCGATAAACCCAAACTCATAATAGGCATAGGTTATCCATGATTCGACGCAACCAATCATTTGGGTAGTATTAGGGATTTATTCCTAATTTGTTTTAGTCGTAGAAGTGCAAAAGAGTGAACATCTTTGTCAAATATCTTGGAATGACATCGTTTATTTTACCCCTACTTTATCCTGTTTCACGCAGAAACTTATTCCCTTATTTCATACTAGACTATTGTTATGTTTATTTGTTTCCTCTTATTAGTTGTGTTAGAAATTACTACAGCTCACCAGACTTTTTGTCCGATCCATTTTCTCTTTTTCTTCTTCCCTTTTTCTTCATCCTAGAAACTGCTTAGCTCGGATTGCTCTTTTGACTTCTCTTGGAAGATCCTTTTGGAGATGTACGTTCATCTTATTTTCTTTTCACGGTTTGCTTGTATTTTCTTCTGGTTGTTTGGGTGATCCTTTTGTTTTGTACACTGGTGTTTCTTATGTGAATTAGATTAAGACATGGTACTTTTATGACACTTTGGTTTATTTAAAATAATTAAGAATGGTTAATGGTTTTGTCATTTTACTATAAATTGTCTTTTCTTCCACAGTGAATTTATTATTTCATGTACTATGAAATTTTAGTCTCTATGATGTTTATTGCCTTTATATCTACAATGCTCCACATTTTATAACGAGATTCTACAATAGGATAGCGCCAAGAGGTGCGGGGTGTTACAAAAGAGATATAAATAAGTGAATATCTGGCTTAGGTTCTTAAAATCAAATTTAATACATGAAAATTCATTCCTAAGAAATTATTGTAAATTAGGTTTGTAGAATTTAACTAATAAAGAATTGCATACGATTATGCAATTATTTAGTGAATAATTGCTGTCATTTATGCAATTATATAAAAAAAAATGCATAAACATCAGCAGTAATTTTATGAATAATAACATATATTTCCACAACTTTTTTGACGAATAATCGTACAAATTTTCACTGTATTTTAAAAAAATTATGGAAATATTCGCAAATTTTTAATAAATAATTGTAGAAATTCCGCAAATTTTCGTTGAGTAATTGCTGAAATTTCCACAATTTTTAAGTACAATTGCATAAGTATCTACAATCATTCACTTAATAATTGCATAAAATTTATACAATTATTAGATAGCTTAACTCTAGGGAACTAATTTACATACTTGTTTTAATAAAAATATTTTTTCTATTTTGAAACTTAATAGGGACTTTACGCAAACTGGGATACAGGTTCAAATTCCAGTTACTTTTGAAATTTGAACAAAAATTATGCATTAAATATAATATTAATTAAATTGTAAATAATTATACTCGTGTGTATATGTTTGGATTATTATCATAGTTACTGAACTTTTCGTATCAAAATAATACGATGTGATCTTAAGACAATCTAAAATTATATTTTTGTAATTACCATAAATTGTATTGAACCATAATTATATATTTTTATAAACCTCACAATAATCATTGGTCTTGGTTTCCATAACTTTCCTTGCGTGAATTAATCTCCACTAGCAATATTTTTCTTTCTTTATATTGAGTTAATTAATTGATGTGATAATCAATTTCGTTCTTTCTAAAAGGTTTTGCAATTTTTTTTTTGCATATAGCTATATTGGTTGATAAGATCAATTACCTAAATTCTTCGGTTTTTTAACAAATGTTTGAATCACTCAATTTTAACGTATTTTAGTGATAAGTCTTATAATTTTTCTGAATTGTTCATAATGGTATCTTTCACATTAGTTGGCTTGAAGATGGAAAATATAGGTATGTGTAATGTATTTCGAACATGTAAGTAGCATGTATCAATATCAGATAATGTTGTGAATGGCAGCTATTAGACCAAAAGTGGTTCTAACACCCAAATTGACTGAAATTACAATGAAATGAGATCAAAAACAGAAACAAAGACACAGGATTTATAGTGGTTCGGCGTTAAAAAGCCTACGTCTACTTTATATCACTTTGTTTGATGATATAGATGAAAATACAATGAGATGTTCACTCAATTTCACTCACTTTTCATATACATTCACTCAATTATCTCAAAATATACTTTGAATGATGATTTGGATTGTTTAGGAATGCTGGAATTCGGTTTTCAAAGATGTTCGAACTCTCCAAGTGCCAAAAGGATCCTTTCAAACGACCCTTGGGGGTCTATTTATAGGTGAGAATTCCTTCGAGATCTGGTTCGGATCGGGGACACGTGGTCTCCATCCCATGACTTTCGGGATCGGGTGAGTTCTAGTGAGGACAACACATCTGGTAAGTGGCCATCGTGGGTAGAAAGTGGTTGTAACTGCCCCAATATCCAGGAGATCGTGGAGTGAAGTAGCAAGGTACACTGGGTTCGGTTCGGATAGGCTAGTGAATGGAGTTCTGATCGGATAGGCTTGCGAAATGGGGTTCGGATCAGAGCATCCCATCCGATCCGATTCGGCTTGAATTTTGCCTTTCCTCACTTTATCTTGCTTTGCTTTTCTCTGACTACACCCGATCCGATCCGATTTATAGGCAGATTATATTCTAATACTAGATCTTTTAGCTTTGTGTTGCCTCTGTTCCTACTCCTGTAATTTCGATCTGAACTAGATGTGTAACAGAGTGTCCTTTGCCTACTTGATCTTTTGACTTCTTGACTTTGTATAGCCTAGTTTACAAAGTAGGCTAACATTTTGCCCCCTCAAAGGATGCTTCTGTTGAAAACGAAGCGTGCTTTGATATCATCTACTCATTGATCTTTGAGTTTGAGTCATTGAAAAGTCGTTTCCATTGACGTTTAGGGATATACTGCTTAAGAAAGTTGCATCTCTTGATGTCTATATATACATCACAAAGCATGCAGACTGCTTTCTTCATTTTTAAACAAGTTTTAGAACTCTTCCTGATTTTCAGCGATTCCTCCAGGTAATCTTTTTCTTCATTTTTCTTTGAATTTAATTTGCACACCGAGTCGTTGTGCTCAATTCATTCGGTTCGGGCCCGATCCGGAGGGACACCCCTCGTATTGCTTAATGCTGGTCCAACAGGCCAGAATGTGTTTGTGGGCCTGTATCTCGGTCCGAGCGGGGAGAAGAAAACTGGGAATACAATTAGTCACTAAGAATACATATATACACCCATTATCTATTTCATTCTTCCTCCCTTTATTTCATTAATCTCGCTCAATAGTTTTTACACCGAAACCCTAGCTTTCAGAAAGCTCAAAAACTCTGAAATTCTCTCGTTAGTCTTCAATTTAAACACCTCGGTAGGTTTAAAACTTCAATTATCTTAGTAATAACTGGTTCCAATTGAAATTCGCAGTCGATTTGAGTGATTTGAGTGTGGTTATTGCTCGGCTTCGACATCGTGACTCTCTCCTCCCTCGTCATCGTTGTTGGTGGCTCCGCCATCACCTCGAAGCGCTGGGAGGTGGAAGATGGTATCTGTTCGAGAGGGTTTTGGAAACGGGATTGAGTTCGGTGTTGGTTGAGGAGGAAGAAGAATATGAAGAGCATGGGGGATCAGTTGGGATGAGGATATATGGAAGACGGAGGAGAAGAAAAGGAAGAAAAGGCTCAGAAGGCCATATCGGGTTGGGGCAAAAGTTGAAGAGGAAGACAGAGCTCACCTAACTGGATCGGGTCCGATAGTACTCTCGCAACCGGATCGGACCGGAAAGTGAAATAAAGGAGGAGAGGGACATGGTCACTTAATTCGATCCGGACCGTTCGAGGAGTCTACTTCCGAACTGATCCGACTTTGATCCCTGGGCTTCAATGTTTGTCCGAGTCCAAGGCAGGGCTGTGCCCCCGTTCTGATCCCAATGAATGCATCTGAACCGAACCAAAGAGCAGTCTAACTTAATGCATAAGAACTTATTTAACTGGCCAAATCAACTCTTGGCATAATCTTCAACTTAATGGACAGTTAGGATAGTGCCTCGCGAACATAAACGAACATCAAGAACTATTTTGAGCTTCGCTGTTTCTTCAAAGCTTTGTTTAAGTGTTAACTTTACATCTTCTGCACATACCGTACACACTTTAGTTCACACACGTGCAGAGGGGGACACGGGCCGATTTACTCTAACTTCTGTTATTACTTCTTCGATAGTTTAGTGATCATAGCCAAAAGACATTCTTCTAGACTGGCAGAAAAGAAAGGGGTCCCAGAGACATCCAACAAAGTTACTCTTGACGACATATCTTCTTCCTCAGACCCTGAATGGGACGACGAGGGATTGGATTATGAAGTAGAGGCGCATAACAGTGAAATGCCTTCTGTCAGTGAAGTTTCCCTGGGCTGCGAAGAGGAAGGAGGGGTTACAGATACTCGAGCTCCTGACGAATTTGAATCTGCCGTCATATTGGAATCACCTCAAGATTTTGTTGAATCAACAATTGACTATGACAGGCTTCTTCGAATATGCTTGAAGTACGGGATACATAAAAAAGATACCCTGGTGCCATCTAAAACCGACCGTCCTCATAATCATCAGGAGGGATTTATGGCAATCACTCGATTGATGTGCATGGTCAGAGCTATTCCACCGTTTTCTTCCTTTGTCGTTGACTTTCTAAGACAGATGCGGATTGCCCCCATGCAGCTGCATCCCAACTCCTATGCTTACCTGCATACCTTATATGTAGCATACCGCGAGATCTTAGGCATAGAGCTCACTTTTGATGATGTTCATTTCTTTTATAACTTCAAGCATCGGACTTGAGAAACTCCTTCTTTCTCTTACTTCGAGTTTGTCCCAAAAAGAAAGATAATTTCAACGTCGTTCAGTAGCAAGGCCGGCGACTCCAAGCTGAAATGGTTTTATGTAAGGCAACAGCCGGGGTGTGCCAGGAGATGGACAAAATCGAGTAAGGCACTGGTTTTCTAAACCTCGACTTTGAATGTCCACGTCACCACACTAATCTGTTTTTTTTGTTTGCAGTTGACAATCCAAAACAAATATCGGGTCAAGTGTTCTTTGATCAGATGCATCGGCTCCTTAATGGTGATCAAAAGATTTTAACTATCGATGAAGTCCTAAAGGATGAATATCTTCATCTTCATAGGTTGTTGTCCATTACCCGTAGCATAGGTCACGGGTCCGGTCCATATGTATATATCCCTCTGGTAGATGTAATTCCAGAAATGGGCGAGAGCTCGAAAGGCCCCACCATGCCACTTTGAACTTCACCTTCTCCAAGCTCGACTCAAGACGATGAGTTGGCTAAGTTACCTGAAAAGCATCGAGAAGGGTACATCACTCCTGGGGATGTTATTTCTCCTGAAAAATCACCATCTCCTAAAGAACAGCCAACAGGCGCTTCCCAAAGAGATGCCCCTACCGTTGATGATCCTACATTTCAGGGCTTGGGGGATCTCCCACTACTTGACACTATTTACACTTCCGAGGATTTCGGCACAAATCCTTTAGTTTTTACTTCTTCGGAGGAGGCCACTCCTGTTAAGGCAAAAGATCCCTCTCGCACTGGCTCAGCTTCAGACTCTGGTTTGTCAGAGGGGGGACACCATTTAGGATGCACTTAACACAATTGCACCCCACTTCACAGCACTTACGTCTTATGAGGATACTGATTCTGAATTCCACTTGCATTATTGTGCAAGTACAATGTCTCGTTCTTACTATGACATCAGGAAACTACGCCGCAGCATGACCAGACCCCCTCATGATGTTGAGTATGATCATCGCGAAGGCCGCGGTAGGGAGGATAGAAGTCCCTATGATTCTTATCAGTCGCGGTCCTCGCGCTCTCGCTCTCCCGTTCGGTCGGATCCAGAGCGATATAAGGGCTACCAAGGTCGTCGAGAAGATGACAGGCCGCAGCCAAAAGATTCAATTTCTTCTCAAGAAAAGCGCAGTAAGGAAAGGAGCCCACCGAGAGACACCGAATCGCGAAGCAAGCGCAATGTTCCTGCTAAACGGCCTAGAAGGGATGAGGAGGCCCTTGAGCCCTCCACACATAAGGATACCGAGCTGACATTCTCTGCACCTCCACCGTTGGATGCTGAAACTGCAGTTAAGCGGGCGTATCTGGAGGAGCAATTTCCCGATCACTACTTTGAAAACTTAACTTTCTTACCTGCTCTTGAGCCTATTTCCTCGAGGTGGGCAGATGAGGCCAAAGAAAAAATAGACACGGTCGAGAAACAATATTCAGAGACGTTCAAGTATTCACGCAACCTTTCCAGAATCATCCGAAATCTAATCACGAATACTAACTCGATGCCGAAGACTGTAGAAGATGATGCAAGGGCCTTAAAAAAATTAGGAAAAGACCTCGAGGATACACAGGCTCAACTTGTTATCGCTCAATGGGACGCCGCTAGCTTCAAGCAACAATTTGAAGATCTACGAAAACGCTATCATGACTTGCTCGAGTCCCATACTCAAGAGCGTTCGGAGCTGAAAAAGCAAGCAGAAGATGCCAAGTCAGATGCTGCCAAAATGCAACTTGCTTATGCTGACCTTGAGCGAGAAAAGGCCGAGTGGGTGAAGAAGAACGCCGAATTGGAAAAGAAAAATGCTGACTTGGCTTCCAAGCTGATGGAGGCCGAGAACAGGGCTGCCCTGGCGGAGGGTAATGTTGAAAGTGTCATCAAATCGGCTGAAGAATCCCGCAAGCAGCTAGTGGTGGCCCAGGAGGATGTGCAGGGCTTTGGTGAATTACTGATTGAAGTTTTTGCACATATAATCCGCCACTGAAACATCTCTTGGATCGATGATTATCCGACTACCTTGGTTCATGTATGGAGCCAAATTGTTGAATGGGAAAAAGAACTCAAGGTAGATTCCATCGACGAGGACAAACTTATGGAAAAGTATCTAAGAGATGACGAGCCGGCGAGTCTAGCCAAGGGGCGTCGCCTGATTGCTGCCGCCATGGATGAGGAAAAGCGGAAGGCTAAACAAAAGGACAACTTGGAGGCTGGCTCTTCTTCCACTGCCGCTAAAACTCCTGAAGTAGAGGGATACGACCACGAAAACCCGGCGATCCCTCAGACATCTCTTTTATCTCTTATTCCTGAATCGGCTTCAGAGGCGGCAACTACTCCAACTGAGAAATCATCGAAAGGTATTTCTACCTTTTCACCCCAATTCGTCAAAGCTGTCTCCACTTTCCATCGCATAGTCGGACAATCAATGAAGGACCCTTTATTTTCTCTCGAGTTGAAAACTGTTGCTTCTCATTCCGCAGGTGCTAAACCATCCGAGAAGGCAGACGTGCACCAGGGAACCACGGCCGAAGCAAAGTCAGCGGAGAGGGATGAAGGAGACAAGGGTAAGGCTGACGCTCCTCATGACGGCGAGATGATAGACGCCTTAAAGGATGATAGTGGCGACGAGGGACATGAGGAAGACCCTGAGGTGGCTATAGTTGGGGAGTCAAAAAGCGCCGATGACATTACTTTAGATGCATTGAAAGCCGAATAAGACAAACGCATGCAGCTTAAAGTTGAAGACCTATACCCCGAAAGCCTTAAGCCTCTCGCAGTAGTGGATGCTGGATCAAGGTTAGTTATTAAGCTTTCGACTAGATCTATTACAGAAGAACTTGCTAAAAAGTCTTCTCTTGATTCCAGCGATCCGACTCCTGGGAAAAAGTCAACCGATTCCAGCACTTCAATCTCAAGGAAGAAAAAACCAAGGCGCATCTTAACTGATGCTGAAAAAGAGGCGAAGGAAGCTCAAAAGGCTGCTAAAAAATCCAAGTCCACTTCAAAGCCTAAGTGACGAAGTGTTCTACTTTATTTTAGCATTTAATTAGCCCACAATTGTTGCAGTGAGTGTGGTCCTCGCATCCTCTTTTTGCCTGTTTTCCTGTATAAATTCATACATTTGTAAATAAGAATAATTCATTTCCTGCAATGCCTGTTAGTCGTCAGTTCAGTACTTATGTAAAAATGCAAATGCATGTCCTACTAAAATTGTGTAATGGAGTCATAGTGGGGGGAATATGTGTGTACATATATGCCCCCAGTCAGTTTTGAAAAACTATTCAAGATTAAATTAAAAAGTCCGAGTGTCCCCGATTCTCTGACGGGGGTCACATTCCTTTTGTCATTGATGCCTGTTCTTTTCTGGCATCTTTTATACTCTCTTGTCTTATATTCAGGTTAGAGTTCTTGCTGAGGCGGTCTCTCATCTGGGTGCACCTTCACGCCTCAGAGGACGTCGTCTTCCCGTCCTTTATACTCTCTCTCAATTCTTGAGAATTAGAGTTAAGAATGTCGTCTTCCCATTCTTTTATGTCTTATTGTACAAACAATCGTTGTGTTCATTCCTGCATATAAGCCATCTCCAACTTCTCAGATTTTAGTTTAACATCTCGTATTCCATAGTCACAATAGAATAATAGTTGAAGACATAAATAATGCAGGAAAGTAAATGGCACACGATATTTTTATAGTGGTTCGGGCTAAGTCGTAGCCTACATCCACTTTATAGTCCTTTGTTCGTATCAACAGACTTTTCTAAGGCAAGAGCCTTTTTACAGAGTTCATAAGAAAACAAAAGAAAATACAAAATTCCTAATTCAAATATCGCATCAAGTGTTGGGCATTCCAAGCCCTAGGCACTTCTTCGCCATATACGGTCATTAACTTGAAGGCTCCTGTCTCAAGTTTCCGTTGGAAGGCGAATGGTCCTTCCAACTTTGGACTGAGGTGAGGAAGGGATGGAAAAACCCGCTTTAGCACCAAATCTCCTAGTTCAAAGGTTCTAAACGAACTTTCTTGTCATAATAGCGTGCCATCTGACGTCGATGTCTTGACGCACGCAAGTCTGCCTCGTCCCTTTTCTCTTCGATTTCATCAAGGGACTCGAGGAGGAGTGCCCGATTCGTCATCGGGTCATAATATGTCACTCTGTGAGAGGAAACTTCAAGCTCTACCAGGATTACTGCTTCTGAGCCAAATGAGAGAGAGAAAGGAGTATGACCGGTAGCTATTTTAAACGTTGTCCGATATGCCCACAAGGACAAGGGCAATTCATCCACTCATTTTGCTTTTGCACGTTCCAATCGCTTCTTAAGGATGGACTTTATGACTTTATTTATTGCTTCTACTTGCCCATTCGACTGTGGGTGGGCGACTGCAGTATACCGCTTATCGATCTTGTATTTCTGGCATAAATTTCTGAATTCGGCACCATCGAACTGGGTTCCATTATCAGTTATAATGGTCCTTGGAATCCCAAATCGGCATATGATATTTCTAAGCACGAAACTTATCACCTTTCTCGCTGTGATTTTGGTTAAGGGCTCAGCTTCCACCCACTTCGTAAAATAGTCCATGGCGACTATTGCATACTTCGCTCCTCCTTTGGCAATCGGTAGAACTCCGATGATGTCAATTCCCCACATGGCAAATGGCCATGGACTCACCATCGATTTGAGCTGGGTCGGTGGTGCTTTGGGGATCTTGGCGAACCTCTGGCATTTGTTGCAGCATCGTGAGTAATTAGTTGCATCTTTATTAATATGGGCCAAAAATACCCATACCGCAATACCTTTTTTTTACTAAAGTCTGACCTCCCGTATGATCCCCACACTCACCTTCATGTACTTCTCTTAGTACACGCTTGATGTCATCGTGTGCTATACATCGTAACAGGGGCATAGAAAATCCTTGCCGATAAAGGGTATCATCTTGAAGGATGTATCTGGTGGCTTTGCGAACTATGGCTCGCCTCTCACTTTTCTTTGGCGGGAGTACTCCATTTCTAAGGAAATTCTTGATTGGGGTCATCCACGACTCCCTCTCCGGTTCTGCTTCGAAATCTAATTCAATTTCCATTGACTCAAAGCTTGGAGATCCCAACGTCTCAGTTGGAACCATTTCGGTTTCCTCCGGATTGTCGGAACTAGCCAGCTTTGCTAGCCGGTCTACCTTCTGGTTTTCAGCTCTTGGAATATGCGTTATGTTATACCGTTCCAAGTTGCTTAACAACTCCTCCACTTTTTCGAGATAGGTAATAAGTCGAGGTCCCCGGGCCACAAACTCCATTCGCACTTGGCAGACGACTATTTTAGAGTCGCAGAATATATCCAATGCCTTTATTCCGAATTCCTTAGCAAGTTTCAGCCTGGAAATCAGGGCTTCATATTCAGAGTCATTATTGGTCGCTGAAAATTCTAGTCGCAGAGCATAATATAACGATTGTCCTTCAGGAGTAACTAAGACAACTCCAGCTCCGGACCTTTGGTCGTTCTTGGCTCCGTCTGTGTACAACTTCCATGGATCTAATTTTAATTCCTCCTCTGACTTGACCACCTTGTCGTTGATCATCTCTTCCTCTGGAATTGTGAACTCTGCTATAAAGTCAGCCAGAGCTTTCCCCCTGATCGATCTTCGCGGCTTTCTCAGAGGCTGATCAGTGTATATGGTTATTGGGTGAGCTTGAAAATAGTGGCGAAGTTTTCGGGAGGCGATCAGAAGGCTGTAAGCAAGCTTCTCAATCCTTGGGTAGTTACGTTCTGCAGCTGCCAATTTCTTACTTACATAATATACCGGCCTTTGCACTTTGTCTTCTTCCCGGACCAAGGCGGTGCTAACAGCGTGAGCCGATACTGCTAGATAAATAAACAGCTCTTCATGATCCACTGGCTTCGACAAAATCGGTGGTCTCTCTAGTAAGTCCAGTAGATTTCGAAAGGCCTCAACATAGTCCGGAGTCCATTCGAAATTTTTCTTTCCCCTTTTTATCAAGTCAAAAAATGGGACGCATTAGTCTGTCGCTTTGGAGATAAATCTACTCAACGCAGCTACTTTCCCCGTAAGACTTTGGACATCTTTGATTCTTCTTGGTTCCTCAATGTTCCTTATTGCTGCTATTTGACTGGGATTGATTTCAATCCCTTGAGAGCTCACAATGAAACCTAGAAACTTTCCAGATGCCACCCCAAACGAGCACTTCAAAGGATTTAACTTCATCCGATACTTTCGCAGGATGCCGAACATCTCTACCAAGTCTTGCGTATGGCTGGAGGATTATCTTGATTTGACGAGCATATCGTCCACATAAACCTCCATAGTCTTCCCTATTTGGTTATAAAAAATCCTGTTCACCAAGCGTTGGTAGGTAGCTCCAACGTTTTTCAATCCGAACGACATGATCACATAGTAATACAACCCCAAATTTGTAATGACGCTCGTATGCTCTTGATCGGTCACATGCATGGGAATCTGGTTGTATCCGGAATATGCGTCCATGAAAGAAAGAAGTTCGTGTCCCGTCGTCGAATCCACAAGCTGGTCTATTCTGGGGAGTGGGAAGCTATCTTTCGGGTAGACTTTGTTCAAGTCTGAAAAATCAATACATGTCCGCCACTTCCCATTTGACTTCTTTACCAAAACAGGATTCGATATCCAGTCGGGATATGTCGACTCTCTAATAAATCCGTTCTCTTTCAGCTTCTCCACTTCTTCTTTCAGAGCTGCCAACCTCTCTGGGCCCAACACACGTCTCTTTTGCTTTACAGGCGGATGTTTTGGGTTTATACTCAGCGAATGACTCATGATGGATGGTGATATCCCACACATGTCAGCGTTGGTCCAGGAAAACACATCCAGGTTTGCCTTCAGAAAGTTAGCCAGTTCTTTGGCTCGGTGCGGATCCAACTGGGATCCAATCTTCAAAACTTTTGCTGGATCAGCTTCATCAATGGGTATATCCACTGTCGTTTCGTTAGGAGTTGCCTTTATATCCTCAGGTTCCTCATCTTCTCTAGGATCCAGGTCTTCAGGCATTCCCTTAGGCAACTCCTTCGAGGCTGATCCCTGTAGTTGCTATGGAGGATGTGGGTACCTTTAGTCTTGATGTTGAGTCCCTTCATTAGCGTCTTTAATTCAGCAATATAACAAGCTCGTCTGGAGACTTGATCTCCTCTCATTACTCCTGTTCCGGCTTCAGTTGGGAACTTTAGCAATAAGCACCATGGTGCGATACAAGCCCTGAACTTTGTGAGGGCAGGCCTTCCCAAAAATGTGTTGTAGGGCGAATCGATATCTAGCACTATGAACTGAAGCATTCATACTCTTCGACGATCTCCTTGCCCCAATGTTACGGGTAATTCTATATACCCCATTGGAGCTGTCGATGCCCCATTGAAGCCTCGGATCCAACCTTCGCAGGGCTTCAAATCTCCAGACTCAAGTTTCATCCGATCAAACAACTTCTTAAACAAAATGTTGACTGAGATTCCATTATCCACTAGTACCTTATGAAACAGTGACGGTCCAATAGTGGTGGTAATAACCGACGGATCTTCGGTAGGTGATTAGATTCCGGTGTCGTCTCTGCTACGGAACACTACATCATCGAACATTGTCTTCTGCTGTTTCACAGGGGTGATATCTTCCAAATCATCGCACTCATCCACATTTATGTGCTTAACTGCATTAACGTATTGGTCCGTTTCTCTGAAACTGTGGATAGCTGGATGGGGTCCACCTACTATGGTGTTAATGACAATCCCTTTGCCTTTCTATTGCGCTGTAGGATTGGGAGCAGACTGATTCTGGTTTGGGGCATGTCCTCCTTGCCCCCTGTCCCTTGGGGCAGCCTTATACTCATCCAACTTGCCTTCACGCAACAACTTCTCAACCACATCTCTCAAGTGTCGACATTCGTTTGTTGAATGTCCGTGAGTTCCGTGAAATAAACAAAATTTTCCGGTAGCGATTTCTTTCTCTGTTGAATCTCGTGGCGGCAGTCTTTTGTATTGCAAAACATTATACATGTCCAAATAAATGTTCTCTAACGTGTCATTCAACGGTGAATAGTTTTCAAACGTCTGGAACCGGGGTCTTTTGTCAGAATTACTTCCTCGGTTCCTGTTTCTCCTATTACCATTCCCATTGCGGTTGTTGTTGCCCCGTTTCCATTATTATTGTTTCCATTCTTGTTTCCAACATTCATTTCGACTTTCCCAGAGCTTTCTCCAGACTGCTTTACGACAACATTACTCTGAACAGCTTCTTTTGAGGCTGCTCCGGACTTCCTCTTTTTGTTTGCCCTTGCTTCCTCCCGTCTTAACTGAATATTGGCCTTCTCATAAAACAACTCTCTCGTGGGAGGCGGTTTCCCAGAAAGATAATCTCCAAACTCTGAATCAGGATCAACTCCTTCCATTAAGGCCATCAAGATGGTAGGCTCATGCGGGTCACTGACTTCTGTTACAGCTAAATTGAAGCGGTCTAGATACGACTTCAAGGTCTCACCCGGCGCTTGCTTAATTCTCGATAATTCAATAACATTCTTAGACTTTCGGGCGTGAAGTCAGAATTGATTCATAAAACGTTCACTTAATTATTAGAAATTCGATATCGATCGAGGAGGAAGTCGGGTAAACCATAGTAATGCTACGTCTTCTAAGTAAATCGGGAAAGCTTTACACTTTACAGCATCAGGGGCAGCGGCAGCATTCATAAGCCATGCGTATCGCATCAAATGTTGTCCCGGGTCGGTTCTCCCGTTATATCTGTCCATCTGCAGCAGATTAAAACGTCGGGGGAACTGAAAGTCAAGAATGTCATCAGTAAAGGGAGTATGGCTTCGATCAATGCCATAATCTTCATTGGTGTAGTTTCGACTCTCAGACATGATCTGGCGTACAATAGCCCATACATCAGCATTAGTCAAGGGTCGTTCAGGCTCCCTGGTTCTGATGTTCGAGTTTCCTCTGGGCTCCTGATCAGGGGACGCCCACCTTCTTCTAGCGGCTTCTGCTCTGCTTTGCTCCCTACGTTCCCGGTCTATCTCGGGAGGAAGGGGTTGAAGCATTTGTCCCTGAGTGGGATTGGTGAGGTTAGGGTCTCTAGGAAAAACATGGGATCCTCGCATTGGTAATAGCATAGGCTCTCTCAAGCTCGGATCATTGGGTCCTAGTACACGAGCAGCGTCCTCGCGGGATCCCAAAGATCCGAAAGTCATTTTCTCCAAATTCTGAGGTCGTTCGAATGGCCTTCTTTCACAGGGCCATTCTTCCTCAGAAGAAGAAGACTGATCCATTAAAGTATGATGAACTGGGGATGGAGTTCTTTGTCTACGGAGTTCGCCAATTTCCCTACTCATGATTCTCATATTCTCTTGCATCATAAGATTGGTGCGCTCATGGATTCTCATAGCCTCCCTAGTGCTCTCAAGCATGTCAAGAAGGCACGAAAAATCTCCTTTGGTGACAAGCGCAGATGGATTGATCTGGTCATTGGTCCTGGTGGCTGGAGTCAGAGCATTTGGAGGGGCTCGAGTAGAGGTTCCAGCATCACCTAGTGTAGGATCGGATCGAAGCAAAGTAACCTGGCCGGATCGGTTCGGGTTGGGGAGTGCACCTCTTCAACGTCTTCTACTCGGTTCGGATCGAAGCTCTCTCTATGTGATCGGTTCGGATTTCCTGAACCTGTCTGATCCTCTCTCGAACTCTGCCCATGAGACCTCGTCACGACCGGATTTTGCTGATCTTCACCAACTTCGTTCCCTCGACTGGTTTAAACTTCCTTGCCTTTTCCTTTGGCCATAATTCTTCAACAATCAACCAACAAGTATTTAAAAGCGTCGAAAATTGGGGATTAACTTCTTTGAACTCAACGGTCCAAAAAGTAGAACGATAATCCAGAAAAACAGAGAATTCAAACTATTCTCAGTGAAAGCATCAAAATGTTAGACCAAAAAGTGGTTCTATCACCCAAATTGACTGAAATTACAATAAAATGAGATCAGAAACAAAGATACAGGATTTATAGTGGTTCCTACGTCCATTTTATATCACTTTATTTGATGATATAGATGAAAATACAATGAGATGTTCACTCAATTTCACTCACTTTTCATATACATTCACTCAATTATCTCAAAATATACTTTGAATGATGATTTGGATTGTTTAGGAATGCTAGAATTCGGTTTTCAAAGATGTTCAAACTCTCCAAGTGCCAAAAAGATCCTTTTAAACGACCCTTGGGGGTCTATTTATAGGTGAGAATTCCTTCGAGATCCGGTTTGGATCAGGGACACGTGGTCTCCATCCCATGACTTTCGGGATCGGGTGAGTTCTGGTGAGGACAACACATCTGGTTAGTGGCAATCGTGGGTAGAAAGTGGTTGTAACTACCCCGAATATCCAGGAGATCGTGGAGTGAAGTAGCAGGGTACACTGGGTTCAGTTCGGATAGGCTAGTGAATGGAGTTCGAATCGGATAGGCTTGCGAAATGGGGTTTGGATCGGAGCATCCCATCTGATCCGATTCGGCTTGAATTTTTTCCTTTCCTCACTTTATCTTGCTTTGCTTTTCTCTGACTACACCCGATCCGATCCGATTTATAGGCAGATTATATTCTAATACTAGATCTTTTAGCTTTGTGTTGCCTCTGTTCCTACTCCTGTAATTCCGATCCGAACCGGATGTGTAATAGAGTGTCCTTTGTCTACTTGATCTTTTGACTTCTTGACTTTGTATAGCCTAGTTTACAAAGTAGGCTAATAGCAGCTCTGTCTATTCTCACCCTTTCTTTTTCCTTTTACACCCCGTCTATAATGTTAACTGTTAATTTTATTTTTAGCCTTAATCAATTTCAGAATTTTTTTTCTTGATGTTTCTTTTCAACTGGTACTCTTTACTAGTTGAAATTGTGAAATGAACACAGAAAGTTTCATGAAGGAGGGAATAATGACATTGAAGTTAATAATGACTTGCATTCATTCATGGGTGAAATAAGATGATGAGAAAGAAAAAAACAATTCTAATCAAGAATTATGGTGCTACTTTGATCTTCTTTTTCCTCGTATTTCTTCATGTTTTACCACTTTTCATTACTATCAGATGTTGGAGATCTAAAATTTAAAAAGTTTTAGAAAAGAAAGAAGCATTCAAATGAAAGTTAAACAAAGAAAGGAGAAGAAGAAGATGATGAAATATCATAATCTAAAAGGGTAATGGCGAAACTAGAATAAATGCGGTGAGTAAAGTAAAAAGTGATGTTAGAATTTTATATTTAAAATAATGGGGTGGATTAATCAACCAATGGGGTGAGAAAATCTAGAGCCCCAAATGTCCTCATGTGTCAACCTATGAAAAGATCCATAGTTGTTGGATTATTATTCATTGTATTTTGGACAACTGGGTATTATGCAGTCTTGTCAGTTAATATAAGTTTCCCTTTTTACTAATGAGAAAATGTAACCTTTTATTTTGTGACTTAGTTCTACATTTGTTTGAACTTGGACAATATACCTATAATTTTGATCAATTATAAGAAATTGTTAATTTCCCCCTCCCATTGCTATCTGCATTTAAAGGCAAAACTATATTGTGGGTGCAATGGAAGTGGGTCTTAAGGAAAACCTAACACTAGAAGGAAGGAATCATGTTCGTAGAATTTATATGAACCTTTTTGAATTACTTGAATTATATTAGCGTGTATATATATATGCTCAATATCACATATTTATTATAGAAATCACTTGAAACTGGACATAATCAAAAGCAATAAAAAACAGTAAAGTAAAGGAAAGAATACGCCGAATTTTGTACTAGTTCGGAGTTACCTTACATCTAGTCCTGCAACAAATCCTATAGAAATTTTATTATCTTCAATATCTTTTATATTTGTTGATTTCAAGACTACAAGGAGACATCCCCAAGAATTTCTGCCTCTAGGCACAACGGTCCTATATTTTCAGGCCAATAAGACACACACAATTGTTTTTCGGGTACAATAAAGCCCAACTTGATTTACGGGCTAACTAGTCACACCTTTTAGAGTATATTTGAGAGGATTTTACAATGGAATACAGACTTGATCTTGTGTTCTTGATTACAATAGCCCTATAACTCTGATTTGCATTTTGATCTTGAGAGAATATGGATGTGATGATAGAGAAACAAAAACTAACAAGAAGTAGTTTGATTCACTTGAAAATTTGGTAGTAAATAAGTCAAATTTTATTGAGAAATGACCGAGAAGAAAAGTCGAAAGAAGGAAATGAAATTATGAAATAAATTCTTTTAAAAACTTCTGTTATTTATAGAGAAACAACGATCATGTCTATTCATTAATGAAAAAGCAGAATATGCACTTCTTATGAAAATTGAAATTTGAAAATAACGGGCATTATGTCGACAACCTCAAAGTGATCATGTCGACATGGTCTAGTGCAAAATTTTGAAAATCTTACTTTACCAATTGTTCTAAAAATTATAAAACTATATATTTAAATCTAAAACTTTTGAAAATTATTATATATAGTAAAAATGAGTTTCAAACATAAAATATATAAGAAAATATATCAAGATAATTTTGAAAATTTTAAACTTAAATATATATTACACAATCAAAACTAATATATAAAGTAAAATTAAAAATCCAAAACTAAATACTCAAAACAATAAAGATTAAAGTAGTAGAAAAATATCAAACTATAAATATAAAGTATATATAATCAAAGATTAAAATATAATATCAAATATTAAATATAATCAAAATCAAAATAGTAAGTAGATATAATATCAAATATCACAAATATTAAATATAACTGAAATAGGTTTGAAACTTAAAATATCAAATAACTATAATATATACTTTGATAGAATTTTGAAAACTTTATTTTAAAAACATTTGAGAACTAAGTTGAAAACCATTTGAAAAGAGATCAGATGCGTGCAAAACGACTTATAACATATATAACTAAGACTTTAATATATATATCTTCATTATTCTTTAACTCTTGATAACTCATGAGCCTTGATTTACATCACCAATCTTGATTAGCAACACATACAATCTTGTTACTGTACAGTCTTGAATATCAACACCTGTTATAAAGCCTATATATAATCATTAGTACTAATTAAGATATATTTTATACCAATACCTATTGTTTCAGTTATTGTTATCATCAAAATATTCTTGCACTAACAATCTCCTTCGTTTTGACGATGACAACTATTTTTATAAAATATATTTCCTAGCTCTCTCTTACTTCGACGACTCCTCTTACTTCAACATCATATTTTGTTCACTCCCCTTTGCAAATAATCAAAAACTGTTATTCTCCAAAACTCCTTTGATTGCTTCTAATTCTAAATTTGAACTCCCCCGACTCAAACACTACACATATTGACTTTGACTCAATTACTATTTCAACTGTGGACTTGATTTAATTATTAACTCCCCAAATAGATTACAACCTAATACTATTAGAGTTGCAATATATTTAAGTCTTATGATTCAAGCATTTTAATCCAATACAAACAAGTACTAAATTTTATTAAAACAAACATGTTATATATACGAGCGTAACGGCACGCTCTGCACGTGATCGTGGCACGCGCTTTGCGCGTGGTTGTTCCTCAAATATTGCGTATCTTATAAATATTACGTGAAACTAAAAAAACGCAGAAAGAGTTAACAACATAAACAAATTCGAAAGTATATGTAACGACCCGCATTCTACGCATCAAAGGATCGTAGAATATTTATTTCATCGTCATAGAGAGTCGTATGGTCATGTAACTTTGGGAGACGACTATTGGGGTCATTTCCCATGTTCATGATTTTAGCCAATTTTTAAATGACCATTTTCCCCCTAGCTGATCTTTTTTTGGCCATAACTTTTGATTGGTAAGGATTTTTGACCTAAAACCACATCCATTAGATCCGGATGATGGTTTACCTTTCCGTAGAGTGGTCAGATTAGCCAAACGGACTAAACCTTTGGGAGATATGGCTGAAACAAGTTTCAGATGGTGAAAAACAGCTTAATTGGGCTTAATCAGGTGATTAAAAGCTAGGCCCAAAAGGGAATTTTGGGATTAGGAGTTTAAAAGGGCTGTTAGGGTTTGGAGAATACCTTTTTCTCATTTTTTTCAGCCGTCACTATTCATTCCTCTTAACCTAGCCATGGCCTCCAACATCTAAAACATCCCCAAACCATTTTCTAATTGAAGATTAGCCTAATCAAAATCAAATTAAGGAGAGATAGCACCAAAGCAAGGTTAGAGATGTTGTGTTACATAGGGAACAACGCCAAACAGAGATTCATTTTAGATCTAAAGTTTATTTGTGGCAAAGGTGAGTGATTTGCATTGTTTTTCACTAATTACAGCTAATTAGGGTAATTAGCGAAGATTAGCGAAATTATAACTCAGAAAAATCTAGAAAAATTTATAAAATTCCATAATATTATTTTATGCCTCTGATATGAATTTGGGTTAATTTGGACTAATTTTGCTAATCCTATCATTAGTTGTTGTTAAACATGCTTAAGGGGAAAATAAGGGATTTTGGGTATGTTTGATCCATTTTACATCCTATGATTGTTGTTTTTGGTGATAGTTTTCAAATCTACATGTTGCTATGACTGTATGGTATGCTTTGTGATTGATTATAACAGTTAGAATGGTCGAAAACGCCGTCGTATGGCGTAAAACAGTCGTTGGAAGAGTTGCAGGAAATTATGCAGGGAACTGAATCGGATTGCCCTACCCGACCCCGACCCGATCGCGATGCCTCTGCTCTCCACAATCGGAACCCTTTGCCTGAAGATGCCAGTCATGATCTGAAGCTCGATGGGGAAGACCAAACTGATGGCGGATCCATGAAGTCTGAATCACGATCCGAACCAGTCACCATGAGTTGGAGGAGGAAGATCACGACCCGATCCGATGGGGGGAAGCTCGACCCGATCCGATGGGAAGACCACGACCTAATGCTTCGGTGCAGCGATCCGACCCGACCTAATGGATGATCACGAACCGACCTGGGGTTGGACTCATGACTGATTCGAACCGAGGTGCATGGACTGGAGACGTGAATTGCGAACCGAACCAAGAAGCTTGAACTCAAGGCATAGGGTGCGAACCAAATTTGAAGTATAACCTGAAGTAGAGAAGTGAATTGAATTGAAGAACCGATCCGGAGATGACGACCAAAACCCAAGATGCAAAGGTAGTCCAAATGGAAGTTAGAGCTCAAGATCCAGATGGGAACCAATGAGTTCACTTCATGATTGGGCTTTGCTGCGGGACATGTGCAAAGGGGTTGTCTGTATTCGTAACTTTGGTTCACCACTGGGAGACGGATAGTGGGCTTGTAGTGATAATTGTACGGGGTTGGACTCTGTCAGGGCCCAAAGGAGGATATCGTATGCTTTACGCACTAAGTGAGATATTAGAGATGGTTGCTATGTTTGATTGTTTGCTTTCACTATGACATACACACCCCCACCCCCGTATTCTTTACACCATATGTTAGTGGCACCTTAGAGTATTGAGCGATATGTTGTGCTAACTCTTTGGTTGCAGGTCCAGGTTCATGTATGATTGGATTATACCTGTTGTTGTTCTGTTTTGTTGCTTATTGCTCATACCAAACTTTTGTCTGACCCAGAGTTTTATGTCTCTTCTTATTACTTTGGGTGCTCTCACGAGCAAACTAGAGACAGGTTAGGTGGTATGCACGAGTAGCTGTACCGGAGACGAGCAGGAGGCTCCCACGTATGATACATATATATTCTCCCTGTGTTGTTGCGATCACTACTTTGGGCATTAGTGGTGTACCTTCCTTTCTTTTGTTTAGAGATAGTAATTTGGAAAGTTGTAATAAGTTGTATTTGGATTTTCGCTGCTCTGATGATGATGATGTTGATGTTGGTTTTAGTTATCAGCTTATGCACTGTCTCGCCTGTTTTATGTCAAAGTATGTAATTATTATATTTTATTCCGTGCGCTGTGAGACATTCTACAGATTTTTATTATTTTGTTCCCTTCTTTCCTTTCTTTCGCGACCGTCTCGTGCTAACGGACATATGTACAGCGCGATTTCAGAGGAAATGTTTGTTAATGCGGGGCGGACCGTCACACTTGGTACCAGAGCTCTAAGTTGCGTAGTTAACCTAGGGAAAGACACCAGGAAGAGATAATACGTATATGAGAGCGCGTATTTATGATTATTTTGGTTTTCAAAAGCTATATAAATACTATTAGTATATCTAAGGATGAAGTCGCACTGCATTGGCACCACTATGGAGATGGTTAATCGTTTTCTCTGTGTAGATTAAACGATGAGCCGATATGCAAGGGGTACCGGTAGGGGAGCCAATAGTGGGAATGCTACTGAGATGAGGACGATGTTCACTGACCTCATGAGGGAGATGCTTAGGGATGTGCAGAGGACAGCTCCTGATGCCGGTAATGGAGGTGGTCCAACAGTGCAGGCACCTAGGGCCAATTTCGCCAAGCTGAATAAGGATTATACTAGTCCTGGTGGGAAGCCATTCCACGGAACGGAGTCGGCTACGACTGTTCAGGATTGGTTGGATAGCTGCGAGCGTATCTTCAAAGACTTGGGTATCGAGGATGCGATGAAGAGAAGGCTAGCATCCCGTCAGCTGCATGGACGGGCAATGAATTGGTGGAATGCTATTAAGGCAGCTACTTCAGAAGATCAAGTCACTTGGGATCAGTTTAGATTTCAGTGATAAGTTTATCTCAGCTGCTCAAAAGTCAGAATTGTTTAGGGAATTCTTGGAGCTTAAGCAAAATGGTAGTGTAGTCTCGGAGTATATTGCTGAGTTCGATACTTTATCGAAATATGGATTATCCCTTATAGATACCGCCGAGAAGAGGAACGAGAATTTCATAACTGGTTTAGATGGGTACTTGGGGGAAAGGCTTATAAACCACATCGATGAGACGTTTGAATCGATTGTAGGAAAGGCATTAAGGTCAGAGAGTCTTTACCCTAAGCCAAAGACTGAGGTTGTTATTGCATCTGCAGAGGAGCCACAACCGCAAGCAGGCGGTGGAGGCAAGAATAATTCCCAGAATAAGAGGAAACAAGACCAAACCATGGATGGTCAAAATAAGAAAAATAAGAAAGATGGCGAGTGCTTTAGTTGTGGCAAGAAGGGCCACTGTGCCAAGATTGTCGGGAAAATCCTGGGGAAAGGAAGTGCTTTAATTGTGGCCAAGCGGGACATCACAAGAATGAATGTCCACAACCTCCTAGGGAGAAGCAGATCGTGAAAGCATATGCTATCAACACTGTTCCTTCTTCGTCGAATGCCCCAACTGCGGCGCGGAAGGAAAAAGGTGTCGTTATTCGAGGTATGCTTCCTATTTAAGATGTTTCTGTTCGAGTTTGTTTGATATCGGGACTTCCCCTTTCCTTCTACCTAGTGACCTGGTAGATAGGTTGGAATTGGAACCCGAGGTAGTCGATAGACCTTTAGTAGTGACAAACCCGATAGCTGGTTTGACTAGCCTTTGTAGGATTTGTCGTAATTTGGTCTTATCGAGTCATGGATGTATGTTTGTTGTGATTGCTTTATTTTGAGCTTTACTAGGTCTAGCTTGATTTTGGGAGCCGATTGACTCCAAAGGTATAGAGTGATAGTAGATTGTGAAGAGTCTTTGACGACCATTATAATGGATGATGGACGAAAGGTGGTATTGGATCGCCTACCTTATGATGAAGATGATAACGGGAGTTAGAGAAGCAAATGTACATTGGATGTACATCAGTTTGGTCAGGACTTGGCCATGCGATCGATGATAGTCTCAAGAAAGATTGGCAAGGATAGCCGGAGTTAGTTATAGATGCTTGAGTGTTTGGAGTTTTTGTAACAACCCGTATTTTCAATAAACTGTTATAACAAAAATAGAGGCAGAATTAAATTCAAAAATCTGAACCAAGGGAAACGGGCTATGCCATTGCGTTCGTCTCGGAAAAATACGCGAAATAGAGTCCGAGTTTTCGAAAATCGGAGTCAGTATGACCCGGTTAAGGCCCATTGAAGTTTTCAGAAATTTCTATACCAAAAACAGATTTAAATTTCTAATTAAAAAACCAGGATTAGGGCTAATCTGTGTCAGGCGGGAAAATTCCCGCCAGGGCCCCCATGTCGACAGGCATGTCGACAGGGGTCCTTGGGTGTCGACTGCCCTGTCGACAGCCCTGTCGATAGGGGGTAAGCAGGCAGTTTTGCCTGGCGCGCCACTTTGATTTGGGCTTGGGCTTGTGGCTTGGTTCTAGAGAATTCCGAGATCTGACGGGCCAAAACTAACCTAGGGTTAATCCTAGGGCTTAAAACACTCTAATTCCCTATAAATATACCCCTAATCCTACCCTAAAGCCTCATTAATCAATCTTGCAACTAAACTATGTCAATTTGAATCCTCAAATGGCCTCCACCTAAAAACCCTAGCCTTCACCTTCCTCAAAGTTTAATCCTATGAAGATATGATGATCATACAACCTTTTCTATGTTGTATGAATGCTTAATAACTTGCATACTTCATTAAGTTGCAAGTTTGGTTTGCTAAGTTTGTGTTTTTGGGATTTTGCAAAAGAGTTTTCTTATTTGAAGCTTTGTTTTGGGTTTTCAAAGGGCTTCTTCATCTTATTTGGTGGATTTGTGACTTGTTTATATTTGTAAGCCCTCTTACCTTCACTTTACAAACTCTAAAGTTAATATGTGGTGAAAGTTGAGATTTATGTGAGTTTATTTGATTATGCATGCTTATGCGAACTCACTATGCCATGTTTTACAAGTTATGCAAGTTTTATGGGTTATGCATGTTTATGCAAGTTCACCTTACCATGTTATGCAAGTTTTATGGGTTATGCATGTTTGTGCAAGTTCACCTTACCATGTTATGCAAGTTTTATGGGTTATGCATGTTTATGCAAGTTCACCTTACCATGTTATGCAAGTTTTATGGGTTATGCATGTTTATGCAAGTTCACCTTACCATGTTATGCAAATTTTATGGGTTATGCATGTTTACGCAAGTTCACCTTACCATGTTATGCAAGTTTTATGGGTTATGCATGTTTATGCAAGTTCACCTTACCATGTTATGCAAGTTTTATGGGTTATGCATGTTTATGCAAGTTTAACATGTTATGCATCATTATTATGATATGTGAAGTTCATCATGTATGTTATGCCAAGTTACCTTTTATACCCTTATGCGTTATGACGAATATGTAAGCGATATAATGACGTTGGGGGGGTTTGGGTAAACTTAAAAAAATACATGAAACTAAAAGATTGGGAATTTACCTATTAAGTTAGGTCTACCCCTTGGGAATTTACCTATTAAGTTAGGTCTACCCAAGTATATGTTAACTTGTAAATATGTTTTAAAGTGGACATGACACTAGATAACATGTAATGGCCAACTCGAGGTTAGACCTAGTTGTGGTGTAAATCTTCCCAGGTAACCACAACGTGGGGTCTAATGTGGGTAGTTGGTCATGTAGCACCATAAGACCCGAGGTTAGACCTAGACGTGGTGTAAATCTTCCCAGGTAACCACGGATGTCTAATGTGAGAGGTTGGGTGCATTAATAAATTAATGCCTCATGATTAGGGTTAAGTCATGGCCCACCAATACTTAACCAAAAATGGGGATGCGAGGATTAGATGGGGTTAAGTGGTTACACTTAACTAATTTAATCCATGATTAGTGAGGGGTTAAACCACACTTAACCCTCTTAGAAACCCTAGCAACGTGGTCTGTTCCAGCAGTAATCCCAGTTTGGTATCACCACAACCCTACAGCTAGGTTAGGGCGGGGCACGATTACTGGACGGATGTAAGCGACCAAAGCGACGGCTGAGTGGTACAGCGGTGCGGGTCCGGCGGGCTACGGACGTGCACGTAGTCCGATATTGGACAAACTCGAGGCACGGGTACCAGTAGGTTTAGACTGTGCATTATTGCTTAGGTGTCTGGGTTGACACCCGAGGGCTTGATACACCCAAAGGTGGACCCAGCACAGTCTGACTACATCCATGTGGGCCGTATGGACACAAACACTGGACGTGTTAGGTTTATAGGGAGCCGATCGACTAGACCGTTGGGCTGGACCTTATACTATGGTCACTTCGTGTTATTGGGCCAAAGTTTGGGCTAAGGGATCAAGATCTGTTTTGTGGGTTTGCTAGTACACTGTGGTGCAAAGTTTAATCTCATCTATATGATGTCACCTTATCTATTGCCAGTATGTCTACCTCAGTTTCCATCATGCTGTTAACTTTATTAGTTTATAGATTGATCGTAGTAGGGCTTACCAGTCTTTTTGACTGACCTGTTTTCTTTCGCTTCTTTTCTTCCGTTCCCCCCCCCATAGGTTCTCAGGGAGGGGCTACATCTGCTTAGTGGATCTTTGGCTTGCTTGTTGGATAGCTCATGTATGGATCTGAGCTAGCTGTGGCTTATCTTTTATTTCTGGGGATTAGTACTGATGTTCTACCATGTATTTTGTTTCTACGTATCTAGACTTATGTTGTATTTTGGATCATGACATTTTGATACTATGTACTTGACTATGTTGGTTTTGTGAGATGATGATGATGGGTTTTATCTGCTACCGCTGCTTTACTTATATTTATTTTTATATATTCTGTCTTGCGATATCTCTGTGCATGTTTACCTTCACAATAACGCCCCTCCAAAGCTAGCACATTCCAAGGAGTGATTCTAGTGGAGGTGGGGTGTTACATTTGGTATCAGAGCACAAGGTTAACAAGATTGAACAAAATTTTTGAAAAAAAAAAAACCCTTTTTGAAAAACTATTTTCAAAAACCTACTAAGTATTTTCCAAAATAAAGTCTAGATTATTTTAAGGCTAATCCCCAAAAAGCCATTAGCGTT
This sequence comes from Allium sativum, assembly GCA_030737875.1. Taxonomy (NCBI): domain Eukaryota; kingdom Viridiplantae; phylum Streptophyta; class Magnoliopsida; order Asparagales; family Amaryllidaceae; genus Allium; species Allium sativum. The sequence goes on along the minus strand of CM060927.1, from coordinate 79,716,831 downwards.
ATCCTTCGTTCCCTTGACCTAATCTTATCTTATCTTATCTTTTGTTTCAGTATGGCTGAGAATCTTGCCATCCCAGATGGAGTAAACGTACCACTCTGGTATAGGAGGCTTTTAGAAGCTAGGGCAGTAGCTGGCCCCGCAAACCCTACTCCCACTCCTCCTCCTGTGGTTGAGAATCCTCCCCCTAATGTCCCTCCTCCGGTAGTTCCTGCTCCTCCTCCTCCAGTTGCTGAGGCTCCTCTTCCTCCTCCTCCCCCTCAGCATCCTCAGGTTGAGTTCACGAAGGTTTGTAAAGACTTCAAGGCTATGGGAGGCAAGAATTTCCTGGGCACGGAATCTTTTGTTGAAGCTAGGAATTGGCTGAAAGATACGGAGGACTTGTTTGCTATTTTCGGAATTGATGATGAGAGGAAAATCTTATTAACAGTGTGGCTTTTGAAGGACGAAGCAGCCTATTGGTGGGAGGTCACCAATGGGACAAGGCCCGTCGAGACTTGGGCCGATTTGAGGGCTAGATTTGTGGCCAAGTTCCTATCCTCCGCCGAGGCAAATTTACAGATGGAGAAGTTCATCGCATTGAAGCAAGATGATATGACTGTCAAGGAGTATGTTAACAAGTTTAATCAGCTGGCCCGTTTTGGTTTGGACTTGGTAAACACTCCTGAGAAGAAAGCTCTCCGATTTGCTAGAGGGTTAAATGAACCACTGCAGGGTTTGGAGATGTCGCATATTCCGCATGGAGCTACTTTCGAGAGTTTAGTCGATATGGCTCTACTTCAGGGAGAGGGAAAGAAAGAGGTCAAGTCAGGTGATACCCAAGCAAAGAAAACTGATTCTCAGGGAAAAGGCAATCAAGGGGGTCAAAGCAATCAGGGGAATCAGAGCAAAAACAAGAAGGGCAACAATAACAAAGGCAAGGGAAAGTGCAATTACTGTGGCATAGCTGGGCACTTTGCTAAGGATTGCAGGAAAAAGAAAAGGAAGCTTAGTGGTGGATGCTTTTCTTGTGGAGAGACTGGGCACTTTAGCAAGGAATGCCCGAAGAAGAAAGGGCAGGGTCAGGCTCAACGTGCAGGATCATCTGGAGGGCAAGTGCATGCTCTCAACACCACTACAGTTCCGGAACGAGGTATTGTTTCTGTTGAGAACCTTGTTTATATCTCTGATCTTCCAGTGCGTACCTTGTTTGATTCTGGTGCTTCACATAGCTTTATTTCATCTGATCTTGTTGATAGCTTGCACCTTAGTACTAGCTTAGTGGATGATCCCGTTTGTGTTTCGAATCCCATTGGGGGTTCTGCTCATCTATCTATGATATGTGAGAATCTGAGGATCTCTATACTCAGCGTAGAGTTCTTGTGTAGTGCGTATGTTCTTGGTTTCAGGGGATACGGATTAATCTTGGGCATGGATTGGCTGTCCCGATACGGAGCCATTCTTGATTGTGAGCATAGGGTTGTGAGGCTTGTGACTCGCCTTGGCAACACCTTAGAGATTTCATGCAATCCGAAGAATCCCGTCATGTTGTGCTATCTCGAATCTCTCGACTCGTCAGAGGAAGCCCTTCAGTCTGTAAGGGTGGTCCGAGATTATCCAGATGTTTTTGAAGAAGTTAAGGGGTTGCCCCCTAAACGAGAGATTGACTTTCGCATCTATCTGGTAGATAATGCTAAGCCCGTTTCTTTACCCGTTCGGCATATGGCTCCGCATGAGAGACGGGAGCTGAGCAAGCAAGTGAAATAATTGCTTGAGAAGAACTTCATCAGAAGGAGTATATCTGAATGGGGAGCGCCTGTGGTGTTTGCAACTAAGGCAGATGGTTCTCTTCGGCTCTGTGTGGATTATAGAGAATTGAATAAGCTGACTAAGAAGAACAGACACCCGTTACCGAGGATCGATGATCTCTTTGATCAGCTTGTTGGTGCTTCTGTTTTCTCCCAGCTTGATCTTGCTACGGGTTTTCATGAGCTCAGAGTGGCTGAAGATAGTATAGACAAGACTGCATTCAGAACTCCAGACGGATTCTTTGAATGGCTTGTTATGCCGTTCGGTTTGACGAATGCACCCGCGTATTTTGTGGATTTGATGAGTAGGGTGTTTCGGGAGTTCTTGAATAAGTTTGTCGTGGTCTTTGTGGATGATATTCTGGTCTTCTCCAAGGATGAGGAAGAGCACGCGAGGCATCTTGTGGAGGTGATGGATACGCTCAGAGCGCATCAGTTAAAGGCCAAGTTCTCCAAGTGCCATTTTTGGAGAAGGGAAGTCAGATTCCTTGGGCATATCGTATCCAAGCAAGGCTTAGCGGTGGATCCCGCTAAGGTGGTTGCAGTTCAGGATTGGAAGACTCCAGGGAATGCAACCGAGGTGAGAAGCTTTCTGGGTCTTGCGGGTTTTTACCGGAAGTTCATCAAGGACTTCGCGAAGATATCCGCTCCTCTTACTAAGTTGACGAAGAGGAACTTAGTTTTTGCTTGGGATATGGATTGTGAGCTTGCTTTTCAGAGACTCAAGAGAGCCCTTACCTCCGCACCCGTTCTAGCTTTACCCGATGGTGGTAAGATATTTACCGTGTACACTGATGCTTGTGGCACGGGATTGGGCGCCGTTCTGATGCAAGAGGGCCGAGTTATATGCTTTGGTGGGAGGCAACTTAAGGTGCATGAGAGGAATTATCCCACTCATGATCTAGAGCTGGCAGCGATTGTATATGCACTCAAGGCTTGGCGTCATTATCTTCTGGGAGAGAGATTTGAGCTGTATACTGATCATAAGTCTTTGAAGTATCTCTTTTCGCAGAAGGATCTGAACTTGAGGCAGCAGAGATGGATGGAATTCTTGGCTTCCTATGATTTTGATATAGCCTATACCCCTGGCAAGGGGAATGTTGTGGTGGATGCGTTGAGTAGGAAAAGGTTGACGCTAAGTCCTCTATTTGTTGAGATGAAGAATTTAGAGTTCTTGGCAACCTTTGATTTTTCCTTGACAGTTGAGTCGATGACCGGTTCTTTGGCATACCTAGAGCTCAGGCCTACCCTTCTGGATCAAGTTGGGGCTTTGCAGAAGGTAGACCCTCAGATAATTGAGATCATGGATAAGCTGATTCGAGGGGAGACATCTAGTCACCTTGCTCGATATTCTATAGACGATAAGGGTTGGCTGAGGAGAGACGGAAGGCTTTGTGTTCCGATGGTAGAAGACTTGGTGAGGAAAGTTCTTGAGGAAGCACATCGCTCCAAGATGACTATACATCCGGGTGGAGATAAGATGTATAAAGATATGAAGCGCATTTTCTTCTGGCCTGGAATGAAGAAGGATGTGGCCGAGTTTGTCTCGAGATGTGTTATTTGTCAGAGAGTAAAAGCTGAGTCGAAGAAGCCCGGTGGGCTATTGCATCCTCTAGAGGTCCCGCTATGGAAGTGGGAGAGCATTTCTATGGACTTTATAGATGGGCTTCCAAGGTCAAGGAGAGGGAATACGAGCATATGGGTCATTGTAGATAGGCTTACGAAGAGTGCTCATTTCATTCCGGTAAAGAGCAAAAGGACCGCATCTGGGCTAGCATCAGTATATCTTCGTGAGATAGTACGGCTACATGGAGTCCCTTCCAGCATAGTCAGTGACCGAGACCCCATCTTTACTAGTCAGTTCTGGAACAGTTTGCAGGAAGCTATGGGCACAAGATTGAATCTGAGTACAGCTTATCACCCACAGACGGATGGCCAGACCGAAAGGGTGAATCGAGTGCTTGAGGACTTGTTGAGACTTTGCATTTTGGATTTTGGTGGTACTTGGGAGGACCACCTTCCTCTTGTAGAATTTGCTTATAATAACAGTTATCAGGCGAGCATTGGTATGGCACCGTTTGAGGCTTTATATGGGAGACCATGCAAGTCACCTACATGTTGGTGGGAGACTACAGACAAGCTTATACTTGGACCGGACATGATTAGAGATACATCCGAGAAGGTCGAGTTGATCAGAAGACGAATGAAGGCAGCCCAAGACAGACAAAAATCTTATGCTGATAAGCGGAGGTCTGATTTGGAGTTTGAGGTTGGGGATATGGTTTTCGTGAAGGTTTCTCCTTTGCGAAATGTGGTTCGGTTTGGAGCCGTGGGGAAGTTAGCACCAAGGTTTGTTGGACCGTTTCCAGTCATAGAGAGGATCGGGCGGATGGCTTATAGAGTAGAGTTGCCCGAGAAGCTAGCTGGAGTGCATAATGTCTTTCATGTTTCGCATCTCCGGAAGTGCTTGCATGAGTCAGCAGAGGTGGTTGAGCCAAGTGTTCTAGAAGATGTGGAAGTAGAGAAAGAGGCTACCTTGAGGAGAGCTCCGATTCGTATCTTAGGGACAGAGATCAAGAGGCTAAGGAATCGTGAGGTCCAGTTGGTGAAAGTTCAATGGGGTGAAGCCGAGGAAGACGCGACTTGGGAGACTGAAGAGAAGATGCGTAGGCTTTATCCATTTCTTTTTGAGGGTACACTCTCAATCTCTTTCCTTTGTTTAGCATATCTTTCTCTTTGCTATCCATATTTATCTAGTTATCGTGCAAATCTTGTCATGAGAACCTTAGGTAGAAATCCTTTGGATGAAACATGTGTTTGAAACATGTTATGTTTGATGGTTGCAAGTGGTTGCAAGTGTTTGCAAGTGGTTACTTGTGGATGCATGATACACATTAGGCACTAGATCGGCTCACACACTCCTCATATTGCATGTGCATGAGTGTTTATGCTTATTCTTGAATGAAATTTGTATGCAATCACATGGATGTTGCATATGGATGTATGATTTGAGCACGCATGTAGATATTATACATTATGTTAGGGATTTGCATACATATGGATACATTTCACTAACATATTTTGCATTGATCTTTGCATTAGATAAGTACATATACACACACACTTGCATATGTTCATACGGCATTTAGAATCTTTTAAGGACAATGGTTGCTCGTGGATGATGTTTTGAGTAGATGGATGTTGGATGGTAGGATATGTTCTTCCTAACTTGAAGATTTCGGGGACGAAATCCTTTAAGGAGGGGAGAATGTAACAACCCGTATTTTCAATAAACTGTTATAACAAAAATCGAGGCAGAATTAAATTCAAAAATCTGAACCAAGGGAAACGGGCTATGCCATTGCGTTCGTCTCGGAAAAATACACGAAATAGAGTCCGAGTTTTCGAAAATCGGAGTCAGTATGACCCGGTTAAGGCCCATTGAAGTTTTCAGAAATTTCTATACCAAAAACAGATTTAAATTTCTAATTAAAAAACCAGGATTAGGGCTAATCTGTGTCAGGCGGGAAAATTCCCGCCAGGGCCCCCATGTCGACAGGCATGTCGACAGGGGTCCTTGGGTGTCGACAGGGGGTAAGCAGGCAGTTTTGCCTGGCGCGCCACTTTGATTTGGGCTTGGTCTTGTGGCTTGGTTCTAGAGAATTCCGAGATCTGACGGGCCAAAACTAACCTAGGGTTAATCCTAGGGCTTAAAACACTCTAATTCCCTATAAATATACCCCTAATCCTACCCTAAAGCCTCATTAATCAATCTTGCAACTAAACTATGTCAATTTGAATCCTCAAATGGCCTCCACCTAAAAACCCTAGCCTCCACCTTCCTCAAAGTTTAATCCTATGAAGATATGACGATCATACAACCTTTTCTATGTTGTATGAATGCTTAATAACTTGCATACTTCATTAAGTTGCAAGTTTGGTTTGCTAAGTTTGTGTTTTTGGGATTTTGCAAAAGAGTTTTCTTATTTGAAGCTTTGTTTTGGGTTTTCAAAGGGCTTCTTCATCTTATTTGGTGGATTTGTGACTTGTTTATATTTGTAAGCCCTCTTACCTTCACTTTACAAACTCTAAAGTTAATATGTGGTGAAAGTTGAGATTTATGTGAGTTTATTTGATTATGCATGCTTATGCGAACTCACTATGCCATGTTTTACAAGTTATGCAAGTTTTATGGGTTATGCATGTTTATGCAAGTTCACCTTACCATGTTATGCAAGTTTTATGGGTTATGCATGTTTATGCAAGTTCACCTTACCATGTTATGCAAGTTTTATGGGTTATGCATGTTTATGCAAGTTCACCTTACCATGTTATGCAAGTTTTATGGGTTATGCATGTTTATGCAAGTTCACCTTACCATGTTATGCAAATTTTATGGGTTATGCATGTTTACGCAAGTTCACCTTACCATGTTATGCAAGTTTTATGGGTTATGCATGTTTATGCAAGTTCACCTTACCATGTTATGCAAGTTTTATGGGTTATGCATGTTTATGCAAGTTTAACATGTTATGCATCATTATTATGATATGTGAAGTTCATCATGTATGTTATGCCAAGTTACCTTTTATACCCTTATGCGTTATGACGAATATGTAAGCGATATAATGACGTTGGGGGGGTTTGGGTAAACTTAAAAAAATACATGAAACTAAAAGGTTGGGAATTTACCTATTAAGTTAGGTCTACCCCTTGGGAATTTACCTATTAAGTTAGGTCTACCCAAGTATATGTTAACTTGTAAATATGTTTTAAAGTGGACATGACACTAGATAACATGTAATGGCCAACTCGAGGTTAGACCTAGTTGTGGTGTAAATCTTCCCAGGTAACCACAACGTGGGGTCTAATGTGGGTAGTTGGTCATGTAGCACCATAAGACCCGAGGTTAGACCTAGACGTGGTGTAAATCTTCCCAGGTAACCACGGATGTCTAATGTGAGAGGTTGGGTGCATTAATAAATTAATGCCTCATGATTAGGGTTAAGTCATGGCCCACCAATACTTAACCAAAAATGGGGATGCGAGGATTAGATGGGGTTAAGTGGTTACACTTAACTAATTTAATCCATGATTAGTGAGGGGTTAAACCACACTTAACCCTCTTAGAAACCCTAGCAACGTGGTCTGTTCCAGCAGTAATCCCAGTTTGGTATCACCACAACCCTACAGCTAGGTTAGGGCGGGGCACTATTACTGGACGGATGTAAGCGACCAAAGCGACGACTGAGTGGTACAGCGGTGCGGGTCCGGCGGGCTACGGACGTGCACGTAGTCTGATATTGGACAAACTCGAGGCACGGGTACCAGTAGGTTTAGACTGTGCATTATTGCTTAGGTGTCTGGGGTTGACACCCGAGGGCTTGATACACCCAAAGGTGGACCCAGCGCAGTCTGACTACATCCATGTGGGCCGTATGGACACAAACACTGGACGTGTTAGGTTTATAGGGAGCCGATCGACTAGACCGTTGGGCTGGACCTTATACTAAGGTCACTTCGTGTTATTGGGCCAAAGTTTGGGCTAAGGGATCAAGATCTGTTTTGTGGGTTTGCTAGTACACTGTGGTGCAAAGTTTAATCTCATCTATATGATGTCACCTTATCTATTGCCAGTATGTCTACCTCAGTTTCCATCATGCTGTTAACTTTATTAGTTTATAGATTGATCATAGTAGGGCTTACCAGTCTTTTTGACTGACCTGTTTTCTTTCGCTTCTTTTCTTCCGTTTCCCCCCCCCCACAGGTTCTCAGGGAGGGGCTACATCTGCTTAGTGGATCTTTGGCTTGCTTGTTGGATAGCTCATGTATGGATCTGAGCTAGCTGTCGCTTATCTTTTATTTCTGGGGATTAGTACTGATGTTCTACCATGTATTTTGTTTCTACGTATCTAGACTTATGTTGTATTTTGGATCATGACATTTTGATACTATGTACTTGACTATGTTGGTTTTGTGAGATGATGATGATGGGTTTTATCTGCTACCGCTGCTTTACTTATATTAATTTTTATATATTCTGTCTTGCGATATCTCTGTGCATGTTTACCTTCACAATAACGCCCCTCCAAAGCTAGCACATTCCAAGGAGTGATTCTAGTGGAGGTGGGGTGTTACAGTTTTGCTCATATCAACTCACGTAGATTGTCTGAACTCGAGAGAGATATTTCTTTGGGTGCTTGTCTGATATTGGTTTAGGCCTTTGGGGCTTATACTCAGGGAATGTCGAAGTTGACTAGGATGGTTTGCGTGAGAGATAAATAGTTGTTGCGATTCTTCATTGGATGATATCTTGGTTTACTCGAGGAGTAATGGGCAGCAGTGACATGATTAGACTGTTCAATGGTATAGACTGCCCCGAGTTAGACTAGATGGGGTTATGAGATGGCTCGACTGGGACTCGAGAAAGATGCAAAGTAATGGATTGTTTTGGACCCAATGCGGATGTTCTCTTTGGATAGTAGAACTTCGAGGAAATAGGATGTGTTCATTGATCATGGAAGATACAACGAAGATTAGGACGATTTAAGTTGGACTTGAACTCGTAAAGAAAATTTGTGTTCGTTGATCTTGGAGATGCAACGAATAGGGAGATGACTCACATTGGACTAGGGTTTGTTGGTAATGGATACTCAAGACTGGGTCTGAGTTATAGATTGACTCGATTTAGACTCGAGAAGGCTGCAAGGAATTGGATTTGGCTCGAGTTGGACTCGAGAGGGCAGCAAGATAATGGATAGACTTGGGATGGACTCAAGTATTTTAGGCGGACTTAAAGCAGGGGTATTTGGGGACGCCCGTTACCTTGGATCCGTTGGACGTGATCTAGTTATCCTTGGAGGATAAAACATACGTTAGACGTACGGTAGTCCGTTTGGAGGCTAGGCTTCCATTAGTTCTTGATGTTGGTTGGACCAGACATACAAGAATCGACATATTGGGATTGGTTAGACCAGTGATGTAGGTGTCGACGTGTTCATGGCTTTAGCAGGTGATAGGTAGGACTTGTTTGATGGATGTTATGGTTGCTATGTTTTTCCTATCTTTCTTCTCTTGAGTAGACTATCACCTGTAGGGTTCTAGCGATGGGGAACAAAGAGATGGTAGTATAGACGGACATTAGGCTACGTATCAGTGCAGTGGGGTAGTCATTACTTCATGGGGCAGAGTGATCGTAGCAAGGCTATGAGCTAGTGTAGTGAAGATGTCATGACTTCATGGGGCAGAGTGGACATAGCAAAGGATTTAGGTGTGATAACAGTTGCATTGAGTAGGAGGCATGCCAGTCTAGAGGTTATGTTTCTAGGTTGGAAGCAACTAGAGTATATCACGGGAGATGACTTCAAACCTAGTGCAAATTAGATTTAGAAATGCTAGTATGCTTGACGATTAGATCGATCTGGATTGAGTGGATCGGTTCCAGTCAGAGGGACGATTGTGACGGCCTGGAATTTCGCTCGATCCGAATCAGTCGTTAAACCGATCTAGACCGTTCGAAATCCCTGAACGTTGAGAACAGGACAAATCAGAACACAAACAGAAGAACATTTCATTGCTATTACAACAATTCCATCAGATACAAGAATATACAGAGTATAAAAGAATAAATTACATTCGATAAATATCAGAGATTACAATAAATTATATAGCAGCGGAAAATAATACAAAGCACAACTGAAGGTGATATACGGATACAGAGCTTTCCGGATATCATTCCAGCTGTAAACCAGGATCCTGTGAATATAAATCTGCAAAACCAAAACTACTAGCTGCCCGTGCGGAAAATAGGGGCACCCAGAGTTTAGGTTAAAACAATAAACTCCAGGTCAGTCATGTGACTGGTGTGAGAACTAAAACAGTTATTAAAACTTCATTTTAAAAGAGAGTAGTTCAAGGGACCACGCCGTATAACACGGAACGGGTTTCCTCCCAAGAATACCAGTGCATAGAATAAACAACGCAATGCTTTTTCGAAAAATGAAGCTATTATAAGACCCAGGTCCTATCATACAATGCAACGCAAGCCGGGGGATAGGGTTTTACCTTATAATAGACAAACATGCTTGGTACGTTTAAAACAAATCATTTGATACTATAATAAGTGTATAGTGTCAAAACATTTCAATCATAAATATAAATCATAGACGGCATAGTATCCCATGCTACTATGTCGCCATACTAGGCTCTACAAATAAAGCCGCAATACACGTATTGGAAATTGGATTTCCGTCATGAGTCGAGGCAAGGGGCAAGCTCCTCTCCGCGTTCGAGACACTCTAGCAAATGCCTCAGGATTACGCACACTGGGTAACCCCTGGATGCTTCAGGGCCGGTCCTCACTTACGTTAGAGGATTAGTATTCCTGAACACACGTTTCCCGGTCCTGACAGACCTAAAATCGAGGCGCCTCATCCAACAACCACAAAGGTGAAAAGTATATAAATGTCAGGGCTGGTAAGTCACTGACACCACCAAAGCTAGAAAGAAACGTGTGCTCTCCCTGCAGTCCGTATCCCGTTTTTAACTCATACCGAGGTGTGAGGCTCGCGAATACATGCTATACACAAAGCTACGCCACAAGGGCCGTGCTTTGATCATCAACTACAAGACTTTGCTTTTCAACAGAAGCCTTGATCCATGCAACTCAGCATGCCACACAGGCAATTCATGCCATGCAATTGATATCTATCGATATATAACCTCTAAGCTCGTACGTCTCAGAGAAGGGCGTTAAGCAAGAGAATAAATTCTCCGCCGCCAAACAGATATATATTTAATACAAATCAATCAACACAGAATAAAATCCAATGTCAGACACACAATCCATTTACAAGTCCGTTCTGGGTCTGAACGAAACCGGAGGCACTTTCCTCGCATATCCATCCATCTCCAAGTACGTCTGGACGACCACCAACTATTTCCATCCTCTTGGGTGTACTGCCCAATCAGGATTGTCAGTAATTACCCAAACGATGTGAAGACTTCCAGTCTTCTACCACCGTCTTCATCTTCGACATATCGTCGAATCGGTTATTCAGAATGGGTATAAACCCGGACTTTCCGAACAACCCGCGTATATTAAAACAAATGTTTCACAAGCACAACATACGCCTCATTCCAATTCATTAGTCACTAACCGCAAATTAGCAAGAGAACAATTTCCCAAACATTAACCCCGAAGGCCGAAACCAACATCAGATCAATACCCAGGAAACCATTCTTCTTAGCCAATCTACAGCTAGTTTCTAAATTTCACATTCTTAGGGAAATGTTCCCATTAATTTTATCCAAGATAAATTCTTTAAAATTTATCCTGTAATCTTCCTTTGGATGTTATTTAAAACCAAATTATGGTTTTTCCAACTAGTCGAGATTAGCGAATCGTAACGAAGTAATTATTTATTTTATTTCCCAATCCCAACCTATTCATCCCATGAAGCAAAACTGGTAATACTCCATATCTAACACCGTGGTGTTATCGGTAAAACTAATTACCATTTCACGTTCAAATCTAATTAAAGATTTAACTATCGCTTTGGAGCAAAACTGGTGATACTCCATTCTCGCTCATTTTCTAAATTTGGTAATTTAGATTATCAATTCGAATTTCAATCTAATTGCAGGTTCATTAAACTCCCTTTTTTCTGGGTTAAAGAACTAGGTGTTATTTAAAACACAGTTCACGACAAACCCAAATCACATTCTATTTGTCATCGGGTTAAAGAACTAATGTTATTTAAAACACCGTTCACGATAAACCCATTTCAAATTCAATCAAATATACTAGAAATTCGATTATTTAAAACCCCTTTTTTTTTCTAATTCATTTATTTAAAAATAATTGGGTTTTAAATTTAGTTCAAAACTAGTTCATTTCGATAAAAACCCATTTCGATAAAAACCCATTTATTTAAAAATAATTGGGTTTTAAATTTAGTTCAAAACTAGTTCATTTCGATAAAAACCCATTTATTTCTTTTCAAACATGAAGTTTTTCATCCCAAATTTTCCCAAATCATTTATTATGATTTTACACTAATTATTACTATTTTTAATAATTTTATCAAGGCCCGTATAGTCGATTTCCAACAATGGCCATCGAACTGCACTTATAGCGACCTTTTTCGAATTTGATTTGGACGTATCTCCAAATCCAACCGTTAGATTTCAAATTTCTAATATTCGTTAGAAAGCTCTTTTCGATACGAACCCAACGGTTCCGATTTTAGGAGAATCCGACGGTCGGATCTCCCGTAATGTCCGTTTGAAATAAATGGTCGAAATTTACGAACTGCCGCGGCGCGGCGCGTTCTATTCAGGCCATTATATTATATATATAATATATATAATATATATTTCGTCGATTTCTATTTAAAACCAATTTTATAAATAGTTTTGTATTCGTTTCAAAAGCAATTTCAACTTCCATTTCAATTCAAATCAAAATTGAATTCTCTTTTATAAATTCGTTTTAAAATTCATCTCTATTCAATTCAAATTTCAATTCAATTTGAATTCATTTCAATTCGCTTTCGATTCAATTTGAATTCGTTTTCAATTCAATTCAATTCAATTCAAATTGGTTTTCTATTCGATTCAAATTCCTTTTCTATTCAAATTAAATTCGTTTCGTTTTCTATTTGAATCAAGTTCATTATATATTCAATTTGAAATCAAATTGGTTTTCTATTACATTCAATTCGAAATCGTTTTATATTCAATTCAAATCGAAATCGTTATCTATTCAATTCATTTCGAAATCGTTATATATTCAATTCATTTCGAAATCGTTATATTTCCAATTCCGAATGTAATCGATATAGATATCGTTCGCGTCAAAATGGCGCATCACTATTCAACACGGCTTTATATATTCTATTTCAAATATTTCTTTTTGTCAACACACGACTAATCTCAACGAATGAGTACCGTCCACGTGTGACTATTTTTGCTATTTAATATATTTTATAAAAGTTAAGGTATCTATCGTTTGATATTGAATCAGACTTCAACCGTAATTTAGTGAGAGAACGATTTCCTGAACATTAACCCCGAAGGCCGAAACCAACATCAGATTACTATCCAGGAGACCACTCATCTCATCTATTTTCCAGTTGATTTCTAATTCTATATATGATAAAGATGTAAATTTATTTATAAAAATATTTCGTTCAACACATGACTAATATCAACGGATGAGTATAGTCAACACATGAACCTTTATTATATATTGATAAAGATATAAATTTTATTATAAAAATATTTCGTTCAACACATGACTAATATCAACGGATGAATATAGTCAACACATGAACCTTAATATATATTGATAAAGATGTAAATTTTATTATAAAAATATTTCGTTCAACACATGACTAATATCAACGGATGAATATAGTCAACACATGAACCTTAATATATATTGATAAAGATGTAAATTTATTATTAAAAATATTTCGTTCAACACATGACTAATATCAACGGATGAGTATAGTCAACACATGAACCTTAATATATATTATTCTTTATTTTTCTAAATTGGAATGAGGCCCAATCAATCACCATATAACGTTAATTATATGGATTTTCATACAACACATGTATAAGATATCATTGAAAAATAGTCAACCATCAACCAAAGTGCGCTACACTGTATAAGCATCAAATATAGATATCTAACGCTTATAACAGCATGTCAATCAATCGATCGACATATTTAATCAATCAGGATGAGTGAACTTCATATTTCATCCCAACACCCGTGTGGGGTTTCAAACAATCAAACACAGATTTTATTCGTGCAGCTGGGCGATGTGTAAAATTTATCGACCCAATCAATGTCATTCAAATAGGTGTACATAAACAAACCATCTGGCTTGTAAATGAATATTTTATTTTATTCGTATTCACTATATTCATATTCACGTTAAAAATTATATTTTTAACGATAAAACATTTTATTTAACCTATGAATATCCTATTCGATTCATTTATTCAATAAAATGATATTTTTATTTTTCTAACATATTTTAGAAAATTTCGGCGGCATAACGGCACGATACTAGAAACGGGACGAGGCCTAGCCTTATCCCCGGTCTAGTGAAGGCCCACGCCATTCACACATCAATCAAATCCATTTCAATTCACCAAACAATTCAATTTCAATTCAATTTATCTAACCAACTACACAACCAAACAATTTTCAAACAAGCCATCCATGGTCTGTGGATGACGGGTGTCGGGTGCTCCTAAACACCGTCTACATCCTAGTATATATATATATAACTAGAAAAATTAAATTGAAAGGTGAGAAGTTCTCACCGATAGCTATCCTAGTTCCACGGCACTCCATTGATAGAAATCTTCATCGCTATCGCATCTTCGTCATCTTCGTTGCCCGTAGCCATTATATATATAAAAATCACACATTTTTATATTTTGATGTCTTCAAAATAAAAATTACATTTTTATTTATTCCCTTTCAATTTTAAAGTCATATTTTTTTATAATCACTTCATATATTTAAAAATCGAATTTTTACTATGCTATTCAATATATAAAAATCGAATTTTTACTTTGGTGTCATATAGATAAAAATTCCATTTCAAAAATAAAGTTTTCGCCTTTATAAAAATAAAGTTTTCGCCTTTATAAAAATCATCACTTTACTTCAACGTATGTAAAATAAAAATCAGATTTTTATTTCGCGACATATACACAGATGATATTTTTATATTCTCTATCCTATAAAGATTATATTTTTAATACTTTAAAAATATAAAAATCATATTTTTAATACTTTATAAATATAAAAATCATATTTTTACATCTCTTTTTCTATTCAATAAAAAAATCTAATCTTTTTCATTTTTTAAAAATCTAAGTTTTCATTTTAAAAATCTCAGTTCTATATATACTTTATTTCAGATATTATAAATGCTAATTTATATATAAATAAGAGAAATAAACACTAAAACTTACTTCATCGATCAGAAGGGGGGGGACTTCGCAGCACTGGTGGCGCAAGGGGGGCGCTCAGGTGGTCGGGCTGTGGGGGTTGGCGCGGTGCTGGGTACTTCGGAGGAGGGAGGCGGTCTGTCGCTCACCGGCGCTGAGACCTCCTACGATCTCGATTTGGGTGCGAGGGGCGGAAGGTGGGATGTCGTCGAGGTGGAGGGTGATTTGGCGAAGGGAGGAACGAAGGTGGAGGCGATGGAACGATGGTGATGGAGGACGCGATGGTGATGGGCGACATCGGGTTTTCTAGGTCACGGGGGCTTTCCCTTTTTTCTTTTTTTTTCTTTTTTTTATTTCGAACGTTGACTGAGAATAGTGGAAGAGAGAGAGGGAGATAAGGTTTTATATAATAAATATATTAATTTATTATTTTTTATTTCAAAAAGTTAGTTTAAATTTCGAACTCAAAATCAAACCCACCGACTATCGTCCCTAGCTAATTACCCCCATTCCGAACACAATGGAACATGTTTCGTAACTCAATTCAGTTGTTACGACCAGTTCCCGTTGAATTTACATTTAAATCACTATATTGAATTTTAAACGTACATTTCAAATTACCGGGGTCACATACTAACTAGAAAAATTCTCGAAAAATATTTTCTAGCTTCGTATTGACGATACGGTCCTAACAAAACTAGTTTCGTCGAATTCTGAGACCGTTGGAAAAATGGCCATTTTCCAGTCGATTAAAATCAACTGAAACTGGTCAAACGCGTTTTCCTTTGCCACGCTCACATATTGATTCGGAAAATTATGAAATTTGAAACCTAGCAATAACTTAACATCACGGACCCAACAAAACTGGTTTCGTCGAAATCCGAGGTCATTTGCAAAATGTCCATTTTTAAGGGCCTGAATTTCATAGCGACTATTCAGAATTTCCAACTGGACATATCTTTTGATTCCCGCTATGAAATCTTGATTTTTCGGATTCGTTGGAAAGATATTATCAATTAGATCCTATCATTTTTGGTTTCACTAAAATCCGGATTGTTTTGCACCCGGTACATTCAATTGAAGTTTGAAATCGAATTATCGAACTACCACGCCATTTTCAATTCTATTTATAATTATATATAAATATTTATATTCTAATGACGACGCGTATAATATATATACTTTCGAATATATTCAAAATAAATTTCTCGTCGATATTATTTAAAATAATCTATTTTAAATATTCAAAATTCGCTAAAATTGCCAAAATAAAAATTTTAAACTGGCTCAGATTTTCGGGTTGTTACAATCTCCCCCACTTAAAACTTTTCATCCCCGAAAAGGAACAAAGTCGAAAGTGGTTTGATTAATCAACTCTACGCTCGATCTGGCTTTCATTCTCCAACTTTTCAGTTTCTGAGAATTTTCAAAATTTCAAAAATTTGGCTAACTCCCTAAATTTTCGAAAAATTTCGCCATAACCTCCCCTGCACCGGGAGCATCGGGGAATTTCAAATAGCTTCCCCGGTCCTTCAGATCTCAAAAAGAAAAAGAAAAAGCCAAGCGGCTAGCCAATAGGCTCATAAAATCATCATCACCCAAACAAAACAGTAAATTATGTAGTAAACATGTACCTATTTGTCGGGCAAACAAATTTTATTCTCTGGCTCTAGCCTCCTTGCTATGACCTGTTCAATGTATATATGCATATGCAAGCAAATGCGACCAATTTTCAATACAATTCAATATTTGATGCAATTAGGCATAATGGTTCAAAATTATCAAACAACTAAACAAACAACACAAACATCAATCAATTAGTGAATTAGAGTTTCAAATTCATAATTTTGATACATATACACAAATCATGTTTTTGATGCCAATTCACAACAATGTGTTCTAACTATATAAGTTTTGGTTCTCACACCAGCCTAATGGAAATATATCGATATCACACCTTCGTTACTCGAACATGAATACTAATGACGACTAGTCAATCATCAGAATCATCTTCGGGCCACTAGAGTATGATTCTATATCTATCTAATATATTAAAACATTGAATATACGTTCATGACGCGTATATGCAAAACCTTTATATACTCGATTGTCCATATTCAAAATAAATAAATATTCAAATACGTATAAAATGGTTTAAATTTTCAAAACAAAAATTGTTTTCATTTAAAAAAAAAATACTCTTCACACTCGTTCTAGGATACTACTGATCCTATCTCTAACGAGTCATTCTAATTGGATATTACTAATCCAATATCTGATGAATTCTTTCGTATGGTTCTAATGTGTCTTGTTCTCGAGCTCTGTAAACCAAAGCTCTGATACCAACTGTGACGGCCTGGAATTTCGCTCGATCCGAATCAGTCGTTAAACCGATCTAGACCGTTCGAAATCCCTGAACATTGAGAACAGGACAAATCAGAACACAAACAGAAGAACATTTCATTGCTATTACAACAATTCCATCAGATACAAGAATATACAGAGTATAAAAGAATAAATTACATTCGATAAATATCAGAGATTACAATAAATTATATAGCAGCGGAAAATAATACAAAGCACAACTGAAGGTGATATACGGATACGGAGCTTTCCGGATATCATTCCAGCTGTAAACCAGGATCCTGTGAATATAAATCTGCAAAACCAAAACTACTAGCTGCCCGTGCGGAAAATAGGGGCACCCAGAGTTTAGGTTAAAACAATAAACTCCAGGTCAGTCATGTGACTGGTGTGAGAACTAAAACAGTTATTAAAACTTCATTTTAAAAGAGAGTAGTTCAAGGGACCACGCCGTATAACACGGAACGGGTTTCCTCCCAAGAATACCAGTGCATAGAATAAACAACGCAATGCTTTTTCGAAAAATGAAGCTATTATAAGACCCAGGTCCTATCATACAATGCAACGCAAGCCGGGGGATAGGGTTTTACCTTATAATAGCCAAACATGCTTGGTACGTTTAAAACAAATCATTTGATACTATAATAAGTGTATAGTGTCAAAACATTTCAATCATAAATATAAATCATAGACGGCATAGTATCCCATGCAACTATGTCGCCATACTAGGCTCTACAAATAAAGCCGCAATACACGTATTGGAAATTGGATTTCCGTCATGAGTCGAGGCAAGGGGCAAGCTCCTCTCCGCGTTCGAGACACTCTAGCAAATGCCTCAGGATTACGCACACTGGGTAACCCCTGGATGCTTCAGGGCCGGTCCTCACTTACGTTAGAGGATTAGTATTCCTGAACACACGTTTCCCGGTCCTGACAGACCTAAAATCGAGGCGCCTCATCCAACAACCACAAAGGTGAAAAGTATATAAATGTCAGGGCTGGTAAGTCACTGACACCACCAAAGCTAGAAAGAAACGTGTGCTCTCCCTACAGTCCGTATCCCGTTTTTAACTCATACCGAGGTGTGAGGCTCGCGAATACACGCTATACACAAAGCTACGCCACAAGGGCCGTGCTTTGATCATCAACTACAAGACTTTGCTTTTCAACAGAAGCCTTGATCCATGCAACTCAGCATGCCACACAGGCAATTCATGCCATGCGATTGATATCTATCGATATATAACCTCTAAGCTCGTACGTCTCAGAGAAGGGCGTTAAGCAAGAGAATAAATTCTCCGCCGCCAAACAGATATATATTTAATACAAATCAATCAACACAGAATAAAATCCAATGTCAGACACACAATCCATTTACAAGTCCGTTCTGGGTCTGAACGAAACCGGAGGCACTTTCCTCGCATATCCATCCATCTCCAAGTACGTCTGGACGACCACCAACTATTTCCATCCTCTTGGGTGTACTGCCCAATCAGGATCTTCAGTAATTACCCAAACGATGTGAAGACTTCCGGTCTTCTACCACCGTCTTCATCTTCGACATATCGTCGAATCGGTTATTCAGAATGGGTATAAACCCGAACTTTCCGAACAACCCGCGTATATTAAAACAAATGTTTCACAAGCACAACATACGCCTCATTCCAATTCATTAGTCACTAACCGCAAATTAGCAAGAGAACAATTTCCCAAACATTAACCCCGAAGGCCGAAACCAACATCAGATCAATACCCAGGAAACCATTCTTCTTAGCCAACTTACAGCTAGTTTCTAAATTTCACATTCTTAGGGAAATGTTCCCATTAATTTTATCCAAGATAAATTCTTTAAAATTTATCCTGTAATCTTCCTTTGGATGTTATTTAAAACCAAATTATGGTTTTTCCGACTAGTCGAGATTAGCGAATCGTAACGAAGTAATTATTTATTTTATTTCCCAATCCCAACCTATTCATCCCATGAAGCAAAACTGGTAATACTCCATATCTAACACCGTGGTGTTATCGGTAAAACTAATTACCATTTCACGTTCAAATCTAATTAAAGATTTAACTATCGCTTTGGAGCAAAACTGGTGATACTCCATTCTCGCTCATTTTCTAAATTTGGTAATTTAGATTATCAATTCGAATTTCAATCTAATTGCAGGTTCATTAAACTCCTTTTTTTCTGGGTTAAAGAACTAGGTGTTATTTAAAACACAGTTCACGACAAACCCAAATCACATTCTATTTGTCATCGGGTTAAAGAACTAATGTTATTTAAAACACCGTTCACGATAAACCCATTTCAAATTCAATCAAATATACTAGAAATTCGATTATTTAAAACCCTTTTTTTTTCTAATTCATTTATTTAAAAATAATTGGGTTTTAAATTTAGTTCAAAACTAGTTCATTTCGATAAAAACCCATTTCGATAAAAACCCATTTATTTAAAAATAATTAGGTTTTAAATTTAGTTCAAAACTAGTTCATTTCGATAAAAACCCATTTATTTCTTTTCAAACATGAAGTTTTTCATCCCAAATTTTCCCAAATCATTTATTATGATTTTACACTAATTATTACTATTTTTAATAATTTTATCAAGGCCCGTATAGTCGATTTCCAACAATGGCCATCGAACTGCACTTATAGCGACCTTTTTCGAATTTGATTTGGACGTATCTCCAAATCCAACCGTTAGATTTCAAATTTCTAATATTCGTTAGAAAGCTCTTTTCGATACGAACCCAACGGTTCCGATTTTAGGAGAATCCGACGGTCGGATCTCCCGTAATGTCCGTTTGAAATAAATGGTCGAAATTTACGAACTGCCGCGGCGCGGCGCGTTCTATTCAGGCCATTATATTATATATATAATATATATAATATATATTTCGTCGATTTCTATTTAAAACCAATTTTATAAATAGTTTTGAATTTGTTTCAAAAGCAATTTCAACTTCCTTTTTAATTCAAATCAAAATTGAATTCTCTTTTATAAATTCGTTTTAAAATTCATCTCTATTCAATTCAAATTTCAATTCAATTTGAATTCATTTCAATTCGCTTTCGATTCAATTTGAATTCGTTTTCAATTCAATTCAATTCAATTCAAATTGGTTTTCTATTCGATTCAAATTCCTTTTCTATTCAAATTAAATTCGTTTCGTTTTCTATTTGAATCAAGTTCATTATATATTCAATTTGAAATCAAATTGGTTTTCTATTCCATTCAATTCGAAATCGTTTTATATTCAATTCAAATCGAAATCGTTATCTATTCAATTCATTTCGAAATCGTTATATATTCAATTCATTTCGAAATCGTTATATTTCCAATTCCGAATGTAATCGATATAGATATCGTTCTCGTCAAAATGGCGCATCACTATTCAACACGACTTTATATATTCTATTTCAAATATTTCTTTTTGTCAACACACGACTAATCTCAACGAATGAGTACCGTCCACATGTGACTATTTTTGCTATTTAATATATTTTATAAAAGTTAAGGTATCTATCGTTTGATATTGAATCAGACTTCAACCGTAATTTAGTGAGAGAACGATTTCCTGAACATTAACCCCGAAGGCCGAAACCAACATCAAATTACTATCCAGGAGACCACTCATCTCATCTATTTTCCAGTTGATTTCTAATTCTATATATGATAAAGATGTAAATTTATTTATAAAAATATTTCGTTCAACACATGACTAATATCAACGGATGAGTATAGTCAACACATGAACCTTTATTATATATTGATAAAGATATAAATTTTATTATAAAAATATTTCGTTCAACACATGACTAATATCAACGGATGAATATAGTCAACACATGAACCTTAATATATATTGATAAAGATGTAAATTTTATTATAAAAATATTTCGTTCAACACATGACTAATATCAACGGATGAATATAGTCAACACATGAACCTTAATATATATTGATAAAGATGTAAATTTATTATTAAAAATATTTCGTTCAACACATGACTAATATCAACGGATGAGTATAGTCAACACATGAACCTTAATATATATTATTCTTTATTTTTCTAAATTGGAATGAGGCCCAATCAATCACCATATAACGTTAATTATATGGATTTTCATACAACACATGTATAAGATAGCATTGAAAAATAGTCAACCATCAACCAAAGTGCGCTACACTGTATAAGCATCAAATATAGATATCTAACGCTTATAACAGCATGTCAATCAATCGATCGACATATTTAATCAATCAGGATGAGTGAACTTCATATTTCATCCCAACACCCGTGTGGGGTTTCAAACAATCAAACACAGATTTTATTCGTGCAGCTGGGCGATGTGTAAAATTTATCGACCCAATCAATGTCATTCAAATAGGTGTACATAAACAAACCATCTGGCTTGTAAATGAATATTTTATTTTATTCGTATTCACTATATTCATATTCACGTTAAAAATTATATTTTTAACGATAAAACATTTTATTTAACCTATGAATATCCTATTCGATTCATTTATTCAATAAAATGATATTTTTATTTTTCTAACATATTTTAGAAAATTTCGGCGGCATAACGGCACGATACTAGAAACGGGACGAGGCCTAGCCTTATCCCCGGTCTAGTGAAGGCCCACGCCATTCACACATCAATCAAACCCATTTCAATTCACCAAACAATTCAATTTCAATTCAATTAATCTAACCAACTACACAACCAAACAATTTTCAAACAAGCCATCCATGGTCTGTGGATGACGGGTGTCGGGTGCTCCTAAACACCGTCTACATCCTAGTATATATATATATATAACTAGAAAAATTAAATTGAAAGGTGAGAAGTTCTCACCGATAGCTATCCTAGTTCCACGGCACTCCATTGATAGAAATCTTCATCGCTATCGCATCTTCGTCATCTTCGTTGCCCGTAGCCACTATATATATAAAAATCACACATTTTTATATTTTGATGTCTTCAAAATAAAAATTACATTTTTATTTATTCCCTTTCAATTTTAAAGTCATATTTTTTTATAATCACTTCATATATTTAAAAATCGAATTTTTACTATGTTATTCAATATATAAAAATCGAATTTTTACTTTGGTGTCATATAGATAAAAATTCCATTTCAAAAATAAAGTTTTCGCCTTTATAAAAATAAAGTTTTCGCCTTTATAAAAATCATCACTTTACTTCAACGTATGTAAAATAAAAATCAGATTTTTATTTCGCTACATATACACAGATGATATTTTTATATTCTCTATCCTATAAAGATTATATTTTTAATACTTTAAAAATATAAAAATCATATTTTTAATACTTTATAAATATAAAAATCATATTTTTACATCTCTTTTTCTATTCAATAAAAAAATCTAATCTTTTTCATTTTTTAAAAATCTAAGTTTTCATTTTAAAAATCTCAGTTCTATATATACTTTATTTCAGATATTATAAATGCTAATTTATATATAAATAAGAGAAATAAACACTAAAACTTACTTCATCGATCAGAAGGGGGGGGGACTTCGCAGCACTGGTGGCGCAAGGGGGGCGCTCAGGTGGTCGGGCTGTGGGGGTTGGCGCGGTGCTGGGTACTTCGGAGGAGGGAGGCGGTCTGTCGCTCACCGGCGCTGAGACCTCCTACGATCTCGATTTTGTGCGAGGGGCGGAAGGTGGGACGTCGTCGAGGTGGAGGGTGATTTGGCAAAGGGAGGAACGAAGGTGGAGGCGGTGGAACGATGGTGATGGAGGACGCGATGGTGATGGGCGACATCGGGTTTTCTAGGTCACGGGGGCTTTCCCTTTTTTCTTTTTTTTTTCTTTTTTTTATTTCGAACGTTGACTGAGAATAGTGGAAGAGAGAGAGGGAGATAAGGTTTTATATAATAAATATATTAATTTATTATTTTTGATTTCAAAAAGTTAGTTTAAATTTCGAACTCAAAATCAAACCCACCGACTATCGTCCCTAGCTAATTACCCCCATTCCGAACACAATGGAACATGTTTCGTAACTCAATTCAGTTGTTACGACCAGTTCCCGTTGAATTTACATTTAAATCACTATATTGAATTTTAAACGTACATTTCAAATTACCGGGGTCACATACTAACTAGAAAAATTCTCGAAAAATATTTTCTAGCTTCGTATTGACGATACGGTCCTAACAAAACTAGTTTTGTCGAATTCTGAGACCGTTGGAAAAATGGCCATTTTCCAGTCGATTAAAATCAACTGAAACTGGTCAAACGCGTTTTCCTTTGCCACGATCACATATTGATTCGGAAAATTATGAAATTTGAAACCTAGAAATAACTTAACATCACGGACCCAACAAAACTGGTTTCGTCGAAATCCGAGGTCATTTGCAAAATGTCCATTTTTAAGGGCCTGAATTTCATAGCGACTATTCAGAATTTCCAACTGGACATATCTTTTGATTCCCGCTATGAAATCTTGATTTTTCGGATTCGTTGGAAAGATATTATCAATTAGATCCTATCATTTTTGGTTTCACTAAAATCCGGATTGTTTTGCACCTGGTACATTCAATTGAAGTTTGAAATCGAATTATCGAACTACCGCGCCATTTTCAATTCTATTTATAATTATATATAAATATTTATATTCTAACGACGACGCGTATAATATATATACTTTCGAATATATTCAAAATAAATTTCTCGTCGATATTATTTTAAATAATCTATTTTAAATATTCAAAATTCGCTAAAATTGCCAAAATAAAAATTTTAAACTGGCTCAGATTTTCGGGTTGTTACAACGATCCTAACCTATTGGAAATCACCTCTAGGGTGGAGATGAGTATCAATGGCAAGAGAATGACTATACTTGGGAAGTAGAGGATGACATAAGAAAGTCGTATCCAAAGCTCTTTGCCTGGTAAGATTTTAGCGGCGATGATTCTTCCCTTGCTAGTAAACCACATGCTAGGACAGATTGGTTCTCTCTGTTTTGCATGTTTGATTGTTGTGTATGGCTGGTAGGCATGTGGGATCCATTGTTTGTTTTTAGTTACAGAATTTCGAGGGCGAAATTTCTTAAGGAGGGAAGAGTGTAACGACCCGCATTCTACGCATCAGAGGATCGTAGAATATTTATTTCATCGTCATAGAGAGTCGTATGGTCATGTAACTTTGGGAGACGACTATTGGGGTCATTTCCCATGTTCATGATTTTTGCCAATTTTTAAATGACCATTTTGCCCCTAGCTGATCTTGTTTTGGCCATAACTTTTGATTGGTAATGAGTTTTGACCTGAAACCAGATGATAGTTTATCTTTCCGTAGAGTGGTCACATTAGCCAAACGGACTCACCGTTTGGGAGATATTGCTGAATCAAGTTTCAGATGGTGAAAAACAGCTTAATTGGGCTTAACCGGGTGATTAAAAGCTAGGCCCAAAGGTGAATTTCGGGATTAGGAGCTTAAAAGGGCTGTTAGGGTTTGGAGAATACATTTTTCTCATATTTTTTCAGCCGTCACTATCCATTCCTCTTAACCTAGCCATGTCCTCCAACATCTAAAGCATCCCTAAACCACTTTCTAATTGAAGATTAGCCTAATCAACATCAAATTAAGGAGAGATAGCACCAAAGCAAGGTTAGAGCTGCTGTGTTGCACTGGGAACAGTGCCAAACAGAGATTCATTTCAGATCTAAAGTTTATTTGTGGCAAAGGTAAGTGATTTGCATTGTTTTCACTAATTACGGCTAATTAGGGTAATTAGCGAAGATCAACGAAATTATAACTCCGAAAAATCTAGAAAAAATTTGTAAAATTCCAGAATATTATGTTATGCCTCTGATATGAATTTGGGTTAATTTGGAATAATTTTGCTAATCCTATCATTAGTTGTTGTTAAACATGCTTAAGGGGAAAATAAGGGATTTTGGGTATGTTTGATCCATTTTACATCCTATGATTGTTGTTTTTGGTGTTTGTTTTCAATTCTACATGTTGCTATGACTGTATGGTATGCTTTGTGATTGATTAGAACAGTTAGAATGGTCGAAAACGTCGTCGTATGGCGTAAAACATTCGCTGAAAGAGTTGCAGGAAATTATGCAGGGAACCAGATCGGATTGCCCTACCCGACCCCGACCCGATTGCGGTGCCTCTGCTCTCCACGATCCGAACCCTTTGCCTGAAGATGCCAGTCACGATCTGAAGCTCGATGGGGGAGACCAAACCGATGGCGGAGCCATCAAGTCTGGATCACCATCCGAACCAGTCACCATGAGTTGGAGGAGGAAGATCACGACCCGATCCGATGGGGGGGAGCTCGACCCGATCCGATGGCAAGACCACGACCTGATGCTTCGGTGCAGCGATCCGATCCGACCTAATGGATAATCGCGAACTGACCTGGGGTTGGACTCACGACTGATCTGAACCTAGGTGCACGGACTGGAGATGTGAATTGCGAACCGAACCATGAAACTTGAATGCGAGGCATGGGGTGCGAACCAAATTGGAAGTATAACCTGAAGTAAAGAAGTGAATCGAACTGAAGAACCGATCCGGAGATGACGACCAAAACCCAAGATGCAAAGGTAGTCCAAATGTAAGTTTGAGCTCAGGATCCAGATGGGAACCAATGAGTTTACTTCATGATTGGGCTTTGCTGCGGGATGTGTGCAAAGGGGTTGTCGGTATTCATAATGTTGGTACACCACTGAGAGACGGATAGTGGGCTTGTAGTGATAATTGTACGGGTTGGACTCTGGCAGGGCCCAAAGGATTAGGTGACCGAATAGTGGATATCGTATACTTTACGCACTGAGTGAGAGATGTGAGGATGGTTGCTATGTTTGATTGTTTGCTTTCACTATGACTTGCACACCCCCACCCCTGTATTCTTTACACCATATGTTAATGGCACCTTAGAGTATTGAGCGATATGTTGTGCTAACTGTTTGGTTGCAGGTCCAGGTTCAGGTATGAATGGATTATACCTGTTATTGTTCTGTTTTGTTGCTTATCGCACATACCAGACTTTTGTCTGACCCAGAGTTTTATGTATCTTCTTATTAATCTGGGTACTCTCACGAGCAGACTAGAGACAGGTTAGGTGGTATGCACAAGTAGCTGTACCGGAGACGAGCAGGAGGCTCCCACGTATGGTACACATATATATATATATATTCTCCTTGTGTTGTTGCGGTCACTACTTTGGGCATTAGTGGTGTACCTTCCTTTCTTTTGTTTAGAGACGGTAATTTGGAAAGTTGTAATAAGCTGTATTTCGATTTCCGCTGCTCTGATGATGATGTTGATGTTGGTTTTAGTTATCAGCTTATGCACTGTCTCGCCTGTTTTATGTCAAATTATGTTATTATTATATTTTATTCCATGCGCTGTGAGACATCTACAGGTTTTATTAGTTCGTTCCCTTCTTTCCTTTCTTTGGCGACCGTCTCGTGCTAGCGGACATATGTACAACGCGATTTCATAGGAAATGTCTGTTAATGCGGGGCGGGCATTCACAGTATATCTACATAAAATGTTGAAAATGGAGTTACACATATGCGTTTGTGTGTGCATTTGTACATAATTTCTTTCTGAAGAAAAATTGGTGTATTTATGGCAAGTGGCTATATTGTGCATGTCAATGGAAGGAATAATGGCTCCATTTCTGAGGAGTCTTACATGAAGATTTCTAGCAAGCAGAATAAGCAACCAGACCCTTCCTTCAAATTTTCTGCTTCTTACTCCTAATTACAAACCCTAGGCTCCATTGAAATCTACAAACTGCAAACCACAGAGAAAATTGAAACTGAGGAGCCTGAAGCTTTGAAATATTCCCAAAGTTTAACAACTAAACAATAAGAAGTAAAAATAAATGACTGACCTGAGGCTTTGTGCGATCTACCACAAATACGACGAATACGATGTTGAAAAGAATCACGCAAATCCCAATGTCTCAGGTGATGACGGCTCTACCAGGCTCTTCAGTTCCGTCGAGACCGACATTAAAGCTGCTCTGGTGGTAATTTTCACATCAATTTTTTTTAAATACGAATTTTTTGTATAGTTATCGTTTCCTTTTAAGTGTTTCCTAAAAATACGAAGGGAAGGCTGAATGAAGAGAGAATAATGGTGATGAACAAAAAGCGGTGAAAATGAGGAGATAAATGTGAATATGAATGGAGATTTTGAACAATACTTAAAGGGGTGTATGGTTTGTTCTAGAAATGTCGCATTTGTAGGTAGAGGGTGAAAGTATTTCATAACCAGTTAAATAAAGAAGATTCTATTTTTAGCTATGAATAAAACATGGTAAGACATATGCTATTTTTTTGGGCTCTGCGAAATTTTGGGGATTTATTCCAATTATTAATACCATCTATATTTGAAATTGAATTGGATAAAAATTCCAAGGTGCATAATATAGAAAAAACAACTATCATTGATATAGTGCCGAATTTGCTTTCTAACAATGTAAGAAATTGCCATATGTCAACATCAATAGGAATTTCTATATATGGAAAATAAATTAAATTAGTATATCTATATGCAAAATATAAATGACCTCAGTTCTAATTTTAAGCACTAATATGTTTATACATATATAATAGTAACGTGTATACATATTATTAAGGTTTAAAGCAAACAGTTTTGGAATGTAAAATTTTAATTGCATAATAAAAACATGAATGGATTCAGTAAATTACACATGGAAATTCGTAGCATTAGAACCAATGAAAATACATAAACTAAAATAAATAGCAACTAAATCAAAGAAAATGTCCTAAACTTAGCACCTAAATATTGTAAAAAAAATGTCATTGATATAGTGCCAAATTTGCTTTCTAACCATATAAGAAATTGCCATATATCCACGTCAATATTAATTTCTATATATGGAAAATAAATTGAATTAGTAGGTCTATATGCCAAATATTAATAATCTTAGTTCTAATTTAAACACAAATATGTTTATACATATAATAGTACCGTTCATACCTATAATAAAGGTTTTAAGCAAAGTATTTTGGAATGTAAAATTTTAATTGCCTAATAAAAATCTGAATGATTGCAGTAAATTACGCATGGAAATTCGTAGCATTAGAACTAATCAAATGCATAAATTAAAATAAATAGCAACTAAAATGAGAAGCGATTAAAATTTGCAATGAAAGCCTTTAGAGATCCTCTTTTTTAGCGATATTAAAAAGGCAATTTGAATTTGTTGAAAAGGTTTATTAGATTCTAATTTAAGTGACACTTAATGCCTAACTTATTGGGGATATCAGGTTAAATTACAATTTTGTATATTTAAAAGCTTATACGAAAGGACATTTTGGGAAGTTCACTGTCGGACTAAATTTTTGTGCTCCCAAGAGAATTATTAATGAAGATATTCAATACATTCATTTATTCACAAACAAACTAAAATTTATAAAAATAAACCAATATACTTATATACAATAAAACAATGTTAAGTCAAACCACTCCAAACAAGTTTATACAAACTAATCAGTTCAAATTACACAATAGTGAATTTAAACTTATTTACATAACTATTTAAATATTTCTAGGAACATCAACCCATCCATCATTGTCGAAGATTGAATCTGCTATAATGATATCTCATTCCTTGTCATCTTTGTTTAGAGTGCATTCTGGGTTTTGATATGGTTCGTCTCTGGTTAGGGAGGGCATCATCCATCGAAGAGCATCGAAATGCTTTTCTTGCTCCTAAATCATTTGCATTTGGCTTAATTCAAAATACATTTAATTGCGAAGGATCAATGAGAAAATATGTTTGAAAGATTCGAGATTTTGTTCAATGTTTTTGGCTAAGCTATGGATTAATTATCCATAATTTTTGTTTTTGGATAAGGAATGAAGTTTTGATTCGAAATTATGGTTGAAATGGGTATGTATAGGAGTTAAAAAAGTTTGATTTAAAGGAATGTAAGTTAGTTAATAAAATTTCAAATTTCAAAAAATATACGTTGTATGTCGACATACTCAATATATGTGTGTCGACATAAGTACTGAATTTTTTTAGTTTTGGTTTATTCTGAAATTTTGAGTTGTTCTGAATGGTTTTGTTAATATCCAGAGATTATATTGATAAAAAAAAGACATAGTAAACCGGAAATTCCATTAATACTTGATTAATATTACATTAAACGTAAAAAAATGAAAGATACAATGCATGGAAACTAGAAACAATACTCAGAAACTACTTAGAAACTACTACTAGATAACATAAAAACTCTTAAACATGTTAGATGAAGGAGATAATGATGACAGGCCAAGTTCATGACTAACCTTCCCAAAGAATTTGTTTATTTTGCTTGAAATTTTGCCGAACTTCTTGTTTATGGACCTCTTAAGCGTCTTCTGATTTTTAACAATTTTCCTTTGATTTAAAAGGAGAGTTTAGTTGTTTGGATTTAGCATAAACTCTATACTCTCCAAAGAAATTTCTCCTTCTTCCTCTTCCTCCTCTTCTATTTTCATACCTTCTCCTCCTCCTTCTTCTTCTTCCATTCCTGCCTATTCCTCAAAAGCTAATCTTGCCTCCTTCTCGGTAAGTGTTTCATAAGAAATGAATATAAAAGGAATTTGCATTAAAGTGATATCGGTTTGAGTGGAAAGTTTTCTTTAAACGATTTTTTCTCGTTTGAAATCGACACCAAAGTAAGCAAAAAAAATTGTAAGATAAACACTATGAAAAGGAGAGTTTTCACGATTTGAAATATGTTTAGGGTGAAATTCATCCAAAATAACTTTGTCCAGTTAATGTCATGTTGGCCAAATATAGCGGAAAATGTTCTACACACTTTAGATGTTGGGTTGTTGTAACTTTCTAAGCTAGATGTGATAGTTTGTTGTAAAATAAAATTAACTACTCTCGCTTTTAGACAAAAATAACGATTGATGAAATCTTGGTGTTCATCATTTTCAAAAATATGATGAAGGGTTTCTTTATCATATTCATTAATTTGAAATGTAGAGAGTTTCAAATCGGTAAATTTGCAACTTAAATTAGCACCGAAACTTCACAATCCAAAATGATTTGTGTCCCTTTGACACTACTCTAAATTTCAACTTCATTCCCTTCGTAAAACTTTCCATGTAAATTTGCATAAAACATTTTAACAATGTTGGATAACAAACAAATTTTTTTTTTTTAAAAAGAATCAACTTAGTTAAGAGAACCACAATCATTAAAAGGAGAATCGATTTCGTAAAAAGGAAAATCGGAGGAAACCGCAAATCTTCTGGGATGAACTTTGCCATAGTTTAATTAAGAAATATAAGTATGAATAACTTCTTGATCATGAAAGAGTAAGATTTTAGTGGTCTCGAACAACCTCAAAGCTTTGGAGTTGAGGATGGTGAAGCCATATATGATAGTTTTGAAGAGATTAGAGTGCATAGAGAAAGTTTTGAAATTTGAAATGAAGTGAATTGAATAATAGATATGAAGTACATATATAGAGATTGAATAGATGGATTCTTTGATCAAAAAAGTGTTTATTAATGACATAGAAGTTGGAAAAAAGTTAGCGATGTTGGAGAATGGAGTTTTGATGGCAACAATCTTATTTCAATATTAATTGATTATAAAATTTATACTAACACTTCTATCTAGAATATATATATATATACACACACACATATGCAGGATTTATATACATGAATTATTACTAAAGACTGTACAGTTTAAAGACGTTAGAGATTCAAAATTCAGAGATGTTTCAAGACTCGTGAGTATTCAAGATTTCAAGAGTTCAAGAGTTCAAGATAAATATAGTTATAGAGTCTAGATTATGTAAGACTGAATAGCACTCCAGGTTCAAATTCAGTTTTCAATTTCTTTCTTCGCTATTTTACTTTCTATTTTTCTTTGATTTTAAACTTAAGTTTTATAGATTTATACTTTATAACTTTATATATTTATATATTTTATATACTTTAAATTTATATAGTTTTAATTCTATAATTTTATAAATATGTTTATAAAGTTTATATTTATGTTTTCATATGATTTCTTACTTTATAATATTCATTTATAACAATATATTTTAAATAAAGAATTTCCATAATTATATAAATTTCAAAACATTTGAAAAATGCTCAGAAATCTATTTTGTACAAAAGTACGTCGACATACAATTATCCCTATGTCGACATATAACTATCATTTTTTTCAAATTTGAAAGGAAGTGACTTTTCACTATTTGTGACTATTCTAAGACGTAGCAACTTTTCACACATTATAAAAAGGGGTTGATTTCGAGTTTTTAATCACTTCTTCTTCTCCACTTTCACACTCTTTCGTTACACCATTATTTCTTATCATTTTTATGTTTCTTACACCTGTACTCTATCAAATTCAATTCTGTTTTCATTAATCTTCTTCTCTCTACACTCTCTACTCATTACTCTCTGAATCAAGTGATATAAAAGAGTTATAGGGTTGTTTTTAATTGTTTGGGTTAAGTAAGGTAATCAGTGGTATACCTTGTAGCCGTGAAATCAAGGACGGGTAATCGGTGGTATCCCTTGTAGCCGTGAAATCAAGGAGGTTGGAATCGGTGGTATCCCTTGTAGCAGTGAAATCAAGGAGGTTGTATTTGGATATTGATATAGTAATATAGTAATAAAACTCTGCACAATCCAGCGTTGTGCGGGACTGGATGTAGGAGCAATCTGAACCAGTATAAAATCCGGTGTGTTCTTTCCTTTTCTACATCTTATTTCTGTTTATTTTTGTGTTTATGTTTGAATCTGTGTCTATGATTGTATTTGTGGTGTTTGATACATACAGTAGTTCACATAAGGTTTAGACTTTGTTTAAGTTCTCAAAAACACTATTCACCTCCCTCTAGTGTTTGTTTTGCCTTAACGATCCATTCCGCAATCCCTAACAATTGGTATCAAAGCAAGGGCTTTCAAAAATTCCATAATCCGATTTTTGAAAATTTTAAATGGCAAATTTTGAACACTAGTTTAAATTCATGCCTTGCATTAGTATTAGATAAGTCTGCATTCAAGATTATTGAAAAACCAAGTTACTATGATTTGATTTTTATGAAATTTAAAATTTTCTAAATTTTGATACATGGACATGTTACAAAATCATCAGGATATTATTGTAGTGAGTTATTTTTAAAAGTCATTTGAATATTTGAAAAGACATCTGAATTATTTGAAAAGTAATTTGATTATTTGAAAAGTTGTGTCGTTTTAAATGAAAATATGTGTTATATGGCTATTAGATATTCAAACTCTGAAAAGATAGGTGACGTGGCTATTGGTAATTCAAATTTCGAAATGGTAGCTATTGAAAATTCAAATTTTGAAAAGAAATCAAAAAGAGGAGAAGAGTAACAACGGTTGCTGAAGAGACATCAAGAAGAAATGGATATATATAATGTAAATCAGCAAAGAAATGGGTACTAGATCAATTAGATTTTCATCTACAACTCATCTTCATACTGCATTTCTCTTCTTTTCTTCGTAATGCCATTGGTTTCATGTGAATCCGTCAAGAATTGATCAACTAATGATCAAATGAAGTTTTGGTGAATAAAGAGAGAAGGAAACCAAAACTGTCAATGGTTATCTTCAAATTGCATCTACAGATTAGATTATTTTGTCCCAAATCCTTTTCTAGATTGTAATTCTCGTTCTCGCGGTCATTTTGATAGGTATATAGTCGAATTCCTATCGAAATTGAGTAAGATTTGACTATTTGAAGTTGCCTATGCAAAACTGAAAAACTGTTATGGGATTTCATACATATCTCTTAGTATTTCGACTTGCTGCATCACAATACCATCCAAAGTCATCCCCAAACTATTACTAATCATATTCCTTGAATTACTCTTCGATTTGCCACTGATTTCATCCAATTCCGCCAAGAAGTAAATACAATATATCTTTTGATTTTCTACATGTATGTCGACAGACAGAAATGGTCAGACATAATGAAATTTAAATTTTGAATTTCAAGAGTTTAAACTTTCAAACTTCCCTCCATTTTTTAATTAGAAAGTTCCAGTTCAAATTCGAGTTATTAACTTTATCTGTCTACTTATTTTCTTATATCTTGTTTCAATATATATATATATATATTATAAGTATATAAATTAATAAAATTATATAGACATGTTAATATGATATAAGAGTTGGAATAATTTTTTATTGCTATAATATATAATTTTACTTATCTTTTATATACAGTTTAAACATATATTGTTCATATGATTTCACAAATACTATTTGTATCTTAATACTATTTTGACTTCTTATTAAGATTTATAAAAGCTTTAATATTTAACCTAATATTTTGGTATAAAAATAATATATATATATATGTGTGTGTGTGTATGTGTGTGATTTTTATGTCTTAAAAATATAGTTTAAATATAAGAAATTATAGATTTATATATTACTTCATATTATCAATTTTCATCAAAATAATTTTGTTATAACTATAGATTTCTTTTAAATTTTAACATATAGATTGTTATCTAGCAAATAAATATGTTTGGATTTATAAAGTTTAAATTTAAAATCAGTTTTTATATACTACTATGAATATATGTTTATAGTGTACTTTATATAATTTTATATTCTCTCTAAAATGATCTTCAATCCTTACTATATTTACCCTACTAAAATTGTTTAACTCCATAATTATTTTGAATATTTTACCACTTATCATGAATATTTTTTCAATTAAACTCCTATCTTTACTATTATTTCAATCACTTTCATTATTATAATTATCCTAAATCTAGAAATTAACATTATCCTTGTTTGATTCGAATAATTTATTATATGCATAATAGTTAGATATTAATTTGTGTATCTTTTATGAAAATACATATCATTATCAAATCATTCTGTATATTATTACCATAATATCATTACACATCTTATTTCATATCATACATCATTATAGTACATCTCAAATTAAAATCATTTACATCACAAATCTCATTTCATTCGATATATCACTTTATATAGTATTGCATGTGTCATACTGCATTAGTACCAACACACTTCATTACATGTTAACTTTAACTCCACGCATAAAAATATACATAACATATTTACTTTTTCTTGATTAATTTGATTGACTTATTTGGCTTGAATAAATTGATTGGATTGACTTGTTTGGTTTGTTTAAATTGAATAACTTGATTGACTTACTTGACATGGTTAAATTTCACTAATGGTTGATATGAGCTTCATAAGTATTAGGATAAATAGAAGTGCAAGAAATGTTTGGTTTAATGTTTGAATTGATTGATTGTTTGGATTAAATTGCTTTGCTTATATCATAATTTTAAGGATATCATACTAGAGTTATTTCTTAGTTCAGATTAAAGTCTTATTATAGTTTTAAGGGAGTTAGAGTATAGGATAGGTTTAGTCTTGTATTAGATTAAGGGGGAGTTTTAGAGCTTCTAAGGATTAGTTGAAGGATCAAGAATGTTTTGGTCTATTTAATTGCATAGAATTGTGTTTTTGAATTGCTTGTTTTGATTGATTTGCTTATTTTTTTGAATTGCTTGTTTTGATTGATTCGCTTGTTTGTTTGAATTGCTTGTTTTGATTGATCTTCTTGTTTGAATTGATTGGTTTTCTTAGTTTATTGTCCTTTTGTTTAGTTTATTAGACTAGTGTAGTAATAGATTTAGGGGGAGTTATAGAAATTTATAGATAATTAAAAATTAAGGGAGAGTTATAAATTTAAGGGAAGTTATATACATAATTAGGATATTATATAAGAATAAATTTAGGAGGAGTATTTTACTTTAGTATAAGAATTATTTAGATAGGATTTAAAGGGAATAGTTTTAGAATTTCTTTTTGATAATGCCAAAGGGAAAGAAATTATAAAATATAGATATAGCTTATAGGATTCGTAGGGGGAGTATTTGAAGGATCATCATCAACAGGTATACACAAGTATGATATTTTATAAACTAAGGTTGTCATCATCAAAAAGAGAGAGATTATTGGAGAATGGAGTTTTGATGACAACAACCTTATTTCAATATTAATTGATTATAAAATATATACTAACACTTCTATCTAGAATATATATATATATACACACACATATATATACATATGCATGATTTATATATAGGAATTATTACTGAAGACAGTACAATTTAAAGATATTAGAGATTCAAAATTCAGAGATGTTTCAAGACTCATGAGTATTCAAGATTTCAAGAGTTCAAGATAAATATAGTTATAGTGTCTAAATTATGTAAGACTCTGAATAGCACTCCAGGTTCAAATTCAAAATTATTTCAAATTTTGTTTTTCAAATTCTATTTTCAATTTCTTTCTTCTCTATTTTACTTTCTATTTCTAGTTGATTTTGAACTTAAGTTTTATAGTTTTATACTTTATAAGTTTATATATTTATATATTTTATATACTTTATATTTATATAGTTTTAATTCTATAATTTTATAAATATGTTTAAAAAGTTTATATTTATGTTTTCATATGATTTCTTACTTTATAATATTCATTTATAACACTATATTTTAATTAAAGAATTTCCAAGATTATATAAATTTCTAACAATTGAAAAATGCTCAAAAATCTATTTCATACTAAAGTATGCCGACATACAATTACCCCTATGTCGACATATAACTATCGTTTTGTCAAATTTGAAAGGAAGTGTCTTTTCACTATATGTGACAGTTCTGAGATGTTGCAACCTTTCACACATTATAAAAAGGGGGTGATTTCGAATTTTTAATCACTTCTTCTTCTCCACTTTCACTCTGTTTCATTACACCAATATTTCTTATCATTTTTATGATTCTTACACCTATACTCTACCAAATTCAATTCTGTTTTCATTAATCTTCTTCTCTCTACACTCTCTACTCATTACACTCTGAATCAAGTGCTATTGAAGATTTATAGGGCAGTCTATAATTGTTTGGGTTGAGTAAGGTAATCGGTGGTATCCCTAGTAGTCATGAAATCAAGGACGGGTAATCGGTGGTATCCCTTGCAGCCATGAAGTCAAGGAGGTTGGAAACGGTGGTATCCCTCGTAGTCGTGAAATCAAGGAGGCTGGAATCGTTGGTATCTCTCGTAGCCATGAAATCAAGGAGGCTGGAATTGGATATTGATATAGTAATAAAACTCTGCACAATCTAGCGTTGTGCGGGACTGGACGTAGGAGCAATCTAAACCAATATAAAATCCGGTGCATTCTTTCCTTTTCTGCATCTTATTTCTGTTCATTTTCGTGTTTGTGTTTGTGTTTGAATTTGCGTCTGAGATTTTGTTTGTGGTGTTTGATCCATGGAGTCGTTCGCATAAGTTTTAGATTTTGTTTAAATTCTCAAAAACACTATCACCCCCTCTAGTGTTTGTTTTTCTTTAACGATCCTTTCCGCAATCCCTAACAAGTGTGAATGTTTGAAATTTGAATTCGGACTTGAATTCATTGGCTATTGTCAGTATGTCGGTATGGTCAAAGTTGGTATGTCGATATTCCTATTGAAAATAGGGGACACTACTTTTTAATTGTTGTCTACCTAATTGATTACACACCTGTTAATTTTTATATTTATAGATTCTAAAAATATATATATATATATATTATTTTTTTAAAATATATATATATATATACCAAAAGGGAGAAACAAGCCTTTCTCCAACGGCTCACAAAAACAGCTTTTGTCAAGCGAAACCGTGCACACATAGCCTGATAAAATAAAAAAGACAAAGCTAAGCACAAAAGAGGAAAAAAGGAAAACTGTAAACCATCGGCAGGACGGAGCGACTTCCAAACCCCACTAATCTGGATAGCAAGTCAAATCTCCTCCATGCAGGACTTAGCCAAGCACAAAGGACTAGGTCCCCAAATGAGACAAGAAGGGACGGACTAAAAGTATCCAATCTGACTGCCCAGCAGTAACCCTCTAGCGCTACCAAGATCCAGAGCCACTCCTACCTCACTGTGGAACCTCGAAAACCATCTGAATCTCCCGTCTAAGCAACTCCATAACCTAAAAACGCAACCTGCAACTAGGAAACAATATAAGTCCTGGGGGTAGGGGGGATGGAAAGGGAAACTGGAGGAAAAAGCAGCAAAAAGATGAAAAAGCAACAGAAGGCAAGAAAGCCAGTAAAACCAAAGCAAACGAAAACAAGCACTCAACCAATGCCTACCCTTGGAGTGACCCCCATCGACAGAACATCGAAAATAACAGCTAACCTCCTAGAGCGGGTGCCAATGACACCTCTGAAAGGCCTACCGTGGAAGGCAAGGAACACACCGTTCCTCACTTTTTGGATAATGGTTGGAGGATCCATCGGCACATCGTCAAAAACAGCCTTATTCCTGGCACACCAAATGTGCCAGCAGATAAGGCAAGGAACGAGGCGCAGAAGGATAGAACGAAAAGTCTTGCTTGAGACACCGGACCACCATAGTTGAAGTAATTCTCCCATCGAGTTGGCATTACGTCGGCATCCCGTAAGGTTCCCGAAGTAATTCCAGACTGCCCGGGCACAAGAGCCAGCTAATAAAAGATGAGAAGAGGATTCAGTACTACTAGCGCTACAGCACCTGCATCTGGACGCAAGAGGGATACCAATACGCTGGAGATTCTCGTCTATCGGCAAATCGTCATGAAAGGTTTTCCACATAAACAGAGAAACCTTCGGGGGGATACGGGCATTCCAAACAGAGCTGAAAACTGGCCGACGTGGATAAGGAGTCCTAATCGAATTCCATGTCGCTTTCAATGAGAAGGGTTGCCGTCCCAATTGGTTCCACCCCCATGATCATCCGAAATGCATTTTACGGATTGCATCCTTTTCCAAGTCTCACTAGCATAAGAAGGGACTCCGGAGTAATCCGCAGAAGCAAGCCTACTGTACTTGGCATAGAGAAACGACGCCCAAAGGGAGTTGTTCGCTCCAAACCTTGCCCCTAGCTTGCAGGCAAAGGCCAAGAAAATGTCTTTAGGGTTACGGAGACCAAGACATCCCTCACACTTTGGCCGACAAATGGTGTTCCAGGAGACCCAGTGGTGACGCGAAGAGCCTTCCGTGCCTCCCCAGAAGAACGCGGAAACCAAGGACCGGTAGGAGCGAAAGAAAGCGGCCATGGGAGTCATGGCAGCAAAGATATGGGACCCGATAGAGTCAAGGACAGACTGAATGAGGACAAGTTTTCCAGCCTGGGAAATGAGGGAAGCGTTCCACCGAATAATCTTGCCCCTGACTCTATCAGTGAGGGGATCAAATATGGCGTTAAGCTTCCTACCACGGTAAAGAACAATTCCCAGATATGGAAGAGGAAGGTTGGCAGCAATAAAGTTTGTGGTGGACTCTATCCAAGCATACCTAATCGAGGAGAGATCATATATAGTTTAAATTCAAAATTTTAAAGTTCGCAATAATATTATATTATTATTTTTGAAATTTAAAATTCAAAAACATATTTATTTTAATAACATCAAGATCATGCAACCAATCACAACAACATAAACAATATGAAATAAATAAATTAATATAAACGCGTACCTTTTTTAGATCCTTTTTTTATACCTGACTGACATTGTAATAACCCGGAAATCTGAACCAATTTAAAAAATTTATTTTGGCGATTTTAATGAATTTTGAATATTTAGAATGGTTTATTTTAAATAATTACGACGAGAAATTTATTTTGAATAGAATTTGAACAGAAATATTTATTTGAATCGACGTTAGAATATAAATATTTATTTTTAATTATAAAAGGAATTAATTTCAAAATATAATGTTTTGAAAATATTATCGTTTATATATCGATGATAGGAATATTCAATTTTGATTTGAAATTGAATATGAAGTTGAAATCGTTTTGAAAATGAATTTAAAACGATTTATAAAATACGTTTTAAATGGAAATCAACGAAATTTATATTATATACATTATACATAATATAATGGCCTGAATAGAACGCGCCATGCTGCGGCAGTTCGCGAATTTCGACCATTGACTTCGAACGGACAGTACGGGAGATCTGACCGTCGGATTCTCCTAAAACTGGAACCATTGGGTTCATATCAAAAAGAGCTTTATAATGAATACCAGAGATTTGACATCTAAGGGTTGGATTTGGAATTATGTCCAAATCAAATTTGGAAAAGGTCGTTGTAAGTGCAGTTCGATGGCCGTTTATGGAAATCGACTGTACTGGCCTTGATAAAATTATTAAAATTATTATTAATTAGTGTAAATTCGTAAGAAGTGATTTGGAAAGAATTGGGATGTAAAATTCCATAATTGAAAAGATAAAAATAGATTTTTATCGAAATGAACTAGTTTTGAATTAGAATTATAAATCCAATATTTTTTTTAATAAATAAATTGGATTTGAAATGATTTTGAAAAAAAATAACCAAAATTTCCAATATATGAATTGGAATGGATTTGAATCGAAATTATCATCAGAATATTTCGATGTGGGATTCGTGATTATATGGATATTGTTATGGAAATTTGGAAGATATATTTTATATCGTTGTTTCCAAAATGATATTTATTGGCTTTAGAATTTGATATTGAATATAAGCTGATATATTTTCTGCTCAGTGCCTTATATTTAATATCAAATTGGATTTTGGGTTTGTCGTGAATGGTATCTTTAATAATACTGTTCTTAAACCCAATGGAGTTAAGGAAATTAGAATCTGACTGGAGATTACTTAAGTTGTATGGTTTACTGGGTGTTGATTTGTTGTTGGTTTCGGCCTTCGGGGTTAATACTTAGGGAATTGTTCTCTTACTAATTTACGGTTAGAAACTGATGGGATTTTGGGTTTGTCGTGAATTGTGTTTTAAATGGCACTGTTCTTAAACCCAGGGTGAAAAGAATAAATCTTTTAATTAAGATTTAAAGAAGAATTACCAATTAATTAACATTTAATTGGAACTGGAAATAGAAGGTGAATTGGGTTTATTATGAACTGTGTTTTTAACGACATTTATTCTTTAACCCGATTTACGGTAAAATGCGATTTGGAATTTATAAATCTTTTATTAAGATTTAATGGGAATTTTCCAAAGTAACGGTTTTACAATTTAATATATTAAATTGGAACTGAATGGAATTCGATTGGTAATAATCAAAGTGAACTTCTGTGGAGGAAGACTGTTAATACATATGGAATTTAGAAGGCTTTGTCGTTATTTCATTTATATTATTTGTCGGATACGGAAATTAATATCGATTATATATCGATTTGTTTTCCATGAAGATTCCATTGTTAATGGAATGTGATTTTGGGTTGTCGTGAATAGTATCTTTAATAATATTGTTCTTAGACCCAATGGAGTTAAGAAAATCTGAAACTAACTGGGAATTAGTTAAGTTGAATGGTTTCCTGGGTATTGATCTGATGTTGTTTTCAGCCTTCGGGGTTAATACCTAGGGAATTGTTCACTTGCTAATTTACGGTAAAGGGCTGATGGAATGGAATGTGATTTTGGGTTTATTGTGAACCGTGTTTTAAATGGAATTGGTTCTTTAACCCAGTTAAAGGCAGGGTATGATTTCCCAAGTTAAACCAGTCATTAATATTGATTTCTGGGAAGATTAAAACCAAGTGGAGTTTTAATGCATCTTTAATTAAATTGAAATGATATCCAAAAGAAGATTAAAGAATAAATTTAAAGAATTTATCTTTGATAAAATTAATGGGAACCTTTCCCAAAGTATAAGAATATTTGAATAAAGGAATATTCTGGATTGGAATGAGGCGTATGTTGTGTTTTTATAGCACTTGTTTATTATATACGTGAGTTATTCAGAAAGACCGGGTTTATCCTATTCTGAATAACTGATTCGACGATGTGTCGAGGATGAAGACGGTGGTTGAAGAACGGAGGTCTTCACATCGTTTGGATGATTACTGATGTCTTGATTTGGGTCATACACCCAAGACGAAGTAAGTGGTGATCATCCAGACGTACTTGGAGATCGATGGATATGCAAGGGTCTCTCCCCTGTATTGGACATGTGGGGGAGGAATAAGATGCCTCCAGTTTCTTTCAGTCTCAAAACGAACTTGCAAATGGATTTGTGTCTGACATCGGATTTCATTCTGTGTGAATAATAGACATCGGTTGCATAGCGTGAATTACCTGTGTGGCATGCTGAGATGCAAATGATCAAGGCTTCTATTGAAAACCAGAGTCT
This sequence comes from Allium sativum, assembly GCA_030737875.1. Taxonomy (NCBI): domain Eukaryota; kingdom Viridiplantae; phylum Streptophyta; class Magnoliopsida; order Asparagales; family Amaryllidaceae; genus Allium; species Allium sativum. The sequence goes on along the minus strand of CM060927.1, from coordinate 79,675,433 downwards.
TATTGTTGATGATCAAAGCACGGCTTTAATATAGCGTGCTTTGTGTAGCTTTGATTCGCAAACCTCACACCCCATTGTGAACCAGAAACGGGAGAGGATGTAATGACCCGCATTGGCAGAGGTATAGTAATTAATTTATTTAATTATTTAAATAGTGATATAGTGAATTTAATGGTCGTTGAATTAAATAATGGTGAATATTTAATTAAAATAATAAATTAAATAATATATTTAATTCTGAAATAATCAGAATTTGCTGGAATGGCGATATGGTGTGAACTGGATCATCTGTGATATTTAATTCAATTTAGAATTGAATTAGAATAACGAATATATTATATAGACGTCATTTTGAAACGTATAATTATATTATAATTAAAATCGAGCTTGAAATGGCGCTGCAGTTCGCTATTTGGCAATTTCAACTTCAACTGGATATACAGGGTTCGTTTAAAATCGGATTTCTATGAAACAAGAAACGTGTGGAGCTGGTGGAGTATATCTTTCTAGTGGAAGAGAAAAATCGGGATTTCGTCGTGTAGATTTTGATTCACGTCCAAATCAAATTTTAGAAAAGTCGCTGTGGAATTCCTTTATAATTTATAAAGGAATTATTTATATTTTAAAAAGGGATTTCAATATAAATCGAATATCGGGTGGACCCAGAAGTGAATATCGAGTTAGAAATTCATACAGGAATATTGTGGAGCTGTATGGTATTCCATTGTTATTATATACGATAATATTTATTTATAAATATTTAATTTAATTATATTTAATTATATTTATATGGGTCATTCAGAGCTGTAAAAATAAGCCACTTTTGCAAATGAAGTCGGAATTCGACGAAACTAATTTTGTTGGATCCACAATGTCAATTAGTTGTTAGATTTCCAGTTTCTTGATTTTTAGAGTCACTGTGTGGCCGTACGGATTTTTAGAGCGAAAAACAGCCGAAATTTTGATGGTTAAAAATACGCTATGTGAGCATACGAAGTCGGAATTCGACGAAACCAGTTTCGTTGGGACCGTAATGTCGAACTGTAGCTGCATGGCCAGTTTCATGATTTTTGAATGTCATGTGTGATTACAGAAATTTTAAAGGATGAAATAAAACTGTTGTTGATTATAAATTAATATAATAATCAAAAATAAAAATATCTAAAATTCCTATAAATACCCCACAAAACCTCCCTAAACCTAATTCAACTCATTCCACAGTCAAACAGAAAATCCGCCGTAACATTTTGCTTTAGGAATTTATTTCGATCCTCTTCAAAAATCAATAACAAATACAACGAAAATCTATAAATCAAATTATGGGTGTATTTGAAATCACGGATGGTTGCTCTTCGATCCCGTACTGATTTTATTGGGTTCGATCAGTTTTGGTTCACCGTAGAGTAAAGCAGCGGGTATTAGGGTTCATCGATGAGGTGAATTGGTGCATCGATTCGAGTTTGTGAGGGTGTCTATGAATTTATGGCATCGTATAACTCGAGTTTGCACTGATTTGTGGATTCCTGTCCAATTTTGTGTTGCATCTTTTGTGTGACCTACAGCGAAGAGCTCGGCATCGGATTTCGTGGATGGAGTGCAAGTTTGATCCTTTGGCTTTAAGGCTGAAGAGGGATCGAAGTGGATGAGGATGGGGTGTTTGGTTTGAAGAACGATGAAGTAGAAAGGAAATGAGGGAGGAAGGAAGTTCGGTAATGGGCGGTTTGGTTTTCCTGAAGCTCGCGTTGGGTCATTTGGGGAAGAAGATTGATGAGTTGGGTTTGTGAGGAGTAAGTGGGCCGACTGTTTAAAAGGGTTAAGGCTCATGATATTATAAAAAATAAAGTTTTAATTAATTTAAATAGTACTTAAGTTTGTAAATGATGTATCTTAATCATACGATATCAGATTGACGAACCGTTAGTTGCATTGGGATCGTATGGACGGTGGCTAAGCACTGGAACTAACAGGGCGTGGATTCGAACCTGTTACAATTTATTGCAAAATAAATTGTCCGTCTAAATCAAAGACAGTTAATCGTTTTTAACGATAACAGTCCAAAGTGAGTAAATCTCACTAACTCTGAAAATTTTATAATTTCATGTTGTATTTTTAGAACTGTTAAATATTGGCTGATTGACTGTGTGTTGACTGTTTGATTGAACTGTTAGTCAGTTAGTTCAATTTCTATATTGATTCTGTTTAACAGAATATATCATATGGAACTGAAAGTGATGTTATCTATATTGTTTAACATCTGTGATGCAGGGAAACAGGTTGGAGGAATCCGACTGGATTCCTCAACAGTTATTTTATTGTTTTTCATATATTGTGATATATGATGTGATATATAATCAATTGTCGATTATATGTGTTTGAACGATACTGATCATTGTGATTTGATAGGTTGAATACCATAACATACCGAAATGTTGATAAGGGAATATTTTCAAGGTGATATTGAAAATAAAATATTTATAAATGGAATATTTACAAATAAGAAATGTTTATAAATTGGAATATTTGTAAATATAAGATATTTAGAAAAGGGAAAATAAAATCAAAGAATAGATTTGAAAAGGAAATAATTGCAAACCATTTGCAAATAGAATAATAGAAAAGGAAATATTTGTAAATCATTTACAAATATAATTGATAGGAAATATTTAGAAAATAAATAGAGTTATAAAAAGGAAATTTGTTTATAACCGAATAGGATGTTATAGAAAGGAAAACATTATAAAAAGAAAACTGTTATAAGAAGAAAATCATTTGTAAAGTGAAGAACCGTTACTAAAAGTAAATCTTTATAAATGAATAGTTTATTCGAAAAGGAGTTAATCGAATTTAGTTATTCGAATATGGTATTCGAAGGGAGTCAATCGAATAAGGTATTCGAAAGTTAGTAAATCGAATATGTTATTCGAAAAGGAGTTAGTCGAGTCGAGTTAGCTGAATAGAGTTAATCGAATAACAAGAGTTAACCAGTTAGAGTTAATTAATTAGAGTTAACCAGTTAGAGTTAAACCAGTTAGAGTTAATCAATTAGAGTTAACCAGTTAGAGTTAAACCAGTTAGAGTTAATCAGTTAGAGTAAATCGAACTAGAGTTATTCAAATGGAGTTATCGAATATTAGTTTATTCGAATAGAGTTAAAGGAAAGGAATTTTCGATTATTAGTTAATCGAAAGGAGTTATCAAATTTAGTTATTCGATGGAGTTAATCAATTAGAGTTAAAATAAAGGAGTTGATCGAATATAGTTTATTCGAATAGAATAAATTGAGTTAATTGAATATTAGTGATTCGAATAGAGCTAAAGGAGTTATCAACTAGAGTTAGTGTTAATCCAATAGCGTTAGTCCAATAGAGTTAATCCAATAGAGTTATCGAATATACCTTATCGAAGGAAAGAATTATAGAATAGAGATGATTCAAAAGAGTTTACATAAGGAAGTTTGTTAAAGAATTAAAAGGTGAACTTTGTCTATTTCAAGGTTAGAAACGTTGTTCGGTTATGGTTTGAGAGGTAATTATACCCCAACTTGATTGACTCCATTTTTAATTAAGGGATGGTTAAGGTTCGATAGTGAAGGATGGTTAAGGAATTTAGTTAATAAGCATAATGGTTTGAGTTGGCATCGCAATGGTTTGTTTAAACATCTGTCTAAGTCCAATGAAGGAGTTTAGAAATGTTTTTCAAATAAGAACCAGAAATGTTTTCTGATATAGAAACAAGAAATGGAAATGTTTTCCAATGGTAATAACATATATTTTCCTAAATTTAGAAAATAAGAAATGTTGAATATAAGGAAACAGGAGACAAAAAATGAACTAAGGAGATAAATGTTAAACGATGTTTGATCGATATAAATTTCCATTTGGAAATAATATCGTTGTTTGCAACATGTTTTTCTTCGATAGTTAAATCACAGACTATCGAAGTTTTGACCATTTTAACGTTGTTAATATGGAGAGACCGGTTGGATTATTATCCAAAGAACCACTCTGTATTGGCATAAGCATTGCGAATCATATATGCCAAAGAAAATTGAAGACGGAGTTATGCAAGGACTATCATGTTTACAGAATAGTGCCTTCGGTTCATCCTGTTCTTGGGTGACTTGTATGGACGAATGTCTGACAGAGTATTTCCAGAAAGGTCACGTACATTGATTTCTTCAACCGTACCAAGAGTGAAAGCGGAGAAGGAAACTTCTTTTAGCTAACACGTAATGTACTGTTGTAGATTTCAATTAGTGATTTTCGATGGATCTGACAATGTGGCATTCGAAGTGAATCTGATGTGATGATGAAGCGTAACCTCAGGCCTCATTAACCGGTAAATGACAGAAATTGGGCAGGCAGCATGGCTAAGTCGGTCGCTCCGAAGTAGAGTGTATAATCACCTGATCTATAGTTTCATTTACTTCTAAAAATCTATTGTTGATGCTGTCCCATTCAGGAAACGGTTGCTGATCCCAACCGTTGGTGATATACATTCGATACACTCAAGCAAAATGAGTGGTCGGTCATGTGTGGCCGGGTTGCAAGATGTTCTTGTTGAACCAAGTGTATTCCTCTCTAGAGGTACACTAGCGAAAGGTGGTTCCATACCTTGTCATAGTTGGAAATCCATTACCCAATACGTGCTTGCTGTTTTGATTGTATACTATATATGTAGAACGTGAGATGAAAGCGTTTCTGCTAGATGATTATTATATTGTGGTTGATAGACATTATTATAATATCAAAAGGTTTTTAATATAAAGATAAATTTGGATTCTCATAAGGGAAAAACCCGTTCCGTTATACGGCGTGGTCTAATGAGATATCGTTTACTTGTTCAAACTATTTTAAACTGTTTTACTCACACCAGTCCCATGACTGACCCGGAGTTTATTTGTTTGTTTCCCTAAACTCTTGGGTGCCTAAATTTGTACGGGCAGTCAAGTAGTCGGGATTTACAAATATACTGGAAGAGCTTGGAGCAGGAGGCTTCAGGATTATATAGCTATAGTTATTTCCGTTTTGTTGTAAGTGTTGTACTTTGATAATGATATGTATATTCAAGTACAGATTTGTATTTCAAAGTTATGTTATGAAATATATTTATTCGTTCCGCTGTGAGATTCGTGTTACTCTGATATTGTGTTCTTCTTCTTCTTCTATTCTAAGTTTCTATCTTATCTTTCCTCACCCTCTGTTTTCTTTTTATTAATTTCCTGATTTTCAGTTTAATTTGGGGTTGGACTTGTGTTTTTGGTCAGCTCAAATTGGACTGTATTTTCGGGTCATTACAGTTGGTATCAGAGCTTAAGTGAATTACCTTGGCTCTGTGGCGTGACTCAGTAGAGATGGGGTTAGTAATACCCTAGATTGAGTTGAATGTATATATACGAGTGAACGTATTTGTAGATGATATAAAAATAATTTTATATTGTGAAGATGTATTGGTTGAGTAGTTTATGAGTTCTGGTCGATCAGTTTGATCCACTGTATCGGTAGGAGTTTATAAACACTCAAATACGATGGGTCGGCACGATATGTTTTGAAAAGAGGGTAAATGATAATCATTTTACCCAAAGTATATTTTGATACATATTGGATATATTGGTTGATATTATAATTGAATAAGATTATAAAAATGTGAAACGGTTATGTAAATAAGCAATTAGAATTCGTATAAGTGAAATACGTGAAATCAGATGAGTCGAATCTGAAATTTTAAACCAAAAATTGAGTTAAAAACTCTAGAGAATTGGATAAGTGTTTGTAAATGGATTTAGATTAAAAGCAAGGAAAATTTAAGATCCTGGGAGATTTTAAATTGTTTTACAAGTAGTGTGAATTATATTTTGAAATGAATTTCAAAGTGGAAATGTTTAGAAATGATTTTATAGTATTGAACTCACTTCGATCGCTGGAAAATAGATTCTGATGATGACAGCTGCATCATCAGTATTCATTTCGAGTTGTAAGTGATGAATTACTACCAGAGATACTGTTTTGAATTTGTTTTGGGAAAGACAAGTTGTGTTGAATTTCAAAATGGGGTTTGGATATAGAAATTCAAAAGGAATTCAAATATAGGATTTGAATATATAGAATTTGAATATAGAAATTCAAATGGGATTTATAATATAGAATTTGAATAGAATTTGATATATAGAATTTGAATAATAGAATTGATATAGAATTTGAATAGAAATTGAATAGAATTAACTAAGTCGAAGAGGAATTAGTTAATCGAGTTTTGAATTTGAAGTTGAACGTTGAAAGGTGAATTGGATTTGTAAATGGATATTCGAAATCGAATATAGAACTTGAATTTGAAATTTGGATTCAAATTAGTTAATAAACAAGCTAAAATATATTTGAACATGTCATGTTCAAATATAAAAGTGAAATAGACTAAAGAGTTAATTAACAAGTTAATTAACGAATTGAGTTAAAACGATCAGGTATAGTTAAAATAGATTGGGCAGGCATAAATATACAGGAGATAGGTCTGGATAAAGTGTTAGAAGGTATATAAATAGATTACTCGACAAAAAGGTATGTAGTTAATTCATATATGAGATTTTATGAGCCGAATCGGCTAGCCGCTTGGCTTTTTCTTTTTCTTTTGGATTGGTGAGGGCCATGGGAGGCTATTTGAAATATCCCGATGCTCCTGGTACAAAGGAGGTTATGGCGATTTTTTCCTGGAATTTAAGGAGTTAGGATATTTTTAAGATAATTTGATAGTTAGAAATCAACGTATCGATATATATATATATATATATATATATATATAAGTCGATAAGGAAACGAGCTTAGAAATAGAATAGTAAAATCAAAAAGGAAGACTAAGAATAAAATCTAGTAAGAATAGAAAGAGGAAGCGTACATGTTTAAAAGTGAATAAGTAGTTGTATGGTATTGATTATTCGAGTAAGTAGTCATATCTGTTTTAACGTTATAAATGTTATTCAGTCAAGGTCTGAGAGGTAGTTATACCCCAACTTGATTGATTTCATTATTAACAAATAAATAGTAAGATTTCAGGCTCAAAGATCAATGTTGAATAAGAATTAGTTGAATATAGTATTTGGGTTGTCGTAACGATGTTTTACACAACATCCGTTTTAACCCAAATAAGTGTAAGCTTGAAAATATAATAAAGAATATTTCCTAAGTATAGAAATAAACGAGATCGAAAAAGAGATAAGTAATTGGAATATTTTCCGATTATAAATAGCATATATTTTCTAAAGTTTAGAAGTAAAGGAAGGCGATATTCGGAAATGTTTTCCAAATAACATAAAAGGGCAATATGGTTATTGAAAATATTTGGTTAACCAATATTGATAAAGAAATAGAGAAGTGACTTAACTAATGGAATATTAATTAAGGGCTCAGTGACATGTTCAAAAGGAAAATTTGATTTTTGAAAAGAGTAAATTGTTTGAAAACTCCCAGGGAAAGACTGTTTAAATTAAAAACAAATTTAACAGAAATTTGTGAAAGCAAAATTGAATTAAAGTAAAGCCAGTAAAGTGGTAACTGAGATTGAATTAGAATGATATCAAGACAAATTGGATAGTGAGATTCAAATTTAAAGTGTAATGTGATAATCAAGTTAAGAGTTGGAAATCGAGAAGAAACTCGAGTTGAAATAATATTTGCCTCAGATGTAAGCAAATGGGTGTGTTGTGGATAAAAGCAGATTGGAATTTGATTGGGATGACCCTTGTATCCGCTGAATTGGTAACAGATTGAAGGGATGTAATGATATGTCCGACAAAAAGGTACAAGTTTATATTTCTATTGGATATAAGATTTATGAGCCGATTGGCAAGCCACTTGGCTATTTGATTTTCTTTTGGGTTGAAGATGGCCCAGAAAGGCGAGTTGGAGTTTGACCTATTGACCAGTACAAAGGAGGCGCTGGCAAAAAATTTCGAAAAGTCAAGGTGTTAGAAAAATTTCAGGATTTTTGAAAATTTTCATTGATAAGAATTAATTAATAATTTAATTGAAATTAAATTGTTTCAGTTGAAACTGAAGTTGAGAAGTGAACAAATATGTTCAAACCAGTCGATAGGGTCGTTCTCTACCTTAGCAATTTCGAGGACGAAATTATTTTAAGTGGGGAAGATTGTAATGACCCGCATTGGCAGACGTATAATAATTAATTAATTTAATTATTTAAATACTGATATAGTGAATTTAATGGTCGTTGAATTAAATAATGGTGAATATTTAATTAAAATAGTAAATTAAATAATATATTTAATTCTGAAATAATCAGAATTGGCTGGAATGGCGATATGGTGTGAACTGGATCATATGTGATATTTAATTCAGTTTAGAATTGAATTAGAATAACGAATATATTATATAGATGACAGTTTGAAATGTACAATTATATTATAATTAAAATCGAGCTTGAAATAGCGCTGCAGTTCGCTATTTGGCAATTTGAACTTCAACTGGATATACAGGGTTCGTTTAAAATCGGATTTTTGTGAAACAAGAAACGTGTGGAGCTGGTGGAGTATATCTTTCTAGTGGAAGAGAAAAATCGGGATTTCATCGTGTAGATTTTGATTCACGTCCAAATCAAATTTTAGAAAAGTCGTTGTGGAATTCCTTTATAATTTATAAAGTAATTATTTATATTTTAAAAAGGGATTTCAATATAATCGAATATCGGGTGGACCCAGAAGTGAATATCGAGTTAGAAATTCATATAGGAATATTGTGGACCTGTATGGTATTCCACTGTGAGTATATACGATAATATTTATTTATAAATATTTAATTTAATTATATTTAAATATATTTATATATTTAAATGGGTCATTCAAAGCTGTAAAAATAAGCCACTTTTGCGAACGAAGTCGGAATTCGACGAAACTAATTTTTTTGGATCCACAATGTTAATTAGTTGTTAGATTTCCAGTTTCGTGATTTTTAGAGTCACTCTATGGTCGTACAGATTTTTAGAGTGAAAAACAGTCGATATTTTGACGGTTAAAAATACGCTGTGTGAGCATATGAAGTCGGAATTCGACGAAACCAGTTTCGTTGGGACCGTAATGTCGAACTGTAGCTGCATGGCCAGTTTCGTGATTTTTGAATGTCATGTGTGATTACAGAAATTTTAAAGGACAAAATAAAACTGCTGTTGATTATAAATTAATATAATAATCAAAAATAAAAATATCTAAAATTCCTACAAATACCCCCACAAAACCTCCCTAAACCTAATTCAACTCATTCCACAGTCAAACAGAAAATCCGCCGTAACATTTTGCTTCATGAATTTATTTCGATCCTCTTCAAAAATCAATAACAAATACAAAGAAAATCTATAAATCAAATTATGGGTGTATTTGAAATCACAGATGGTTGCTCTTCGATCCCGTACTGATTTTATTGGGTTCGACCAGTTTTGGTTTGCCATAGAGTAAAGCAGCGGGTATTAGTGTTCATCGATGTGGTGAATTGGTGCATCGATTCGAGTTTGTGAGGGTGTCTATGAATTTATGGCATCGTATAGCTCAAGTTTGTACTGATTCGTGGAATCCTGTCCAATTTTGTGTCGCATCTTTTGTGTGACCTGTAGCGAATAGCTCGACATCGGATTTCGTGAATGGAGTGCGAGTTTGATCCTTTGGCTATAAGGTTGAAGAGGGATCGAAGTGGATGAGGATGGGGTGTTTGGTTTGAAGAACGATGAAGTGGAAAGGAAATGAGGGAGGAAGGAAGTTCGGTAATGGGCGGTTTGGTTTGGTTTTCTTTAAGCTCGCATTGGGTCATTTGGGAAAGAAGATTGATGCGTTGGGTTTGTGTGGGGTAAGTGGGCCGGCTGTTTAAAAGGGTTAAGGCCCATGATATTATAAAAAAATCAAGTTTTAATTAATTTAAATAGTACTTAAATTTGAAAATGATGTATCTTGATCATACGATATCAGATTGACGAACCGTGAGTTGCGTTGGGATCGTATGGACGTTGGCTACGCACTGGAACTAACTGGGCGTGGATTGGAGCTTTTTACAATTTATTGCAAAATAAATTGTCCGTTTAAATCAAAGACAGTTAATCGTTTTTAACGATAACAGTCCAAAGTGAGTAAATCTCACTAACTCTGAACAGTTTATAATTTCATGTTGTATTTTTAGAACTGTTTAATATTGGTTGATTGACTGTGTGTTGACTGTTTGATTGAACTGCTAGTCAGTTAGTTGAATTTCTATATTGATTCTGTTTAACAGAATATGTCATGTGGAACTGAAAGTGATGTTATCTATATTGTTCAACATCTGTGATGCAGGGAAACAGGTTGGAGGAATCCGACTGGATTCCTCAACAGTTATTTTATTGTTTTTCATATATTGTGATATATGATGTGATATATAATCTGTTGTCAATTATATGTGTTTGAACGATACAGATCATTGTGATTTGATAAGTTGAATACCATAACATACCGAAATGTTGATAAGGGAATATTTTCAAGGTGATATTCAAAATAAAATATTTCTAAATGGAATATTTATAAAGAAGAAATATTTATAAATTGGAATATTTGTAAATATGAGATATTTAGAAAAGGGAAAATAAAATCAAAGAATAGATTTGAAAAGGAAATATTTGCAAACCATTTGCAAATAGAATAATAGAAAAGGAAATATTTGTAAATCATTTACAAATAGAATTGATAGGAAATATTTAGAAAATAAATAGAGTTATAAAAAGGAAATTTGTTTATAACCGAATAGGATGTTATAGAAAGGAAAACGTTATAAAAAGCAAACTGTTATAAGAAGGAAATCATTTATAAAGTGAAGAACCGTTACTAAAAGTAAATCTTTATAAATGAATAGTTTATGCGAAATGGAGTTAATCGAATTTAGTTATTCGAATAGAGTTAAATCGAATATGGTATTCGAAGGGAGTCAGTCGAATAAGGTATTCGAATGTTAGTAAATCAAATATATTATTCGAAAAGGAGTTAGTCGAGTCGAGTTAGCTGAATAGAGTTAATCGTATAACAAGAGTTAACCAGTTAGAGTTAATCAATTAGAGTTAACCAGTTAGAGTTAAACCAGTTAGAGTTAATCAATTTGAGTTAACCAGTTAGAGTTAAACCAGTTAGAGTTAATCAGTTAGAGTAAATCGAACTAGAGTTATTCAAATGGAGTTATCGAATATTAGTTTATTCGAATAGAGTTAAAGGAAAGGAATTTTCGATTATTAGTTAATCAAAATGAGTTATCTAATTTAGTTATTCGATGGAGTTAATCGATTAGAGTTAAAATAAAGGAGTTGATCGAATATAGTTTATTCGAATAGAATCAATTGAGTTAATCGAATATTAGTGATTCGAATAGAGTTAAAGGAGTTATCGACTAGAGTTAAATCAATACAGTGTTAGTCCAATAGCGTTAGTCCAATAGAGTTAATCCAACAGAGTTATCGAATATACCTTATCGAAGGAAAGAATTATCGAATAGAGTTGATTCGAAAGAGTTTACGTGAGGAAGTTTGTTAAAGAATTAAAAGGTGAACTTTGTTTATTTCAAGGTTAGAAACATTGTTCAGTTAAGGTTTGAGAGGTAATTATACCCCAACTTGATTGACTCCATTTTTAATTAAGGAATGGTTAAGGTTTGATAGTGGAGGATGGTTAAGGAATTTAGTTAATAAGCATAATGGTTTGAGTTGGCATCGCAATGGTTTGTTTAAACATCTGTCTAAGTCCAATGAAGGAGTTTGGAAATGTTTTGCAAATAAGAACCAGAAATGTTTTCTGATATAGAAACAAGAAATGGAAATGTTTTCCAATGGTAATAACATATATTTTCCTAAATTTAGAAAATAAGAAATGTTGAATATAGGGAAAGAGGAGACGAAAAATGAACTAAGGAGATAAATGTTAAATGATGTTTGATCGATATAAATTTCCATTTGGAAATAATATCGTTGTTTGCACACGTGTTTTTCTTCGATAGTTAAATCACAGACTATCGAAGTTTTGACCATTTTAACGTTGTTAATATGGAGAGACCGGTTGGATTATTATCCAAAGAACCACTCTGTATTGGCATAAGCATTGCGAATCATATATGCCAAAGAAAATTGAAGACGGAGTTATGCAAGGGCAATCCTGTTTACAGAATGGTGCCTTCGGTTCATCCTGTTCCTGGGTGACTTGTATGGACGAATGTCTGACAGAGTATTTCCAGAAAGGTCACATACATTGATTTCTTCAACCGTACCAAGAGTGAAAGCGGAGAAGGAAACTTTTTTTAGCTAACACGTAATGTACTGTTGTAGACGTCAATTAGTGATTTTCGATGGATCTGACAATGTGGCATTCGAAGTGAATCTGATGTGATGATGAAGCGTAACCTCTGTCCTCATCAACCGGTAAATGACAGAAATCGGGCAGGCAGCATGGCTAAGTCGGTCGCTCCAAAGTAGGGTGAATAATCACCTGATCTAGAGTTTCATTTACTTCTAAAAATCTATTGTTGATGCTGTCCCAATCGGGAAACACTTGCAGATCCCAACCGTTGGTGATATACATTTGATACACTCAAACGAAATGAGTGGTCGGTCATGTGTGGCCGGGTTGCAAGATGTTCTTGTTGAACCCATTGTATTCCTCTCTAGAGGTACATTAGCGAAAGGTGGTTCCATACCTTGTCATAGTTGGAAATCCATTACGCAATACGTGCTTGCAGTTTTGATTATATACTATATATGTAGAACGTGAGATGAAAGCGTTTCTGCTAGACGATTATTATATTGTGGTTGATAGACATTATTATAATATCAAAAGGTTTTTGATATAAAGATAAATTTGGATTCTCATAAGGGAAAAACCCGTTCTGTTATACGGCGTGGTCTGATGAGATATCGTTTACTTGTTCAAACTGTTTTAAACTGTTTTACTCATACCAGTCCCATGACTGACCTGGAGTTTATTTGTTTGTTTCCCTAAACTCTTGGGTGCCTAAATTTGTACGGGCAGTCAAGTAGTCGGCATTTACAGATATACTGGAAGAGCTTGGAGCAGGAGGCTTCAGGATTATATAACTATAGTTATTTCCGTTGTGTTGTAAGTGTTGTGCTTTGATAATGATATGTATATTCAAGTACAGATTTGTATTTCAAAGTTATGTTATGAAATATATTTATTCGTTCCGTTGTGAGATTCGTGTTACTATGATATTGAGTTCTTCTTCTTCTATTCTAAGTTTCTATCTTATCTTTCCTCACCCTATGTTTTCTTTTTATTAATTTCCTGATTTTCAGTTTAATTTGGGGTTGGACTTGTGTTTTTGGTCAGCTCAAATTGGACCAGATTTTCGGGTCATTACAGAGGACCTCAGGGAGGGCATGCGTTTTCTTCTAGCTACGAGTGATGACAGTGGTTTTACAAGCCCTGGCAAGTTTGACTCATGTGGATGTTGGAATGCGAGGCACCTCGGTTATATCGGTCGTTTCGGGGCCGATAGTTTGGTCGGGATTTGACCAGCTTGCACCCCATTGGGCGGGGAAACGCATTGTTCCAGCATTTTTATCCACTCCGTGTGGACCGGCCCTGACGATCCAAGGGCTTGACTGAGTACTTGCCCTGAGATTTGGGCTAGACAGTCACGCAGCGGTAAGGATGATCCCTTGTCTTGGTTCACAGATGGAAATCCAACTTCCAATATGACATTTTGCGGTTTTAATTGTAAACCTATATATGGCGACATAGTGGTATGGGGCACTTATGCCGTCTATGATTGATACATGATTGAAATTGTTTTGACACTACACACTTTTATTAAGATGGAATTTCACGTACCAAGCATTTTTGGCTATTATAAGGTAAAAACTCTGTCCTCCGGCTTGCGTTGCATTGGGTGATGGGACTTGAGTCTTATAATAGCTTCATTGTTCTTTATTTAGCAATGCGCTATTGTTTAATACACTGGTATTCTTGGGAGGAAACCCGTTCCGTATTATACGGCGTTGTCCCTGGATTTTCCGAACTTTAAAATAAAGATTAATAACTGTTTTAGTTCTCGCACCAGTCCTTGTTTGGCATGCCTGGTAATCGGATGTAGCATGATAGGGGGTTCTCGCCATGTGGTTTGTGGCGAACAGTGGGCTCTTACCCCTGCATGTCCATGTTTAGGGTTGGTTGTTGCAGTCGAGAGGCTGGCCTTAAAACAAGCCAGATTGGGGGATCAGGAGGGAGCCACGGTGGGTGTTACCTGCTGCTATGGGGAATGAAGGGATGGTTGCAAAGCCTACCGAATTTCATCTAGCTGTCTTAGTTTGGTATCAGAGCTTTGGTTTACAGATCTAGGAGAACAAGACACGTTAGAACCAGACGAAAGAATTCATCAGAGGTTGGATTAGTAATATCCAATGAGAATGACTCGTTAGAGATGGGATCAGTAGTATCCTAGAATGACTCGGAAGAGTGTTATTTCTAAAAATAAAAATTGAAATGAATTTTGTTTTAAAAAATTAAATCAATTATTCATATTTGAATATTATTTTTGTATTGATTTGGACAATCAAGTATATAGAGATTTGAATATACGTCTGATCCACGTGTATTGAAGCCCCAAATATACTAGATAGATATATAATCACACTCTAGTTGCCCGGAGATGGTTCTTATGATTGAAGCTTCATCATCAGAATTTGTATTCGAGTTTCGAAAAGTGGGATCTTTATATATTCCCAATTGACTGGTGTGAGAACCAAACTAGATAGGGCTTATTGTTGTGATTTGGCATCAAAAATCTGATTTTTGGACTATGTATCAAAGTTATGAATTTGAAAAGCTAATCAACTAATTGATTGATGATTGTGTAGTGTGATTATTTATTTAAATCAACACGTGAATGAACGGTAAATTTAGGCCAAATTGTATCAAATATTGAACTGAATTGAAAATGGTTAGAAATTGCATGCATATACACGTGAATCCATTGAACAGGTCATTGCAAGGAGGCTAGAGAAGAGGAATAAAATTGTTTGCCCAATAAATAGGTACATGTTTATTGTATTTCTTGGGGTTTTGATGATTTTATGAGCCGATTGGCTAGCCACTTGGCTGTTCTTTTTCTTTTTGGATTGGAGAGGCCTGTACGGCAATTTCGAGATTTTCCCGGTGCTCCCATACAGGAAAGGTTATGGTGAAATTTTTCGAAAATTTAGGGTGTTAGCCAAATTTTTGAAAAAATTGAGAAGTTTTTAGAAACTGAAAAGTTGAAGAACTTAAGCCATAATGAAAATAATGAAAGTTGAGTTGGTTTGTAAAACAACTTTCAGCTCCATTCCTTTTCGAGGACGAAAAGATTTTAAGTGGGGGGAGATCGTAATCATCCGGAAATCTGAACCAATTTAAAATTTTTATTTTGGCGATTATAATGAATTTTGAATATTTAAAATGGTTTATTTTAAATAATTACGACGAGAAATTTATTTTGAATAGAATTTGAAGAGAAATATTTATTTGAATCGACATTAGAATATAAATATTTATTTTTAATTATAAAAGGAATTGATTTCAAAATATATTTTTATGAAAATACTATCATTTATTTATTGATGATATGGAATGTTCAATTTTGATTTGAAATGGAATATGAAGTTGAAATTGTTTTGAAAATGAATTTAAAACGATTTATAAAATACGTTTTAAATGGAAATCGACAAAATATATATTATACATATTATATATATAATATAATGGCCTGAATAGAAGACGCCGCGCTGCGGCAGTTCGCGAATTTCGACCATTGACTTCGAACGGGCATTACGGGAGATCCGACCGTTAGATTCTCCTAAAACTGGAACTGTTGGGTTCATATCGAAAAGAGCTTTCTAACGAATACTAGAGATTTGAAATCTAATGGTTGGATTTGGAATTACGTCCAAATCAAATTTGCAAAAGGTCGTTGTAAGTGCAGTTCGATGGCCGTTTATGAAAATCGACTCTACTGGCCTTGATAAAATTATTAAAATATCAATAATTTTTGTAAATTCACAAAAAGTGATTTGGAAAGAATTGGGATGAAAAATTCCATATTTGAAAAGATAAAAATAGATTTTTATCGAAACGAACTAGTTTTGAATTAGAATAATAAATCCAATATTTTTTAAATAAATAAATTGGATTTGAAATGGTTTTAAAAAAATAACCAAAATTTCCAATATATGAATTGGAATGGATTTGAATCGAAATTATCATCGGAATATTTTGATGTGGGATTCGGGATTATATGGATACTGTTATGGAAATTTGGAAGATATATTTTATATCGTTGTTTCCAAAACGAAATTTTTTGGTTTCAAAATTTGATATTGAATATAAGCCGATATATTTTCTGCTCAGAGCCTTGTATTTAATATCAAATTGGATTTTGGGTTTGTCGTGAATGGTATCTTTAATAATACTGTTCTTAAACTCAATGGGGTTAAGGAAATTATAATTTGACTGGAGATTAGTTAAGTTGAATGGTTTACTGGGTGTTGATCTGATGTTGGTTTCGAACTTCGGGGTTAATACTTAGGGAATTGTTCTCTTACTAATTTACGATTAGAAACTGATGGAATTTTGGTTTGTCGTGAACTGTGTTTTAAATGACACTGTTCTTAAACCCAGGGTGAAAAGAATAAATCTTTTAATTAAGATTTGAAGAAGAATTACCAATTAATTAACATTTAATTGGAACTGAAAATAGAAGATGAATTGGGTTTATTCTGAACTGTGTTTTTAACGACATTTGTTCTTTAACCCGATTTACGGTAAACTGCAATTTGGAATTTATAAATCTTTTATTAAGATTTAATGGGAATTTTCCAAAGTAACGATTTTCGAATTTAATATATTAAAATTGAATTGAATGGAATTCGATTGGTAATAATCGAAGCGAACTTCTGTGGAGGAAGACTGTTAATACATATGGAATTTATAAGGCTTTGCCATTATTCCATTTATATTATTGGTCGGATACAAAATTGATATCGATTATATATCGATTTGTTTTCCATGAAGATTCCATTGTTAATGGAATATGATTTTGGGTTTTCGTGAATAGTATCTTTAATACTATTCTTAGACCCAATGGAGTTAAGAAAATCAGAAACTAACTGCGAATTAGTTAAGTTGAATGGTTTCCTGGGTATTGATCTGATGTTGGTTTCGGCCTTCGGGGTTAATACCTAGGGAATTGTTCACTTGCTAATTTACGGTAAAGGGCTGATGGAATGGAATGTGATTTTGGGTTTATCGTGAACTATGTTTTAAATGACATTGGTTCTTTAACCCTGTTAAAGGCAGGATATGATTTCCCAAGTTAAAACAATCGTTAATATTGATTTCTGGGAATACTAAAACCAAATGGAGTTTTAATGCATCTTTAATTAGATTGAAATGATATCCAAAAGAAGATTAAAGAATAAATTTAAAGAATTTATCTTTGTAAAATTAATGGGAACCTTTCCCAAAGTATAAGAATATTTGAATAAAGGAATATTCTAGATTGGAATGAGGCATATGTTGTGTTTTTTATAGCACTTGTTTATTATATATGCGAGTTATTCAGAAAGACCGGGTTTATCCCATTCTGAATTCGACGATGTGTCGAGGATGAAGACGGTGGTTGAAGACCGGAGGTCTTCAAATCATTTGGATGATTACTGATGTCTTGATTTGGGCCATACACCCAAGACGAGGTAACAAGTGGTGATCGTCCAGATGTACTTGGAGATCGATGGATATGCGAGGGCCTCTCCCCTGTATTGGACATGTGAGGGAGGAATAAGGTGCCTCCGGTTTCGTTCAGTCCCAGAACTAACTTGTAAATGGATGTGTGTCTGACATTGGATTTCATTCTGTGTGATTGATAGACATCGGTTGCATAACGTGAATAACCTGTGTGGCATGCTGAGATGCAAATGATCAAGGCTTCTGTTGAAAAGCAGAGTCTTGTGGTTGATGATCAAAGCACGGCTTTAATATGGCGTAGCTTTGTGTAGCGTTGATTCGCGAGCCTCACACCCCGGTGTGAACCAGAAACGGAAGAGGACTCCAGGGAGGGCATGTGTTTCCTTCTAGCTAGGAGTGGTGTTAGTGGTTCTACAAGACCAGGCAAGTTTGACTCATGTGGATGTTGGAATGTGAGGCGCCTCAGTTATATCGGTCGTTCCGGGGCCGATAGTTTGGTCAGGATATAACCAGTTTACGCCCCATGGGGCGGGGAAACACATTGTTCAGGCATTTTAATCCACTCTGTGTGGACCGGCCCTGACGATCCAAGGGCTTGACTGAGTACTTGCCCTGAGACTCGGGTTAGACAGTCTCGAAACGGCAAGGACGATCCCTTGCCTTGGTTCACAGATGGAAATCCAACTTCCAATACGATATTTTGCGGTTTTAATTGTAAACCTATATATGGCGACATAGTGGTATGGGGCACTTATGCCATTTATGATTGATACTTATGATTGAAATTGTTTTGACACTATACACTTATAGTAATAATAAAAGATGGAATTTCATTATAGTAATAATAAAAGATGGAATTTCACGTATCTAGCATTTTTGGCTATTATAAGGTAAAAACTCTATCCTTCGGCTTGCGTTGCATTATGTGATGGGACCTGAGTCTTATAATAGCTTCATTGTTCTTTATTTAGCATTGCACTGTTGTTTTATGCACTGGTATTCTTGGGAGGAAACTCATTCCGTGTTGTACGACGTGGTCCGTGGATTTACCAAACTTTAAAATAAAGATTAATAACTATTTTAGTTCTCACACCAGTCACATGACTAACCTGGAGTTTATTGTTTTAACCTAAACTATGGGTGCCCTTATTTTCCACACGGGCAGCTAGTAATTTTGGTTTTGCAGATTTATATTCACAGGATCCTGATTTATAGCTGAAGCAATATTCAGAAATCTCTGTATCTGTGTATTACTTTCAGTTGTGTTTTGTATTATTTTTCCACTGCTATGTATTTAAATGTAATTTAAATCTCTAATATTGTTCGAATGTGTAATATTTATTCATATTCTTGTATATATTCTGATGAAATTGTTGTAATAAGCAATGAAATGTTCTTCTGTTTGTGTTCTGATTCGTCTTGTCCTCAAGGCAATCTGTGATTTCCCGTAAGGGGGATTTCGGGTTGTTTCAGACATATTATCATGAAGCACATATTTTCGATTTCGATGTCTAAATCATTATCACTTGATGATATATCTGAATCAGAATTATCCAATATTGCTATATATGCTCTCTTTCTTTTTTCTAAATGTATCATTGTTTGGATAAACCTTTTGTATATTTGGATATAGACATCATCGTTTCATATGCCCTAGTTTGTTGCAGTTATAGCACCTGACATCCATTTGACTATCGTTTTCGCTTCCTTAATCTGTATTATCGTTCCTTCTGATATTATTCGTCTCTCTATATTTCAGAAACTTTCGGAAGTTTCTAGTCATCAGTGTAATATCCTCATCATCATTTTTTGAGCCTGATGTATCCATTACGACATCAAATGCGATTGATTTCTTTTTAACTTCCTTGCTCTTTCTTTTACCCTGCATTTGATCTTTAAACAACATCAAGTTGCCAATTAATTATTCTATTTTTGAAGTACCAATGCCATTATCCTCTTCAATAGTAAGTGTCTTTTGATCATAATCGGCAGCAAGTGAATTTGATATTTTCCTAACTTGATCTTTCTCAGAATTTTTTTACCAAGAGCAATTAGTGAATGTATTTTATCTTGAAATATACTATAAATATTAGATACCGGCTCATTCTCATTCATCTTAAATAATTGAAACCGATTAGTTAACATGGAAATCGTAGTTTGTTTAACTTTACTAGTACCTTCATGTGTAACTTGCGGTGTTCTCCAAATATCATATACAGACTAACAAACATATACCCTATTAAATTCATTCCTATCTAAAGAAAAACCAATATATTCATCGATTTAGAGTTACTTTATGCAACTTCCTTTTGATCATAAGCCCACGTTGCATAATTACTCTTTGGTTCAGTGTACTCAATTTGCGTAACATTCCAAATATCAAATCCTATAGATTATAAAAAAAATTCATCATACATGATCAATAAGTGTAATTACTACCATTTAAAAATGGTAGTCTGGCAGTGGATTGATGTTGTACAAATGAACTAGTGACCGTGTTAACATTATCTATGTTATTGGCCAATACTACTATTTTCAAAAATCAGATAATGAAACTTTTGAAATCCTAGGCTCTAATACCAATTGTGGGTATTGGATCTTAAGGCAAACCTAGCACTAGAGGGGGTGATTGGTGTTTATAGAATTTGGATGAATCTTTTTAATTATACTTGTATATATGAAAACTATCACAGAAATCACAGAAAATAAAAGAGAATCAAAAGCAACAAAGTCAAGGAAAGAACACGTCGGAATTTATACTTGTTCAGAGTTACCCTACATCCTATCCAGCACCAAAGCATTTAGGAATATTTATTGTCCTTAATATCTTTTTACACTCCTTGATTTCAAGGCTACAAGGAGACACCCGTTAGAATTACTACCTCTAAGCATAAGAGTCCTGTATTTTTGGGCTAATTAGACACATCTAATTGCTTTTTGGGTGCTATCAAACTCAATTTGATTTATGGGCTAACAAGTCACATCATTTATAATATTTTAGCGATTTTACAATGGAATGCAGACTTGATCTTATGATCTTGATTACAAAAGCCATATAACTCTGATTTACACTTTAATCTTGAGAGAATATGGAGAGCGTAACAACCCGAATTTCGTGAGACCGATTTTTTTCCCAAAAATCCCAATCTATCAAAGCTCGAGTTGGCTTGTCTGGTTTCCTTCAGAAAAGACAGAGATAATAAATATATCAGAGTTCAATAAACATCTCACAATAGAATGGATAAAATATAATATAATCAAATATAGCCTTACCAAAGTAATAATATTGCCTAACCAGTATCCAAAGCTATAATATCTCTGCCACAAACCTAACATGCGAGTGTGTTATGAGAAGGGCATCATAACACAAAGTTCTGGTAATTGGACAAATTATACATTCTGAAATAACCCTACATACACCATTCAGTTATGTTTTCTTATTTATTAGGTTACTATTAACAACACTCAAAGCTCTACACTCACGTCGAACCCATCTAGGCATCTACTCCCCAGTAGATTAACCTATTATAGTATATATGTAGTTATACCCCACATCTCAAGGTACTCCCCATAGTACCCTCCTACTATGGACTCCATCGTCACGTCATGAAATCACGGCGTACCGAAATTCATATTACTACGCCACGTTACTGCATAGAATCACCATCGCTATGTCACGCAGCGTACGGATTACCATATCTGAACTCCTCGGTTGAATCAAGCCTCAACATGGAGTGATGCCCTAACGTGTATGATACACCACCTGGTGCGTGTATCTAGACTCTCACACGTACATACTGTCTACTGTACAACGAGTCCTGTAATAGGGTTGCATCCAATGCACGGAACTTGGTCAAGAGCTTTCCCTATATGTATAGGTCCGCTCAAAGGACCTAGAGTATAGATATCCTAGTACGGTCCGCTTCTTCATGGTAGTTATGGACCCACCTAGACCCCTCCCTCAACTAGTGAAAGACTACATCAAGAGCTAAGTGACGTGCCCCTAGCAAACAATCTACCATCCAATTTGGCATGTCCCTTACCAACGTCTCGATAGCGAAAGATCGATGGTTACTTGGTTAAGCTCTGTTCTTTCCGCATGACACTGACTGCCGATGACAGGTACCCGACACAACTACTATCCTTAATTTGGTCCTGACCAACCTCTCTCGTGGCCAATCATTGAATCACCCAATGCCATCCTTCACAGCATTCTGACTGCCAAACTATCGTTGTAGTTAAGGTATGTTCACTGGATGGTATCGCGCAGACCCCCATCTCTGCGAGTATAGACTGAGCATGTACCACAACAGTGGACCACCACAAATAACCCTTGCACGTCCCTCGGAAGCCGCGTGCTTCCCTCCCGTCCCCCAGAGCAAGCAAGTAAGCAAAATAACCAGCAGAATAACCAAGTAGAATAATCAAATGTACGTGCTCCTACCTGGTCTAAAGACACCTCGATGATCTACCCCGTTGGGTACTTAACCTTCATACATGTTGGATGGTCCAAGCGCATCATGCAATCATGTTATTAGAGCCCATATGTCTAATATTTTACTCTCTCGCTAGCTTTATCTTATTAGATTACTAATTACCTTCATTACCCAAATATTCTCTTTTATTCAAGTTACTAGTTTTCTTTGAGCCCCTTATATCCCTGAGGAATGTAACCTACTCGCTTATTAATCGTACAGGTTTAACACAATCATGTTTTAAGTTCATTATTAAGCCCATAACATGTTACTTCCTAGACTGTAATTAATGAAGATAATCTACAATCTTTTTACATTATTGCCATGTCATTTACTATCCAGTTACATGTTTACAAGTTCAGTAACATGTTTTATGTAACGTATAATTAAGTATATCCCTTCCAAATCCTCGTGTTTTCTTATGACATCTCTACTTAATATATATAATTAAGTATAACTTATTTCATTTTATAAGTCTTTGTTACTCTTTCTGGTTTAATCATAACCTTGTCTTACACTGTCCTCACAACCTGTTGTTACTTACTTATTAGCTTAGTTCTCTTAACTAAGGTTTATTAATAAGTTCCCTTTTCCCTTATTATAACACATGTTATAATTCTACTTGTCCCTAGGACAAGCCTACCAACCTTCTCATTCATGTTATTAATTATAATACGTTATATCCCCCATTCATTACATTTTCCTTTGCTTCCTTAACATTAACCAAACTTTTGTTGTTGTAACATTCATTTAATTATCGTCTTGTATATTCTCATTATTTCAAGAAAATATTTCACACACCACATTAGATTGATTAATGTAAAGATATAAAGATCCACTTCCATAACGCATCAAGATTTGTAGTTGTAAGCTATTTCTTTTTTTTTCGTCGTGGACATGCATATATCTTTTTATTTGATTAGTGTGCAATAAGGTAAAAGAATCCCAATTTCACACTAATCCCTTTTCCCTTTCTTTTCTTGCAACTACTTTCTTAGTAATTTTACTATTATGGAAATGTATCGGTTTTCCCAAATCCATCTAACCCAGTCCACTACTAAATTTTTCCCCTTTTTATTTTCTGAGTAGATGTTATTTACCATTTCCAAATCACTCTAAATTTTCCATACAAATTAGGAATATCTATTCTTTTTTCCTTTATTTCCAGTTTCACTATAATTTGATTAACTATATCCAATTTGTCATTAACAACACTTTCAGTAACAAATTCACTTTTATTGTAAATTCCACAATTTCAGTATTATAGTGATTTTTAATTCAATTAGATATTTATAGAATAGTTCTATACAACGGTAATATTCTTAATGTAACTAAAAATATATTATATAGCAATTACCACAATTTATAGTTAATTAAATGTTAAGAATAATGGAGAATGTAAATGGTAAATACCAATATCCAAAGGTATAATTCAAAATCCATTAACCTAACAGCTTTCCAATCCTTGAATCTGATCCAGATTTGTTATTCCATGGCCTTCTTGACTAAATCTATTATTAAAACAACCATGGATTCTCAAATTTGAAGCTAAAAGAAGAGGGACACCTAAATAAATCAGATGCAAGAACTTACCTCACATTGATCATAATTCTGAACACCTATATCGTAGATTCATATTCTTTATCAAACTAATTTTTTATTTCTAAAAGATTTGGAGAGAAAAGAAAATGGCAGAGCCTTGGCATCATCTCAGAAAATATGAGTTGGAGGTTAGGCCCTGCTGGTCTATTTATAGGTGTATAGGAAATCCTGGTCCATCGGATTTGATAATATAAAGTCTAAGCCGCATAAGTCAGAATTACACGTCCTAGACTAGAGCAGATCTAGATCGAGTAGGTAGACCCCTATGTCGAACCACCTTAGAGGCGGATCGACCCCTGGGCCGACACATGGGTTGACCCATGTGAGCCTGGGTCGATCCATCACTGGGTCTATACATGAGTTTCTGCCATTTTAAAATTTCTAATTAACGTTTATTAATAACGTTTTATTCCTTTCTTTATATAAACCATTTGGATTTTAATTCTCTAGATGTAACTTATGTTTAAGCTTGAATTTCGAATCTATGCGTATATATACAGATACAATCTTTTGATTTACTAATTCATTAATAACTTTCCCATACAGGCTCCATTTTGGACATGTCATATACCAAAACGAATCAGAAAATTACCACGAACACAATGGTATATGTTTCGGGGCCAAAACATAAAATCATAAATTATCGATATTTTCATTTATTGTTAAGATAAAATACAAGGTGTTATAGAGAGGATGATAAAGAATTAAAAAACTAAGTAGAAATAGTTTGATTCACTTCAAAGTTCGGCGGTGTATAATTAGAATCTTGTTGAGAAATGATGGAGGAGAAAAGAAGGAAGAAGAAGATGAAACTATGAATTAAAATTTGTATGAATATTGCTAGTATTTATAGAGAAACAACGACAGTTTCCATTCGCGAAAGGTTACGATAAATAGACACTTCTTTTGAAAATTGAAATTTAGAAATAGCGGGAACTATGTCAACAATCTAAAAGTGATCATTGACATGGTCTAGTGTAAATATTTGAAAATCTTATTTACAAATTGATTTTAAAATATCAAACTATATAATTAAACCTACAACTTTTAAAAACTATTATACACAATACAAGTGAATTTTAAACATAAAAATACTTAAGAAAATTTATCAAGATAATTTCAAACGAGTTAAATGTATATTGTAAAATCAAAACCAATATATAAAGTAAGTTTAAAAATCCAAAACTATATACTTTAAATAATTAAGATTAAAATTGTAAAATATATCAAACAATAAATATAAAGTATATATAATCAAAGATTAAAATATAATATCAAATATAATCAAAATCAAAATAGTAAATAAATATAAAATCAAATATCACAAATATCAAATATCAAACTAATTGAAATATTCTAAAAATTAAAATATTAAACAATTATAATATATATTTTGGCAATATTTTGAAAACTTTATTTTAAAAATATTTGAAAACTAATTCAAAATTTATTTTAAAACTTATTTGGAATTCATTTGAAAAGAGGTCAAATGAGTGCAATTGAGTTTTAACGTATATAACTAAAACTCTAATATATATATATATATATATCTTTATTATTCTTGAATTCTGGAACTCTTAATAACTCATGAGTCTTGATTTACATCATTAGTCTTGATCACATACCAGACAATCTTGTTATTGTATAATCTTTAATATCAACATTTGTTATAAAGCCCACTATTACAAAAGTGGGCATATTCGACACAAGTTTTATGTGGCCTTAGATCGAAAAAGTGTTGCATTTTCCTCTTTTTTCAAACAGGCAACACCGGAAGGGCGTGGCATCCACGGTCGTTGCCTTAGACCTCTAAGGCAACGCTTTAGCACATCTACTGCCATGGAAAGAAAGTGTTGCATTATAGACGTAATGCAACACTATTTGAACATAATGCAACAATATCCAGCGTTGCTTGAAAATTAGTTAGATCCTGGCTACCAGGTCACGATAGCGGTGGCCACGTCAGCTTTCCATGTTAGCTGCCTATGTGTCACACGACACGTCATCTCTTCACGTCAGCTGCACACATGTCACATGCCATGTCTGCTGTGGCATCTACGTGCCATGTGGATTTACTACTATTTTATGTAATGCAACACCACTGTATTATGGAATGCAACACCATTATCTTAGAATGTAACATCAGGAAAAAGCAAATGCAATGCTTTAATTATAAATTTTGCAATATCAGTTTTGTACATATAAATAACACATTTGTTACATTCATCATCACATTGAAACCTTCAATACATACCACCTTCAATACATACGATCAAATACATAATTCAACGCTTTAATTATATAACACGTATGATGAAATACAAAATTTAAAAGTAGCAAAAGTGCCAACACATACCATCTTCAATACAAGTGCCAAAAATACGATAAGTGTGCATTCTACAAAGTAGCAATGCCATGAACCAGAAACTGTATCTCTCCATGTCATTTCAGGTCCTCCACTTGCCGGCTGTATCTCTCCTTGTCATTTCAGATCCTGCAATTTGAATTACAAGTTATTTGATAAGTGCATATGTGTTGTGTGCATCTGTGCATTTGGCCATCTAATTAACTTATAAATCTTTGTGAGTTACGCATACAATTATAATAGTTTATTATTCACCATTGGTCGATCGCGCCACCTCAAAATTGAGTATGCTTCGTCTTCCGTGCAAGCATTTCCAGTTCACATATTTACCTGACACCATCCATAGGGTCCTTCGCATATCCTTTCAAGCTTCAGAACATCGTCATCTCTATATCCCCTAAACCCCAATCTTCGAAAGTTAAAAAAAAATCAATGGAGGACTCGTCTCTATACATCACTGCTAGTGTTCTTAAGGGACATTGGAATATTGAAGTTGTGCATAACTTTCTTAAGGTGACTCTCAATCATAATTCATGGCATATACGGGTAATACCCAATAACTCTTTTCTAGTATCATGCCCATCATACAGTAAGCGTGATCATGCACTAATGTTAAAAGTTTTTACAAAACCTGGTGGTGCTATTTACCTGCAAGCATGGTCCGATGAAGAATTTGAGCCTAAACCAGCGTTAGAAGTGGAATCATGGGCAAAAGTTGATGGCTTTCCCGAGTTCCTAAAGAGTAATGTCCCTGCTGTTGAAGAAATGATGAATCCAATGGGACGTGTGCTTGCAATTGACGACTACAACTGGTCTCAGTATGACCATACATTTTTCTACCCGAAAATGCAATTTTATGAAGGCATTGGCAATATCAATACTTTTGCTGCTCAATTCAATAATAAGGTTTACCTCATTAAGGTTCAGCGTTGTACCCATTCTCATCCTGGAACAAGGCCTGAACTTCTTTTTGTGAGCAACAGGGAGGAACAGGTAGTTCCATGTTTGCATCATTACGGATGGGAATGGGAAATGGATTCGGATGAAAGATTTAATGCAATGATACAAGAAGCTGTTGTGCTACCCCTTTTCCAAGCTTATTTCCAGAAGCCACCCATGACATACATGTTGATAACTAAGCCCCAATGAACCAGATGAATGATTAGTGGGTAGATATAGAAGTTGATCAGGAATTTGACTGGCCAAACTACCTCACCCCTTGTCCTGATGTTCATCACATGCTGCGGGTCCATCATATGCGGCTACTCACTTCGGACTGGCTCTCCCACAACCGCAAAGCCCTAACGAATCAGTTGGAAGTTCCACACCCTGTAAAGCCCTGATCTGGTATGAATTGATGCTACTACAATGTCATTTTTTGGATTTGTATGTATTAATTTAACTTTATGATACTTTTGGATGTGGATGTGTAATGTTATTTTTTGGATGTGTATGGTACGAACTGATCGATGCTGCCTTATGATACTTGTGCATGTATGGTATGAACTGATGTATATTGTATGGACTGATGCTGCCTTATGATACTTGTGCGTGCGTGTATACTTGTGGGTATATACTTGTGCATGTATGATACTTGTGCATGTGTGTTAGATATGGGTATTTGTATCACAAAACCTCAGTGCAAATACACCACAGTGCATATACACCGCATTGCGAACACACCACAGTGATACACATGTATTTTTATGAGTTTTATGGTACAAACACACCGTAGTGCATACACACCGGAGTGCAAACACACCGCAGTGCATACACACTGCATTGCAAACACACCGCAGTGCAAACATACCGCAGTGCTACACATGTATTTGTATGAACTTTATGGTACAAACACACCGCAGTGTTTCACATGTATTTGTATCACAAAATCTCAAGCATACAATTGTATGTCATTTTTTTGCATGTGTATGGTATGAACTGATGCTGCCTTATGAGACTTTTTTGTATGACCGCTTTATGATACGTAATACGGCCTAATATGGATGCAAAACTAAGCATATGTTTCCAAAATTGAAACATTGAAATTAGCAGTTTCCAAAATCAAATGGAAAATACTTGTGCGTGTTAGATACGGGTGAACGACTCGTCCGGTTTGGGAAATTGGTAGCCTCAAGCACACCGCAGTGCAAACACACCGCAGTGCTACACATGTATATGTATCACAA
Organism: Allium sativum; assembly: GCA_030737875.1. Lineage (NCBI taxonomy): Eukaryota > Viridiplantae > Streptophyta > Magnoliopsida > Asparagales > Amaryllidaceae > Allium > Allium sativum. The sequence goes on along the minus strand of CM060927.1, from coordinate 79,647,071 downwards.
ACCCTCAAGCATACAATTATTTGTTAATGTAAATGAACCCAAACTGCAAATCATTTTCAACGGTAAAGTCCCCTTTCCTTAACTAGCTCGACCTCTATAATAAACCAATGTCTTTTTCATGCCAATAGCCCGGTTCTCATGGCCTAAAAAGGTACCACTCAGTTAGGTGAAACCTAAATCCTGGTGGCAAACCCACCGATGCCATCTACTTTTTTGGTTTATTGTGGGGTATAATTTTCAAATAAACCTCAGCATAATCTCAAATCCCAAACCAATGGTCAAAACGCAACTAATTACTCATATTCTAATCTTTCACCGACTAATCACTCATAAGCGAACGGGTTTTCCTAAGTTTGGGATGTCCAAGCAACTAATTACTCATAAGCGAATGGGTTTTCCAAAATGTAACAAATGAACTAATTACTAATTACTCATAATCCAATCTATAATAAGCGCAACTAATTCACAATGCTATACAAAATGAACCTGAGGGAAAAAACTGGCGATGTCAACGCCCTGAGCAATCAAAGCTAGAAAGTATTTCAAAGCTTCAACCTTTTCGAAATAAAATTTGCTGTCGAGGAGAGGAGTGATACTAACGTGAATTTAGGTTTAAATTTTTGTCAACAGTAAAAAGGGGGAAAAACGATTAGATGATAGAGAAGAAAACGATTTGTGACCAGATTGTTTTTACATTATTTCGTGAAGGGAGAAGATCGAGCCAAATTTTTTTCAAAAGAATGCAATGACGTGGCTGTCAATGATTGGATGATAGCTAATGTTTAGATTCATCAGGCCCATAGATAGTTTGAACCGTTGGATTAATCTTGCGTCTACGTTTGGGGTTTTTATATATTGATAACGCGAATCGTTAAGCTGGATTATTATACGTAATGCTACGCTTTTAACAGGTGTTGCACGTCAAAACACTAGAATTCTCACCGCAACAGTGCATTCACGTATAATGCAACAACATATGAATATTGTTGCAGAAGATCAAAGAAATCATAGTTTTCGCCACGCTTTTCAAGCAATGCACACAAATTAGTGTCGAATATGCCCACTTTTGTAGTAGTGGCATGTACTATATATTATATGTAATTATTAGTACTAACTGTAAATATATTTTACACCAATACATGTCATACCTGTTATACATGTTGTTTCTATCATTAAAACATCCTTGCACTAGCGTATATGCTATGGGTACATTTTCCTAATTAAGAGATGATAACTAAAAGTATGTGCAGTGGTTAGAACACTTGGACATGATGCAAGAGGTCATTGTTCGATTTCCATTTTAGAGGATCGAACCTATTTAACATGTATTATGTTATAAACTACCTAACTTGTATATGAATATCCATGTTTTAAAAAAAATACAAGTATGTGTAAGTCTATGAAATTTATGCATGATTGCTCAAAGTTCAAATGGAGATTTATTCTCTTAGTAGTGTTTAAGGAAAATTAATAAAATAAAAATTCACCTTCATTCTAATAAGAAAAATTGTTACGGATCATTATAGTTTGGGTTGTTCTAAAATATGCTTGATGATGGCTTTTTGTTTGCTGTCATAGCTCAAAAAAAAGTCATAAATAAAATATTCCAAATATTTGAGCAAAATATTAAAATTGCGCTTAGTTAACTTACATGACATTTAATTGTTTCACACTTATAGTAGATTTGATTTATCTTTGTTAGTCAAGAATGGTAAAGTATCTTGATTGGCATCGGACTCAGTTCATATATTTTTGTTTTGTTTTTATAGCTTATTATTTGAAAGCTTTCATATAGGCATTCTAAAAATGATACATGAATGCAATCATAAGGTACACATTTCACATTTTTACTTGTTAATCTTTGTTGTACACAATGATGGTTGTGGAATCAAATATGTGTGTATATTGTCATGACATAACAAAAGCATGATTTCGTTTTGCTATGAAACTCCCACCGTTATGGCTAATTATAAACTTTTAGCTTTACCACTTTGAATTTATTGATTTGTTTTTTTCCTTACAATTTTGGATTGAAGATTGATGTTTGTGAGAATAAAAAGAGAGGTTTTGGAAGATTTCAAGTGGATACAAAGACATTAAAAAACTAAAGGACCTAAAGCAGAAACAAGCGGTAGAGATGGACAATTGGGGATGTAATGAGCAATAGCGGATCTAACCCTGGGATGGCCTAGACTACAGCCCAGGGTTAGAAGAATTTTTTTCTTTCATTGAATTAAACTCTTCCCTTCTACCAATTATGCCTCTTCCCCTTTATCAGTTTGATTCCTAACTAAGGCGGATTCAAAAATCAAAATTAATGAAAACCCTTCAACTTCAAATCAAAACTATGTCAATCTAGCGTATATCCAATCCCATAATCATTGGAAAATCAAAACAATTACAAACCAAATTGAATTAATCGATTGAAAGTTTTGGAACTCAAGTTTTGGCAGTTGAAGTTCTGTTCCAATGGTGTCGTTGTGTTGGCAATTGAAGATCAACTCCTCGATCTCAGTTGACGAGCTTAGTTCCTTGAGTTTTTGGTAGAATCGGCAGATCTTGTTTCGTTGGTAGACTGATGTTGATTGAGGGAGTGTTCTTCGCTGTTTCGAATTGATTAACTAGCCAACTGTCATTTTTGGTGGCGAATTTATCAATGGTCATTTTAAACTTCCTTTTACATTTTTTTATTTGGGTTTAGTTGATTAAGGCTGGATGATTTTAATATTTAGCTTTCAATCACAATTGGATTCCATTTCATTTGTTTTCTACCTTGTGTTCTGAAACTTGGAGACTATAAATTTTTCTTTTTTGTATATGTAAGCATAAAGATCAATTCCTATTAAATCCAAATATAGTTGAGAAAAGAGGACATGTGCTGTAATAGTTTGGTTAGATATTGACACTGAGTAAAATAGGCAAAATTTTAATTACAATTTACTAAAATGTGATTTATGATACTGGCGCTTGCTATTAGTTAATTTTTTCCTCTTTTAATGTGTCTTAAATGAAAAATATAGAAAACACTACATATAAAAAATTAAAATTAAAATATAAAATCAGCCCACCCCTTTGTTAATTCCTAGATCCACCCTTGGTAATGAGACGAGCGGCATGTATCCATACGGATATCTGATATAATGGATTTTAAATGTGTCATGGCTATTTGCTAGTATCCATGATATTTTATGCTATTTTTTATAGACATCTATTAAAAAGATTTAAAAATACATTTTGTAAAAAAGGAATTAGGCCGAAACCTAAATGCTTGCTTCCATATGCCACTACATTTGAACCAATATCATGAAAGAAGAGACAACGACCGAACATACTAGTGGGATGTCTCTTCGTTTAGTCGCAGCAAGTTAGGGGAGATGAATGAGCAGCAAGATTGCGGCTTAAGGGAGAAGAAGCACATTGCTGGCATGAATTGGGTTGAGAACGAGACAAAGAGAAATAACTACGTATTAATATATATGGTATAAGGGTAATAATGTAATTTTTCTATAGGAACTAGTATCTCTGTGGCACATTTACCATATTATTAGTGTTTTCCCCATTAAATTAATTGATATTGAAAACTATATTTATTTTACTCACGGTATTCATTTATTTATTTGTTTCGTATATGTTATAGGTTTTGCTCCTAAATGTTTGCAAGTATTAATTATTATTCCATGTTTAGATGTTTTTAATGAAGCAATAGATAACATCTACAATTTAACGACCCGCCTTTTTGCCCAGTTCTTGCCGGTAATTAAACCGATTGAAACTGTTCAAAAAGACAAATTGTTGTAGGTACTAACATATTTGCACAAAAATAATAGAACTTTTTATTTCATTACAAAATATTACATCAGAGTTACTAGGAATACATCAGAGTACATCGATTTCACAGCAGAAAAAATACTAAAATCAGTGGAAGAATACGAATGCTCCAATACATCATAGCTCCAGCTAAACCAAAATCTAGCTCTAACTAACCCCCAAGGCTAAATCTGCAAACTAAACTACTAGGTTGCCTGCGCAAAATTATGGGCACCCAAAGTTTAGGTGTGAGAACAATAAACTCCAGGTCAGTCATGGGACTAGTGTGAGAAATCAAAAACGGTTATTATTAGGTTCATTTTAAAGTTAGGAAGTTTCACCGGACCACGCCGCTAACGCGGAACGGGTTTACTCCATGTGAATTCCAGTGCATCGAAATTCATTATGAATTTGGAAAACGAAGCTATCATAAGCTCGTCCCATATCACACAATGCAAGCGCACACCAAATGGGCGAGTTTTATCTTATGATAACCAAAGATGCTTTTATACGTAAAAATCCTCTTTTTAATACTATTATATTGTGCGGAAAACAATTTCACAAATAAATGTATTAATCCTAGATGGCATAATACCCATAATATTATGTCGCCACATATATACACAATCAAAATCATATGGCTCGTATTGGAGATTTGGGTTTCCAACTTGATGATTCTTGGCACGAAAGATCAATCAGGGATACGAAGCGAAGTGCCTCATGGCTTTTACATCCATCACGGACACCAACTACAAATGGCAGGGCAGATCAATGGTTTTCAACCAGATACGGCCCCCCAAACATACCCTATTTCCCCAAGTTCATAAGTGGTTTCCCACTACTGCAGCTTCATCATCAATTCATATATAAGTATAAAACCTAACCGCCAGTTTCTCATCAATCCGGGGTGTGAGGTTTGTCGATGTCACGTCATACACAAAGCTATGCTTCGATAAGCCATGCTTTGATCATGACTAGCTCGTTTCATTACTCGGGTATGCCACATTGACAATTCACGACATATCACTGATTTCAATCAATGCATACCCTCTAAGTTCATATGACTTAGAGATGAGGATAATATATTGCCACAAATCCAATATATATTAACGGAAATCAGTGATATGCGGTCAATTTCAATGTCAGACCCACCATCCATATAAGTCCGTTCTAGGTCTGAACAGAACAACAATCCGAAAATATATTCAAATATGTTCAGATCTCATGCCACTCATAACCTCGTATCGGGTGGCCTGCCCAACCAAGACATCACCAATAAATCTAAACAATTCAAATATTCTCGGTCTTCATCTGTCGCTTACCAAGCCTTGAATTGCTTCATAACGTCGTATTATTACTTGGAATGATTTTCGAACATATATTCGATCCCGGTCTTTCCAAGTAATAAGCGTACTTTAAAACAATAGCTATGGTTTGCACAGGCTTTTCAATTCAAATCTCCTTCCAAATAGTTATCGATTCATCTACGACTCAAGATTTGAATTACTATAAATTTCATACATTTCGTTATCATCTTAACTCGTCTCTGAAATCAAAGATTATACCTTCGCTTTAATTTCTTACTTTTAATTTCCTCGAATCAAAGATTTGATTAAATCCTTAATTACGATATGAATTTCCACAACTCAATCTCATTGGGTTTTAAGAATGATATTATTGAAGATACGATTCACGACAAAACCCAAATCAATCGATTTGAATCATAAGTTACACAGAAATTTTATCCACTTATATTCGATATAAATTCTCATAATCAACGAATACTATAGGTGGAATAAGGATATAATAATATCTTCCAAATTCCTCAGATAGTATACATTTACATCATGAGATTTTATCCCAAATATCGAAGATTATTTCTATCTCACTTATTTCAATCAGGTTGAGAAACCCGTATCTTAATTAAAAGATTTATTCAATTCTTTGACATTAGATCTGGATAGAAATACCATCAACTTATCTTCAATATTAATTTACGTATCCAACTCATATTATAAGCGGAATAACGGTGAATTACCTTTTAAATTCCTCAAATAATAAGAGTTTTCATTTACCAAATTAATATCAAACATCCGATGATTTATCTTCAACCATATCCAAATTTTTAAAATTGGAAAACCCATTTCAATTCCATATAAAATAGTTCCAATACTTTAATAACCTTCAATACTATTTTATAACCATTCTTATAGTCAAATAATAGTTCACGCTTATGAATTTCAAACCAATAACAAAATTAGGAAATGTTACCAAAAGTACTACTCTTAAAAATAGCCATTTAAATCAAATAGATTTAAAAATATTCAAAATTAAAATATTCCAATTCTAATCACCTTTAAATTTTATAAAATAGGTATTATCATAAATTTCTCCAATTTTTATAAAATAGGAATTATCATAAATTTCTCCAATTTAATATACTTGTTTTATTCGATTTTTGTTATGATCACCAACTGCACGTGTCTTTCAAATTTGTTTTAAATATAACTTGAAAATCATATGTTGAAAATCAAAAATTTCCTCTTTATTCAAGTACTATTATTATTTGAAATACATCGTGCCTTATTTCAAGTCAAGTCAATTTAAAATAATCAAGTCATAACAACTCGAAGTTTGAAATTGATATTTACGAACTGTCGTATCGGAGCGCGTTCTATTCAAGCCATATAACGATTTAAATATAAATCGTTTAAATCTTTCACAAATGGATTAATATTTTCATTTCAATTCCAAAACATCGCTATCTCAAAAAACCACTATTCTAATCTTCATATCTAATTAAATTGAATACTTAATCAGTATATTTCCCAAAACTCATTACATATAACTATTAAAATCATGTTAAATACATGATTCAAATCTTATTCCAAAACCGTCTTATGTTATACGGATATCATTTATTCAATTTAACAATTCAAACTAATTTCCCAATTATGATTTAATACATTTCTCCCAATTTGTTCAATCATTTCAAAGATTAAATAAGATTAACTGCTTATATAAAATAAGTGTTTGAATATATAACTCAAATCAATTTTTCAAATAAACTTCAATTCAAAGGCTAATAACTTATAAATAGTTGAAAATATTTTCGAAAACAGTCTTCACTTTTACGAATATCAATTGTAATTATCTAAATTCCCAAACAATTTTGATATAAAAATTCAAACTTAATTTATAATATTATTTTATAATTAAATAATAAAATCATATATATAGGAAGGAGATTTTAAATCGATCACCCACATTTTCCACAACCACGGTGTGTTATAATATCATGCAATTATAATCATCCAAGTAAATCAATCATACGATCAAATGGACATGAATTCATTCTTTATAATCACACCCAATAAACAAAACATTTCAATTGTGCACAAGCGTTACAGTCAATAACGCTTATCATTGTTCAATGTATTATCTAATTACATGAACAGTCATTCAAACATCAACATTCATTACACAATTATCATTAACTAATTATAATTAATCTCAGTTAATCATAATTAACTAATTTAAACAATATTTAAATTATAATTTCTCACCATACTAGCTCCAACATCTCCATTATCGGGACGAACAACCAACGAACAAAGCTATCGCTACTCGTACTGCTTTCAATCCAATTTCCATTAGCAGCTATTGATTTTTCTACTAATTTTATATTGGAAATATATTAATAATGATGCTCGCTATATATATATAAGGACATTCATTTTATTTTTTTATATAAGTTTATAATTAACAAAAAAATTACCAATATTATATTCTAATGCGTTCTACTTTCCGATACGGTTCTATTGCCTTTAACGGCGAGTCAATCCGATTCAAAAAGAATGATTTATGAGTGTTTAAAGTTTAAACAAGAATAACTTAAATAAAATTAAAAATAAAACATACCCATTTAATCTGGCCCAAAGCCCAAAGCCTAAAGCCCAAACCCTTTACTTTATAACTGGACCACGCTCCTCTTCTTCTTCCTCCTCCCACGCTTCTCTTCTTTACACACACAGGAACCCATTACAACCATGCACCGTGTGCACGTGCACACCTCAAATCTCCAACCAATCCACAAACTGACATCACCGACGAAATTCTCTTCACATCCTCTTTTGACTGCACCTACTCACATCGACTCTGGAGCCCTCTAACGAAGTCCAGTCATCCAAGACCGAGACCTGGAACCAAAATTGCGTGCGAACCCATACATGTCGCAACCTCCACATATACACCAAACTTTTCCAACTTTTGCCACATCGAAGCCCTCTCCAACCTCCTCTCAACACCATGCTTCGATTTGCCAATCGCTGCTTCCTCCGTCGATGAACTCCAACCCTAGTTTTGAACAATTCCAATCATCGACACGGCATCAAACCAATTTTACATGGAAAATTCTACGTTCTTCGCTGATCTCAATAACACAGACAGCATCGATCAATCCTTCTCGGATTGTGAGATTTTATTTTTCGAACTTTCAAACTCATTTCTTCTATTCTCTGAAAATCTAAGATTTCTCTCTTGTTTGCCAACGAAATTTCGATCCGACAATTTCTAAAAATTGGAAACGGTAATCTGAACAATATTCGCACAGATCATTTTAGCTGAATGGATTGAGAAGAATGGATTTTAGATTGAGTGGAAGTGGTATTTTCCATTACTGGAATTGAATAACAGAGAACTTCAAAGCAAGTTTTTAATCGTGAAATATGAAATGAAGTTATGATCTGATGGGGAGGAATTCATGGGTTTATATAGGATTCAAAAGGGGTATTATAGTCATTATATTCATGTACATATGGCACTTCCCCATGAAAACTAATACATGCATAAAGACAACAAAATGGACACTTGGATTTTTCCTGGAGCTGATAACATGCGTGAAGACAACTAAGTGGCCACCTAATCACTCATCCTAATCTTAAGGGATTTAAAATTAATTTATCTTAGTAACACTTTTGTAACACCTATAAATGAAACAACCTATCACTTAAGGTTTATAATATATATATATATAACACTTATTAATAATTCAAAAAAATATTAGTCTATGTATTTTAACAAAATATATATTAACAAATGGTTAAAAATAAATACTAACAAATGATTAACAATAATACTTATAAAATTTCATAAACATCATTATTAATTCTCTTACTTATTGATATAAATTAAAATCATTCTTGCGAAATCTTAAAAATAACAAACCATATTCTTATATTAATATCAGAAAATATCATTGATCATTAATATTCATAAAACCCTATAAATTAAATATAACTTTTAAAAATAAGTTTTTCTTACACAAACTCCTATAAATATAAAACCAGATACTTATTCAAAAATAAAAATTCATACTCAAACCTTATAAAAATCAATTTATATTCAGAAAATCCAAATTTATATAATAGAAATCCAAATCAAACTTAGTTAAAATTATGGGATGTTACATACAATGACATAATAGATATATGTAAGCAGGATTATATAGAATCAGAACTATAATCATGCATGTTTCGTAAGTGATAAGTTTAAGTTACCATATGAACATTCATGATTTTGAAGACTCATATTCAATGGACAGCGTTATAGTATATGTAAATTGTAAGGCGAATATGTTAATTCCACATAGACAGATGTAATTTTCATTTTTTACAACAGGCTTTTAAATATAGCTCCATTTGATTAAATGATTACACTAGTAGTTAATATGATGTCTCATTTATTTTTCTTTAATGTCTTCTTAATTTGTTGTTGTTTACAACAACTGCCTTCTTTACTGTTTTTAATAGATTTTGTTAGAAACTTGCATATACTTCATTGCAATAATCATGATAGCGATCAAAGAATTCAAATTGTTCCTGTAAAATTACCTATCAAAATATTCTATTTTCAAATTAAATACTATTTTCATATCAAGAGTTCAACATAAAAAAATTAGGTTAATTTATGTTATAAGTTGAATTCACTATGAGAAGATGGTCATTATAGAACATTCATTCTAAAGCTTTACAACAAATATTTATGTAGCATACACCATTTCAAGGCCCAAAAATAAGCACTACAAAAGCTACAGTCGTTTGCAGTATTATTTTTGGATGATCAAACATAAATATGTTGATGACATCAATACCAATAGCAATGAATATGAAATAAAAATTAAATTCAACTTCCAAAAACAATTCTCATTTCATTTTCATTACATACATATCCCATAATCATTTCCCAAGTTTTTGTAAAATGCAGATGCATAAGTGCATCAAGAACATTATATGAAGATGCCTCGTTGATTCATCATAGTACTAACATTAATAATAATTATTACAATATAAATAGCAAAATGCAGCAGATTCCAAAATATTCCAAAACATCCATTTGATGCCTCTTGAACGTCCACGCAAGCTTTATTTGTTAAAACACGTAAAAATCTAGAATCCTACTCACGAGCTACTTAAACGAGCATCCGAAACTTAGTGGGGAAAAAATTAAAACTTCAAGTCATACAAATACTCTAGTGTGAATAATACTGTTATCTTATTAAATAGATATCTAGTGAGATCACACTGCTAAGCAAAACGAGTTTTTTCCTCACTAGAATCCTTAGTTAAATCAATCAAACAATTAGTGTTGCACCTACAATTGCAATGATTATTAAACATAATAATAATGACCTATTCATTATCAATCATATGCATGCATGTCCTATGGGTAATCCTGACTATTTATCTTATGGGTAATCCTGACTATTCACCTCATGAATAATCCTGACCATTCATCTCTACTTTATGATTTTACCAGGTAACTATGAACCTATATAGATGACTCGGGCCTACAAAATTACCTAAATCATCTAATTGGCTGTAAGAGCATTCCCAACCCAGAGTGGGTTGGGAATCGATTGACCCCCAATGGGGGGTCAACACATCTAATCTGTGTTGCTTTCGCAACCCCGGATGTTGCCAAAGCAACCCAATTGGTTAGTTTAATATGTTGTTTAGCCAGCATATTTTAAGCCGATTAAGTTTAACCAACTTAAAATAAGTCGGCTAAGCACTAAGTTATTCAACATTTACTTTTCCTTAGTCGGCTTATTTTAAGCCGGCTAAGGGAAAGGTGTGGATTGCACTACACCTTCACGTGGATTGCAATCCAGCGGACGCTACACCATATCATCGAATTTGGCACACAGGGATGTGGATATACAATTCGACTATAAGCCGTATCAAATTTGATAGTTCTCAAAGTCATATCAAACTACATTTTGCGATTCGCACCACCCCAAACACCCTTAATATGACCGTCCATCGACGAAGCCCCGGATCAGTTCTTTTGATACGACTATGGACCGTATGAAATGCGTATCAAATTTTTCCCGACATACCTCCATTTTGGCACAATCGAGTTTTGCCACATCAAAACTTTCGGCCAAATTATCCCTCGTTTTATTTTGCAATAGCGACCACCGAATACCCAAATTAGGGTTTTGGTACTCGACCGACTTCCTTTGTCAATAAGCCATTCACCGCAGTCCATGAGTTATCGTCAGCTCGCGTTGCCTTCCTCTGACCGGCGAAGCCTCGATCCACCGCTGTATATCCTTCTCGTCGCCACTAGAGGTGAGTACTAGATCATGGTTAAATTTAAATATGAATTGGGTTTAATTTTAATTCTAATTGGGTTTAATTTGAATTTCCATGCCTTAGTTCAAAAATATGAATGATAGATAGTTTCATGTGCTTGTCTACCGAGAATTCATGCTTGTATTGTGTTTAAATTGGGTATTATCCCCAGTTTATAGTGCGGTAGAGTATTTGCTATCATTTACTTATGTTGCGTTTGTCTACCTTGAATTCAGACACTTCTACTTGTGCTGCCCTGCTCATTTGTGTGTATTATTGCACCACGTACACTGATCCTTACTGATCTGAAGTGCATGTTTCATTTCTGGCTTGTGCCAAAAAAATTCTTGTGGTATGATTTGAGAACTAAAGCATACTAGTTCTATTGACTGAGCTGCATGTATTTGCTGATTGATATTTGGAAATTTGTGTGATTGAGTAGAAATGTCAGTGATGGATGCATGAATGAAAATAGAATGGCATTTATAGGTTGAGATTTAGTCAATTTGTTTGGTGTGATGTGTGTCACACTGCGTGTGAGTAAAGGCGTAAAACTACTTTTCCATTAATGACTTGCTACCTTGAACCAAGTTTCTTTGTGCTCATGTAACCAATCATTTTTGTTCAAGGAAGTGTCATTATTTTGTTCTTTGAATGGAATTGTTGCACCTAATATGGATGATGAGTATGTGGCTCGTAAACGTTCAAGACGGAAAGCTGGAAAAAATTACAAATTTACATCACATACAAGTCGACGTTTGCAACACTGTCATAGATTTGCAACTTTCAGAACTAAACAATTGGTTTACAGAGAAAAATAGCGATTTGCTTTTGTGTATGGGAAGTCTCAATCCAATCAATTTATTTTCTTCTTTCAGTATTGCAAAGTTGCTTAAATTTTCTTGATTTTATCTAAAAGATTTTTCTATGTATGATATTGTAGTACTTGAGAATCAACTTGAAACTTATATTATGGATATGTGTTTGGATGATGAGTTTTTGGCGATTAAAGATATAACTACTGTTGCAAAGAAAATGGTTGAAAGAAAAAGACATATAATTTACCCATTTGTGTACAAACCATTGTCTTGGCATTGACTTTACCTATAGCAACTGCAAATGTTGAAAAAGCTTACTCTGCTATGGAAATTATCTAGAATCGATTGCGTAGTCGTATGGAAGACGATTGGCTTAACGCTTGTTTGGTTACATATATTGAGAAGGATATTTTCAAAGAAATTGACAATGAAGCCATTATGCAAAGATTTCAATCTATGAAATCTCGATGGGAACAATTGTAGATGAAAAATTATATGAAGTCGCTTTTTGGTTTTTGGTATGAAAAAATGAAACAAATTTTTGTATATCAATATATAACTTTTTTATGGATGATTGTTGTTGCCCCTTCTCATATATATTCCTGTATTTGCCTCTGACTATTATAACTTGTGTGTGCAGCAGCCTCCGTCATTTGGATGAAGCTAATAAGCACAGAAGCCTTGGTCATTTGGATGAAGCTAGTAAGCATGGATTTGGATGAAGCTAATAAGCATGGATTTAGTTGTCGGTTTTCTCTTCTTTGAATTTTAGTTGCTGGCTTTTGGATGAAGCTAATAAGCTTGGTTCTTGTTTGGTTTGAGATTACCTTGGTATTGTTTTCTGAGGCTTCTTGGCTGATTTAATATATTTTGTCTATTTTGGAGGATGTTCATCTTGAAGGATCGAAGTGGTCGTTCACCGAAGTTGAAAAGCGGAGAGTGGTTGATCGTTGAAGTTTACCTTCTTTATTGTAATGTAATTATGAAATGGTATGTATCGTCTTTATTGTAATGTAACATTATGTATCTTCTTTAATGTAATGAAACAACATGTATAATGTAATCAAATAGCATGTATCATTATGTATTGTAATGTAATGAAATATTTCATACAATTGTTCTGTTTACTGTTACAATTGTGAATTAGTGTATCCTAGTTATATATGCTTTGTGTTACAAATACTATGTGTTGCAGTTTCAGCCTTTATATATATACATATATATATATATATATTCATATATATATATATATACACACACACACACACATATATATATATACCTACATGCTTTAGATACGGCTAAAAACACAGCCTAATTAGCATAAATGGTGTAGTGGGAGGTGGATTGCAATCCACGTAAGGGTTTCCAGCCGGCTTAAAATAAGCTGGATAATAACCCATTCCAACTTTCACCCATTGGGGTTGGTCTTGGTTGATTCACCATGAATCAACCATTCCCAACCCCCTTGGTTGGGAATTATTTTAGAGATGTTCTATCCAAATTTAACACTTCATCTGTTAACTTTTAGTTTTTCTAGATTTACTAAGAACCTAATGATTTTTCAGGCTAGTAACCTATCTCACTACGTTCCTTTATGTGTGTACCATGCTTTCGGTTTTACCCTAACTCTTCCCCACGCACAGGAATGTTAGATAATTTCAACTAAGGGTGGTAGCTGAAGTATAAGACACGACTTCACACCAGTCTCGTATCGTTTCTAATCGTCTGAGTCAAATCTATCCTTTTTCTATCTATTAAATGATGAAGGAACTATAAATGACTTTACTAAACTCTATTTTTAAAAGATATAAACATGCATATCATATTTTTAATAAAACCTCATATTAAAGCTAACAAGATTTCACATTGCAAATATTTCATATGCTAATAAAAATATAAACAACATAAATATATTCCAAAGTGGAGAAAAACGACCTTTCTCCCATGGCTTACAAAAACAACTACCAAAGCGGAAAGCTTCGGTGACTAAAAACCTAAATAGAACAACACGACTAAATTATAGACCAGACTTAGCAACCCCAATAGAAAGAAGAAACAAGAAATAGCCAGATACAACCAAACAACTCCAACTCACAAACAACAAAACCTCAAAACCCCAAAACACCAAGGGGAGCCAGATCCAGCCACAACCAAGAAAAAAGGAAACCTCGTCCACCGCTCCACTATGGATCGGGAGTACTAAAGAGAAATTCCATAAATACAACTCCCAATAGGAAACGCAACTTTGAGTAGCTCCAGAACCCATTGAAAACCATGGAGAATCCAGAAAAGCCAAGCCGCCAACAAGAAGCCCCTGAGTAGCTTCCGGCAAAACTAAAGTACGAGAAAAATCCCCACTAAACAACTTCCTTCTAGGAGGGAGTGTCCGAAAGTCGACCACAACCTAAAAAACCACATCACCCCTGTAACACCCCACATCCGTTAGTGTCACTCACAAAGGGAATGCACTAAGTTCTGTGGAGCATTTAGGGTAAAAGATGCAGATAAATTACAAGATAGACAGAAATTAAACAGCGGAAAATAAAACTTTACTTTATTGACAAGATAGTTTGTACAACGATTTCTTTATAATATCAGAGTATCATCTGTCTTACAAAATAAAGAAGCATAAAAATACATTTATATTCCCCAATGTAGCAAGAGCCAGCCATAACATCTGAAAAGAGAATCCAAGCAAAACTTCGACAAATCTTCAAGTTGGGAAAGAGTGACAATCCAACTTAACCTGAGCTATACTATTCCCTTCTTTACTACCTGGGAGGGGAACGGAAGAAAAGAAGACGAAAGAAAAACAAAGTCAGACATAAAGCCTAAGTAAGTTCGGTAACTTCTAACATGTGAACATGGAAAACAAAATGACATGAATTAACTGAATACAAGATAACACCATGACGATAGGGTCAGCAAGATTAGACAAGATAATCACAAGATATGCTAAGATAAGATAAACTGGATATGCTCTAGTACTTTCGCCGCTTCGCTATCTCCTTGTTATACTGTTTTCTATTATCTCTGCACCACCTAACTAGTGTCCCAACTAGTAACGATAACGTGATCCCAATCCCTGTAGTTTCCATTGCCTTCAGGCATACATTTATTATTTATTACCTAGATCTAATCTAGGGTTTTCTATCAAGTGCTTTCTAGATTCAACTAGAGTTTACGCTGTCTGCTGAACGCTTCTCGGATTCAGGGTTTATGCCACCTAGTCCAACTAGGGATTATGCTACCTGTCGAACGATGCCCCCAAGTCTAGGACACACTACCTAGAGTGGTATATGTTCCTATACTTCCCCACGCATGTATCGCGAATCGTTATCGCTTGTCTAGATGCATATGTCCTGTAATGTGCGGCCCAAGTCCCGTGGCAGGGCAAATCAAGAAACACAGAACTCGGTCGGGAGCTTTCAGATATCTGCCGATGCAGATGCTAAGGTCTGCTTTTATTCCAGTGGCTATGGTCCCACTCGACCCCTCCCTCAACTAATGAAAGGCACACCTTGAAAAATGAGAACTATACGCAGGCCCCCCTATGCCCCACTGTCCTATGGCCATCCGCAACCATAACTAGATAGCAAGTATATGGTTTTTTGGAGTTCTCCGCCTTTCCGCTTCACGTATCTCGATTGACTGAAGATGGATGGTAGACGATGAGTTGCTATCACAGGGCTACCGTTTTCTCTCCGAATCACGCTGGTCCATCCTAGTCTTTAGGTTGCCATATTTTGCAACCAAGGCATACCCTTGGTTCTTCTACTGCAGACCTTAACCTCTGTGAGCCCAGGAGGATCATCTGCAGCCTCACAGAGGGATACCAAGGGTACCCTCACGTCCCCTCGAAGCCTCGGGCTTCGTAACCCAATTCGTTGGAGCCTTCTTTTTAGTCAGACGGACATTCGCTCCTTCCCGTGTTATACTAAGAATTACTACTTAGTTTTACTACTAAGGTTTACCACTTAGTTCCCAGAATCGTTGTTTTCTTAACTAAGGTTTACTACTTAGCTCCTTTTAACTAAGGTTTACTACTTAGTTCTCTTTCCCGTCAATTTGGATTGGTTAAGTGTCATTAGTCAATTCGAGCTAACTTAACCCTCTTCATTTATCCTGTTAAACTGGTTAAGTGTTATCTGTAATTCATGTTGACTTAACCCTACCACAAACCAAGTTATATTAGTTAAGTATTTCTTATTACTTAACCCTATTCTTTCATCCTATGTTGGTTAAGTGTTCCTTTTAAACTTAACCTTGCCCATCTATTTGTAACTAACATTTTATTAATGGTTAAGTATTATCCCTTCATGTTTTAGACTTAACCCTATTCCTTTATCACAATCTGATGGTTAAGTGTTCAAGTTTACTTAACCCTACGGTCTAGTCCAGCTAACATGTCAAATTGGCTAAGTGTATTAAATTTTACTTAACCCCAACCTCTAGTCTAGTTAACATGTTAATTTGGCTAAGTGTATTAACTTTACTTAACCCCACCTTCTAGTCTAGTTAACATGTTAATTTGGCTAAGTGTTTTCTTAGTTACTTAACCCCTACAAATCTTGTCTTGTTACCATGTTAAGTTGGTTAAGTGTCCCTATGGACTTAGCCCTCCCATTCTAGCTTAACTGTGTTAAGTTGGTTAAGTGTTCCTATGGACTTAACACTCCCATTCTGGCTTAACTGTGTTAAGTGTCTGTATGAACCTAACCCCACGCACTGGTTTGGTTATCATGTTGAATTGGTTAAGTGTCTTAGTTAACTTAACCCTACCATTCTTGTTCTAGCTTTAACTAAATAAACTAAAGCCGCGACCACTCACATTAGACAGATATTGTTGCGATTACTGGATGTGCCGGTTGGTTCCGGGAAGGTTTACATCGCAACTCAGTCTAACCTCGGTTTTGGCATATTCGTGTTTTCTAAGTTCAAAAGGGTTTTGATTAATTTTCAAATTAGGTTTTGAAAGTAACCATCCCGTCAGTCGGATCAGTTAGGGATAGCCAGGGAGAGCAGGAAACTTGTATTTTCCAAACTCAAGCCTTGACACTATCCTCTCTGTCACCTTAGAACTTTCTGGTGTGTTATTAAAAGAGATGTCGTTAATAAACGTTTAATTTGTCTAAATTTACATTTTCTCATTTAGGAAAAATTCCATAAGTAAATTATTCCTAACTTACTTATCTCCTAATTACTCTTTTAATGTAAATTGTCAACATTCATTCTTATGGCCCATTTCCCCCTCTCAATCATATTTATGCTTTTTGGTATGTAAACTATACCAAATTAAGTGTCACTAACCATGATTTTGCTAAACATGACAATTACTCCCAATTATGGCCAATTTCAAATTTATGCCAATATACTTATCATGCCAAATTAGCTAATCCAATTCTGATTTAACATTCTAATTACAGTTCATGTCAAACTAGACTTATTATTCTAGTTCAAAATTCATGTAAATGCTAGATTTAAAAGTCAATACTAGATTCAAATTACACATCCTATAATTCATGTCAAATTTATCTAATTTGCATTTATATGAACATGCCATAATACATGTTCCCAATTTATGCCAATTTCCAAGTTTATAACTACGTTTTTAGTAAGTTTCTTATTTTGCCCAAATTGTATTCCCACCGTTCGTATAATCGTGATTCAATCTAGATTATAGGTAAATCTAGATTCGTAGAAAATAGGGAATGAACCAAAGGTGCTATGAAAAAGATAGACATAATAACTGGCATAAAATGATAATTTACTAATTACAGACCTAACGAATTACACTGAAATTGATCTAAAACATCGAAGGCCTATAGGTCTAAAAATCTTATGACATAAAAGGGTTGAATAACGACGTAGGTTCAAGAACATGGGTAGACCTAACTTAATAGGTAAATTCCCAAGGTCTAAAACCAAAGCAAACCAAGAATAGACATAGTAGATAATCGGGTTTAGACCCAATTTCACAGTCACAAAACTTAAGCAACACTTTCCTAGTCATGAATCATAGGTGTTTTAATCACAGATGTCCTTGTTATGTCATAGGCAATAGTTTATGTTTCCTAATCAAAGGCATAGGCTTGTGTTCATAGTCAAGGAAATAATTCTTATAGTCATGAGTCATAGTCATAGGCAGTGTTCATAGTCATAGGCAATGTTCATAGTCAAAGAGGCATAAGGTTATAAGGTCCATAGTTTCATAGTCACAGTCTTATTGGTCCTCGAATCATAACAGTTCTTAATTTAAGTCCAAAGATATAAGCACAGATTCGAATAGAAAGATTTGGCATATTCTTTTATTCCTTTAATTTCATGTCACGAACAGAGAAAACGTTCAAATCTAAAAAGTAACCGACTTACATTGATCGGTTTTTAGAATAGAAAGATGGCGTTGCTATGATTCGTGCGACGTTGCTTGAAACCGTTTGAGTTAGCCTTTGATTCTTATCTTGAAGCTTTAATCTTGATTCGAATCTCTTCTGGACAACTTGAGCAGCATAACCTTGTCTTGGATTTTCGTATTATTTTCTTATTTTTATTTATTTATACATTTTCTCAGAGGCAACATAAGGATAGAAAAGAATGGTGAATAGAGAAGGAGACTAGGGCTGTTTATATAGTGTAGAAGTCAACGAATCTGGTAAGAATGGCGTCCGGATACAAAAAAACGAACCAGGCTGCAGATTTGGAAAAAGCGGGGGAGGTCGACCCCCAGGTCGACTACCTAGTCGACCTGGGTCTTGGGCGGGAAAATTCCCGCCCAGCCCAATCTGGGTCCGATTTTGAATTTTGAACTCGTTTTCTGACCTGTTCGAATTTTAAATCGAATTATGAAACTTCTGAAGACCATAACTCCTTCATACGGAGTCCGATTAACGCAAACTCGGACTCTATCTCATGCAGAATTCCGAGACGAACGCAATGGCGCAGCTCGTTTCCCTTGATTTTGATTTTAAAATTTAATTCTGCCTTGATTTGTGAATCCTAGTGTTACAGAATTACGGGGTGTTACATTCTCCCCCCACTTAAAAGGATTTCGTCCCCGAAATCTTCAAGTTAGGAAGAATGTGTCATACTGTCCAATCACCCATCTACTCAACCATTCAATCACATGCATTCATTGTCCTTAAAAGATTTCTAATGCTTTCATGTTCATATGCATAGTGTGTGTATATGTCTTTATCTAATGCAAAATCAGGCGGTCTACTGATTCAGTTGACCTCCTTAATGCGAATCATGTCAGTGCCATGCGTCCAATCATGTATGCAAGCATCCCTAGTTATGTAAATACTACATGTGTGCATATCCATTCATCCATATGCAACATCCATATGATAACATATCAAGTTCAACTTATAAACAAATACATATCTGTAAATGCAATATGAAAGCGTCTGAACTGATCTAGTGCCTAATACGTATGCATATGCATTCACGAGCAACCATTAGCAACCACTTGCAACTATCAACCATAACATGTTTCAAATACATGTTTACATCCATTGGCTTCTACCTAAGGATCGAAGATACGACCTAGAGGATATACTTTGGAAAGAGAGAAACAATTATGCGTAAAGCTCCTACAAAAAAAAATCAAGGATGCACCCTTAAGGAAAAGGGTATGATACTAGTATCTAGACTTCTTGAGCTTTACTCCATTGTATCTTAACTAATTTAACTTCACGATTGTGAAGTTTCTGACCTCCATTTCCAAAATAAACAGATGTCAATCACGGTACCAAGTGTATGTACTAAGATGATTAGAGGTCTCCCCCTTATCCACCATGCCATAACTATAAGGGTCAAAAGGTCACTACGTGCTTTTTAGAGTGCCTGCCACAACTATTCATCTCTCACGCAAACCATCCTAGTCGAACTCGACATTCCTCAAGTACAAGCCCCAAAGGCCTAAACTAATATCAGAAAAGCACCCAAGGAATATCTCCTCCGAATTTAGACGATCTACGTGAGATGATATAAGCAGACTCGGTAGTTATTCTCAAATCCCTACTAACCAAAAATAAACTGGTCGGACCACCAATTGGATTTGAGACTCTAGTGGGATCTTTCTACTATACAAGTACTATGGTGCAGAGACTCAACTATGGAAGTGGATATGAACAAATGCGAAGTGCTAAAACCAAAGGAAATAGTACGAACAGCAAAACTAGACCCTTCCAACAGAACTTTACTACCTTTCTCCTAGGTACGCTTGGTGGTGAAAGTATGTACTTGCCCTTCTGAAAATCTTGTTCCTCGTTCTTGCCCTTGTCCTTAATTATATGCCCTATTATACCCTAGTAAAGATACTTCCTCTTGTCTTAGGTTTTATAATTTCTTCCTCCTTCGTGAGCTAAATCTACATCCTCATCCTAGGGTTGTGCTCCTTAGCCAAACTCCTCATCCCCTTCCGTGTGTAACCATGTTGACAAATATCTCGAAAGCTGCCTCCATCGTACGGAAAACCCTATAAGCTTTGAAAGAAAACTGCCCGTAGGTGAAACAACTACGGCTATGGATGGAAGCCTGGCACTACTTCGCCCATCAATGAGGTTACCTCCCAGAAAGCCAGGAGCCCCAGAGACTCAAGAAAGAAGGAGACAAGAATTCAAACAGAGGAAGAGAAGATAGTGCGTATGGCTTTGGGGAATATGCCTTTAAAACAAATCTTTTCTCTTGAAAATGCTTCTTTTTAAAATCGTTTTGAAAATAATTTTTCAAATCCTTTATCTGATCTGGTAACCTTCAGCTCTGATACCACGTGTAACACCCCACATCCGTTAGTGTCACTCACAAAGGGAATGCACTAAGTTCTGTGGAGCATTTAGGGTAAAAGATGCAGATAAATTACAAGACAGACAGAAATTAAACAGCGGAAAATAAAACTTTACTTTATTGACAAGATAGTTTGTACAACGATTTCTTTATAATATCAGAGTATCATCTGTCTTACAAAATAAAGAAGCATAAAAATACATTTATATTCCCCAATGTAGCAAGAGTCAGCCATAGCATCTGAAAAGAGAATCCAAGCAAAACTTCGACAAATCTTCAAGCTGGGAAAGAGTGACAATCCAACTTAACCTGAGCTATACTATTCCCTTCTTTACTACCTGGGGAGGGAAACGGAAGAAAAAAGGATGAAAGAAAAACAGAGTCAGACATAAAGCCTGAGTAAGTTCAGTAACTTCTAGCATGTGAACATGGAAAACAAAATGACATGAATTAACTGAATACAAGATAACACCATGACGATAGGGTCAGCAAGATTAGACAAGATAATCAAAAGATATGCTAAGATAAGATAAACTGGATATGCTCTAGTACTTATGCCGCTTCGCTATCTCCTTTTTATATTGTTTTCTATTATCTCTGCACCACCTAACTACTGTCCCAACTAGTAACGATAACGTGATCCCAATCCCTGTAGTTTCCATTGCCTTCAGGCATACATTTATTATTTATTACCTAGATCTAATCTAGGGTTTTCTATCAAGTGCTTTCTAGATTCAACTAGAGTTTACGCTGTCTGCTGAACTCTTCTCGGATTCAGGGTTTATGCCACCTACTCCAACTAGGGATTATGCTACCTGCCGAACGATGCCCCCAAGTCTAGGACACACTACCTAGAGTGGTATATGTTCCTATACTTCCCCATGCATGTATCGCGAATCGTTATCGCTTGTCTAGATGCACATGTCCTATAATGTGCGTCCCGAGTCCCATGACAGGGCAAATCAAGAAACACAGAACTCGGTCGGGAGCTTTCAGATATCTGCCGATGCAGATGCTAAGGTCTGCTTTTATTCCAGTGGCTATGGTCCCACTCGACCCCTCCCTCAACTAATGAAAGGCACACCTTGAAAAATTAGAACTATACGCAGGCCCCCCTATGCCCCACTGTCCTATGGCCATCCGCAACCATAACTAGATAGCAAGTATATGGTCTTTTGGAGTTCTCCGCCTTTCTGCTTCACGTATCTCGATTGACTGAAGATGGATGGTGGACGACGAGTTGCTATCACAGGGCTACCGTTTTCTCACCGAATCACGCTGGTCCATCCTAGTCTTTAGGTTGCCATATTTTGCAACCAAGGCATACCCTTGGTTCTTCTACCGCAGACCTTAACCTCTGTGAGCCCAGGAGGATCATCTGCAGCCTCACAGAGGGATACCAAGGGTACCCTCACGTCCCCTCGAAGCCTCGGGCTTCGTAACCCAATTCGTTGGAGCCTTCTTTTTACTCAAACGGACATTCGCTCCTTCCCGTGTTATACTAAGAATTACTACTTAGTTTTACTACTAAGGTTTACCACTTAGTTCCCAGAATCGTTGTTTTTTTAACTAAGGTTTACTACTTAGCTCCTTTTAACTAAGGTTTACTACTTAGTTCTCTTTCCCGTCAATTTGGATTGGTTAAGTGTCATTAGTCAATTCGAGCTAACTTAACCCTCTTCATTTATCCTGTTAAACTGGTTAAGTGTTATCAGTAATTCATGTTGACTTAACCCTACCACAAACCAAGTTATATTGGTTAAGTATTTCTTATTACTTAACCCTATTCTTTCATCCTGTGTTGGTTAAGTGTTCCTTTTTAACTTAACCTTGCCCATCTGTTTGTAACTAACATTTTATTAATGGTTAAGTATTATCCCTTCATGTTTTAGACTTAACCCTATTCCTTTATCACAATCTGATGGTTAAGTGTTCAAGTTTACTTAACCCTACGGTCTAGTCCAGCTAACATGTAAAATTGGCTAAGTGTATTAAATTTTACTTAACCCCAACCTCTAGTCTAGTTAACATGTTAATTTGGATAAGTGTATTAACTTTACTTAACCCCACCTTCTAGTCTAGTTAACATGTTAATTTGGCTGTGTTTTCTTAGTTACTTAACCCTACAAATCTTATCTTGTTACCATGTTAAGTTGGTTAAGTGTCCCTATGGACTTAGCCCTCCCATTCTAGCTTAACTGTGTTAAGTTGGTAAAGTGTTCCTATGGACTTAACCCTCCCATTCTAGCTTAACTGTGTTAAGTGTCTGTATGAACCTAACCCCACCCACCGGTCTGGTTATCATGTTGAATTGGTTAAGTGTCTTAGTTAACTTAACCCTACCATTGTTGTTCTAGATTTAACTAAATAAATTATAGCCACGACCACTCACATTGGATAGATATTGTTGCGATTACTGGATGTGCCGGTTGGTTCCGGGAAGGTTTACATCGCAACTCAGTCTAACCTCGGGTTAGGCATATTCGTGTTTTCTAAGTTCAAAAGGGTTTTGATTAATTTTCAACTCAGGTTTTGAAAGTAACCATCCCGTCCGTCGGATCAGTTAGGGATAGCCAGGGAGAGCAGGAAACTTGTATTTTCCAAACTCAAGCCTAGACACTATCCTCTCTGTCACCCTAGAACTTTCTGGTGTGTTATTAAAAGAGATGTTGTTAATAAACGTTTAATTTGTCTAAATTTACATTTTCTCATTTAGGACAAATTCCATAAGTAAATTATTCCTAACTTACTTATCTCCTAATTACTCTTTTAATGTAAATTGTCAACATTCATTCTTATGTCCCATTTCCCCCTCTCAATCATATTTATGCTTTTTGGTATGTAAACTATACCAAATTAAGTGTCACTAACCATGATTTTGCTAAACCTGACAATTACTCCCAATTATGGCCAATTTCAAATTTATGCCAATATACTTATCATGCCAAATTAGCTAATCCAATTCTGATTTAACATTCTAATTACAGTTCATGTCAAACTAGACTTATTATTCTAGTTCACAATTCATGTAAATGCTAGATTTAAAAGTCAATACTAGATTCAAATTACACATCCTATAATTCATGTCAAATTTATCTAATTTGCATTTCTATGAACATGCCATAATACATGTTCCCAATTTATGCCAATTTCCAAGTTTATAACTACGTTTTTAGTAAATTTCATATTTTTCCCAAATCGTATTCCCACCGTTCGTATAATCGTGATTCAATCTAGATTATAGATAAATCTAGATTCGTAGAAAATAGGGAATGAACCAAAGGTGCTATGAAAAAGATAGACATAATAACTGGCATAAAATGATAATTTACTAATTACAGACCTAACGAATTACACTGAAATTGATCTAAAACATCGAAGGCCTATAGGTCTGAAAATCTTATGACATAAAAGGGTTGAATAACGACGTAGGTTCAAGAACATGGGTAGACCTAACTTAATAGGTAAATTCCCAAGGTCTAAAACCAAAGCAAACCAAGAATAGACAGAGTAGCTAATCGGGTTTAGACCCAATTTCACAGTCACAAAACTTAAGCAACACTTTCCTAGTCATGAATCATAGGTGTTTTAATCACAGTTGTCCTTGTTATGTCATAGGCAATAGTTTATGTTTCCTAATCAAAGGCATAGGCTTGTGTTCATAGTCAAGGAAATAATTCTCATAGTCATGAGTCATAGTCATAGGCAGTGTTCATAGTCATAGGCAATGTTCAATAGTCAAAGAGGCATAAGGTTTTAAGGTCCATAGTTTCATAGTCACAGTCTTATTGGTCCTCGAATCATAACAGTTCTTAATTTAAGTCCAAAGATATAAGCACAGATTTGAATAGAAAGATTTGGCATATTCTTTTATTCCTTTAATTTCATGTCACGAACAGAGAAAATGTTCAAATCTAAAAAGTAACCGACTTACATTGATCGGTTTTTAGAATAGAAAGATGGCGTTGCTATGATTCGTGCGACGTTGCTCGAAACCGTTTGAGTTAGCCTTTGATTCTTATCTTGAAGCTTTAATCTTGATTCGAATCTCTTCTGGACAACTTGAGCAGCATAAACTTGTCTTGTATTTTCGTATTATTTTCTTATTTTTATTTATTTATACATTTTCTCAGAGGTAGCATAAGGATAGAAAAGAATTGTGAATAGAGAAGGAGACTAGGGCTGTTTATATAGTGTAGAAGTCAACGAATCTGGTCAGAATGGCGTCCGGATACAGAAAAACGAACCAGGCTGTAGATCTGGAAAAAGAGGTGGAGGTCGACCCCCAGGTCGACTACCCAGTCGACCTGGGTCTTGGGCAGGAAAATTCCCTCCCAGCCCAATCTGGGTCCGCTTTTGAATTTTGAACTCGTTTTCTGACCTGTTCGTATTTTAAATCGAATTCTGAAACTTCTGAAGACCATAACTCCTTCATACGGAGTCCAATTAACGCAAACTCGGACTCTATCTCATGCAGAATTCCGAGACGAACGTAATGGAGCAGCCCGTTTCCCTTGATTTTGGTTTTAAAATTTAATTCTGCCTTGATTTGTGAATCCTAGTGTTACAGAATTACTGGGTGTTACAACCCCATCCCCTCACAAGGACGAGAGTCGCGAGTGATGGAGAAAGAAAAAGCTAAGCAAAGAGACTAAGAATTGAGGTTACCCATGAAAGGCCTACATCAGAAAGCGAAAAAGACATCATCAGAGATTTTATGAATAGTTGATAACACCACCATTGGAGTCTCGTCAAAGACAGCCATGTTTCTAGCACACCAAATACGCTAGAAAAATAAGCAAGAAATGAGCCTGAAATGATCGATTTAAGATCCTTTCTATCTCTCGATCCCTTCAAGCTCAAAGAAGATACAACAAAGGATTGGACCCTTGGACGCCCACCACACCCCCAAGGACGCACAAACAGACTGAGCAACATCCCCCTCGAAGAAAAGGCGCACGGCTGATTCCTCCAAGCCGATACTGCAACACCAACACCGAGAGGCCAAAGGGATGCCTACCCTCCTCAGGTTTGCGCCCACCGGCAGACCGTCATGGAATAATTTCCACAGAAGGACGGAGACCTTCGGCGGGAAACGAGTATTCCAAATGAAGGGGAAAAATAGGAATTCTAGGGATGTGAATTCTAGAAGAGTTCTACGATGGTAGAAGCAAGAATATTCACCCATTCTATGCGAAGCCCCCACCATGCGAGTCAAAAAAATCTTTAAACGATTGCGTCTGCTTCCATATCTCACTTACGTAAGAGGGGGAACTAGGGTAATCGGCTGAAGATAGTCTTCGATACTTAACATGTAAGTATAAATCCCAGAGAGAGTCGTTAGCTCTGAATCTAACCTAGAGCTTACAAGCGTAGGCCTCGCACATATCCCTCGGATTGCGCAATCCTAAACCCCCTCTCTCTTGAGATGGAAAATCATTTCCTACGAGGTCTAGTGATTCCTTCACTCTTCTCCCTTATTACCCTAAAAAAAGGACGAAGCCAGAGATCGATACAAACGAAAAAAGGATGAAGTGGGAGTCATGGCTACGATGACATGCGATCCCAGTAAATCAAGAACATATTTAATGAGAACCAATCTTCCCGCCTGGGAGATAAGTGTTAGATTCCGTGATAAGATCTTACCCTTAGCTTTGTCAGTTAGGGGGTCAAAAACCACATTGAGTTTGCAACCATGATATAGAACAATACCCAAATAGGAAAGAGGAAGAGAACCGACCCGAAAGCCCATCTGAGACTCAATCCATGAGATCCTATCAGGGCTCATGGATTTGGCGTGAACAAAGCAACTCTTAGCGGTATTAATCAAATGGCTAGAGCAACTCTCGTAAAGGTGATGAAAAGAAAGGAGTTGCCTAATCGATTGGCGATTCCCATTCGAAAAGTTAATGATGTCATCAACAAAGATCAATGAAGAAATAATGGTGCAACCACTCAGAATACAAAATTGATGAATCTTCCCTGCAATTGTTATAGAGTGGATCCCTATAACGAAAGTTTTAGGGGAAATAACAAACATGGTAGCTGATCCCCCTGATGGAGACCCCTTCCCGATTGGAAGAACCCTTTACCAGCTCCATTGACAAGAATGGAGAACCAACATCTCAATATAAGTCTCTAAGCCATATTGATTAATGACTCAAGAAACATGAAAGACCTCAGTAAGCTCAACAACAATATTGGAACCTCTAGTCTTCCAGTTAATTTGGGTTATAAGCTCTTAAGCCAGCGGAACACTTTACAAGAAAAATGCTTTCTACTGCAAAAGAGAACAGCGTTTTGGTGTTAATTACGCTCATTGGACCTTTCATAAATTGGAAATCCTAGTAGAAACCAAATACAGCGTGCTAGAGCGTTGAGGTATTTTTCACAGATCGTTCCCTCTTTTTCATTGTTTGCCACCTCTTTTTCATTGTCTACCGCCTCTTTTCAATATATTTTTGCAAAAAATCCAGTTTCCCTCTTCTATCAAAACTACCGCTTCCAAGTATCTTCCTCGTTTTTTCTCCTTCACCAACCATTTCCTTCAAATTTCGCTTATTCTTCAATGGTCCTATGGTGAATTTGACCATCATCGCCCTAATTATGTGTTCATACTTTAGGTACCCTATTTCATTTTTTAATCTTTCTTCGATTCATCCATTTTTAGGTATATTTTATTTGTTGATTTCAATCCACATATTCTATGGATTGCCCTTGCTCAAACTTTACGCAAACAGTAATTATCGAAATGGGTTTGATTAGTGAGGTCGGCCTACTTAAAAAATTTGACTTTTGTAGGTTAATTTAAGTTCTTCAGCAGTTGGAAAATTTAACTTTTATTTGACTTATTACAAGGATGTGTTTATTTTTACAAACATCACTTATTGTTTCATCTCATTTCTATTTTTGTTGTATAGTTTGCAGGACTGAGGTGTAATTGTTACATACCTGATGAGGATATGAAATGATGTGAACTTCTTTCGATGGCAAAGCATGATTCACAAATATGTATTGCATAAAAAGTATATATAATTTCCTTTTCATTAACGTTGGTGAACCAAAGTTGTAGTTAGGCTTCACATTTAGGTACGAAATGATACATAGGAGTGTGATGTACCTATTAGTATTGATAGTAAAGCAAAAGAGTATCTAATTACTGGGTTGTAGTTCAGTTTTGCAATTAGGTAGGTTTTAGTTGAATTTACTTTTGATATGTTTTGAAGTAATAAATGCTTTCTAACTAATATGTTGAACTATATAGATATGAAAAGTAATTCTTGTTTTTACTAACAAGTCTCGTTTCTTATGTTTATATAAATAGAAACAAAATTTTCCTATGTATTAGTAGTGTAATCACACAAGTATCTGTCAATTTTGCTTCATGGTATCTATGTTGAGCCCTTTGAAAGGAAACTATATATTTAATCCAAATTAGTACCAATTTTCAATGATCTGCCCTTTGAAAAAATTTCGGAGACAATGATAACTCTTTAATCTCATTTTTATTTTTTGTTCTCTAGACCTAGACTTGCTCACCTTCTCACGGTTCTAAGATATAAAGTTAGGATATTTTTCCCACCAATGAACATATGCTCCTCGCAAAGACTCTACTTTCAGCTGCAACCAGGTATGCTTCTGCTGCTTGCTAAGAATGCTAAGTATTTGTGGGTAAGATTTATTAGGATTGTATAATTGTCTAATTTTCTATCAGTTTGAAACCATGGTTTGCAGTCTTCTTCTTTTTTGAAAATCTATCAAACTATTGCTAATTTCGGTCCTTTAGGCTAATTTATAATAGGATTCACTGATATTGGCTATTCAAGTTTAAACAATTATATCTATAATCAATTTATATTTTGCATAGCCGATATGTACTAGACTTGTTTGAAATGATACAACGTATATTTTTTTCTCCACTGTATTTGATTTTTTTTAAATTAAGGTTAATTTTCATAACCGACATGTATGATGTAATTTTGTTTCATGGTATCTATGTTAAGACCTTTCAGTTCAACAGCAGCTTCAACATGGTCCTTAACTGTATGGAGCTCTATAAGCCTAAATGAAGCATAAAATCATCTATTACAATAAATTATAAGAAAATCAAGAGGCAAACTGCATTAGAGAAAAGTTATGTGAATAACAAACCTTGCAACTTTTTCTCTTCTGTTTGTATGATCTATAATTTTAAAAATCTCGCGATAACTGCTCTTTTTAGGGAACATATCACCAGTATCAATGGATTGTAGACTGAGTAGATCCACCACTGAACCCATCCTGAGTGTGCAATAGGTTGAGCAATAACCATTTCAAAGGCTTTCTTGCATTACATAGTTAATTAATAAGTAGTGGCTATGATGGAGCTACTTTGGACATATGGTCCTCGGATGTAATTTCATTTATACTCATGGCTGGTGTGTTACTGAATGGAAGTGGTTGCAATCAAGCAACTCCCATGCAAGTACAGGTAAATTCTTGTAGGCTAGCTCAACTGTTTATAATAATATATATTTTTGTATATTTGTATAGATTATCAAATCCATCATTTTGAGCAAGTGAAACGAGTAGTAGAACTGTTATATAAGGAGTGGCTGCGCAAGAATGGTTGGGTTTATACTGGATGCTAAATATTCTTTTCTGTCAAAAGTGCAGCAAACCTTTTTGTCAAAGAAGAAGCGGTACACAGCGATCCCCTTTACTTTTTCCGCTCTTCCCTATCACATGATAAG
Organism: Allium sativum; assembly: GCA_030737875.1. Classification (NCBI taxonomy): domain Eukaryota; kingdom Viridiplantae; phylum Streptophyta; class Magnoliopsida; order Asparagales; family Amaryllidaceae; genus Allium; species Allium sativum. Next base: position 79,617,287 of record CM060927.1, on the reverse strand, counting down.
TTTTTTAATATTTATATTTGATGCATGCAAGAGTTTTTATTTGACTATGCTAATTCCACAAGTGATGCAGGATTGGCTAAGAAAATTTATCATCGGTATGATTCATTTATTATTATAGAGTACTAGATAATGTTAATCTAAGTTAAAAAGCAGAGTCTCATACATTGGGAGATTTTGGTCTTGTGGATGGTGATTTTAGTGAAATGGACTAGAATAGGCATTCAAATAACAATTATAAGCATATGAATGTCATGTTCACTCATATTTTCATCCAAAGAAAATAGCAAGAACAGTAATGAGAAGGATGAGAACAAGAAGTTAAAGGAGATAAGAAAGCGAGAAGGCAAATAATTGCATTTTAGACAAGGAATCAAGTACAACAATTTTCCTAGATATCTTTCTACATAACTTAATAATTCTTAATTTTCAATTTATAATTTCTTACCTGTAATAACCCGGAAATTCTGAACCAGTTTAAAATTTTTATTTTGGCAATTTTAGCGAATTTTGAATATTTAAAATGAATTATTTTAAATAATAACAACGAGAAATTTATTTTGAATAGAATTAGAACGTATATTTATATACGCGTCATCGTTAGAATATAAATAATTATATATAATTATAAAAGGAATTGAAAATGGCGCGGTAGTTCGATAATTCGCTTTCAAACTTCAAATGAACATACCGGGTGCAAAATAAACCGGATTTTAGTGAAACCAAAAATAATAGAACCTATTTGACGATATCTTTCTAACCAATATGAAAAATCGAAATTTCATAACGGGAATCAAAAGTTATGCCCAGTTGAAAATTCAGAATAGTCGCTATGTAAATTATACATGGCCCAAAAAGTCAAATTTTGCATACGGATGAATTTGGACTCGAAACCACTTCCATTGAGTTCAAAATGCCGTTTAGAACTCCGAAAAGTATAAGCTTTGATATATTCTGATATCCGGAATATTGGCTATGGGCTGGAGTTGTTCGGTTAACAATACATAGCCCTTAAAAAGTGAAATTTTGCATACGAGCTCAGAATTCGACGAGATAAATTTTTATGGATACATAATGACAAAATATTGTTATGTTCTAAAGGGTGCGTCGAACGGAGCCAGTATGCGGCCGTGCGAGCTAAAACAGTACAGGGTAAAACGAGCAGTCATTTTACAAAGGAACATTATTGACACGACCTCGGAATTTGATTCTATTTTTTTTTGGATTCGTATCGTCTAATAATGGTTAAATCCAAGAGGGCTTGATTTTTTGAGTTAGCATGTGAGCATGCGAGACGAAAAGGTGCGCCAGAATCGCATTTTTAGAGCATATCTGAGCATATTCGTGATTTTTTTTGAACGGTCAAACGAACTCGGAATTCGACGAAACTTGTTTCGTTTGAATCGTCTTTACGTCTACTATCTCATGTCCGAAAGCCGCGGCAGTTAGAGAACGTCGGCGTTCGGACGATAGGCGAGAAACATGCATATAAGCCACTTTACTTCCTTTTCTTACTCACTTTTCTCTTCCTCTTTTCTCTTTAATGGGGAGCTCACCCACCTCCATGCCGCTGCCCCTCCCTCCTCCATCACTTCAGGCCGCCGCACCCCCTCCGGCCACCAACACCTCCTCATCCTCTCTCTCTCCTCTCTCTTAAATAGCAACCCTAGCCCCTAAATCACCAACCACCACCACCGCGGCCACCACGGGCCCCACCGCCACCACCAGCACCCTCCCCCATGTCCATCAGGCCGGCGCCCCCCCTTAGTCCACCCCAAGTCCGGCCGTGGGCCCCCCTCCTCCAAAAACTCATTTTCACCAAAATTCCCGTTTTGCACAAAACACCCCGGACTGTTTTGGCCTATATCTCTCAAACGGTGCGTTTTTGGCTAAAGTCCCTCTAAACCAAAGTTGTAGAGCATGAAATTTTCTTCGATTTGGCTATATGGAAGTCATGTTTTGGAGTTCGGAGCTACTCGGAAAACGCGTTCGAAGTCTGCTGTTTGAAAATGGTAAAATTCGTGTACTTTCGCGAATTCTGGCGAATTGGAGCATTTTCGGCAAAAAGACCCTTAGGCGAAAGTTGTCCGGAATGGCGCGTTTAAGCTAGGAAAAAGATGGTGTGAAGATTGAAGCTCGTTTGCAAATTCTGGAACCAGAACAGCGAATCCGGGCATTAGAAAAAATGTGAGTTTTCTCCGTTTAAAAGCTTCTACAGATTTTGACATATGAAGTAGAATAGAAATAAGATTTTTATATTACAGGAAGAATAAAAATATGATTTTTATATAGTAGAGATAATAAAAATACGATTTTTATATTATATAGATAGTAAATATTTGATCTTTACTATATGAACAACGGTATAAAAATAGAATTTTTATCTATATAGTAGTAGAATAAAAATGTGATTTTTTATATACATAGCAACAATATAAAAATGTGATTTTTATATATGTAGTGACTACGGGCAGTGAAATTGGCAAAAAGGCGAGCACGACGATGATTTCTACATAAGAAGAGTCGTGGTGTTTGGTTTAACTAGTCGGTGAGAACTTCTCACTTTGAATTTTCTTTTCTAGTTGTAAATATATTTACTAGGATGCAGACGGTGTTTAGTAGCACCCGACACCATCGTCCACAGACCTTGGACTTGTTTGTTTGGTTGTGTAGTTGGTTAGATTATTTGATTTGAATTTGGTTGTTTGGTGAATTGAAATCGAATTGATTGATATGTGTATGGCGTGGGCCATCATTAGACCGGGGATAAGGCTAGGCCTTGTCCCGTTTCTAGTATCGTGCCATTATGCCGCCGAAATTTTCTAAAATAAGATAGAAACATAAAGATATCATTTTATTTATTAAATGAACCGAATAGAATATTCATAGGTTGAATAAAATAATTTGGTCGTTAAAAATATAATTTTTAACGTGAATGTGAACAAATAAATATTCATTTACAAACCGGACGGTTTGTTTATGTACACCTATTTGAAGGACATTGATTGGGACGATAAATTTTACACATCGCCCAACTGCACAAATAAAATCTATGTTTGATTGTTTGAAACCCCACACAGGTATTGGGATAAAATACGGCATACACTAATCCCAATAATTAGTTGTATGTCGATCGATTGATTGACAGGCTGTTATAAGCGTTAGATATCTATATTTGATGCTTATACAGTGTAGTGCACTTTGGATGATGGTTGATTACTTATCGTTGCTATTATATACATGTGTTGTATGGAATCCATATAATTAACTTTATATGGTAATTGATTGGGCCTCAATCCAATTTAGAAAATAAAGAATATTATAAAATAAAGGTTCATGTGTTGACAGTACTCATCCGTTGAGATCAGTCATGTGTTAAACGAAATATTTTAACAATAAAATTTACATCTTTATATTATAAAATAAAGGTTCATGTGTTGACAGTACTCATCCGTTGAGATCAGTCATGTGTTGAACGAAATATTTTAACAATAAAATTTACATCTTTATCTATATGAAATTAGAAATTAACTGGAAAATAGATGAGATGAGTGGTCTCCTGGATATTGATCTGACGTTGGTTTCGGCCTTCGGGGTTAATATTTAGGGAATCGTTCTCTTACTAATTTACGGTTGAAGTCTGATTTAAATCAAACGATAGATACCATAATTTTTATAAAATATATTAAATAACAAAAATAGTCACACGTGGACAGTACTCATTCGTTGAGATTAGTCATGTGTTGACAAAAATATAGATTCACGTATTGAATAGGATAAATATTCATTTGTCGAATAAAATAACAGAATTATTGAAATATATAAAGCCGTGTTGATTAGAGATGCGCTATTTTGACGCGAACGATATTTATATCGATTATATTCGAATTTGAAATGAATTGAAAAGAAAACGAATTCGAAATGAATTGAAAAGAAAACGAATTCGAAATGAATTGAAAAGAAAACGAATTCGAAATGAACTGAAAAGAAAACAAATTCGAAATGAACTGAAAAGAAAACGAATTTGAAATGAATTGAAAAGAAAATGAATTCGAAATGAATTGAAAAGAAAACGAATTTGAAATGAATTGAAAAGAAAACGAATTCGAATTGAATTGAATATAAAACGAATTCGAATTGAATTGAATATAAAACGAATTCGAACTGAATTGAATATAAAACGAATTCGAATTGAATTGAATTGAATATAAAACAAATTCGAATTGAATTGAATATAAAATGAATTCGAATTGAATTGAATATAAAACGAATTCGAATTGAATTGAATATAAAACGAATTCGAATTGAATTGAATATAAAACGAATTTGAATTGAATTGAATATAAAACGAATTCGAATTGAATTGAATATAAAACGAATTCGAATTGAATTGAAAACGAATTGAAATAGAATAAAAATCGATTTGAAATGAATTCAAATTGAATCGAAATTTGAATTGAATTGAAATGAATTTTAAAACGAATTTATAAGGAAAAATTCAATTTTGATTTGAATTGGAATTGGAAGTTGAAATGTTTTTGAAACGAATTTAAAACTATTTATAAAATTCTTTTAAAAAGGAAAATCGACGAAACATATATAATATATATATTATATATATTATATAATTATAATATAATGGCCTGAATAGAACGCACCGCGCCGCAGCAGTTCGTAAATTTCGACCATCGACTTCGAACGGACATTACGGGAGATCCGACCGCCGAATTCTCCTAAAACCGGAACCCTTGGGTTCGTATCGAAAAGAGCTTTCTAACGAATATTAGAGACTTGAAATCTAACGGTTGGATTTGGAGATACGTCCAAATCAAATTTGGAAAAGGTCGTTGTAAGTGCAGTTCGATGGCCGTTGTTGTACGAGCCTTGATAAAATTATTAAAAATAGTAATAATTTATGTAAAATCATAAGAAATGATTTGGGAAAATTTGGGATGAAAAACTCCATATTTGAAAAGATAAAAATAAATTTTTATTGAAATGAACTAGTTTTGAACTAAAATTAAACCCGTTTATTTTTAAATAAATAAATTGGATTTGAAACGGGTTTTAAATAGAATTAATTTGTGGGTTTATCGTGAACGGTGTTTTAAATAACACTAGTTCTTTAACCCGATAATAAATAGAATGTGATTTGGGTTTATCGTGAACTGTGTTTTAAATAACATTAGTTCTTTAACCCAGTAAAAGGAGTTTTAATGAATCTGCAATTAGATTGAAATGTGAATTGATAATCTAAATTATCAAATTTGGAAAATGAGTGAGAATGGAGTATCACCAGTTTTGCTCCAAAGCGATGGTTAAATCTTTAATTAGATTTGAACGTGAAATGGTAATTAATTTTGCCGATAACACTGTGGTGTTAGATGTGGAGTATTACCAGTTTTGCTTCATGGGATGATTAGGTTGGGATAGGGAAATAAAATAAATAATTACTTCGGTGTGGTTCGCTAATCTCGACTAGTTTGGAAAACCATAATTTAGTTTGATATGACATCCAAAGGAAGATTAAAGGATAAATTTTAAAGAATTTATCTTGGATAAAATTAATGGGAACCTTTCCCTAAGAATATGAAATTTAGAAACTAGCTGTAGGTTAGTTAAGAAGAATGGTTTCCTGGGTATTGATCTGATGTTGGTTTCGCCCTTCGGGGTTAATATTTGGGGAATTGTTCTCTTGCTAATTTACGGTTAGTGACTGATGAATTGGAATGAGGCGTATGTTGTGTTTGTGTAACATTTGTTTTTAATATACGCGGGCTGTTTGGAAAGGCCGGGTTTATACCCATTCTGAATAACCGATTCGACGATAAGTCGAAGATGATGACGGTGGTCGAAGACCGGAAGTCTTCACATCGTTTGGATAATTACTGATGATCCTGATTGGGCTGTACACCCAAGAGGATGGAAATAGTCGGTGGTCGTCCAGACGTACTTGGAGATCGATGGATATGCGAGGAAAGTGCCTCCGGTTTCGTTCAGACCTAGAACGAACTTGTAAATGGATTGTGTGTCTGACATTGGACTTTATTCTATGTTGATTGATCTCTATTAAATATACATCTGTTTGGCAGCGGAGAATAAATTCTTTTGCTTAACGCCATTCTCTGAGACGTACGAGCTCAGAGGTTGTATATCGATGGACATCAGTCGCATGGCATGAATTGCCCGTGTGGCATGCTGAGTTGCATGGATCAAGGCTTCTGTTGAAAAGCAAAGTCTTATGGTTGATGATCAAAGCACGGCCTTTGTGGCGTAGCTTTGTGTATAACGTGAATTCGCGAGCCTCACACCTCGGTATGAGTTAAAAACGGGATAAGGACTGCAGGGAGAGCACGGCGTTTCTTTCTAGCTTTGGTAGTGTCAGTGACTTACCAGCCCTGACATGTATATACTTTTCACCTATGTGGTTGTTGGATGAGGCGCCTCGATTTTAGGTCTGTAAGGACCGGGAAACGTGTGTTTAGGAATTGCCAATCCTCAAACGTAAGAGAGGACTGGCCCTGAAGATCCAAGGGTTGCCCAGAGTGTGTAGTCCTGAGACATTTGCTAGAGTGTCTCGAAAGCGGAGAGGAGCTTGCCCCTTGCCTCGACTCATGACGGAAATCCAATTTCCAATACGAGATATTTCGGTTATAATTGTAGAACTAGTATGGCGACATGATATATGGTACACATGCCATCTATGATTAATATTTATGATTGAAAATGTTTTGACACTATACACTTATAATAGTATCAAATGATTTGTTTTAAACGTACCATGCATGTTTGGCTATTATAAGGGAAAACCCTATCCTCCGGCTTGCGTTGCATTGTGTGATGGGACCTGGGTCTTATAATAGCTTCATTTTTCCAAAAAGCATTGCGCTGTTTATTCTATGCACTAGTATTCTTGGAAGGAAACCCATTCCGTGTTATACGGCGTGGTCCCTTGAATCACTCTCTTTTAAATTAAAGTTTTAAATAACTGTTTTAGTTCTCACACCAGTCACATGACTGACCAAGCGTTTATTGTTTTAACCTAAACTCTGGGTGCCCCTATTTTCTACACGGGCAGCAAGTAGTTTTGGTTTTGCAGATTTATATTCACAGGATCCTGATTTATAGCTGGAACAATGCTCGGAAAGCTCTGTATCCGTGTATTACTTTCGGTTGTGTTTTGTATTATTTTTCCGCTGCAATACTGTATTTAAATCTCTGATATTCTTTGTTGTATAATATTTATTCATACTCTGTATGTTCTTGTATCTGATGGAATTGTTGTAATATACAATGAAATGTTCTTCCGTCTGCGTTCATTTTTGTGTTGTTCTCAAAGTATCCGCTCTTTCCTTCACGGGGAAGTAACGGGTTCTTACAGTTGGTATCAGAGCTTTGGTTTACAGAGCTCGAGAATAGGATACATTAGAACCATACGAAAGAATTCATCAAATATTGGATTAGCAATATCCAATTAGAATTACTCGTTAGATATGGGATCAGTAGTATCCTAGAATGAGTGTGAAGAGTATATTTTTCAAATGAAAACCATATTGTTTTGAAAATTTAAACCATATTATACATATTTGAATATTTTATTTGAATTGAATTTGGACAATCTAGTATATAAAGGTTTTGCATATACGCGTCATGAACGTATATTCAAAGTTTTGATATACTAGATAGATATAGAATCACACTCTAGTCGCCCGAAGATGATTCTACTGATGACTATATAGCATCAGTAGCGTGTGTTCGAGTTTCGAAGGTGTGATTTTCTATATATTTCCATTAGGCTGGTGTGAGAGCCAAAACTTATATAGATAGATTTATTTGTTGTGATTTGGCATCAAAAACATGATTTTTTGTATATATATCAAAATTATGAATTTGAAATGATAATCAACTAATTGATTGATGGTTGTATTGTTTGTTTATTTGTTTAATAATTTTGAACCATTATGCCAAATTGAACCGAATATTGAACTGTATTGAAAATTGGTCGCATTTGCTTGCATATGAATGTACTTACATTGAACAGGTCATAGCAAGGAGGCTAGAGCAGAGAATAAAATTTGTTTTCCCGACAAATAGGTACATGTTTATCATAATTTACTGTTTTGTTTGGGTGATGATGATTTTATGAGCTGATTGGCTAGCCATTTGGCTTTTTCTTTTTCTTTTTGAGATTAGAAGGCCTGTATGGCAATTTCGGGATTTTCCCGTGGCTCCCGGTGCAGGGGAGGTTATGGCGAAATTTTTCGAAAATTTAGGGTGTTAGCCAAATTTTTGAAAAATTTGAAAAGTTTTTAAAACCTGAAAAGTTGAAGAACTTAGGCCGTAAAGAAAATATGGAAAGTTGAGTTGATTAGTAAACAACTTTCGACTTCGTTCCTTTTCGGGGACGAAAAGTTTTAAGTGGGGGAGATTGTAATAACCCGGAAATTCTGAACCAGTTTAAAATTTTTATTTTGGCAATTTTAGCGAATTGTGAATATTTAAAATGAATTATTTTAAATAATAACGACGAGAAATTTATTTTGAATAGAATTAGAACATATATTTATATACGCGTCGTCGTTAGAATATAAATAATTATATATAATTATAAAAGGAATTGAAAATGGCGCGGTAGTTCGATAATTCGATTTCAAACTTCAAATGAACATACCGGGTGCAAAATAAACCGGATTTTAGTGAAACCAAAAAAGTAGAACCTATTTGACGATATCTTTCCAACGAATCTGAAAAATTGAAATTTCATAGCGGGAATCAAAAGTTATGCCCAGTTGAAAATTCAGAATAGTCGCTATGTAAATTATACATGGCCCAAAAAGTCAAATTTTGCATATGGATGAATTTGGACTCGAAACCACTTCCATTGAGTTCAAAATGTCGTTTAGAACTCCGAAAAGTATAAGCTTCGATATATTCCGATATCCGGAATAGTGGCTATGGGCTGGACTTGTTCGGTTAACAATACATAGCCCTTAAAAATTGAAATTTTGCATACGAGCTCAGAATTCGACGAGATAAATTTTTATGGATTCATAATGACAAAATATTGTTATGTTCCAAAGGGCGCGTCGAACAGAGCCAGTATGCGGCCGTGCGAGCTAAAACAGTACAGGGTAAAACGAGCAGTCATTTTACAAAGGAACATTATTGACACGACCTCGGAATTCGATTCTATTTTTTTTTGGATTTGTATCGTCTAATAATGGTTAAATCCAAGAGGGCTTGATTTTTTGAGTTAGCATGTGAGCGTGCGAGAAGAAAAGGTGCGCCAGAATCGCATTTTTAGAGCATATCTGAGCATATTCGTGATTTTTTTTGAACGGTCAAACGAACTCGGAATTCGACGAAACTTGTTAACGTTGGACTCATCTTCACGTCTACTATCTCGTGTCCGAAAGCCGCGGCAGTTAGAGATCGTCGGCATTCGGACGATAGGCGAGAAACAGGCATATAAGCCACTTTACTTCCTTTTCTTAATCACTTTTCTCTTCCTCTTCTTTCTTCCTCTTTTCTCTTTAATGGGGAGCTCACCCATCTCCATGCCGCTGCCCCTCCCTCCTCCATCACCTCAGGCCGCCGCACCCCCTCCGGCCACCACCACCTCCTCCTCTCTCTCTCTCTCTCCTCTCTCCTCTCTCTTAAATAGCAACCCTAGCCCCTAAATCACCAACCACCACCACCGCGGCCACCACGGGCCCCACCGCCACCACCAGCACCCTCCCCCACGTCCATCGGGCCGGCGCCCCCCCAGTCCACCCCAAGTCCGACCGTGGGTCCCCCCTCCTCCAAAAACTCATTTTCACCAAAATTCCCGTTTTGCACAAAACACCCCGGACTGTTTTGGCCTATATCTCTCAAACGGTGCGTTTTTGGCCAAAGTCCCTCTAGACCAAAGTTGTAGAGCACGAAATTTTCTTCAATTTGGCTATATGGAAGTCGTTTTTGGAGTTTGGAGCTGTTCGGAAAACGTGTTCGAAATCTGCTGTCTGAAAGCGGTAAAATTCGTGTACTTTCGCGAATTCTGGCGAATTGGAGCATTTTCGGCAAAAAGACCCTTAGGCGAAAGTTGTCCGGAATGGAGCGTTTAAGCTAGACAAAAGATGGTGTGAAGATTGAAGCTCGTTTGCAAATTCTGGAACCAGAACAGCGAATCCGGGCGTTAGAAAAAATGTGAGTTCTCCGTTTTAAAGTTTCTACAGTTTTTGACATATGAAGTAGAATAGAAATATGATTTTTATATTATAGGAAGAATAAAAATATGATTTTTATATAGTAGAGGTAATAAAAATACGATTTTTATATTATATAGATAGTAAAGATTTGATCTTTACTATATGAACAGCGGTATAAAAATAGAATTTTTATCTATATAGTAGTAGAATAAAATTGTGATTTTTTATATACATAGCAACAATATAAAAATGTGATTTTTATATATGTAGTGACTACGTGCAGTGAAATTGGCAAAAAGGCGAGCATGACGATGATTTCTACATAAGAAGAGTCGTGGCGTTTTGTTTAGCTAGTCGGTGAGAACTTCTCACTTTGAATTTTCTTTTCTAGTTATAAATATATATACTAGGATGTAGACGGTGTTTAGTAGCACCCGACACCATCGTCCACAGACCATGGACTTGATTGTTTGGTTGTGTAGTTGGTTAGATTATTTGATTTGAATTTGGTTGTTTGGTGAATTGAAATCGAATTGATTGATATGTGTATGGCGTGGGCCATCACTAGACCGGGGATAAGGCTAGGCCTTGTCCCGTTTCTAGTATCGTGCCGTTATGCCGCCGAAATTTTCTAAAATAAGATAGAAAAATAAAGATATCATTTTATTTATTAAATGAACCGAATAGAATATTCATAGGTTGAATAAAATAATTTGGTCGTTAAAAATATAATTTTTAACGTGAATGTGAACAAATAAATATTCATTTACAAACCGGACGGTTTGTTTATGTACACCTATTTGAAGGACATTGATTGGGACGATGAATTTTACACATCGCCCAACTGCACAAATAAAATCTGTGTTTGATTGTTTGAAACCCCACACGGGTATTGGGATAAAATACGGCATACACTAATCCCAATAATTAGTTGTATGTCGATCGATTGATTGACAGGCTGTTATAAGCGTTAGATATCTATATTTGATGCTTATACAGTGTAGTGCACTTTGGATGATGGTTGATTACTTATCGTTGCTATTATATACATGTGTTGTATGGAATCCATATAATTAACTTTATATGGTAATTGATTGGGCCTCATTCTAATTTAGAAAATAAAGAATATTATAAAATAAAGGTTCATGTGTTGACAGTTTCATCCGTTGAGATCAGTCATGTGTTGAACGAAATATTTTAACAATAAAATTTACATTTTTATATTATAAAACAAAGGTTCATGTGTTGACAGTACTCATCCGTTGAGATCAGTCATGTGTTGAATGAAATATTTTAACAATAAAATTTACATCTTTATCATATATGAAATTAGAAATTAACTGGAAAATAGATGAGACGAGTGGTCTCCTGGATATTGATCTGATGTTGGTTTCGGCCTTCGGGGTTAATATTTAGGGAATCGTTCTCTTACTAATTTACGGTTGAAGTCTGATTTAAATCAAACGATAGATACCATAATTTTTATAAAATATATTAAATAACAAAAGTAGTCACACGTGGACAGTACTCATTCGTTGAGATTAGCCATGTGTTGACAAAAATATAGATTCACGTATTGAATAGGATAAATATTCATTTGTCGAATAGAATAACAGAATTATTGAAATATATAAAGCCATGTTGATTAGAGATGCGCTATTTTGATGCGAACGATATTTATATCGATTATATTCGAATTTGAAATGAATTGAAAAGAAAACGAATTCGAAATGAATTGGAAAGAAAACGAATTCGAATTGAATTGAAAAGAAAACGAATTCGAAATGAATTGAAAAGGAAACAAATTCGAAATGAATTGAAAAGAAAACGAATTCGAAATGAATTGAAAAGAAAACGAATTCGAAATGAATTGAAAAGAAAACGAATTCGAAATGAATTGAAAAGAAAAAGAATTTGAAATGAATTGAAAAGAAAACGAATTCGAATTGAACTGAATATAAAACGAATTCGAATTGAATTGAATATAAAACGAATTCGAATTGAATTGAATATAAAACGAATTCGAATTGAATTGAATTGAATATAAAACGAATTCGAATTGAATTGAATATAAAACGAATTCGAATTGAATTGAATATAAAACGAATTCGAATTGAATTGAATATAAAACGAATTCAGATTGAATTGAAAACGAATTGAAATAGAGTAAAAATCGATTTGAAATGAATTCAAATTGAATCGAAATTTGAAATGAATTGAAATGAATTTTAAAACGAATTTATAAGGAAAAATTCAATTTTGATTTGAATTGGAAATGGAAGTTGAAATGTTTTTGAAACGAATTTAAAATTATTTATAAAATTCATTTAAAAAGGAAAATCGACGAAATATATATAATATTATATATATATATATATATATAATATAATGGCCTGAATAGAACGCGCCGCACCGTAGCAGTTCGTAAATTTCGACCATCGACTTCGAACGGACATTACGGGAGATCCGACCGTCGGATTCTACTAAAACCGGAACCGTTGGGTTCGTATCGAAAAGAGCTTTCTAACGAATATTAGAGACTTGAAATCTAACAGTTGGATTTGGAGATACATCCAAATCAAATTTGGAAAAGGTCATTGTAAGTGCAGTTCGATGGCCGTTGTTGGAAATCGACTGTACGAGCCTTGATAAAATTATTAAAAATAGTAATAATTTGTGTAAAATCATAAGAAATGATTTGGGAAAAACTGGGATGAAAAACTCCATACTTGAAAAGATAAAAATAAATTTTTATCGAAATGAACTAGTTTTGAACTAAAATTAAACCCGTTTATTTTTAAATAAATAAATTAGATTTGAAACGGGTTTTAAATAGAATTAATTTGTGGGTTTATCGTGAACGGTGTTTTAAATAACACTAGTTCTTTAACCCGATAATAAATAGAATGTGATTTGGGTTTATCGTGAACTGTGTTTTAAATGACATTAGTTCTTTAACCTAGTAAAATGAGTTTTAATGAATCTGCAATTAGATTGAAATGTGAATTGATAATCTAAATTATCAAATTTGGAAAATGAGCGAGAATGGAGTATCACCAGTTTTTCTCCAAAGCGATAGTTAAATCTTTAATTAGATTTGAACGTGAAATGGTAATTAATTTTACCGATAACACTGTGGTGTTAGATGTGGAGTATTACCAGTTTTGCTTCATGGGATGAATAGGTTGGGATTGGGAAATAAAATAAATAATTACTTCGGTGTGGTTCGCTAATCTCGACTAGTTTGGAAAACCATAATTTGGTTTGATATGACATCCAAAGGAAGATTAAAGGATAAATTTTAAAGAATTTATCTTGGATAAAATTAATGGGAACCTTTCCCTAAGAATATGAAATTTAGAAACTAGCTGTAGGTTAGTTAAGAAGAATGGTTTCCTGGGTATTGATCTGATGTTGGTTTCGGCCTTCGGGGTTAATATTTGGGGAATTGTTCTCTTGCTAATTTACGGTTAGTGGCTGATGAATTGGAATGAGGCGTATGTTGTGTTTGTGTAACATTTGTTTTTAATATACGCGGGTTGTTTGGAAAGGCCGGGTTTATACCCATTCTGAATAACCGATTCGACGATAAGTCGAAGATGATGACGGTGGTCGAAGACCGGAAGTCTTCACATCGTTTGGATAATTACTGATGATCCTGATTGGGCTGTACACCCAAGAGGATGGAAATAGTCGGTGGTCGTCCAGACGTACTTAGAGATCGATGGATATGCGAGGAAAGTGCCTCCGGTTTCGTTCAGACCCAGAACGAACTTGTAAATGGATTGTGTGTCTGACATTGGACTTTATTCTGTGTTGATTGATCTCTATTAAATATACATCTGTTTGGCGGTGGAGAATTTATTCTTTTGCTTAACGCCCTTCTCTGAGACGTACGAGCTCAGAGGTTGTATATCGATGGACATCAGTCACATGGCATGAATTGCCTGTGTGGCATGCTGAGTTGCATGGATCAAGGCTTTTGTTGAAAAGCAAAGTCTTGTGGTTGATGATCAAAGCATGTCCTTTATGGCATAGCTTTGTGTATAACGTGAATTCGCGAGCCTCACACCTCGGTATGAGTTAAAAACGGGATAAGGACTGCAGGAAGAGCACGACGTTTCTTTCTAGCTTTGGTGGTGTCAGTGACTTACCAGCCATGACATTTATATACTTTTCACCTATGTGGTTGTTGGATGAGGCGCCTCGATTTTTGGTCTGTAAGGACCGGGAAACGTGTGTTCAGGAATTTCCAATCCTCAAACGTAAGAGAGGACCGGCCCTGAAGATCCAAGGGTTGCCCAGAGTGTGTAGTCCTGAGACATTTGCTAGAGTGTCTCGAAAGCGGAGAGGAGCTTGCCCCTTGCCTCGACTCATGACGGAAATCCAATTTTCAATACGAGATATTTCGGTTATAATTGTAGAACTAGTATGGCGACATGATATATGGTACCCATGTCGTCTATGATTAATGTTTATGATTGAAAATGTTTTGACACTATACACTTATAATAGTATCAAATGATTTGTTTTAAACGTACCAAGAATGTTTAGCCATTATAAGGGAAAACCCTATCCTCCGGCTTGCGTTGCATTGTGTGATGGGACCTGGGTCTTATAATAGCTTCATTTTTCGAAAAAGCATTGCGTTGTTTATTCTATGCACTAGTATTCTTGGGAGAAAACCCGTTCCGTGTTATACGGCATGGTCCCTTGAATCACTCTCTTTTAAAGTAAAGTTTTAAATAACTGTTTTAGTTCTCACACCAGTCACATGACTGACCTGGAGTTTATTGTTTTAACCTAAACTCTGGGTGCCCCTATTTTCGACACGGGTAGCTAGTAGTTTTGGTTTTGCAGATTTATATTCACAGGATCCTGATTTACAGCTGGAACGATGCTCGGAAAGCTCTGTATCCGTGTATTACTTTCGGTTGTGTTTTGTATTATTTTTCCGCTGCAATACTGTATTTAAATATCTGATATTCTTTGTTGTATAATATTTATTCATACTCTGTATATTCTTGTATCTGACGGAATTGTTGTAATATACAATGAAATGTTCTTCCGTCTGCGTTCATTTATGTGTTGTTCTCAAAGTATCCGCTCTTTCCTTCACGGGGAAGTAACGGGTTCTTACATTACCTTTATGTTGTTGCTTAGATAGATAGCTAAAGAATTTGATGTCCATCTAATGACATATGATATTGAAGAATGATATTAGAACATATAAGAGTTTCAATTGTTTTGATTTTTTTTTTTTGGAATTTCCACTAAAAACTGCATATAGAAACAATTATTCATTAGTCATATACAAACAAGAAATTATTATTTATGTGCCAACATAGTTGCATATAGAATAGAGATAAATTGCATTTTCTTGCAATAATTATTCATGAATGGATAAAAATAAAGATATTTGATTCATAAACGAACATTCATATCAAAGGTTTATTAAAATCTAGCAATGTAGTGCATTAGTTGAACAAAGTATACAAATGCATATATCATGAACCAGGCAAATGTTCCATCTTTAAGTCGAATATTTGTCTGCAAAGTGTTTAGGAACTGAGAGTCTTAGTATACCAAGAAAAGCAAATGATGGTGGGTAAATAATAAACATTAGTGTAATGAAGAGACTAGGAAACCCATGATTCCAACATACACAATACCTAGCTTAGATGGAAAGTTCGATGAGCAACCCATGATTCCAACATACTCACTTTTTTCTGCACTTGTACAGGCGATCATCTTTAATCTTCATTATGTTCAAAATCAGTTATTCTGCACTTGTATAGGTGATCATATTTTATCTTCATTATGTTCAAAATCAGTTATTCTGCACTTGTACAGGTGATCATATTTTATCTTCATTATGTTCAAAATCAGACATTTTGGTTTGCCGCTCTTACGTAGTTTCATTTCCCTCGTAAATTAGGAATTTTTTTCATTTTCATCTCTTTGCAAACATTATGCGGTGGTGCTAATGGTGCACTGCACCACAGTGATGGTGCACATGTGCACCACTGTAGTGGGTGCATTTGCACCACAAGAGTGGTGCACCTGCGCACCATTACTTTGGCGTAGTGCACCATTAGCACCATTGCGTAATGTCCGATGATGACAATGATAATAAAAGAAATAATCATTGTTTCGCTAATACGTAATTAATTATGAGAATTTATTGAGCTTATACTTTACCAGATTGCTTCTGTCCATGTTTCTTTCATTATATTGAGACTGCCCAATCCTGTAGTGTTGAAGCTCAAGTGGACTTGAAGCATTAAAGAGACAAACAATGGAGCAATCTGCAGTGTGGACTAAAAGGAAGCAATAAACGACATGCTTAAGCGGTATGTTCCAGAATCAAAGATTAAAGGGATAAGTATGTATGTTTTTAACATGCATCATAAATAGGTTTGTTTTCATAAGTTTGTCTAATGTTGTATGACGTTTGTTTATGAATTTTTTTGTCTATAGATATTGTATTCATATTACTTTATGAAAACGATGATTAATAATTATATTTTCATATGGCAGTTTCTAGTTTGATACGATGTTATGTATACTATTTAGTTTGAAATATGATGAAATGTGTGTAGACTATTGATATAAATATTGCAATGGAACATGACAATAGTGGAGTACAAATATAAGAAGTAACGACATCGTTTATGTAACGTTGCAAGTTGTAACAACTTGGCAAGAAATTCGATGCTCGAATTTCGACAATAATATATAACTCATATTACTTGCCAAAAACTCAAGTATCGAACAACACCAGATTGTTAATAGAAAGAAATTAAAAGGTGAGAAAAGAAAAAAATACTAGAATAGAAGAAAGAAGAAGAACACAACAGAATCTCATGGCGGAACGAATAAAAATATAATATATTAAATCTCTTTAAAAGAAAATTGTATATACATACCAATCATCAGAGTACAACGTATATCTGTTACAGCGGAAATACACTTTATATAACTAACAGTGAAGCCTCCTGCTTCCAGCTCCAGGACCTCAAGCGGAAACATAACCTGTAAATATACTCGGTCTGACCCGAGCATATTTGAAGCAAAGCAAAATTCACCTGGATCAGTCTGGAATACTTTCAGTGATAAATTCACAACACAACAACGTGTTTAACTTTAAAAAAAAATCCTTTTTGAAATCAAAGGATAATAGTAAGACCAGCCCACACATAAACACGGACGGTTTTTACCTTACTATAACCCAAAACATTTTTGAAGTCAATATCTTTTCTGATATTATAATAATGCATATCAAATCACAAATAAATATCAATCTAGCAGAACGCTTGCATCTCACGCTCTACATTTATAGTATACAATCAAAACCGCGGGCTCTTATTGGAGAATGGATTTCCTGGAAAGGTATGGGACCACCTTCCGACAATGTACCTCCGGAGATGAATACATTGGGGTTCAACAAGAACGTCTTGCAACCCGGCTCACACATGACCGGTCCCTCATTTCTCTTGAGAGAACCGAATATATCATTACCACGGTTGGGGGCCAGCCAACCGAATCGATAGCATACATATAAAAATAAAAAGGGAAGACCGAAGGCATTTGATTTCTCCAGATCAGGTAATGATATACCCTTTTAATGGGTGCGACCCAAATAGCCATGTTGCCTACGATTTTGTGCCATTTCCCAGTTGATGAGGCTAGAGGTTACTCTTATCATTCAGAACAGTATATCTCCATTTACTTTGAATGCCACATTGTCAGATCCTCTAGAAATCACTAATTTATTTCCACAAAAATACTCTAGTTGTTAAGCTAAAGAAGTTTCCCTTTTATGCCACTAATTTTGTACGTTTGGAGAAACCAACGTACGTGATCCCTTTGGAAATACTTTGTCAGACATTTGTCCATACAAGTCATCCAGGAACAGGATGAACCAAAGGCACCCTTCTACTGCATCCTAGGAACCACCCTATAGATCAGTAGCGAGTAGTCCTTGTAATCCGCAGGTTTTAAACACGACAGAACCACAGTATATCTCTGGTCATGATTCAGAGATTTAAGTAGTTCTTCCGTTTTATAAATATCTACGGTCTTTAATTTACTCCATCTTTATCTCCTGCAAGTTAGTCGTGTTCGCGCAATTGATCCGAAATTGACTCGAAGTGGTTTCAGGTCTAGTTCCCATCCTGGTCTCTTCGAAACAACACGTCAAAAAGGTTCGGGAATAATATTCATTTGATAGTCGGTTATTTAACTATCAAATCATAACAATATTATTAAGTACATTGGCAACTCAGGTCATTTATGTTAACATATTTCATTTAAAAACTATTCCATCGATTTTTATTATCGATTTCCTAAATTCTATATCGACACAACTCTTCCAATTCATTACTTTGAAAGTATTAATCCATACATTCTTTGAATAATGAATTTATCAAACTTCACTTGTTATTTCTTTGTTAGGAAACATTACTATGTTTTAAAAAAATGTCTTTATCATCCTTTTTGTCTTGGACATCGTTTGCATTCTCAAAACCCTTTCATACTCTTTTATATTTGAAAATATCACCATAGTTTATAAACCCTCCTTTCATTTCCTTTGTCATTGGAAATATCGTTATATTTCTATTTAAACAACATGCATAGGTTTAATTACCAAATCCCCCTTATTTCAATTAACCCATTTCATTTCATTTATTTCCCAGGTGAACGCTTATTTTTAAAATCATCTTCATGGGTAAAACCCTTTTTACAAACTTTGTTTGTATGATTAGAATTAAGCTTCCAATCCTCTTCATACTAATTCATTCCATAACTTTTATTTTGTTTTGAATATAAGAAATTCCAATTGTAAAACAATTGCTATAATTATTGTTGAATAAAAGTGATTATCTTTTCGATTAACTAAAAGCATAGTTAATTCGTTTTAAAAGGTTATTTAAATAAATGATAAATTTTATAAATCATAATTAACTCGATAATCGCTTTCCAACCCATTCCAACTAATACTATCTCTCGATAATAATGAAGCCGTTCAAGTTGGGGTATTCTAATTACCTCTCAGATCTTGACTGACGACGTTCTTATCTTAAGATAATAGAAGTTTGCCACTCAAACATCTGTTATTCCATTTCCATTATTTATGGTTTAAAAACCATTTTTCTTCTACTTGAGAACCCACCTCACAAGTTAATTATTTTTACTTCGTCGAGTAAACTTCCCAATCATATTTACCATTCGAATTCAATATGATTTTCCACTGCCCATTTCTTACATTGGCAATTGTTTTGTAATCTTTCCACTTAAGCTATTAAACTATCCAATATCCCTTTTGCATGAATCCATTTAACCATCCATTATAATCACCACCATTTCTACTTAATAAACCTTGTCGCCATGCCCGCATTTAGCTTAAAAATCACTTTTACAAACTGTTTGTAAACTCGGATTTTAATCCTTGTTTAAAACTCTTATTAGGTTTTGATCAAACCCTATCGCCACTTAGTTACTTCTCACTTTAATTCCAATTAAAAGTCATTGCTTGTTTCCAATATTAACTTAGCTCGAGAGTCTTTTATAACTTATGTTTATAAAATTCTGGAATTTACAACAAAATCCTTTTATAAAACTCATATTAGACCTTAATCAAATCTTATCGCCACCTGATCACTTTTTAATTGAATTTCAATTAAACGTATTCGCTTTAATTATTATTAATTAAAACAATAATTAAATTTAATATTAACTATATATAAATAGTTAACTTTGACATAAGCTAAAAATAGAATAATTATCATTTTAAAAAGCTTATTAAATAATAAATAACTTTATTAACACCAAACAGTTCGATAATTACTTAAAAATATAGTTAATCAAAGATTAACTAACTATTAACACCATTCGTTAAATTTAATGAATATTCAGGAAATTCTTCATTTGATTTATTTAAATCAAATTAATCAAACTGTCGATTATCACTTAGAACAGTTGATTTTTGCCAATCGTACATATCAGTTAACTGTCAACTGATTTCCCATTTCTCATTTCCTCTTAAATTAATTAAATAACTTAATTAATTTAAGCCATCACTTAATTGTTTATAAAACAATTATCCCATTATTTCTAACTTGTATGTTAGTTTCAGATTTTCCATTCAGAACATGACATAAGAATATGTCATATAAAACGTTTAATGATGCATTTTGAAAAACATGATTTAACTATAAATATATTTATAAGATTCCCATTTTAATTGACTTGTATAAAATAAATTTAAAACTTCAAATTAGTTATAAAAATAAATTAATAACTAAATATTACGTTAATTCGCCCGACGGCAGAACAACATCTTAAACAGTAAATTTAATCAATATTGTCGATTTATTTAAAACACAACAACGATTAACATCCATTCAACCATCACTATCTGAACATGGTTTAATGTCAATTGGGGGTTCAATCAGTTCATGGATAAACAACATAAAGATAAACAATATACAAAATATTTTGAGGAATCCGGTCGGATCCCTCCTACCTGTTCTTCCCTGCACCACAGATTATTATAACATTTCATGATAGTATATAATTTTAAATAAATAAATTAATGACGATAATATAACTAACAACAACCTGTAAATCAACCATTAGCAACCAAGGCGTCCAATCAACCAATTTGTATTTTTATATGGATTTATCACATCATAGCAGTCCAGAAAAGTGTGAGAGTTAACTCACTATTTTATTTGATTGATGGTTGACGCGTTTGGTTTATATAATTTCAAACGTATGTTTAAAATTATACAAAAATCCAACAGCTTTTGTTTCCAACCATTTCTGCTCGACTGCGTAGTGCTCGTCGCCACAATCCCGATGAATCCTGTTTCATCAGATTTCGTTAACGTATGTAAAAGTTACGACATTTATATAAATTAACCATTTTAAACAATATTAGTTAATTAATATTACCACAAATTACCCATTAAAAATGTTGATCCACATCATTAAGTAAATCCTTGTCCACGTCAGACGTTACTTCACGCGCTTCCATTTCTCTCTGGAAATAAAACACTACTTTCTTCCTTCATGATATTTTGAACGAGAAGTCCTACCTACTCACCACCGTCACCTGCGCCGGAGCTCACCAGAAATGTCGTCACCTTGCCAGAGCCGTCGCCCAACCCAGATTGTCGCCTCGTCTTAGGTGTCCGACCACCCAGCATTCGAAAATCGCCAGAACACGGTTATCTCCTCTTCATCCCCCACAGATACCCAATTCCGGAAAGCGCAGAAGAACAAATCACTGACCGCGCCACTTCTGACATGTCTGAAGCCACCACACCCACACCGAAGCCACCGCCTGACCGCTAGACTCCCTCAACCGAGACCCCATCCTCCCTAACGCCTTGATTCACCAGAAAATAAGCCTCGACAAAACTCCGTTCAACAATGAACTGCAACCGCCACAGCCTCTCATGTCCGACCACACCACTGCCTAACCATCCCACGACCAGAACACGAATGGACCCCAATTACTTCACCACCACCATCCACTTCAGGCGCCGTGTAAAGACCCGTAACTTCCCCGTAAAGGAAAGCGTCGGATAGTTCGAGAACAAACCACAACAGAACGCATACAGAAGAACATTTCATCGTATATTACAACAATGCATCAGATTACAAGAATATACAGAGTATAAATGAATATTACACAGAAATATCAGAGATTTAAATTACATTTAAATACATAGCAGCGGAAAATAATACAATACACCACTAGAAAGAGATATACGGATACAAAGCTTTCCGGATATCGTTCCAGCTGTAAACCAGGATCCTGTGAATATAAATCTGCAAAACCAAAACTACTAGCTGCCCGTGTCCAAAATAGGGGCACCCAGAGTTTAGGTTAAAACAATAAACTCCAGGTCAGTCATGGGACTGGTGTGAGAACTAAAACAGTTATTAATCTTTATTTTAAATCATTAGGTAAATCAAGGGACCACGCCGTATAACACGGAACGGGTTTCCTCCCAAGAATACCAGTGCATAAAACAAACAGCGCAATGCTAAATAAAGAAAAATGAAGCTGTTATAAGACCCAGGTCCTATCACACAATGCAACGCAAGCCGGGGGATAGAGTTTTCCCTTATAACAGCCAAAGAGTGCTTGATACGTTTAAAACAAATCATTTGATACGACTATAAGTGCATAGTGTATAAAACAACTTCAAATCATAAGTATCAATCATAGGCGGCATGGGTACCATATATCATGTCGCCATATATAGGTTTACAAATAAAACCGCAAATGTCACGTATTTGGAAATTGGATTTCCGTCTATGAACCGAGGCAAAAGATAGTCCTCAACCGATTCGAGACGCTCTAGCCCGCCCCTCAGGCAAGTACTCTGTCAAGCCTTTGGATCCTCAGGGCCGGTCCACACGGAGTGGATTAAAATGCCTGAACATGCGTCTCCCCACCCTATGGGGTGTAAGTCTGGTCCGTCAGCCGACCAGAATGCATTCGGCCGAAACCGATATAACCGAGGCGCCTCGCAACAGCAACAACCACATAAGTCAAACTCGTCAGGGCGTGTAAAACCACTGACGCCACTTCTAGCTAGAAAGAAACGCATGCCCTCCCTGACGTCCGTCTCCCGTTTTTGATTCATACCGGGTGTGAAACTCGCGAATCAAACGTTACACAAAGCTACGCCACAAAGGCCGTGCTTTGATCATCAACCACAAGACTTTGCTTTTCAACAGAAGCCTTGATCATTTGCATCTTAGCATGCCACACAGGCAAGCCATCCTATGTCAGACACACAGTCCATTTACAAGTCCGTTCTGGGTCTGAACGAAACCGGAGGCACCTAGTACCCCGCATATCCATCGATCTCCAAGCACGTCTGGACGATCACTAACTGTTTCCATCTTCTTGGGTGTACAGCCCAATCAAGATCATCAGTTATCACCCAAACGACGTGAAGACCTCCGGTCTTCGACCATCGTCTTCATCTTCGACTTATCGTCGCATCAGTTATTCAGAATGGGATAAACCCGGTCTTTCCGAATAACTCGCGTATCTTTTAAATAAGTGTTACACAAACACAACATACGCCTCATTCCAATTCATTAGTCACTAACCGTAAATTAATCAAGAGAATAATTCCCCAAATATTAACCCCGAAGGCCGAAACCAACATCAGATCAATATCCAGAAAACCATTCTGCTTGGCTAACCGACAGTTAGTTTCTAAATTTCACGTTCAAATCTAATTAAAGATTTAACTATCGCCTGGAGCAAAACTAGTGATACTCCATTCTCGATCTTTTCAATCTAATTAAAGATTCATTAAAACTCCACTTAGTTTTAATCATTATCTGGGTTAAAGAATCAGTGTCATTTAAAACACGATTCACGATAAACCCAAAATCACATTCCATTAATTATTGGGTTAAAGAACAAGTGTTATTTAAAACACTGTTCACGATAAACCCAAAAATCAATACCAATTCAATTCCAATTAAATATCATTTAATTGGTACACTTCATTAAATCTAAATAAAAAGATTTAATCTTTTCTCAACTGGGTTCAAGAACAGTGTTAGTGAAGACACCATTCACGACAAACCCAAATCACGTTCCATTAATTATCGGGTTAAAGAACAAGTGTTATTTAAAACACTGTTCACGATAAACCCAAAAATCAATACCAATTCAATTCCAATTAAATATCATTTAATTGGTACACTTCATTAAATCTAAATAAAAAGATTTAATCTTTTCTCAACTGGGTTCAAGAACAGTGTTAGTGAAGACACCATTCACGACAAACCCAAATCACATTCGATATTCAATACAAGGCTCTGAATAGAAAATATATCGGCTTATATTCAATATCGAATTCTACGACTAACAAATGTCGTATTGGAAATAACGATACTAATATATATCTTTCAAATTTCCATAACAACACCTGTAATATCACGAATTCCAACATCGAAATATTCCGAAGACAATTTCGATTCAACTCCACTCCAATGCAATCATTGGAAATTTTGGTTATTTTCAAAACCATTTCAAATTCAATTTATTTATTTAAAAATAAATAGAATTATAATTCTAGTTCAAAACTAGTTCATTTCGATAAAAATCTATTTTTATCTTTTCAAATAGGGAGTTTTTCATCCCAATTCTTTCTAAATCATTTCTTATGATTTTACACAAATTATTGCTATTTTTAATAATTTTATCAAGGCCCGTACAGTCGATTTCCATCAATGGCCATCGAACTGCACTTACAGCGACCTTTTTCGAATTTGATTTGGACGTAACTCCAAATCCAACCGTTAGATTTCAAATTTCTAACATTCATTAGAAAGCTCTTTTCGATACGAACCCAACGGTTCCGGTTTTAGGAGAATCCGACGGTCGGATCTCCCGCAATGTCCGTTTGAAATAAATGGTCGAAATTCGCGAACTGCCGCGGCGCGGCGCGTTCTATTCAGGCCATTATATTATATATAATATATATATATAATATATATATCGTCGATTTCTATTTAAAACGAATTATATAAATAGTTTTAAATTCGTTTCAAATTCTATTTCAACTTCTATTTCAATTCAAAGCCAAAATTGAATTCTTCTTTATAAATTCGTTTCAAAATTCATTTCTATTCAATTCGAATTTCAATTCAATTTGAATTCATTTCAATTCGATTCATTTCGAAATCGTTTTCAATTCAATTCATTTCGAAATCGTTTTCAATTCATTTTGAATTCGTTTTCAATTCAATTCATTTCGAAATCGTTTTCAATTCATTTTGAATTCGTTTTCAATTCAATTCATTTCGAAATCGTTTTCAATTCATTTCATTTCGAAATCGTTTTCAAATCGATATAAATATCGTTCACGTCAAAATGGCGTCAATCTAATCAACACGGCTTCATATATTCCTTTATTTTCAAATATTCTATTTCAAATATTTCTTTTTCAAATATTTCTTTTTTTTCAAAACTGGAATGAGGCCCAATCAATTACCATATAAAATTAATTATATGGATTTTCATACAACACATGTATATAATAGCATTGAAAAATAATCAACCATCAACCAAAGTGCACTACACTGTATAAGCATCAAATATAGATATTCAACGCTTATAACAGCCTGTCAATCAATCGATCGACATATTTAATCCATCAGGATGAGTGAACTTCAAATTTCATCCCAACACCCGTGTGGGGTTTCAAACAATCTAACACCTATTTTATTTGTGCTGTTGGGCGATGTGTAAAATTTATCGTCCCAATCAATGTCATTCAAATAGGTGTACATAAACAAACCGTCCGGTTTATAAATGAATATTTTATTTTATTCACTTCACGTTAAAAATTATATTTTTAACGATAAAACATTTTATTTCAACCTATGAATTTCTATTCAATTCATTTATCAAATAAAATGATATTTTTATTTTTCTAACTCATTTTAGAAAATTTCGGCGGCATAACGGCACGATACTAGAAATGGGACGAGGCCTAGCCTTATCCCCAGTCTAGTGAAGGCCCACGCCATTCACACATCAATCAAATCATTCAATTTCACTCAAACAATTCAATTCAATCACATAATCAAACTAATCTATGCAACCAAACAAACAAGTCCATGGTTTGTGGACGGTTGTGTCGGGTGCTACTAAGCACCGTCTGCATCCTAGTATATATATATCTAGAAAATAAATTGAAGAGTGAGAAATTCTCACATATAGCTATCCTAGCTCCACGGTTCTTCTTTTGCAGAAGTCTTTATCGCTATCGCATCTTTGTCGTCTTCGTTGCCCGTAGCCACTACATATGTAAAAATCACATTTTTACTTCGCTATTCAATATATAAAAATCGAATTTTTAGTTCGCTATTCAATATATAAAAATCGAATTTTTAGTTCAAAGTTCAATATATAAAAATCGAATTTTTAGTTCGAAGTTCAATATATAAAAATCGAATTTTTAGTTCGAAGTTCAATATATAAAAATCGAATTTTTAGTTCGAAGTTCAATATATAAAAATCGAATTTTCAGTTCGAAGTTCAATATATAAAAATCGAATTTTTAGTTCAAAGTTCAATATATAAAAATCGAATTTTTAGTTCGAAGTTCAATATATAAAAATCGAATTTTTAGTTCGAAGTTCAATATATAAAAATCGAATTTTTATTTCAAAGTTCAATATATAAAAATCGAATTTTTAGTTCGAAGTTCAATATATAAAAATCGAATTTTTAGTTCGAAGTTCAATATATAAAAATCGAATTTTTATTTCAAAGTTCAATATATAAAAAATCGAATTTTTAGTTCGAAGTTCAATATATAAAAATCGAATTTTTAGTTCGAAGTTCAATATATAAAAATCGAATTTTTAGTTCGAAGTTCAATATATAAAAATCGAATTTTCAGTTCGAAGTTCAATATATAAAAATCGAATTTTTATTTCAAAGTTCAATATATAAAAATCGAATTTTTAGTTCAAAGTTCAATATATAAAAATCGAATTTTTAGTTCAAAGTTCAATATATAAAAATCGAATTTTTATTTCTAAGTTCAATATATAAAAATCGAATTTTTATTTCTAAGTTCAATATATAAAAATCGAATTTTTATTTCAAAGTTCAATATATAAAAATCGAATTTTTATTTCTAAGTTCAAGATATAAAAATCGAATTTTTATTTCAAAGTTCAATATATAAAAATCGAATTTTTATTTCTAAGTTCAAGATATAAAAATCGAATTTTTACTTTGCTATTCTATATATAAAAATCGAATTTTTATTTCGCTATTCAATATATAAAAATCGAATTTTTATTTCGCTATTCAATATATAAAAATCGAATTTTTATTTCGCTATTCAATATATAAAAATCGAATTTTTATTTCGCTATTCAATATATAAAAATCGAATTTTTATTTCGCTATTCAATATATAAAAATTCCATTTTTCTATCGAAGTTCAATATATAAAAATTCTATTTTTCTATCGAAGTTCAATATATAAAAATTCTATTTTTCTATCGAAGTTCAATTTATAAAAATTCTATTTTTCTATCGAAGTTCAATATATAAAAATTCTATTTTTCTATCGAAGTTCAATTTATAAAAATCGTATTTTTATCTCGAAGTTCTATATATAAAAATCATATTTTTATCTCGAAGTTCTATATATAAAAATCATATTTTTATCTCGAAGTTCTATATATAAAAATCATATTTTTATCTCGAAGTTCTATATATAAAAATCTAGTCTTCGACTTATAAAAAAATCAAGTCTTTGGTATTCAAACCTTTTTCTAAAAATCAGTTTTTATATCTTTTTTAAAAAAATCAGTTTTTATATCTTTAAAAATGCAGTTTTTATATCTTAAAAAAAATCATCTGCTTTTATTCTTTTTTAAAAAAAAACTACTTTTATTCTTTTTAAAAAAAATTGGTTTTATATTCTATTATAAAAGTCAGTTTTTAAATTCTGTTTAAAAATCGAATTTTTTTTTTTTTAGATTAAAAATAAAAATGGAAAGAGAGAAAGAAAAAAAAAAAAAAAAAATGAAATAAAATAACGTACCTGCCTGCGAAGAGGGGGGGGGACTCGTCTTCATCGGCGGCAAGGTGGCAAGGCGGCGCTGGCTTCCAGGGGGGGCTGCTCTAGGGTTTCGAACCGCTTCGGGATTGGGGCCCATGGGATCGAACGGAGGAAAGGAGAGAGGATGGGGGTTTGTGGCGGAGTTGCGATGGCCAGAGGGGGCCTGGCGGTGCCGCGAGCGTCGAGGCGGCGGTGGTAATCGCCTGGAGCACAGGCGACGGGGCTTTTTTTTTTTTTTTTTTTTTTTTCCTTGAATGAATTTAATCGAGGGGGGGGGGCCAGAACGGTTAAAAAGGGGGAGAGGGTTTTCTTCTTTTTTTTTTATTTTTTTTATTATTTTATTATTTTTAAAAGTTGACTTTTACATACGTCATCTAAACGAGGCCCACCACCTGTCGTTCATAGCTAATTACCCCCATTCCGAACACAATGGGATATGTACCGTAAGCTGATTCGATCGTTTCGAACAGTTTTCGTCAAAATCAACATATAACTCTATATATTGAATTTTAAACGTACATTTCAAATTACCGGGGCCACATACTAACTCGAAAAATTCCAGAAAAATATTTTCTAGCTTCGTATTGACGATACGGTCCTAACAAAACTAGTTTCGTCGCATTCCGACATCGTTTGAAAAATGGCCAATTTCCAGTCGATTAAAATCAACTGAAACTGGTCAAACGCGTTTTCCTTTGCCACGCTCACATATTGATTTGAAAAATTATGAAATTTGAAACCTAGCAATAACTTTACATCCCGGACCCAACAAAACTGGTTTCGTCGAAATCCGAGGTCGTTTGCAAAATTGCTATTTTTAAGGGCCTTATATATATAAAAATATATATAAATTCCATAGCGACAATTTCTAATTTTCAACTGGACATATCTTATCATTTCTAAGATGAAATCTCAGTTTGTTAACTTCGTTACAAAGATATAGTTATACAGATTCAAATATTTCTTGTTTCGTTCAATTCTGACTTATATTGAATTCTGTATATTCATTTGAAATTAGAAATCGAATTTTCGAACTACCGCGCCATTTTCTATTCCTTTTATAATTATATATAATTATTATATATTCTAACGACGACGTATATAATATATACGTCGAATTATATTCAAAATAAATTTCTCGTCGATATTATTTAAAATAATTCATTTTAAATAATCAAAATTCACTAAAATGGCCAAAATAAAATTTTCAAACTGGCCCAGATTTTCCGGGTTGTTACAATCTCCCCAACTTAAAACTTTTCGTCCCCGAAAAGGAACAAAGTCGAAAGTGGTTTGATTATTCAGCTCTACGTTCGATCCGGCTTCCATTCTCCAACTCTTTAGTTTCTGAGAATTTTCAAAATTTCAAAAATTTGGCTAACACCCTAAATTTTTGAAAAATTTCGCCATAACCTCCCCTGCAATGGGAGCATCGGGGAATTTCAAATAGCTTCCCCGGTCCTTCAGATCTCAAAAAGAAAAAGAAAAAGCCAAGCGGCTAGCCAATAGGCTCACAAAATCATCATCACCCAAACAAAACAGGAAATTATGTAGTAAACATGTACCTATTTGTCGGGCAAACAAATTTTATTCTCTGCTCTAGCCTCCTTGCTATGACCTGTTCAAAGATATATATGTATATGCAAGCAAATGCAACCAATTTTCAATATAATTCAATATTTGGTTCAATTAGGCATAATGGTTCAAAATTAGCAAACAAATAAACAAACAACACAAACATCAATCAATTAGTGAATTAGAGTTTCAAATTCATAATTTTGATACATATACAAAAATCATGTTTTTGATGCCAAATCACAACAATAAATCTATCTATATTAGTTTTGGTTCTCACACCAGTCTAATGGAAATATATAGATATCACACCTTCGAAACACGAATATAAATATTGATAATGCGGCCGCATTACCAAAATTATCTCCGGGCGACTAGAGTGTGATTCTATATCTATCCAGTATATTAAAATTTCAAATACACGCGGATCAGACGTATACGCAAAATCTATATATACTGGATTGTCCACATCAATATAAATAAATAATCAAATACGAATAATTGATTTTAAATTTTCAAAACAAATTTGACTTTCATTTTAAAAATATACTCTTCACCCTCGTTCTAGGATACTACTGATCCTATCTCTAACGAGTCATTCTAATTGGATATTACTAATCCAATATCTGATGAATTCTTTCGTATGTTTCTAATGTGTCTTGTTCTCTGCTTTGTAAACCAAAGCTCTGATACCAACTGTAAAGACCCGTAACTTCCCCGTAAAGGAAAGCGTCGGATAGTTCGAGAACAAACCACAACAGAACGCATACAGAAGAACATTTCATCGTATATTACAACAATGCATCAGATTACAAGAATATACAGAGTATAAATGAATATTACACAGAAATATCAGAGATTTAAATTACATTTAAATACATAGCAGCGGAAAATAATACAATACACCACTAGAAAGAGATATACGGATACAAAGCTTTCCGGATATCGTTCCAGCTGTAAACCAGGATCCTGTGAATATAAATCTGCAAAACCAAAACTACTAGCTGCCCGTGTCCAAAATAGGGGCACCCAGAGTTTAGGTTAAAACAATAAACTCCAGGTCAGTCATGGGACTGGTGTGAGAACTAAAACAGTTATTAATCTTTATTTTAAATCATTAGGTAAATCAAGGGACCACGCCGTATAACACGGAACGGGTTTCCTCCCAAGAATACCAGTGCATAAAACAAACAGCGCAATGCTAAATAAAGAAAAATGAAGCTGTTATAAGACCCAGGTCCTATCACACAATGCAACGCAAGCCGGGGGATAGAGTTTTCCCTTATAACAGCCAAAGAGTGCTTGATACGTTTAAAACAAATCATTTGATACGACTATAAGTGCATAGTGTATAAAACAACTTCAAATCATAAGTATCAATCATAGGCGGCATGGGTACCATATATCATGTCGCCATATATAGGTTTACAAATAAAACCGCAAATGTCACGTATTTGGAAATTGGATTTCCGTCTATGAACCGAGGCAAAAGATAGTCCTCAACCGATTCGAGACGCTCTAGCCCGCCCCTCAGGCAAGTACTCTGTCAAGCCTTTGGATCCTCAGGGCCGGTCCACACGGAGTGGATTAAAATGCCTGAACATGCGTCTCCCCACCCTATGGGGTGTAAGTCTGGTCCGTCAGCCGACCAGAATGCATTCGGCCGAAACCGATATAACCGAGGCGCCTCGCAACATCAACAACCACATAAGTCAAACTCGTCAGGGCGTGTAAAACCACTGACGCCACTTCTAGCTAGAAAGAAACGCATGCCCTCCCTGACGTCCGTCTCCCGTTTTTGATTCATACCGGGTGTGAAACTCGCGAATCAAACGTTACACAAAGCTACGCCACAAAGGCCGTGCTTTGATCATCAACCACAAGACTTTGCTTTTCAACAGAAGCCTTGATCATTTGCATCTTAGCATGCCACACAGGCAAGCCATCCTATGTCAGACACACAGTCCATTTACAAGTCCGTTCTGGGTCTGAACGAAACCGGAGGCACCTAGTACCCCGCATATCCATCGATCTCCAAGCACGTCTGGACGATCACTAACTGTTTCCATCTTCTTGGGTGTACAGCCCAATCAAGATCATCAGTTATCACCCAAACGACGTGAAGACCTCCGGTCTTCGACCATCGTCTTCATCTTCGACTTATCGTCGCATCAGTTATTCAGAATGGGATAAACCCGGTCTTTCCGAATAACTCGCGTATCTTTTAAATAAGTGTTACACAAACACAACATACGCCTCATTCCAATTCATTAGTCACTAACCGTAAATTAATCAAGAGAATAATTCCCCAAATATTAACCCCGAAGGCCGAAACCAACATCAGATCAATATCCAGAAAACCATTCTGCTTGGCTAACCGACAGTTAGTTTCTAAATTTCACGTTCAAATCTAATTAAAGATTTAACTATCGCCTGGAGCAAAACTAGTGATACTCCATTCTCGATCTTTTCAATCTAATTAAAGATTCATTAAAACTCCACTTAGTTTTAATCATTATCTGGGTTAAAGAATCAGTGTCATTTAAAACACGATTCACGATAAACCCAAAATCACATTCCATTAATTATTGGGTTAAAGAACAAGTGTTATTTAAAACACTGTTCACGATAAACCCAAAAATCAATACCAATTCAATTCCAATTAAATATCATTTAATTGGTACACTTCATTAAATCTAAATAAAAAGATTTAATCTTTTCTCAACTGGGTTCAAGAACAGTGTTAGTGAAGACACCATTCACGACAAACCCAAATCACGTTCCATTAATTATCGGGTTAAAGAACAAGTGTTATTTAAAACACTGTTCACGATAAACCCAAAAATCAATACCAATTCAATTCCAATTAAATATCATTTAATTGGTACACTTCATTAAATCTAAATAAAAAGATTTAATCTTTTCTCAACTGGGTTCAAGAACAGTGTTAGTGAAGACACCATTCACGACAAACCCAAATCACATTCGATATTCAATACAAGGCTCTGAATAGAAAATATATCGGCTTATATTCAATATCGAATTCTACGACTAACAAATGTCGTATTGGAAATAACGATACTAATATATATCTTTCAAATTTCCATAACAACACCTGTAATATCACGAATTCCAACATCGAAATATTCCGAAGACAATTTCGATTCAACTCCACTCCAATGCAATCATTGGAAATTTTGGTTATTTTCAAAACCATTTCAAATTCAATTTATTTATTTAAAAATAAATAGAATTATAATTCTAGTTCAAAACTAGTTCATTTCGATAAAAATCTATTTTTATCTTTTCAAATAGGGAGTTTTTCATCCCAATTCTTTCTAAATCATTTCTTATGATTTTACACAAATTATTGCTATTTTTAATAATTTTATCAAGGCCCGTACAGTCGATTTCCATCAATGGCCATCGAACTGCACTTACAGCGACCTTTTTCGAATTTGATTTGGACGTAACTCCAAATCCAACCGTTAGATTTCAAATTTCTAACATTCATTAGAAAGCTCTTTTCGATACGAACCCAACGGTTCCGGTTTTAGGAGAATCCGACGGTCGGATCTCCCGCAATGTCCGTTTGAAATAAATGGTCGAAATTCGCGAACTGCCGCGGCGCGGCGCGTTCTATTCAGGCCATTATATTATATATAATATATATATATAATATATATATCGTCGATTTCTATTTAAAACGAATTATATAAATAGTTTTAAATTCGTTTCAAATTCTATTTCAACTTCTATTTCAATTCAAAGCCAAAATTGAATTCTTCTTTATAAATTCGTTTCAAAATTCATTTCTATTCAATTCGAATTTCAATTCAATTTGAATTCATTTCAATTCGATTCATTTCGAAATCGTTTTCAATTCAATTCATTTCGAAATCGTTTTCAATTCATTTTGAATTCGTTTTCAATTCAATTCATTTCGAAATCGTTTTCAATTCATTTTGAATTCGTTTTCAATTCAATTCATTTCGAAATCGTTTTCAATTCATTTCATTTCGAAATCGTTTTCAAATCGATATAAATATCGTTCACGTCAAAATGGCGTCAATCTAATCAACACGGCTTCATATATTCCTTTATTTTCAAATATTCTATTTCAAATATTTCTTTTTCAAATATTTCTTTTTTTTCAAAACTGGAATGAGGCCCAATCAATTACCATATAAAATTAATTATATGAATTTTCATACAACACATGTATATAATAGCATTGAAAAATAATCAACCATCAACCAAAGTGCACTACACTGTATAAGCATCAAATATAGATATTCAACGCTTATAACAGCCTGTCAATCAATCGATCGACATATTTAATCCATCAGGATGAGTGAACTTCAAATTTCATCCCAACACCCGTGTGGGGTTTCAAACAATCTAACACCTATTTTATTTGTGCTGTTGGGCGATGTGTAAAATTTATCGTCCCAATCAATGTCATTCAAATAGGTGTACATAAACAAACCGTCCGGTTTATAAATGAATATTTTATTTTATTCACTTCACGTTAAAAATTATATTTTTAACGATAAAACATTTTATTTCAACCTATGAATTTCTATTCAATTCATTTATCAAATAAAATGATATTTTTATTTTTCTAACTCATTTTAGAAAATTTCGGCGGCATAACGGCACGATACTAGAAACGGGACGAGGCCTAGCCTTATCCCCAGTCTAGTGAAGGCCCACGCCATTCACACATCAATCAAATCATTCAATTTCACTCAAACAATTCAATTCAATCACATAATCAAACTAATCTATGCAACCAAACAAACAAGTCCATGGTTTGTGGACGGTTGTGTCGGGTGCTACTAAGCACCGTCTGCATCCTAGTATATATATATCTAGAAAATAAATTGAAGAGTGAGAAATTCTCACATATAGCTATCCTAGCTCCACGGTTCTTCTTTTGCAGAAGTCTTTATCGCTATCGCATCTTTGTCGTCTTCGTTGCCCGTAGCCACTACATATGTAAAAATCACATTTTTACTTCGCTATTCAATATATAAAAATCGAATTTTTAGTTCGCTATTCAATATATAAAAATCGAATTTTTAGTTCAAAGTTCAATATATAAAAATCGAATTTTTAGTTCGAAGTTCAATATATAAAAATCGAATTTTTAGTTCGAAGTTCAATATATAAAAATCGAATTTTTAGTTCGAAGTTCAATATATAAAAATCGAATTTTCAGTTCGAAGTTCAATATATAAAAATCGAATTTTTAGTTCAAAGTTCAATATATAAAAATCGAATTTTTAGTTCGAAGTTCAATATATAAAAATCGAATTTTTAGTTCGAAGTTCAATATATAAAAATCGAATTTTTATTTCAAAGTTCAATATATAAAAATCGAATTTTTAGTTCGAAGTTCAATATATAAAAATCGAATTTTTAGTTCGAAGTTCAATATATAAAAATCGAATTTTTATTTCAAAGTTCAATATATAAAAAATCGAATTTTTAGTTCGAAGTTCAATATATAAAAATCGAATTTTTAGTTCGAAGTTCAATATATAAAAATCGAATTTTCAGTTCGAAGTTCAATATATAAAAATCGAATTTTCAGTTCGAAGTTCAATATATAAAAATCGAATTTTTATTTCAAAGTTCAATATATAAAAATCGAATTTTTAGTTCAAAGTTCAATATATAAAAATCGATTTTTTAGTTCAAAGTTCAATATATAAAAATCGAATTTTTATTTCTAAGTTCAATATATAAAAATCGAATTTTTATTTCTAAGTTCAATATATAAAAATCGAATTTTTATTTCAAAGTTCAATATATAAAAATCGAATTTTTATTTCTAAGTTCAAGATATAAAAATCGAATTTTTATTTCAAAGTTCAATATATAAAAATCGAATTTTTATTTCTAAGTTCAAGATATAAAAATCGAATTTTTACTTTGCTATTCTATATATAAAAATCGAATTTTTATTTCGCTATTCAATATATAAAAATCGAATTTTTATTTCGCTATTCAATATATAAAAATCGAATTTTTATTTCGCTATTCAATATATAAAAATCGAATTTTTATTTCGCTATTCAATATATAAAAATTCCATTTTTCTATCGAAGTTCAATATATAAAAATTCTATTTTTCTATCGAAGTTCAATATATAAAAATTCTATTTTTCTATCGAAGTTCAATTTATAAAAATTCTATTTTTCTATCGAAGTTCAATATATAAAAATTCTATTTTTCTATCGAAGTTCAATTTATAAAAATCGTATTTTTATCTCGAAGTTCTATATATAAAAATCATATTTTTATCTCGAAGTTCTATATATAAAAATCATATTTTTATCTCGAAGTTCTATATATAAAAATCATATTTTTATCTCGAAGTTCTATATATAAAAATCTAGTCTTCGACTTATAAAAAAATCAAGTCTTTGGTATTCAAACCTTTTTCTAAAAATCAGTTTTTATATCTTTTTTAAAAAAAATCAGTTTTTATATCTTTAAAAATGCAGTTTTTATATCTTAAAAAAAATCATCTGCTTTTATTCTTTTTTAAAAAAAAACTGCTTTTATTCTTTTTAAAAAAAATTGGTTTTATATTCTATTATAAAAGTCAGTTTTTAAATTCTGTTTAAAAATCGAATTTTTTTTTTTTTAGATTAAAAATAAAAATGGAAAGAGAGAAAGAAAAAAAAAAAAAAAAAAAATGAAATAAAATAACGTACCTGCCTGCGAAGAGGGGGGGGACTCGTCTTCATCGGCGGCAAGGTGGCAAGGCGGCGCTGGCTTCCAGGGGGGGCTGCTCTAGGGTTTCGAACCGCTTCGGGATTGGGGCCCATGGGATCGAACGGAGGAAAGGAGAGAGGATGGGGGTTTGTGGCGGAGTTGCGATGGCCAGAGGGGGCCTGGCGGTGCCGCGAGCGTCGAGGCGGCGGTGGTAATCGCCTGGAGCACAGGCGACGGGGCTTTTTTTTTTTTTTTCCTTGAATGAATTTAATCGAGGGGGGGGGCCAGAACGGTTAAAAAGGGGGAGAGGGTTTTCTTCTTTTTTTTTTATTTTTTTTATTATTTTATTATTTTTAAAAGTTGACTTTTACATACGTCATCTAAACGAGGCCCACCACCTGTCGTTCATAGCTAATTACCCCCATTCCGAACACAATGGGATATGTACCGTAAGCTGATTCGATCGTTTCGAACAGTTTTCGTCAAAATCAACATATAACTCTATATATTGAATTTTAAACGTACATTTCAAATTACCGGGGCCACATACTAACTCGAAAAATTCCAGAAAAATATTTTCTAGCTTCGTATTGACGATACGGTCCTAACAAAACTAGTTTCGTCGCATTCCGACATCGTTTGAAAAATGGCCAATTTCCAGTCGATTAAAATCAACTGAAACTGGTCAAACGCGTTTTCCTTTGCCACGCTCACATATTGATTTGAAAAATTATGAAATTTGAAACCTAGCAATAACTTTACATCCCGGACCCAACAAAACTGGTTTCGTCGAAATCCGAGGTCGTTTGCAAAATTGCTATTTTTAAGGGCCTTATATATATAAAAATATATATAAATTCCATAGCGACTATTTCTAATTTTCAACTGGACATATCTTATCATTTCTAAGATGAAATCTCAGTTTGTTAACTTCGTTACAAAGATATAGTTATACAGATTCAAATATTTCTTGTTTCGTTCAATTCTGACTTATATTGAATTCTGTATATTCATTTGAAATTAGAAATCGAATTTTCGAACTACCGCGCCATTTTCTATTCCTTTTATAATTATATATAATTATTATATATTCTAACGACGACGTATATAATATATACGTCGAATTATATTCAAAATAAATTTCTCGTCGATATTATTTAAAATAATTCATTTTAAATAATCAAAATTCACTAAAATGGCCAAAATAAAATTTTCAAACTGGCCCAGATTTTCCGGGTTGTTACACGCCGCCACCACTAGCGTTACCACCTTCTCACATCCAACTTCCTAAAAAAACAAAACCCGACTGTATTTCCATGAACGAGTTCCACCGTCCCTCCCCAAGAGATCCGAAAAACGTATTTTGGTTTCCAGGTTTAAGTAGCATGAGAAGAAGCAAGCGTTTGTATATGAGGAAGACTGAAGTATTTATATATGTGTTGAATGGCGCCGCTAGTACGTTCAAAATTAGAGAGTTGTTCCCTTTCGTACAGTCAAGGCTAGTAGCCAGTTGTTCAATTTTCAGAGATGGAAGCGGATTTGATATGGGCAGATTTCGAAAATGAATTTTCCAGTGAAGCACATCCGCTACGATTTATTAATGACTTGCACGTCGGGCGAATTTAGACAAGAACAGTAGGATATAGGAGAGGTTTTTGTCCAGATTTCTATGTGCTAAGATTTTATTTGTTGATCTTCTATGATTTGCATGTGCCTATCTGTTTTAACAAACAGTGTATCCTACGAAGATTTCTTTACCTATGAATATTTATTATTGTACCAGCTTTCGTTACAATCAGTCCAGCAGAAAAGATTGAATCATGTATACTGTGCTCGACTAGCTGGCCTTGTGCTAGGATTTGATGTAATTTAAATTGGCCTATACAGAGATTTTTATTTTAGATTTTCTTTTTGTGTGAAAAGATTGGCAATTGGTTAGCTGTTGAAGGAAATTTGGTTATAGCATGTGTGAGGATATCTGAATTGGATTATGCAAAGTCTGAGGCGCCCTGTTTGCAATATTCTGAGTTTATAATATCCTGAGATTTGACATGCATATGTAAGATTTAGATCCTGATAAGGTGTTGAGAATCTTCAAATATTTCACTTGGTCTTGTGTACAGATTTTCCAGCAAGATTCGGAAGTAGTATGCTGGAAACGACCGTTAATTTAAATACATGGAAACAAGTTTTCGAGGTCTAATATCGAACAAATTGGAAAAGATAATAACTTATAGTGGACGATTTAGATCATTTTCACTTGAATTATTTTTCCTTTTCATCAGAAAAATATTATCCACTTGGTTCAGACATTTCTTGTTTCGAGAAAAATCCGACCTATGTTGGATCCTATACAGCCGTTTAAAATTTAAAACGCAATATTACGAACTGCCGCGCTGCTGCAGCTCGTTTTATAATATATTTATAAATTAAACATTATAACGCCGTTAAAGAAACGAAATCGTTATTATAATTTCAAAATAAACAAGTATTAAATCATTTTGAAATGCCCGCTAACATTATATTGCAACTCAACATTTTCCGACTGTTTTGGAAATACAATATAATTATATTATTAATATTAACAACATTTTCAAAATAAAATGGTTAAATTCAAATCAATATTTAAAATAATAAAATAATTCGGATAATTGGTCAGAAAATACGGGACGTTACATTCTTTCCCCCTTTAAAGAATTTCGTCCCCGAAATTGCTAGGTAGAAGAAATGCGACAAACCCATTAAATTTACCAAAAAAATTAATCAAAACTCAGTTTTAATTTCAAAATTAATCCGATCAAGTTTTAAAACCAATTTATCTTAAATAACAAAATTTTCCCCAAAAAATTTAAAAAATATTCTAATACCTTAAATTTTGGAAAATTTTTGGCAGAGTTTCCCCTGTATGGAAGGTCATCTGCAATATTACAGGTTCAATAAATATATATACATCGACCAACATGGTCGGAAAATTCAAAATCCAAACTCAAAATCTAAATAAAACCCAAAATTTTATATTTGCGTAGGCGTACCTTTTTACGAGCGTTATTATTCGACAAGCGACAAACTATATTCGAACTTGCCCAATTAGCATGTCAACTGGATTTAATTAACTCCAGAACTCTCTTGCATGATTTTTTTAAGGTTGAACTAGCCCTTCTGCACCTGTTCTCAACTCTAGTAAACTTCATTAGTTTCAGAAGCAAGGTCAATAAGGTTTAAATATCCATACCACTCATCCCAACTAATTTTTCATAATATTCAATCAATTCTGATAATCCACTTATTTTTATATATGTTTCACTTGAATTCATTGTGTTTGAATTCATTTTTAATAAGCTTGACTTATTCATATTAGATGGGTTTCAATCAAGTTTATTCATCTTCTAGTCTATATTTATGCAATCATCCATTCAAACAATCCAAACGTTTCATTCAAAATAACATTGGCAAATATTTCTACTCCCAACTCAAGTCAAATACCTATCGACTTAACTTAAATTCCATTTTTACATTCCAATCCAAATCATAACTTATATAATTCATTGTAACTCAAATTAAGTTAATGTTTTATACTTTCACATTTCAAATATGAAATGTTCTCTGGTTAGTTTAATCCAACCTCTTAATCAACCCATTCCATTCAACACTGATAAATCTAATTGCCCATGTTAAAATAATCATTACTTTTACTGCTTTATAAAATATATTGGACAAAATTAATTTAAAAATAATTTATATCAAATACACGCTCTCATATATATACACTCAAACTCAATCTAGGGCTTTACTAACCCCGTCTCTATCGAGTTAAGCCATAGAGCCAAGGTTATCACTAAACCAATAGCTCTGATACCACTGTAACGACCCGGCAAGAAATTCGATGCTCGAATTTCGACAATAATATATAACTCATATTACTTGCCAAAAACTCAAGTATCGAACAACAACAGATTGTTAATAGAAAGAAATTAGAAGGTGAGAAAAGAAAGAAAGAAATACTAGAATAGAAGAAAGAAGAAGAACACAACAGAATCTCACGGCGGAACGAATAAAAATATGATATATTAAATCTCTTTAAAATAAAATTGTATATACATACCAATCATCAGAGTGCAACATATATCTGTTACAGCGGAAATACACTTTATATAACTAACAGTGAAGCCTCGTGCTTCTAGCTCCTGGGCCCCAAGCGGAAACCTAACCCGTAAATATACTCGGTCTGACCCGAGCACATTTGAAGCAAAGAAAAATTCACCTGGATCAGTCTTGAATACTTTCAGAGATAAATTCACAACACAATGACTTGTTTAACTTTAAAAAAAATCCTTTTTGAAATCAAAGGATAATAGTAAGACCAGCCCACACATAAACACAGACAGTTTTTACCTTACTATAA
The DNA here is from genome assembly GCA_030737875.1 of Allium sativum. Taxonomy (NCBI): domain Eukaryota; kingdom Viridiplantae; phylum Streptophyta; class Magnoliopsida; order Asparagales; family Amaryllidaceae; genus Allium; species Allium sativum. The sequence continues at coordinate 79,576,757 of CM060927.1, read as the reverse complement.
CCCAAAACATTTTTGAAATTAATATCTTTTCTGATATTATAATAATGTCTATCAAATCACAAATAAATATCAATCTAGCAGAACGCTTGCATCTCACGCTCTACATATATAGTATATAATCAAAACCGCGGGCTCTTATTGGAGAATGGATTTCCAGGAAAGGTATGGGACCACCTTCCGACAATGTACCTTAGGAGATGAATACATTGGGGTTCAACAAGAACGTCTTGCAACCCGGCTCACACATGACCGGTCCCTCATTTCTCTTGAGAGTACCGAATATATCATTACCACGGTTGGGGGCCAGCCAACCGAATTGATAGCATGCATATAAAAATAAAAAGGGACGACCGCAGGCATTTGATTTCTCCAGATCAGGTAATGATATACCCTTTTAATGGGTGCGACTCACATAGCCATGCTGCCTACCCGATTTTGTGCCATTTCCCAGTTGATGAGGCTAGAGGTTACTCTTATCATTCAGAACAGTATATCTCCATTCACTTTGAATGCCACATTGTCAGATCCTCCAGAAATCACTAATTTATTTCCGAAAAAATACTCTAGTTGTTAAGCTAAAGAAGTTTCCCTTCTATGCCACCAATTTGGTACGTTTGGAGAAATCAACGTACGTGATCCCTTTGGAAATACTCTGTCAGACATTCGTCCATACAAGTCATCCAGGAACAAGATGAACCGAAGGCACCCTCCTACTGCATCCTAGGAATCACCCTATAGATCAGTAGCGAGTAGTCCTTGTAATCCAAAGGTTTTAACCACGACAAAACCACAGTATATCTCTGGTCATGATTCAGAGATTTAAGTAGTTCTTCCATTTTATAAATATCTACGGTCTTTAATTTACTCCGCCTTTATCTCCTACAAGTCAGTCGTGTTCGTGCAATTGATTCGAAGTGGTTTTGGGTCTAGTTCCCATCCCGGTCTCTTTGAAACAACACGTCAAAAAGGTTCAGGGATAATATTCATTTGATAGTCGGTTATTTAACTATTAAATCATAACAATATTGTTAAGTACATTGGCAGCTCAGGTCATTTATGTTAACATATTTCATTTAAAAACTATTACGTCGATTTTTATTATCGATTTCCTAAATTCTATATCGACACAACTCTTCCAGTTCATTACTTTGAAAGTATTTATCCATATATTCTTTGAATAATGAATTTATCAAACTTCACTTGTTATTTCTTTGTCAGGGAACATTACTATGTTTCATAAAAACATCTTGTGTCATCCTTTTTGTCCTGGACATCGTTTGCATTCTCAAAACCCTTTCGTACTCTTTCATATTTGAAAATATCACCATAGTTTATAAACCCTCATTTCATTTCCTTTGTAATTGGAAATATCATTATATTTCTATATAAAAAACCGGCATAGGTTTAATTACCAAATCACCGTTATTTCAATTAACCCATTTCATTTAATTTATTTCCCAGGTGAACAATTATTTTTAAAATCATCGTCTTGGGTAAAACCCTTTTTACAAACTTTTTTCGTATGATTAGAATTAAACTTCCAATCCTTTTCATACTAATTCATTCCATATCTTTTATTTTGTTTTGAATATAAGAAATTCCAATTGTAAAACACTTGATACAATTATTATTGAATAAAAGTGATTATCTTTTCGATTAACTAAAAGCATAATTAATTCATTTTAAAAGGTTATTTAAATAAATGATAAATTTTATAAATCATAATTAACTCAATAATCGCTTTCCAACCCATTCCAACTAATACTATCTCTCGATAATAATGAAGCCATTGAAGTTGGGGTATTCTAATTACCTCTCAGACCTTGACCGACGACGTTCTTATCTTAAGATAATAGAAGTTTGCCACTCAAACATCTGTTATTCCATTTCCATTATTTATGGTTTAAAAACCATTTTTCTTCTACTTGAGAACCCACTTCACAAGTTAATTCTTTTTACTTCGTCGAGTAAACTTCCCAACCATATTTACCATACGAATTCAATATGATTTTCCACTACCTATTTCTTACATTAGCAATTGTTTTGTAATCTTTCCATTTAAGCTATTAAACTATCCAATAACCCTTTTGCACGAATCCATTTAACCATCCATTATAATCACCACTGTTTCTACTTAATAAACCTTGTCGCCATGCCCGCATTTAGCTTAAAAATCACTTTTACAAACTGTCTGTAAACTCGGATTTTAATCCTTGTACAAAACTCTTATTAGGTTTTGATCAAACCCTATTGCCACTTAGTTACTTCTCACTTTAATTCCAATTAAAAGTCATCGCTTGTTTCCAATATTAACTTAGCTCGAGAGTCTTTTATAACTTATGTTTATCAAATTCTGGAATTTACAACAAAATCCTGTTATAAAACTCGTATTAGGCCTTAATCAAATCTTATCGCCACCTGATCACTTTTTAATTGAATTTCAATTAAACGTATTCTCTTTAATTATTATTAATTAAAATAATAATTAAATTTAATATTAACTATATAAAAATAGTTAACTTTGACATAAGCTAAAAAAGAATAATTATATTTTTAAAAAGCTTATTAAATAATAAATAACTTTATTAACACCAAACAGTTCGATAATTACTAAAAAATATAGTTAATCGAAGATTAACTAACTATTAACACCATTCGTTAAATTTAACGAATATTCAGGAAATTCTTCATTTGATTTATTTAAATCAAATTAATCAAATTGTCGATTATCACTTAGAAAGGTTGATTTTTGCCAATCGAACATATCAGTTAACTGTCAAATGATTTCCCATTTCCCATTTCCTCTTAAATTAATTAAATAACTTAATTAATTTAAGCCATCACTTAATTGTTTATAAAACAATTATCCCATTATTTCTAACTTGTATGTTAGTTTCAGATTTTCCATTCAGAACATGACATAAGAATATGTCATATAAAATGTTTAATGATCCATTTTGAAAAACATGATTTAACTATAAATATATTTATAAGATTCCCATTTTAATTGACTTGTATAAAATAAATTTCAAATTTCAAATTAGTTATAAAAATAAATTTATAACTAAACATTATGTTAATTCGCCCGATGGCAGAACAACATCTTAAACAGTAAATTTAATCAATACTATCGATTTATTTAAAATACAACAATGATTAGCATCCATTCAACTATCACTATCTGAACATGGTTTAATGTCAATTGGGGTTTCAATCAGTTCATGGATAAACAACATAAAGATAAACAATATACAAAATATTTTGAGGAATCCGGTTGGACCCTCCAACCTGTTCTTCCCTGCACCACGGATTATTATAATATTTCATGATAGTAGATAATTTTAAATAAATAAATTAATGACGATAATTTAATTAACAGCAACCATTAAATCAACCATTAGCAACCAAGACATCCAATCAACTAATTTGTATTTTTATATGGATTTATCACATCATAGCAGTCCAGAAAAGTGTGAGAGTTAACTCACTATTTTATTCGATTGATGGTTGACGCGTTTGGTTTATATAATTTCAAACGTATGTTTGAAATTATACAAAAATCCAACAGCTTTTGTTTCCAACCATTTCTGCTCGACAGCGTAGTGCCCGTCGCCACAATCCCGACGAATCATGTTTCGTCAGATTTCATTAACATATGTAAAAGTTACGACCTTTATATAAATTAACCATTTTAACCAATATTAATTAATTAATATTATCACAGATTACCCGTTAAAAATGCTGGTCCACATCATTAAGTAAATCCTTGTCCACGTCAGACGTTACTTCACGCGCTTTCATTTCTCTCTGGAAATAAAACACGACTTTCTTCCTTCATGGTATTTTGAACGAGAAATCCTACCTACTCACCACCGTCACCGACGCCGGAGCTCACCAGAGACGTCGCCACCTTGCCAGAGCCACCGCCCAACCCAGATTGCCGCCTCGCCTTACGTGTCCGACCACCCAGCATCCCAAAATCGCTAGAACACAGTCATTTCCTCTTCATCCCCCACTGATACCCAATTCCGAAAAGCACAGAAGAACAAATCGCTGACCGCGCCACCTCTGACTTGTCAGAAGCCACCACACCCACACCGAAGCCACCGCCTGACCGGTAGACTCCCTCAACCGAGACCCCATCCTCCCTAACGCCTTGGTTCACCAGAAAATAAGCCTCGACCAAACTCCATTCACAACTGCCACAGCCTCTCATGGCCGACCACACCACCGCCTAACCATCCCACGACCAGATCACGAACAGACCTGTAATAACCCGGAAATCCGAGCCAATTTAAAATTTTTATTTTGGAAATTTTAGAGAAGTTTGAATATTCAAAATGAATTATTTTAAATAATAACGACGAAAAATTTATTTTGAATAGAATTCGAACGTATATATTATATAGATCGTCGTTAGAATACAAATAATTATATATAATTATAAAAGGAATTGAAAATGGCGCGGTAGTTCAATAATTCGATTTCAAAATTCAAATGAATGTACCGGGTGCAAAATAAACCGGATTTTAGGGAAACCAAAAATATTAGAATCTAATTGAGTATATCTTTCCAACGAATCCGAAAAATCAAAATTTCATAGCGGGAATCAAAAGATATATCCAGTTGAAAATTCAGGATAGTCGCTATGGAATTTCGGCCCTTAAAAATGGCCATTTTGCAAACGACCTCAGTTTTCGACGAAACCACTTTTATTGGATCCGCGATGTCAAATTATTGCTAGGTTTCAAATTTTAGAATTTTTCGAATCAATATGTGAGCGTGGCAAAGGAAAACGCGTTTGACCAGTTTTAGTTGATTTTAATCGACTGGAAAATGACCATTTTTCAAACGGTCTCAGAATTCGAGGAAACTAGTTTTGTTAGGACCGTATCATCAATACGAAGCTAGAAAATATTTTTCGGGAATTTTTAGAGTTCGTATGTGACCCCGATAATGTAAAATGTACGTTTAAATTAAATATATATGGGTTTATATGGTAATTCAAATGGAAACTGAGCGTAACAACCGAATTTGCTTACGCAGCATATCCCATTGTGTTCGGAATAGGGGTAATTAGGTGGGGACGATAGTCAGTGGGTTTCTTTTCGAGGTCGGAAATAAAAGTTGCTTTTTGGAGAATAAATAAAATAAAAAAATTAATAAAACCCTTACCCCCCCTCACTACTTTCTCTCTCTTCCCCTTAAACGGTCAACCCCCCTCCTTTTCTAAATCGTTCAAAACAGAAGAAAAAAAAGAAAAAAAAGAAAACAAAATTGATCGCGCCCCTCCCTTGGACCTCGTCCGCCGCTCCTCCTTGGCCTCCCACTGCCGCGCCCTCCGCTAACCATCACCCCACCGCCGGACCCCCCCTGCCTTCCTCCTGCGCCTCCCTTTTCTTTCCACCCCCTTCTGAATGAAACCGCCACCCTCTTGTGCCCAGCGCCACCGTTGGGGGCGCCACCACCACCTGCCGTGTTGAGATCCGCCCCTCGCCACCACTGACTCAGGCGCAAGCCCCCCTTTCCGACGATGATTCGATTTTTGGCAATAGGGTGAGTTTTTACTTATTTTTATTAGATCTAATAGGTTAAGTATGTACATATGAAATCAGTTTTATATATATGTAATAAAACAAGAGAAGTATGGATTTTTATAAATATTTTAGATAAGAAAAATTCGATTTTTATTGTTTAGGAAACGGAATAAAAATTCGATCTTTATATACGATGTTAGCAATATAAAAATAGGGTTTGTAGAAGGAATAAAAATATAATTTTTGTTATGTAGGAGATAAAAATATGATTTTTATATTAAAGAAAGGATAAAAATATGATTTTTATAAAGTAGAAGTAATAAAAATATTATCTTTGTATATGTAGTGTAACAACTCGTATTTTCAATAACCTGTTATAACATAAATTGAGGCAGAATTTAATTCTAAAATCTGAATCAAGGGAAACGGGCTATGCCATTGCGTTCGTCTCGGAAAATACGTGAAATAGAGTCCGAGTTTTCGAAAATCGGAGTCCGTATGACCCGATTAAGGCCCAACGAAGTTTTCAGAAAATTTCTAAGTAAAAACAGATTTCAAATTCAAACTTGAATTTGGAAAACTGGGCCAGTTGGGCCAGGCGGGAAAAATTCCCGCCACAGTACCCAAGTCGACAGCCCTGTCGACTTGGGAGTCAACTGGGTCTGACCAGGTCGACAGCCCTGTCGACTTGGCTGTCGACTTGGCTCAGACGTGCAGTCGTGCCTGGTGCACCATTTTGGGTTTGTGTTGAGCTTGGGGGCCAGATTCGATTTGGAGGGCTGAGATGAGAACTAGGGTTTAATCCTATGGCCTAAAACACTAGCCTAATCTATAAATAAGACCCTAACCTACCCTAAATCATCATTAATCTATCCTACAACTAAACTATGGCAAAATTAATCCTCTCATGGCCTCCACTCTCTTCATTAAATTCCTAAATCAATTCTTAAGTGATTTTCCATGCATACAAGTGTTTTTAGACTTGTATGATCATCATTATCTTGCATTCAAGTCTTGTTTCTCTATTGGCATCTTAAAGGAAGAGTTTTGATCAAGTTTGCTTGCATTTTTGGGGTTTAATTAGTTGCATAAGGGGTTTCTTACATTTGCTATACTCATTTGAGTCCGCATAAGCATTGTAAGCCCTATTCCTTTCATACTTAAACTCTAGAGTTAAATGTATGATATGCAAGTTGTCATTTGTTTATGCAAGTTTTATTATGCAAGTATGTTATGCAAGTGTCATATGATATGCAAGTATGTTATGCAAGTTTGGGATGGTCATATGGTTCATGTTATCATGATATGCAAGCTTATTTTGAGTATGTGAACATAAAGCTTCAAGCTTTACGCCAAAGGTTGCATTTTGGCAACATGTAAGTTATCATATCACTTATGATAACTTGCATGTGAGGCTAAATGCGAACTTGTGGTCATTTTTACATGTCATTTAGCACCATGTATTATGAATATGCCAAGTTTGGTTTTATGCATGTTTTGGGCCTAAAAATGTAATATGCAAGTGTATGAACACATGAACCTTTCATATGCCACCATGTTGAACTTGTGGCTTTAACATTTTTATGTCATGATTATGCCAAGTTCCCTCTTTCTATCCTTTATGCGCTATTGCGATATGTAAGCGATGGGATTGCGTTTGGGGTTGGGTAAACTTGAAAGACATAAAAACATGAGCATTGGGAATTTACTTATTAAGTTAGGTCTACCCATTGGGAATTTACCTATTAAGTTAGGTCTACCCAATTGCTTGAAAATTTGTAACATGTTTTGGAAACATGATGGACATGACACTTAGAAAAGATAAGTGTGGCCAACTCGAGGTTGGGTTGAGTTTGTAGCGTAAACCTACCCGGAACCGACCGGCCTAACTAGTTGCTACAAATAATAGGACCCAATGTGAGAAGTTGGTCATGTTGTACCTTGGACCCGAGGTTAGACCAAGTTGTGGTGTAAAGCTACCCGGACCCGCCCGGCTTAACTAGTAACCACAACAAAGTCTAATGTGAGAGGTTAAGGCGCATTAATTAATTAATGCCTCATGATTAGGGTTAAGTCATGGATCATTTAATACTTAACCAATTTGGGCTTGGTAGATTAATCGGGGTTAAGTCGTGAACTCATCGTTACACTTAACCAAGTAAATCCATGATTAGTGAAGGGGTTAAACCGTACTTAACCCACTAGAGAAATCCTAGCAATGGGGGTCCACTCCGCAGTAATCCCAAGTTTGTATCATTAAGGCCCTAGGGACTAGGCTAGGGAGGGGGCACGATTACTGGGCTGGAGGTAAGCGACCAAAAGCGACGGCAGGGTGGTACGCCGGTGTAGTTCCGGGCGGACTCTGGTCGTGCACATAGTCCGTAGCCGGAGAAAACAAGCACGGGTACCGGTAGATCGAGACTGTGCACTCATGTTTATGGTGTCCAGGGGTTGACACCCTAGGGCTTGATACACCCGACGGGTGGACCCGGCACAGTTCGACTACATTCATGTTTGGGCCGTATTGACACCAACACGTGACGAGTTAGGCTTAGGGAGCCAATCGACTAGACCGTTTGGTTGGACCTCGTGGTAGGGTCACTTCATGTTATTGGACCTCGTATGAGGGTCTCTTCAAGTTATTGGGCCAAAGCGTGGGCCAGGGGATCAATACTTGTTTATTCAAGTCATGTTAGTCTACTAGTACACCTGTGGTGCAAAACCTTAATCCTGATTATGCGATGACACCTTTATCTACCTTGGTAGTTATTCATCATGTTGTTATCCTTATGTTCATACCTGCTGCTCATATCAGTTAGCTTTATCAGTTTACATTGATTGTAGTAGGGCTTACTCAGTCTTTTTGACTGACCTGTTTTCTTTCGCCTCTTTTCTTCCGTTCCCCCCCCCCCCCAGGTTCTCAGGGAGGGAATACAGGAGCTTTGCTTGGATCTTAGCTGCTTTTCTTGGATAGCCCATGTATGCTTTGGACTTGAGCTGGCTATGGTTTTTCCACTTTGAGGATAGCTACTTTATGTTTTCCTTTTTCAGTTTTCAGATGATGTTATTTTATGTACTAGACTTGTTTATTTGGAAAATTGACATTATGATGTACCAGACATGTTTTGAAATGGTTTAAATCTTCCGCTGTTTTATCCATGTTATTTACTCTGTTTACATATATACATATGTTCTTGTTCTGTCTTGATATATCATTATGCATGTTTACCTGATTCAAACGCCCCTCCAAAGTCAGAGTGCTTGCAAGAGTCACCCTGGCGGAGGTGGGGTGTTACATTTGGTATCGGAGCATATGGTTTACGAGAAGGAACAAAAAGGTTTTTAGAAAACTTTTTGAAAACTATTTTCAAAACAAAGTATAAAGTATTTTCCAAAGAAAATTCTAGTTTATTTTAAAAGGCTATTCCCCAAAAAGCCATTAGCAAAATCCCTTCGTTTTTCTCCATTCTGAATCTGTCTTTTTCTTTTTCAGTATGGCTGATAACTTTGCCATTCCGGAGGGAGTACATGTGCCTGTTTGGTATAGGAGACTTTTGGAGGCTAGGGCGACCGAAGCCGGCCCCGCAGATGTCCCTCCTCCTCCTCCTCTAGTAGTTAATGTTCCTCCTCCTCCTGTCGCTGAGGTTCCTCTTCCTCCTCCCCCTCAGCATCCTCAGGCTGACTTCGCAAAGACTTGCAAGGATTTCAAAGCAATGGGTGGCAAGAATTTTCAAGGCACCGAGACTTTTGTGGAGGCCAGAAATTGGTTGAAAGAGACCGAGGATTTATTTGCTATCTTTGGGTTAGATGACCAGAGAAAGCTCTTGTTGGCAGTTTGGCTTATGAAGGACGAAGCCGCTTATTGGTGGGAAGTCACCAATGGTACTAGGCCTGTTGAGACTTGGGCTGATTTCAGGGCAAGGTTCATGCTTAAGTTTCTATCTTCTGCTGAGGAGAATCTGCAGATGGAGAGATTTATAATTTTGAAGCAAGGAGATATGTCTGTCAAAGAATATGTGAATAAGTTCAATCAGTTAGCTCGTTTTGGCTTGGATATGGTGAATACTCCTCAGAAGAAGGCTCTCCGTTTTGCTAGAGGATTGAATGAGCCATTGCAGGGATTGGCCATGTCACATATTCCCCATGGGGCCACGTTTGAGAGCTTTGTTGATATGGCGTTACTTCAAGGAGATATTAAGAAAAATGATGCTCAAGTCAAGAAGACTGATTCCCAGGGAAAGGGAAATCAGGGTAATACTAGTGGTCAAAGCAGTCAAGGCAATCAAAAGAAGAACAAGGGTCAAGGCAACAAGGGGAACAAGAACAACAAGGGTAAGAACGTCAAGGGGAAGTGCCATTATTGCGGTTCAGTTGGGCATCTTATCAAGGATTGTAAGAAGAGGAAAAGGAATAATGGTGAATGCTTTTTATGTGGTAAAACTGGACATTTCAGCAAGGATTGCCCGAAGAAACAAGGGCAAGGCCAGGGTCAGACTCAGCGTGCTGGACCCTCAGGAGGGCAAGTTCATGCTCTCACTACCGCTCCAGTTCCCGATCGAGGTAGTATTTCTGTTGAAAGCCTTGTATATATTTCTGATTTTCCAGTTCGTACCTTGTTTGATTCTGGTGCATCGCATAGCTTTATCTCATCTGATCTTGTTGATAGTTTGCACCTTAGTACTAGCTTGGTAGAGGATCCTGTCTGTGTCTCAAATCCTATTGGGGGTTCCGCCCATTTGTCTATGATATGTGGGGATTTGAGGATCTCTATATTGAGTGTAGAGTTCTTGTGCAGTGCTTACGTTCTTGGTTTCAGGGGATATAGATTGATATTGGGCATGGATTGGCTGTCCAGATATGGAGCCATCCTTGATTGTGAGCATAGGGTTGTGAGGCTCGTGACTCGCCTCGGGAACACCCTGGAGATTTCTTGTGATCCGAGAGGTCCCGTCATGTTGTGCTATCTTGAATCACTCGACTCGTCAGTGGAGACTCTTCAGTCTGTGAGAGTGGTTCGAGATTATCCGCATGTTTTTGATGAAGTTAGGGGGTTGCCCCTTAAGCGAGAGATTGATTTCCGCATTTATCTGGTGGATAATGCAAAGCCGGTTTCTTTGCCCGTTCGGCACATGGCTCCGCGTGAAAGGCGGGAGCTAAGCAAGCAAGTGAAAGAGTTGCTTGAGAAGAACTTCATTAAACGAAGTATATCTGAGTGGGGAGCGCCTGTGGTATTTGCTACCAAGGCGGATGGTTCTCTCCGACTTTGTGTTGACTATCGAGAGTTGAATAAGCTGACTAAGAAGAACAGACACCCGTTACCGAGAATTGATGATCTCTTTGACCAGCTTGTCGGTGCTTCTGTTTTCTCTCAGCTTGATCTTGCTACTGGATTCCATCAGCTCAGGGTAGCTGAGGATAGTACAGACAAGACTGCGTTCAGAACTCCAGATGGATTCTTTGAATGGCTTGTCATGCCGTTCGGCTTGACTAATGCACCCGCATATTTCGTGGACTTGATGAGTAGGGTGTTCAGGGAGTTCTTGAACAAGTTTGTCGTGGTCTTCGTAGATGATATTCTGATCTTCTCCAAGGATGAGGAAGAGCACGCAAGGCATCTCGTGGAGGTGATGGATACGCTTAGAGCGCATCAGTTGAAGGCCAAGTTCTCCAAGTGTCACTTTTGGAGAAGGGAAGTTAGATTCCTTGGGCATATAGTATCCAAGCAAGGCTTAGCGGTGGATCCCGCTAAGGTGGTTGCAGTTCAGGATTGGAAGACTCCAAGGAATGCAACCGAAGTGAGAAGTTTTCTAGGTCTTGCGGGTTTTTACCGGAAGTTCATCAAGGACTTCGCAAAGATTTCCGCTCCTCTCACTAAATTGACGAAGAAGAATCTAGTTTTTGCTTGGAGCATAGAATGCGAGCTTGCTTTTCAGAAGCTCAAGAGAGCTCTTACATCAGCACCTGTTCTAGCTTTGCCTGATGGAGGGAAGTTATTTACAGTATACACCGATGCATGTGGCACGGGGTTGGGAGCTGTTCTGATGCAAGAGGGAAGAGTAATATGCTTTGGAGGTAGACAACTCAAGGTGCATGAGAAGAATTATCCCACTCATGACTTAGAGTTGGCAGCCATAGTATATGCACTCAAGGCTTGGCGCCATTATCTTCTGGGGGAAAGATTTGAGCTTTATACCGATCACAAGTCATTGAAGTATCTCTTTTCTCAGAAGGATTTGAATCTGAGGCAACAAAGATGGATGGAATTCTTGGCATCCTACGATTTTGAGATAGCTTATACCCCTGGCAAGGGGAATGTGGTAGCTGATGCATTGAGCAGAAAAAGGTTGACCCTAAGTCCTCTATTCGTTGAGATGAAGAATTTAGAGTATGTGGCAACCTTTGATTTCTCTTTGGCGGTTGAGTCGATGACCGGTTCTTTAGCATCTCTGGAACTCAGACCTACCCTTCTTGATCAAGTTGGGGCTTCGTAGAGAGAAGACCCTCAGATAGTTGAGATTATGGATAAGCTGATTCGAGGAGAGACGTCTAGTCATCTCGCTCGATATTCTGTTGATGACAAGGGTTGGCTGAGGAGAGACGGAAGGTTATGTGTTCCAATGGTAGAAGATTTAGTAAGGAAAGTTCTTGAGGAAGCGCATCGCTCTAAGTTGACTATACATCCAGGCGGTGATAAGATGTATAAAGATATGAAGCGCATTTTCTTTTGGCCTGGGATGAAGAAGGATGCGGCAGAGTTTGTCTCTAGATGTATCACTTTCCAGCAAGTTAAGGCCGAGTCGAAGAAGCCCGGTGGGCTATTGCATCCTCCAGACGTTCCACTTTGGAAGTGGGAGAGTATCTCCATGGATTTTATTGATGGGCTACCAAGGTCAAGGAAAGGGAATACGAGCATTTGGGTTATTGTGGATAGACTTACGAAGAGTGCTCATTTCATTCCGGTGAAGAGCAAGAGGACCGCATCCTGGCTAGCGTCTGTATATCTTCGTGAGATTGTGAGACTTCATGGAGTCCCTTCTAGTATTGTCAGTGACCGTGACCCAATCTTTACAAGTCAGTTCTGGAATAGCTTGCAAGAGGCCATGGGCACAAGGTTGAATCTAAGTACTGCTTATCACCCACAGACGGACGGCCAAACTGAAAGGGTGAATAGGGTACTCGAGGATCTGTTGAGGCTTTGTATTCTGGATTTTGGTGGTACTTGGGAAGACCATCTTCCTCTTGTTGAGTTTGCATATAATAACAGTTGTCAGGCAAGCATAGGAATGACACCATTTGAATCTTTATATGGGAGGCCGTGCAAGTCGCCTACATGTTGGTGGGAGACTACAGATAAGCTCATACTTGGGCCTGATATGATCAGGGATGCATCCGAGAAGATCGAGTTGATTCGAAGACGGATGAAAGCGGCCCAAGACCGACAAAAATCCTATGCTGATAAGCGAAGATCTGATTTGGAGTTTGATGTGGGGGACATGGTTTTCGTGAAGGTTTCTCCTTTGCGGAATGTGGTCCGATTTGGAGCCGTTGGGAAGTTAGCACCGAGGTTTGTTGGACCATTCCCTATTGTAGAGAGGATCGGGCAGATGGCTTATAGAGTGAAGTTGCCCGAGAAGCTTGCCGGAGTCCACGATGTTTTTCATGTCTCGTATCTCCGGAAATGTTTGCATGAATCAGCAGAGGTTGTTGAGCCGAGTGTTCTGGAAGATGTGGAAGTGGAGAAAGAGGCTACCTTGAGGAGAGCTCCGATTCGTATCTTGGGGACGGAAACCAAGAAGCTAAGGAATCGAGAGGTCAAGTTGGTGAAGGTTCAATGGGGTGAAGCCGAAGAAGACGCAACTTGGGAAACCGAGGAGAAGATGCGTGGGCTTTATCCATTCCTTTTTGAGGGTACACTCTCAATCTCTTTTCTTTGTTAGCATATCTTTCTCTTTGCTATCCATGTTTATCTAGTTTATCGTACTAATCTTGTCATGAGAACCTTAGGTAGAAACCCTTTGGATGAAACATGTGTTTGAAACATGTTATTCTTGATGGTTGCAAGTGGTTGCAAGTGGTTGCAAGTGGTTACTCGTGGATGCATTATACACGATTAGGCACTAGATCGGCTCACACACTCCTCATATTGCATATGCATGAGTGTTTATGTATATTCATGGATGAAAATTTTTGTGTTATCACATGGATGTTGCATATGGATGTATGTTATGTGCAAACATATAGATGTTATACATTATGTTAGGAATTGCATACATATGGATTCATTTCACTAACATAATCTGCATTGATGATATTTGCATTAGATAAGTACATATACACACACCTTTGCATATGTTCATACAACATTTAGAATCTTGTAAGGACAATGATTGCTCGTGGATGATGTTTTGAGTAGATGGATGTTGGACGGTAGGATACGTTCTTTCTAACTTGAAGATTTCGGGGACGAAATCCTTTAAGGAGGGGAGAATGTAACAACTCGTATTTTCAATAACCTGTTATAACATAAATTGAGGCAGAATTTAATTCTAAAATCTGAATCAAGGGAAACGGGCTATGCCATTGCGTTCGTCTCGGAAAAATACGTGAAATAGAGTCCGAGTTTTCGAAAATCGGAGTCCGTATGACCCGATTAAGGCCCAACGAAGTTTTCAGAAAATTTCTAAGTAAAAACAGATTTCAAATTCAAACTTGAATTTGGAAAACTGGGCCAGTTGGGCCAGGCGGGAAAAATTCCCGCCACAGTACCCAAGTCGATAGCCCTGTCGACTTGGGAGTCGACTGGGTCTGACCAGGTCGACAGCCCTGTCGACTTGGCTGTCGACTTGGCTCAGACGTGCAGTCCTGCCTGGTGCACCATTTTGGGTTTGTGTTGAGCTTGGGGGCCAGATTCGATTTGGAGGGCTGAGATGAGAACTAGGGTTTAATCCTATGGCCTAAAACACTAGCCTAATCTATAAATAAGACCCTAACCTACCCTAAATCATCATTAATCTATCCTACAACTAAACTATGGCAAAATCAATCCTCTCATGGCCTCCACTCTCTTCATTAAATTCCTAAATCAATTCTTAAGTGATTTTCCATGCATACAAGTGTTTTTAGACTTGTATGATCATCATTAGCTTGCATTCAAGTCTTGTTTCTCTATTGGCATCTTAAAGGAAGAGTTTTGATCAAGTTTGCTTGCATTTTTGGGGTTTAATTAGTTGCATAAGGGGTTTCTTACATTTGCTATACTCATTTGAGTCCGCATAAGCATTGTAAGCCCTATTCCTTTCATACTTAAACTCTAGAGTTAAATGTATGATATGCAAGTTGTCATTTGTTTATGCAAGTTTTATTATGCAAGTATGTTATGCAAGTGTCATATGATATGCAAGTATGTTATGCAAGTTTGGGATGGTCATATGGTTCATGTTATCATGATATGCAAGCTTATTTTGAGTATGTGAACATAAAGCTTCAAGCTTTACGCCAAAGGTTGCATTTTGGCAACATGTAAGTTATCATATCACTTATGATAACTTGCATGTGAGGCTAAATGCGAACTTGTGGCCATTTTTACATGTCATTTAGCACCATGTATTATGAATATGCCAAGTTTGGTTTTATGCATGTTTTGGGCCTAAAAATGTAATATGCAAGTGTATGAACACATGAACCTTTCATATGCCACCATGTTGAACTTGTGGCTTTAACATTTTTATGTCATGATTATGCCAAGTTCCCTCTTTCTATCCTTTATGCGCTATTGCGATATGTAAGCGATGGGATTGCGTTTGGGGTTGGGTAAACTTGAAAGACATAAAAACATGAGCATTGGGAATTTACATATTAAGTTAGGTCTACCCATTGGGAATTTACCTATTAAGTTAGGTCTACCCAATTGCTTGAAAATTTGTAACATGTTTTGGAAACATGATGGACATGACACTTAGAAAAGATAAGTGTGGCCAACTCGAGGTTGGGTTGAGTTTGTAGCGTAAACCTACCCGGAACCGACCGGCCTAACTAGTTGCTACAAACAATAGGACCCAATGTGAGAAGTTGGTCATGTTGTACCTTGGACCCGAGGTTAGACCAAGTTGTGGTGTAAAGCTACCCGGACCCGCCCGGCTTAACTAGTAACCACAACAAAGTCTAATATGAGAGGTTAAGGCGCATTAATTAATTAATGCCTCATGATTAGGGTTAAATCATGGACCATTTAATACTTAACCAATTTGGGCTTGGTAGATTAATCGGGGTTAAGTCGTGAACTCATCGTTACACTTAACCAAGTTAATCCATGATTAGTGAAGGGGTTAAACCGTACTTAACCCACTAGAGAAATCCTAGCAATGGGGGTCCACTCCGCAGTAATCCCAAGTTTGTATCATTAAGGCCCTAGGGACTAGGCTAGGGAGGGGGCATGATTACTGGGCTGGAGGTAAGCGCCAAAAGCGACGGCAGGGTGGTACGCCGGTGTAGTTCCGGGCGGACTCTGGTCGTGCACATAGTCCGTAGCCGGAGAAAACAAGCACGGGTACTGGTAGATCGAGACTGTGCACTCATGTTTATGGTGTCCAGGGGTTGACACCCTAGGGCTTGATACACCCGACGGGTGGACCCGGCACAGTTCGACTACATTCATGTTTGGGTCGTATTGACACCAACATGTGACAAGTTAGGCTTAGGGAGCCGATCGACTAGACCGTTTGGTTGGACCTCGTGGTAGGGTCACTTCATGTTATTGGACCTCGTATGAGGGTCTCTTCAAGTTATTGGGCCAAAGCGTGGGCCAGGGGATCAATACTTGTTTATTCAAGTCATGTTAGTCTGCTAGTACACCTGTGGTGCAAAACCTTAATCCTGATTATGCGATGACACCTTTATCTACCTTGGTAGTTATTCATCATGTTGTTATCCTTATGTTCATACCTGCTGCTCATATCAGTTAGCTTTATCAGTTTACATTGATTGTAGTAGGGCTTACTCAGTCTTTTTGACTGACCTGTTTTCTTTCGCCTCTTTTCTTCCGTTCCCCCCCCCCAGGTTCTCAGGGAGGGAATACAGGAGCTTAGCTTGGATCTTAGCTGCTTTTCTTGGATAGCACATGTATGCTTTGGACTTGAGCTGGCTATGGTTTTTCCACTTTTGGGATAGCTACTATATGTTTTCCTTTTTCAGTTTTCAGATGATGTTATTTTATGTACTAGACTTGTTTATTTGGAAAATTGACATTATGATGTACCAGACATGTTTTGAAATGGTTTAAATCTTCCGCTGTTTTATCCATGTTATTTACTCTGTTTACATATATACATATGTTCTTGTTCTGCCTTGATATATCATTATGCATGTTTACCTGATTCAAACGCCCCTCCAAAGTCAGAGTGCTTGCAAGAGTCACCCTGGCGGAGGTGGGGTGTTACATGTAGTGAAATAAAAATCTGATTTTTCTTATATATAAGTTGAAGTAAAAATGTGATTTTTATAGCGATATAAAAATAGAATTTTTATCTATATAATAGCAAAGTAAAATTTCGATTTTTATATATCGAATAGCGAAGTAAAAATTCGATTTTTATATATTGAATAGAAAAATAAAAATTCGATTTTTATATATTGAATAGCAAAGTAAAAAAAATTCGATTTTTATATATGTAGTGAATGCGGATGACGAAAGTGATGAAAGAAGGAACGGCGAAGACTTCTACATTTAAAGAGTCGTGGCGTTCGATTTAGCTCAATGTGAGAACTACTCACCTTTTAATTTTTTTTCTAGTTAATAATATATACTAGGATGCAGACGGTGTTTAGTAGCAGCCGACACCCGTCGTCCACAGACCATGGACGGCTTGTATGCTTGTTTGTTTGATTTTGATGTGTAGTTGATTGTGTGATGTGATGTGAAATGAAATAAAATATTTATATAGTTAAAAATATTTTATAGTTAAAAACAGAATTTTTAACGTGTATATGAAAGGAAATAAAAATAAACAAATCGGACGATTTGTTTATATACACACATTTGACTGATATTAATTGGGACGATAAATTTTACACATCGCCCAACTGCACAAATAAAATCGGTGTTTGATTGTTTGAAAACCCCACACGGGTATTGGGATGATATATGACATACACTAATCCCAATAGTTAGTTGTATGTCGATCGATTGATTGACAGACTATTATAAGCGTTAAATATTTATATTCGATGCTTATACAGTGTAGAATGCACTTTGGATGATGGTTGATTATTCATCGTTGTTATTGTATACATGTGTTGTAGAAAATCCATATAATTAACATTATATGGTAATTGATTGGGCCTCATTCCAGTTTTGAAAAAGAAATATTTGAAAAAGAAATATTTGAAATAGAAAATTTGAAAATAGAAATATATGAAGCCGTATTGATTAAATTGACGCCATTTTGACGTGAATGATATTTACATCGATTTTATTCATTTTTTAATGAATATCGAAAGTGATTTCAAAATCTGATATTTTGAAAAGAATTGAATTTTTTAAATTGAATAGAAATGAATTCAAATTGAAATTGAATTGAATTGAATTGAAAACAAATTGAAACCGAATAGAAATGAATTCGAATTGAAATTGAATTGAATTGAAAACAAACTGAAATTGAATTAGAAATCAATTTGAATTGAATCAATTTGAAATTAAATTAAAATGAATTTATGTTGAAAAATTAGATTTTGATTTGAATTTGAAATAGAAGTTGAAATCGTTTTGAAAACGAATTTAAAACGATTTATAAAATACGTATTGAAAGGAAATCGACGAAGTATATATTATATATATATATATAATATAATGGCCTGAATAGAACGCACCGCGCTGCGGTAGTTCACGAATTTCGACCGTTGACTTCGAACAGATATTACGGGAGATCTGACCGTTGGATTCTCCTAAAACCAGAACCGTTAGGTTTGTATAGAAAAGAGATTTCTAACGAATATTAGAAATTTGAAATCTAACGGTTGGATTTGGAATTATGTCCAAATCAAATTTGGAAAAGGTCGCTGTAAGTGCAGTTCGATGGCCGTTGATGGAAATCGACTGTACGGGCCTTGATAAAATTATTAAAAATAGTAATAATTTATGTAAAATCGTAAGAAATGATTTGGGAAGAATTGGGATGAAAAACTCCATATTTGAAAAGATAAAAATAGATTTTTATCGAAATGAACTAGTTTTGAACTAGAATTATAATTCTATTTATTTTTAAAATAAATAAATTGAATTTGAAAATGGTTTTGAAGGTAATTAGAATTTCCAATAGTTGAATTGGAATGGATTTAAATCGAAATTGTCTTTGGATTATTTCGATGTTGGATTTCGTGATTACACAGATATTGTTATGGAAATTTGAACGATATATTTATATCGCTATTTCCAATACGATATTTGTTGGTCGCAGAATTTGATATTGAATATAAGCCGATATATTTTCTATTCAGAGCCTTGTATTTAATATCAAATATGATTTGGGTTTGTCGTAAATGGTGTCTTCATTAACCCTGTTCTTGAACCCAGTTGAGAAAAAGATTAAATCTTTTTATTTGGATTTAATGAAGTGTACCAATTAAATAATATTCAATTGGAATTGAATTGGAATTGATTTTTGGGTTTATCGTGAACAGTGTTTTAAATAACACTTGTTCTTTAACCCAATAATTAATGGAATGTGATTTTGAGTTGTCATGAACGGTATCTTCAATAATACTGTTCTTAGACCCAAAGGAGTTAAGAAAATCAGAAACTAACTGGAGATTAGTTAAGTTGAATGGTTTCTGGTGTATTGATCTGATGTTGGTTTCGGCCTTCGGGGTTAATACTTAGGGAATTGCTCATTTGTTAATTTACGGTTAGGGACTGATTGAAATGTGATGTGATTTTGGGGTTTATCGTGAACCGTGTTTTAAATGACACTGATTCTTTAACCCAGTTAAAGATTAAAACTAAGTGGAGTTTTAATGAATCTTTAATTAGATTGAAAAGATCGAGAATGGGGTATCACCAATTTTGCTCCAGGCGATAGTTAAATCTTTAATTAGATTTGAACGAGAAATGGTAATTGAATTTACCGACAACACCGTGGTGTTAGATATGAAGTATTACCAGTTTTACTTCATGGGACGCATAGGTTGGGATTAGGAAATTAAAACAAATGATTACTTCGGTGAGGTTCGCTAATCCCGACTAGTTTGAATTGATATTCAAAAGTAGATTAAAGAATAAATTCAAGGAATTTATCTTTGATAAAATTAATGGAAACCTTTCCCTATCAATGTGAAATTTAGAAACAAACTGTCGGTTAGCTAAGCAGAATGGTTTTCTGGATATTGATCTGATGTTGGTTTCGGCCTTCAGGGTTAATATTTGGGGAATTATTCTCTTGTTAATTTACGGTTAGTGACTGATGAATTGAAATGAGGCATATGTTGTGTTTGTGTAACACTTGTTTATGATATACGCGAGTTATTCGGGAAGACCAGGTTTATCCCATTCTGAATAACTGATACGACGATAAGTCGAAGATGAAGACGGTGGTCGAAGACCGGAGGTCTTAACGTCGTTTGGGTGATTACTGACGATCTTGATTGGGATGTACACCCAAGAAGATGGAAACAGTTGGTGATCGTCCAGACGTACTTGGAGATCGATGGATAAGCGGGGTACTAGGTGCCTCCGGTTTCGTTCAGACCAAGAACGGACTTGTAAATGGGCTGTGTGTCTGACATCGGATTTCATTCTGTGTGACTGATATTGGTTACGTAGAGTGGTTTGCCTGTGTGGCATGCTAAGATGCAAAGGATCAAGGCTTCTGTTGAAAAGCAAAGTCTTGTGGTTGATGATCAAAGCACGACCTTTGTGGCGTAGCTTTGTGTAGCGTGAGTTCGCGAGCCTCACACCCCGGTGGTGAACCCAAAACGGGAGAGGACCTCAGGGAGGGCATGCGTTTCTTTCTAGTTAGAAGTGGCGTCAGTGGTTTTACACGCCCTGACGAGTTTGACTTATGTGGTTGTTGCTGTTGTTAGGCGCCTCGGATATATCGGTCGTTCTCGAACCGATGGAGCCATTCGTTGGCTCATTTACGCCCCAAAGTGCAGGGGAACGCAGTGTTCAGGCATTTTAATCCACATCGGTGGACCAGCCCTAACGATCCAAGGGTCGATGCGCTCTGACCCTGAGGCTCGGGCTAGAGAGTCTCGAAGACAGTGAGGACGATCCCTAGCCTCAGTTCATAGATGGAAATCCAATTTCCAAATATGTGATTTTGTGGTTTTAATTGTAGAACTAGTATGGCGACATGATATATGGTACCCATGCCGTCTATGATTGATACTTATGATTTGAAGTTGTTTTATACACTGTGCACTTATAATAGTATCAAATGATTTGTTTTAAACGTACTAAGCATGTTTGGCTATTATAAGGGAAAACCCTATCCCCCGGCTTGCGTTGCATTGTGTGATAGGACCTGGGTCTTATAATAGCTTCATTTTTCTTTATTTAGCACTGCACTGTTTGTTTTATGCACTGGTATTCTTGGGAGGAAACCCGTTCCGTGTTATACGGCGTGGTCCCTTGATTTACCTAACTTTAAAATAAAGATTAATAACTGTTTTAGTTCTCACACCAGTCCCATGACTGACCTAGAGTTTATTGTTTTAACCTAAACTCTGGGTGCCCTTATTTTGACACGGGCAGCTAGTAGTTTTGGTTTTGCAGATTTATATTCACAGGATCCTGATTTACAGCTGGAACGATACTCGGAAAGCTTTGTATCCGCGTATTACTCCTAGTTGTGTATTGTATTATTTTCCGCTGCTATGTAATGTATTGTAATCTCTGATATTTATCGAATGTAATTTATTCATTTATGCTCTGTATATTCTTGTATCTGATGGAATTGTTGTAATTAACAATGAAATGTTCTTCCGTCTGCATTCTATTTTGTCGTGTTCTCAAAACAATCAGGCGTTTCGAACGGTCTGGGTCGGTCTAGTGACTGATTCGGATCGAACGAAACTCCTTGTTGTCACAAGACCCCAATTACTTCACCACCACCATCCACTTCAGGCGCCGCCACAACCAGCGTTGCCACCTCCTCACATTCAGCTTCCTAAAAAACCTGACTGTATTGCCACGAACGAGTTCCACTGTCCCCCCCCAAGAGATCCGAAAAATGTATTCATATATGTGCTGAATGGCGTAGCTAGTACGTTAGAAATTAAAGAGTTGTTCCCTTTCGTACAGTCAAGGCAAGTAGCCAGTTGTTCAATTTTCAGAGATGGAAGCGGATTTGATATGGGCAGATTTCGAAAATGACTTTTCCTGTGAAGCACATCTGCTACGATTTAAAAATGACTTGCACGTCAGGCGAATTTCGACAAGAACAGTAGGATATAGGAGATATTTTTGTCCAGGTTTCTATGTGCTAAGATTTTATTTGTTGAGCTTCTATGATTTGCATGTGCCTATCTGTTTTAACAAACAGTGTATCCTATAAAGATTTCTTTACCTATGAATATTTATTGTTATACCAGCTTTTGTTACAATCAGTCCAGCTGAAAAGATTGAATCATGTATACTGTGCTCGACTAGCTGGCCTTGTGCTAGGATTTGATGTAATTTAAATTGGCCTATACAGAGATTTTTATATTAGATTTTCTTTTTGTGTGAAAAGATTGGAAATTGGTTGGCTGTTGAAGGAAATCTGTTTATAGCATGTGTGAGGATATCTGAATTGGATTGTGCAAAGTCTAAGGCGCCCTGTTTGCAATATTCTGAGTTTATAATATCCTGAGATTTGACATGCATATGTAAGATTTAGATCCTGATAAGGTGTTGAGAATCTTCAAAGATTCCACTCGGTCTTGTGGTACAGATTTTCCAGCAAGATTTGGAAATAGTATGCTGGAAACGACCGTTAATTTAAATACATGGAAACAAGTTTTCGAGGTCTAATATCGAACAAATTGGAAAAGATAATAACTTATAGTGGACGATTTAGATCATTTTCACTTGAATTATTTTTCCTTTTCATTAGAAAAATATTATCCACTTGGTTCAGATGTTTCTTGTTTCGAGAAAAATCTGACCTATATTGGATCCTTTACAACCGTTTAAAATTCAAAACGCAATATTACGAACTGCCGCGCTGCTGCAGCTCGTTTTATAATATATTTATAAATTAAACGTTATAACGCCGTTAAATAAATGAAATCGTTATTATAATTTCAAAATAAACAAATATTAAATCATTTTGAATTACCCGTTCACATTATATTGCAACTCAACATTTTCCGACTGTTTTGGAAATACAATATTATTATACTATTAATATTAATAACATTTTCAAAATAAAATGGTTAAATTCAAATCAATATTTTAAATAATAAAATAATTCAGATAATTGGTCAGAAAATACAGGACATTACACTAGTTCTATGAAAAGATAAAGTATATTCACTATAACAGCATATGAAAAACACTGTGAAATATTAGTAATTGCATTTATAATCCGCTGTTGAAAATGGAAGCAACATACACTTGAAAACAATTAACAGTGCATTATAAACGCTGTGCACAAAGTATTAACAGCTCAAAAAAATGTTGTGCATAAAGTATTATTAATACAAAAAAAACGCTGTGAAACACAATTTTTAACAGCGTTTATTTTCTACTGTTGAAAATTAGGATCCTACGACCACATGTTGTTATACAGCTTTCGAAATAACGTTTTTGTATCCTACCACATCGATTCTGAAACACTGCTAAAAATGTTTTTTCTTGTAGTGACATTATCCATGATCAGGGGCCTTTAACGAAACCCGCCTAAGTGGAGGAAATGACACGCTCAAGAAAAGGAGCAAGCCTTATCACCAAGATCTTAGAGATGACTTTGTTCGAGAAGTTACATAAACTAATCAAACGAAAGTTAGAATAGGAACATGGATTCTTTTAGAAAAGGACAAGCACACCACAAGAGAGAAGTATTACAATATAGTGGACCAGACACAATGGAAAAAATCCCCTTTAAAACACCCCAGACCACTACCACTGTCCCGGCTAAGCGAGAAGACACTTGCTCGAATTTCTTCTAGAGACGAAAAACTACAAAGAGAAGAAATCTATGAAGGCAAAACCAACGTAGGGATGAAAGAGAGGAGCACAAAAATAAATTCGATGGGCTACCCAAAAAGGCTTTAAAGTGAAAAACAATCGTCTCAACCACCTCAGCAGGTTCTGAATCCATAGTTCCATCCGGTCGAGAATCTGACGGATAGCGAGAAGGTTATTCTTCTTTCTAATGGAAGAATATATATAGTTAGAATCTCTATCAATAATCCACTTGAGCCTCTCTCATTGCCAGAGGAAAGCATTCTCGATGCACAACTCCGAGTTGAAGGCGAGTTAGGCTTCAACCCTATCTGCCTAAACAGAAGGGGATCTCTAACGAAAGAGGCCTCAGCCAACACGAATGCCTCTTCAGAAATGCGGACCCAATCGAAAATGTTCTTGAAGACCTGCAAATTCCAGACCTTCAACCTTAAGGCGCTTGAGTTTGGAGGAGAAGATCTCGATCGAACTACCAATGACTGGTAGTGCCCATGATTCCTTTACCACAGAGTTGAAGGAATGATGGGACTTACATATAGATTGAAAACGAAATGAAGAGGGCCTAAAGGAGGAAACAAGGAGCACTTAAGGATATAAAGGCATGATCAGAATTAGTGAAATGCAGGTGCTCCTCAAAGAAAGTTAAGGGATAACCGAACCAACCTTTTGATCCGAATACTCATTGACCCTAGAGAGGATTCTACTAGGACCTTCTTGGTTATTACACCAAGTGAAGGCCGGTCCAAAGAAGGACACCTCTAATAACCCCGATTGGATAATGAAAGAGTTAAAATCAATAACCGCTGCTCGATTAATTGAGGTACCCCCTCTTTTCTCTACTGGGCAAGCTACCACTTTGAAATCACCCCTCAACACTGAGGCCCACGAATCAACCTCTGGGAGATATAACATATCATGCCATAAACTTATACGCTCAACACGATCACATCTGGCGTAAACGACAGAAAATAGAAAAGAAGAGGGTAAGAGAGCTAATGAGCACTCTACAGTCAGAAGCTGGAACGAACCGAAAACGAATTTGATAGTGACATCTTTAGCCCATAGAATACAAATTTTGTTGGATACGTTAGAGATACCACCACCAAAGCCAATCCGATGGGCGACATTGGAGAGAGCCTCCAATCCCACTAGAGGTTCCTGAAAAGACTCCAAGAAGACAGAGTGCTTCTTGATGATCCGCTTCAATCGCAAAAAAGATGCATCACTACCGATACTCCTATTCTAGAATAAAAAAGACGTCATACAGGGAAAGCAGAAGAGAAGAAAACACAAAACTCAAAGAAGAAAGAATGCCCAGAAAAGCAAAATCAGATCAGATAAATAGTCTGACGAGTAGATCGAACAATCTTCTCCGCAATAGCGAGAGAATGATTACAAATCGTACGAGGGGTGCGCGGAAGAAACTATGTACTACTC
Organism: Allium sativum; assembly: GCA_030737875.1. Lineage (NCBI taxonomy): Eukaryota > Viridiplantae > Streptophyta > Magnoliopsida > Asparagales > Amaryllidaceae > Allium > Allium sativum. The sequence continues at coordinate 79,551,623 of CM060927.1, read as the reverse complement.
CTCGAAGCATGAGGAGGACCACAAGAAACGTGGTCTGACATATAGCATTCCGCAGATAGGATCGAGAGAGAACAACTCGCTTCAGATGAGTTAATACATCAACTGGATGCTAGATGCTGGACACGATGACATGAGTGAAATTTCCTCTCTAGTCAGCCTAATCAGTCGTTAATGGCTTGAATTTAAACCGGACATAGAAGGGGACGAGAATGCGAGACACAAGAAACAAGAAGAGAAAGAGACAATGAAGAAAAGAGGGATGTTGTAACGTCTCCAAGAGACGTCACTAATCTCTGTACATTCTTCTCTACCACAAAGTCATCGTGAGATTGATGATCATGATCGGGGAGGGAGAAACGACTGCATAACGGACCAAGAGAGGGATCCAGAAGACAATCGGGAAAACCAAACGACGTGGAGGCAGCACAACTGCTGTCAAACCATAAGAACACTTTTTGTGCCCATATAGCTACCAACGTTGATAGCTATTCAACCACGCATGCTACTCACACCACCAAAATGCTGAAAAAAAGGAACACCCAACCACAAATAACCACAAGCAAACCCTAAAACCCCTTTGCACAACCAATCCATTAATTGGAATGGTGTGGAAACCATCTGCATTGAAACCACCAAACAATCCGAAAAAACACAACGAAAGGAATCAAACAAAACCGATCACAAAGTGCAACCTCAAAAAAAATAGAGGAAGCATCTGCAACCATTGGAAGAGAACCGGGGAAAGCAAACCATCAGAAACTCCCTGAGCAACATAGGAAACGAATCAGACACCCATAAACCCACCACACGAAGCACCACCCAACCCTAAGGGAAAGGAAATAAGCACACTACAACATGAAGGAGCCCAAAACCTAGGCAAACAACCCAGGGAACCCGAAAGAGGTGGAGTTGGCAGTAGGCAACAAGGCCACACCACATATCTCCAAACCCGAAAAGGGAGAAAACCCAACACAAGACACTACCAGCGAGCTCGGTACAACAAGCAGAGCATACATCACTGCACAGTCAACATTAGGAGAACCGGAACATTGCCCAACAACAACAAGAGAAGAACAAAATTCTAAAAACGACGAGAACCATATCTTTTGCCCGAAATATGATAAAACTAAGGTATACAAGCACCCAAACCAACCAAATTAGACCCCTCCAAACAACCGTATTCGAATGCCATGCCAAAGTCCTTACAGACTGGCTGCATTCGGAGGGAGGAAGCGTCCCATCTAACATCCGAATCTATAACACCCCGAATTTCAGTTAATATTAACATTCACAAATTAAAGAATAACTAATCCCAAATGTGGGAATTAGGGGAAACGAGTTGCGCCATTGTGTTCGTCTCGGAATTCTGGTTGAGATAGAGTCCGAGTTTGCGTGATTTGGGGTCCGTATGACCAAGTTATGGCCCAACGAAGTTTTCAGAAAATTCAAGTTTAAAAACAGTTTAAAACTAAAGCCAAATTCAAAATTCAACACACAGGGGGAAGGCGGGAAAATTCCCGCGCAGGCCAAGTCGACAGGGGTGTCGACTGCCTAGTCGACACCGCCCCAACCCATGTCGACTGCCCAGTCGACACGGGTGTCGACCTGGGTACTCGGCCAGGTCGACCTAGGTGCAGTCTGAAGGGGTTTGGGCTGTGTTTTGGGGCTTGTGAGGAAATCTGATGGCTCTAAACTAATCTAGGGTTAATCTAAGGGCCTAAACTACATCCTAAATCTATAAATACACCCTAAGACTACCCTAATCCATACTAAAAATAGATACAATGTCATCATGCCGTCAAAATGCAACTTAGAAGGAGCCTTCACAAATTAGAGAGGAAGATAGCTTCTCAAATCAACTTCTAATCAACTCCAGCAACTAAATCTTCTTCATAGGAGTGCTAATCAACAAGTTGTGAGTTTCTATGCCTTTAGCAAGCAATTGCTAAACTAATTATGACAGGATGTAATTAGGTTTTGGTTATGAATGTGGATCAATGCAAGTTATGTTATCATATGATATGTGCTCATAATGTTAGTTATACAAGTTTTATGCTATATGTCCATGATGCTAGTTATGCAAGTTTTATGCTATATGTTCATGATGCTAGTTATGCAAATCACTATGATAAACATTGATCCATTATGACACCATGTTATGCAAGTTTGTTGTTTGATTATACGCAAGTTCATATATGACATGTTATGCAAGTTTGGTGTTTGATTATATGCAAGTTCATATATGACATGTTATGCAAGTTTGATGTTTGATTATATGCAAGTTCGTATATGACATGTTATGCAAGTTTAGTGTTTGATTATATGCAAGTTCATATATGACATGTTATGCAAGTTTGGTATTTGATTATATGCAAGTAACATGTGCAACTTTACACCTTTGTATGATATGCATACATATGCAAGTTTACCCCTTTGTATGTCATGCATATATATGCATGTTTACCCCTTTTTATGATATGAGTAACATATGCAAGTTCATCCCTTTTTAGACCTATGACATGTATGCAAGTTTATCCCTTTATGATAGGTCTATGACATGAACATTTATGCAAGTTACCCTCTTTATGACATATGTGATTCATGCAAGTTTGGGTTGATTATTTATGCTAGTTGGGTTTGATGCTATGGTCATATATGGAAGTTGACACCTTTAAAACCCATGTTGATGCTAATGTTATGCTAAGTTGAACCCATTGTATTTGTGATGAATCTTCCCTTTTAAGTATGTCATGTTAGCGTATTACGTGGGGAACGATGGGGTTAATATTCATGTTAACAAAATTGTGGTGAAATTGGTATGATGTTGCATACCATAAGTGGATGGACATAATTAAGTCAATTATGTACATCATTAAATTGGAATTAATTAGGGAAAATTAATTCAAAATATGGGGGTGATTAATTAGGTGTAATTAATCGACTAAGACACGAGGTTGGACCCTTTTGTAGCATAAGACTGCCCGGACCCGACCGGCAAATCCAGCGGCTACAAATGATTGGCCCAATGTGAGAGGTCTTAGGCATAAACTAAATACGTGACAAGTGTAAAGACACGAGTTTAGACTCTGTTATGGCATAAGGCTGCCCGGACCCGATCGGCAAATCCAGCTGCCATAAAAGACAATCTAATGTGAGAGGTCTTTACAAAGGTTACGGTCTTAATCAATTAAGAAACACTTAACCAGATAAGCATTTAGTGGGGCATGAGGGGTTAAGTGGGTGCCTTGGATGGCATGTGGAAATCTAGTGGTTGCCTTGGGTGGCAATAGAAAATACGATTAGAATACTTAACCAAAGTGGAAACATGTAATTAAACATGATTAAATGGTTAAGTGGGATACAGTAGAGGGAGCAAGCTTAGGTGGGTAGATTTTGGGGGCCCATTTCAACCAGTAACCCATATGTATCTTTGTGGGCTCGACCCATGTCGAGGACGGGACACGCGTACTGGGCTTGACTATAAGAGGCCAAAACGGGTTAGCGGTGGCAACGCAAGTCCAACGGGTTTCATATGTGTGTGTGGACCCGGGCTGGTAGGTAAGACGTTGTTGCATCGTGTAGGGCATAAGCCATGCATCAGTGTTGGTATCGGGTTGCCACTTTGGGGAATGATACACCCCACTGTGGCACCAGCACGGGTATCTATGTTAGGGAGCCGATCGCTTGGGGAGTAGTGGGTACACCTAGTGGAGATAGGGGCAGACGGTGCCTATGTGGTCAGCTAGGGGTACACGAAACTACTAGTTATATTTTCTAAGTCCATGGGTGGGATCAACCTTTAAGTAGGAATGACTGGTGTGGTGTTGTGTAGTAATTACCCTTGGGTGGGTAGATGCGTCTTTACCGATATCTTAGTTAATCCTATGTCTAATTGGCTGCTTAGTGTAGTCATTTATCCCCAGTCATTACCGTACCAAGTTTATATCATACCCTAATTACTTTAATGATTGTATTGTTAAAGTCATAGGACTCGCTCAGACTTATGTCTGACCCCGTTGTTTTTATCTTCCCCCCCCCTCAGGTCCTCAGGTTGGGCCTAGCACTAGTGGGCTTTGATCAGATTGCTTTATCTATCTTTTGGAGCTTGGACCGTTGATGTAAAGCTCAGCTTATCTTTTCTATTATGGCTATTAGTTGTGTAGTGGGATTATGTACTTCTGTTTTTATCAGGATGGATATTTAGTACTTGACTCTTGTTTTAGTTGGTTTTGGTATTGTAACCAAACATGTTTATCTTCTGCTGCAATGAAATGATGTTTTAGATTTTCAAGTATTATTTATATCTGTCTTGTTGTAATTTTTCTGTTCTATATTCACTTAAAATACTCCACCGAAGTTAAGGCATTCCCTTAGTGAGTGACCTTAGCGGGTGTGGGGTGTTACACGTGGTATCAGAGCTGAAGGTTATCAGAACAGATAATTTTTTTAGAAAAACTATTTTTCTAAAAACATTTTTGGAAGAAGTATTTTCAAAAACATGTCTTTTAAGAGAACAGTTTTTGAAAGAAAAGCATAATCCCCAATAGCCATATCTTTATCTTTCGAATTCTCCGTTTTGAATCTTTCCATTTTCGTTTCAGCATGGCTGAAGATCTTAACTTTCCGGAGGGTGTGACGATACCAGTATGGTATAGGAGAATGATGGAGGCTAGGGCCGCCGCTGCGGGTCCAGCAAATGTTCCTCCACCACCAGTCGCACCCGATCTTCCTCCCCCCTCCTCCTCGAGCAGATACTTTTGCTAAGACTTGCAAGGAATTTAAGGCTATGAGAGGGAAACCTTTTCAAAGATCAGAAACTTTTGTGGAAGCTAGGGATTGGCTTAAGGAGACGGAAGAGTTGATAGACATCTTTGAGATGGAAGAAGGAAAGAAAGTCAAGTTAGCTGCTTGGTTAATGAAGGGAGAGGCCTCGTTCTGGTGGGAAGTCACTAATGGAGAGCGCCCTATTGACTCTTGGGCGGATTTCAGACAAAGGTTTGTGGCAAAGTTTCTCTCAAGGGCGGAAGAAAATTTGTATATGGAAAGGTTCTTGACTCTAAAGCAAGGAAACCTATCAGTGAAGGAATATGTCAATAAGTTTAATCAGTTGGCAAGGTTTGGCATAGACATGGTGAATACACCGGAAAAGAAGGCTTTGAGGTTCGTTAAAGGCTTGAATGAACCGATGCATGGATTGGCTATGACTCACATCCCTATGGGGGCCACCTTTGAGAAGCTAGTAGATATGGCACTCATGCATGAGGAAGAGATGGGTCCCAATGCTAATAAGGCACCCGAGAAGAAAGGAGATCAGAAGAGACCTCAACAGCAACAGCAAAACAAGGGTGGGAAAGGCGACGGTGGCAAGGGAAAGAAGAAGTGCTTCAATTGCGGGACACCAGGCCACCTAAGCGAAGATTGTCGGAAGAAGAAGAAGACTGGCTGCTTCCACTGTGGCGAAGCATGGCATCTAGTGAAGGACTACCCTAAGAAGGGGCAGAGGACGGGATCTACCTCAGGGGGACAGGTGCAAGCTCTTATGGCACAAGGTCAGGCAAGGGGGCAAGTTCAGGCTCTCGCGGTTCCACCGATTCAGGAAAGAGGTAGAACTATTTCCGTTGAAAGTCTGGTTTTTCTATTTGATCATCCTGTCCGTACTTTATTCGACTCTGGCGCATCGCATTCGTTTATCTCATCATCATTAGTTGAGTCACTACACTTAGACACCAGTCTAGTAGATGATCCCTTGGTTGTTTCAAACCCAATTGGGGGCTCTACTTATTTGTCCATAATATGTTTGGGTTTGAAGATTTCCATACTTAGCGTTGAGTTTAGATGTGATGCTTTTGTTTTGGGCTTCACGGGCTATGGGTTGATTTTGGGCATGGACTGGTTATCCAGTAATGGTGCCGTTCTTGACTGTGAAAGGAGAGTTGTTAGGCTCATGACCCGCATGGGTAACACTCTCGAGGTCTCTTGTAATCCCATGGATTCTGTTATGCTAAGTTATCTTGAATCGCTTGACGCTTCGGTCGAGAGTTTGCGATCTGTTAGAGTGGTCCGAGAATACTCGGATGTGTTTGAGGAGGTGAAGGGCTTACCTCTGAAGCGGGAGATAGACTTCCGAATATATCTGGTAGACAATGCTAAACCAGCAACTTTGCCAGTGCGCCACATGGCTCCTCGTGAGAGGAGGGAACTCCATAAGCAAGTAGGGGAATTGCTTGAGAAGGGGTTCATAAGAAGAAGTATATCGGAGTGGGGTGCTCCAGTAGTTTTTGCCACGAAGGCGGATGGGTCCCTCAGACTTTGTGTAGACTATAGAGAACTCAACAAACTTATAAAGAAGAATAGACACCCATTGCCGAGGATTGATGATCTCTTTGATCAGTTGGTTGGCGCCTCAGTGTTTTCGCAGTTGGACTTAGCCACGAGGTTTCATCAGTTGAGAGTGGCTGAGGATAGTATAGAGAAGACTGCCTTTAGGACTCCGGATGGTTTCTATAAGTGGCTGGTGATGCCCTTTGGTTTGACGAACGCCCCTGCATACTTTGTTGATTTGATGAGTATGGTGTTCAGGGAGTACCTTAATAAGTTCGTGGTGGTCTTTGTGGATGACATCTTAGTCTTTTCTAAGAGTGAAGAAGAGCATGCCCTACATCTTAGGGAAGTGTTGGAGACTCTTCGAGCGCATATCCTTAAGGCTAAATTCTCTAAATGTCACTATTGGAGGAAGGAAGTGCGGTTCTTAGGGCACGTGGTCTCTAAGGAAGGGATAGCTATGGATCCCGCTAAGGTAGTATCCATCCATGATTGGAAGGTTCCGAAGAATGCTACCGAGGTAAGGAGTTTCTTGGGGTTGGCTGGCTACTATAGGAAGTTTATCAAGGACTTCGCGAAGATATCAGCCCCATTAACTCGCTTGACAAAGAAGAATCTAGTCTTCACATGGGACGTAGATTGTGATGATGCATTCCAACGGTTAAAGAGAGCTTTAACCACAGCCCCAGTCTTAGTGTTGCCAGATGGGAGTAAGCCATTTGTTGTTTGTACCGATGCTTGTGGGACAGGACTAGGCGCAGTCTTAATGCAAGAGGGAAGGGTAATAGCCTATGGGGGAAGGCAGTTGAGAGCGCATGAGAAAAATTACCCTACGCATGATCTAGAGTTGGCCGCTATTGTTTTTGCGCTTAAGATTTGGCGCCATTATCTTCTTGGCGAGAGGTTTGAATTGTTCACCGACCATAAATCTTTGAAGTACTTGTTTTCTCAAAAGGATTTGAACTTAAGGCAACAAAGGTGGATGGAGTTCTTAGCATCCTATGATTTTGAGATAGCATATACCCCTGGCAAGGGTAACGTGGTGGCGGACGCCTTAAGCAGAAAAAGGTTGTCCTTGAGTCCATTGTTCGTGGAACGACGAAGCTTGGAATTTATCTCGATGTTTGATTTCATACCTTCCGTTGACTTTATACCCGGTTTGCTAGCATCCTTAGAGGTCAGACCTACTATTTTGGGACAGATTGGCGAGGCACAGCGGGATGACCCACAGTTGGTTGAGTTGGTAGAGAGGCTCATAAGGGGGCAGTCGTCCAACCATTTGAGTAGGTACACCCTAGATGATAAGGGGTGGTTGCGTAGAGACGGTAGACTTTGTGTACCGCAAGATGAGGGTTTGAGGAAGGCTATACTTGATGATGCACATCGTTCGAAGGTGACCATTCATCCCGGTGGGGACAAGATGTACCAAGACATGAAGCGAGTTTTCTTTTGGGCCGGTATGAAGAAAGATGTGGCCGAGTATGTCGCTAGATGCTTGGTGTGCCAGCAAGTGAAAGCGGAGCAAAAGAAACCCGGTGGGTTGCTTCACCCATTGGAAGTTCTGCAATGGAAGTGGGATAGCGTCATGATGGATTTTATCGATGGGTTACCGAGATCGAGGAAGGGTAATACGGGAATTTGGGTTGTGGTAGACAAACTTACTAAGACGGCCCATTTCATACCCGTGAAGAGCAAGAGGACTGCTCCATGACTAGCTTCAGTTTACCTTCGAGAGATAGTTCGATTGCATGGTGTACCTTCTAGCATAGTGAGTGATCGAGATCCCATCTTCAGTAGTGAGTTTTGGAAGAGTTTGCAAGAGGCGGTAGGGACTCAGTTGTGTTTGAGCACCGCATATCATCGTCAGACGGACGGCCAGACCGAGAGGGTCAATCGTATTCTAGAAGACCTTTTGAGGCTATGTATCTTAGATTTTGGAGGTACATGGGAAGAGCATCTTCCATTGGTGGAGTTCGCGTATAATAACAGCTTTCAGTCTAGTATTGGTATGGCTCCTTTTGAAGCTCTTTATGGAAGGCCTTGTCGATCACCTACATGTTGGTGGGAATCTACGGATAAGATCTTGCTTGGGCCCGATATGGTTAGAGAAACTTCGGAAAAGATTGATTTGATTCAAAGAAGGATGAAAGCAGCGCAAGATAGGAAGAAATCTTACGCGGATAAGAGGAGGACGGATCTTGAGTTTGATGTTGGGGACATGGTCTTTGTTAAAGTATCTCCATTATGGAATGTTGTTCGCATTGGGTCCGTTAGGAAGTTAGCACCAAGGTTTGTAAGACCGTTTCCTATTAAGGAAAGGATTGGACAGATGACATATAGAGTGGATTTACCCGAGAGACTTAGTGGTGTACATGACATATTCCATGTGTCACATTTGAGGAAGTGCCTACATGAGACCGCAGAGGTGGTAGAGCCGAGCTTGCTTAGAGAAGTGGAGGTAGAGCGTGATGCGACGATTCGACGAGCTCCTACTCGCATCCTTGGGTCAGAGATTAGGAAGTTGAGAAACAGAGAGGTTCAACTAGTCAAAGTGCAACGGGGAGATGATGAAAGCAACGCTACTTGGGAGATGATCGACGCTAGTCTATGAATTAGAAAAGCGCGACATTTGTAATAAATTCTGCAAGCATACAGGTGTGTAGCATACAGGTCGAACACAGGGAGGTGAATTAAATCAAATTATTTATCTAATCTCTTGGGCGAGTTAGACGAAGCTGGAGGTTGATTTTGCAAAACAAAACAAAATTAAAACTGTAATTTGATTCAGAACAGATCTAACTGAACCAACGATCAAATCACAATTTCAATGGAAAAGCAATGAAACTATAAATCAGATTCAAATCTAATCAAATCCAATTTAACCTATGAACGCGATTAAAATACAGAAAATAAAAGTGCAGAATATAAATAACAACAGGAAATAAAATTAGGATTACCGCTGAATCTAATCAGACGGTCAATCACTAATGAAAAGAAATGCAAAACACAAATAGTGTTCTACCGAATCTAATCGTGTAGACACACTAATTGCTAAGAAATAGAAAAAAAATGCAGAAAATAAAAAGAAGAAGAAGAACTAGAAACTTTATTAGAAATAGAAAATGGGATATAGGATAGGATGGTGGCTACAATGCCATTACAAGGGTATATATAGGGTAGATAGCCAAACCCTAACCCTAACCCTAATGGTAAATGGGCCTGGTCATTAGACCACTAATTAGTTTACAATGAGAAACATAAATGGGCCTTAGATAAATAAAGCAAATTTGGGCCTTTTCTCTTTTTCCTCTTGCTTCCTTGATATTTCTTCATTGATTTGTGATGTGCAAAGCCTTTTTATCACTCCTTTTCTTGTCCAACAGCAACTAGATGTGATATCTTCATCTACAATTCTTCAAAATGCAAATACACAGCAAATTGAACTCTATTTCTCTACATTTCTGGTTGCATGCGGGCTGGGTTGGACTATCTGTAAAAATAACAAAACAATACCCAAGTAATATTTATTTATATACAAAAGATAAGATATAAGAGCATAAAATAAACACATTTCTATGTCAATCAAATACCCCCACACTTATCTTTTACTCGTCCTCGAGTAAAACAAAAAATGAAAAACTAAACTAGATAGGTCACACTTTCGTAGGAAACACGATTGCATTGAGCGTATGCAACAAGCCGTTAAACCTCTAGGTGTCCCTAGTAGGACGAGTGGTGTCTCGTGAGGGTTTTCAGCGGATACTACCCACAAAATCCAAATGCAGTATGCTATGATTCTAATGAAACTACATGAATGCAATGGACATATGCAAAAATAAAAACGAAAAATGACAACACGACTAATTTTAGGAAAGTGGTACAACAAATTAAGTTAATAATTTCTAATCAGTTGATTTTATTTTAGATACCTCGACTTGTCACAAATTTTCAATATAAATCAAGTTTTCAAATGTTAAATTCCAGTTTGGCCAGTTAGTTCGGTCGATAACATAGTGCAGCCATGAAATAGATTCTTAGTTTGCCTGGCACAGTTTGCAAAGTGGTATTCTAATTTTCTCATGTATGGCTAGTCAAATCAATAAGGTCAAGAAATGTTTGGGTATCATCGCTTATTCTTTATTCTATAAAATTTTAAGATTTATGATTAAGTACATACACCTAACTAAAAAGACCAAGGTTTACCACCCATGCACTGCCTCGCGGACTAACGGAGAGTAGGTAAAGAGCTTGGCGGATTGTGCAGGCCGACTTTGACTTTGTCAACAACGTGTCGGTAATCCTTAGGTGTCCAATCTCATAAAATGAGACCAAGATATTCCAACTTTGATTTTGTCAACAACGTGTCGGATAGAGCTTGGCGGGTTTGCACACCAACGCTCGATATACAAGCAATGTTGGATACCCTTGGAATACTATTATTATTATTATCGAAAATATAAGCACAAAAGAGAGTTACGCGAATTCAACTTAACACAACTTAGTTTTAAAGATTTGAAAAGCCAATATAAGTATTTTAAGTCCTCCACTTATTTAAACAAAGTCTACAATATAGAATAGATTTCATGGCCATCACCTAAGAATCTCCCTATGTACCGGTTACACTATTATCCCTCAAAATTAAACTTTTTATTATATTTCTTATTCGATCTAAGTTGAGAGAAAAAAATACTATCAACTGGCTAAAAATTGTAAACTTATTTTGTTGTATCAATTGAAAATGAGTCGTATTTTTTTAAAATTTTTTTTTATGGTATGTTACTACGATATAAAATGTATGATGGTCCTACATGAAAAGAAAGAAAGAAAAATTAAAGAAAAATCAAAAGAATGCAATGCAGACTCCCCCCCACACTAGAACTAAGCAGTGTCCACACTGTAATTTTTTTCTAAATTTGAAAGATCGTACCCAAAGATGGATTAAATGTAAAATGACTTGTAAAATGAAATGCAATCTAACTATATGTAAGAATGGATCATATGTACAATGATATATGTGTTTACGGTGCATGCGATGCAAAGAGTTCCACCAACTTTTTCCCCCACACTTGGTTCTAGCCCTATGAGTTCTGTTCCCACTATGTCTAGGCATGTTTTCTAACAAGCAAGAGTTTTTGAAAACCATCCCATCTTTATACCTCGATTTGTAGTTCAGGAGATAAATATCTAGGGTCGTCCTAACCTGAAGTTTTTCAACCAAGCCAGCATTCCAAAAGTAATTCATGTATTCAACAAATTTGTCAGTGTAATTTTTCAAAAATTTGTGATCGTATGTAAATTCAGTGAAATTTGACATCTGAGTGGTGTTCAAGACTGTTTGATCACATTTCTCAATTTCGTTAATTGACAACGTATTTTCGACACTGACAAATTCTAATTCGTTTGAAACCTCAAAATCGAATTTTTCGAACTCGTGATGTGAATCCCCTTCTTCCTCGTTTGGCAATTCATCCTCGTACAAATCAAGAAATTCATGTTCACTAAAATTCATTTCCACTTCTGAGTTTTTGAAAAATTCAACATCTTTATTCTGTTCAATTTCAAAAATTTCAAATTTCTCACAGCCTGAAAGAGGAAGATCAAAATCTGAGTTTAAATCTTTTTCCTGAAAAGAGTTGAAATCCAAATCATTTACTGAATTTTGAACAACTTCATTTAGATCATCATTCTCAATTTCGAAAGTTGTTGTTTGAAAATTTTCAATGTCAGTAAAGAATGGACTATTTTCTGATTCATCACATGCTTGAATTTGATTTTGTTGCTCTCGCTGTTCTTTCAAAGTTGTCATTAAACAAAGAAGTTCATCTATCTTTCTATCTTTTTCATTAAGCTGTCTATCTAGCCTTTCTACCCTCTCTCTAAAAACGTTAAGATGGTATTCTTCAAAATCGTTGATTTGCGAGCTCTCGTTTTGGATTTCTTGAGTTTCAAAATTATAGTCCATATCAATTTCACAATCAAAATTACTTCCAATGTGGTGGTTGTTTGAATTTTTGTTTTGATATTGGAAATCATTTTGAGCATAAAAATTATGTTCGTAACCAAAACTGTTAAAATTCGAGGGAAAATTGCAATCTTGGTTATATTCAAGTTGTGGATATGGGTCGTTATGTTGAAGATTTTGATCGATTTGAAAATCATTTTCATATCCAAAATTATTTTCGAATTGGTTTCCAACTCCATACTGATGTGGATCAAAGCTATATTGGGATTCAAAATCGTTTTGATGTGGGTGTGGTCCATAATCGAAATTATTGAAATTTGAATTGAAATCGGAAATTCGGTCATTTCTAAGATTTTGAAAATGTTGGTCTGTTGGAAAATTTTGAAAATTGTTGCCATTGGGTTCAGGAAATTTCAGAAAATTTTGCCTCATGAGTTGCAATTCATACTCATATTCTTCAAGAGGACGTCTTCTCAGGTTATTATCCCATGTTTCTCTCAAGGATTTGTTTGAATTAGACATTTGAAATTAAATCACGGCAAGACAAAAATTATCCTCAATTCAAAATAATATAAAATAATGAGTTGTGCTCTATTAGTTAACTGACTCAATTGGAAGGGGGAAGAGGGTCTTATGGCCGTTCACGTATAGTATAAAACTAAGGGATACGACCAATGTTTTACGGGTAGTATGCAACCTCTTTTGCTAATAGTTCAATAAATTGAACTACTATATATCCGCGATCCAATTTATACAAGACAGTCAACTTCACAAAGTACCACTTTTCAATTATATTATTTTGAAAATCAAAATCACGTGTTAAAATCGAAAATCGACGAGAGTGACTAGTTATGGAAAATCATTCCTCACCACCAATTCAGAAATATCAACAACACAACAGTCACAGAATAATCACAGAACAGAACCGTCACAGAACAGAACGGTCAAAGAACAGAAAATTAAAATATTTTACAAGCAAGCCGCTGCCCCTGCAGAAGATTTTTACAAGCAATTTCTATATTTTCCTTTTTTTTTCAAAACAGCTTCAGCACCTGTAGAGTTCAGAAAAATATTACCATAGGGTATGGCAGTCCTCCAGTGAATTTGGGAAGCGCTAGCGCGTTCACACCCCACTCGATGTGCAACCGCTCCAACCCATCTGAATCGTCCGCTGCTTTCTGTTGTTGTCCCCTTCTATTAGTTACTTGATTCAGCTGTACCTGTTTTTGAAAAATTCTCCATTTTTTTTTTAAAGAAGAAAAATTGCAAATCAAAACGGATAAAAATAAGAAAGAAAAACAAGGAAATTAATAGAGTCAAAAGAAATGAGAAGAGAACAAAACCAACATCATTAAAAATGAACAAATCTCGTGAAAATGCCACTCAGGTGTGATCTAAATAAATAAAATGGGAACACCCTAGTCCATCACACCCTGTTCGAGTCACACGCACCTAATAATGCCAAATTTAAACCACGCACACTGATCAATTTCAGAAGGAAATATCAAAAACTTGATGATTAAACCCAAGTGTTAACAAAGCCACATCTACCAACCAAATAAAAGAATAGCAGAAGACCCCAAAAACAAAATCTCTTAACAGACCAATACTTCATCCGCAAATATTATTTCCCAAAACATTCCCAAAATCAAAACCTTCCCAAATCAAAACATATGGGATTCCATACGAAAACTCAACCCAAGGGAAATCGAACTGAAGAGGGTGATTTGCGTGAGCTGCTTGCGGTTTCGGTTCGATTTGAAATTGTGGGTTTCAAATCGGCTTTGGAGGGGTGCGACTTTTGTCCACGTGATGACGGTTTATGTTCTTTGATTTCTTTCTCAGGTAACCCAAAGGAATAAGGAAACAATTATTTCCCAAATACAAAAAAAGATGGCAACAGTAAGAACAATACCCACGAAATCAAGTACTTTCCTCTTCTCTCTCTTTTTTTTTCTCTTTTTGTTATAAAATATCCAAATAAACTCCCAGAAACCCAAAACAATCGAGTTACACAGATGCAGACTTGCGTTCTAAAAAAAAGTCAGCTATTCCCTTTTTTTTCTTTTTTTCGAATCGGATTTGGTTCGAAGACTGTTCGAACTCCGAATGGTTGAATTGGATTCGGGTTTGAATAGGGTTCCGCTTGATTGGGTGCGAACTGGTCTGGGGATGAGATGAAGAGGATGCGATTTGTGAGGGACTGTGGAGATCTGATGGTTGAAGGGTGAAGTGAAGAACTTGGTTGCGGATAAAGTGTGATGTAATTGGGCTTGTTGTTGCAGATGGTTTTTGTGTAGAACTGATGGTGCGAAGGGGGTTTTGGTGATTGTGATTTGGTGACAGAGGGATTTGTTGCTTTTGTGGGTGCGTGAAGATTGGTTGAGTGATGATCGACTTTATGAAGGAGGACAGGGGTTGTGATGTAGACCGGCGTTTGATAGGTGGAAGGGTGATGGTATATGCGGTGAGGAAGGGTCTGAAACGTTTTGTATGAGGTGATGAAGAGATTTTGTGGTGTGGATCTGAGATGGTGGGAAGTGGAAAGGGATTGTTGAGCTAATGTATGGGAGTCTTGAATTGTGTTGAAGGTGACAATTTCGGAGATGAGGAAAGAGGGGATTCAGATCAGTATGATTGTGTTGAGATGTGATCGACGCTAATCTATGAATTAGAAAAGCGCGACATTTGTAATAAATTCTGCAAGCATACAGGTGTGTAGCATACAGGTCGAACACAAGGAGGAAAGTTAAATTTTATTATTTATATGTTTCGTGGGCGTGTTAGACGAACTTTGGAGGTTGATTTTGAAAATAAAACAAAACAAAATTAAAACTGTAATTTGATTCAGAACAGATCTAACTGAACCGACGATCAGATCACAATTTCAATGGAAAAGAAATAAAACTATGAATTAGATTTAAATCTAATCAAATCCAATTTGACCTAAGAAAATAATAAAAGCATAAATTGAAATAACAAACAAGAATTAAAATTAGGATTTCCGCTGAATCTAATCAGACGGTAAAACACTAATGCAAATAAGTGCAAAATACAAATAGTGTTCTACCGAATCTAATCGTATAGACAACACTAGTTGCTAAGAAAACAAAAAAAATGCAGAAAATAAAAGAGAAAGAAGAACTTTTATTAGAACAATGGAATAAGAGATGAGATGGTGGCTACAAGGTTATTACAGGGGTATATATAGGGTAGATAGCCAAACCCTAACCCTAACCCTAATGATAAATGGGCCTGGTCATTACATCACTAATTAGTTTACAATGAGAAACATAAACGGGCCTTTGATAAATAAAGCAAATTTGGGCCTTTTCTCTTTTCCTCTTGTTTCCTTGACACTTCTTCATTGATTTGTGATGTGCAAAGCCTTGTTATCAATCCTTTTTTTTGTCCAACAGCAACTAGATGTGAGATCTTTATCTACAATTCTTCAAAATGTAAATATATATCAATTTCATCTCTATTTCTCTACTTTTCTGGTTGCATGCGGGCTGGGTTGGAATATCTGTAAAAGTAACAAAACAATACCCAAGTAATATTTATTTATATACAAAAGATAAGATATAAGAGCATAAAATAAACACATTTCTATGTCAATCAAATACCCCCACACTTGTCTTTTACTCGTCCTCGAGTAAAAAGAAAATGGAAAACTAACTAGATAGGTCACACTTTTGTAGGAAACACGATTGCATTGAGCGCATGCAACAAGCCGTTAAACCTCTAGGTGTCCCTAGTAGGACGAGTGGTGTCTCGTGAGGGTTTTCAGCGGATACTACCCACAAAATCCAAATGTAGTATGTTATGGTTCTAATGAAACTACATGAATGCAATGGACATATGCAAATAAAAACGAAAGATGAAAACACGACTTATTTCATGAAAGTGGTACAACAAATTAAGTTAATAATTTCTAATCAGTTGATTTTATTTTAGATACCTCGACTTGTCACAAATTTTCAATATAAATCAAGTTTTCAAATGTTAAATTCCAGTTTGGCCAGTTAGTTCGGTTGATAACATAGTGCAGCCATGAAATAAATTCTTAGTTTGCTTGGCACAGTTTGCAAAGTGGTATTCTAATTTTCTCATGCATGGCGAGTCAAATCAATAAGGTCAAGAAGTGTTTGGGCATCATCGCTTATTCTTTATTCTATAAAATTTTAAAATTTATGATTAAGTACATACACCTAACTAAAAAGACCAAGGTTTACCACCCATGCACTGCCTCGCGGACTAACGGAGAGTGGGTAAAGAGCTTGGCGGATTGTGCAGGCCGACTTTGACTTTGTCAACAACGTGTCGGTAATCCTTAGGTGTCCAATCTCATAAAATGAGACCAAGATTTTCCAACGCTGACTTTGTCAACAACGTGTCGGATAGAGCTTGGCGGGTTTGCACACCAACGCTCGATATACAAGCAATGTTGGATACCCTTGGAATATTATTATTATTATTGAAAATATAAGCACAAAAGAGAGTTACGCGAATTCAACTTGACACAACTTAGTTTTAAAGATTTGAAAAGCCAATATAAGTATTTTAAGTCCTCCACTTATTTAAACAAAGTCTACAATATAGAAAAGATTTCATGGCCATCACCTAAGAATCTCCCTATGTACCGGTTACACTATTATCCCTCAAAATTAACTTTTCATTATATTTCTTATTCGATCTAAGTTAAGAGAAAAAAATACTATCAACTGGCTAAAAATTGTAAACTTATTTTGTTGTATCAATTGAAAATGAGTCGTATTTTCCAAAAAAAAAAAATTATGGTATGTTACTACAATCTAAAATGTATGATGGTCCTACTTAAATGGCTGAAAATAAAAAGAAATAAAAACAAAGAAAAATGAAAATGGATGAAATGCAGACTCCCCCCCACACTTGAACTAAATAGTGTCCACACTGTAACGTTTCCTAAATTTGAAAGATCGTACCCAAAGATGGATTAAATGTAAAATGACTTGTAAAATGAAATGCAATCTAACTATATGTAAGAATGGATCATATGTACAATGATATATGTGTTTGCGATGCATGCGACGCAAAGAATTCCACCAACTTTTTCCCCCATACTTGGTTCTAGCCCTATGAGTCCCATTCCCACTATGTCTAGGCGTGTTTTCTAATAAGCAAAGGTTTTTGAAAACCATCTCATCTTTAAACCTAGATTTATAGTCCAACAAATGAATGTTCAAGGTCGTACTAACATGAAGTTTTTCAATCAAACTAACATTCCAAAAATAGTTCATGTGTTCAACAAATTTATCAGTGTAATTTTTCAAAAAATTGTGATCGCACATAAATTCAGTGAAATTTGAAATCTGAGTGTTGTTCAACACTATGTGATCACATTTCTCATCATTAACTGATAATGTATTTTCGACACTGACAATTTCAAGTTCATTTGAAATCTCAAAATTTTCAAACTTGGATTCGTGACCTAATTCTGTTTCATCCTCATTCGGCAACTCCTCTTCATTCAATCCAAAAAATTCATGTTCATTGAAATTCTTCTCCAACTCTGAGTTTTTGAAAAATTCAACATTATCATTTTGTTCAACTTCTAGAATTTCAAGTTTTTCACAGCCTGAAAGAGGAAGGTCAAAATCTAAGCTTAAATCTTTTTTCTGAAAAGAGTTGAAGTCCAAATCATTTGTTGAATTTTGAAAATCTTCATCAAGATGATTATTCTCAATTTCCAAAGTCGTTATTTGAAAATTTTCAATGTCAGTAGAAATTGGATTATTTTCTGATTCAATGCTCATTTGATTTTGTTGCTCTTGTTGTTCTTTAAAAGATTTCATTAAGCAAAGGAGTTCATCAAGCTTTCTATCTTGGTTTTCTACCCTCTCTCTGAGAATGTTAAGATGATATTCTTTAGAATCGTTGATTTGAAAGCTCTCGTTTTGGATTTCTTGATTCTCAAAATTGTAGTCCACATCAATTTCACGATCAATATCATTCCCAATGTGGTGGTTGTTTGAATCTTCAGAAAAATGACAATGATATTGGAAATCATTTTGATTTTGAAAATTAGGGTCATAACCAAAACTGTTGAAATTCGATGGAAAATTGAAATTTTGGTTATTTTCAAGATGTTGATATGGGTTGTAATTTTGAAAATTTTGATCGATTTGAAAATCATTTTCAAAATTATTTTCGAATTGATTTCCAACCCCATGTTGATCAAAGGTACGTTGCGATTCAAAACCGTTTTGATGTGGATGTGGCCCATAATCGAAGTTATTGAAATTTAAATTGAAATCGTCGTTTCGATTATATCTATGATTTTGAAAATGTTGGTCAATTGGAAAATTTTGAAAATTGGCATCGGGCTCACGAAATTTTGGAAAATCTTGCTTCATGAGTTGTATTTCATGCTCATACTCTTCAAGAGGACGTCTACTCCGACTATTATCCCACATTTCTCTCAGGGTTTTTTTTGAATTAGACTTTTGAATGAAGTCAGGGTAAGACATAAATTATTCCTATTTCAAAATAATATAAAAGAATGAGTTGTGCTCTATTAATTAACTGACTCAATTGAAGGGGGAAGAGGGTCTTATGGCCGTTCACGTATAGTATAAAACTAAGGGATACGACCAATGTTTTACAGGTAGTATGCAACCTCTTTTGCTAATAGTTCAATAAATTGAACTACTATATATCCGCGATCCAATTATATGAGACAGTCAACTTCACAAAACACCACTTTTCAATTATATTATTTTGAAAATCAAATCAAGTTTTATTATTGAAAAACGACGAGCGTGATGATTTTAGTTACGGAAAATAATTCCTAACTAAACAGATTAAGAAAAATTCAATCACAGAACAGTCACAGAACAATAGCAGAATAAAAAATTTGTACAAGCAAGCCGCTGCCCCTGCAGAAGATTTTTACACACAATTTCTATATTTTTTTCTTTGCAGCAAAGCACCTGTAGAGTTTAGAAAATATTACAGTGGTGTATGGCAATCTGTCCAGAAAAATTGAGCAGTATTAATGACTGAAATCCATTATTTGCAAATCCGTTGACCTTTGAATCCTTGTTCGTTGCTTGAATTCCTTCCTTCCTTTGGCCTTTGATTTGAATTTCACCTCTTCTTCTTCTTCTTTTTTGAGAGAGAG
Organism: Allium sativum; assembly: GCA_030737875.1. Lineage (NCBI taxonomy): Eukaryota > Viridiplantae > Streptophyta > Magnoliopsida > Asparagales > Amaryllidaceae > Allium > Allium sativum. Next base: position 79,532,178 of record CM060927.1, on the reverse strand, counting down.
AGAGAGAAAGTAGCAAAATCAACAAAAGAAATAAAAGACAGAAAAGAAGAAAAAAAATTATGAAGGAGAGAGCTGGAAAGAAATAAATGAAATAATGGAAAGAGAGATTGTAGGAGGTGAATGAGAAATGCAATTGGAAAGAAATAAATAAAAAGAAAAGAATGCAGTTTTTTTATTATTATTATTTTGAAAATTTGAACAAGAAGAAAGGGAAAGAAATAAATGAGAAAAGAAAAACAAAAAAGGGAAAAAAATGAAAAAAGGAAGGAAATAAGGAAAAAACAAGGTTTTCTGAGTAGAGAGGAAGGGTAGAAGGAATGGAGGAAAGAAATAAAAGCAGACCAAAACAAGAAAGAAATCAACGTAGACAGAGAAGAAAATGCAAAAGTTTTTTTTTTTTTTTTTTTAGAAAATTGTAGACAAAAGATGGAAACAAATAAAAAAAGAAGGAAAGAGAAAAGAAAATTGTGAAAATCAACAAGGTGGTAGAAAGATGGAAAGAAAGATTAGAGGAAGTGAGAGAGAGTTGTAATTAGAAAGCAATCGATTAAAAAATGCAAGTTTTTTTTTTTTTGGTTACTGTTGTAAAAGAATGGAAACCAGTGTATTGACAATTGGAAAGAAGTAAAAGGAAGGAAGGAATAAATGGAAACCAATTAAAGAAAATTTGGCAAATTAAATGTACAACAATAATGAACAATAAAAATAAAGTAAAAATTGGAAAGAAGGAATAGATGAAGAGGGAAAGAAAAAAAAGAAATATAAAAGGAAAAACAAAAATGAAAAGGGAAAAAAAATCAAGAGAATTTGGCAAGTTCTATTTTTTTTAATATTATTATTTGTCTAAAGTAGGAATGAATTTGCAAGAGGGAAACAAATAAATGAAAGAAAGGGGAAAGGGGAAAGAGGTTGAAAACAGGAAAGAAACAAAAGAAAAATGGCAAGTTTTTTTTTTGAACTTGTAAAAGAAAAATGAGAAGTAATTGTATTGAAAATTGGAAAGGAGGAATAAAGAGGAAAGAAATCAAAAGTGGATTTTTTTTTTTTTTGAAAAGAAAGGAAATTTGTAAGAGAAGAAAAGAAATCAAATGTATTGAGAACAAGAAGGACAAAAGAAGAAAGGAAAAAATTTTAAAAGAGGAATCTTTTTTTTTTTTTGAAATTTGTAAAAATAAAAAGAATGTAGATGACTGGAAAGATGGAAAGAATAAAGGAAAATTGAATGTTTTTTTTTTTTTGAGAGTTGTACAGAAGAAGAAAAAAATGTACAAGGAAAGGAAAGAAATAGATGGGAGAAGGGGAAACAAACTAAACAAAAATTGGCATGATTTTTTTTTCTTGATCTAGATTATTATAGTATATAATACCAAATCAATCAGTCAAGATTTTTTTTCCTATATCTATACACAAGAAAACAAATAAAAACTTTTTTTTATTTGGCAATTTTTTTATTAAAAAAAATGTATTGAAAACAGAGAAGGGGATAGAGAAAGGAGAAATAGATGAGAGAGAAAAAAGAAAGAATTTAAACAGAATTTGACAAGATTTTTTTGTTTGTTTTTTTAGGGAAAGAAATCAAATTGTAAAAAAGAAGGTCAGGAGGGAAAGAAATTTAACAATTAAGGCAGAGGAAAGATAGAAAGAAATTTGAGAAAAAATGGTAATTTTTTTCTCTTGCTTAATGGATGATAACACCAATAGAATTGATATACCAAATCATTAATCAAGATTTTATATATATACACAGAAGAAAATAAAATAAAAAATAAAATAAAAGCTAACACGAATCAAAAATTAAATAAATAATAAAATTTAATCGTTACCTCCCCGGCAACGGCGCCAAAAACTTGATCGACACTAATCTATGAATTAGAAAAGCGCGACATTTGTAATAAATTCTGCAAGCATACAGGTGTGTAGCATACAGGTCGAACACAAGGAGGAAAGTTAAATTTTATTATTTATATGTTTCGTGGGCGTGTTAGACGAACTTTGGAGGTTGATTTTGAAAATAAAACAAAACAAAATTAAAACTGTAATTTGATTCAGAACAGATCTAACTGAACCGACGATCAGATCACAATTTCAATGGAAAAGAAATAAAACTATGAATTAGATTTGAATCTAATCAAATCCAATTTGACCTAAGAAAATAATAAAAGCAGAAATTGAAATAACAAACAAGAATTAAAATTAGGATTTCCGCTGAATCTAATCAGACGGTAAAACACTAATGCAAATAAGTGCAAAATACAAATAGTGTTCTACCGAATCTAATCGTATAGACAACACTAGTTGCTAAGAAAACAAAAAAAATGCAGAAAATAAAAGAGAAAGAAGAACTTTTATTAGAACAATGGAATAAGAGATGAGATGGTGGCTACAAGGTTATTACAGGGGTATATATAGGGTAGATAGCCAAACCCTAACCCTAACCCTAATGATAAATGGGCCTGGTCATTACATCACTAATTAGTTTACAATGAGAAACATAAACGGGCCTTTGATAAATAAAGCAAATTTGAGCCTTTTCTCTTTTCCTCTTGTTTCCTTGACACTTCTTCATTGATTTGTGATGTGCAAAGCCTTGTTATCAATCCTTTTTTTTGTCCAACAGCAACTAGATGTGAGATCTTTATCTACAATTCTTCAAAATGTAAATATATATCAATTTCATCTCTATTTCTCTACTTTTCTGGTTGCATGCGGGCTGGGTTGGAATATCTGTAAAAGTAACAAAACAATACCCAAGTAATATTTATTTATATACAAAAGATAAGATATAAGAGCATAAAATAAACACATTTCTATGTCAATCAAGATGCAGTAGGTAGTATTTAGCAAAGGAAATGTGAGTGTTGAACGGATTTTGGATGTTTGGTATGGGGTTCTGACGGTGTGATGATGATTTGGTCGGCGTGAAAGATGGCAACGAAGAAGGATGGTTTGTTTGTTCGGATGGTGGTCTATGATAAAATACAGAAAACAGAGGAGAAAAAGGGGGAAAAATTAGAAGGAAGCAAAAGCGTTTTTTTTTCTAATACATCTATAAGTTGAAAAGAAGGAAGATGTTGGTGGATGCAAACTGGGTGAAGATGCTGGTGATTTGAAGACGATGGGGTGGTTGAGAAGTAATGTGGTGATGGTCACAGAATTGTGGAGTTGTGATGAAGAAGGGTTTGTAAGGGAGAAAAATATGGAAAGAAATATTGTAAAATAGGATTTTTTTTTTTTGAAAGTAGAAGACAAAAAAAGAAATATAAAAGGAAAAAAAATTGAAAAAGGCTAAGAAATAAATGAAAAAAATAAGAAGGTAAAATCAAGGAAATTTGGTAGTATATTTTTTCCTTATTTGGTAGATTACGGTATTATTGAACAATACCAAATCTAACCAATCAAGATTTTTTTTATATATACAAGAAACAAAAGGAAAAAAATAAAAACTAACACGAATCAGAAATTAAATAAATAATAAAATCTAATCGTTACCTCCCCGGCAACGGCGCCAAAAACTTGATCGACGCTAGTCTATGAATTAGAAAAGCGCGACATTTGTAATAAATTCTGCAAGCATACAGGTGTGTAGCATACAGGTCGAACACAGGGAGGTGAATTAAATCAAATTATTTATCTAATCTCTTGGGCGAGTTAGACGAAGCTGGAGGTTGATTTTGCAAAACAAAACAAAATTAAAACTGTAATTTGATTCAGAACAGATCTAACTGAACCAACGATCAAATCCCAATTTCAATGGAAAAGCAATGAAACTATAAATCAGATTCAAATCTAATCAAATCCAATTTAACCTATGAACGCGATTAAAATACAGAAAATAAAAGTGCAGAATATAAATAACAACAGGAAATAAAATTAGGATTACCGCTGAATCTAATCAGACGGTCAATCACTAATGAAAAGAAATGCAAAACACAAATAGTGTTCTACCGAATCTAATCGTGTAGACACACTAATTGCTAAGAAATAGAAAAAAATGCAGAAAATAAAAAGAAGAAGAAGAACTAGAAACTTTATTAGAAATAGAAAATGGGATATAGGATAAGATGGTGGCTACAATGCCATTACAAGGGTATATATAGGGTAGATAGCCAAACCCTAACCCTAATGGTAAATGGGCCTGGTCATTAGACCACTAATTAGTTTACAATGAGAAACATAAATGGGCCTTAGATAAATAAAGCAAATTTGGGCCTTTTCTCTTTTCCTCTTGCTTCCTTGATATTTCTTCATTGATTTGTGATGTGCAAAGCCTTTTTATCACTCCTTTTCTTGTCCAACAGCAACTGGATGTGATATCTTCATCTACAATTCTTCAAAATGCAAGTACACAGCAAATTGAACTCTATTTCTCTACATTTCTGGTTGCATGCGGGCTGGGTTGGACTATCTGTAAAAATAACAAAACAATACCCAAGTAATATTTATTTATATACAAAAGATAAGATATAAGAGCATAAAATAAACACATTTCTATGTCAATCAGGAGACAGAAGCGAAGATGCGTTCACTGTACCCATTTCTTTTTGAGGGTATGTCTTTTAACTTCTCCTTTATCGTTTGTCTAGTACTTATCTTATCTTTAGTATGTCCTCTCGTTAGTACCTTTGACCTTTAGATAGGGTAAACCTATGGTTGAAACATGTGTTTGAGACATGTTATGATTGATGGATGCATGTGGATGCAAGTGTTTGCTAGTGGTTGCTCGTGGATGCATATACACACACTTTAGACACTAGATCGGCTCAGTCACTTCATGTTGCATATTGCATATAACCGTGTGTAGGTAGCTATATTAATGGATGTATAATGGTTGTGTTATCATATGGATGATGCATTTTGGTGTATGGTTGTGCACACATATAGAAATAGTATGTGTCGATAGGGTTCTTTCGCATACATATTGGATGCATGGAACTATCATGGTTTGCATTAAGGAGGTCAACTGAATCAGTAGACCGCCTGATTTTGCATTAGACAGGGAACATATACACACACTTTTTGCATATGTTCATACAGAATTAGAAACTTTAAGGACAATGGATGCCAGTGTTTGATGGTTTAGTAGATGGTTGTTTGGATGGTAGGATACGTTCTTCTGGACTTAGAGATTTCGGGGACGAAATCCTTTAAGTAGGGGAGAATGTAACACCCCGAATTTCAGTTAATATTAACATTCACAAATTAATGAATAACTAATCCCAGATGTGGGAATTAGGGGAAACCGGTTGCGCCATTGTGTTCGTCTCGGAATTCTGGTTGAGATAGAGTCCGAGTTTGCGTGATTTGGGGTCCGTATGACCAAGTTATGGCCCAACGAAGTTTTCAGAAAATTCAAGTTTAAAAACAGTTTAAAACTAAAGCCAAATTTGAAATTCAACACACAGGGGGAAGGCGGGAAAATTCCCGCGCAGGCCAAGTCGACAGGGGTGTCGACTGCCCAGTCGACACCGCCCCAACCCATGTCGACTGCCCAGTCGACACGGGTGTCGACCTGGGTACTCGGCCAGGTTGGCCTGGGTGCTGTCTGAAGGGGTTTGGCTGTGTTTTGGGGCTTGTGACGAAATCTGATGGCTCTAAACTAATCTAGGGTTAATCTAAGGGCCTAAACTACATCCTAAATCTATAAATACATCCTAAGACTACCCTAATCCATACTAAAAATAGACACAACGTCATCATGCCGTCAAAATGCAACTTAGAAGGAGCCTTCACAAATTAGAGAGGAAGATAGCTTCTCAAATCAACTTCTAATCAACTCTAGCAACTAAATCTTCTTCATAGGAGTGCTAATCAACAAGTTGTGAGTTTCTATGCCTTTAGCAAGCAATTGCTAAACTAATTATGATAGGATGTAATGAGGTTATGGTTATGAATGTGGATCAATGCAAGTTATGTTATCATATGCTATGTGCTCATGATGTTAGTTATGCAAGTTTTATGTTATATGTCCATGATGCTAGTTACGCAAGTTTTATGCTATATGTTCATGATGCTAGTTATGCAAATCACTATGATAAACATTGATCCATTATGACACCATGTTATGCAAGTTTGGTGTTTGATTATATGCAAGTTCATATATGACATGTTATGCAAGTTTGGTGTTTGATTATATGCAAGTTCATATATGACATGTTATGCAAGTTTGGTGTTTGATTATATGCAAATTCATATATGACATGTTATGCAAGTTTGGTGTTTGATTATATGCAAGTTCATATATGACATGTTATGCAAGTTTAGTGTTTGATTATATGCAAGTAACATATGCAAGTTTACACCTTTGTATGATATGCATACATATGCAAGTTTACCCCTTTGTATGTCATGCATATATATGCATGTTTACCCCTTTTCATGATATGAGTAACATATGCAAGTTCATCCCTTTTTAGACCTATGACATGTATGCAAGTTTATCCCTTTATGATAGGTCTATGACATGAACATCTATGCAAGTTACCCTCTTTATGACATATGTGATTCATGCAAGTTTGGGTTGATTATTTATGCTAGTTGGGTTTGATGCTATGGTCATATATGGAAGTTGACACCTTTAAAACCCATGTTGATGCTAATGTTATGCTAAGTTGAACCTATTGTATTTGTGATGAATCTTCCCTTTTAAGTATGTCATGTTAGCGTATTACGTGGGGAACGATGGGGTTAATATTCATGTTAACAAAATTGTGGTGAAATTGGTATGATGTTGCATACCATAAGTGGATGGACATAATTGAGTCAATTATGTACATCATTAAATTGGAATTAATTAGGGAAAATTAATTCAAAATATGGGGGTGATTAATTAGGTGTAATTAATCGACTAAGACACGAGGTTGGACCCTTTTGTAGCATAAGACTGCCCGGACCCGACGGGCAAATCCAGCGGCTACAAATGATTGGCCCAATGTGAGAGGTCTTAGGCATAAACTAAATACGTGACAAGTGTAAAGACACGAGGTTAGACTCTGTTATGGCGTAAGGCTGCCCGGACCCGACCGGCAAAACCAGCTGCCATAAAAGACAGTCTAATGTGAGAGGTCTTTACAAAGGTTACGGTCTTAATCAATTAAGAAACACTTAACCAGATAAGCATGTAGTGGGGCATGAGGGGTTAAGTGGGTGCCTTGAGTGGCATGTGGAAATCTAGTGGTTGCCTTGGGTGGTAATAGAAAATACGATTAGAATACTTAACCAAAGTGGAAACATGTAATTAAACATGATTAAAGGGTTAAGTGGGATACACTAGAGGGAGCAAGCTTAGGTGGGTAGCTTGTGGGGGCCCATTTCAACCAGTAACCCATATGTATCTTTGTGGGCTCGACCCATGTCGAGGACGGGACACGCGTACTGGGCTTGACTATAAGAGGCCAAAACAGGTTAGCGGTGGCAACGCAAGTCCAACGGGTTTCATATGCGTGTGTGGACCCGGGCTGGTAGGTAAGACGTTGTTGCATCGTGTAGGTATAAGCCGTGTCAGTGTTGGTATCGGGTTGCCACTTTGGGGAATGATACATCCCACTGTGGGACCAGCACGGGTATCTACGTTAGGGAGCCGATCGCTTGGGGAGTAGTGGGTACACCTAGTGGAGATAGGGGCAGACGGCGCCTATGTGGTCAGCTAGGGGTACACGAAACTACTAGTTATATTTTCTAAGTCCATGGGTGGGATCAACCTTTAAGTAGGAATAACTGGTGTGGTGTAGTGTAGTAATTACCCTTGGGAGGGTAGATGCGTCTTTACCGATATCTTAGTTCATCCTATGTCTAGTTGGCTGCTTAGTGTAGTCATTTATCCCCAGTCATTACCGTACCAAGTTTATATCATACCCTAATTACTTTAATGATTGTATTGTTAAAGTCATAGGACTCGCTTAGACTTATGTCTGACCCCGTTGTTTTTATCTTTTCCCCTCCAGGTCCGCAGGTTGGGCCTAGCACTAGTGGGCTTTGATCAGATTGCTTTATCTATCTTTTGGAGCTTGGACCGTTGATGTAAAGCTCAGCTTATCTTTTCTATTATGGCTATTAGTTGTGTAGTGGGATTATGTACTTTTGTTTTTATCAGGATGGATATTTAGTACTTGACTCTTGTTTTAGTTGGTTTTGGTATTGTAACCAAACATGTTTATCTTCTGCTGCAATGAAATGATGTTTTAGATTTTCAAGTATTATTTATATCTGTCTTGTTGTAATTTTTCTGTTCTATATTCACTTAAAATACTCCACCGAAGTTAAGGCATTCCCTTAGTGAGTGACCTTAGCGGGTGTGGGGTGTTACAGAATCCATGACAACGGGACTACGCCAACTCTAGTACCTATTACCCCTAATCTAAACACGCTTAGAAAAAGTTTGTAGCAGCCGTGACAACACCAACTACAACCACCTCTTCACTGCTAGAAACCCTTGCAAGCGGAGCGAAGGCATTGCCCACGACAATATAGGATGGAGCGCGAACTCTAGCACACTCGAAAGAGGACCCACTAACGGCCTTCTCGATAAATCGAGTAGGGGAGAAGGGATTCTTTTCGAAGATGTCGGATCATGCCTAAACGACCGCCTACTACTACGAAGGGGACGAAGGCCACAGTAGAACCTCCAACACCAGGGCACTCCGAGGAGCCCAACGAATGCAATAAACACATTTCGGTAAGTAGCGGATCATGGGGATCAAATCCCCTTCCACTAAACCTCCTAAAGAAATAGATACAACATCACTATAGCTACAAGGAGCAATTCGAACACCACCCACATTGGAACCAAGGGAATCCCCAGAAACCGACCATAACGAAGAAACCAAAGAGCAACCCGCAATTGAATAGGGAAGATAACAGATAGGAGGGATCAATTCCCCTAATATGTCTCCTTCTTCAACATAACTCGCAGAAGTAGAAACAAAATCGATATGGACACCACCATGATGCACAACAAAACTCAACCCCACCGGACAATCACCCAAAGGCGACTCAGACCAACGAAACCAACAAAGGACCAGTCCAAGGAACACAAATTCAACCAAGACATATTGGTGGCGAGAGAGCATCACAAATTGCGATAGAGAAGCCATCCGAACCAACACCCTAGAAACGTCAATCACTGCTAACCCCATCGGAAATCCAACTGAGGAACTAACCACCTCTAAAATCAAATTTGCAGTAAGACAGAGACTAGAAATAGAGAACATGGCAAGGAATTGCGATTCGAAACCTGCCACCAGTGTTGGTCCAAACGATTGGTTGCCTAAGCCCAAATAAAATTTTGTTGCCCTATCATTCATCACATTTACCAAAAAAAATTTTTAATATAAATTCTTTACAAGCAAAAAATCACGTAACACAAGACTAATAGTAAACTTAAATGTTACCACATCATATAGCCTACATTACTAAGTTTAAAAAACATAAAATCAAATATCAACCTTTCACACAAAATATGGTCAATGTTTCCATAATTAATTCAAAGGAAAATGCTTCTTCTAGCATTTTTTGCAGCAAATTCTTCAACTGAATTGTTGTAATCAAGTTTCTCCAAAAACTCAATTTCATTTGAGGTCATTGCAGGTCCATTTAATCGTTCATGGGACATAGTCGTTCGAAGATAATTTTTAATCAATTTCAATTTAGAAAAACTACTCTCGGTAGAAGCAACTATGACAGGAATCGTTAATAAAATCTGGTATGCTACCCATGCACATTGAAAATATCTTCATAATCTTCATCGTTTATGTCCTCATCCATTTCATCAATTTCATTTATAAAAATATCTTCATTGTTATGCATAGCTTGATATTCATGTTCTTCTATAAAATTCTCGATATCTACATCAATAGATTCACTAACTTCACTACTTCGATAAAGTGTTTGTTGTGTTTTTGCATCGAATAATTTTGATATTGAACCGACCAAAGACGTAGATATTGCATCTTGTCATTGTTTTATTTTTGTATTACAAGCTCCGAAGTTTTGTTTCCTAAATCTCATCAGTTTTTTCCTCCCCTTCCTTTGGCATTGTATCAACTATCTAAAAAAATATTTAAAAATTAGTTTGTAATTCTTAAAAACTACCCCAGTATTGCAATTCTAAATGAAAAAAAAATGAATTTTGAGTTTTAAACAACAAGTTCTTCATCTTTTTTATTGAATTAAATCAAAAAGTAATTTTATATTTTCCAAATACAAAAAATATATCTTTCTACTGTTGTTTATAGCTTAAAATTACTGATTGTTTTCTACAGTTTAGAATTACATATTATTTCAAAAAAAATTGTTTTTCTTCTTTTTTGAAGCATCATAAACAAAAAAGTTTATTAATATAAGAAAATACTTTTCTATTGTTCTACATGATTACATCTGCTGATCTATTTTTTCAAATGCAAAAAACAATTACTTCTAAAATGCCCCTATTTTTCAAGATTCGGACATAGTTTAGCTTCAAAATCAGAAAACATCAAATTTATGGATATAGGTTTTCAAATAAAAAAATTTACCTTTTTATTGTTATATGTTGAATCGTTGATGTAAAGCAGGCTGCAAAGAGGAAGAGAAAGAAATTGAAGACCTCGCTATGGTTGGATTTGAGCATCTCTTTTTTCTATGTAGATTGAAGAATCAGAGACGGTAAGAGAGGAGAGAGCGCAATTGAAGACCTTGCTTCAAAAGACTGATGGATTTGTGGCTTGCCCTAAATTTTTTAAGAGGAGGAGAGGTTTCGTTGAAAAATTGAAATCGGCGGCAGGAAGAAGAACATCGAATTTGAGAAGCAAGAGAAATTGAATGTGTTTCGGTCATTGGCATATTTCTTTGTTTTTTTGCCTCCAGCCCAATGGGCTGCCCTATCATGTAGGCTTAGTGGGCTTTCCCCTGAGCCGGCCCTTCCTTCCACTCCCGTGAAACCCTAGAAATGGCGAAGTAGAGCACACATAAATATGAGAGAAAAAAATCAATTCCAAGATAAGATAACCCTAGTAGGAGACCACCGTGAGACGAGGAATCAGTTTGAAACAAGAGAAGAGAAAAAATTGCTTCGTTTAGAAATCAAGTTGAGGTCATTAATTAGGCTTTACTAAACACTAATTAAATAGTATTCGAATATTTTCTTGATAACATTGGCCTTTATAATTTAGTGCTTTGAATATCATCTTTAAAACAAGTAAATTTTATAACTTTTTACTAAACAAAATAGTACGTCAAATATGTACTTTTAAATTTTTTATTAATGGTACTCAATATTATTTAGAAGTAATCTTGCTTCAAAACATATGGTTATGAAACAAAAAAATTTTGAAACAAGTATTTAAAACGATATGCTACATTTTGCATTGCTTCCAATTGGTTTGTCCTTTACTATAAAGGTCGAGACAAAGGAAAATTTTAAGGATTTGTAATTTAAAGTTAAATAGATTTGCTTAGCACGTTTAAACATTCTGCAAAGTGCACTTCGATGTTGTCGAAGCAAAATAAAACAATAAAGGGGCTTAAAATGCTGGCACATGATTGCTACGAGCCCAAAATAATTTGACTTTACAAAACAACAATGCGAATCCCTTAAAATGATTTGAAACCAATTTACAAAAGAAGATCAAAATAAACTAATACGAAGCAAAATGAAACAAAGGGTGTTGGATTATTTCAAAGCCATTTATAAAAAGCGGCTTCCCATGTTTAAAGCGGAACACTGCTTTGAATCCCCCATTCGCTTCGCCCATGATTGAAACACTCCATACTAAATTACTTAGCATCAAACACTTCTCTAAGGAGCGAACCAAAATGAATCAAAATCAATGAAGCAAAGTCGAGCACTACTTCATAGGGTGTTAGAGCCATTACTATATTAAAAAATGTAACAATTCTGTTCGTAGTAATGTTTTCACCAACTCATTCTCATATGGAAAATTCTAGTTGGTCAATAAATTTTCTTTTTGAATTTGTGCCATAGACCTGAGAATTAAAATATTCAAATTATAAGAAAACCCCTTAATTTGAAGTAATTCGATTTAATTTATCAAATTAGATACCTAAGATTTTTTTAGCTTACAAAATTCATAATAAAAAAACTATAGGAAATTTCCTTAGAGATTATGATAAATCAATTTTCATATATAAATTTCAAAAACAAAATCATTATTTAATTATTTTAAATAATTAAAACCATTTTCCAGTCTTAGAAAATAAATTAAATATTCATACTTGTTTGAAAAATTATGGAACTTGAAACCCCCTTCTAAAACAATATTTCTGCCAATACACTTAAATCTCAAGTCAATTGGATGACATATGATGGGGTTCCCGATCTAAACACACATGATAAATTCATGAAAATGCACTTTTTTGGGACCATTTCTCGATTTGTGTGTGTCATCCTTATGCAGGAGTTATGCTAATCTTCTTTATATTGTTCCAATTTTATCGGATGTCCCCAGCTCACCAACAAGCATATATATCATCTTTTATCATCTAAACTTTAGCATAAACACACATGAAAACATACATGAATTTGGGTGTTATGCTATGAACCAAATTAACAAGAGAAAACAAAGAGTGAATATCATTATTCATCTTGATTAGAATATGAGTAAGTTTGATATTTGAACAGATTTGAAATTCTAAACTTTGACTCGCACTTCTAGTTTTTCTTCCTTCTTTTTTCCTTAGAATTATTATTGGCATTAGTATGTTTGTTTTAGACTTGCAAATAGAATTGAAGAGTGATATGAGAGGTGGTGAGATTTAAATGTTAGGAAATAGGTTTTCCGATTTTGCCCCTCATAATCCTCCTTATTTACCAACTCTAAATAGTCTTATTATTTGATTAGTCATCACTGGCCTATATAATTAGTCAAATCTCATTCTTCTCGTTAACTTACATTATTTTATTTTATTAATTAAGTGTTCTAAATAATGTATAACAAATTAAGGGATGCTACATTTAAATACTTCAGAAAAAATAATGCAAAATACAATCAAATATATTAAAAGAATTTATGATTACAAATCAAAAAAGTTTGAAATTGAAAATAATGACTGAAACTTGAAAACTATGCTGAGAATTTACTTCTCATAAAAAAAATTCCTCCTATTCCATATATGTATATATCAAAAATTATTCTTTGTGATATTAGAAGAAAAACAAATAAACATTTAACAATTACTACTGAGAAATGCATTACTAAAATTTATATTGATTTGGAAAAAGACAAATTATACAAAATTAGAAAAAAAAAGTGGACATAAAGGAATATAATATACAATCACATTCTCATGGTTTAATGTAAACAAATAGTTGGATGTTGGAAAAAGCAAAAGTGGATACTAATGCAACAGATCTATAGTAAAAACAAAAACAAAATTTTAAAACAAATATTATACCTTTTAACCTGCTCGTCAGTGTTTTAATACTCTTCCTTTTACAACCATATTCGAGAGAGGAAAAATCAAATGTTTATCAATTTAATATTTTGTAGGTTGCACTAATTAAGTATGAAGTAGAGTGTAACGACCCGTATTTTCTGCCTATTTATTTGGAATATTTTAATTATTTAAAATATGGTTTGAATTTGAATAATCGAATTTAATGATTATATTTGGAATATATTACTTAAATAAATAATAAAATAATATTTTAATTTCCAGAATTTGGGAAAATGTTGGATTTGAAATATATTGTGACCGGGCAATTTAAACTGGTCAAATATTGCGTATATTGAAAAGTAGCGACGATTTCGACTCGAAACGACGATGGAATATATATGGTTTATAATTTAATTAAATAACGAGCTGCAGTGGCATGGCAGTTCGCGATTTGGCATTTTGAACTTCAAACGGTCGTACCGGGTTCAAAATAAGTCGGATTTCCTCGAAACAAGAAACGTCGGGACCGGTTTGACAATATCTTTCCAGTGGCAGAGAAAAATCCAGTTTTCGTTGTGTAGATTTTGTTTTATGTCCAAATCAAATTTTGAAAAAGTCGCTGTGAAATTTCCTTTATATATTATATCGTTATTTATATTAAATAAAGAGGTTTTTAAATATTTTTAATATCGATTTGGCTTCAAACTCAACCCGGGATATTTTATCTGGGTAATATACGATTTTCTGGTCGTGTGTGGCCGATTTCAATATTTTAATAATATTATATTGAAGTATTTTAAAATTAGTTCATTTTATTCGAATTGGCCAGTTATAAAAGGGACTTTCTTCAAACGACCTCTGTTTTCGATGAAACAAATTTTGTTGGGACCGTAACAGTAAATTATTGCTAGATTTTCAGACGGCGCGTCAATCGGGGTTATTCTGTGAGCGTGGCAAAATAAAATGCAAAATAAATTGATCTATTTGGACGTGTACAAACGCTGTTTGAGCATACGAGCACGGAATTCAACGAAACAAGTTTCGTTAGGACCGTATCGTCAAAATATGCTATGTCGTCCAGTCGCGTCTCGAACGGGGTTCGTATGTGAGCGCAACAGCGAATAACAACGTTCAGAAATAGCGATAGGTACGAAATAAAAATCGTTAGTCAACATCGTATGTCACGTCAACTTAAATTATATTATTTTCACACTATATAAACCCCCTCCATCACAATTTTCCAGCCATCTTCTTTTTCCTCCAAGTAATTTTGCAAATAAGACCCTAAACACAAAACAATTTATATCTTCCAACCCGTTAAGAATTTCGTATGGCAACCTGAAGGGAAATGGTAGATCGAGACGATATCTACCTACGGCAAAAAGTTGGGTGAGTTTCGTCCACTGTGGTGGCCGGAATCGAGGTAAAACCAGCAAGATTCATTTTCGTTTTTGACTGAAATTCGGGGAATTGGTTTGATTTCAGGTGACGGGGCCTTAGGGCTTTTGTAGAGGGGAGGAAGGGCTTCGTTTTGGCGGTGGTGGCGTGACCTCTGGTGGTCGGAGGAGGGAGAACGAGCGAGATGAACGGGAATGTCAGTTTTGGGTTTGGTTTTTGAAGGTAGGGTCAGATTTTTGCCCATTCCAGCGAGCTGGGTGGTCGTGGGGCCAAGGGCCAGGTAGGCGATGGAAGGAGGGACGTGAGGTGGCCGGATTGTTGGTGGCGCGGTAGTCCAGATCGAGGCGAGGCGGTGGGTTTTTGGTCGGAAGTCTTTTCCGTCCATCTGCGTTTTTCCGGCGATTGGGGAGGTTATGGCGGCAGGGACTGGTGGTGATGGGAGCTGGCAGGGGCACGGTGAGGTTGGCAGGCCGATGGTCGGCTCCGGTGGCATCTTGGTTGCTGGAAGGTCGAGGGATGGTGGGTGAGGTTCGAACGACAGTGAAGGGATCGGGATTGAGAAGGTGCTCACGAGGAAGACGCGTTTTTATCCTAATCCTAGGCCGACGTGGCACCAGACGAGATTTAGGTAAATGATAAGGTAATTTAATTATTTAATTTAAATATAATTAGTCAATTAAAGTCGTATATATATATTCAAACCTTAAATCGAGCATAACTTTTACATACGTGAACGGATTTCAGCGAAACTGGATCCGTTGGAATCGCAGGGACGAGATCTAGACGATGGCACTGACTAGGCTCTGGTCTGAGACAGCTGAAAATTCAACTAATTTTGAACGTCCGTTAAAGATTAAATGCAACAAACGCGTCAACCGTCGACCAGGACAAACTCTGGTGAGTTAATTCTCACACCTTCTGGAATCCTGTGATGTAGTACATTCACAGTAAAATATAATCTACAATTTACAGTTTATATTGGTTGATTGGACGCAATGGATGCAAATTGGTTGTTACTGTTTGATTGATTGCAGTTATTTATAATCATTCAATTATTTAATTCGTATATTTTTATCAACTGATATTTGTGATGCAGAGAAGGACAGGTTGGAGGGATCCAACCGGATTCCTCAAATAAATTGTATGTTTGGTTGTTGGGCATATATATGAATTATTCACCTTGACTAACACCAAAACCTGTCTGTATGTTGATGGTTGAATAATTATTTACCTGTGTGGTGCTTAAGGTCAACTGACTGCGTTGACCTAGTCATTGGCAGGAAATGGCCTGAAATAGGTTGTTTAAGTACCGTCTACCGTCAAGAAGATTGACGTTGTTTAAAGTTATAAATTTGTTTATAACTGAATTAAAGTTTTCAAATTATTTTGTATGAGATTTTAAATTGGAAATTTACAAATAAATATTTTAAATCGAGTTATAAAGAAAATTTGTTAAATGGTTTAGATCAGATTGAAAAGCAGAAATCAAGAATTTCCCATGGGTTGGTAAAAAGGAAATAATTGTTTTTAAACAATTAAAAGGTGTTTTTAAATTAAGTAGGTTAACTAATTAATTTAAGAAGGGGAAATGACAATTAGAATTCAGTTAATAGTTAACTGACGTGTACGGTTGTAAATCCACCGTATTCGAGTAAAATGGACAAAGAAAATAAATATTGTTTTAAATATTCGTTAAAGTTTAACGAATGGTGGTAGATATTAGTTAATCTTCGATTATCTATTTTCTAAAGGAATAATTGAATTGATTATTGTTAATAACCTTAATTATTATTGAATAATCTTGTAGAAATGATAATAAAATCCTATTTTTGATTAAGGTTAAAGTTAACTATATTTTAATATAGTAGATGTTAAAGATAATTATTCTTTTAATTGAAAATGATTTAAAGTAGTGAATTCAATTCAAAGTCGAGTAAGAAATAATTAGTTAGAGATAAGTTCGATGAAGAGATTATAGAGTGATTATGACCCAAGTGTTCAACAAACTGGGTAGATGAAATTGGTAGGTAAGTATAAAGATTTAAATAAGATTTTTACTTAATGATTCAAATTAAGTAAGGCGAATTCGAACTGGAATGATACTTTAAAGGAATTAAGTGATGAGATATTCGAACAAGGATTTCAAATGTAAGAAAAGGTTTTGTAAACCTAGATTTGAAATCAAGATCTGAAACGAGATTTAGTATCGATGGTTAAGTGATAAGCTAATATTATTCTGCGGTAAGAAGGTTGTCGATCAAGGTCTGAGAGGTAACTAAAATACCCCAATTTGGTTGACATCACTATTATCGAGGAACAGTATTAGTTTGGAGTGAGTGAAGTTATTGAAATTGTTTTACCCTATACGAGGTATATCGAACTCTATTGCAAGGTTTTGGAAATTAAATAATATTGCAATAATGGTTCCAAAGGAAATAAGAATAAGTGATTTCAAATTGTATTAAACATTCGTTATTCAATTAGAGTTGATCGAATATAGTTAGAGTTAAGCAGAACATAGTTATTCAGGAAAGGTTTTCCATTGCGTACGACTGCTAGCGTAATTCGCAGGGCTGCAGATAGCCTACGGCGGTCGGATGTTTCCTGAGGGAATCAGACGTAACCATTGTGGTCGCTGTGATCTAGAGTCAAGCGAATGGAGTTAAGTCAATATTAGTAAATTGATAGGGGTAATCAAGTCAAGTTAGTCCAATTGAGTTAAATAGGTCGAGTTAGTCAAGTTAGAGTTAATTGATCAAAGTAAATTAGTCAGAGTTAATCAGAAGAAATTTGTTTTATGTCATTAAATATATACATATAGTTAAAAAGGCCAAGTAATGCCAAGTACCGAATCAGCAAACTTGTTTACACACATTTGTTATTTGATAGTTAAATCACCGACTATCAAACCAGACCAATACGATTGTTGGCACGGAAAGACCGGGATCGAATTTATATTCGAAATCCATTCCGACCAACAAATACGTGAAGACGTCGATTGAAGACGGAGCAAGTGAAGGTCGTGGATCTTCAAAAGCGGAAGGATTACTTGACGAATATTCTCTGTGTTGCAAAGCAGAGGTATTCTGACGTGATTCGGTCGTGGTCGAGATATTACGGTTTGCAAGGACTACTCGCTACTGATCCATGGGTTGATTCCTATATGAGATGCAGTAGGAGAGTACCTTCGGTTCATCCTGTTCCTGGATGACTTGTATGGACGGATGTCTGACAGAGTATTTCCAAAAGGAATTACACGTGTTGATTTCTCCAAACGTACCATAGTTAATAGCGGAGAAATGGTTATTCTCTAACCCGATAGCTAGAGTATGTTTGTGGACGTCAATCAAGTGTGATCTGGCGGATCTGATGATGTGGCATCCAAAGTGTATGATGATCAGATGTGTTCTGACCTCAAGCCTCATCAACCGGGGAATGACAAAAATCGGGTATGCAGCATGGCTATGTGGGTCGCTCCCATTAGGGTGTATGATCACCTATCTAGAGAAATTCCATTTGCTTTTTTAATCTTTATTCGATGTTGTCCCTTTTCGGGCAGGCGGTTGCTGATCCCAACCGTTGGTGATATACATTCGATACACTCAAGCGAAATGAGTGGTCGGTCATGTGAGGGCCGGGTTGCAAGACGTTCTTGTTGAACCCAGTGTATTCGCCTCTAGAGATAAACATTCGGAAGGTGGTCCCATACCTTGTCAAGGTCTGAATCCAATATCCAATAAGCGCCCGCGGTTTTCGATTGTATACTATATATGGGGAGCGTAAGATGCAAGCGTTCCTCTAGATTGATATTTATTTGTATTTAGACATTATGATAATATCAGAGCAAGCTATGATTTCAAAACTGTTTTGGGTTATAGTATGGTAAAAACCATCTGTGTTTATGTGTGGGCTGGTCTTACTATTATCCTTTGATTTCAGAAAGGATTTTCCAAAGTTAAACAAGTGTGTGTTCTGTGAATTTATCACTGATAGTATTCCAGACTGACCCGGTGTATTTTGTTTTAAATCAAATGTGCTCGGGTCAGACCGAGTATGTTCCAGGTTAGATTTCCGCTTGGAGTTTCAGGAGCTAGAAGCAGGCGGCTTCACCGCTAGTTATATCAAGTTATTTTCTGCTGTGACTGATATGGATTGTACTCTGATGGTTGGTATGTATTTACAGTTCTTTTTCATAAAGGATTTGTTATATTATATTTTACTCATTCCGCTGTGAGATTCTGATGTGGTGTCCTTCTTTTTCTTCTATTCTAATATTCTTTCTTTCTTTCCTTACCCTCTAAATTCTTTCTCATGACAATCCAGTGTTTTCGATGCTTGAATAGTCGACATGGTGATTTTATGTCGATTTTCGGGGTCAAAAATCCTTGGGTCGTTACAGTGGTCTCAGAGATATTGGTTTAGAGATAACCTTGGCTCTGTGGTGTGACTCAATAGAGATGGGGTTAGTAACACCCTAGATTGAGTTGAGTATATATATGAGAGAGCGTATTTGTATTTTGTATAAAATTATTTTTGCCCAATCTATTTTATAATAAAATAAAAGTAAAGGTTATTATAATATGGGCAATTGATTGATTTGTTTGTATGCTTTGATTATGCTGTTGGGTGTTGAGATATAAACCTGAATCAATGTGGTTGAAACCGAAATGAAATAAATAAGTTCGAATAAATCAATCCAAATATAATAAATCTGAATGGATAATTGAAGAAATAAAGTGAAGTGATTATAAATAATTATGATCTCGTGTGGGTTGAACTGTGTGTAGAAACGGGTTGATATGAACGGTATGGATGTTTTGAACCCATTTGACATTGGTTGATAACTAATGAGTTGTTTGAAGTTGAGAACAGGTGCTAACGAGTCAGCTCAGCTTTAAATCAGTTCAAGAGAGAAATTCTGGAGTAATTGAATCCAGTTGGAATAGAGCTGCGTTATAAGTAAGCAAGCTCGAGAATAAAATATATCGCTTATCGCATAATAACGCTCGCCAAAAGGTACGCTTACGAAAATATGAAATTTTGGTTTTTGTTTGGGATTTGAGTTTGGTTTTTGGAATTTTTCCGACCATGAGAGTCGATGTATATATATTTGTTGAACCTGCGATTTTGTAGATGTCCTCCGTACAGGGGAGACTCTGCCGAAATTTTTCCAAAATTTAAGGAGTTAGAAATTTTTTGGGAAATTCTTATATTTGAAGTAAATTGGTTTTAAACCCAATTGGGTCGGTTTGAAAATAAATTCGAGTTTTAAAATTTATTATTTTTGAAAATATAATAGTTGACGACATTTCTTCTACCTTAGCAATTTCGAGGACGAAATTATTTTAAGGGGGAAGGAATGTAACGACCCGTATTTTCTGCCTATTTATTTGGAATATTTTAATTATTTTAATTATTTAAAATATGGTTTGAATTTGAATAATCGAATTTAACGATTATATTTGGAATATATTATTTAAATAAATAATAAAATAATATTTTAATTTCCAGAATTTGGGAAAATGTTGGATTTGAAATATATTGTGACCGGGCAATTTAAACTGGTCAAATATTGCGTATATTGAAAAGTAGAGACGATTTTGACTCGAAACGACGATGGAATATATATGGTTTATAACTTAATTAAATAACGAGCTGTAGTGGCACGACAGTTCGCGATTTGGCGTTTTGAACTTCAAACGGTCGTACCGGGTTCAAAATAAGTCGGATTTCCTCGAAACAAGAAACGTCGGGACCGGTTTGACGATATCTTTCCAATGGCAGAGAACAATCCAGTTTTCGTCGTGTAGATTTTGTTTTATGTCCAAATCAAATTTTGAAAAAGTCCCTGTGAAATTTCCTTTATATATTATATCGTTATTTATATTAAATAAAGAGGTTTTTAAATATTTTTAACATCGATTTGGCTTCAAACTCAACCTGGGATATTTTATCTGGGTAATATACGATATTCTGGTCGTGTGTGGCCGATTTCAATATTTTAATAATATTATATTGAAGTATTTTAAAATTGGTTCATTTTATTCGAATTGGTCAGTTATAAAAGGGACTTTCTTCAAACGACCTATGTTTTCGACAAAACAAATTTTGTTGGGACCGTAACAGTAAATTATTGCTAGATTTTCAGATGACGCGTCAATCGGGGTTATTCTGTGAGCGTGGCAAAATAAAATGCAAAATAAATCGATCTATTTGGACGCGTACAAACGCTGTTTGAGCATACAAGCACGGATTTCAACGAAACAAGTTTCGTTAGGACCGTATCGTCAAAATATGCTATGCCATCCAGTCACGTCTCGAACGGGGTTCGTATATGAGCGCAGCAGCGAATAACAATGTTCAGAAATAGCGATAGGTACGAAATAAAAATCGTTAGTCAACATCGTATGTCACGTCAACTTAAATTATATTATTTTCACACTATATAAACTCCCTCCATCACAATTTTCCGGCCATCTTCTTTTTCCTCCATGTAATTTTGCAAATAAGACCCTAAACACAAAACAATTTATATCTTCCAATCCGTCAAGAATTTCCTATGGCAACCTGAAGAGAAATGGTAGATCGGGACGATAGCTACCTACGGCAAAAAGTTGGGTGAGTTTCGTCCACTGTGGTGGCCGGAATCGAGGTAAAACCAGCAAGATTCATTTTCGCTTTTGACTGAAATTCGGGGAATTGGTTTGATTTCAGGTGACGGGGCCTTAGGGCTTTTGTAGAGGGGAGGAAGGGCTTCGTTTTTCCAGTGGTGGCGTGACCTCTGGTGGTCGGAGGAGGGAGAACAAGCGAGATGAATGACAATGTCAGTTTTGGGTTCGGTTTTTGAAGGTAGGGTCAGATTTTTGCCAATTCCGGCGAGCTGGGTGGTCGTGGGGCCAGGGGCCAGGTAGCAATGGAAGGGGGTACGTGAGGTGGCTGGATTGGTGGTGGCGCGGTAGTCCAGATCGAGGCGAGGCGGTGGGTTTTTGGCCGGAAGTCTTTTCCGTTCATCTGCATTTTTCCGGCGATTGGGGAGGTTATGGTGGCGGGGACTGGTGGTGATGGGAGCTGGCAGGGGCACGGTGAGGTTGGCATGCCGATGGTCGGCTCCAGTGGCGTCTTGGTTGCTGGAAGGTCGAGGGATGGTGGATGAGGTTCGAACGACAGTGAAGGGATCGGGATTGAGAAGGTGCTCACGAGGAAGACGCGTTTTTTTCCTAATCCTAGGCTGACGTGGCACCAGACGAGATTTAGGTAAATGATAAGGTAATTTAATTATTTAATTTAAATATAATTAGTCAATTAAAGTCGTATATATATTCAAACCTTAAATCGAGCATAACTTTTACATACGTGAACGGATTTCGGCGAAACTGGATCCGTTGGGATCGCAGGGACGAGATCTAGATGATGGCACTGACTAGGCTCTGATCTGAGATAGCTGAAAATTCAGCTAATTTTGAATGTTTGTTCAAGATTAAATGCAACAAACGCGTCAACCGTCGACCAGAACAAACTCTAGTGAGTTAATTCTCACACCTTAGGGAATCCTGTGATGTGGTACATTCACAGTAAAATATAATCTACAATTTACAGTTTAAATTGGTTGATTGGACGCAATGGATGCAAATTGGTTGTTACTGTTTGATTGATTGCGGTTATTTATAATCCGTCAATTATTTAATTCATATATTTTTATCAACTGATATTTGTGATGCAGAGAAGGACAGGTTGGAGGGATCCAACCGGATTCCTCAAATAAATTGTATGTTTGGTTGTTGGGCATATATATGAATTATTCACCTTGACTGGCACCAAAACCTGTATGTATGTTGATGGTTGAATAATTATTTACCTGTGTGGTGTTTAAGGTCAACTGATAGCGTTGACCTGGTCATTGGCAGGAAATGGCCTGAAATAGGTTGTTTAAGTACCGTCTACCGTCAAGAAGATTGACGTTGTTTAAAGTTATAAATTTGTTTATAACTGAATTAAAGTTTTCAAATTATTTTGTATGAGATTTTAAATTGGAAATTTACAAATAAATATTTTAAATCGAGTTATAAAGAAAATTTGTTAAATTGTTTAGATCAGTTTGAAAAGCAGAAATCAAGAATTTCCCATGGGTTGGTAAAAAGGAAATAATTGTTTTTAAACAATTAAAAGGTGTTTTTAAATTAAGTAAGTTAACTAATTAATTTAAGAAGGGGAAATGACAATTGGAATTCAGTTAATAGTTAACTAACGTGTACGGTTGTAAATCCACCGTATTCGAGTAAAATGGACAAAGGAAATAAATATTGTTTTAAATAATCGTTAAAGTTTAACGAATGGTGGTAGATATTAGTTAATCTTCGATTAACTATTTTCTAAAGGAATAATTGAATTGATTATTGTTAATAACCTTAATTATTATTGAATAAGCTTGTAGAAATGATAATAAAATCCTATTTTTGATTAAGGTTAAAGTTAACTATATTTTAATATAGTAGATGTTAAAGATAATTATTCTTTTAATTGAAAATGATTTAAAGTAGTGAATTCAATTCAAAGTCGAGTAAGAAATAATTAGTTGGAGATAAGTTCGATGAAGAGATTATAGAGTGATTATGACCCAAGTGTTCAACAAACTGGGTAGATGAAATAGGTAGGTAAGTATAAAGATTTGAATAAGATTTTTACTTAATGTTTCAAATTAAGTGTAAAGACCCGCAAATTCCCACCCTTTGAATCGACCATAAACCACACAGGTCTGACCCAAAAGGTGAAAATCTACGAATACTTTAACTTTGGGCATACAACACATCAGAACAAAAACACAGAAGACTTTTATAACACTATGATAAATGTTACATCAGAGTACAGAATATACATATCAGAGTACATTGGAATAATACAGCGGAAGAAACATTTAAATTAAATTGAATACATTGCAGCGGAACTAATCTCGGTGGAAGGCTATCAACACTATGGCCACAGCTTCAATCTTCAATCCAGGATCTTGTTTTATCTATCTGTCAAATAAGCTACTCGACTGCCCGTGTGGAAAGAGGGCACCCGAGTTTGCAAAGTGAAACAAACTACAGGTCAGTCGTGGGACTAGTGTGAGAATTCTACTTAACCTATATAATATAATAAGGCTAATCACAGGACCACGCCACTAATGCGGAACGGATTTTCTCCTATGGATTGCCAGTGCATGACTAAAGTAAGTCGTCAAAATAACGCAATGCTTTTTAGAAAAATGAAACCATTATAAGACCCAAGTCCCATCACACAATGCAACGCAAACTGGAGGATAGGGTTTTACCTTATAATGATCAAAAGATGCTTGATACGAGAAACACGGTATTACATAATAATAGTGTGCAACCAATTTGAAATACATCAAAGTAAATATATCAATCCTAGACGGCATGAGTGCCCCATCCCACTATGTCGCCATATATAGGTATACAATCAAAACCGCGTGATGTCGTATTGGAAATTTGGGTTTCCATCTGAGTCAAGGCTAGGGAGGAGATCCTTACCGATTCGAGACACTCTAGCAATGCCCCAGGATTGGTACTCTGTCCAACCCTTGGATCCTGCAGGGCCGGTCCACACTTACTTTTGTGGATTGGTTATGCCTGAACACACGCTTCCCGGTCCTTTTGGACCTATACTACGGCCAGTGGCGACCGCATAACCCCGAGGCCTCGAAAAATCCAACAACCACAATGAATAAATGCCAGCGCTGGTAGGTCCCTGGCACCACTCTAGCTAGAGAGAAATGTGTGCACTCCCTGCGTTCCCTTCTCCCGTTTTAGACTCTACCGGGTTGTGAGGCTCGCGAAGTCACGATATACACAAAGCTATGCCTAAATAGACTGTGCTTTGATCATCAACCACAAGGCCTGCTTTTCAACAAAGCCTTGATCAATTGCATCTTAGCATGCCACATTGTCAGACTCTACCATATCATTGATCATCTACCAATATATATATAACCTCCAAGCTCATACGTCTTAGAGAAGGGTGTTAAACACCAAACAGAAATATATAATTAGTAGCGTTCAACAAATACAGTAGAAAAGAATACAATGTCAGACACGCAATCCATTTACAAGTCCGCTCTGGGTCTGAGCGAAACATCGTGTCCGTCGATCTCCATATGCGTTTGGACGATCATTACCAAATACCTTGCCTTGGAAGGCCAATCCCAATTCAAGATACCAGTCATCATCATCCCAACGATGTGAAAACCTTCGGTCTTCAATCACCGTCTTCGTCTTCGACTCTTGATCGTCGTGATGATTATTCAGAATGGGTTAAACCCGGTCTTTCTGAATAACTTGCGTATTTTGGGATTAAAAACAAGTATTGGAAAATTACACATTTCGTCACATCCCAACTCAGAATATTCTTTTTAATAAGATATTCAATTTAAAAGATTCTCATTAATTTTATCAAAGATAAATATTTAAAATAAAATCTATAAATCAATTTCTAAAAATATGGAATTCCACAGAAATCCAATCAGTACATATCCGATATAAATTTCTGTATCAGACTAATAGTATAAATGGAATAACAGCAAAGCCTCTTAAATTCCATATATAATATCGGTCTTCTTTTACAGAAGCCCATCTCAATTATTACCAATAGAATTTCCACTTAATTCCTATTTAATATATTAGTTGAAAAACTTGATTTATAGAAAATGTCTTTTTAAATCTATAAAATAGATTCATAGGTTCCAAATAATAATTTCAATGCAAATTGAATTAAAGGATAGATGTCGTTTAAAACATCGTCCACGGTAAACCCACTTCACATCTCAATTTATTTCATATCACAAAATATAATTGCAAATGCTAGTAATCTTTTAAAAACATATTTTAAAATAATCATAAAAATATTCTTTATATAAAAGATTCTAAATGAGAAGTATTCTTTATTTTACAAATCTTTATCTCCTACAAATATTCCTTGTTTTAACATATACTTAATTAAAAATCTATATTTTTAAAATATATATACTTTATATAAAAAGGATTTCTAATGTAAAAATAGTCTTATTTAAAAGAACACTTGAATCGAAATGCGACTCAAACATTTACCATATAATTTGGATTATATGGATTTCACACACATCATATATGACAATAACAGTATAATCATCAAGTCATCTATTACATCCAAAGTGTAATTTCCACTGTGTAAGCGTTAAAGTTAAATAATAACGCTCATCACAGCCTGTCGATCTAACGATCAACATACAACTAAATATTGGGATTAGAGTATGTGGATTTTCATCCCAACACCCGTGTGGGGTTTCCACCAATCAAGCAAATG
Source organism: Allium sativum (assembly GCA_030737875.1). Lineage (NCBI taxonomy): Eukaryota > Viridiplantae > Streptophyta > Magnoliopsida > Asparagales > Amaryllidaceae > Allium > Allium sativum. The sequence continues at coordinate 79,506,075 of CM060927.1, read as the reverse complement.
ATAAACTAATTTGTGCACTTGGGCGATGTGTGAAAATTATCGTCCCAATCACATACACAAGTCGGGTAACTTGTGAATGGCAGTGTAATACACAATATATAACACGACGATAAAAATGTCTCTTTTATTTATATTCCTTTTATTGCCTATAAACGGTCAATAAAAATGTGATCTTTATTTCTATACTTTTTATTGTAATTTACATTTTTACTTAACAAAATGTCCTTTTTATTCTAACTTACATTTTGAATGTAATTTTTCTTTTTATTGTTTATTTACATCAAAATGTAAATGTTCCCTTTTTCATTGTTTATTATTAACAACAAAAGTCTCGTCTTCTATATTTATTCTTTTCAATGAAAGCAATTTTACATAAAATTGTAATTCTTTAATTTTATGCTTTTTATTGTCTCTAGAAAGACAATAAAATGTAACACAAAAATATTTTTTTTTTTATCGCATCTAAAATGATGATAAAAATGTAACATTATCGTTGCTATTTTTTTATCGCATCAAAAATGCCGATAAAAATGAATCACTAACATTGTCTATTTTTATCGCACCAAAAATGTCGATAAAATGAATCACTAACATTGTCTATTTTTATCGCACCAAAAATGTCGATAAAAATGAATCACTAACATTGTCTATTTTTATCGCACCAAAAATGTCGATAAAAATGAATCACTAACATTATCTATTTTTATCGCACCAAAAACGTCGATAAAAATGACAACATTAACCATTCTATTTTCACCGCATTCAAAATGACGATAAAATATTCAACATTAACAATTCTATTTTTACCGCATTCAAAATGACGATAAAATATTCAATATTAACAATTTTATTTTTACCGCATTCAAAATGACGATAAAATATTCCACATTAACAATTCTATTTTTACCGCATTCAAAATGACGATAAAATATTCAATATTAACAATTCTATTTTTACCGCATTCAAAATGACGATAAAATATTCAATATTAACAATTCTATTTTTACCGCATTCAAAATGACGATAAAATATTCAATATTAACAATTCTATTTTTACCGCATTCAAAATGACGATAAAATATTCAATATTAACAATTCTATTTTTTACCGCATTCAAAATGACGATAAAATATTATCATAAGAAATGAAAGCAAAATGTTCTTTTTATTACTAAAAGGAAAAACAACAAAAATGCTTCTTTTTATGCTAAAAAGAAACATGACATAAAAATGTTCTTTTAATGTTAAAAAGAAGAAGCGACAAAAATGACCCTTTTCATGTTAAAAAGAAAAGGTGACAAAATATGTTTTTAATTCTAAAAAGAAAAAGCGACAAAAAATTATCTTTTTATTCTAATGCAATATCTTTACAAAAGTGTTATTTTAATATCAATGCGGATTTTCAATTTCTTACTACATATAAAAATGTAAACTTTATTTTACATTGTATATCCCATCATAATTACATATAAAAATGTAAGTTTATTTTTTTATTGCAAATCCCCTTTCTAATTACATATAAAAAATGTACTTTTTATTTTACATTGTAAATTGCATAAAAAGGTAGGTTCTATCCTTATGTTGTATTTGCATTATAAAATGCAAATGAAAAGGTAAGTTTTATTTTCAATGTTATATTCGTATTATAAAGTGCAAATAAAAATGTAAATTTTATTTTCAAGTTTTATTATCATTATAGTATGCAAATAATAAAAATAGCTTTATCATCAAGTTATATTCACATCATGAAATGTTAACAAAAATGTAAGTTTTGTTTTCAAGTCTCATTTGCATTACAATATGCAAATAATAAAACAAGTTTTAGTTTTCAGGTAATATTTACATTATAAAATAAAAATAAAAAGGTAAGTTTTATTTTCAAGTGATATTTACATTATGAAATGTAAATAAATAAAATAAAAATAAAAAGGTAAGTTTCAAGTTCATTTGTGTCTTGAAAACACAAATAAAAATATAAATTTTAATGTAAATCTTTATTTCAATACTTTGTTCGCGTCAAGGGATGCAAACAAAATATAATTCTCTTTTTATTTAAACCTTTTGCTTGCGTTGAGAAATGCAAGAAAAATATAATTCTTTATTTTATTTTAAATGTAAATCTATATTTTGTCATTTTGTTCGCATCGAGGGATGCAAACAAAATACAATCTTTTTATTCCTTCGTACATTACTGTTTGAGAAATGCAAACAAAACACAATCTTTTTTATCAACATTGAATTGATATTTCACATCAATTCAAATAAAAGGAAAATTTCTTTTTTTTTCCATTTTCTTTTTTTCAATGACAAAAGTATGGATTTTTGTTTCATCTTCATTCAATGACAAAAATATGAATTTTTGTTTCATTTTTATTCAATGACAAAAATATGAATTTTTGTTTCATTTTTATTCAATGACAAAAATATGAATTTTTGTCTGTTAACCTTTAATGCAACAAAATTGAGAGTTTTTGTTTTCTTTTTATGCAGCCAAAAATGAGAACTTTGTTAGTTAACCTTTAAGGCGAACAAAAAGAAATATATTTTATTCGTTGTTCATAGTCTAGTGTAAACAAACAATTAAAAATAATATTCTATTTGTCGTTCAAATTTCATTGTAACATCAACAAATACAAATAAAGTTTTATTTGTCGTTCCATTTCTTTGTTCATTTCAGAAAAATGAAAAGGACATTATAATAAAATAAATTAGAACCTCTAGATCTGAATAAAATATGTTTTAAATCTAAATTTAGATTTAATTTTCCAACTGCAATTTAAACTCAATAACATATGCAATATAAAGACGGATTTAAGCATAACATGAACAATAAGCACACCACAAGCAACAATCGATAATTCATACATACAAAACATTTCAGAACTAAATCATCATCATCATACAATTATTTTCATGTGGGAAAATAAATTAATAATTAATGAAATAATAGAATTTGAATTCTCACCTCAAATTTTGGCTAAAAATCAACTGTCTCAGAATCAGGTGTGGTCTGTGCCATCGCGAAGAGCTCGGAAAGACGAGTCCAGCGCAATTTACCGTTTGTCAAACGGACCTCGTATGAGAGAGTTATGAATTTTTAAAGATCGGACAAATTAAATATTAAAATAAAATAAAATAATAAAATAATACTTCGGACCTTTCTTCCTCCACGAGACGTGAAACCGCCGAACCCATAAAGCCGCCGTCCATTCTTCCGTGCGCACCACCCCACGACACCCCGTTCGCCGATCAGACACCACCACCGCGACCGCCATGCCGAGAGCAACCTACACCACCAACCCCTTGAAGCTCGGCCTCCCCAATCCCCTCAAAATCCACCAAAACCGCAGCGACTTTGGCCTCGAAATTCGTGAAATCCGTGAACCTAATGATGATCATAGCCGTATAGATCTAAAGCTCTCGAAATTCTCTTCGATTTGGTACCAAGTTTGCCAATTTTCGTTGAGCGGATCAAAAGATATTAGCATTTGAAGTTCGGTGTTTTCTGGCCTTCGAAAATAAGGGTGGCGGCTGCCATGAACAGGATTAGGGTTTCGGCCAGAAATTTTAATAATATTTTAATAATATAAATTTCGAAATTCGCGAAATAAAGTGGATTTTTGGACTTTCTCAGATTTGGGCCTGCTTACTGTCGATCTTAACGTTTTGAGGCCTTCTGAACGCGATGGGCTATGTCCCAATGTCCAATTCTGATGTCTACACGTTTTATTTTCGGTTTTAATTGAAAATACAATATTAAATTAATTATTTAATTTCTACCGTACATTTAAATATGCCGAGGCCACATACGTCCTCAGAAAATTCTAAAAAAATATATTTTTAGCTTTCTTATGACGACACGAATCCAACAAAATTATTTTCGTCGAATTCTGAGACTGTTTGAAAAATGGCTATTTTTAAGGCGTTCAAATTTAACTATAAATAGTCAAAACACATTTTATTTCGCCACGCTCACATATCAATTCGAAAAATTCTGAAAATTGAAACCTAGCAATAATTTGACATTCCGGTTCCAACAAAAGTGGTTTCGTCGAAAACGGAGGTCGTTTGAAAAATGACTATTTTTAAGGCCAATATATTTAATATTAAAAATACATTTTTAAACAAATAATTTTTGAAACTCAAAATATATAAGTGTTTACTGTTTTTCAATGCAGAAACGTCATTCCGAACTCAATGGAAGTGGTTTCGAGTCCAAATTCCTATATATGTGAAAAGTAGCCTTTCGGGCCCTATATATTCTACATCGACCTTTCTAAAAATTGAATTGGCCATAACTTTTGATTTCCGTTATGAAATTTCGATTTTTTAGATTCGTTAGAAAGATATTTTTAAATAGATTCTAATATTTTTGGTTTCACTAAAATCCGTTAAATTTTGCATCCTGTACGGCCAGTCAAAGTTCAAGTTTGACTTTTCAAACTACCGCGCTATTTCTAACTCTTTTTATAATAAAAATCAAATCATTCATTCTTCTTTCGATTTAAATCAAATTTGTGATCATTATTATTTATATAAATTATTTATATTGTCAAAATTCATTACAATTTTCTAAAATAAAATTTTTAAATTGGTCCTGATTTTTGCGGGTTGTTACAATCGCCCCCACTTAAAAATCTTTTCGTCCTCGAAAAGGAACGTAGCTAAAAATTGTAAAATTAACTATCTCAATTTTAAATTTTTATGGTTGATTATCTTTTCAAAATATATAACTTTATATTTATAAAAATCATATTTCAAAGAATAGATTATATATATCGAAAATACGTCAATTATAAATTCGTAACTCTTAACTCGTTCTAGGGCATTACTAACCCCATCTCTAACGAGCTCACTCATTCTAGGATACTGCTGATCCTATCTCTAATGAGTATTCTTATTGGATATTACTAATCCAATCTCTGATGAGTCTTCCGTTCAGTTCTAACGAGTTGTACCCCAAAGATTTGAGCTAACCTAAGCTCTGATACCAACTGTAAAGACCCGCAAATTCCCACCCTTTGAATCGACCATAAACCACACAGGTCTGACCCAAAAGGTGAAAATCTACGAATACTTTAACTTTGGGCATACAACACATCAGAACAAAAACACAGAAGACTTTTATAACACTATGATAAATGTTACATCAGAGTACAGAATATACATATCAGAGTACATTGGAATAATACAGCGGAAGAAACATTTAAATTAAATTGAATACATTGCAGCGGAACTAATCTCGGTGGAAGGCTATCAACACTATGGCCACAGCTTCAATCTTCAATCCAGGATCTTGTTTTATCTATCTGTCAAATAAGCTACTCGACTGCCCGTGTGGAAAGAGGGCACCCGAGTTTGCAAAGTGAAACAAACTACAGGTCAGTCGTGGGACTGGTGTGAGAATTCTACTTAACCTATATAATATAATAAGGCTAATCACAGGACCACGCCACTAATGCGGAACGGGTTTTCTCCTATGGATTGCCAGTGCATGACTAAAGTAAGTCGTCAAAATAACGCAATGCTTTTTAGAAAAATGAAACCATTATAAGACCCAAGTCCCATCACACAATGCAACGCAAACTGGAGGATAGGGTTTTACCTTATAATGATCAAAAGATGCTTGATACGAGAAACACGGTATTACATAATAATAGTGTGCAACCAATTTGAAATACATCAAAGTAAATATATCAATCCTAGACGGCATGAGTGCCCCATCCCACTATGTCGCCATATATAGGTATACAATCAAAACCGCGTGATGTCGTATTGGAAATTTGGGTTTCCATCTGAGTCAAGGCTAGGGAGGAGATCCTTACCGATTCGAGACACTCTAGCAATGCCCCAGGATTGGTACTCTGTCCAACCCTTGGATCCTGCAGGGCCGGTCCACACTTACTTTTGTGGATTGGTTATGCCTGAACACACGCTTCCCGGTCCTTTTGGACCTATACTACGGCCAGTGGCGACCGCATAACCCCGAGGCCTCGAAAAATCCAACAACCACAATGAATAAATGCCAGCGCTGGTAGGTCCCTGGCACCACTCTAGCTAGAGAGAAACGTGTGCACTCCCTGCGTTCCCTTCTCCCGTTTTAGACTCTACCGGGTTGTGAGGCTCGCGAAGTCACGATATACACAAAGCTATGCCTAAATAGACTGTGCTTTGATCATCAACCACAAGGCCTGCTTTTCAACAAAGCCTTGATCAATTGCATCTTAGCATGCCACATTGTCAGACTCTACCATATCATTGATCATCTACCAATATATATAACCTCCAAGCTCATACGTCTTAGAGAAGGGTGTTAAACACCAAACAGAAATATATAATTAGTAGCGTTCAACAAATACAGTAGAAAAGAATACAATGTCAGACACGCAATCCATTTACAAGTCCGCTCTGGGTCTGAGCGAAACATCGTGTCCGTCGATCTCCATATGCGTTTGGACGATCATTACCAAATACCTTGCCTTGGAAGGCCAATCCCAATTCAAGATACCAGTCATCATCATCCCAACGATGTGAAAACCTTCGGTCTTCAATCACCGTCTTCGTCTTCGACTCTTGATCGTCGTGATGATTATTCAGAATGGGTTAAACCCGGTCTTTCTGAATAACTTGCGTATTTTGGGATTAAAAACAAGTATTGGAAAATTACACATTTCGTCACATCCCAACTCAGAATATTCTTTTTAATAAGATATTCAATTTAAAAGATTCTCATTAATTTTATCAAAGATAAATATTTAAAATAAAATCTATAAATCAATTTCTAAAAATATGGAATTCCACAGAAATCCAATCAGTACATATCCGATATAAATTTCTGTATCAGACTAATAGTGTAAATGGAATAACGGCAAAGCCTCTTAAATTCCATATATAATATCGGTCTTCTTTTACAGAAGCCCATCTCAATTATTACCAATAGAATTTCCACTTAATTCCTATTTAATATATTAGTTGAAAAACTTGATTTATAGAAAATGTCTTTTTAAATCTATAAAATAGATTCATAGGTTCCAAATAATAATTTCAATGCAAATTGAATTAAAGGATAGATGTCGTTTAAAACATCGTCCACGGTAAACCCACTTCACATCTCAATTTATTTCATATCACAAAATATAATTGCAAATGCTAGTAATCTTTTAAAAACATATTTTAAAATAATCATAAAAATATTCTTTATATAAAAGATTCTAAATGAGAAGTATTCTTTATTTTACAAATCTTTATCTCCTACAAATATTCCTTGTTTTAACATATACTTAATTAAAAATCTATATTTTTAAAATATATATACTTTATATAAAAAGGATTTCTAATGTAAAAATAGTCTTATTTAAAAGAACACTTGAATCGAAATGCGACTCAAACATTTACCATATAATTTGGATTATATGGATTTCACACACATCATATATATGACAATAACAGTATAATCATCAAGTCATCTATTACATCCAAAGTGTAATTTCCACTGTGTAAGCGTTAAAGTTAAATAATAACGCTCATCACAGCCTGTCGATCTAACGATCAACATACAACTAAATATTGGGATTAGAGTATGTGGATTTTCATCCCAACACCCGTGTGGGGTTTCCACCAATCAAGCAAATGATAAACTAATTTGTGCACTTGGGCGATGTGTGAAAATTATCGTCCCAATCACATACACAAGTCGGGTAACTTGTGAATGGCAGTGTAATACACAATATATAACACGACGATAAAAATGTCTCTTTTATTTATATTCCTTTTATTGCCTATAAACGGTCAATAAAAATGTGATCTTTATTTCTATACTTTTTATTGTAATTTACATTTTTACTTAACAAAATGTCCTTTTTATTCTAACTTACATTTTGAATGTAATTTTTCTTTTTATTGTTTATTTACATCAAAATGTAAATGTTCCCTTTTTCATTGTTTATTATTAACAACAAAAGTCTCGTCTTCTATATTTATTCTTTTCAATGAAAGCAATTTTACATAAAATTGTAATTCTTTAATTTTATGCTTTTTATTGTCTCTAGAAAGACAATAAAATGTAACACAAAAATATATTTTTTTATCGCATCTAAAATGATGATAAAAATGTAACATTATCGTTGCTATTTTTTTATCGCATCAAAAATGCCGATAAAAATGAATCACTAACATTGTCTATTTTTATCGCACCAAAAATGTCGATAAAATGAATCACTAACATTGTCTATTTTTATCGCACCAAAAATTTCGATAAAAATGAATCACTAACATTGTCTATTTTTATCGCACCAAAAATGTCGATAAAAATGAATCACTAACATTATCTATTTTTATCGCACCAAAAACGTCGATAAAAATGACAACATTAACCATTCTATTTTCACCGCATTCAAAATGACGATAAAATATTCAACATTAACAATTCTATTTTTACCGCATTCAAAATGACGATAAAATATTCAATATTAACAATTTTATTTTTACCGCATTCAAAATGACGATAAAATATTCCACATTAACAATTCTATTTTTACCGCATTCAAAATGACGATAAAATATTCAATATTAACAATTCTATTTTTACCGCATTCAAAATGACGATAAAATATTCAATATTAACAATTCTATTTTTACCGCATTCAAAATGACGATAAAATATTCAATATTAACAATTCTATTTTTACCGCATTCAAAATGACGATAAAATATTCAATATTAACAATTCTATTTTTTACCGCATTCAAAATGACGATAAAATATTATCATAAGAAATGAAAGCAAAATGTTCTTTTTATTACTAAAAGGAAAAACAACAAAAATGCTTCTTTTTATGCTAAAAAGAAACATGACATAAAAATGTTCTTTTAATGTTAAAAAGAAGAAGCGACAAAAATGACCCTTTTCATGTTAAAAAGAAAAGGTGACAAAATATGTTTTTAATTCTAAAAAGAAAAAGCGACAAAAAATTATCTTTTTATTCTAATGCAATATCTTTACAAAAGTGTTATTTTAATATCAATGCGGATTTTCAATTTCTTACTACATATAAAAATGTAAACTTTATTTTACATTGTATATCCCATCATAATTACATATAAAAATGTAAGTTTATTTTTTTATTGCAAATCCCCTTTCTAATTACATATAAAAAATGTACTTTTTATTTTACATTGTAAATTGCATAAAAAGGTAGGTTCTATCCTTATGTTGTATTTGCATTATAAAATGCAAATGAAAAGGTAAGTTTTATTTTCAATGTTATATTCGTATTATAAAGTGCAAATAAAAATGTAAATTTTATTTTCAAGTTTTATTATCATTATAGTATGCAAATAATAAAAATAGCTTTATCATCAAGTTATATTCACATCATGAAATGTTAACAAAAATGTAAGTTTTGTTTTCAAGTCTCATTTGCATTACAATATGCAAATAATAAAACAAGTTTTAGTTTTCAGGTAATATTTACATTATAAAATAAAAATAAAAAGGTAAGTTTTATTTTCAAGTGATATTTACATTATGAAATGTAAATAAATAAAATATAAATAAAAAGGTAAGTTTCAAGTTCATTTGTGTCTTGAAAACACAAATAAAAATATAAATTTTAATGTAAATCTTTATTTCAATACTTTGTTCGCGTCAAGGGATGCAAACAAAATATAATTCTCTTTTTATTTAAACCTTTTGCTTGCGTTGAGAAATGCAAGAAAAATATAATTCTTTATTTTATTTTAAATGTAAATCTATATTTTGTCATTTTGTTCGCATCGAGGGATGCAAACAAAATACAATCTTTTTATTCCTTCGTACATTACTGTTTGAGAAATGCAAACAAAACACAATCTTTTTTATCAACATTGAATTGATATTTCACATCAATTCAAATAAAAGGAAAATTTCTTTTTTTTTCCATTTTCTTTTTTTCAATGACAAAAGTATGGATTTTTGTTTCATCTTCATTCAATGACAAAAATATGAATTTTTGTTTCATTTTTATTCAATGACAAAAATATGAATTTTTGTTTCATTTTTATTCAATGACAAAAATATGAATTTTTGTCTGTTAACCTTTAATGCAACAAAATTGAGAGTTTTTGTTTTCTTTTTATGCAGCCAAAAATGAGAACTTTGTTAGTTAACCTTTAAGGCGAACAAAAAGAAATATATTTTATTCGTTGTTCATAGTCTAGTGTAAACAAACAATTAAAAATAATATTCTATTTGTCGTTCAAATTTCATTGTAACATCAACAAATACAAATAAAGTTTTATTTGTCGTTCCATTTCTTTGTTCATTTCAGAAAAATGAAAAGGACATTATAATAAAATAAATTAGAACCTCTAGATCTGAATAAAATATGTTTTAAATCTAAATTTAGATTTAATTTTCCAACTGCAATTTAAACTCAATAACATATGCAATATAAAGACGGATTTAAGCATAACATGAACAATAAGCACACCACAAGCAACAATCGATAATTCATACATACAAAACATTTCAGAACTAAATCATCATCATCATACAATTATTTTCATGTGGGAAAATAAATTAATAATTAATTAAATAATAGAATTTGAATTCTCACCTCAAATTTTGGCTAAAAATCAACTGTCTCAGAATCAGGTGTGGTCTGTGCCATCGCGAAGAGCTCGGAAAGACGAGTCCAGCGCAATTTACCGTTTGTCAAACGGACCTCGTATGAGAGAGTTATGAATTTTTAAAGATCGGACAAATTAAATATTAAAATAAAATAAAATAATAAAATAATACTTCGGACCTTTCTTCCTCCACGAGACGTGAAACCGCCGAACCCATAAAGCCGCCGTCCATTCTTCCGTGCGCACCACCCCACGACACCCCGTTCGCCGATCAGACACCACCACCGCGACCGCCATGCCGAGAGCAACCTACACCACCAACCCCTTGAAGCTCGGCCTCCCCAATCCCCTCAAAATCCACCAAAACCGCAGCGACTTTGGCCTCGAAATTCGTGAAATCCGTGAACCTAATGATGATCATAGCCGTATAGATCTAAAGCTCTCGAAATTCTCTTCGATTTGGTACCAAGTTTGCCAATTTTCGTTGAGCGGATCAAAAGATATTAGCATTTGAAGTTCGGTGTTTTCTGGCCTTCGAAAATAAGGGTGGCGGCTGCCATGAACAGGATTAGGGTTTCGGCCAGAAATTTTAATAATATTTTAATAATATAAATTTCGAAATTCGCGAAATAAAGTGGATTTTTGGACTTTCTCGGATTTGGGCCTGCTTACTGTCGATCTTAACGTTTTGAGGCCTTCTGAACGCGATGGGCTATGTCCCAATGTCCAATTCTGATGTCTACACGTTTTATTTTCGGTTTTAATTGAAAATACAATATTAAATTAATTATTTAATTTCTACCGTACATTTAAATATGCCGAGGCCACATACGACCTCAGAAAATTCTAAAAAAAATATTTTTAGCTTTCTTATGACGATACGAATCCAACAAAATTATTTTCGTCGAATTCTGAGACTGTTTGAAAAATGGCTATTTTTAAGGCGTTCAAATTTAACTATAAATAGTCAAAACACATTTTATTTCGCCACGCTCACATATCAATTCGAAAAATTCTGAAAATTGAAACCTAGCAATAATTTGACATTCCGGTTCCAACAAAAGTGGTTTCGTCGAAAACGGAGGTCGTTTGAAAAATGACTATTTTTAAGGCCAATATATTTAATATTAAAAATACATTTTTAAACAAATAATTTTTGAAACTCAAAATATATAAGTGTTTACTGTTTTTCAATGCAGAAACGTCATTCCGAACTCAATGGAAGTGGTTTCGAGTCCAAATTCCTATATATGTGAAAAGTAGCCTTTCGGGCCCTATATATTCTACATCGACCTTTCTAAAAATTGAATTGGCCATAACTTTTGATTTCCGTTATGAAATTTCGATTTTTCAGATTCGTTAGAAAGATATTTTTAAATAGATTCTAATATTTTTGGTTTCACTAAAATCCGTTAAATTTTGCATCCTGTACGGTCAGTCAAAGTTCAAGTTTGACTTTTCAAACTACCGCGCTATTTCTAACTCTTTTTATAATAAAAATCAAATCATTCATTCTTCTTTCGATTTAAATCAAATTTGTGATCATTATTATTTATATAAATTATTTATATTGTCAAAATTCATTACAATTTTCTAAAATAAAAATTTTAAATTGGTCCTGATTTTTGCGGGTTGTTACATTAAGTAAGGCGAATTCGAACTGGAATGATACTTTAAAGGAATTAAGTGATGAGATATTCGAACAAGGATTTCAATTGTAAGAAAAGGTTTTGTAAACCTAGATTTGAAACGAGATTTAGTATCGACGGTTAAGTGATAAGCTAATATTATTCTGAGGTAAGAAGGTTGTCGATCAAGGTCTGAGAGGTAACTAAAATACCCCAACTTGGTTGACATCACTATTATCGAGGAACAGTATTAGTTTGGAGTGAGTGAAGTTGTTAAAATTGTTTTACCCTATACGAGGTATATCGAACTCTAATGCAAGGTTTTGGAAATTAAATAATATTGCAATAATGGTTCCAAAGGAAATAAGAATAAGTGATTTCAAATTGTATTAAACATTCGTTATTCAATTAGAGTTGATCGAATATAGTTAGAGTTAAGCAAAACATAGTTATTTAGGAAAGGTTTTACATTACGTACGACTGCTAGCGTAATTCGCCAGACTGCAGATAGCCTACGGCGGTCGGATGTTTCCTGAGGGAATCAGGCGTAACCATTGTGATTGTTGTGATCTAGAGTCAAGCGAATGGAGTTAAGTCAATATTAGTAAATTGATAGGGGTAATCAAGTCAAGTTAGTCCAATTGAGTTAAATAGGTCGAGTTAGTCAAGTTAGAGTTAATTGATCAAAGTAAATTAGTCAGAGTTAATCAGAAGAAATTTGTTTTATGTCATTAAATATATACATATAGTTAAAAAAGCCAAGTAATGCCAAGTACCGAATCAGCAAACTTGTTTACACACATTTGTTATTTGATAGTTAAATCACCGACTATCAAACCAGACCAATACGATTGTTGGCACGGAAAGACTGGGATCGGATTTATATTCAAAAACCATTCCGACCAGCAAATATGTGAAGACGTCAATTGAAGACGGAGAAAGTAAAGGCCGTGGATCTTCATAAGTGGAAGGATTACTTGACGAATATTCTCTGTGTTGCAATGCAGAGGTATTCTGACGTGATTCGGTCGTGGTTGAGATATTACGGTTTGCAAGGACTACTCGCTACTGATCCATGGGGTGATTCCTATATGAGATGCAGTAGGAGAGTATCTTTGGTTCATCCTGTTCCTGGATGACTTGTATGGACGGATGTCTGACAGAGTATTTCCAAAAGGAATTACACGCGTTGATTTCTCCAAACGTACCATAGTTAATGGCGGAGAAATGGTTATTCTCTAGCCTGATAGCTAGAGTATGTTTGTGGACGTCAATCAAGTGTGATCTGGCGGATATGACGATGTGTCATCCAAAGTGTATGATGATCAGATGTGTTCTGACCTCAAGCCTCATCAACCGGGGAATGACAAAGATCGGGCAGGCAGCATGGCTATGTGGGTCGCTCCCATTAGGGTGTAAGATCACCAATCTAGAGAAATTCCATTTGCTTCTTTAATCTATATTCGATGCTGTCCCTTTTCGGGCAGGCGTTTGTTGATCCCAACCATCGGTGATATACATTCGATACACTCAAGCGAAATGAGTGGTCGGTCATGTGAGGGCCGGGTTGCAATACGTTCTTGTTGAACCCAGTGTATTCGCCTCTAGAGATACACATTCGGAAGGTGGTCCCATACCTTGTCAAGGTCGGAATCCAATATCCAATAAGCGCCCGTGGTTTTCGATTGTATACTATATATGGGGAGCATGAGATGCAAGCGTTCCTCTAGATTGATATTTATTTGTATTTAGACATTATGATAATATCAGAGCAAGCTATGATTTCAAAACTGTTTTGGGTTATAGTAAGGTAAAAACCGTCTGTGTTTATGTGTGGGCTGGTCTTACTATTATACTTTGATTTCAGAAAGGATTTTCCAAAGTTAAACAAGTGTGTGTTCTGTGAATTTATCACTGATAGTATTCCAGACTGACCCGGTGTATTTTGTTTTAAATCAAATGTGCTCGGCTCAAACCGAGTATGTTCCAGGTTAGGTTTCCGCTTGGAGTTTCAGGAGCTAGAAGCAGGCGACTTCACCTCTAGTTATATCAAGTTATTTTCCGCTGTGACCGATATGGGTTGTACTCTGATGGTTGGTATGTATTTACAGTTCTTTTGCATAAAGGATTTGTTATATTATATTTTACTCGTTTTGCTGTGAGATTCTGATGTGGTGTTCTTCTTTTTCTTCTATTATAATATTCTTTCCTACTTTCCTCACCCTCTAAATTCTTTCTCATGACAATCCAGTGTTTTCGATGCTTGAATAGTCGACATGGTGATTTTATGTCGATTTTCGGGGTCGAAAATCCTTGGGTTGTTACATAGAGGATCCTCTAGGCATTGCTCAAGCTTAATATGCTTCAAGTTTCATTCAGATTGGAGAGTTTTTCTGGATTTGATTCTAATTTGAAAACTACAATGGTTGGTCATAATTTTACCTTTTCAATGTTGGTTATTATATTGATACATTTCTATATACTGGTCTTGTTTGATTTAAGGTTTAGATAACCTGGTATGAAGCAAACACCTGTCTCATGTCTTTGAAATTTTGTGCGTCTTATGTTTTTTATGACTTCCTAAGAAGCAACGCAAGAAGTACAATGTATCATGGAACTTTATTATTACTGAAATATTACTCATATAGTCAGCACAATGAGTTGTCTCATTACACAAAAGTAATGTGCCTTTGTTATGCTAGTTTTTCTTCTTCTAAGTTTGGATCAAATTTTGAATGAATATCTGATACAAGCAGTAAAATCAACTATTAATGGAGTGAAAAGTATATCTGCTACATCATCTATATAGGTGAAACAACCATTAAATATGAATTTTGAATTTGAAGTTTTGAGAAACAAGTAAATTTAACAATTATTATGTGTAATATGTCTAGTAAACCAAAACAGAGACCAATCACTTATAAACTTGTCTCACAAGTTTATACATCAGACTTTCACTACTTTAAAAATCTGGATTAGCAAATTTTAGCAATAAATATGTTGTAATCAATTTACAACAACAACTTTATACTATTTGAAGGAAATAGCACAAAGTTGAAATATGGAAAGATTACAGAATGTTGTGTATAAATATAAAAACAAACTAGAAATTTAACCAGGTACCGAAGGAAATTTCGTTTGAGGCTCATCGTGGTAATTTCCTTAAGAATATTTATTCAAAATTCTCCCAAGATACAACAGACGCAACCTGCACGAGATCGTAATGAATATGTCACCTAATGATTTATATATTGATGCAGCAGTTGTAAAGAAGAGATAAAGAAGAAAAGTGGAAAATTTGGATTTTTGGAATGGAATGAATGTGATTAGTATTCATCCATTTTTATAGTTGATCCGCATCTCTTTCGAACGTTCCTGCCTGTACCTCTTTGTATAGCTGCGCCCGTATCTATTCAAAAAACCTCATCGGCCCATTGCTATGTTTAATGGGTCGCGTCTGTTCGCACCCGCGTGTCGGTGCTGCATTAATGGGTCTCAACCATTCGCCAAAAAGTCTCGCTCGCTTGTTGTTTCACACTCGTTCGTTCTGAACAGTCGCGCCCCTTCAGATAAACAGCTTCCAATGCTTCGGCCTGCAACTGTTAAAAACGGCCCGGTTTTTCGAAGCAAAAATTAAATCATTTTAGACCCGAACCCAGCCCGGTTCGGTCAGTCGAACGGTGGTGGCGCGCGCGCATGTGGCGGTGAAGCAAGACTTCCTTCCTAACAACAAAGCACACATTTGGGTGCCTCCAATGCCCCAGCCTCCTATTAAGGAAGTAACTTATATACATCTAAACAATTTTCAAGTTTGGCGATATGGGACAATGGATATTTCATTCAAAAGACTTCAACAATCCCCCATATGAATGATAATATACTACTCCCCTACATAAAGCTAAATATCATATAGTACATATGGAATAATGTTTTATTGTGGAAAAGTAGATATTTCACTTTGAAATTTTCCTAGTTAAAACTTGTCGGATCTATTTGGCTAATCGATGAATTATTTTGTGACGGCCCGCCTCGCACCAGCCTGCATTTCCTTCGAAAGTGCACTGTACACATGCCCGATTAGCACGGGACGGTCGTCAGAAGAAAGGAAAGAACGGAACGAACTAATCAAGGACATGTAGAATGTCTCACAGCGCATGGAGTAAAATATAATAATAATAATAACATACTTGACATAAAACAGGTGAGACAGTGCATAAGCTGATAACTAAAATCAACATGAACATCAGAGCAGCGGAAATCCAAATACAGCATATTACAACTTTCCAATTTTTACTGTCTCTGAACAAAAGAAAACTAAGGTAGAAGATGCACCACTAATGCCTAAGCAGTGATCTTCAACAATACAGGGAGAATACTATGTATATGTATTACGTGGAAGCCACCTGCTCGTCTCCGGATCATCTACCCGTGCATCACCAGCTAACCTGTCTCTAGTCTGCTCGTGTGAGCACCCAGAGTAATAAGAGGAGACATAAAACTCTGGGTCAGACATAAAGCCTGGTATGAGCGATAAGCATCTAAACAGAACAATAACAGGTATACTAAACCATACCTGAACCTGGACCTGCAACCAAAGAGTTAGTACCACATACCGTACAACACTCTAAGGTGCCATAATAAATAGTGTGAGAATACGGGGGTGGGGTGTGCATGTCATAATGATAGCAAACAAATCAACCATAGCAACCATCCTCGCATCTCTCACTCAGTGCGTAAAGCATACGATGTCCACCACTGTCAATCACTAGACCTATTGAAGTAGTGACGGAGTTCGACTTGTACAACTACTGCTACTACCAAGCTTACCACATGGAGTCATGACCAAATCTTTACAAATGACCCCACTTCATTGGTCTATAGCCCTTTAGTCGTACCTAGGCCATTGCAGCCCTGAATCCGTTCACGTACTTCCCATACATAGTGATCCAAAGTCATAAACATCGACTGCCCCTTGGCACATGTCCCGCAGCAAAGCCCAATCATGAAGTGAACTCATCGGTTCCCAACTGGATCCTGAGCTCTAACTTCCCATATTGGACTACCTTTGCATCTCGGGTTAATGGTCGATACTGGGTCGGGTCGGGTTCTCCTTCTAGCCATCGGTTCAGGTCGGGTCCTCTACTTCAGGTCGGTTCGTAGTCTTCTCCTGTAGCGGTTAGGTTCGGGCCCACAGCGTCGCATCGGTTCGGGTTTGGTATTCCACTTCGGGTCGGGTCGGGTGTCCTCCTCCGGGTCGGGTCGGGTGCCATCTTCCTTCCAGTTCGTGCTTCTGCTCCGATCCTGTAACACCCCACACCCGCTATGGTCACTCACTAAGGGAATGCCATAGCATCGGTGGAGTATTTTAGTGAATATAGAACAGAAAAATTACACCAAGACAGATATAAATAGTACTTGAAATTTTAAAACATCATCTCATAACAGCGGAAATAAACATGTCTGGTTACATCATAAAGCCATGATAAAAGTCAAGTACAATATCCGTCAAAATAAAGAAGTACATAATCCCACTCTCTCATACAATAGCCATAACAAAAGAAAAGATAAATGGATAACTGGAGCTTTACATCTACCCAAGCTCCCAAAGGCTGGAACAGCAATCCGATCAAGCTCTACTACCGCTAGGATCCACCGTAGGACCTGAGGGTTGGGAAAAAGATAAAAACAACGGGGTCAGACATAAGTCTGAGTGAGCCCTATAACCTTAACAATACAATTATTAAAGTAATTAGGGTATGACATGAACTCGGTACGGTACCTTTGGGGATAATGACTACACTAAATAGCCAACAACATAGGATGAACTAAGATAACCGTCAGGACGCATCTACCCACCCAAGGATAATTACTAACTGCACCACACCAGCCATTCCTACTTAAAGGTTGATCCCTTCCAAGGACTTAGAAAATTTTTCCCCAATAATTTCATGTACTCCTAGCTCACTACATAGGTGCCGTCTGCCCCTATCTCCACTAGGTGTACCCAGTAATTCTTACCCAGTAGTTTCGTGTACCCCTACATAGGTGTCGTCTGCCCCTATCTTCAGTAGGTGTACCCACTACTCCCCATCGATCGGCTCCCTACCGTAGATACCCGTGCTGGTCCCACAGTGGGGTGTATCACTCCCCTAAAGTGGCTACCCAATACTATCAACGGTGCACGGCTTTATATCTACACGATGCAACAACGACTTATCTACCAGCCCGGGCCCACACACGCATATGAAACCCGTTGGACTTGCGTTGCCACCGCTAACCCGTTTTGGCCTCTTATAATCAAGCCCAATATGCGTGTCCCGTCACTCGACATGGGTCGAGCCCACAAAGATACGTTTGGGATATTGGTTGAAATGGGCCCCCACAAGCTACCCACTTAAGCTTGTCAAATATCTAGTGTATCCCACTTAACCCTTTAATCATGTTTAATTACATGTTTCCACTTGGTTAAGTATTCTAATCGTATTTTCTATTGCCACCCAAGGCAACCCACTGGATTCCACATGCCACCCAAGGCAACCACAAAATTTCCTCATGCCACCCAAGGCACCCACTTAACCCCTCATGTCCCACTACATGCTACCATGGTTAAGTGTTTCTTAATTAATTAAGACCGTGATCTCCCATAAAGACCTCCCACATTAGACTGGCTGTTATGACCGCCTGGTTAAGCCGGTAGAACCCGGGCAGTCTTACGTCATAACAGAGTCTAACCTCGTGTCTTTACCTTAATCACGTATTTAATTTATGGCTAAGACCTCTCACATTGGGCTGACATTTGTAGCAACTGGTTAAGCCGGTCGGGTCCGGGCAGTTTTACACTACAAATGAGTCCAACCTCGTGTCTTAGTCGATTAATTACACCTAATTAATCACCCCCATATTAATTATCCCTAATTAATATCAAGTTTACCATAACATGGGTAGACCTAACTCAATAGGTAAATTCCCATGGGGTAGACCTAACTCAATAGGTAAATTCCCACTTATGGTAATTTATTTTTATGGTATGCTTAATCATACCCAATCATTCATTTATTAACATATTTACCCACCCCATCGTTCCCCACGTAAATCGTTCTCATTTCATGACATAATAAAAGGGGAAGATCCATCACACATATCATGGGTTTAGCATATAACTTTGTCATGGGTTAAGAGGATGTCAACTTGCATATATGAACACATATTAACCCAACTTGCTCTTAAGCATCTACATAACTTGCATAATTATTCACATGACCTCATAAGCATGCATAACATGGTAATCTTGCATTTGAACATACACCTAACTTGCATAATCATTCACATAACTTCATATGCATGCATAACATGTTAATCTTGCATTTAAACATATACATAACTTGCATCATTATTCACATAACTTCATATGCATGCATAACATGTTAATCTTGCATTTAAACATACACATAACTTGCATCATTATTCACATAACTTCATATGCATGCATAACATGTTAATCTTGCATTTAAACATACACATAACTTGCATCATTATTCACATAACTTCATATGCATGCATAACATGTTGCATAATAGATCAATGTCCAACTTAGTGTTTTGCATCATAATCATCATGAAACATAGCACCAAACTTGCATAAAGATATAACATTAAACTTGCATAAAAATGTCATGAACACATACACTAAACTTGCATGACATAGAGCATATAACTTGCAAAACACATGACATATACAATATTAAGCTTGCATAAACACATTGATCCACAAACATAACCATACATCATCATATCCTATCTTAATCAATTTAACAATTGATTATTAAGGGGATAGAAGCTCACCAAAACAAAATTAGCAAACTAATGAAGAAGATTAAGAGGCTAGAAGTGGATTTGGAATGCTATCCCTTCTCTAATTTTGATGGTGGCTCTCTCAAGTTTCAATTTGCCATAGTTTAGTTACTAGATTTAATTATGAATGAATTAGGGTAGGGTTAGGGTCTTATTTATAGGATTAGGTGAGTGTTTTAGGCCCTTAGATTAACCCTAGATTAGATTAGGACCCTTAGATTTAGGAAATCTCTAGAACCAGCCCTCCTAGCCAGCCTGAAACCCAACCTGGCGCAACCTGGTGCACCCAGGTTCACTGAACGGTGCCACCCTGTCGACAGGCCTATCGACATGGGTTGGGCGGGAAGCTTCCCGCCTGACCCCGCCTGGCCCATTCCAAATCTGAATATTTGTATTTTCAAATCTGTTTTAGTTTTAAATTTTTCTGCAAACTTCTTTGAGCCATAACCGGGCCATACGGACTCCGATTCTCGAAAACTCGGACTCTATTTCGCGTATTTTTCCGAGACGAACGCAATAACGCAACCCGTTACCCCCAATTCCCACGTCTGAGATTATTTATCCTGTAATTAGTGAATTTTAGTATTAACTAAAATTCGGGGTGTTATAGATCCGCTCCCTCGTTCCTTCATTTGCTCCGATCCGATTCCTTCGCCTTACTTCAGTCTGAGCCCTTCATCCTTCAGTCGATCCGGTCCGAGCCCTTCGTCCTTAAGTCGATCTGATCTCTCCTCCTTTATCCGATCCGATCCCAGTTCAATTAGCGTGGCCTTCCTTTTTTCCAATTGTCTCAAGTGTCGAGTTCCGATCCGATCAGATCCCTTGCCCAGTTCAACTCATCCGATCCGAGCCTCCATATCCGATCCGGTCCAGAACGTGCCCTTTTCTGCAACTCTTCCAGCAAGTATTTTACGCCATTCGACGGCGTTTTTGACAAATCTAACACTTCTAATCAATCATAAAACACCCCATAGAGTCATAGCAACAAGTAATAGCAACCACAAACAGCAAAACAACAATCCAAATGAATCAAAATGGATCAAAAGTGGCTAAAACCTCACATTTTCCCATAATCCTATTTAATCATGTTTAAGCACATACTTAGTAAAACTTAATCAAATCATCCAAATTTCCTAACAGAGACATAAAATATTATTTTCAAATTTCTAAACATTTTTTCAGAATTTATTAGTGTATAAATTCGCTAATCTTCACTAATTACCGTAATTAGTGCAAAAACTATGCAAATCACTCACCTTTGCCACAAAATAAAACACCAAATCTGAAATACTCTCTATTTGGGTCGAATTCCTATGTATAGCAGCAGCTCCAACCTTGCTCTGTTGCTATTTGGCCTTGTTTTGATGTAGTTTAGGCTTAATCTTCACTAAAAATGTGTTTTGGAGTGGTTTTAGAGGATGGAAGCCATTACTAAGGTCTCAAGAAGGTTTGTGGCGGCTCAGAACTGAAATGAAAGTGATTTCCTAACCCTAGTCAGCCCTCCTATGCCTCTAAACCCGAAATTTCCCTCTGGGCCTAGTTGCTAATCACCCGGTCAAGCCCAATTAAGCTGTTTTTCACCATCTGAAACTTGTTTCAGCCATATCTCCCAAACGGTGAGTCCGTTTGGCTAATGTGACCACTCTACGGAATTGTAAACCATCATCCGGAGCCAAGGGAAGTGGTTTCAAGTCAAAATTCCTTTCCAGTCAAAATTTATGGCCAAAACAGTGCCAACTAGGGGTAAAATGGTCATTTAAAAATCGACAAAAATCATGAACATGGGAAATGACCCCAATAGTCGTCTCCCAAAGTTACATGACCATATGACTTCGTATGTGAAAGAAATAAATATTCTACGATCCTATGATGCGTAGAATACGGGTCGTTACACTCTCCCCCCCTTAAAAAATTTCGTCCCCGAAATTTCTTAACCCAAAACATACAAAAGATCCCGCATACCTAACAACCACATACAACAATCAAACATGCAAAACAAGCAAACAAGCCTATCCTAGCATGCGGAAAACTAAATCGAAGTCAAAATCTTACCAGGCAAAGAGTTCTAGATATGTCTTTCTAATGTTCTCCTCTGTCTCTCAAGTACAATCATTCTCGTCCTCGCCCCACTGAACCTCGACTAGCTTCACCGCCTTTCTTCGAAGTTGCTTCATGTCGTGCTCGACAATACGGGTCGGCTTGCGGTTCCCAACCGCCTCGGGTTCTACTTCGAAGTCCTCTAACTGATCAGGTGAAATAGTCATGTCTGAGTCGTGAACGAACTTCCTTAGTTGGGAAACATGAAATACATTGTGAACTCCCGCCATCTTCTCTGGTAAGTCAACTCTATATGCCAAATTCCCGACTGGTTCAAGAACAGGTAATGGGCCAACAAATCATGGTGCTAACTTGCCTCTCCTGCCAAATCGTATTACGCTCTTCAATGGAGAAATCTTGACAAACACCAAGTCACCAACGGAGAATTTTAGGTCTCTTCTCCTCTTATCAGCATAACTCTTCTGCCTATCATGGGCAGCATTCATTCGTTGTTGAATGATCTTGATCTTATCTGAAGTTTCCCTCACCACATCTGGTCCAAGCATAAACTTCTCGCCAGTCTCTATCCAACATGATGGTGAGTTGCACGGTCTTCCATACAAAGCTTCAAACGGAGCCATACCGATACTGGACTGGTAGCTATTGTTATATGCAAACTCTACTAGATGCAAATGGTCATCCCATGATCCACCAAAATCCAATATACATGCTCTCAAGAGATCTTCCAAAATACGATTCACCCTCTCCGTCTGACCGTCGGACTGAGGATGATATGCGGTACTGAGATGTAACTCTGACCCTAGAGCCTCTTGTAAGCTCTTCTAAAACCCACTAGTGAACAACGAGTCTCGGTCACTCACAATGCTTTTAGGTACTCCATGAAATCTGACTACCCACTTCATATACAATTCTGCTAATTTAGCTGCCGTTCTGGTCGATTTGACTGGTATGAATCTTGCACTCTTAGTCAATCGGTCCACAATCACCCAAATGCTATCATGTCCCGATCTTGTCCTTGGTAAACCATCGATGAAATCCATCGAGACTTGCTCCCATTTCCATTCGGGAATTTCTAATGGATGTAACAACCCACTAGGCTTCTTTTGCTCGGCTTTAACTAGCTGGCAATTCATGCATTTGGATATAAACTTCCCAATGTCTCTTTTCATCCCTTCCCAGTAGTAGGTCTGCTTCATGTCTCAATACATCTTGTTACCACCGTGGTGTATAGTCAGTTTTGAGTGATGACACTCTCTAAGCACTTGATCCCTCAATCCATTGACATTGGGTACAACAAGCTTTCCATTCTTTCTAAGCCATCCATCTCGATCAAGCCCATACTTGTTCATCTCCTCATCGATACCCATCTCTAACTTGGAGATGATTTCCAATAGGTTAGGATCGTCCCTCTGACTAGAGCCGATCCGCTCAATCAAAGTGGGTCTGATCGTCAAACTTGCTAACATTTCTGGATTCAATTCGCACTTTGGTCTGAAATCAAACCCCGCGATATACTCCAGTTGCTTTCATTCTAGAAACATAGCCCCTAAACTGGCATGTCTCCTACTCAATGCATCAGCCACTGCATTGCCCTTTTCCGGTGTATATGCGATGTCAAAATCGTAGGAAGCCAAGAATTCTAACCACCTTTGTTGCCGGAGATTTAAATCCTTCTGGGAGAAGAGATACTTCAACGACTTATGATCTGTAAACAGCTCAAATCTTTCTCCCAAGAGATAGTGTCTCCACATCTTCAACGCGAACACGATCGCTGCCAATTCCAAATCATGGGTAGGGTATCTTTTCTCGTGCGGTTTCAATTGCCGACTTGCATAGGCTACCACCCTACCGCCTTGCATCAATACAGCACCCAGTCCGGTACCACAGGCATCTGTGTATACCGTCATCTCTTCATTCCCCTTAGGAATGACTAACACTGGTGCGTATGTCAACTTGTCCTTTAAATTCTTGAATTCATTCTCGCACCTTTCATCCCAGACAAAAGCTTGATTCTTCTTGCTCAACGGGGTCAATGGTGCTGCTATCTTGGAGAAACCTTGGATAAACTTACGATAATATCCAGCTAACCCCAAGAAACTTCTTACATCTGTTGCATTCTTGGGCGTAGGCCAATCCTGTACCGTAGCCACCTTCGCCGGGTCCACGGCAATCCTATTCTCTGATACAACATGGCCCAAGAACCTCACTTCCCTCTTCCAGAAGTGACACTTAGAAAACTTTGCTTTCAATTGGTGTTTTCTCAACACCTCCATCACTATTCTTAAATGTCCCTTGTGTTCTTCCTCTGTCCTCGAGTAGACCAAAATATCATCAATGAACACAAGGACAAACTTATTCAACTGATCTCTGAATACCCTATTCATAAGATCCACAAAATATGCTGGGGCATTGGTCAGCCCGAATGGCATGACCAACCACTCATAAAACCCAAACGGCGTCCGAAATGCCGTTTTAGCTATACTCTCAGCTTCCACTCTAAGCTGATGAAAACCTGTCGTGAGATCCAACTGAAAAAATACTCTCGCGCCACTCAACTGATCGAACAAATCATCTATCCGCGGTAGAGGATACTTGTTCTTCCTCGTCACTTTATTCAACTCGCGGTAGTCTACACACAAACGAAGGGAACCGTCCGCCTTGGTAGTAAACACAACTGGTGCTCCCCGTTCAGAAACACTCCTTCTGATAAATCCCTTCTTTAAAAGATCGCTGACTTGCACCTTGAGCTCTCGTTGCTGGTTTGGTGCCATACGACGAAGTGGCATCACTATAGGTCTGGCATCTTTTACCAAATCAATACGGAACTCATTCTCTCGGTGTGGTGGAAGCCCGGTCACTTCTTCGAAAACATCCGGATACTGGCCAACCACGGGCAAACCTGACAACTCACTATGCAGAATGTCGAGGGAGTTTAGAAAACTAGCCAATACCCCCTCACTGGGTAGACCACCAAACACTATCCTCCGCCCATCAACCGCTCTAGCTGTCACCAAAAAGCCCTCACAGTCTACCACCACCCCGTATCTTCGGAGCCAATCTACTCCCAAAATAATGCCAAACCCAGTAAAGCCCAAAACAAAGCAATTACAAACAAATATGCATCCATGACTCGATAAGACCACATTACGACAAATCATGCTAAGGCTAGTCGAACCACCAATCGGGTTCGTCACTACTAAAGGTCTATCGACAATCTCGAGCTCCAATCCCAACCTATCTACCAGGTCACTAGATATGAAAGAATTGGAAGCTCCGGTATCAAACAAAACTCTAACAGGAACATCATAAACAGAAAGCATACCTTGAATGACGACATTCTTTCCTTTCTCCGCTGCAGTTGGGGCATTCGACGAAGAAGGAATAGCATTAAGAGCATATGCTTTAACCATTTGCTTTTCTTTGGGGGGTTGCGGACACTTGTCCTTGTGATGTCCCATTTGGCCACAGTTGAAGCACTTCCTATCCGCTGGCTTGGCCCGACAATTACTAGCATAATGGCCCTTCTTACCACAGCTGAAGCACTCAACATCTTGCTTATTCTTTTTCTTCTGGCCATCCTTAGTCTGATTCTGCTTTCTCTTATTCTGGGAACCACCCTTGCCTCCACCACTTTCTTGTGACTTTGGCTCATCTGCGGATGCAACCTCAATCTTCGGCTTAGGGTAGAGACTTTCTGATCTTAATGCTTTCCCCACAATCGATTCAAATGTCTCATCGATGTGGTTAATAAGCCTTTCCCCCAAGTACTGATCCAAACCAGTTATGAATTTCTCATTCTTCTTCTCGGCAGTATCAATAATAGATAAGCCATATTTTGACAGAGTATCGAATTCAGCAATATACTCCAAGACAGCTCTGCCATTCTGCTTGAGCTCCAAGAATTTCTTAAACAGCACTGACTTCTGAGCAGCCGGAATGAACTTCTCGCTAAAGCGAGCCTTAAACTGCTCCCAAGTAATCTGATCTTCGGGGGTAGCTGCCTTTATAGCATTCCACCAATTCATTGCCCGCCCTTGCAGCTGACGGGACGCTAGCTTTCTCTTCATCGCATCCTCGATACCCAAATCCTCGAAGATACGTTCGCAACTATCCAGCCAATCCTGGACATTCGTAGCCGACTCCGTTCCATGGAACGGCTTCCCACCAAGGCTAGTATAATCCTTATTCAGCTTGGCGAAGTCGACTCTCAGCGCCTGCACTATTGGACCACCACCATTTCCACCATTGGGAGATGCCCTCTGCACGTCCCTAAGCATCTCTCTCATGAGGTCAGTAAACATCACCCTCATGTCGGCAGCATTCCCATTATTGGCCCCTCTACCGGTACCTCTAATATATCGGCTCATCGTCAATCTGAAAAAGGAAACGATTAACGACCCCATAGTGGTGCTAGTGCAGCACGACTTCATTCTTATACTACTAATAGTATATATATATATAGCTTTTGAAAACCAAAATAATCACAAATACGCTCTCTCGTATACGTATATTATCTCTCCCTAATAACTTCCCTAGGTTAACTACGCAACCTAGAGCTCTGATACCAAGTGTGACGGCCCGCCTCGCACCAGCCTGCATTTCCTCCGAAAGTGCGCTGTACACATGCCCGACTAGCATGGGACGGTCGTCAGAAGAAAGGAAAGAAGGGGACGAACTAATCAAGGACCTGTAGAATGTCTCACAGCGCATGGAGTAAAATATAATAATAATAACATACTTGACATAAAACAGGTGAGACAGTGCATAAGCTGATAACTAAAATCAACATTAACATCAGAGCAGCGGAAATCCAAATGCAGCTTATTACAACTTTCCAA
This sequence comes from Allium sativum, assembly GCA_030737875.1. Lineage (NCBI taxonomy): Eukaryota > Viridiplantae > Streptophyta > Magnoliopsida > Asparagales > Amaryllidaceae > Allium > Allium sativum. Next base: position 79,479,095 of record CM060927.1, on the reverse strand, counting down.
TTTTTACTGTCTCTAAACAAAAGAAAACTAAGGTAGAAGATGCACCACTAATGCCCAAGCAGTGATCTTCAACAATACAGGGAGAATACTATGAATATGTATTACGTTGAAGCCTCCTGCTCGTCTCCGGATCATCTACCCGTGCATCACCAGCTAACCTGTCTCTAGTCTGCTCGTGTGAGCACCCAGAGTAATAAGAGGAGACATAAAACTCTGGGTCAGACATAAAGCCTGGTATGAGCAATAAGCATCTAAACAGAACAATAACAGGTATACTAAACCATACCTGAACCTGGACCTGCAACCAAAGAGTTAGTACCACATACCGTACAACACTCTAAGGTGCCATAATAAATAGTGTAAGAATACGGGGGTGGGGTGTGCATGTCATAATGATAGCAAACAAATCAACCATAGCAACCATCCTCACATCTCTCACTCAGTGCGTAAAGCATACGATGTCCACCACTGTCAATCACTGGACCCATTGAAGTAGTGACGGAGTTCGACTTGTACAACTACTGCTACTACCATGCTTACCACATGGAGTCATGACCAAATCTTTACAAATGACCCCACTTCATTGGTCTATAGCCCTTTAGTCGTACCTAGGCCACTGCAGCCCTGAATCCGTTCACGTACTTCCCATACATAGTGATCCAAAGTCATAAAAATCGATTGCCCCTTGGCACACGTCCCGTAGCAAAGCCCAATCATGAAGTGAACTCATCGGTTCCCAACTGGATCCTGAGCTCTAACTTCCCATATTGGACAACCTTTGCATCTCGGGTTATTGGTCGATACCGGGTCGGGTTCTCCTTCTAGCCATCGGTTCGGGTCGGGTCCTCTACTTCGGGTCGGTTCGTAGTCTTCTCCTGTAGCGGTTCGGTTCAGGTCCACAGCGTCGCATCGGTTCGGGTCCACAGCGTCGCATCGGTTCGGGTCGGGTATTCCACTTCGGGTCGGGTCGGGTCCGGTGTCCTCCTCCGGGTCGGGTCGGGTGCCATCTTCCTTCCAGTTCGTGCTTCTGCTCCGATCCGTGTAACAACCCGAAAATCTGGGCCAGTTTAAAATTTTTATTTTGGCAATTTTATCGAATTTTGATTATTTAAAATGAATTATTTTAAATAATATCGACGAAAAATTTATTAGAATATAATTCCAACGTATATATTATATACGCGTCGTCGTTAGAATATAAATATTTATTTATATTTATAAATAGAATTGAAAATGGCGCGGTAGTTCGATAATTCGATTTCAAACTTCAAATGAATGTACCGGGTGCAAAACAATCCGGGTTTTAGTGAAATCAAAAATAATGGGATCTAATTGATAATATCTTTCCAACGAATCCGAATAATCAAATTTTCATAGCGGGGATCAAAAGATATGTCCAGTTGAAAATTCTGAATAGTCGCTATGGAATTCAGGCCCTTAAAAATGGACATTTTGCAGACGACCTCGGATTTCGACGAAACCAGTTTTGTTGGGTCCGCAGTGTCAAATTATTGCTAGGTTTTAAATTTCATAATTTTTCGAATCAATATGTGAGCGTGGCAAAGGAAAACGTGTTTTGACCATTTCAGTTGATTTTAATCGACTGGAAATTGGTCATTTTTCTAGCGGTCTCGGATTTCGACGAAACTAGTTTTGTTAGGACCGTATCGTCAATACGAAGCTAGAAAATATTTTTATGGAATTTTTATAGTTAGTATGTGACCCCGGTAATTTGAAATGTACGTTTAAAATTCAATATAGCAATTTAAATGTAAATTAAACGGAAACTGATTCAAACAGTCGAATCAGCTTGCGATACATATCCCATTGTGTTCGGAATGGGGGTGAAACGCTATGGACGACACGCGGTGGACCTCGTTTAGAGGTCGTATGTAAAAGTCCCTTTTTAGAAATTAAATAATTAAATTAAATAAAAAAAAAACATTTTTCTCTTCCCCTTCATTACCCTCTGGCCCCCCCCCCCCCCCCGTTCTAATTTATTACAGCAGAGAAAAAAAAAAAAAAATCGAGGGCGCGCGCCCTAACGCGATTGGAGCCCCACCGCCGCCAAGGCGGCGCACCCACCGTTCGAAGACCGCGCCCCCTCCATCTTCTCCTCCCGCTCCTTCTTCCCCGCCTGCCCCTCCCCTCCTCTGGCCAAAGACCGCACACCCCCCTTCCTATCGCGATGAACGGAGAACCCCCCCCCCCCTGATGGCCACAGCGCCGCCTCAGCGCCCCCCCTGTAAGTTATTTTTAATTTATTTATTTATTTTTTTTATTTTTATAAAACAGAATTTAAAACAGAAAATGTTTAAAAGAAAAAAAAATAAAAACTGATTTTGGTTTTAGGAGTTAAAACTGATTTTTGTTTTAAAAAGGAAAATAAATACTGATTATATTTAAGTTCAAAAACTGATTTTTTTATAATGTCAAAAACTGATTTTTTATAATGTTAAAAACTGATTTTTCATAATTTCAAAAACTGAATTTTCTAAAAAGTTTAACAACCGAATTATTATGAAAAAAAAAACATTTAAAAACTGTTTTTGAAAAAGGTTTAAAACTGATTTTATTTTAAAACTTTAAGTTAGAAAAGGTTTAAACTTTAAATGAGAAAAGGCGAAAACTTTAAATGAGAAAAGGTGAAAACTTTAAATTAGAAAAGGTGAAATCTTCAAATATAAAAAGGCGAAATCTTTATATAGAAAATAGCGTGATAAAAATATAATTTTTATCTATATAATAGCGTTGTGAAAATAGGATTTTTATCTATTGAATAGCATAGTAAAAATTCGATTTTTATATAAGGTATAACGAAGTGAAAATTCTATTTTTACAAATATGAAATAGCGTTGAAAATTCTATTTTCACAATATGAAGTTAGCGATAAAAATATGATTTTTATATAATGGAGAATATAAAAATGTGATTTTTATATATACAGTGTATACGGGCAACGAAGATGACGAAGATGCGATGGCGATGAAGATTTCTATCAATGAAGTGCCGTGGAGCTAGGATAGCTATATGTGAGAACTTCTCACCTTTCAATTTAAATTTTCTAGCTATATATATATACTAGGATGCAGACGGTGCTTAGTAGCACCCGACACAATCGTCCACAGACCATGGACTTGTTTGTTTGGTTGCATAGATTAGTTGGATTATTTGTTTGAATTGTTTGGTGAGATGAAATTGATTTGATTGATGTGTGAATGGCGTGGGCCTTCACTAGACCGGGGATAAGGCTAGGCCTCGTCCCGTTTCTAGTATCGTGCCGTTATGCCGCCGAAATTTTCTAAAATATGTTAGAAAAATAAAGATATCATTTTATTGAAGAAATGAATTGAATAGAAATTCATAGGTTGAAATAAAATGTTTTATCGTTAAAAATATAATTTTTAACGTGAATGTGAATAAATAAAATATTCATTTACAAACCGGACGGTTTGTTTATGTACACTTATTTGAATGACATTGATTGGGACGATAAATTTCACACATCGCCCAACTGCACAAATAAAATATGTGTTTGATTGTTTGAAACCCCACACGGGTGTTAGGATGAAATTTGAAGTTCACTCATCCTGATTGATTAAATATGTCGATCGGTTGATTGACAGGCTGTTTTTAAGCGTTAGATATCTATATTTGATGCTTATACAGTGTAGTGCACTTTGGTTGATGGTTGATTATTTTTCCATGCTATTATATACATGTGTTGTATGAAAATCCATATAATTAATTTTATATGGTAATTGATTGGGCCTCATTCCAATTTGAAAAACAAAGAATAATATAAAATAAAAGTTCATGTGTTGACAGTACTCATTCATTGAGATTGGTCATGTGTTGAACGAAATATTTTGATAATAACAACTATTTTGAAAAAGAAATATTTGAAATAGAATATTTGAAAATAGAAATTTATGAAGCCGTGTTGACTAGATTGACGCCATTTTGACGTGAACGATATTTATATCGATTGAAAACGATTTCGAAATGAATTGAATTGAAAACGAATTCAAAATGAATTGAAAACGATTTCGAAATAAAATGAATTGAAAACGAATTCAAAATGAATTGAAAACGATTTCGAAATAAAATGAATTGAAAAGAAAGTTGAAATTGCTTTTGAAACGATTTTAAAACTATTTATATAATTCGTTTTAAATAGAAATCGACGAAATATATATTATATATATAATATAATGGCCTGAATAGAACGCGCCGCGCCGCGGCAGTTCGCGAATTTCGACCATTTGTTTCAAACGGACATTACGGGAGATCCGACCGTCGGATTCTCCTAAAACCGGAACCGTTGGGTTCGTATCGAAAAGAGCTTTCTAATGAAGGTTAGAAATTTGAAATCTAACGGTTGGATTTGGAGATACGTCCAAATCAAATTCGAAAAAGGTCGCTGTAAGTGCAGTTCGATGGCCGTTGATGGAAATCGACTGTACGGGCCTTGATAAAATTATTAAAAATAGCAATAATTTGTGTAAAATCATAAGAAATGATTTAGAAAGGATTGGGATGAAAAACTCCATATTTGAAAAGATAAAAATAGATTTTTATCGAAATGAACTAGTTTTGAACTAGAAATATAATTCTATTTATTTTTAAATAAATAAATTGGATTTGAAAAGGGTTTTAAAAATAACCAAAATTTCCAATGATTGCATTGGAGTGGATTTGAATCGAAATTGTCTTCGGAATATTTCGATGTTGGAATTCATGATTATACAGGTGTTGTTAGGGAAATTTGAAAGATATATATATATATCGTTATTTCCAATACGACATTTGTGAATCTTAGAATTTGATATTGAATATAAGCCGGGATATTTTCTATTCAGAGCCTTGTATTTAATATCAAATGTGATTTGGGTTTGTCGTGAATGGTGTCTTCACTAACACTGTTCTTGAACCCAGTTGAGAAAAGATTAAATCTTTTTATTTAGATTTAATGAAGTGTACCAATTAAATAATATTTAATTGGAATTAAATCGATATTGATTTTTGGGTTTATCGTGGACAGTGTTTTAAATAACACTTGTTCTTTAACCCGATCATCGATGAAATGTGATTTTAGGTTGTCGTGAACGGTATCTTCAATAATGCAGTTCTTAGACCTAAAGGAGTTAAGAAAATCAGAAACTAACTGGAGATTAGTTAAGTTGAATAGTTTCCGAGGCATTGATCTGATGTTGGTTTCGGCCTTCGGGATTAATACTTAGGGAATTGCTCGCTTGCTAATTTACAATTAGGGACTGATTAAAATGTGATGTGATTTTGGGTTTATCGTGAACCGTGTTTTAAATGACACGGATTCTTCAACCCAGTCACAGATTAAAACTAAGTGGAGTTTTAATGAATCTTTAATTAGATTGAAATATTCGAAATGGAGTATCGCCAGTTTTACTCCAGGCGTTAGTTAAATCTTTAATTAGATTTGAACGTGAAATGGTAATTGAATTTACCGATAACACTGTGGTGTTAGATATGAAGTATTACCAGTTTTACTTCATGGGATTAATAGGTTGGGATTGGGAAATTAAAACAAATGATTACTTCGGTAAGGTTCGCTAATCCCGACTAGTTTGAATTGATATTCAAAAGTAGATTAAAGAATAAATTCAAGTAATTTATCTTTGATAAAATTTATGGGAACCTTTCCCTATGAACATGAAATTTAGAAACTAACTGTCGGTTAGCCAAGCAGAATGGTTTTCTGGATATTGATCTGATGTTGGTTTCGGCCTTCGGGGTTAATGTTTGGGGAATTATTCTCTTGATTAATTTACGGGTAGTGACTAATGAATTGGAATGAGGCGTATGTTGTGTTTGTGTAACACTTATTTAAATATACGCGAGTTATTCGGGAAGACCGGGTTTATCCCATTCTGAATAACTGATACGACGATAAGTCGAAGATGAAGACGATGGTCGAAGACCGGAGGTCTTCACGTCGTTTGGGTAATTACTGATGATCTTGATTGGGCTGTACACCCAAGAAGATGGAAACAGTTAGTGATCGTCCAGACGTACTTGGAGATCGATGGATATGCGAGGTACTAGGTGCCTCCGGTTTCGTTCATACCCAGAACGGACTTGTAAATGGACTGTGTGTCTGACATCGGATTTCATTCTGTGTGACTGATATCGGTTGCATAGGATGGTTTGCCTGTGTGGCATGCTAAGATGCAAATGATCAAGGCTTCTGTTGAAAAGCAAAGTCTTGTGGTGATGATCAAAGCACGGCCTTTGTGGCGTAGCTTTGTGTAACGTTTATCTCGCGTGTTTCACACCCGGTATGAACCAAAAACGGGAGACGGACATCAGGGAGGACTTGCGTTTCTTTCTAGCTAAAAGTGGCGTCAGTGGTTTTACACGCCCTGACGAGTTTGACTTATGTGGTTGTTGCTGTTGCGAGGCGCCTCGGATTGATCGGTCGTTCTCGAACCGATGGAGTCATTCGTTGGCTCGTTTGCGCCCCAAAGGGCGGGGAGACGTATTGTTCAGGCATAATAATCCACATCGGTGGACCGGCCCTGACGATCCAGGGGTCAGTTGCGGCTGTTCCTGAGACATGGTAGGCTAGATTGTCTCGAATCGGTTGAGGACTATCTTTTGCCTCGGTTCATAGATGGAAATCCAACTTCCAAATACGTGACATTTGCGGTTTTAATTGTAGAACTAGTATGGCGACATGATATATGGTACCCATGCCGCCTATGATTGATACTTATGATTTGAAGTTGTTTTATACACTATGCACTTATAATAGTATCAAACAATTTGTTTTAACCGTATCAAGCATTCTTTGGTTGTTATAAGGGAAAACCCTATCCTAGGCTGCGTTGCATTGTGTGATGGGACCTGGGTCTTATAACAGCTTCATTTTTCTTTATTTAGCATTGCGCTGTTTGTTTTATGCACTGGTATTCTTGGGAGGAAACCCGTTCCGTGTTATACGGCGTGGTCCCTTGATTTACCTAGCTTTAAAAATAAAGATTAATAACTGTTTTAGTTCTCACACCAGTCACATGACTGACCTGGAGTTTATTGTTTTAACCTAAACTCTGGGTGCCCTTATTTTGACACGGGCAGCTAGTAGTTTCGGTTTTGCAGATTTATATTCACAGGATCCTGGTTTACAGCTGGAACGATATCCGGAAAGCTTTGTATCCGTATATCCCATTCTGGTTGTGTATTGTATTATTTTCCGCTGCTATGTATTTAAATGTAATTTAAATCTCTGATATTTCTGTGTAATATATATTCATTTACTCTGTATATTCTTGTAATCTGATGCATTGTTGTAATATACAATGAAATGTTCTTCTGTATGCGTTCTGTTTTGTCCTGTTCTCAAACGATAGGGCGTTTCGAACGGCCTGGATCGGTTTAGCGACCGGGTCGGACCGAGCGAAATTCCTTGCCGTCACAGTTGGTATCAGAGCTTTGGTTTACAAAGCTAGAGAACAAGACACATTAGAACCCTACGAAAGAATTCATCCGATATTGGATTAGTAATACCCAATTAGAATGACTCGTTAGAGATGGGATCAGTAGTATCCTAGAACGAGTGTGAAGAGTATATTTTTAAAGTGAAAACAAATTTTGTTTTGAAAATTTAAATCAATTATTCGTAGTTGATTATTTATTTATATTGATGTGGACAATTCAGTATATGTAGATTTTGCGTATACGTCTGATCCGCGTGTATTCAAAGTTTTAATATATTAGATTGATATAGAATCACATTCTAGACGCCCGGAGATGGTTCTGATGATTGATCGATCATCATCCGAACTTATGTTCGTGTTTCGAAGGTGTGATTTTCTATATATTTCCATTAGGCTGGTGTGAGAACCAAAACTTATATATAGTTAGAACACATTGTTGTGATTTGGCATCAAAAACATGATTTTTGTATATATATCAAAATTATGAATTTGAAACTCTAATTCACTAATGGATTGATGTTTGTGTTGTTTGTTTATTTGTTTGATAATTTTGGACCATTATGCCTAATTGAACCAAATAATGAATTGTATGGAAATTGGTCGCAATTGCTTGCATATGCATATATATATTGAACAGGTCATAGCAAGGAGGCTAGAGCAGAGAATAAAATTTGTTTGCCCGACAAATAGGTACATGTTTACTACATAATTTCCTGTTTTGTTTGGGTGATGATGATTTTATGAGCCTATTGGCTAGCCGCTTGGCTTTTTTCTTTTTCTTTTTGAGATCTGAAGGACCGGGGAAGCTATTTGAAATTCCCCGATGCTCCCATTGCAGGGGAGGTTATGGCGAAATTTTTCGAAAATTTAGGGTGTTAGCCAAATTTTTGAGATTTTAGAAAATTCTCAGAAACTAAAGAGTTGGAGAATAGAAGCCAGATCGAGCGTAGAGTTGAATAATCAAACCACTTTCGACTTTGTTCCTTTTCGGGGACGAAAAGTTTTAAGTGGGGGAGATTGTAACAACCCGAAAATCTGGGCCAGTTTAAAATTTTTATTTTGGCAATTTTATCGAATTTTGATTATTTAAAATGAATTATTTTAAATAATATCGACGAAAAATTTATTAGAATATAATTCCAACGTATATATTATATACGCGTCGTCGTTAGAATATAAATATTTATTTATATTTATAAATAGAATTGAAAATGGCGCGGTAGTTCGATAATTCGATTTCAAACTTCAAATGAATGTACCGGGTGCAAAACAATCCGGGTTTTAGTGAAATCAAAAATAATGGGATCTAATTGATAATATCTTTCCAACGAATCCGAATAATCAAATTTTCATAGCGGGGATCAAAAGATATGTCCAGTTGAAAATTCTGAATAGTCGCTATGGAATTCAGGCCCTTAAAAATGGACATTTTGCAGACGACCTCGGATTTCGACGAAACTAGTTTTGTTGGGTCCGCAGTGTCAAATTATTGCTAGGTTTTAAATTTCATAATTTTTCGAATCAATATGTGAGCGTGGCAAAGGAAAACGTGTTTTGACCATTTCAGTTGATTTTAATCGACTGGAAATTGGTCATTTTTCTAGGGGTCTCGGATTTCGACGAAACTAGTTTTGTTAGGACCGTATCGTCAATACGAAGCTAGAAAATATTTTTATGGAATTTTTCTAGTTAGTATGTGACCCCGGTAATTTGAAATGTACGTTTAAAATTCAATATAGCAATTTAAATGTAAATTAAACGGAAACTGATTCAAACAGTCGAATCAGCTTGCGATACATATCCCATTGTGTTCGGAATGGGGGTGAAACGCTATGGACGACAGGCGGTGGACCTCGTTTAGAGGTCGTATGTAAAAGTCCCTTTTTAGAAATTAAATAATTAAATTAAATAAAAAAAAACATTTTTCTCTTCCCCTTCATTACCCTCTGCCCCCCCCCCCCCCCGTTCTAATTTATTACAGTAGAGAAAAAAAAAAAAAAAAGAATCGAGGGCGCGCGCCCTAGCGCGATTGGAGCCCCACCGCCGCCAAGGCGGCGCACCCACCGTTCGAAGACCGCGCCCCCTCCATCTTCTCCTCCCGCTCCTTCTTCCCCGCCTGCCCCTCCCCTCCTCTGGCCAAAGACCGCACACCCCCCTTCCTATCGCGATGAACGGAGAACCCCCCCCCCCCCCTGATGGCCACAGCGCCGCCTCAGCGCCCCCCTGTAAGTTATTTTTAATTTATTTTTTTTTTATTTTTTTATTTTTATAAAACAGAATTTAAAACAGAAAATGTTTAAAAGAAAAAAAAAAAACTGATTTTGGTTTTAGGAGTTAAAACTGATTTTTGTTTTAAAAAGGAAAATAAATACTGATTATTTTTAAGTTTAAATACTGATTATATTTAAGTTCAAAAACTGATTTTTTTTATAATGTCAAAAACTGATTTTTTATAATGTTAAAAACTGATTTTTCATAATTTCAAAAACTGAATTTTCTAAAAAGTTTAACAACCGAATTATTATGAAAAAAAAAACATTTAAAAACTGTTTTTGAAAAAGGTTTAAAACTGATTTTATTTTAAAACTTTAAGTTAGAAAAGGTTTAAACTTTAAATGAGAAAAGGCGAAAACTTTAAATGAGAAAAGGCGAAAACTTTAAATTAGAAAAGGTGAAATCTTCAAATATAAAAAGGCGAAATCTTTATATAGAAAATAGCGTGATAAAAATATAATTTTTATCTATATAATAGCGTTGTGAAAATAGGATTTTTATCTATTGAATAGCATAGTAAAAATTCGATTTTTATATAAGGTATAACGAAGTGAAAATTCTATTTTTACAAATATGAAATAGCGTTGAAAATTCTGTTTTCACAATATGAAGTTAGCGATAAAAATATGATTTTTATATAATGGAGAATATAAAAATGTGATTTTTATATATACAGTGTATACGGGCAACGAAGATGACGAAGATGCGATGGCGATGAAGATTTCTATCAATGAAGTGCCGTGGAGCTAGGATATCTATATGTGAGAACTTCTCACCTTTCAATTTAAATTTTCTAGCTATATATATATACTAGGATGCAGACGGTGCTTAGTAGCACCCGACACAATCGTCCACAGACCATGGACTTGTTTGTTTGGTTGCATAGATTAGTTGGATTATTTGTTTGAATTGTTTGGTGAGATGAAATTGATTTGATTGATGTGTGAATGGCGTGGGCCTTCACTAGACCGGGGATAAGGCTAGGCCTCGTCCCGTTTCTAGTATCGTGCCGTTATGCCGCCGAAATTTTCTAAAATATGTTAGAAAAATAAAGATATCATTTTATTGAAGAAATGAATTGAATAGAAATTCATAGGTTGAAATAAAATGTTTTATCGTTAAAAATATAATTTTTAACGTGAATGTGAATAAATAAAATATTCATTTACAAACCGGACGGTTTGTTTATGTACACTTATTTGAATGACATTGATTGGGACGATAAATTTCACACATCGCCCAACTGCACAAATAAAATATGTGTTTGATTGTTTGAAACCCCACACGGGTGTTAGGATGAAATTTGAAGTTCACTCATCCTGATTGATTAAATATGTCGATCGGTTGATTGACAGGCTGTTTTTAAGCGTTAGATATCTATATTTGATGCTTATACAGTGTAGTGCACTTTGGTTGATGGTTGATTATTTTTCCATGCTATTATATACATGTGTTGTATGAAAATCCATATAATTAATTTTATATGGTAATTGATTGGGCCTCATTCCAATTTGAAAAACAAAGAATAATATAAAATAAAAGTTCATGTGTTGACAGTACTCATTCATTGAGATTGGTCATGTGTTGAACGAAATATTTTGATAATAACAACTATTTTGAAAAAGAAATATTTGAAATAGAATATTTGAAAATAGAAATTTATGAAGCCGTGTTGACTAGATTGACGCCATTTTGACGTGAACGATATTTATATCGATTGAAAACGATTTCGAAATGAATTGAATTGAAAACGAATTCAAAATGAATTGAAAACGATTTCGAAATAAAATGAATTGAAAACGAATTCAAAATGAATTGAAAACGATTTCGAAATAAAATGAATTGAAAACGAATTCAAAATGAATTGAAAACGATTTCGAAATAAAATGAATTGAAAAGAAAGTTGAAATTGCTTTTGAAACGATTTTAAAACTATTTATATAATTCGTTTTAAATAGAAATCGACGAAATATATATTATATATATAATATAATGGCCTGAATAGAACGCGCCGCGCCGCGGCAGTTCGCGAATTTCGACCATTTGTTTCAAACGGACATTACGGGAGATCCGACCGTCGGATTCTCCTAAAACCGGAACCGTTGGGTTCGTATCGAAAAGAGCTTTCTAATGAAGGTTAGAAATTTGAAATCTAACGGTTGGATTTGGAGATACGTCCAAATCAAATTCGAAAAAGGTCGCTGTAAGTGCAGTTCGATGGCCGTTGATGGAAATCGACTGTACGGGCCTTGATAAAATTATTAAAAATAGCAATAATTTGTGTAAAATCATAAGAAATGATTTAGAAAGGATTGGGATGAAAAACTCCATATTTGAAAAGATAAAAATAGATTTTTATCGAAATGAACTAGTTTTGAACTAGAAATATAATTCTATTTATTTTTAAATAAATAAATTGGATTTGAAAAGGGTTTTAAAAATAACCAAAATTTCCAATGATTGCATTGGAGTGGATTTGAATCGAAATTGTCTTCGGAATATTTCGATGTTGGAATTCATGATTATACAGGTGTTGTTAGGGAAATTTGAAAGATATATATATATATATCGTTATTTCCAATACGACATTTGTGAATCGTAGAATTTGATATTGAATATAAGCCGGGATATTTTCTATTCAGAGCCTTGTATTTAATATCAAATGTGATTTGGGTTTGTCGTGAATGGTGTCTTCACTAACACTGTTCTTGAACCCAGTTGAGAAAAGATTAAATCTTTTTATTTAGATTTAATGAAGTGTACCAATTAAATAATATTTAATTGGAATTAAATCGATATTGATTTTTGGGTTTATCGTGGACAGTGTTTTAAATAACACTTGTTCTTTAACCCGATCATCGATGAAATGTGATTTTAGGTTGTCGTGAACGGTATCTTCAATAATGCAGTTCTTAGACCTAAAGGAGTTAAGAAAATCAGAAACTAACTGGAGATTAGTTAAGTTGAATAGTTTCCGAGGCATTGATCTGATGTTGGTTTCGGCCTTCGGGATTAATACTTAGGGAATTGCTCGCTTGCTAATTTACAATTAGGGACTGATTAAAATGTGATGTGATTTTGGGTTTATCGTGAACCGTGTTTTAAATGACACGGATTCTTCAACCCAGTCACAGATTAAAACTAAGTGGAGTTTTAATGAATCTTTAATTAGATTGAAATATTCGAAATGGAGTATCGCCAGTTTTACTCCAGGCGTTAGTTAAATCTTTAATTAGATTTGAACGTGAAATGGTAATTGAATTTACCGATAACACTGTGGTGTTAGATATGAAGTATTACCAGTTTTACTTCATGGGATTAATAGGTTGGGATTGGGAAATTAAAACAAATGATTACTTCGGTAAGGTTCGCTAATCCCGACTAGTTTGAATTGATATTCAAAAGTAGATTAAAGAATAAATTCAAGTAATTTATCTTTGATAAAATTTATGGGAACCTTTCCCTATGAACATGAAATTTAGAAACTAACTGTCGGTTAGCCAAGCAGAATGGTTTTCTGGATATTGATCTGATGTTGGTTTCGGCCTTCGGGGTTAATGTTTGGGGAATTATTCTCTTGATTAATTTACGGGTAGTGACTAATGAATTGGAATGAGGCGTATGTTGTGTTTGTGTAACACTTATTTAAATATACGCGAGTTATTCGGGAAGACCGGGTTTATCCCATTCTGAATAAGTGATACGACGATAAGTCGAAGATGAAGACGATGGTCGAAGACCGGAGGTCTTCACGTCGTTTGGGTAATTACTGATGATCTTGATTGGGCTGTACACCCAAGAAGATGGAAACAGTTAGTGATCGTCCAGACGTACTTGGAGATCGATGGATATGCGAGGTACTAGGTGCCTCCGGTTTCGTTCATACCCAGAACGGACTTGTAAATGGACCGTGTGTCTGACATCGGATTTCATTCTGTGTGACTGATATCGGTTGCATAGGATGGTTTGCCTGTGTGGCATGCTAAGATGCAAATGATCAAGGCTTCTGTTGAAAAGCAAAGTCTTGTGGTGATGATCAAAGCACGGCCTTTGTGGCGTAGCTTTGTGTAACGTTTACCTCGCGTGTTTCACACCCGGTATGAACCAAAAACGGGAGACGGACATCAGGGAGGACTTGCGTTTCTTTCTAGCTAAAAGTGGCGTCAGTGGTTTTACACGCCCTGACGAGTTTGACTTATGTGGTTGTTGCTGTTGCGAGGCGCCTCGGATTGATCGGTCGTTCTCGAACCGATGGAGTCATTCGTTGGCTCATTTGCGCCCCAAAGGGCGGGGAGACGTATTGTTCAGGCATAATAATCCACATCGGTGGACCGGCCCTGACGATCCAGGGGGCAGTTGCGGCTGTTCCTGAGACATGGTAGGCTAGATTGTCTCGAATCGGTTGAGGACTATCTTTTGCCTCGGTTCATAGATGGAAATCCAACTTCCAAATACGTGACATTTGCGGTTTTAATTGTAGAACTAGTATAGCGACATGATATATGGTACCCATGCCGCCTATGATTGATACTTATGATTTGAAGTTGTTTTATACACTATGCACTTATAATAGTATCAAACAATTTGTTTTAACCGTATCAAGCATTCTTTGGCTGTTATAAGGGAAAACCCTATCCTAGGCTGCGTTGCATTGTGTGATGGGACCTGGGTCTTATAACAGCTTCATTTTTCTTTATTTAGCATTGCGCTGTTTGTTTTATGCACTGGTATTCTTGGGAGGAAACCCGTTCCGTGTTATACGGCGTGGTCCCTTGATTTACCTAGCTTTAAAAATAAAGATTAATAACTGTTTTAGTTCTCACACCAGTCACATGACTGACCTGGAGTTTATTGTTTTAACCTAAACTCTGGGTGCCCTTATTTTGACACGGGCAGCTAGTAGTTTCGGTTTTGCAGATTTATATTCACAGGATCCTGGTTTACAGCTGGAACGATATCCGGAAAGCTTTGTATCCGTATATCCCATTCTGGTTGTGTATTGTATTATTTTCCGCTGCTATGTATTTAAATGTAATTTAAATCTCTGATATTTCTGTGTAATATATATTCATTTACTCTGTATATTCTTGTAATCTGATGCATTGTTGTAATATACAATGAAATGTTCTTCTGTATGCGTTCTGTTTTGTCCTGTTCTCAAACGATAGGGCGTTTCGAACGGCCTGGATCGGTTTAGAGACCGGGTCGGACCGAGCGAAATTCCTTGCCGTCACAATCCGCTCCCTCATTCCTTCATTTGCTCTGATCCGATTCCTTCGCCTTACTTCAGTCCGAGCCCTTCATCCTTCAGTCGATCCGGTCCGAGCCCTTCGTCCTTAAGTCGATCCGATCTCTCCTCCTTTATCCGATCCGATCCCAGTTCAATTAGCGAGGCCTTCCTTTTGCCAGTTGTCTCAAGTGTCGAGTTCCGATCCGATCAGATCCCTTGCCCAGTTCAACTCATCCGATCCGAGCCTCCATATCAGATCTGATCCGGTCCAGAACCTACACTTTTCTACAACTCTTCCAACAAGTATTTTATGCCATTCGACGGCGTTTTTGACAAATCTAACACTTATAATCAATCATAAAACGCCCCATAGAGTCATAGAAACATGTAATAGCAACCACAAACAGCAAAACAACAATCCAAATGAATCAAAATGGATCAAAAGTGGCTAAAACCTCACATTTCCCCATAATCCCATTTAATCATGTTTACGCACATACTTAGTAAAACTTAATCAAATCGTCCAAATTTCCTAACAGAGACATAAAATATTATTTTCAAATTTCTAAACATTTTTCCAGAATTTATTAGTGTACAAATTCGCTAATCTTCACTAATTACCCTTAATTACCGCAATTAGTGCAAAAACTATGCAAATCACTCACCTTTGCCACAAAATAAAACACCAAATCTGAAATACTCTCTGTTTGGGTTGAATTCCTATGTATAGCAGCAGCTCCAACCTTGCTCTGTTGCTATTTGGCCTTGTTTTGATGTAGTTTAGGCTTAATCTTCACTAAAAATGTGTTTTGGAGTGGTTTTAGAGGATGAAAGCCATTACTAAGGTCTCAAGAAGGTTTGTGGCGGCTCAGAACTGAAATGAAAGTGATTTCCTAACCCTAATCAGCCCTCCTATGCCTCTGGGCCTAGTTGCTAATCACCCGGTCAAGCCCAATTAAGCTGTTTTTCACCATCTGAAACTTGTTTCAGCCATATCTCCCAAACGGTGAGTCCGTTTGGCTAATGTGACCACTCTACGGAATTGTAAACCATCATCCGGAGCCAATGGAAGTGGTTTTAGGTCAAAATTCCTTTCCAATCAAAAGTTATGGCCAAAACAGTGCCAATTAGGGGTAAAATGGTCATTTAAAAATCAAAAAAAATCATGAACATGGGAAATGACCCCAATAGTCGTCTCCCAAAGTTACATGACCATACGACTTCGTATGTGAAAGAAATAAATATTCTACGATCCTATGATGCGTAGAATACGGGTCGTTACATATTTCATCTTGAACCATCAGCCTTTTTTGTATATCCAGGCAATAAGCTTTACTAAGCATTGATTCCCTTCTCATCCTATCTCTTCGTTGTGTTCAATTTGGTCTTGAACATTTTTTGGTTCTGTGAGTGTTATACAGAATTTAAGCCAATAATATCCTCATAGAGCCGACCCAACTCACACTAACATAGGTGATCACAACCACTAAGAGTATCATGTATATACCCTACTTTTTATTTTCAAGATATGATCATCATTAAACAAACATAGTTTTAAACTTTTAATACTTTTGTAGGCATGCATTTATATTGTGCACTATAGGAATGGAGTAGGATATGTCCAAACAAATACATTATGTCTTTAGTTATTCATAACTGGTTTGCCTATTGATCCTAGTCTGTGGGATCTCCAGCCGCTAGAATAGGTTTCATGTAAGATTACTCTTATTGGTTGTGGCTTTTAAACCCACTCCCTTCGATGCATAGTCAATTTTCCCTCTTGGTAAACCTTTAGCAAGTGGATCCGCTAGGTTATCATTTGTTCTCACATAATCTATAGGAATTGTTCCATTTGAGAGTAACTGCCTAGTTGTTTAATGGATCGACAAATGTGTCGTGACTCCCCATTATACACAAAGTTTTACGCTCAACTTATTGCTGCTTGGTTATCACACTGTATGCCTATGGCCAGTACAGACTTAGGCCAAAAAAGAATATCTTCTAAAAAGTGATGAAGTCATTCTGCTTCTTCGCCTGCTTTATCTAAAACGATGCACTCTGATTCCATAGTGGATCGAGCTATGAATGTTTTTTTAGTAGATTTCTATGACACTGCTGCCCCTGCTAAAGTAAATACATAACCACTGTTTGATTTTGATTCCTCTGAATTAGTAGTCTAATTTGCATCACTGTATCCATCTAAGACGGCGGGATATTTTCCATAATATAAGGAATAATTTGTGGTGTTTTTTAAATACTCAAGCACTCTCATTAGTGATTTTCAATGTTCCTTCATTGGATTGCTAGTTTACCTGCTCAACCAACTTACTACATAAGCTATGTCTGGTCTTGTGCAATTCATGAGATACGTTAGACATCTAATTACATGAGAGTAATCTAGTTGCATTACACTCTCATTAGTGTTTTTATGCAGAACTTCCAATGGATTAAAAGGTGTTTGTACTTATTTTATCCCAAAAATTTGGAATCTTTCAATAACTTTGTTTACAATGTGCGATTGAGATAATTATATTCCACTAGGTGTTCATATTATTTTGATTTCCAAACTAAAATCTACGACACCTAAATCTTTCATATCGAAATTGTTGATTAACATTTTCTTTACGATTTCTTTAACTTTAATGATAGGACCATAGGTTAGCATATCATCTACATATTGACAAACCATCATGTATGACTATCCAACTTGTTTATAATAAACACAGTTACCACATTCATTTATATGAAAACCATTTCTCATCATGATGCTATCAAATATTTCGTGCCATTTTTTTGGAGCTTGATTTAGTTTATAAAATGATTTTACTAATTACAGACTTTGTTTTCATTTCCTATGGAAATAAAACCTTCGGGCACATCCATGTAGATCTCCTCATCGATATCTCCATTTAAGAATGTTGTCTTTACATCCATTTGATGAATTTCAAGATTATAGATGGATGCAACTGCTATTAGCACTCATATAGAGGTTATTTGTGTTACCGACGAATATGTATCAAAGAAGTCTACACCTTCTTTTTGACAACATTCTTTGGCTACTAATCTAGCTGTATACTTGTCGATAGAGCCATTTGGCTTCATTTTCGTCTTGAAAATCCATTTGCAGCCAATTGGTTTTATTCCTAGTGAAAGATCAACTATTTCTCAATTTTTATTACTCAGAATTGAATCAATTTTTCTTTGAATTGCTTCTTTCCAAAATGCAGATTCAGAAGATGACATTGCTTCCTTGTAATGTATGTTAAGAATTCTGAAACAAATGTCCTAGAAGTTCTATCCCCTACGCTTCTTCTAGGTTCAAGTTCCTCAATTTCATGAGGAGTTTCATCTTCATGTGAATTGCTTGATTCTTCTCTTGTCCTTTTAGGGACATTATTTCCTTCGTTCCTTTTGTATGGAAACACATCTTCAAAGAATGAGACATCTCTTGATCCAATGAATGCATTTACATTGATATCGGCTACATAAGACATGAATACAAGAAATCTATAGGCATTACTATTTTGGGTTGGACCTTGATAATAACAATCTACAATTTTTGGTCCAAGTTTGAATTTCTTGGGAGGCGGAACTGGAACCTTTGCCAAGCACTCCCATGTTTTGAGGTATTTAAAGATTATTTTATGTTCTTTCCATATCTCATATAGAATTTTCTCGTTTTATTGTGAGGGAACTTGTTTAAAATGTGATTAGACATATTTAAGGCTTCCCCCCACAAGTTTGTCGGTAGACCTAAATTTAAAAGCATTGCGTTAATCTTAACGTTCGATTCATTCTCTTAGCAACGTCATTTTGTTGTGGTGAATATTAGGCTATTGTTTGATGAATTATTCCATTTTCTACCCAGAATTGTTCAAATGATGATTCATATTCGCCACCTCGATTAGATCTCAATATCTTGTTTTTTTTTGTTTAACTAATTTTCTACCTCAGCTTTGTACTTTATAAATGATGTAATTGCTTCATTTTTACTATCCAAAAGATATACATATCAATACCACATATAATCATCAATAAAATTAATAAAGTACTTTTTCCCACCTCTTGTAGGTATTGATTTAAAATCACATAAATCTGTATGAACCAAACCTAGTGGTTCAGTGCTTCAATCAACAATATGAAATGACTTATTAGCCATTTTTTCTTCTACACATGTCTCACGTTTGTAGTTTTTATCTTTTTGGAATTTATGGATTCATCCCAAATTTGCCAGCTTTTTCATTTTTCGGAAATTTATGTGTTCTAATCTATCATGCCATAATACAATTTCATGCTCAAACAAATAAGAAACTTCAATTTTATTAATAACACAATAAGAATACATAGTTTTGTTGTCAACTGCGGCCACATTTTCCTTAAATAGGCCATCACATATGTGAACTCTTCCTATATAAATTCCAGCGTTAGACAGTACTGCGTACTTTATCTGACTTGAAGACCATTCAGAATCCATTCTTTGATAGCATAGGTCCAGAGAAAAGATTTTTGCGGATGTCCAGAATATGAAGAACTTCATTTAATGTTACAGCTTTTCCTGATGTAAAATTTTAGAATGACACTACCATTACCTTCGATCTATTAGAAGTATAAGCTAGATAGTTCATGAACTGTCTATTTACCTTGCTACTTATTAACTGGTTATGTCTCTGGACTTTTTATTTTTTAGGATAATAAATAAGTCTTAGCTTTGTAATCATATAAGTATGATGCAATCTGATGAATGAAGTAAGTAAGCTTTTCAGAGAACAAGTTTCTTCTCTGTTTTGAAAATATACATCATGTTTTTCTTACAGAAACTACACCATCACTTCAACAAATTGGTATCAGACTAGATTATCTCACCACCAATTATTCAAACACAGTTCCAATTTTCACATCCCAGAATGGCCGCAAACAACAACAACTTCTTACAACCTCAGCTTCCCCGATTAACTGCCAAAAATTATAGCCAATGGAGTATCATTATGAAGACCTTATTTACTTATCAAGATCTTTGGGATATTGTCGAGGTTGGTTACACTGAACCCGGTGATCAAACTACACTTAATCAACAACAACTTTAAAAGAAAATCGCAAGAGGGACAAAAAGGAATTGTATTTTATCTACTAATCTATAGATGAAACAATTTTTGAACGAATTTCGGCAGTAAACTCATCAAAAGAAGCATGAAAAATTCTCAATGCAGCCTACAAGGGAGAATACAAGGTAAAAATGGTAAGGCAACAAGCTTTACGAGGAGAATTTGATTTGTTTCGAATAAAAGAGGGAGAATCTGTTGAAGACTATTTTAATCGAGTCATTGTTGTTTCAAACTAAATAAAAATAAATGGAGAAGATCTTTCAGATCAGAGAATCATTGAAAAAATTCTTCGAAGCATGACAAAAACCTATGAGCATGTCGTTGTTGCAACTGAAGAATCAAAAAATCTAAGTGAACTCTCTCTGGAATCTTTGTTGGGTTCATTACAGTCTCACGACTTACGTATCAAACAATTTGAGACTCCTACGGAACAAGCCTTTCAAGCACAAGAATTTCATCGCGGTGGCTTTTGAAGACGAGGACGTAGAGGAAAATTTCATGGCCGAGGTAGAAGCCAATCAGAATTTTACACAAGAGGAAAGACTCAAGCATGAAATTGTTCATCCCAATCAAATCAAGAAATAAATCCAAACAATCACCATGAGAGAGGAAGAGGCTATGGACGACATGGAGGCAGAGGAAGAGGTAATTATCAATCTCAAGCTAAATGCAATTTTTGTCATAAATTTGGTCATTTGAAAAAAGATTGCTACTCGAGACTGAAAAAGGAAAGAGATGAGTCAAGGTTTTTTACATGAAAATTCTGATTCAAACGATGAAGAATCTGTACTTATTATGTTCAATGAACAAGAAATCTTTTCCAAAAATATATGGTACATAAACAATGGGTGCATCCACTGCATGACTGGAAACAAAACCATGCTTATTAATCTTGATGAACTTGTCTATAGTGAAGTAAAAAACAGGAGATGACAAACGGCGCTTGGCACAAGGATGTGGTGATATCCCAATCCAAACCAAACAATGGATAAATTGTGTTCGTGATGTTTATTATGTTCCAGGATTGAAACACAACCTTTATAGCATTGGACAGCTTTTAAAAAGGGGCATAATGTGATCTTCAAGGATGAGCAATGTGAAATAAGAGATATGATTCATACTCTTGTTGCACGAATAGAAATGATAGCAAACAAAATGTTCCCTTTGAAGTTGAATGACACTACACTTAATTTCTTTTCAAGTGTTATCAGCGACAAAGCATGGTTATGGCATCTTCGTTACAATCATTTGAGTTTTATCACATTAACAAAGATTTTCCAATAGCATATGGTCAGAGGCATTCCATATATTCAGCGACAAGATCAAGTGTGTGAAAGATGTGTATTTGGGAAACACAATCGAGATCCTTTTCCAAGTGGAATGGCTATGAGGGCCTCTCTACCATTAGGGTTGGTGCATTCTGATTCATGCAGTCCGATGAGTGTAAATTTTCTTGGAGGTAATAGATTTTTCCTCACGTTCATTGATGATTATAGTAGGAAAATATGGATATATTTTCTTAAACAAAAATCTGAAGTTTTTAGGGTCTTTAAAAACTTCAAAGCACTTGTTGAAAAACAAAGAAATTATCAATTGAAGGCATTATGTTCAGATCAAGGTGGTGAGTACATAAGTGGAGAATTTGAAGCTTTCTTGAAGGAAAATGGTATTAAACATTAACTGACTGTTGGCTACAGTCCCTAACAAAATGGGGTGGTTGAATGAAAGAACTGTATTATTATGGAACTAGTGCGCAGCATGTTGAAGACAAAAGGACTACCACGGTTTTTCTAGGCTGAAGTTGCTGCATCCGCGTGCTATGTTTTAAATTGGGCTGCTACTGAAGGAGTGCAAGGAAAAACCCCAGAAGAGGCTTGGAGTCGCCATAAGCCTTGTGTCTCTCATCTTAGAATTTTCGAAAGCATATGTTATTCTCATATACCGAAAGAAAAGCAAGGCAAGCTTGACGACAAACCGGAAAAGTGCATTCTTGTTGGCTATAGTGAGAATTCCAAAGCATATAAGTTATTCAATCCAATCAGTAAAAAGATTATTATTAGTCGAGATATAATATTTGATGAGAAAGCGGCATGGGATTGGAAAATTGAAAAAGAAAGTAGCACTCATGTATATGATGACACTTTACTGCGGCCATCAGAAGAAGAAATACAACTGATCAAGATGAAGTATTGCCACAAGCATCACCAATATCAGCAACAACATCATCAAGTTCAGTTTCATCGCCTCGTAAGATAAGAAATATGGGAGAAATATATGATCAAACAAGGAGAATGCTTAATGAAGAATTTTCAGATTTTGCTCTATTTGTGGATAGTGATCCAGTTAACTTCGATGATGCTGAAAAAGAAGAAAAGTGGAGGATGGCCATGAAAGAAGAAACTGACTCAATTGACAAAAATCAAACATGGGAATTGGTGGAGCTTCCAGCTGGCAAGAAAAGTATTGGAGTTAAATAGATTTATAAAACTAAATGAAATGCTCAAGATTAAATTGAATAACACAAAGCACGCTTGGTTGTGAAAGGCTATAAATAGAAGTATGGTATTGATTACCAAGATTTTTTTGTCCCGGTAGCTCGACTTGAAACAATTCGATTAATTCTTGCACTTGCGGCTAAGAATAAATGAAATGTTTTTCAAATGGACGTGAAATCAACATTTCTTAACAGTGTTCTTAAAGAAGAGGTCTACATTGATCAGCCGCCTAGTTTTGTGAAAAAGAAAGAAGAAAATAAAGTTTATCGGCTTAAAAAGGTACTCTACGGATTGAAACAGGCACCCCAAGCTTGATACAGCCGCATTGATGATTATTTCAGCAAAAATAGCTTCCAAAAATGTTCATTTGGGCACACTCTTTACATCAAAGAAATCAAAAAAGGTGATGTTCTGATTATCTCCTTATATGTTGATGATATGATCATCGTGGGAAGCAATACAAAGGACACTGAAGAGTTCAAGAAAAGTATGATGCATGAATTCGAAATGACTTATTTAGGGCTACTGCATTTCTTTCTTGTACGGAGATAATGCAAAACGATGAAGGCATATTTCTTTCTCAACAAAAGTATGCAAAAAATCTCATGAAAAAATTCAGAATGGAGGATGTTAAGCTTGTCAATACACCTTTGTACTTGGGAGAAAGCTGAGTAAGAATGATGATTCAAAGAATATTGATGTGACACTATTTAGGAGCCTCATTGGAAATTTATTGTTTTAACCACCACGAGTCCTAACATTGCATATGGAGTCAGCTTAACTAGAAGGTTTATAGAGTGTCCAAAAAAGTCTCATTGGGATGTAGTAAAAAGGATATTGAGATACATAAGAGGAACTCCCACAGATGGGATTTACTACAAGTGAGCAAATGAAACTCAGATTGTAGGATTTTGCGATAGCGACTAGGCTGGAGATTATGATGATAGCAAGAGCACTTCTGGAAATGTGTTCTTCATTAGATCAGCTGTTGTATCATGGATGTCAAAAAATAAGTAGTTGTCTCTCTATCAATAGCCGAAGCGGAGTATATTTCATAAGCTTATGCAGGATGTCAAGCTCTCTGGATGGCATGGGTGCTTGATGAACTTAAACAGTCCTTTAAAGGTTGTCCAATAATTTATTGTGACAACAACTCTACCACTGCCTTAAGCAAAGACCCTATTTTTCATGGCAGAAGCAAGCACATACGAATCAAACACCACTTCATTCGGGAACTAGTCAAGAATAAGGAAATTGCTGTTAATTATTGTAAGACTGAGGAACAATTTGCGGACATCTTTACGAAAGCCCTAAGAAGCGATGTGTTCAGAGATTTTAAGATGAAACTTGGTGTCAAAACATTCTAGCTTAAGGGGGGCTGTTGGAAGTATAAGCTAGATAGTTCATGAACTGTCTATTTACCTTGCTACTTATTAATTGGTTATATCTCTTGACTTTTCAGTTTTCAGGATAATAAATAAGTCTTAGCTTTGTAATCATATAAGTATGATGCACTTTGATGAATGAAGTAAGTAAGCTTTTCATAGAACAAGTTTCTTCTCTGTTTTGAAAATATACATCGTGTTTTTCTTATAGAAACTACACCATCACTTCAACACGATCATAGAGACTACAGAATTACCCATGAAGAGTTTTTCTCTCTGATTGTAATCTTTGTAAGTGGAGTACATAGGTATATCAAAACATACATAACAAGTAGCACCTGTGTTTGCTCACCATTGTGTAGGGCTCTGGACTAAGTTACATTCTGAAAAACTGCCAAAAATTTCAACTCTTCAATGTTTGAACTTAAATTTTCCACTATATTTGCTATCGATTTGTCACTTGTCTTCTTGTGCCTGCAATCTTTAGCAGCGTGTCCAATCTTTCCACAGACCCAACATTTTCCTTTGAACTTCTTGGTTTTCTTATCTTTGGATTGATTTTCTGGGGCCTTTCTCTTTTTTGATGGTTTTTTCTTTTTGTTAAAGTTTCATTTCTTCTTTGACCCATCAGTAACAAAAGCCTCTTCGCCTTCAGATCGAGTTAATCCTCTATTATCTTCTTTAATCTTTAATCTTACGTAAGATCTTTTAAGAAAATCTCCTTTTTCTTATATTTCAGATAGTTGTGGTAGTCTTTCCAGGATGGTGATAATTCCCCTGTTATTGCTTCAATAAGGAACGATTCTCTAATTTGATGTCCTTCTGCTTCAAGTTCATGAATTATGAGTTGAGTTCCAACACTTGAGTAGTTACAGATTTGGAATCCACCATCTTGTATTCCAAAAATTTATCAACCATGAACTTTTTCAAACTGACATTCTGCGTTTTGTATTTGTTTGCAAGTGCAGTACAAAGAGATTTTGCTGTCTGGTGGGGTTGGTACACTTTGTATAGTACTTTATCCAAACGGTTCAGAACGTATTTCGATAGAGAAAATATGAATGTTTCCACGAGTCAATCTTGAGGAAAAACATATGCGGCTTTTTCTCTCATATGTCCGTCTTTGGGCTTTGGTTCATCCTCCTCAATGCATTTTTGCAGCCCAACGTGGCGATATAAAATAGCATTTGATTCTGCCATGTTATGAAGCCATTACCATCTTCTTTGAACGGATCAGGCCTGTTGTGGGTAGTAGCCTTTTTTGCTAGTTCAAATATTGCCATCTCTATTTTAGAAAGACAACATGAAAATTCTTAAGATGTTATATGTCTAGTATACCGAAACAAAGAACAATCCATTATAAACTCGTCTCACAAGTTTATAAATCATATTTCCAATACACTGAAAATAAGTATTAGCTAATTTTTGCAATAAGTATGTTGTAATCAATTTACAACAACAACGTTATATTATTTGAAGAAAATAGCACAACATTGAAATATGAAAAGATTATATAATGTTGTATATAAATATATAAATAAACTAGAAATCTAACTCGATACTGAAGGAAATTTTGTCCTAGGCTCGTCATAACAATTTCTTTAAGAATTTTAATTCAAAATTCTCCCAAGATTCAACAGACATAATCTACACGAGATTGTAATGAGTATGTCACTCTATGATTTATATATTGATACAGTTGTTGTAAAGAAGAGAAAAAAGAAAAGTGGATAAACCATATTTTCGGAATGGAATGAATGTGACTAGTATTCATACATTTTTATAGTTGGTCTGCACACGTTTGTACCTCTTCGTACAGTTGCGCCTGTATCAGTTCAAAAAACTGCAACTGCCCACGGATGTGCTTAACGGGTCATGCATCTTCGCACCCATTTGTCGCTGCTGCAATAACGGGTATCACATGTTCACTAAAAGGTCGCGACTACTTCTTGTTTTGCACCTGTTCGTTCTGAACAACCGCGCCGGCTTCAGATAAACCGCTTCCGACGCTTCGGTTTGCAATCGTTGATAATGGCTCAATTTTTTGAAGTAAAAATTAAATCATTTTAGACCCAAACCTGAACCCGGCCAAGCCCGGTTTGGTTTGGTCGGTCGGTCAGATAGCGGTGGCGACGCATGCATGTAGTGGTGAAGCATGACTTCCCTCCTCATAACAAAGCACACATTTGGGTGCCCAACACACCAATCTCTATTAAGGAAGTGACTTATATACTTCGAAACAATTTTCAAGTTTGGCGATGTGGGACAATGGATATTTCATTCAAAATACTTCAACAATCTCCTACATGAATGATAATATACTTTTCCCCCAACATAGAAAAATATCACAGAGTACATATGGAATAATTCTTTATCGTGGATAAGTAGATATTTCACTTTAAACTTTCTCTAGTTAAAACTTATCGGATCTACTTGGCTAATCGGTGAATTATTTCATCTTGAACCATCGACCTTTATTGTGTATCCAGACAATAAGCTTTACAAAGCATTGATTCCCATCTCATCCAATCTCTTGATTGGGTTCATTTTGGTCCTTATCACTTTTTGGTTCTGTGCGTGTTGTAGAGAGTTTAAGCCTGTAATATTCTCATAGAGTTGACCCACTTATTATTTTCAAGATACGATCATCATTAAAAAAACATAGTTTTAACCTTTTAATACTTCTATGGGAATGCATATTGTGCACCATAGGAATGGAGTAGGAATATGTCCAAACAAATGCATTACATCTTGAGTTATACATAACTGGTTTCCCTATTGATCTTAGTCCGTAGGATATCCAGTCGCTAGAATGGGTTTCCTTATAAGATAACTCTTGTTGGTTTAGGCTTTTAAACTCATTCCCCTCGATGCATAGTCAATTTTCTCTCTTGATAAATCTTTAGTAAGTGGATCCTCTAGGTTATCATTTGTTTTTACATAATCTATGGAAATAGTTCCATTTGAGAGTAACTACATAAATGTATTCTGGCGTCGATGAACGTGTCGTGACTTCTCATAATATATGGAATCCAATTCATCAGGGATAGGGAATCTAGGTAATGATGGCGAATCGCTAATTTTAAACCCAAGTAGGTATCTTGAAGACAAGTAGGTAACTTATGGATATGAAAATTTATCATAAAACTGTGAGGACAGTCAGTCCGCGTAATGGAGATGGGGAATCCATTGCACGATGAATGTTGGATATTATCATTATCATCATCATTATGATGAGCATTGTTGTCATTGTTGTGCTAACTATTAAGAGTGCAGGAGCACATGAGGATTATTTATAATTGTAGCTTGATACTAGCGAGAGGTATACCCGTTCCGCTAAGTTGTGTGTTCTTACGAGACATCCATTTGGATCTGGTCGTAAGTTAAAAAAATTCAAGTTATGCTTCCAGAGACGTGCAGGAGACATTTAGCTATTTATAAGTTTTTCCATTGTTTGTTACATCATTTTTGGATGAATGTAAGGGTAAAGATCTTTATTGCCAATATTCAAACTTTGATTAACCAAAAGGGCATCTTCGTATGTCACTCTTGGAGTTGTATTTTGTAATAATCATATTTAATCTAAACTGGACTTTGCGAATGGGAATTTATAATGAGCTGTTGTTAATGAATGTGTTTTGAAACTTTCTCATATTCCCATGTTCTTTGATGTTATGATTCATTAACATATATGTCTTCCATCGTTGGAAGTTAATACTGTAGATGACTCCAGCACTTAGCTTTGGGACTTAGAGAATGGGGTATTACATACTTGTGTCGTAAACCAAATTTGCCATCCTTTATGGTGCCCAGCCACCATTCGATAAGAACTTCATCACTAAATATTTTGGTTGGATAAAGGTTTCTGCTACGTCTAGTGCAAGTCAACAAAAGAAAGTATTACACTAGGAAGATTGACTAATAACAACAAAAAGTGTCTTGAAGGCTTCGGAATGCGGAGGGTGTCCTAGTTGTATCAAAGCTTGACTTGTCCCACTTTGGTTGATCCTTTGTTAATATACCTAAAAATTAGTTATGGGCTTGGCTCCTACTGGTGCATTTTCTTTCTTTTGCCTTTTCTTTTTCCTATAATTCATTTAATTAAAGTTGATTTTAAGGAAATGGAAAGAAGATCGAAGATTCGAGATCTATTGCAAAGGCCAAGAAAGTTAACCCAAAAAATGGTTTAACATCTCTAATCATTAAATAGAACCAATGAAATTTTCTAGGTCGATTCGAATCAAAGCACATCAATTTTGAATCCTTTAAATTTAAATAAATATGGAATACTATTTTGAGTGCTTAGATTCGACTCGAGATTTAGAATTGGATCGAGTCTTTGACTAAACGTAAGATTAGATTATCCTGATGAAAGTAGTACATGCTCTTTAGAAAAATAATTCCATTTGGTTTTAATTCAAAGATGAGTTGTTTCAATGGTTTCAAATGTGCTTCATTCTTAAGTCAAAGCTCCTTTTATGACAAATCCGATTAGGAACAATTTATATCATTACTGATACAATTCTCCTAATGTTGTTTTACATTGAAGGGTACATGTCGCATATTGTCAATGGATCTGTTCATATATCACGAGACATAACTCCGCCAATGGATATAATGCTCCTAGGCTCGTATCTCAATATCGTTTTGATATGAAGTATGTGCATAGATCGCTATTGTTCGAATGACATACGCTTATACAAGTCTAAAGTTTTATGTCTGAAAAACTAATGTGCAATGTAAAAGACCAATTCAAACTAGTTCAATATGCATTGTTCAAGTTAAATAAATCCAATATGTATTATCATAGACAGGGCCCAAATCATCATATGCATAATTTGAATTAGAATGCCTAAACCGAGGCTTGTCCCCAATTCAACTTAAGGTTTCCAAAATGAAAAAAGTAGAGAAATGAGTGACTAAGAAATTGGCTCCGACTTCAGTGTTATCTGTATCCTTATTAATAGGTGGAGGCTTGGTCTTACTTTACATAGGCTGGTCTTGCTTGGCATAGGAGACCTCTATATGCTTCGAATCACTTTAAGTGCTTTGATCTACTTCAATTCCTTTACTTTAGGTGTCTTTTCATTGGATTTCTACTTCGTTACAACATCCTTGGAGCGGCTTTAACTTTTCTTCGAGACAGAAAGAGTTGCTTCAAATTTAAAATAACCGAAGATGGGTACTTCTATTTTCCAAGTGACTAGTGACAACCCTAGCATGGTGAACGTTCCTTGCGTCGAGCTTTATTTCCAAAGCATGATGCTTCATGCTTCTTTGTCCTAATTGAAGTACTGATCTAATGTTCTTGCTTTAAAACCAATCAAAGCAATATGTCCTCTTTTGTTCGAAACCTTACTCCCATTTGAAGCAAAGCAATTTCCTTGAGCCACGAACTTCTTGCTTCAAAGTGGTAAAGCGCCTTTCTTATTTCGAATGCTTTCAACAAGTGAAGCAAGATATGGTGTGACACTTAGCAAGTGAATTATTGAGATTGTTTGTTTTTGAATGTATGGTTCCTTCCTTCCATGGGCCTTGGAAGCAAGATGAACTCAAATCAAGTTATATTTTATTTATTACTAAGCGAATTTCTGATTGAACTGTTACATTCCTGTTAAGTGCGTCCTTTCTTTGATGCAGATGGTTGTCTTGTTCTTTTGGTGATGGGTGAAGCAAGACCACTCGATGTGAGAATCGATTTTTTTTCAAAGCAATGAAATGATATACTCATGAAGTGTCCTTTCAAAATAATATCCTTTCAAAGAAATATTCTTTCAAAATACTATCTATTTGAAACAATATCCTTTCAAAATGTTGTCTAAAACATTAGTGCCACAATAATAGATTTTGAGGCAAGAAGGAGTAAGGTCTAGCCCTGGCGATGATTTGCATGTGACTAACATCAGAGTAGGCAATAAATGGTTACAACATTTGAGATGAGACAGAATAGGGTCCTTTCCTAACGATATTTTGTATTGCGGCAAACATTGGAGTAGGTAACAAGAGGCTCTAGATATTGTGGCGACAGTAGATGGAAGCCTAATCCTAGCATTGATTCACGTGTGGTGAACACTGAAGTTAACAATAAGTGGCAGTTTGTCAATCGAAAATGAACGTGAGTGCGTATGATGATTCATTCTGCGAATTTGTGTTTTAAATTCTCCCTCTTCATATGTTATGGAGTATTATATGGATAGTAGATCCCAGTTTGGTTGATCAATAACATGGGATTAACCTTTAGATCTGATCCAGTGAGTTGGATAAATGTCCTTAGGTATATGACCTTAGATATATGACCTTAGGAATGCACTGGCATTATGTACATTCTATGACACTTAAAGTGGATTTAGAACTAATTGCACTTAATCTTCTTCTTAGTCTTGTACTCATTCACCAGGCTTTATGTCCAACACACTTTATCTATTTCTCGCCCACTAGAAGATAGGCTAGAAGTAGTTGGATGTATCATGGGGAAGAAAGGAGCTCAATGATGAAATCCTAGTATTTTCTGTTGTTCTCTTGCAATTAGTTATAGTATTAGAATGTAAAGTTATAATGTAAATTGAAAACAAAGTATTCTATAAAGCACTATATGTATGTTTTAATTCCTTCGGTTGTGATATCTGAAAGAATAAAATGTCTTAGAACTCTATCTTTGCAAGTATGCTCCGTAATTTCTCTAAAACCTAATAGCCCGGATTTTCTTGGCATGATTAATGTCTGGAAGAACGGGTTGTTAATCCATGGGTGCAGCCATGCAAGGCAGTCGTCATAACCACTCTTGTGATGTCATTTACTCATCGAAGTTGTGTGGTTACTGTCCTACTATTACCTTGCTATATCATCGCTATATCCTATAACAAATTTCTACTGCTAGGATGTTTCCAAAAAACCTCCAAAATTGCCTTTACGCTTTAGTCCTGGCTATATTCTGTTATTTCCACTATTTTTGCTATATCTTTCATGAAAGAAATGAATTGAAAAATGACATTATAAATTTTAAAAATTATGAAATTAGCATTTCCATTGAATTTTTAACATATATTTTTAGAATGAAAAATATCTAATATTTTTATTAATTTAAGTGAGTTAAATAAACTTCTACATTTATTTACATATATTTGAACACGTTTTTATTTAAAACAAATAAATATACTAATTATAATTAAACTAAATTTTGATGTTTCATTTATTTATTGTTTATATATTTGTAAAAGCATTAAGTATGAGTTTTATATGTTATTTTAGAGTCATTCGCTATATACCGCTAGTTCTTTACTTTAGCCCCTCTAAAACTTTTTGCAACTCCATAGCATTAGATACTGTGATGGCCTGCCCTGAACCAGCCGACATTTCCCCGAAATGCGCTGTGCCAATGCCCGACTAGCACGGGACGGTCGTAAAAAAGGAAAGGGTTTTGAAACTATGAATCACCAAAGAACATGTAGTATATCTCACAGCGCATAGAATAAAATATAATAATAACATACTTTACATAAAGCAGACGAGACAGTGCATAAGATGAAAACTAAACCATCATAGCAGCGGAAACCAAAATACAACTTATGATCCAAACAATCATTATTACAACTTCAAAACACTATCTCTAAAGCAAAATAGAAAAGGTACAATACTAATGCCCAAAGTAGTGACCAACAACAACATTGGGAGAATATATGTAAATAGTACGTGGAAGCCTTCTGCTCGTCTCCGGACAGCTACTCGTGTATAACCACCTAGCTTGTCTTTAATCTTCTCGTTTAGGAGCACCCAGAGTAATAAGAAGAGACATAAAACTATGGGTCTGACAAAAGTCTGGTATGAGAGATAACAGCAAAATAAAACAATAAAATAATCATACCTAAACCTGGACCTACAACCAAAGAGTTAGCACAACAAGATGTACAACACTCTAAGGTAACACTAAAATAAAGTGTAAAATGGGAGTGTGCATGTTATGGTGATAGAAAACATCAAACATAGCAATCATCCTCACATCACTCACTCAGTGCGTAAAGCATATGATATCCACCACTTTGATCACTAAATCCATTGGGGTCATGACGACAACTCCGTACAATTATTGCTATGACCATACTTCCCTGGTCCATAGTCAATAACCCTACCCAGTCCACACATCCCTGGCTCTAGGTTAAGGGCCAACCAGTCCACATTTCTCTGGCTTTGGTTCGTCTACATGCCCCCCTCTACAACGGTGAACCAAAGTTATGGATATTGATAACCCCTTTGCATATGTCCCGCAGCAAAGCCCAACTCTAGAAGTTAACTCGTCGGTTGTCATCTGGATCGTGAGCAATAACTTCTCATTTGGACTTCCTTTGCATCTCGGGTTTTGGTTGAATTGTAATAAATCTTCAGAAGAGTTCACAATTGTCATCACATGGTAGAAGTTTGAATCTGATTCGGTTTGGAGTCATCATCTTGGTTTAGGTCATGGTCGGGGTCCTCGTTAGGGTTGGTTCGTGGCCCATGACCCCTCGGTTCGTGACCAACCCACTGGTTCGTGACCACCCTTCGGCTCGTGACCCCTCGGTTCGTGACACCCCCCGGCTTGTGACCCCCTCCCCGGCTCATGACACCCTCCCCCGGTTTGTGAGTCCTCATATTGGAGCGGTTCGTGACCATCATCTTGGAGCGGTTCGTGATCACCATCTTGGAGCGGTTCGTGACCATCATATCGGAGAAGTTCCTGACCATCATCTTTCGGCGGTTCGTGCGACATACCCCTTTCAGGAATTGAAGTTCTCCTGGGCGATTCGTGAGGCATACCCCCATTAGGAACCGGTTTTCTGTAGTTTTCCCAACAAGCTAATTTCGCCAAACGATGGTGTTTTCAACCATTCTACCTTACTATGAAGTCACAAAACATATCAAACAACAGTAGTAACATGTAGAATCAACCAAAAACACCAAAATATTAATCACATGAAATATTTTAGATTAAACATACCCATAAAGCATGATTTTCCCCATAATCCCCTTAAGCATGTTTTAACTATAAGATTAGCAAAGTTAATCGAAATTAACCCAAATTTTTACCAGTGTCGTAAAATAATATTTTAGAATTTCTACATATTTTTCCAGATTTTTATGATGCATAATTTCACTAATTATCACTAATCACCCCTAAGTAGTCGTAATTAGTGAATAAAAGTGCAAATCACTCACCTTTGCCACAAATGAAATCTTAGATCTGAAACTATACTGTTATGGCACGAAGCCCAATGTATAGCAATAGCTCTATCTATGATTTGATACTAATTTGACTTGATTTGGTATTAGCTTGATCAACTAGTGGTTAGAAAGTGATTGGGAAGGGATTAGAATGAGATTCAGAAGATGGAGGTCATTGCTAGGTTTCAAGGAAGGTTATTGGCGGCTGGAAAAATGAAATGAAATGTGTTCCCAAACCCTTTCAGCACTCCCATAACCCTAATCCTGAAATGGGTTATGGGCCCAGCTGCTAATCACACAATTAAGCCTAATCATGTTGTTTTTCATCTTTCAAACCTTATTTCAGCCATATCTCCCAAATGGTAAGTCCGTTTGATTAATGTGACCACTCTACGAAAAGGTAAACCATCATCTGAATTCAATGGAAGTGGTTTCAGGTCAAAATTCCAAAAGTTATAGCAAAACAAGATTCTCCAGGGGTGAAACAGCCACTTAAAATTCGGCAAAAATCGTGAACATGGGGTATGACCCCAATAGTCATTCCCCAAAGTTACATGACCATACGACTTCATATGAGAATGAAATAAATATTCTACGATACTCCGTTGCATAGAATGCGGGTCGTTACACTCCCCCCCCCCCCCCCCTCTTAAGAAATTTCGCCTCGAAATTCCTTAACTAAGAAAACAGCCAAAAGGTCCCGCATGCCCATCAACCATTTGCAACAATTAAACATGCAAAATAAACACAACAAGCCTATCCTAGCATGCCGAATAACTATATCGCAATTAAAATCTTACCAGGTAAGGATCTTTAGATATGACTTCCTTATGCTCTCCTCGGTTTCCCAAGTACAGTCATTCTCATTATCACCCCCACTAGACCTTAACCAGTTTCACCATCTTCCTTCGAAGTTGCTTCGTATCATGTCCGACAATACGAATCGTTTTGTGGCTCCCAACTGCCTCAGATTCCACTTTGATATCATCCAACTAATCTGGTGAAATAATCATATCAGAATCATGCATGAACTTCCTTAACTGGGAAACATGAAATACGTTGTGCACTGCCGCCATCTTGTCTGGTAATCCAATTTTATACGCTAAATTCCCAACTTGTTCGAGAACTGGAAATGGACCAACCAACCTTGGTGCCAATTTGCCTCTCCTACCAAACCGAATCACATTCTTCAACGGAGAAATCATGACGAATAACAAGTCGCCAATGGAGAATTTCAAATCTCTTCATCTTTTAGCAACATAACTTTTCTACCAATTTTGGGCAGCCTTCATTCTCTGTTGAGTAACCTTGATCTTATCTGAAGTTTCTCTTATTACATCTGGCCCAAGCACAAATTTCTCGCCGGTCTCCAACCAACATGATGGTGAATTGCATGGTCTTCCATACAAAGCTTCAAATGGAGCCATACCAATACTGGACTGATAACTATTATTATATGCGAACTCAACCAGATGCAAATGGTCATCCCATGAACCTCCAAAATCCAATATACAATCTCTCAAGAGATCCTCCAATACATGATTCACCCTCTCTGTTTGACTGTCGGTTTGGGGATGGTACGCTGTACTAAGATGTAATTCTGACCCTAAAGCCTCTTGAAAGCTCTTCCAAAACCCACTAGTAAATAATGGATCTCGGTCACTCAGCATACCTTTGGGTACTCCATGAAAACTCACTACCCACTTCATATACAGTTCTACTAACTTAGTTACCGTTCTATTCGACATGACGGGTATAAACCTTGCACTTTTGGTCAATCGATCCACAATCACCCAAATACTATCATGACCTGATCTAGTCCTTGGTAAACCGTCAATGAAATCCATCGAGGCTAGTTCCTGTTTCCATTCGGGAATTTCCAATGGTTGTAACAAACCACTAGGCTTTTTTGCTTGGCTTTAACTAACCGGCAGTTCATGCACTTGGATATAAACTTCCCAACGTCTCTCTTCATCCCTTCCCAATAGTAGGTCTGCTTCATGTCTTGATACATTTTGTTACCACCGGGATGTATAGTCAGTTTCGAGTGATGGCATTCTCTAAGCACTTCATTCCTCAATCAACTAGCCTCTCATTCTTTCGAAGCCATCCTCCTTAATACAGTCCATACTTGTTCGTTGCCTCACCGTCGATACTTATCTCTATCTTAGATATGATTTCCAATAGATTAGGATCGTCCCTCTGACTGGAACCAATCCGCTCAATCAAAGTCGGTCTAATCGTCAAACTTGCTAACATTTCCGGATCCAATTCACACTTAGGTCTGAAATCATATCCGGCGATATACTCCAGTTGCTTCCATTCCAGAAACATAGCCCCCAAACTAGCATGTCTCCTACTCAATGCATCAGCTACTGCGTTGCCCTTCCCGGGTGTGTATGCGATATTGAAATCATATGAAGCCAAGAACTCTAACCATCTTTGATGACAAACATTTATCTCCTTTTGAGAGAAAAGGTACTTTAATGACTTATGGTCAGTAAAAACTCAAATCTTATTCCTAAGAGATAATGTCTCCACATCTTTAACGCGAACACGATCGCTGCCAATTCCAAATCATGGGTAGGATATTTTTTCCCATGCAGTTTCAATTGCCGACTAGCATAAGCTACAACCCTACCTCCTTGCATCAGTACAGCACCTAGTTCGGTAACACAGGCATCCATGTATACCGTCATCTCTTCGTTCCCTTTAAGAATAACTAACACTGATGCGCACGTTAACTTTTCCTTTAGGCTCTTAAATTCATTCTCACACCTTTCATCCTAAACGAAAGCCTGATTCTTCTTGGTCAACTGAGTTAACGGTGTTGCTATCTTGGAGAAGTATTGGATAAACTTATGATAGTATCCAGCTAATCCCAAAAAACTTCTAGCGTCCGTTGCATTCTTGGGCGTAGACTAATCTTGTATCATAGCCACCTTCGCATGATCCACGGCAATACCATTCTCTGAGACAACATGGCCCAAGAATCTCACTTCCCTCCTCCAGAAGTGACACTTAGAAATTTTTGCTTTCAATTGGTGTTTCCTCAACACTTTCATCACTGTGCTCAAATGTTCCTTATGTCCTTGAGTAAACCAAGATATCGTCCACGAACACAAGAACAAACTTATTTAATCAATCTCTGAAAACTCTATTCATAAGATCCACAAAGTATGCGGGTGCATTGGTCAACCCGAATGGCATGACCAACTACTCATAGAATCCAGACGGCGTCCGAAATGCTATTTTAGGTACACTCTCAGCTGCTACTCGGAGCTGATGAAATCCTGTCGTGAGATCCAATTGGAAAAACACTCTTGCTCCATTCAGTTGATCAGACAAATCATCTATCCATGGAAGAGAATACTTATTCTTCCTAGTCACCTTGTTCAGCTCATGGTAGTCTACAAATAAGCCAAGGGAACCATCGGCCTTGGTAGCAAATACAACTAGTGTTTCCCACTCAGAAACACTCCTTCGGATATATCTCTTCTTCAAAAGATCGCCCACTTGCACCTCGAGCTCTCGCTGCTCCCCTGACACCATACGACGAAGTGGAATCACTATAGGCCTGGCATCTTTCACTAAATCAATCTGAAACTTAATCTCTCGGTGTGGTGGAAGTACAGTCACTTCCTCGAAGATGTCCGGATACTCGCCAGTAATAGAAACATCTGATAACTCAACCTACGGGTTGTCGAGGGAATGTCGAAAATTAGCCATAACCTCATCACTAGGTAGGCAACCCAATACCACCCTCCGCCCATCGTCCGCTCTAATGGTCACCAAAGACCCCTCACAATCTACCACTACCCCATATCTTTGGAGACAATCGACTCCCAAAATAATGCCAAACCCTGTAAAGCCCAAAACAAAGCAATCGTAAGCAAACATACATCCATAACTCGATAAGACCAAATTACAACAAATCACACTAAGGCTAGTCGAACAACCGATCGGGTTCATCACAGCTAAAGGTCTATCGACTATCTCGGGTTCCAATTCCAACCTATCTACCATGTCACTAGATACTAAGGAATGAGAAGCGCCGGTATCAAACAATACTCGAATAGGAACATCATAAATAGAAAGCATACTTTGAATAATGACACCCTTTCCCTTCTGTGTCGCAGTTGGGAAATTCGACGAAGAAGGAATAACGCTGATAGCATATGCTTTCACCATTTGCTTCTCCTTAGGGGGTTGTGGACATTCATTCTTAAAATTCCCCACTTGCCTACAGTTGAAGCACTTCTTTTCCCCTAGCTTTGCTCGACACTCTTTGGCATAGTGACCTTCTTGCCACAGCTATAGCACTCGGCATCTTTCTTATTCTTCTTTTTCTGACCATCCTTGGTATGATTCTATTTCCTTTTATTCTGAGAATTATTCTTGCCTCCACCGCTTGCCTATGACTTTGGCTCTTCTGCATATGTAATAGCAACCTCAGTCTTCGACTTAGGAAAAAGGCTCTCAGATCTCAATGCCTTTCCCATAATAGATTCGAATGTCTCATCGATATGGTTTATGAATCTTTCCCCAAGTACTCAACTTGGCCAGTTATGAACCTCTCGTTCTTCTTCTCGGCAGTATCGATAAGAGATCATCTATATTTCGATAAGGAATCAAATTCAGCAATATATTCCAAGACTTCCCTACCATTCTTCTTAAGCTCCAAAAACTTCCTGAACAATTCTAATTTATGAGCAGATGCAATAAACTTGTCACTGAAGCGAGTCTTAAACTGACCCCAAGTAACTTGATCCTCGGGAGTATCCGCTTTAATGGCATTCCACTAATTCATAGCCCGTCCTTGAAGTTGACGCAGTGCTAGCTTTCTCTTCATTGCATCATCGATCCCTAAATCCTTGAAGATGCGCTCATAAGTATCAAGCCAATCTTGAACCTCCGTGGTCGATTCCGTTTCGTGGAACGACTTTCCACCAAAATTAGTATAATCCTTGCTGAGCTTGGCGAAATCGACCCTAGGCGCCTGCACTGTTGCACCACCACCATTAGCAGCATTAGGAACTGCTCCCTGAACATCCCTAAGCATCACCCTCATTAAGGTAGTAAACATCATCCTCATATCAGGGACATTCCCATTGTTAGCCCCTGAACCTGTACTCCTCTTATATCGGCTCATTGTTTAGTCTGTAAAGTGAAAACGATTAACCATCTTCTTAGTGGTACTAGTGCAGTACGACTTCATCCTTAGACATACTAATAGTGTGTGTGTGTATATATATAGTTTTTGAAAACCAAAATATCACAAATACGCGCTCTCATATACGTATACTATCTCTCCTTGATGTCTTCCCCTAGGTTAACTACACAACCTAGGCTCTGATACCAAGTGTGACGGCCTGCTTCGAACCAGCCGACATTTCCCCGAAATGCATTGTGCCAATACCCGACTAGCACGGGATGGTCGTCAAAAAGGAAAGGGTTTTGAAAC
Organism: Allium sativum; assembly: GCA_030737875.1. NCBI lineage: Eukaryota > Viridiplantae > Streptophyta > Magnoliopsida > Asparagales > Amaryllidaceae > Allium > Allium sativum. The sequence goes on along the minus strand of CM060927.1, from coordinate 79,440,475 downwards.
TATGAGTCACCAAAGAACCTATAGTATATCTCACAGCGCGTGGAATAAAATATAATAATAACATACTTGACATAAAACAGGCGAGACAGTGCATAAGCTGAAAACTAAACCATCATAGCAGCGTAATCCAAAATGCAACTTACGATCCAAGCCATCATTATTACAACTTCAAAACACTATCTCTAAAGCAAAATAAAAAGGTACACTACTAATGCCTAAAGTAGTAACCAGCAACAACATAGGGAGAATATTCGTAAATAGTACGTGGAAGCCTCCTGCTCGTCTCCGGACAACTACTCGTGTATAACCACCTAGCCTGTCTCTAGTCTGCTCGTTTAGGAGCAACCAGAGTAATAAGAAGAGACATAAAACTCTGGGTCAGACAAAAGTATGGTATGAGTGATAACAGCAAAATAAATCAGTAACAGGTATAAATAATCTTACCTGAACCTGGACCTGCAACCAAAGAGTTGGCACAACAAGATGTACAGTACTCTAAGGTGACACTAAAATAAAATGCAAAATGTAAAATGGGAGTGTGCATGTTATGGTGATAGCAAACATAAAACATAGCAATCATCCTCACATTACTCACTTAGTGCATAAAGCATACGATATCCACCGCTTTGATCACCAAATCCATTGGGGTCATGACGGCAACTCCATACAACTATTGCTATGACCATACTTCCCTGGTCTATAGTCAATAACCCTACCCAGTCCACACATCCCTGGCTCTAGGTTAAGGGCTAACCAGTCCACACTTCCCTGGCTCTGGTTTGTCTACATGCCCTTTCTCTTCAACGGAGAACCAAAGTTATAGATATCGATAACCCCTTTGCACACGTCCCGTGGCAAAGCTCAACTCTAAAAGTTAACTCGTTAGTTCCCATCTAGATCCCGAGAAATAACTTCTCATTTGGACTTCCTTTGCATCTCGGGTTTTTGTTGAATTGTAATCAATCTTCATAAGAGTTCACAATTGTCGTCGCGTGTTAGAAGTTTGGATCTGGCTCGGTTTGGAGTCATCATCTTGGTTCATCTCATGGTCGGGGTCTTCGTCACGGTCGGTTCGTGGCTCGTGACCCCTCCGGTTCATGACCAACCCCCCGGTTCGTGACCCCCCCGGCTCGTGACCACCCCCCCGGTTTGTGACACCCCCCCGGGCTCGTGACCCCCTCCCCGGCTCGTGATACCCTCCCCCGGTTCGTCAGTCCTCATATTAGAGTGGTTCGTGACCATCATCTTGGAGCGGTTCGTGACCATTACCTTGAAGCGGTTTGTGACCATCATCTTGGAGCGTTTCATGACCATCATCTTGGGGCGGTTCGTGAGACATACCCCCTTCAGGAATCGAAGTTCTCTTGGGTGGTTCGTGAGGCATAACCAAGAACCGGTTTTCTGCAGTTTTTCCAGCAAGCTAATTTCGCCAAACGATGGCGTTTTCAACCATTCTAACCTTACTATGAAGTCAAAACATACCAAACAATAGTCGTTACATGTAGAATCAACCAAAAACACAAAACATCAATCACATGAAATATTTTAGATCAAACATACGCAAAAAGCATGATTTTCTCCTTAATCCCCTTAAGCATGTTTTAACTATAAGACTAGCAAAGTTAATCCAAATTAACCCAAATTTTTACCAATGTCATAAAATAATATTTTATAATTTCTACATATTTTTCTATATTTTTATGATGTCTAATTTCGCTAATTATCACTAATCACCCCTAATTAGCCGTAATTAGTGAATAAAAGTGCAAATCACTCACCTTACCCGCAAACGAAATCTTAGATCTGAAACTTAACTGTTGTGGCACGAATCCTAATGTATTTGACCAATTAGTGGTTAAAAAGCGATTAGGAAGGGATTAGAATGAGATTTGGAAGATGGAGGTCATTGCTAGGGTTCAGGGAAGGTTGTTGGTGGCTGGAAAAATGAAATGAAATGTTTTCCCAAACCCTTTCAGCTCTCCATAACCCTAATCCCGAAATGGGTTATGGGCTCAACTGCTAATCACCCAGTTAAGCCCAATTATGCTGTTTTTCATCTTCCAAACCATATTTCAGCCATCTTCCCAACGGTAAGTCCGTTGAATTAATGTGACCACACTATGAAAAGGTGAACCATCATCCGGATTTAGTGAAAGTGGTTTCAGGTCAAAACTCCTTACTAATCAAAATTTATAGGTAAAACAAGATTCGCTAGGGGCAAAACGGTCATTTAAAATTCGGCAAAAATCATTAACATGGGGAATGATCCCAATACTCGTTCCCCAAATTTACACGACCATACAACTTCGTATGAGAATGAAATAAATATTCTACAATCCTCAGATGCGTAGAATGCGGGTCGTTACAGATACGTTGAGCGCTTTAACTGCATAACATTGAAGAAAGCTAGTTAAGGTCACAATTTCTTCCACTTACTAGACTGATGTTTCACCCTCGAATAATGGACCCTCACTAGTGTCGACTCCTATACGAGAGGAAGGAGCCAATTAGAGCTTGTTCATATTGCCTGGTTCATTGGCAATCATTATTCTTGTTAAGGATACAGAAAACCAGATCTTCAAATTAGCATGGTATTGAACCTAGTATCGATACTACCAAGTACCAACCTGCAAATTAAGGAACGAGCGAGATGGTGACCATATTAAGGTGAAGGTAAATAAGAGATATTTTGAATAGTTTTACATTCGGGTCACTCGAGTCTTCAAGTTGAAGGCGTTGATGTGATTAGACATGTCAACATATCTATAATACTTGTCTATAGAGGGTATGGCATACCTATAGTGGATTTAAGTGCTTAGAATTTCTTCAAAGAATAGGTCTCCATTCTCATCATTTGATACCCCTACACCACTAGGATTCCTAGTTTGACTCCACTGCATTTGCTAGTCTAGGGAAACCATCTCTTCTCGATGGACGTGGGTTCTACATATTGAGGATGATGCTAATCCATTATTCAGAAGAAGCTTCTATGTCGCATATATGGTATTGAGGATGATGCTAATCCATTATTCAGAAGAAGCTTCTATAGCTATAATATGGCGAAGGAGCACGATGATACCTTGTTGAAGTAAGGAACTCTCTCTTGATAAATGATTGCGATCTAGCAAAATAGTGGCACCTTACTAGGATTTGTTCTAAGGTACATACCTCCCGTTAGGGCCAGGGGTGAACTTATAGTTCTCCAGGACCTAAAGCCCCGACTTATCCTTAGCCAATTAAGTATTCAAAATAGATCACACTTCCTATCCATCGACCATAGGTAGTGTAAAGCGGATTATCTTTCAATGGAAGGGGATTAATAATACAACACTAGTTCTATATATTTTAGAATGACTTTCTACATTGGAGCGATGCAAATGTTCCTAAGGTGGTCAAAGGCCTCCCTGATCATGGTTTCTAGCACTACTCGTCCAAGGGATTCAATAATGCTCATGAAATTGCATTCAACTCATAGAGTTGGTTGAGGACTTTATCTAGTCGTCCCTAGGGATCGGTGGGGCTAACGTTGATTTTTGTCTAGACATTCAAACTTATCCTCAGACTCTCCACTTCATGGACCAAAGTTCCTACATTTAGAAATTATTGCATCATATTGCGCAGCATGTCAGCATTGATTCCAAGGGTAGAGAAAATAGAATATATGATGGTATTGCCACTGGTTTTGCAATCCTTGGCGTTGTTACCCTTATATCCAAGAGATTGTCTAATGAAAAAAAATTAGAAAATATTTTTAAGGAGAAAAGTGATGAAAGTTGAGAGATTTAGCAGGAACCGTCTTCTAGCACCAAAATGTTAAGTATAAATTCAACCAACCTCGAAAGTGTGATCAAAGCCATGATATTAGCAAAAGTTTAGTTGCCAATATCTTAGTAAAAAAATGAGGAAACAATAGCAAACAACAAAGTAAAGAGATAAAATGACCTACCTCCACTTTGAGAAATTCCTTTTTTCTTTACTTCTGTTACAACTTTCTAGATTACAACGAGCCGAATAAAACATAAAGATCTTTGAAATCTAGTGTTTATTAGCCTTATAAGAATGCCTTAATCTATTTATAGGTGTTGAAGCTGATGTGAAAAGATAAGCAGAATGTTATATCTTTTATTGATTCAACAAGGCAACATATATACAAGTTGTTAGGCAATCAATCAAGATCCCTAAACCTAGGGTGGCCACAAATAAGACAAGAAAAAAAATATGTTAATCAATCAGATGGGCATAATTAGGAAATATATCAATTAATCAAGCCTATCTAATATTCTCAAATATCTTGGAAAATCTTTTAGTTTCAGGAAATAACTAAAAGATATCAAAAGATATATCAATAACCATAAATCAAGACTATCTAATATTCTTAATATCTTGGCACAATATATTTGTAATACCCCCCTCAAGTTGGTGCATAGGGTTCAAAAATGCCCGACTTGGAAAGAAGAAAATCAAATTGTAACTTATCGAGTGCCTTAGTAGAAACATCCGCCAATTGTGAAGATGTTGAAACATGTGACAGAGAGACTTAAAACTTGAAACTCAGAACTTGCTCGTAGGTCCTGTACAATCTGTCGCTCTTAGTTCCCGTTCCAGTCAGCTCCTTTGTGCGGTCCGTTCAAGCTGCTTTCAACAATTTTAACATTACCCAACAAGCCCGTAAGTGCCTTCCATTTTTAACTTGTGAATAATTGACCAGGATAAGAAATGATTGCATCATTTAAACTCTAACCAAAGAAGTTACCTGACGTTGCATTGGCCCTCACAGAACCTTGACCACGCCCAGCCGAAGGTTCCCCCCTTTCTGCCATTTGTCCACTCCTTTGGAAACTCGTGAATCTGATAGCAACGACTCTCCTTATGACCCTTTTTTTACAGTGGCTATAGAATTTATCAGACCAACAATGAGAGGTGTCATGGCACGGCTTCTTGCACTGGTCACAAACTGGCCTATCAGACCCACAATGGCCCATCCCTTCACCAGTAGAACAGTAAATTCAAGGTTGGGGGTGTCTCCTCTCTGATGTGAGAAATCCCTCAACATGTTCTTCTTAAGCAATTATTAGAAACTCCCTATTTAATGAAGGTAAGGGATCTTGAGACAACAACATGGATCAGAGGGGAGCAAAATAATTAGAGTATAGGCCAAGCAAAAATTGTTGTAGATGATCCCCTTCATACCTATCGGCACACTTGTTGCCTATATTACAAGTACACTTTCCACACTCACAATTAATTAAAGGCTCATGTTTATCAAGTTCATCCCATAAAGCAGAAAGCTTGCTGAAATAAACCGCAGCCGGCATGGTTTTGGATTGCTCACATCAATTGATGTCAGACTTAATTTGTTGAATACGAGGACCATTAACTAGAAAAAATCTTTCATTCAAATCGTCCAACAATTTTTTAGCATTGCCATAATTAGATAGCATAGGCTTTATCTCTAGATTGATGATGTTCATAAGCCAAGAAACAAGCATACAATGAGTTGTTACCCAATCATCCTTCGTATATAGAGGAACAAAACTTGTGATTGTACCATCTAGGAAACTGAATTTCCTCTTAGATGACAGAGCTATATAAATCGCAGAGACCAGTCATTGAAATTATCAAGTTTAAGCCTTTAGGAGGTGATAAAATCCCCTAGCCAATCTTGTGGTATAAGGTAAAAAGGAGAAATAGACTCGATTTTTGAAGGTGGTGGTGTTTCGCCGCCGCCCACCATGGTTTAAGGTGTAGAGAAAAAAAATAAAGAAATGGCTCTAATACCATGAAAAGACAGGCAAAATGATATATCTTTATTTATTCAACAAGGCAATATATATACAAGTTGTTAGGAAATCAATCAAGATCCCTAAACCTACGGTGACCACAAATAAGATAGGAAAAAAATATGTCAATCAATCAGACGGCCACAAATAGGAAATATATTAATCAATCAAGCCTATCTAATTAATATTCTCAAATATCTTGGCAAATCTTTTAGTTTTAAGAAATAATTAAAAGATATATCAATAACCATAAATCAAGTCTATCTAATATTCTTAAATATCTTGGAAAAATATATCTGTAATATGATGCTTAAGATTAGACTAAGTGAACTCGATAATTGTTATAGATTGTTGGTGGGTGTACACGGTTGATATAATACCAATTAGGATGCCAAACGGCCTACATGTGCAGATGAAGACAGCTAACGGGCCATACACAAGGCATGCTTAAAGCATGAAAAATGGTAGGGAAGCAAAGAGTTGTTACAGTAGAGGCATTTAATAAAGTACATGAGTGGGTTATATTAAGGTTTTCCTTTTGTTAAGTCAGTATAGTGTTCAATGATATTAATCCTTTCAGTGGATCAGTACACGTAGAGCTTTCTCTTAAGAAAAGGTAATTTAATACTTATAATCATGGTTGAATGTTGCTATAGGAGCTTGCAGACCAAGGTGGATTAGAAGGATGACGAGCGAAAGAACTGTCTGGTAATCCACTGATTGTGTTGAACGACCATTGGTGGCGCCCCTAGAGGGAATCCCATATTGGCCTCATCGTTCGAATCCCTTAGGGATGATGGCCCGACACCCTGTACTGTGGGAGATAAAGTGTTCCTTGAACTTTTTTGATAGCTTGGATCGGTCAAATGAACAAGCGATGTAGGAGAGGCATGTTCTGGTCGAGAATAACGCATGGGATAGTCGCGGCCACCAAGCCAAGTTGGTAAAGTAGGGCTCATTTTGGTGAGCCAAGAAGGTTATACCAGCCTTAGTAAGTCATTAACATGATATAGGGAAATTTGATTTGTTAATGCGAGAAACGCAAGCAACATAAGGAATACAAGATCTATCAAGTAAAATTATTTGTAGGGATGGAAGGTGGTGGTCAAGGTCAACGTAGAAGTGCATATGTGGTTTTGAGAATGTTATATGCAATAGATATGGAGCAAAAATAGAAGAATATCAAGGGATAATAATTCCTTATTAGAAGAAGTAGGAGATCCAATTTTGATTCTATCTTTATGTTTTAGGTATCCTCGACATTTTATTTGGCGACCAATGAGATTATTGGAACTCGTTGGCGGAGCGCATTAGGTGATCCATGCCAGAACTCTAATCAAATAACTACCCATGCAATTTTATAAGTTATCTTTTAGATATTTATGAAACTTGGAGTTAACATGGACTTGTTGGAGATATATCTTCTTGTTAAGTTGGTGCGGCAATGAATAAATAATCTATATGTACTAGATCGATGATGGCCAATATATATATATATATATGTAGAACTCGATGCACAGTAATCACAGCAGCTGTATAATAATTGTAGTAGCAGTAGTAAATATAAATATATACATATATGGACTATATTAAATCACTCATAAGAACCATACATCTTTTACCTAACATTTAGGCTGGTTCTATTATAAATAAAATGAAAATGGTAATGGCAAACTCATATATATATATAAAGGAACCAATTATTCTCGTAAGAATTTCAATCAATTCAACATGTCAAACTCAAGTTCTCCAAAAAAATCGAGCTCGCCAAAAGAACCATCCTCTTCGATTCAAATCATTTCATCGAAAAAAGAACTGGTATATAAGTGGTCGTCATACTATACGGGATATACACCGGAGTCTAAGAAATCGAAAGAGCTTGGCTATATCACCATTTACAAAAGAGAAAATAGACGATATCCATCATTTTCAACAATAACAACTTGATCTATAGCGCGAGTTGTATTTTGAACAAAAAGTGGTCGCATGAAGATTAACTCTTTTGGAACAAATAGCATTACAAGTATATGGTTCTGTAAAATCGGATGTTCACGAACCATCTTCGTTTTGGACATCATGGAATCAACATCCAAAATGACCACCATATACTCCGAGTTCATGGGATAAGAACTATGCAGATAATGAAGAAGATAAGAAGACACCATATTCAAAAAAATCATTATCTTCAAGCCCTAAATAAGCTGTTGAATTTCCATACTCATTTCAGAATAATATTGAGATTTTTCTGAAATAAGTTGTACTTGTTTTTCATTCGTGAGTAAAATTGAATTTTTCTTAAGTTTCAATATATATATATAGCTCATATGAAGAACTAAGACGTGTCCATATACACTAAAATAGTCTGAATATATTCAAGAATCCTCGACAAAGATTAAAGTATAATGTTTAATGTTTATAAACAATAATACAATCATTGACTTGAATCATATTTAGAAATACCAGATTCAACCGTCTATTTTATAAAAACAGACATCGGGATTTTCTTGAAAACCAAAATAATTCACCTAGGATTCAGATGTCTGAATCCCCAAAACAGACGTTTAAAAACACGGAAAAACTCTCAAATTCCTAGACGTCTGAACTGAAGCAAACTCATTTTTATTAGGGTTTTAAGACCCGACGCATTTCAATTCCAAGCACTTTAAAACACCAAACCATTACTTTATTCATATCATAAACATAAATTCGTTTTTTCCAACAAAAATCCCAAATTTAAAACTCCAAAAATTTCAAAAACTCAAGTTTCTTCAATTAAAATGCCCCCTTAGAACAAAGAAACAAAAGACTATCCCCGATCCTAATGTTGATCAAGTAAGGCTTTGGCTACTGAATGAAACAACAGTTCAATAATATAAAGCCATTAAGAATTCGATATCACAGTTATTTCATCAAATTGTCAGAGTTCACGGGCTACCAGATTCAACAGATAACAAGGTCAACATATTTTGAATTGTTAATAAGTTTTGATGATAATAACAAGCAACTAGATCATTTACTAATCAAATTGTTTCTAGCAAATTTGAATTTGAATTTTGAGAACCCAGAGGATGTAAACAATGTGATATGGTCTAAAGTTTGTGGAGTTTCGATGTTTATTCCCATTGCACGTCTTGGAAAAATATTGAATTGTGCATTTTCTAGGATTAACATTGACGATATGGAAGTTAATATGAACAAGAGGGATGAAGTATGTGACGACCGCTCATAACACCTGCACTAAACAAGAGGAATAATGCGCTGAAAGGTGTGCCAGGCAGCTATGGACGATCGCCAGAGTAGGTAAACAACATCGTAACCTGTCGTAAAACTTACAGCGCAAGGACAAAATATAATAGAACATATACAACAGGTAATAGTGGTGAAGCATCATATAACAAACTTTTGAAACTTTCTCAACATCCTGAAAGATTATCCAACTGATACCAAAGTTTGTACATAAGGCCTCACTACAATCCTCATAGAGCACTCAAACAGCGGAAATAGAAATACTAGATAGTAATAAAACAGGTATGTAAGCCTCCAGCTCGCCCTTGCATAGCAGCATTGTCCTCACTAATCACCTGTCACCTGCTACTTAGTCTGCCCATCCACAACCGGATGAAGAGCCCAAGGTAATAGGAGGAGACATAAACCTTGAGTCAAACCACAGTCTTAGTGAGTGATAAAACAACTAACAAACTTCAACAATAAAGGTATATGAGAATGGATAGATAAACATACTAATCTACCCACAACACCAGAGAAGAACTCAACCCAATCATCCCTACATCGGGCAATGATAGCCTTTACGATAAACAATTCAACCATTCATCCATGGAAACTAGAACACTCATGTAATCATGGTAAGCACTCGTAACATCCAGATTATATATATCTCATGTAAATGATCCTAATCGAATTTGATATCCCTCAAGCACAAGCCCTAGAGGCCTAAACTGATATCTAACAAGCACCCAAGGAACATCTCCTTTGACATTGGTCAATCTACATGAGACAGTTCAAACAAGGAAACTAATCAACCATGATAGACTCTGGCTATCACCACCGATCCTGCTTTGAAACCATCGTAAATTGTATGACGGACAACCTTGCCATATGTCAAGGGCTAATGGTAACCCCAGTTCTAGCATAAACTCCATATGTCCAACCTTGACAACTAGGCCTTTCTACAAGACTCAGGGTACTCGACCTACAACCGGTCTTTTAAACATCTCTAGTGTACCCCTGCTTCGAGCCTGTTAGAACTTACGACAATGATAATCTCTCGGCCTTCGCATCTCTGGTCATCCAACCCGACGACTTTTCATAGCTCAAGCAACCTTCTCAAGCAACCATTATTCACCAACTCGCAACCTTTGAGTTGTCATCCCATTCGTTGTTCTGCACCAATTAACGAACACCTTTCAACACTTCAAACCTTCCTACTTGAATTTAATTCGAAGCCACACCATCACCGGGCCAATTACATCACTGTCCTACGGCTAGGGTTCGGGGGGTTGCCCCCAAAAAATATTTTTTTCAGACCTTTTTGTTCAAATCTGAGTCGTACCCGTAAATATAAATTTTCATAAATAACCTTGTGCAACCGACCCCCTGGTGCTCGGCCACTCATTGGTGCGACCGACCCTGGCCCAAGTGCACGACTGACCCAACCCTGGTTTTGACGCTCGACCCTCCTTGCTCGAACCCATACACTACTCGACCCGTACACGTGTTACATGACCAGACCTTGCTCGACCAGACCTTGCTCGACCCTACATGTACGACCGACCCACTCCAGACCGACCGACCCACCCCAAACCGACCGACCAGAGCATGGTTTCTGGCTTGTTCTCCAAGACATGGTTTAGGCTCGACCCACCGTGTTCGACCGACCCAGACCATGTTCGACCCAAAACCTGCATCCTCCAATGCAACTCCAATTTCGACCAAAACTTTGCCAAACCGATACATTCGACGAAACCAACTCATCCGATTCATAAAAACACAACATGAATTCTCTAACAACATGAAAACGACAATTTTCATCAAATTTTGCAAATCACCCCAAAATCACGATAAATGATTATATGGACAAAATTATAGATCTAACTTGCATATACAGGATTGAAATCGTTAAACTAAACTTGCTTAAATAGATCGTTGGGTGATTCATGTGAGAATAAACTTAATATGGCATAGATCTATGGAAAAACACTTAAATATGATGAAAAACATGATCAAACATTCATATACTTCATTGCATTCATGTGAGAGATGTAAATCACTCACCGATTCTCCCAAACAAGCAAAAATCAAAGGAAAATGAATTCGGACAGCAAGCACTTCGCACCAAACACCTTGATCCAATGAATCCTTGCCTCAGTTGATGTAGATCTAGCCTCCAATGGTATAGATCTTCAATTTCCCTCCTTGGATTATGATTTTTAATGGTGGAAAGGTGTTAGAGAAAGGAGGAGCACAAGGCACCAAAATGAGAGAATGGAAGACTAAAACCATTTCCCATATCCCTTACCCCCTATTTATACCCTTCCAATAGCCCACCAATGGGCCTTCCCAAATCAGCCCATTATGGCTCTCGAAACCTAAACAACCAACTGAAAAACCTTAAAACGGCGTTTCCTCCCAAACCGCTGAGCCAAATCTTTAATGTAACAACTATACAGAAAGGCAATCATCAATTTCTTTCCAATGGCACAGTTCTCACTCTCTGATTCGACCTGAGTTAAAAGTTATGCCCTATACAAGACTGACAAGGGCAAAATGGTCACAAACAAAATTGGTAAAAATTATGGACATGTCTGTAATGACCCGTATTTTACGGTCGAATAATTAATTAATTTAAAATAATGGTTTAATAACTCAAAGGTTGTTTAATTAAATAATATTGAATATTTAATTAAATTAAATAATAGAATAATATCATTTATTTCTGAAATAGTCAGAAATAGTGAATTGACAATATAACGTGAATTGGGCAATTTAAAATATATAATTCAGTTTGGAATTGAATTTGAATAACGAATATATTATTTAAACAAAGTTTGAACGTATAATTATAATATAATTATAATCAAGCTTGAAATGGCGTGGCAGTTCACTCTTTGCCAATTTGAACTTCAAATGAATATACAGAATCCGTTTTAAATCGGATTTCTGTGAAACAAGAAACGTTAGGAGCTGGTGAAGTATATTTTTCTAATGGAAGAGAAAAATCAGGATTTCGTCGTGTAGAGTTTGATTTATGTTCAAATCAAATTTTAGAAAAGTTGCTATGGAATTCCTTTGAAATTTATAAATATATATATATATATATACTATAAAAGGATTTTAAATATAAATTGAATATCGATATAACAGAGAACATTGAATATCGAGTTATAAATCCAATTGGAGTTGTATGATATTCTATGGTGAATATATATACGATAGTATAAATTTATTTATATTTAATTTAATTGTTTTAAAATATATTTATATATTTAAATAGGTTATTTAGAGCTTTAAAAGTAGCCAGTTTTGCAAACGACCTTCGTTTTCGACGAAACTAATTTTGTTGGATCCGCAATATTAAATTATTGTTAGATTTCAATTTTCGTGATGTTTGAAGTCAGTATATGGTCGTACGGGATTTTAATATGAAAAACAGTTAGTATTTTGATGGTTAAAAATACGCTGTGTGAGTAAACGGAGTCGGAATTCGACGAAACCAGTTTCGTTGGGTCCGTAATGTCGAACTATAGCTGCATGCCCATTTTCATGATTTTTGGGTATTATATGTGGTCATACGAATTTTTAAAGACAAATACATATAGCGATGGCTTAAAAATAAATATAAAAATCGATTTAAAAATTAATATAACTATCCTATAAATACCCCTCAATGTTCTAAACCTAATTTCCATCCTGCGGTCAATTAAAATTTCCGCCGCTGCTTTTCGTTTTCCTTTTTACTACAAACGAGAGTTTGATAAATTCAAAACAAATCCGATAAATTCTCTTAAATCTCGAAACTTGTATTGTTGGACTCACGAGAGCTTGAACTTCAATCGAGTACCATTCTTTTATGTTGTGATTGTGTTCTGAGGTGCTCCATTTTCGAGCAGCGACGTTAGGGCTTGGTTTTTCGAGCAATGGGAGAAGTCGTAGGTCGATTTGAGTGTGTTTTCGGAATGAGAATGGAAAATGGAGTTTGTAGTGAATGTTTTGGGTGATTCCATCATTGTTGGTGTCTTTGTTTCGATGTACGGTAAGGAAAAAAGGGCGGTGACGGATTTCAATTCTTGAAGCCGAGCTCGATGATTTTGGTTTTGGGAAATGGAGATTTCGAAGGGGAGTTGAACGGAAACGGTTTCGGAGGATTTCGCGATGGAATGGAGGAGGAAGGGGCGTGCGATGAAGTTGGAAATGGCTGTTTTTTCTAACTGGAGCTCGCGTTTTAAATTTGGGGAAGGAGGTCACTGTTCATTTCGGGTATTAGGCCTTAGTTCAAAAGTTAAGCCCATTTAATTTAATATCCATGTTTTAATAATCTTAAAAATGTACGTTTACTTGTATAACTCGTAACTTTATCATACGTGATCCAATTCAGCGAAACGAGATCCGTTGGGATCGTAGGGACGAGAGCTACGCACTGAAACTGACTGGAAGTGAAATAAGGCTCATTACAATTTATAGTGAAATAAATTGTTTGTCTGAATCAAGCGATGGTTATCGTTATTAACGATGATCGTCCAATGTGAGTAAAACTCACCAACTCTAAACAGTTATATTTTTATAACATATTCTTAGAACTGATAATTATCTGTTGATTGTTGTGTGTTAAATGTTTAGTTGAATTGCTTGTGTGTTGGTTGAGATTATAGATAACCATATATATATAAATCGTTAATCAAATATTGATTCTGTTTAGCAGAATATTTCATATTGAAATGGAATCGATGTAAATTATATTGTTTAACATCTGTGATGCAGGGAAACAGGTTGGAGGGATCCAACTGGATTCCTCAAATATTATTACTGTTTGTTTTCATATATATTGTGATATATGACGTGATATAATCTATTGTTGATTATGTGTGTTTGGATGATATTGATCATGGTTATATGGTATTTTAAATACAATAAGAAATATTGGAATGTAGAAAAGGAGATTTTCAAAGTGTATTTTGAAAATAAATTATTTATATAAAATCAATAGATTTTATATATAAAAGGAAAAGGATTTTAAAAAAGAAAATAATTATAAAATCAAAGAATAAGAATAGAAAAGGGAAAATATTTGTGAAATAAATAGAAAAAGGAAATATATGTAAACTAATTACAAATAGAATAGAAAAAGGTAATATTTGTAAACTATTTACAAATAGAATTGAAAATGAAATATTTGTAAACTATTTACAAATAGAATTATAAAAGGAAATATTTGTAAACATTTATAAATAGAATTATAAAATAAATATTTATTTAGAAAATAAATAGAAGTATAAAAGGAAGTATTTATTTAGAAAGTGAATAGAATTATAAAAGGGAATATTTGGAAAAATAAATATTAAATAGAAATCTGTTTTAAAAGATAATTGGAGAAGATAAATTTATAAGTAATGTTTTTATAAATTAAGTAAAATAATTTATCAAAGGACAAACTAAATATATAAGTCTGAACTTATATAGAGAAGTAGAAATCGGTTTTGACACCGATATGTTAAGTAGAAGGTTGTGACAGCCCGCCCCGCACCAACCGACATTTACTCCAAAAGTGCGTTGTATACATGTCCAGTTAGCACGGAACGGGTCGTCAGAAGGAAAAGGAAGAAGGAAATGAACATACGAAGAACCTGTAGAATGTCTCACCGCGCATAGAGCAAAATATAATAATAATATACTTGACATAAAACAGGAGAGACAGTGCATAAGCTGAAAACCAGAATTAAGCATCATAGCAGCGGAAATCCAAAATACAGCTTATTACAACTTTTCAAACTGTCTCAAAGCAAAAGTAAGATAAATGAGGTACACTACTAATGCCCAAGTAGCGACCACCAACGACACAGGGAGAATGTGTATATATATATCATACGTGGAAGCCTCCTGCCCGCCTCCAAATCAGCTACTCGCGCATCACCAGCTAACCTGCCTCTAGTCTGCTCGTGTGAGCACCCAGAGTAATAAGAGGAGACATAAAACTTTGGGTCAGACATAAAGCCTGGTATGAGCGATAAGCATCTAAAGTGAACAATAACAGGTAGACTAAAACATACCTGAACCTGGACCTACAACCAAAGAGTTAGCACTACATACTGGACAACACTCTAAGGTACCATATCAAACGGTGTAAAGATACGGAGGTGGGGGAGGTGTGCATGTCATAATGATGGAAAACAATCAAACATAGCATCCATCCTCACATCTCTCGCTCAGTGCGTAAAGCATACGATGTTAACCACTTCGATCACCCAACATACCTTGCTACGATCACTCTGCCCCATGAAGTCATAAATGGCTTCACTGCACTGATAACGTAGCCACTAATTCCTCGCTATGTCCACTTGCCCCATGGAGTTATTCACTCCATCTGCGCTGGCTCATAGCCTTACCAATCCTTACTACGTCCACTTGCCCCATGGAGTTGTTCACCCCATCTGCGCTGGCTCATAGTCTTACTACGCATCACCTTGCCCCTCAGGTCATAATGACCCTACTACACTGATAACGAAGTCTTGCTACCATCACCTTGCCCCTCAGGTCATAATGACCCTACTGCACTGATAAGTAGCCCATCATTCATCTTTAGTGGTGAATCGAAGTTATGAACGTCGACAACTCCTTAGCACACGTCCCGCAACAAAGCCCAACCATGAAGTGAACTCATCGGTTCCCAACTGGATCCTGAGCTCTAACTTCCCATATTGGACTACCTTTGCATCTCGGTTATTGGTCAACACTGGGTCTAGTCGGGTTCCTCTCCAAGTCATCGGTTCGGGTTGGGTGTCCTCCATCGGTTCGGGTCGGGTCTTCTTCTGGTGCGGTTCGGGTCGGGCGTTTCTCCTCGGTTCGGGTCGAGTGCCATCCCCCTCCAGTTTGTGCTTCCGCTCCGATCCGTCCTCCTTAATCCGATCCGATCCCAGTTCAGCTAGCATGGCCTTCCTTTTTGCCACTTTTTTCCAAGTGCCAGGTTCCGATCCGATCGAATCCCTTGCCCAGTTCAACATATCCGATCCGAGCCCCATATCCGATCCGATCCGAACCCTGCACTGTTTTCTGAAACTGTTCCAGCAAGTGTTTACGCCATTCGACGACGTTTTCGACCATTCTAACTATTGGAAACCAATCACAAAGCATTTCATACAGTCATAGCAACATGCATAATCAACCACAAACATCAAAACATCAATATGATAGGTTAAAATGGATCAAACATACCCAAAATCCCACGTTTCCCCTTAAGCATGTTTAGGTGAAACTAATGATAGGATTAGCAAAACTTAACCAAATTAACCCAAATTCATATCAGAGGTCTAAAACATCATTTAATAATTTATGAACATTTTTCCCGAATTTTATCATGTTTAAATTCGCTAATTAACACTAATCACCCCTAATTAGCCATAACTAGTGCAAAACTATGCAAATCACTCACCTTAGCCACAACAAGATCTGAAATAAATATCTGATTTGATGTGAATCCCAATGCTAAACAGCAGGTCCAATGTTGCTTTGGTGTATATCTTCCTTGATAAGAGGTTGCTAAGCCAAATCCTTGACCAAAAGGTGATTTAGAGGTTGGAGGCCATTTTTAGGGTTCCTTGGTGATAAGTGGAGGCTAGAAAACTGAAATGGAATGATTCTCCATCTCATTTCAGCCTTCCCATAACCCTAATCCCGAAATGGGTTATGGACCTACTCACTAATCACCCGATTTGGCCCGGTTAAGCAGTTTTTCACTCTCCAAACCTTATTTCAGCCATATCTCCCAAACGGTAAGTCCGTTTGGCTATTATGACCACTCTACGGAAAGGTAAACCATCAAACGAATCTAATGGAAGTGGTTTCAGATCAAAATTCCTTTCCAATCAAAAGTTATGGCCAAAACAGTACCAACCAGGGGCAAAATGGTCATTTAAAAATCGACAAAAATCATGAACATGGGAAATGACTCTAATGGATGTTTCCCAAAGTTACATGACCATACGACTTCATATGAGAAAGAAATAAATATTCCACGATCCTATGATGTGTAGAATACGAGTCATTACACTCTCCCCCCCTTAAGAAATTTCGCCCCCGAAATTCCCTAATCAAAACACACACAAAGGTCCCGCATGCCTATCAACCATAAAACAACCATCAAACATGCAAACAAGCAAAATAAGTCTACCCTAGCATGCGGAAAACTAAATTGCAAAGTAAATCTTACCAGGCAAAGAGTTCTGGATATGCCTTCCTAATGCTCTCCTTTGTCTCCCAAGTACAATCATTCTCGTCCTCGCCCCACTGAATCTTGACTAGCTTCACCGCCTTCCTTCGAAGTTGCTTCGTATCGTGCCCCACAATACGAATTGGCTTGCGGTTCCCAACTGCCTCGGGTTCTACTTCGAAGTCCTTTAACTGATCAGGTGAAATAGTCATATCTGAGTCGTGAACGAACTTCCTTAATTGGGAAACATGAAATACATTGTGAACTCCCGCCATTTTCTCTGGTAAGCCAACTCTATAAGCCAAATTCCCGACTAGTTCAAGGACAGGGAATAGGCCAATAAATCTTGGTGCCAACTTGCCTCTCCTGCCAAATCGAATCACGCTCTTTAACGGAGAGATCTTGACAAACACCAAGTCACCAACGGAGAATTTCAAGTCTCTTCTCCTCTTATCAGCATAACTCTTCTGCCTGTCTTGGGCATCCTTCATCCGTTGTTGAATGACCTTAATCTTATCGGAAGTTTCCCTCACCACATCTGGTCCAAGCACAAACTTCTCGCCAGTCTCTATCCAACATGATGGTGAGTTACATGGTCTTCCATACAAAGCTTCATATGGAGCCATACCGATACTGGATTGGTAGCTATTATTATATGCAAACTCTACTAGATGCAAATGGTCATCCCATGATCCACCAAAATCCAATATACAAGCTCTCAAGAGATCTTCCAATATACGATTCACCCTATCCGTCTGACCGTCGGTCTGAGGATGATATGCGGTACTGAGATGTAACTCTGACCCTAGAGCCTCTTGTAAGCTCTTCCAAAACCCACTAGTGAACAACGGGTCTCGGTCACTCACAATGCTTTTGGGTACCCCATGAAATCTCACTACCCACTTCATATACAATTCTGTTAACTTGGCTGCCGTTCTGGTCGATTTGACTGGTTTAAATCTTGCACTTTTAGTCAGTCGATCCACAATTACCCAAATGTTATCATATCCCGATCTAGTCCTTGGTAAACCATCGATGAAATCCATCGAGACTTGCTCCCATTTCCATTCGGGAATTTCTAATGGTTGCAACAACCCACTAGGCTTCTTTTGCTCGGCTTTAACTAGCTGGCAATTCATGCATTTGGATATAAACTTCCCAACGTCTCTTTTCATCCCTTCCCAGTAGTAAGTCTGTCTCATGTCTCGATACATCTTATTACCACCGGGATGGATAGTCAGTTTTGAGTGATGACATTCTCTAAGCACTTCATCTCTCAAACCATTCACGTTGGGCACAACTAGTCTTCCATTCTTCCGATGCCATCCATCTCGATCAAGCCCATACACATTCATCTCCTCATCGATACCCGTCTCTAACTTGGAGATGATTTCCAATAGGTTAGGATCGTCCCTTTGACTAGAACCAATCCGCTCTATCAAAGTGGGTCTGATCGCCAAACTAGCTAGCATAACTGGATCCAATTCGCACCTTGGTCTGAAATCAAACCCCGCGATATACTCCAGTTGCTTCCACTCAAGAAACATTGCCCCTAAACTGGCATGTCTCCTACTCAAGGCATCGACTACCGCATTACCCTTCCTAGGTGTGTATGCGATATCAAAATCATACGAAGCCAAGAACTCTAACCATCTTTGCTGGCGGAGATTCAGATCTTTCTGAGAGAAGAGATACTTTAACGATTTATGATCGGTAAACAATTCAAATCTTTCTCCCAAGAGATAGTGTCTCCATATCTTCAGCGCAAACACGATCGTTGCTAATTCCAAATCATGGGTAGGATACTTCTTCTCATGCGGCTTTAGCTGTTGACTAGCATAAGCTACAACCCTACCTCCTTGCATTAATACTGCACCCAGTCCGGTACCACAAGCATCCGTGTATACCGTCATCTCTTCATCCCCTTTAGGAATGACTAACACTGGCGCACGCGTCAACTTCTCCTTTAGACTCTTGAAGGCATCCTCACACACTCCGTCCCAGACGAAGGACTGATTCTTCTTAGTCAACTGAGTCAACGGTGTTGCAATCTTGGAGAAGTACTGGATAAACTTACGATAATATCCAGCTAATCCCAAGAAGCTTCTTACATCTGTTGCATTCTTGGGCGTAGGCCAATCCTGTACCGTAGCCACCTTCGCTGGGTCCACGGCAATACCACTCTCTGAAACAACATGACCCAAGAATCTCACTTCCCTTCTCCAAAAATGACACTTAGAGAATTTCGCTTTCAATTAGTGTTTCCTCAACACCTCCATCACTATCCTCAAGTGTCCCTTCTGTTCCTCCTCTGTCCTTGAGTAAACAAGGATATCATCCACGAACACAAGAACAAACTTATTCAACTGATCTCTGAATACTCGATTCATAAGATCCACAAAATAGGCTGGTGCATTGGTCAACCCAAATGGCATGACCAACCACTCATAAAATCCAGATGGCGTCCTAAATGCCGTTTTCGGAACACTCTCATCCGCTACTCGTAGCTGATGAAATCTTGTCGCGAGGTTCAACTGGGAGAACACTCTAGCTCCTTCCAGCTGATCAAACAAATCAATTATCCGTGGTAGAGGATACTTATTCTTCCTCGTCACCTTATTCAACTCGCGATAGTCCACACACAAACGAAGGGAACCATCTGCCTTAGTGGAAACACAACTAGTGCTCCCCACTCGGAGACACTCCTTCTAATAAATAACTTCTTCAAAAGATTGCTGACTTGCACCCCGAGCTCTCGCTGCTCCCTTGGTGCCATACGACGAAGTGGCATCACTATAGGTCTGGCATCTTTCACTAAATCAATACGGAACTCAATCTCTCGGTGTGGTGGAAGCCCGGTCACCTCCTCGAAGACGTCCGGATACTGGCCAACCACGGGCACATCTGACAACTCATCCTGCGGGATGTCGAGGGAATTTACAAAACTAGCCATAACCCCATGACTAGGTAGGCTACCAAACACTACCCTCCGCCCATCATCCGCCCTCACTGTCACCAAAAAGCCCTCACAGTCTACCACCACCCCATATCTTTGGAGCCAATCGACTCCCAATATAATGCCATACCCAGTAAAGCCCAAAACAAAGCAATCACAAACAAACATACATCCATGACTCGATAAGACCAAATTCCTGCAAATCATACTAAGGCTAGTCGAACCACCAATCGGGTTCGTCACAACCAATGGTCTATCGACTATCTCGGGTTCCAGTCCCAACCTATCTACCTGGTCACTAGATATGAAGGAACGGGAAGCCCCAGTATCAAACAAAACTCGAACTGGTAAATCATAAATAGAAAGCATACCTTGAATAACAACATTCTTTCCTTTCTCCGCCGCAGTTGGGGCATTCGACGAAGAAGGAACATCATCAATAGCATATGCTTTCACAATCTGCTTCTCCTTAAGAGGTTGTGGACACCTATCCTTGAAATGTCCCACTTGACAACAGTTGAAGCACTTCTTATCCGCTGGCTTGGCCCGACAATCTTTAGCATAATGGCCCTTCTTACCACTGCTGAAGCACTCAACATCCTTCTTGCTCTTTTTCTGGCCACCTTTAGATTGGTCATGCTTTCTCTTATTCTGAGAGTTATTCTTGCCTCCACCGTCTGCTTGCGGCTTTGGCCCTTCTGCAGATGCAGCCTCAGTCTTTGACTTAGGGTAAAGACTCTCTGATCTCAAAGCTTTCCCCACAATCGATTCAAAAGTCTCATCGAAGTGGTTGATAAGACTTTCCCCTAAGTATCCATCCAAACCAGTAATAAACTTCTCATTCTTCTTCTCAGGAGTGTCGATAAGAGACAGTCCATACTTCGACAAAGTGTCGAACTCAGCAATATAGTCAGAAACTGCCCTTCCGTTCTGCTTGAGTTCCAAGAACCTCTTAAACAACACTGACTTCTGGGCAGCTGGAATAAACTTCTCGCTAAAGCGAGCCTTGAACTGATCCCAAGTAACCTGATCCTCTGGAGTAGCTGTTCTAATGGCATTCCACCAATTCATCGCTCGCCCTTGCAGCTGACAAGATGCTAGCCTTCTCTTCATCGCATCCTCAAGACCCAAGTCATCGAAGATACAGTCACAGTTATCCATCCAATCTTGAACATCTGTGGCCGACTCCGTCCCGTGGAACGGCTTCCCCCCAAGGTTAGTGTAATCCTTGCACAACTTGGCAAAATCGACCTTAGGCGCCTGCACTACTGGGCCAACACCAACTCCGGGATTGGGAACTGCCCCTTGCACTTCTCTAAGCATATCTCTCATGAGGTTAGTAAGCATCGCCCTCATGTCAGCGGCATTCCCCTGGTTGGTCCCTCTACCAGCACCCCTCATATCTCGGCTCATCGTCAATCTGAAAAAGGGAAACGATTAACGACCCCATAGTGGTGCTAGTGCAGTGCGACTTCATTCTTATACTACCAATAATATATATATAGCTTTTGAAAACCAAAGTAATCACAAATACGCGCTCTCATATACGTACTATCTCTCCCTGGTGTCTTTCCCTAGGTTAACTACGCAACCTAGAGCTCTGATACCAAGTGTGACGACCCGCCCCGCACCAACCGACATTTACTCCAAAAGTGCGCTGTACACTTGTCCAGTTAGCACGGAACGGGTCGTTAGAAGGAAAAGGAAGAAGGAAATGAACATACGAAGAACCTGTAGAATGTCTCACAGCGCATAGAGCAAAATATAATAATAATATATTTGACATAAAACAGGAGAGACAGTGCATAAGCTGAAAACCAGAACTAAGCATCATAGCAGCGGAAATCCAAAATACAGCTTATTACAACTTTTCAAATTGTCTCAAAGCAAAAGTAAGATAAATGAGGTACACTATTAATGCCCAAGTAGCGACCACCAACGACACAGGGAGAATGTGTATATATATATCATACGTGGAAGCCTTCTGCCCGCCTCCAAATCAGCTACTCGCGCATCACCAGCTAACCTGTCTCTAGTCTGCTCGTGTGAGCACCCAGAGTAATAAGAGGAGACATAAAACTCTGGGTCAGACATAAAGCCTGGTATGAGCGATAAGCATCTAAAGTGAACAATAACAGGTAGACTAAAACATACCTGAACCTGGACCTGCAACCAAAGAGTTAGCACTACATACTGGACAACACTCTAAGGTACCATATCAAACGGTGTAAAGATACGGAGGTGGGGGAGGTGTGCATGTCATAATGATGGCAAAGAATCAAACATAGCATCCATCCTCACATCTCTCGCTCAGTGCGTAAAGCATACGATGTTCACCACTTCGATCACCCAACATACCTTGCTACGATCACTCTGCCCCATGAAGTCATAAATGGCTTCACTGCACTGATAACGTAGCCACTAATTCCTCGCTATGTCCACTTGCCCCATGGAGTTATTCACTCCATCTGCGCTGGCTCATAGCCTTACCAATCCTTACTACGTCCACTTGCCCCATGGAGTTGTTCACCCCATCTGCGCTGGCTCATAGTCTTACTACGCATCACCTTGCCCCTCAGGTCATAATGACCCTACTACACTGATAACGTAGTCTTGCTACCATCACCTTGCCCCTCATGTCATAATGACCCTACTTCACTGATAAGTAGCCCATCATTCATCTTTAGTGGTGAATCGAAGTTATGAACGTCGACAACTCCTTAGCACACGTCCCGCAGCAAAGCCCAACCATGAAGTGAACTCATCGGTTCCCAACTGGATCCTGAGCTCTAACTTCCCATATTGGACTACCTTTGCATCTCGGTTTATTGGTCAACACTGGGTCGGGTCGGGTTCCTCTCCAAGTCATCGGTTCGGGTCGGGTGTCCTCCATCGGTTCGGGTCGGGTCTTCTTCTGGTGCGGTTCGGGTCGGGCGTTTCTCCTCGGTTCGGGTCGGGTGCCATCCCCCTCCAGTTTGTGCTTCCGCTCTGATCCGTCCTCCTTAATCCGATCCGATCCCAGTTCAGCTAGCGTGGCCTTCCTTTTTGCCACTTTTTTCCAAGTGCCAGTTCCGATCCGATCGAATCCCTTGCCCAGTTCAAAATATCCGATCCGAGCCCCATATCCGATCTGATCCGAACCCTACACTGTTTTCTGAAACTGTTTCAGCAAGTGTTTACGCCATTCGACGACGTTTTCGACCATTCTAACTATTGGAAACCAATCACAAAGCATTTCATATAGTCATAGCAACATGCATAATCAACCACAAACATCAAAACATCAATATGATAGGTTAAAATGGATCAAACATACCCAAAATCCCACATTTCCCCTTAAGCATGTTTAGGTGAAACTAATGATAGGATTAGCAAAACTTAACCAAATTAACCCAAATTCATATCAGAGGTCTAAAACATCATTTAATAATTTATGAACATTTTCCCCGAATTTTATCATGTTTAAATTCGCTAATTAACACTAATCACCCCTAATTAGCCATAATTAGTGCAAAACTATGCAAATCACTCACCTTAGCTACAAATAAACTAAGATCTGAAATAAATCTCTGGTTTGATGTGAATCCCAATGCTAAACAGCAGCTCCAATGTTGCTTTGGTGTAGATCTTCCTTGATTAGAGGTTGCTAAGCCAAATCCTTGACCAAAAGGTGATTTGGGGGTGATTTAGAGGTTGGAGGCCATTTTTAGGGTTCCTTGATGATAAGTGGAGGCTAGAAAACTGAAATGGAATGATTCTCCATCTCATTTCAGCCTTCCCATAACCCTAGTCCCGAAATGGGTTATGGGTCTACTCACTAATCACCCGATTTGGCCCGGTTAAGCAGTTTTTCACCCTCCAAACCTTATTCCAGCCATATCTCCCAAATGGTAAGTCCGTTTGGCTATTATGACCACTCTATGGAAAGGTAAACCATCAAACAAATCTAATGGTAGTGGTTTTAGGTCAAAATTCCTTTCCAATCAAAAGTTATGGCCAAAACAGTACCAACCAGGGGCAAAATGGTCATTTAAAAATCGACAAAAATCATGAACATGGGAAATGACTCTAATGGATGTTTCCCAAAGTTACATGACCATACGACTTCATATGAGAAAGAAATAAATATTCCACGATCCTATGATGTGTAGAATACGGGTCATTACAAAGGTGAACTCAACATTTTTTTTAAGGAAACTGATTTTGAAATAGGAATTCAAAAAGGAGATAATCAAAAAGAGTTAGTCAAAAGGAGATAATCAAAAGGAGTTAACCAAAAGGAGTTAAACAAATTTGAGTTAGTCGATTAGAGTTAATCGAATTAGAGTAATCAATTAGAGTTAATCGATTAGAGTTGATCAAACTGGAGTAATCGATTAGAGTTAATCAAAAAAGAGTTAATCGAATTAGAGTAATCGATTAGAGTTAATCGAAATAAAGTTAATCGAATTAGAGTAATCGATTAGAGTTAATCGAACTAGAGTAATCGATTAGAGTTAATCAGTTAGAGTTAATCAATTAGAGTTAGTCGAATATAGTTTATTCGAAGAAGGAGTTAATCAAATATAGTTTATTCGAAAGGAGTAATCGAATATAGTTATTCGAAAGGAATTATGAATGTAATTTATTCAAAAGGAATTATCGAATATAGTTTATTCGAATAGAGTTAAAAGAGTTAATCGAATATAGTTTATCCGAATAGAGTTAAAAGAGTTAATCGAATATAGTTTATTCGAAAGAAGATTATCGAATATAGTTTATTCGAAAGAGAGATTATCGAATATTAGTTATTCGAAGAGAGTTAATCGAATATAGTTTATTCGAAAAAGGAGTTATCGAATATAGTTTATTCAAAAGAGAGTTATACGTGAAATTCGATTTTATCGAATTCGGGAAAGTACTATTCACTTTCCGTTTTAATCAAGATTTATTTATTTATAAATAAATTGTCTATTTAGTTATTTAGTTAAATTACGGAATCAAAGTTATAAATTGAAGTTAGACATTTCAGAAGTAGGGATTTTAACGCTATAGTTATAATCAATGTTTTCAATAAAGAAGTGGATTCGTAAATAGAATTCGAGAGTTATGTAAGGAAGTGTGTAAAGATTTGAAAGGTGAACCTTGTCTGTTTCGAAGTTAGAAATGTTGTTCAGTTAAGGTCTAAGAGGTAGTTATACCCCAAATTGATTGACTTGTTTTTTAACTAAGGAATGGTTAAGGTTCGATAGTGAAGGAGTTAATTGAATTTAGTTAATAAGTGTTAATGGTTTGAGTTGGCATAATGATGTTTTATTTAAACATATGTTTAAATCCAATGAATGAGTTTTGGAAACATTTTCCAAATATAATCAGAGATATTTTCTAATACTAGAAAATGAAATGTTTGATGATAAAGGATACTGGAATGACAGTGATACGTGAAAAAGAGATGGAAATGTTTTCCAATGATTAATAACGTATATTTTCTGAATTTAGAAAATAAGGAATGTTGAATATATGGAAACAGGAAATAAATAAAGTAATGAATTAAAGAGATAAACGTTAAATGATGATTGATCGATAAATTTCCATCTGGAAATAATATCATTGTTTGCATACGTGTTTTTCTTTGATAGTTAACTCACCGACTATCAAAGTTTTTGACTATTTTTCCGTCGTCAATACGGAGAGACCGGGATCAGATTCATTATCTGAAAACCACTCTGTATGGGCGTTAGCATTGCGATCAAATATGATGAAGATAATTGAAGACGAAGTTATGCAAGGGTTGTCCTGTTTTCAGAATAGTGCCTTCGGTTTGTCCAGTCCCAGGACGACCTGTATGGAAGAATGTCTGACAGAGTATATTTAATGGATCACATAAGTTGATCTCTTCAAACATATATATGTTTGGTAGCGGAGGAATTCGTTTCTCTTAGCTGTATACCCGTTGTATTTTTGGGGAAATCAATTTGTGATTTGGCGGGTATGACGATGCGACATTCAAAGTGAATAAATGTGTGATCTGTCAGAGATAAGCGTGGCCTCTAGCCTCACAACCGGGAAATGACAAAAATCGGGCAGGCGGCATGGCTAAGTGGTTGGCTGCCAAGTAGGGTGTATTATCACCTATCTAGAGATATTCATTTCATTCTTTAATCTATTCGATGTTGTCCCATTCAGGAAACGGTTGTTGATCCCAACTGTTGGTGATATACATTCGGTACACTCAAGCGAAATGAGTGGTCAGTCATGTGTGGCCGGGTTGCAAGATGTTCTTGTTGAACCCAATGTATTCCTCTATAGAGGTACACTATCGGAAGGTGGTTCCACACCTTGTCATAGTTGGAAATCCATTACCCAATAAGTTCTTGCGGTTTTGATTGTATACTATATATGTGGAACGTGAGGTGAAAGCGTTCTGCAAGATGATTATTATATTGTGGTTGATAGACACTATTATAATATCAATGAGTTTTGATATAAAGATTATCGTTTCTTTAAAAAGGATTTTTGATGTTAAATCAAATGTTTTGGATTCTCATAAGGGAAAAACCCGTTCTATTATACGGCGTGGTCTTATGAGATATCGTTTAATAGCTCAAACTGTTTTAAATTGTTTTACTCACACCAGTCCCATGACTGACCCAGAGTTTATTTTGTTTTGTTTTCCCTAAACTCTTGGGTTCCCAAATTTGTATGTGCGGTCAAGTAGTCAGGATTTTACAGATATACTTGGAGAGCTTGGAGCAGGAGGCTTCAGGATTATATAGCTATAGTTATTTCCACTGTGTTGTACTCTGGTAATGTTACTGTATACATATACTGATTTTATTTCAAAGATATGTTATCCATTATATATTGTTCGTTCCGCTGTGAGATTCGTGTTTACTCTGATGTTGTATGTTCTTCTTCTTCTTCTGTTCTAAGTTTCTATCTTATCTATTCTCACCCTCTAATTTCTTTCATGGACTATCCGGTGTTTCCGATGCTTGAATAGTCGACATAGTGTTGTATACCGATATACAGGATCGCAATTTCCCCGGGTCATTACAATGTCTCACATCCCCATAAGCAACATATCAAAAGTTGAGAATGATCCAACCCTCAGTGAATAAAATATTACGATCCTCTGAAACGTAAAATGCGGGTTGTTACAAAGTATCTCACAGGTTTCTATCAGAAGATTTGGTTGATATGACAAAATAGAAATCAAGCTCTTTAAGAAATCAAGCTCACAATTTACATTGCACGTTTATTCGTTCACTCTAACCGAGAACTGGAATCTATGAAAAAGCGTACAAGTGGGATTTCCAAGCCTTGTATGCAATATATAAGAATGTTCAAGTTAATTGGGCAAAAATTGTAATGGATGAGTTCTTGTATATCACGTATAAGAGGAAATAAAAGACCATTCATTACAGAGCTTATATAACGTGCATATTACTTGATTCTGAATTTAAGCTTACCGAATCTACTTCGTCGTCTATCTGAGAAATTGACGCAAAAACTTTGGCTTTAACGAAAATCACTGCTCGTTCGTCTCTTAAAATCATTTCCTTTGAGCAATGGAAGCAAAATGTCGCAAACAAAATTTCCCAACCTTTGGAGCCTTCTACATTTAAGAAATCATCCTCTTCTTTGACTATAAACGATGAAGATGTGATTCAACTACTTACACCAGAATCCGAAGAAGGCCCTTGCCATTGTCTCAAATAACCCATTAAAATTGCAAAAATAAATGAATAAATTTCAAGACAAGACAGAACGTCAATTCAACTCAATCAAAGGTTTCCTTTCCAAGATTTGGGCTAAACTTGCTTGCACCGGATCGAGTTTTTCAAAGGTTCATGACCCAATCATCTTTGATTGGTCAACTGTAGAAGAAGTTGAAGATGATGATGCTGATGTTAATGAAGAAGGGAGTGATGATGTCGATGAAGGTGACCAGTAATCATGGTTAAGTTTTTAATTTTAAATCTTTTGGTATTGTAATAATAATTAAAACAATATGTCCTTAGTTTTTGTGCTTGCTACTTGATGGGTTAGGTTTGGTTTATTGATGCTATAATACAATGGTATGTATAATTATCTTTAGGATGATGCTATGATTTCTTATGCACCAATTATACTCATCATGGTATGTCATGCCATTATTCTAGGATGTTGTATATCATAATGTTATTTTATGTCATAGATATGCTTGGTATGATGTAATAACATAAACAAAGCTACTCTATGCCATGTTTGTGTTGATATTTAACCCGTGATGTACTACACCATGATATCTGTCATTTACAAAAAATTATATTATCGCAAGTATAATATGATATTAATGATTATTGATTACACTATGTCATGATCCTGTTGATATTAAGCCCATGATGAATTTCATCATGATATTTATCATTTTCTAAATATTATAGCAAGTCATGTATATGTATTTATTTTTGTTCATGTATATTCAATTCTTTTATGTATCATCCGTGAACTATACAAATATTTGTTTCCCAATAGTTGTTACTCCTTTTTTGTGAGAACCCGTTACTTCCCCGTGAAGGAAAGAGCGGATACTTTGAGAACAACACACAAATGAACGCAGACGGAAGAACATTTCATTGCTATTACAACAATTCCATCAGATACAAGAATATACGGAGTATAAATGAATAAATTACATTCGATAAATATCAGAGATTACAATAAATTACATAGCAGCGGAAAAATAATACAAAGCACAACTGAAGGTGATATACGGATACAGAGCTTTCCGGATATCATTCCAGCTGTAAACCAGGATCTTGTGAATATAAATCTGCAAAACCAAAACTACTAGCAGCCCGTGCGGAAAATAGGGGCACCCAGAGTTTAGATTAAAACAATAAAATCCAGGTCAGTCATGTGACTGGTGTGAGAACTAAAATAGTTATTTAAAACTTGACTTCAAAAGAGAGTAATTCAAGGGACCACGCCGTATAACACGGAACGGGTTTCCTCCCAAGAACACCAGTGCATAGAATAAACAGCGCAATGCTTTTTCGAAAAATGAAGCTATTATAAGACCCAGGTCCCATCACACAATGCAACACAAGCCGGAGGATAGGGTTTTCCCTTATAATAGCCAAACATGCTTGGTACATTTAAAACAAATCGTTTGATACTATAATAAGTGTATAGTGTCAAAACAATTTCAATCATAAATATAAATCATAGACGGCATAAGTGCCTCATACCACTATGTCGCCATACTAGTTCTACAATTAAAACCGAAATGCACGTATTGGAAATTGGATTTCCGTCATGAGTCGAGGCAAGGGGCAAGCTCCTCTCCGCTTCGAGACACTCTAGCAAATGCCTCGGGACTACACACTCTGGGCAACCCCGGATTCGGCTGGGCCGGTCCTCTCTTACGTTTGAGGATTAGCAATTCCTGAACACACGTTTCCCGGTCCTTACAGACCTAATATCGAGGCGCCTCTTTCCAACAACCACAAAGGTTAAAAGTATATAAATGTCAGGGCTGGTAAGTCACTGACACCACCAAAGCTAGAAAGAAACGTCGTGTTCTCCCAGCGGTCCGTATCCCGTTTTTAACTCATACCGAGGTGTGAGGCTCGCGAATCCACGCTAAACACAAAGTTATGCCACGTAGGTCGTGCTTTGATCATCAACCACAAGACTTTGCTTTTCAACAGAAGCCTTGATCCATGCAACTCAGCATGCCACACAGGCAATTCTTGCCATGCGACTGATGTCCATCGATATACAACCTCTGAGCTCGTACGTCTCAGAGAAGGGCGTTAAGCAAGAGAATAAATTCTCCGCCGCCAAACAGATGTATATTTAATAGAGATCAATCAACACAGAATAAAGTCCAATGTCAGACACATAATCCATTTACAAGTTCGTTTTGGGTCTGAACGAAACCGGAGGCACTTTCCTCGCATATCCATCGATCTCCAAGTACGTCTCGACGATCACTAACTGATTCCCTCATCTTGGGTGTACAGCCCAATCAAGATCATCAGTAATCACCCAAACGATGTGAAGACTTCCGGTCTTCAACCACCGTCTTCATCTTCGACTTATCGTCGAATCGGTTATTCAGAATGGGTGTAAACCCGGCCTTTTCGAACAACCCGCGTATATTAAAAACAAATGTTACACAAACACAACATACGCCTCATTCCAATTCATTAGTCACTAACCGTGAATCAGTAAGAGAGCAATTCCCCAAATATTAACCCCAAAGGCCGAAACCAACATCAGATCAATACCCAGGAAACCATTCTTCTTAACTAACTTACAGCTAATTTCTAAATTTCACATTCTTAGGGGAAAGTACCCATTAATTTTATCCAAGATAAATTCTTTAAAATTTATCCTTTAATCTTCCCTTGGATGTCATTTCAAACCAAATTATGGTTTTCTAAACTAGTCGAGATTAGCGAACCACACCGAAGTAATTATTTATTTTATTTCCCTATCCCAACCTATTCATCCCATGGAGTAAAACTGGTAATACTCCATATCTAACACCACGATGTTATCGGTAAAATTAATTACCATTTCACGTTCAAATCTAATTAAAGATTTAACTATCGCTTTGGAGCAAAACTGGTGGTACTCCATTCTCGCTCACTTTCTAAAGTTGATAATTTAAATTATCAATTTACATTTCAATCTAATTGAAGATTCGTTAAAACTCCTTTTACTGGGTTGAAGAACTAGTGTTATTTAAAACACAGTTCACGACAAACCCATATCACATTCTATTTATTATCGGGTTAAAGAACTGGTGTTATTTAAAACACTGTTCACGATAAACCCACATCAATTCTATTTAAAACCCATTTCAAATCCAATTTATTTATTTAAAAATAAATGGTTTTTAAGATTAGTTCAAAACTAGTTCATTTCGATAAAAATCTATTTTTATCTTTTCAAATATGGATTTTTTCATCCTAATTTTTCCCAAATCATTTCTTATGATTTTACGCAAATTATTACTATTTTTAATAATTTTATCAAGGTCCGTACAGTCGATTTCCATCAACGGCCATCGAACTGCACTTACAGCGACCTTTTCCAAATTTGATTTGGACGTATCTCCAAATCCAACCGCTAGATTTCAAATTTCTAATATTCGTTAGAAAGCTCTTTTCGATACGAAACCAACGGTTCCGGTTTTAGGAGAATCCAACGGTCGGATCTCCGGTAATGTCCGTTCGAAGTAAATGGTCGAAATTCGCGAACTGCCGCAGCGCGTTCTATTCAGGCCATTATATTATATATATATATATATATATTGTATATAATATATATTTCGTCGATTCCTATTTAAAACGAATTTTAGAAATAGTTTAAAATTCGTTTCAAAAACATTTTCAACTTCCATTTCAATTCAAATCAAAATTGAATTTTTCCTTATAAATTCGTTTCAAAATTCAATTCGAATTCAATTCGTTTTCCATTCAAATCAAATTCGTTATATATTCAATTGAAATCAAATTCGTTTTCTATTCAAATCAAATTCATTATATATTCAATTGAAATCAAATTCATTATATATTCAATTGAAATCAAATTCGTTTTCTATTCAAATCAAATTCATTATATATTCAATTGAAATCAAATTCGTTATATATTCAATTGAAATAAAATTCATTATATATTCAATTGAAATCAAATTCGTTATATATTCAATTGAAATCAAATTCGTTTTCTATTCAAATCAAATTCATTATCTATTCAATTGAAATCAAATTCGTTTTCTATTCAAATCAAATTCATTATTTATTCAATTGAAATCAAATTCATTATATATTCAATTGAAATCAAATTCGTTTTCTATTCAAATCAAATTCATTATAAATTCAATTGAAATCAAATTCGTTATATATTCAATTGAAATCAAATTCGTTTTCTATTCAAATCAAATTCGTTATATATTCAATTCGAATTCGTTTTCTATTCAATTTAATTCAAATTTCATTATATATTCAATTGAAATCAAATTCGTTATATATTCAATTGAAATCAAATTCGTTTTCTATTCAATTTAATTCAAATTTCATTTCAAAATATTCGATTTCGAAATCACTTTTTAATATTCATTTTAAAATGAATAAAATCGATATAAATATCGTTCACGTCAAAATGGCGTCAATCTAATCAACACGGCTTCATATATTTCTATTTTCAAATATTCTATTTCAAATATTTCTTTTTCAAATATTTCCTTTTCAAATATTTCTATTTCAAATATTTCTATTATTAAAATATTTCGTTCAACACATGACTAATCTCAACGGATGAGCACTGTCAACACATGAACCTTTATTTTATATTGATAAAGATGTAAATTTTATTATTAAAATATTTCGTTCAACACATGACTAATCTCAACGGATGAGTACGGTCAACACATGAACCTTTATTTTATATTGATAAAGATGTAAATTTTATTATTAAAATATTTCGTTCAATACATGACTAATCTCAACGGATGAGAACGGTCAACACATGAACCTTTATTTTATATTATTCTTTAATTTCTAAATTGGAATGAGGCCCAATCAATCACCATATAATGTTAATTATATGGATTTTCATACATCACACGTATATAATAGCATTGAAAAATAATCAACCATCAACCAAAGTGCACTACACTGTATAAGCATCAAATATAGATATCTAACGCTTATAACAGCCTGTCAATCAATCGATCGACATATTTAATCAATCAGGATGAGTGAACTTCAAATTTCATCCCAACACCCATGTGGGGTTTCAAACAATCAAACACAGATTTTAGTTGTGCAGTTGGGCGATGTGTAAAATTTATCAACCCAATCAATATCAGTGTATATAAACAAATCGGCCGATTTGTTTATAAATATTTATTTATTCACTTTCACGTTAAAAATTATATTTTTAACGATAAAACATTTTATTCAACCTATGAAAATATTCTATTCAGTTCATTTATTAAATAAAATGATTTCTTTATTTTTCTAACTTATTTTAGAAAATTTCGGCGGCATAACGACACGATACTAGAAACGGGACGAGGCCTAGCCTTATCCCCGGTCTAGTGAAGGCCCACGCCATTCACACATCAATCAAATTAATTTCATTTCACCAAACAATTCAATTCAACCCAAATAATCTAACCAACTACACAGCCAAACAAACAAGTCCATGGTCTGTGGACGATTGTGTCGGGTGCTACTAAGCACCGTCTGCATCCTAGTATATATATATAACTAGAAAAAGAAATTGAAGAGTGAGAAATTCTCACCGAAAGCTATCCAATACCACGACTCTTCATTGATAGAAATCTTCATCGTTCTCGCCTTTTTATCACCTTCGTTGCCCGTATTCGATTTTTACTTCGCTATTCAATATATAAAAATTGTGTTTTTACTTCGCTATTCAATATATAAAAATCGAATTTTTACTTTGCTATTCAATATATAAAAATCGAATTTTTACTTTGCTATTCAATATATAAAAATCTCTCCTTTTTACTTCCTCACTATAAAACTCTTCGTTAAGATGTTAAAAATTGAATCTCTACGAAGTTCAAAATCAAACCTTTTTATCAACAAAAATCTATTCTTTACTTCTAGAAAAATTCAAACTTTGTTTAACTAAAAATACAAAGCTTTCTTCCCCTTAAAAACTGATTTTTATCCTGATTTAAAACTAACCATATTGAACAAATAAATATATATATAAAAGTGAATGAACTTATTTTTGTTTTCGCAGAGGGGGGGGGGGGGGAGATCTGCGCGGGTTCGGGACTGGGGGGGGCTTCATGGCGTCGAGTAGGAACAGGGGAGGTGGTGGAAGAAGAAGGAGGGGCGGCGCAGCAGGGGGGCTCGGCGCGGTTTTCTGCAGGGGGGAGGGTCTGGGTGGCTAGGGCTTTGGTGGTGACGCGAGGTAGGGGGTCGGGTCTACGCGGAGGGCGGCGACGCGATTAGAGGGGGGGGCGGCTGATGGGAAGGTGCGGCGGTCTCCCTTGGCGGCGCGTCGATTTTTTTTTTCTGTTACGATTTGAAGTATAAAAGGGGGGCCAGAGGAATTTAAGGGGAGAGGAGAGAGATATTTCATTTTTAATTTATTTAATTAATTTATTTTCAAAAAGCAACTTTTTCATACGACCTCCAAACGAGGCCCACCGCTTGTCGTTCATAGCATTTTACCCCCATTCTGAACACAATGGGATATGTATCGTAGGCTGATTCGATCGTTTCGATCAGTTTTCGTCAAAATCAAAATATAACTCTATATATTGAATTTGAACGCGCATTTCAATTTACCGGGGTCACATACTAACTCTAAAAATCCCTAAAAAATATTTCTAGCTTCGTATTGACGATACGGTCCTAACAAAACTAGTTTCGTCGAATTCTGAGACCGTTGGAAAAATGGCCATTTTCCAGTCGATTAAAATCAACTGAAACTGGTCAAACGCGTTTTCCTTTGCCACGCTCACATATTGATTCGAAAAATTATGAAATTTGGAACCTAGCAATAATTTGACATCATGGATCCAACAAAAGTGGTTTCGTCGAAATCCGAGGTCGTTTGCAAAATTTCCATTTTTAAGGGCCTGAATTCCATAGCGACTATTCAGAATTTTCAACTGGACATATCTTTTGATTCCCGCTATGAAATTTCGATTTTTCGGATTCGTTGGAAAGATATTCATAGTTAGATCCTAATGTTTTCAATTTCGTTAAAATCCGGATTGTTTTGCACCCGGTACATTCAATTGAAGTTTGAAATCGAATTATCGAACTACCGCGCCATTTTCAATTCTATTTATAATTATTTATATTCTAACGACGACGCGTATAAATATATACGTTCGAATTATATTCAAAATAAATTTCTCGTCGATATTATTTAAAATAATTCATTTTAAATATTCAAAATTCGCTAAAATTGCCAAAATAAAAATTTTAAATTGGCTCGCATTTCCAGGTTATTACAATCTCCCCCACTTAAAACTTTTCGTCCCCGAAAAGGAACAAAGTCGAAAGTGGTTTGATCAATCAACTCTACGTTCGATCTAGCTTCCATTCTCCAACTTTTCAGTTTCTGAGAATTTTCAAATTCTTCAAAAATTTGGCTAACACTCTAAATTTTTGAAAAATTTCGCCATAACCTCCCCTGCACCGGGAGCCACGGGAAAATCCCTAAATTGCCATATAGGCCTTCTGATCTCAAAAAGAAAAAGAAAAAGTCAAGCGGCTAGCCAATAGGCTCATAAAATCATCACCACCCAAACAAAACAGTAAATTATAGTAAACATGTACCTATTTGTCGGGCAAACAAATTTTATTCTCTGCTCTAGCCTCCTTGCTCTGACCTGTTCAATGTAAGTACATGTATATGCAACCAAATGCAACTAATTTTCAATACAATTCAATATTTGATTCAATTAGGCTAAATGGTTCAAAATTATCAAACAAATAAACAAACAACACAAACATCAATCAATTAGTGGATTAACGTTTCAAATTCATAAATTTTGATATATATACAAAAATCATGTTTTTGATGCCAAATCACACAATAAATCTATCTATATAAGTTTTGGTTCTCACACCAGTCTAATGGAAATATATAGAAATCACACCTTCGTCACTCGAAAATAAATGCTGATGATGTTTCGAACCACCATCAGAACATCTCCGGGCTATTAGAGTGCAGTTCTATATCTATCCGGTATATTAAAACTTCGAATATACATTCATGACGCGTATATGCAAAATCTTTATATATCGGATTGTCCAAAGTCAAAATAAATAAATATTCAAATACGTATACTTGAATTTAACTTTCAAGACACAATTGTTTTCTTTTGAAAAATATACTCTTCACACTCGTTCTAGGATACTACTGATCCTATCTCTAACGAGTCATTCTAATTGGATATTACTAA
The DNA here is from genome assembly GCA_030737875.1 of Allium sativum. Lineage (NCBI taxonomy): Eukaryota > Viridiplantae > Streptophyta > Magnoliopsida > Asparagales > Amaryllidaceae > Allium > Allium sativum. Next base: position 79,404,359 of record CM060927.1, on the reverse strand, counting down.
TCCAATATCTGATGAATTCTTTCGTATGGTTCTAATGTGTCTTGTTCTCGAGCTCTGTAAACCAAAGCTCTGATACCAACTGTGAGAACCCGTTACTTCCCCTTGAAGGAAAGAGCGGATACTTTGAGAACAACACACAAATGAACGCAGATGGAAGAACACTTCATTGCTATTACAACAATTCCATCAGATACAAGAATATACAGAGTATAAATGAATAAATTACATTCGATAAATTTCAGAGATTACAATAAATTACATAGCAGCGGAAAAATAATACAAAGCACAACTGAAGGTGATATACGGATACAGAGCTTTCCGGATATCATTCCAGCTGTAAACCAGGATCCTGTGAATATAAATCTGCAAAACCGAAACTACTAGCTGCCCGTGCGGAAAATAGGGGCACCCAGAGTTTAGGTTAAAACAATAAACTCCAGGTCAGTCATGTGACTGGTGTGAGAACTAAAACAGTTATTTAAAACTTGACTTTAAAAGAGAGTAATTCAAGGGACCACGCCGTATAACACGGAACGGGTTTCCTCCCAAGAATACCAGTGCATAGAATAAACAGCGCAATGCTTTTTCGAAAAATGAAGCTATTATAAGACCCAGGTCCCATCACACAATGCAACGCAAGCCGGAGGATAGGGTTTTCCCTTATAATAGCCAAACATGCTTGGTGCATTTAAAACAAATCGTTTGATACTATAATAAGTGTATAGTGTCAAAACAATTTCAATCATAAATATAAATCATAGACGGCATAAGTGCTACATACCACTATGTCGCCATACTAGTTCTACAATTAAAACCGAAATGCACGTATTGGAAATTGGATTTCCGTCATGAGTCGAGGCAAGGGGCAAGCTCCTCTCCGCTTCGAGACACTCTAGCAAATGCCTCGGGACTACACACTCTGGGCAACCTCGGATTCGGCTGGGCCGGTCCTCTCTTACGTTTGAGGATTGGCAATTCCTGAGCACACGTTTCCCGGTCCTTACATACCTAATATCGAGGCGCCTCGTTCCAACAACCACAAAGGTGAAAAGTATATAAATGTCAGGGCTGGTAAGTCACTGACACCACCAAAGCTAGAAAGAAACGTCGTGTTCTCCCAGTGGTCCGTATCCCGTTTTTAACTCATACCGAGGTGTGAGGCTCGCGAATCCACGCTAAACACAAAGCTATGCCACGTAGGCCGTGCTTTGATCATCAACCACAAGACTTTGCTTTTCAACAGAAGCCTTGATCCATGCAACTCGGCATGCCACACAGGCAATTCATGCCATGCGACTGATGTCCATCGATATACAATCTCTGAGCTCGTACATCTCAGAGAAGGGCGTTAAGCAAGAGAATAAATTCCCCACCGCCAAACAGATGTATATTTAATAGAGATCAATCAACATAGAATAAAGTCCAATGTCAGACACACAATCCATTTACAAGTTCGTTATGGGTCTGAACGAAACCGAAGGCACTTTCCTCGCATATCCATCGATCTCCAAGTACGTCTGGACGATCACTAACTGATTCCCTCATCTTGGGTGTACATCCCAATCAAGATCATCAGTAATCACCCAAACGATGTGAAGACTTCCGGTCTTCAACCACCGTCTTCATCTTCGACATATCGTCGAATCGGTTATTCAGAATGGGTGTAAACCCGGCCTTTCCGAACAACCCGTGTATATTAAAAACAAATGTTACACAAACACAACATACGCCTCATTCCAATTCATTAGTCACTAACCGTGAATCAGTAAGAGAGCAATTCCCCAAATATTAACCCCGAAGGCCGAAACCAACATCAGATCAATACCCACGAAACCATTCTTCTTAACTAACTTACAGCTAATTTCTAAATTTCACATTCTTAGGGGAAAGTTCCCATTAATTTTATCCAAGATAAATTCTTTAAAATTTATCCTTTAATCTTCCCTTGGATGTCATTTCAAACCAAATTATGGTTTGCTAAACTAGTCGAGATTAGCGAACCACACCGAAGTAATTATTTATTTTATTTCCCAATCCCAACCTATTCATCCCATAGAGAAAAACTGGTAATACTCCATATCTAACACCACGATGTTATCGGTAAAATTAATTACCATTTCACGTTCAAATCTAATTAAAGATTTAACTATCGCTTTGGAGCAAAACTGGTGGTACTCCATTCTCGCTCACTTTCTAAAGTTGATAATTTAAATTATCAATTTACATTTCAATCTAATTGAAGATTCATTAAAACTCCTTTTACTGGGTTGAAGAACTAGTGTTATTTAAAACACAGTTCACGACAAACCCATATCACATTCTATTTATTATCGGGTTAAAGAACTGGTGTTATTTAAAACACTGTTCACGATAAACCCACATCAATTCTATTTAAAACCCATTTCAAATCCAATTTATTTATTTAAAAATAAATGGTTTTTAAGATTAGTTCAAAACTAGTTCATTTCGATAAAAATCTATTTTTATCTTTTCAAATATGGATTTTTTCATCCTAATTTTTCCCAAATCATTTCTTATGATTTTACGCAAATTATTACTATTTTTAATAATTTTATCAAGGTCCGTACAGTCGATTTCCATCAACGGCCATCGAACTGCACTTACAGCGACCTTTTCCAAATTTGATTTGGACGTATCTCCAAATCCAACCGCTAGATTTCAAATTTCTAATATTCGTTAGAAAGCTCTTTTCGATACGAAACCAACGGTTCCGGTTTTAGGAGAATCCAACGGTCGGATCTCCGGTAATGTCCGTTCGAAGTAAATGGTCGAAATTCGCGAACTACCGCAGCGCGTTCTATTCAGGCCATTATATTATATATATATATATATATATTGTATATAATATATATTTCGTCGATTCCTATTTAAAACGAATTTTAGAAATAGTTTAAAATTCGTTTCAAAAACATTTTCAACTTCCATTTCAATTCAAATCAAAATTGAATTTTTCCTTATAAATTCATTTCAAAATTCAATTCGAATTCAATTCGAATTCAATTCGTTTTCCATTCAAATCAAATTCGTTATATATTCAATTGAAATCAAATTCGTTTTCTATTCAAATCAAATTCATTATATATTCAATTGAAATCAAATTCATTATATATTCAATTGAAATCAAATTCGTTTTCTATTCAAATCAAATTCATTATATATTCAATTGAAATCAAATTCGTTATATATTCAATTGAAATCAAATTCATTATATATTCAATTGAAATCAAATTCGTTATATATTCAATTGAAATCAAATTCGTTTTCTATTCAAATCAAATTCATTATCTATTCAATTGAAATCAAATTCGTTTTCTATTCAAATCAAATTCATTATTTATTCAATTGAAATCAAATTCATTATATATTCAATTGAAATCAAATTCGTTTTCTATTCAAATCAAATTCATTATAAATTCAATTGAAATCAAATTCGTTATATATTCAATTGAAATCAAATTCGTTTTCTATTCAAATCAAATTCGTTATATATTCAATTCGAATTCGTTTTCTATTCAATTTAATTCAAATTTCATTATATATTCAATTGAAATCAAATTCGTTATATATTCAATTGAAATCAAATTCGTTTTCTATTCAATTTAATTCAAATTTCATTTCAAAATATTCGATTTCGAAATCACTTTTTAATATTCATTTTAAAATGAATAAAATCGATATAAATATCGTTCACGTCAAAATGGCGTCAATCTAATCAACACGGCTTCATATATTTCTATTTTCAAATATTCTATTTCAAATATTTCTTTTTCAAATATTTCCTTTTCAAATATTTCTATTTCAAATATTTCTATTATTAAAATATTTCGTTCAACACATGACTAATCTCAACGGATGAGCACTGTCAACACATGAACCTTTATTTTATATTGATAAAGATGTAAATTTTATTATTAAAATATTTCGTTCAACACATGACTAATCTCAACGGATGAGTACGGTCAACACATGAACCTTTATTTTATATTGATAAAGATGTAAATTTTATTATTAAAATATTCCGTTCAACACATGACTAATCTCAACGGATGAGTACGGTCAACACATGAACCTTTATTTTATATTATTCTTTAATTTCTAAATTAGAATGAGGCCCAATCAATCACCATATAATGTTAATTATATGGATTTTCATACATCACACGTATATAATAACATTGAAAAATAATCAACCATCAACCAAAGTGCACTACACTGTATAAGCATCAAATATAGATATCTAACACTTATAACAGCCTGTCAATCAATCGATTGACATATTTAATCAATCAGGATGAGTGAACTTCAAATTTCATCCCAACACCCGTGTGGGGTTTCAAACAATCAAACACAGATTTTAGTTGTGCAGTTGGGCGATGTGTAAAATTTATCGACCCAATCAATATCAGTCAAATCAGTGTATATAAACAAATCGGCCGATTTGTTTATAAATATTTATTTATTCACTTTCACGTTAAAAATTATATTTTTAACGATAAAACATTTTATTCAACCTATGAAAATATTCTATTCAGTTCATTTATTAAATAAAATGATTTCTTTATTTTTCTAACTTATTTTAGAAAATTTCGGCGGCATAACGGCACGATACTAGAAACGGGATGAGGCCTAGCCTTATCCCCGGTCTAGTGAAGGCCCACGCCATTCACACATCAATCAAATTAATTTCATTTCACCAAACAATTCAATTCAACCCAAATAATCTAACCAACTACACAGCCAAACAAACAAGTCCATGGTCTGTGGACGATTGTGTCGGGTGCTACTAAGCACCGTCTGCATCCTAGTATATATATATAACTAGAAAAAGAAATTGAAGAGTGAGAAATTCTCACCGAAAGTTATCCAATACCACGACTCTTCATTGATAGAAATCTTCATTGTTCTCGCCTTTTTATCACCTTCGTTGCCCGTATTCTCTACATATGTAAAAATCGAATTTTTACTTCGCTATTCAATATATAAAAATCGAATTTTTACTTTGCTATTCAATATATAAAAATCGAATTTTTACTTTGCTATTCAATATATAAAAATCGAATTTTTACTTTGCTATTCAATATATAAAAATCTCGCCTTTTTACTTCCTCACTATAAAACTCTTCGTTAAGATGTTAAAAATCGAATCTCTACGAAGTTCAAAATCAAACCTTTTTATCAACAAAAATCTATTCTTTACTTCTAGAAAAATTCAAACTTTGTTTAACTAAAAATACAAAGCTTTCTTCCCCTTAAAAACTGATTTTTATCCTGATTTAAAACTAACCATATTGAACAAATATATATATATATATATAAGTGAATGAACTTACTTTTGTTTTCGGGGGGGGGGGGGGGAGATCTGCGCGGGTTCGGGACGGGGGGGGCTTCATGGCGTCGAGTAGGAACAGGGGAGGAGGGGGAAGAAGAAGGAGGGGCGGCGCAGCAGGGGGGCTCAGCGCGGTTTTCTGCAGGGGGGTCTGGGTGGCTAGGGCTTTGGTGGCGACGCATGGTGGGGGGGTCGGGTTTAGGCGGAGGGCGGCGACGCGATTAGAGGGGGGCGGCTGATGGGGAGGCGCGGCGGTCTCCCTTGGCGGCGCGTCGATCGATTTTTTTTTCTTTTTTTTTTTTCTGTTACGATTTGAAGTATAAAAGGGGGGCCAGAGGAATTTAAGGGGAGAGGAGAGAGATATTTCATTTTTAATTTAATTAATTTGTTTTCAAAAAGCAATTTTTTCATACGACCTCTAAACGAGGCCCACCGCCTGTCGTCCATAGCGTTTTACCCCCATTTTGAACACAATGGGATATGTATCGTAGGCTGATTCGATCGTGTCGATCAGTTTTCGTCAAAATCAACATATAACTCTATATATTGAATTTGAACGCGCATTTCAATTTACCGGGGTCACATACTAACTCTAAAAATTCCTGAAAAATATTTTCTAGCTTCATATTGACGATACGGTCCTAACAAAACTAGTTTCGTCGAATTCTGAGACCGTTGGAAAAATGGCCATTTTCCAGTCGATTAAAGTCAACTGAAACTGGTCAAACACGTTTTTCTTTGCCACGCTCACATATTGATTCGAAAAATTATGAAATTTGGAACCTAGCAATAATTTGACATCACGGATCCAACAAAAGTGGTTTCGTCGAAATCCGAGGTCGTTTGCAAAATTTCCATTTTTAAGGGTCTGAATTCCATAGCGACTATTCGGAATTTTCAACTGGACATATCTTTTGATTCCCGCTATGAAATTTCGATTTTTCGGATTCGTTGGAAAGATATTCACAGTTAGATCCTAATGTTTTCAGTTTCGTTAAAATCCGGATTGTTTTGCACCCGGTACATTCAATTGAAGTTTGAAATCGAATTATCGAACTACCACGTCATTTTCAATTCTATTTATAATTATTTATATTCTAACGACGACGTGTATAAATATATACGTTCGAATTATATTCAAAATAAATTTCTCGTCGATATTATTTAAAATAATTCATTTTAAATATTCAAAATTCGCTAAAATTGCCAAAATCAAAATTTTAAATTGGATCGCATTTCCGGGTTATTACATTTTTGTCGATGACAAAGGGATATATATATATATATGTCTGTGTGTGTGTATATATATATATATGTATATATGTATATATATATACAGGGGGAGCAATATATTCACAGGAAAATATTGACAAGGACAAAAATTAAGGCGTTTTTAACCACAAGGATAGCCCATTAAAATTTTAATCAAAAAGACATTACACTATAATAATTTATTCGGCCGTTGTTTTCTTTTCTTCATCAATCGGCTCTCACTTATATGTCGATCTCGTCATTGATTTTCAATGCCAATTTCTTTTCCTATAATATTTCGACCTCCAGCAATCATCTTCAAACATCCATACCGATCGCGACTTTCAGAATGCAAAATCGATCTCACCCGTACTGGTTTGGGAATTCGTTCACGAGATTAGTGTAAAAAGCATTTCCCAATCGATGCAAACAAGATCGAATTTGCAAACTGAATCGAATTTCCAATCTTAAATTGGTAATCAAAGAAACTGTATGAAACGATGTAGTTGATTTTATGCGCGAGAGACAATCGAGGAAGAAGATGAAAACCACGAGTGAAACTGGAGAAAAATGATTAAAAAAAATGAAAATAGCAATAACTTATACCTATGGTGCCATAAAACTGATACCCAAAAACTATAAAGGCGAGAATAACAAAAACTGGTACCTACAATGGTATAAAACTGATACCCAGTACCTGTAACTAATAAATAATATAGAAACTGGTACCTGTAGGGTGGTAAAACTGATACCCATAAGGATGTTCAAAGAGCATCATTAAAAAAAATTAAAAAGCAGCATACATAATGCTACCAATGATCATAAAAACCTAAGATCCTATTATACAACAGCACAATAATTTGAGGATAAAATTAAAAAAAAAACAATACAAAGGATTTGTATTGATATTATAAACGATTCAGTACATTTCCATTGTATTATATACCGCTGTGCTTATCAACTCAATTCTGTTCTCACAAAAATAATATTTATTCTTAATAATACCTACTGATTAAAAATAATAATAGTAATCAATTCAATTCAATTCTCACAAAATTGATATTTATTCTCAATAATACCCACTGATATTAATTCATCACTAGTACAGAATATTGCTATAATCTAATCACTTGTATCTTATGATACCTACAATGATACATAACTGATATACTAGGATACATTGTTTTCCTACACAATCTAAGTACATACAACACTGTTCCTCATTCCAGGCATGCATTCATGCATTTACTTTTACTTGTACGCAATCCAGTCTTGAATTCAAGTAAATTCCAGCAGCATACAGTATTTGCAAGAATTTCATACACAATCAAACCTGATACCAACAAAATAATGTAAATTCAACTAGAAAATATAAAACTGATACCTAAAAAAAACAAAAAAAAAATGATACCTAAAAACTGCTATGATGTAAATTCAACTAGAAAATATAAAACTAATACCTAAAAAAATATAAAACTGATACCTAAAAATTGCTATGATGTAAATTAAACTAGAAAGTATAAAATTGATACCTAAAAAAATATAAAATTGATACCTAAAAACTGCTATGATGTAAATTCAACTAGAAAATATAAACTGATACCTAAAAAAAAAAAATATTGATACCTAAAAACTGCTATGATGTAAATTCAACTAGAAAGTATAAAACTGATACCTAAAAAAATATAGAACTGATACCTAAAAACTGCTATGATATTTTAAAGAAAAACTAATACAAATTTTTTTTTACATCACAGTTTTATTGATTAAAATGATATAATTTCGATTGAGTTGCAAAGCTAATGCAACAGTACAAGTACATAACTAATATAGCACCAAAATTATAAACATCAAAAGCATAACACTGTTATTACAGGAACATTGATACCTTAAAAAATGGCAAACTGAAACCTAAAAACTGCTGCTAAATTCACCATCAAAAAAAGTAATTTTTGTCGTTTATCACTCTCGTTCGATCTTCTACGACGAAATCACGAAATCATCTTTACTGCCAACCGAATCAAAATCTGCGACATCTTCATGAATCGACGAAGCTTTTGAGATGATTAAATTAGGCAAATCAAATAAATTGAGGAGCTCGAGAAATTCTGAAGATGATGATGAAAACGCTGGAGAGATGGCCGACGCTGAATATCAGTGGCGGAATCGGAGAAGAAGACAGCGGCTGGAAGCGCGATGTGGTAGAAAATCGAACGGGAGTGAAAATTGAACGGGAGTACTATAATGTATTGTCCTTTTGGAAAAAATATTAGGCGACTGCCCTTATGGATAAATTATAGTAGACGATTGTCCTTCTCATTAATTACCCCATATATTCAGGGGGAGCACAGGTAAATTTATATAATTTTTATTTCATAAGTATGTGTGTGTGTGTGTGTGTATCTTAAATCATATATAGTTGTCAACAACAAAAAAGGGGAGATTGTTAGAACCTCCACTTTTGGATTTGATTTTGATCACGACAACTATATATCGACAATATTGTTCGCTAACATCTTTTATAGGAAAAAAGGAGAAGAATATAATCTAAATGCTCGAAGATTTGACAGGGCGATATGATGATATATTTGTGAGAAAACGAGTCAGTGTTTAGACGGTAAGATATGTTAAAATCTTTCCTTACGTACCTGTATGTATGTGTGTGTGTGTGTGTGTATATATATATATTATAAATTTTATTTTCTATAGAAGTTGAATGGTTATATGCTGGATATGTGCATCAGACGTCTGAGCTGGAAAATTCAAACATCTGAATGCTAGGTATTCAATTATTCGACATTGAATATTCAAACGTATGAGTTTTCAGATCAGACGTCTAAATAGTCTGTTTTGTGCATGTGTATATTCATTTTAAAATATAGTTGTTATTCAGAAGGCTCAATTAAAAATTCAGAAAGCTGAATTGAAAGGTTGCGACTATTTAAAGAGTCATAACTCTTTAAATTCAAGAGTCATGATTATATCTTTTAATCAAACCTTTTCACGAATAATTGCAACCTTTTATTTATTGTAAATACACATCAGACTCACTTGTTTCTATCACTGATTCTTTTTGAGCTTTCTTGAATTACATATACTATGATTCTGAACTATTTTCTATTTTAATTCACTTATGCTCTCAAACATTCAATACTATGTGATTATAAATCACTTTTCTTTCTATTCTTCACTTGCTTTCAAATATATATATATATATATATATATATATATATATATATATATATACAAAGGAGAAAATTATAGGAAGGGTGTACTCAAACTGTGACTTACCAGTATTACTCAGAACACATACTCAATCAAAACAATTTATTGTATTTGTTGAAGTCATGTTCTGCTGCTCACGCAAAAAGTCCTCTTCGGCTGCTGAGGCGAATTCCTGTTTTGCTGCTCGGGTATTGTAATACCTGTTGCTTCAGGTTAAGTAAGGGTGTTGATTAGTGATGATATAATATATGGAAATTAACTTGTATATCTATATCAAGTAAATATATCACACTATCAAGACTTCCGCATATACACAAAGTTTCATATTATTGGATCTTATTTTAGTAGTTTTTTCACTTGTAACAAGGTAGAGAGATGATATAATATATGGAAATTAACTTGTCCCACACGGAAATTTTTCTTTAACCCCATTCATCAGAGCTCCCATCCATTGGGGAAACGCATCTCTTCGTGGATGTACACGATCACATTAATTGTGGAACCACTTTAAATACTATTTTGTTTTATTTGTGCAATTTATTTAGGTGGGCTTTATTACTGCTATTTGTTTATCTACGTCCCTATTGCCAAAATATTTATAAACTGTCAATTTATGATTAATCCTTGAATTTTTTTGTTTTATCACATCGATAACCAATCTTATTTGTGATCTTAGTGTTGTTGAGTGGCTATTTCACCATCGTTAGGTGTTTTTTCCATTAGTAATTGTAACTTAAGCTATAAACTAGTACTTATAATGTTAGTATTGCATTTATGATCCAACAAAATCAATAAACGATATTTGTAATGTATCTGCACATGTTTGATAATACCATATCAATGCATCGATATCACTTTTATCTTGTCCAACATTATTCAAATATGAAATAAATGAAAGGTCATGCTTAAAGCAAACTAGATAAGAGAAGTGCCTTTTACGATAAAAAGTTAGGAAATAAAAGTTTTAGTTTTGATTTTTTTTTTAAAACATATTTTTAGTAATAGATTTATATTTTAGATGTATCAAATTACCTAGTGTTTTTCTTCATCCCTCATCATAGTAATCAACGTCCGACTCAACTATTTCTCTGCCTATCCTCTTCTAAAACCATTTCGACAAATTAAATCAAATTACCAAAACTTAAGAATTTATCTCATTAATTTATTAATTTAAGCTTTTGCTCACATATTTTCAATGAAATACTATAAAAAAACTTATTGGACTCAAATTACTTACACTAATTCATATGACATATTCAAATTTGCAAACAATTAACAGCATAATTCAAAAGTCTGCAACTGACTTATTTTATTCTTGAACTTATATGCCATGGCAATGGAAAGTGTTAACTTAATGGGTTAACTTCTCCCATATTATGTGATTATATATTTTTCTCATTCTTAGCACTGAGTACACATGTAGCATACTGGGATATTGTACGAATTAGGGTTTCAATGCAAATGTTTTTTTAGCATAGCACCACCAAATAACCCAATATTATATATTGTATTAGCACGGTAAGCAATAAAAAAATTGTGCCTTTCAACTAAATTGATCGCTAAGTCAATGTTTTGATTGTGGCTAGTGATGGTTAGCACTAATCCTCAACTGCTCTTACCATTTAATAGTATCGTTTCATAATTTTCCATTTAGCTTTTATATTTCATTTATCAAGAGTCAATATTAAGAATTATTACTCTTGGCTACAAAAAAAAGAAAAAAAACTTACATTAAACATAATCATTCAAAAAAAAAATTATGCTAGAAATTAATAAATTTTTATATAAATATATATAATTTTTTTATATGTTACCAGACTTCCCATTAAATCATTGCGTTTTTTTTATTATTATTATATGAAATCACAAAGAGAATAGCAAATTAATCAATGAATGCAATTTCATTGCCTTTCATTATTATTATTATTATTATTATTATTATTATATGTGATCACAAAGAGAATTGCAAATTAATCAATGAATGCAATTTCACTATAATAACCAACATAATAAGCTTTTAGTTACCAATCACATTATTCTCATGTGGTTTGGTAAGTCATACAACTCAAGTTGTTATCAATTTTATAATACTATAAAATGTACATAATCAGTTCCATAGAACCTTTAGTTATTTATATAGTTGAAAGCTTTTTGATCATTTGGTAATTTCTTATACTCAAAACATTAAATTTATTTCACTACTCTGCTTAAGAATTTCCTTTCTGCTAGTTTCGGTCATTTCTGGACGACTTTTTATATGAAGGCTTAATTAGACATTTATGAATTTTTGAAACATGGTTTTATGGTATTTTATAAATGGATCAAAACAAAAATAATGAGATATTGATTATTTTTATTGATCCACCAAATCATTTGCATTTGTTTGTTCCTACTTTTTCCTCCAACACACCATCTTTAAAACTAATGTTTTAAATGCTACAAATCCAACAATATAACTCTGATTTAAGTTTTCCATTTCTAAGAAAATTGTTAAATCTATATTATAATATTGATGATATATTAGTGGTTTTCGTTCCTAAATAAAACTAGAAAATTATTGAATATTTAAAAATTTTAAACCTTAGTATTATAATTTCCCTAAGATATTATACAATCTAATTGAAACTAATATCGTGTAATTTAATATTTCTACGAAAATAGTAAAACAAGGTTTTATGCTATATTTTTGAAATCTTCAATTTTAATTTTAATAGTAACTTCTAACGTAGCTCTTTCTTTTATTTTAGATATAAATGTAATTCTATGATTTTAAAATGGATCATGAAAATGAGACTTTCGAGAATGTTTTTACATCTTATATGACCAATAATACAGAAGTCTCAAAATTGAAGCCATTATTTACGAATCATCTAACATAAGTTGGAATCTTCATACTCAAACCAATTGATCTAATAAGTCTCTTTGGCATCCTTCCATTAATCAAGAAAAGAAACACGATATTGTTATTTATCAAAGGAAAAAGATTATTTTGATATAATTTGATGACACAATGATCCTCCATTATCAGATTGCCTTCTAAGTTACATCATTTCATATATAGACAAAAATAATATAATGGCTGAAATTTTTTATGCCACCATTTGTTTTGTGCTCAAATAGCTGATCATTTATCAAATAAAAAATACAAGATGGCTGCACAGATGTGGAACAACAGGCAAACACGCTTCAACAATCCTCATTTAGAAAAACTTCATAAATTACTTTTTTTTTTAAAAACTTCCATATGCAGAAATTGTTAAACATCAACATGCAATACCATTATTATTTTTTTCAGTTCATTTATCTCCACATATATTTTACCTGAATAAAAAAATACATAAAAAACAATGAAATCCAATAATATACCATGTCACCTAATGATATATACATATCAAGGTAAAAGAAAGCTCAAGTAGAATCATATCAAGTCCAATGAATACGACCATAATTAAGAAAACACAAATTAAAGTTGTAGCATTATGATTGCCAAAGCTGTCCCTAAAGGTTGGCCAACTTTGGAAACCATAACTGAAAGTAAAAGGGCAGCAAACACTTTCGCTTGCCATTCAATAACAGTATGCTTATAAATATAATACATAGATTTGAAAACTTAATCTACAACTATTAATAGCTCGAGATACAAAAAAAACTATTCAGCCTTCGCAACCTGGCAGGTTCACTGTACAAGCAGCAAAAGTATCTGATTATCTTGTACATGGAGAACTCTGCGATCCAGTCAGTGTCGGCAACTTGATATGCAGCTATAGAACAGTCTCTTCCTCAAGCGCGGCTATGGAAAAAAAAATGATCCAAATATAGTGAGCATGACAGACATCATAGTAAAGTGAATTATGAATATGCCAATCTTCTAGATGAGTTGGTATGAAAAAATAAAATTAGGAAGCAGCCCACTTTTATTTTATATTTGTCCTATTGAATTGACATAATGATATAAAATATTCATGAATTTGAACCTTAAGATTTTGGATTCTAATATAGTGGACACTGGTTATCAATATTCGAAAAGAAAAAGATGCATTTTGCGCTCAAGGCTTGAGGGCAGTAGATAACATCAAAAAAATTCACAAATTTAGGCCAAAACTAAAATCAAATTTAGACCACTTCAAAAAATTATTACAAATATAAGCATGTTTCAATCACGTTGGCATTGAGCCAGCATTCTGCTTGGTGCAGTTTTAAAATGCACCATGATTTTTTTTCCCAAGTTTCGTTTTCGCATGATTTGAAATGGAGCTAATGGAAATTGGTAAAAGCATTTGTTCCACTTTGCTCCATATGTATATGCACCAATGACCCCCCCCCCCCCCCCCCCCTCTTTTTTTTCTCCATCATTTGTGGTTTCCCGTTAAACATTTTCAAGCAGTGCCATTTCTTTTTATTTTTTTTGGCAGTTCTTAATGGCTCCATTTGTAATTGCACCAGGGTAACACTTGAAAAAAAAAAAATTGGCCCATTTTCTAATGTAACCAAAAGGAATTTTTATTACTCCATAACTCTTATTGGCTCCATTTAAATAGCACCACTGTAAAACCTATAAAAAAAAACTTATTAATGCTGAAAACGCATCATAGGTGAGCGTTGAATCAGCACCAACATGGCAAAAACATGGCTATATTTGTAATAAGTTTACAAAATAGCCCCATTTTTTTAATTTAATTTATAAATTGGGCTAGATTTAAAAAGTTTCCATAACATTATCGATTATTACAACTAGGGTCTATTTTAAATTCAACTTATATTTTGACATTATTTAACTCTCTCCATTTCTCATCTCAAATACACATTAGCAAACTTTATATGCAGGTTTTTATGTGTTATGAATGGTAAACTGGGTACTTTAAATAAGAAAGTCTCGAGATATGAGGTTACACAGACATGATGTTACACAAATATTATATAAACATTACACCATGACTCAGGTAGTTTACCTCATGTCCAGATCCATCAAATTTGGTAACCTGACCATTGAGCTTTACAGATAATTTTCTCAAAATATCGGGAGATATCACATGACACCATGGCTTTGATGGTTTACCTCATCATTCGAGTTCGGGAGACCCACATATTCATACCCTTAAGGGCGTAGAACCATAACCGAGCCAAAAAAATTGTCGTTCGGGTTAACTACACAACTATCCTATCTTTTGGGTCTTACTCTTCGTTTTCTGGAGCTAATAAATATCCTTCAACGAAGAGTTCAAGCCCATACGGACAGAAGGGAAAATGATCTTATAATAACTTGGTCATATCTCATATATTTTATTTTGCTTCGGATAAGAGAGATGAATAGTAGTTCTCCCTTATCGTCCTTTAGGAAAGAACAAAACATAAATAGATATTTAGCTACTCATGTTTTTACTAAGTAAACTCTTCTTCTTTTTTCATGAATAATCCTTACAACAAAGATGAACTCTATACATAGAGGTCAGGAAATAAACTAAGAGTATTAACAGATTGACATCCGCCAATGAAAATTAAATTCAAAACAGGACACATTGCATAAAAGATATAAAAAAATATTCTTATCGCATCCATTATTTAATATGTGTCCCAAAAGAAAGCTGGTAGTTGTGAGACATAGGACATCTTTCTTCGGCATTTTCTTTTCTTGATAGGGAAACCTCACTTCAGTCATGTATTGAGGCCAGCTGTCTTAGAAATATTTTTGACAAGGAAACATGCCCTAGGGAGAGTCATAGATTTCTTTTGGGCCTATCTTGAGCTGGAAAATAAACACACAGTAATTTACATAGTATGACCTAGTCATCTGGCAGCTAAAGGCAATGTACTTACTGTCTTCTTTATGATATAACGGCATATGAAGGTCTAGAACCATTGACAGTGAATATTAACATATTTCTTCGTGACTTGGCTGTCTTGACCGGCGATTTTCTTGAAAAATAGTCTAGAACGATGTTATCTGTCTTTAATGTGTTGGACGGTAAACTAATATTTTGAGAGTCCTGAGTCCATGATCCTGGAGGGAGGTGTTGTCAATCTTGATTGTGAAATTATAACCGATGAGATAAAATTCAAACTTTTTAATGCCGTTTTTTACAGCGAGAATTTATTTGTATATTGTATGACAATAATTTTCTAAGTCTTTGAATTGACCACTTGCATGTCCACAGAAACAAGTTTTCTCATTATCTTCTTCAAGGACAGCTCCCCATTAATTATTGCTAGCGACTGTCTGTAGAACTCTTTTTCCGTTACCTGAAATGTGTAGGTGCGGAAGCGTCTTGCATATCTCCTTAAGGTTCTTTACAACCTTTGTCTGGTCTATTGTCCAGGGACTTGGTTTTTCTTGAGAAGTTTGAAATTTGGCTAGTGTGTTTAAAACAGTAACTATTTGACCACAAATATTGGTTCACTACCTACATCTTTCATTAGCTTCTTTCATCATTTTTTCAAAGCCATATATTCTCTGAAACTTCGGAAAAACCAAACTAAGTACTTTAGCCTTGTAATCGCATCTTCTAAATTCATTACCTCATGTTGAAGGTTTTACTAACTTGATGTAGTTTATCCAATATTTTGTACCAAAACAAAGACTTATCAAGAACTCAAAATTCTCTAGAACGTTCATACATAAACCATCACAACATCATCTTTAAAACAATTTGCAATTTCAACAAAAGCATCCCTCAACACTGATGTTTAAAATCAAATAGCACTTACATTTTCTACATGACTTTTACATCGAGTAGCCGATGATGGCTTTGGCGTTAACCTTAAACATATTTTTTAAGAATATATCATCGATTAGATAGATCACAAGAACTATGCTTCGGTCTTCTTTTTTAAAAAAAATTGGTACTTCATATACAAGTTTATGTAGAATATAATATACTACATGACAAGTGGGCTCAGGGTTCGACCTGCAAGGCGTGAATCAAATCTGTGACTTCTTGCACCATATCCAAGTGCCATAATGATTAATCCATGACTTCTCGACTAGCGTTTTTTTCTAAACTAGTTAAGACATTTGACATGGTGCAAAAGGTCAGGGATTTGATTCTCGTCCTGTGGGGTCTAACCTACCTGCTATGTAGTAGGTCATACACTACATGAAACTTGTATATAAAATATCAATTTCAAAATGTATAGACCTTCTGCACGCTAGCACAAAAATCCTTTTTTTAACACAGGACTCAGTCATATCACATAAGGCAAGATTTATGTTTGCCTTTTCGTATTAGATTTCATTACCATAACCTTCGCTCTGCATATCGTCAACATTAATGTTAAGTTCATTCAAACTATTTTCAAGTTGACTGGAAAGACCAAGCCCAGTTGTACTGCCAACCGCTATAAATTCAAGTAAAAGAATTCTTCGACCTTCACATCATTAAATCTTCAATATCCATACATCTTATAATACATTGGCATTGGTTCTTCACGGCTTAAATGAGAGGTACAATCAAGAGTAATTGAAATGTATTCCACCCTTAAGATATTTCATATGATTTGCATCTTGATCTCATTTCACAATAAATTAATGATTTTATTTTGAATTTTATGGCTAAGATAATGATGTTGAATTTATTTATTAACCACATGTCGAATTCTTATTTTTAAGTTGCAACATCAAATTTTTATTTATTTTGTTAATTAACAAAGAATGATGTAAAGAATGCTTATTTGTTAGATCCAATTTTTGAGTGATATTAAGATTTGCAACATGCACAGCAATGCAGTTTGAATTTGTAAAGATCTAACCATTGAATCATATTTTAGATAATATATAAAACGAAAGATATGTAAAGGTATATTTGAAATTTCGCAGTCGGACCAAAAGCTTACGCTTTCAAGACAATTATTAACAAAGATATATCATGTTCAAATGAACTTCCTCCTTAGGGATTTGAGCTTCCATCTTTTTATCAACCGTTCCTTTTACTTTCAATCCCTTTCGCAGTTCCACCCACTTCACAACATTTTCACAATGCTTCAGATGTGCTTCACGCTCCCTAAGCTTTTGTGGAAGAATATGCCAATCATTAAGTCCATCTTCGGACAATTTGCTTGCCATCAATTTTTTTTTTTTTTTGGAATAATTTGCAACAGAAACAGAATACTTAATAAATTTGGATATACAAACCATCTTTTTTTTGTTCATAGCCATTTAGAAAACGGCATATGTAATGCTTGGATGAAAAACTTCTATTCCTCCCCAACTTCATGATACTTGAAAACTTATAATTTTTTAAGGATTTTGATTGGGCCTCTTTCTATTATCATCAACCTTTTAATGTCGCTCATAGATCCCCATAAACCCGAA
This sequence comes from Allium sativum, assembly GCA_030737875.1. NCBI lineage: Eukaryota > Viridiplantae > Streptophyta > Magnoliopsida > Asparagales > Amaryllidaceae > Allium > Allium sativum. Next base: position 79,386,231 of record CM060927.1, on the reverse strand, counting down.
TCATGAATCAATATCTATGCTTTTATTTAAATCAAGCATAGTTTCATCGTATTCATTTCTTGTTTCATCATCGCTAATTTCATCATTTCAATCTTCATTCACATGCTTTTCATAATCTTCATTGTTTGTCCTCGTCAACTTCATTCACAAAAACATCTTCATAACTATGCATATCATGTTCTTCTATAACATTATCGATATTTTCATCAGTAGATACGCTTGCTTCTTCACTATGTGTTTGTTGTGTTTTTGCATTGAAAATTTAAAAAGTAATGATCTAGATATTGCATCTTGACGTCTTTTTACCTTCCTATCATTAACTCTAGAGTTTGTTTCCTAAGTCTCATCCATTTTTTCCTCCCCATCCTTTGGATAATATCAACTATTTAAAAAGATAATTCAAATTGCCAAAAATTATAGTCTTTAAACTAGAAACAACCATTGATTTAGCATAATTATCTCTAGTTATTTACATCATTTACAAAATAAATTATTTAATATTTAATTAATCATCTAATTTCATGTTGTCAATTCTTAAAAAAAACTAAATTCGGAATCGTAATATTTGTATGCACATTTTCACCTAAAAGTCCGTTTAAATTCGTCTTAAAATATTGCCAATTCTTTTTTAAAAACTGTCTAAATTCTGAATTGTCTAAAAACTGTCGAGATTTTGCAATATTCTGAATTCTGCCAACACTTATAATTTTTCTAAATTGACGTTGACGTTAAATCAATCATCTAGTTTGATGTAGTTTACGGTTCATAAAAAACTGCCTCAATTCTGTAATTCTGAATCGTAAACAACAATCTGTCTAAAAAACTAATTTTTCATCTTATTTCAAGCATCATAACCAAAAAAGTTTATCTTCAAAATCAAATAGCATCAGATTTTCCTAACACAAAAAAAAGTACCTTTCTATTGCACTACATCTACTGTTCAAGCATCGTAAACATCAAGGTTATCTCCAAAATCAGAAAGCAGTATCAATTTTTCCAAATACAAAAAAATAAAATAGAAAACCTTTGGGCTTTCTATTGTTCTACACTAAGTAGGCATCAAGCAATAGAAAGCGCAATAAACCACACAATTTTGAAATTTAGAATCTGAAGTCTGAAGAGTCGGAGATGGCAAAACAAGGCAGCAAAAACGGAGACGCCGCTGCACAAGAGTCGATGGATTTGCACTTGCTTTAATTTTATTTTAATTTAGGAAGAGGATCAATCAGAATTAGAGATTCGTGTAAAACTGGTAGAGTCGAGCATGAGGTATAGAACCTAATTGGAGAAGCAGTAAAAAAATTCACGTGTTGGAATTTAGATTCTTTCTTTTCTTTTTTTGTTGCCCTGCCTGAGGGGGTGCCCCATCTCAAGGGCTTAGTGGGCTTGCCGCTGGGCCAGGTTTGAACGCAATAACATTTCATACGGAGATAAACTCTTACCTATGAACTTGTATCAACATACAAACAATATGAAACCCTTCGATGTTTTAGATTCTGGATGTATGTTATAGTTCTCCATGGTGACTAGTTATGTAGCATGCTACATCCTCCCACATAAACTCTAACTCGAACAATACTTCAAGAATTCCATTCGTCTCTAAATCACAGATAGTAATGTGTGGAAATTTCTTATACCAATTTGACTGTTGGAATTTTGACCTTTCTACTCGAACGTTCTTTGCTTAAATTGTTGTGTGGCTTCATACTAACTTGGAATCCAGCGAAACTTTGACCAATTAATTTGTATCAACATCACCGAAGATATTGAACGTTAACACTCAAATACTTCACACTCTAAATGTACATTGTAGTTCTTAATGGTGAGTCATATCGTACTTAGCAAATAACATGCCGCATCAAACAATACTTCAATGATTCATTTGTCTTCCAATCATCGCATATTTGCGCAAAATTTTGCTTATAACAATTTGAATGTTTGAAATTTGAAATTTTGAAGTTCAAAATTTTGAATCCTGATTTTGATTATTTGAAAATTTATGATCTGAATATGAAAATTTGAATTTACATTCAAAATTCTACAGTTTTATTTTGAATTCTAAAAAAGTTCAAAATTGAAAATGAGAATTTGGATTTTAATGAAAATTAGAATTTGAATTTGAATTTTTGATTATTTCAAAATTCAAAAGGTATAAAGCAAAATTTAATTCTTTTATGTATTTTTAAATTCTTTTGGTCAAATCTAATTTAAATCGGTAAATATGTTATCCATATATTAAACCGGTTGAGTTAGATTGATCGATATACTTAATGGAGATCAAATGGGATCACAAATGGATTGATCAATCTCTGCTCAATCTCTTTATGTCTGGAATAACGCTAACTGATTGAAAATCAAGATGGTCCATTTGAAAATTAATTTCAAAAAACAAACCATCTTTATCTATATGGCAAAATACAGAATTTTGTACTGGCACACTTTGTGTGTGCATCAATGCAATTTTTTTTTAAAGAAATAAAACCTATACTGCTGCAGTTCGTCAATGCGCCAAATTTTTAAAGAAATAGAAACCCCTACTATTGCAGTTTGTGAGCGCGCACCAATTTGTTTAAATAACCAAAAATATATACAAAGGTTCTCTTTGTGACTGTAGATTTCTTATTGACTTTCAGAAATGCCAACACACAAAAGTTGCAATAGCCAATATTGAAAGTTCAACAATACAAAACGACTTTTTTGGAATCACGTGACCTTTTTTAACTCATTTTCAAAAGAGTAAGCATGTGCAACAAAATTAGAGAAGTGACCTAAACGGGTACAAATAATCTTCTAAACAATTGCTTTTTTGGTCAAAATTGAATAGTTAACGTTTAAAAAAAATCCAGAAATAATATTATTTCTATCAAAATGATAATTTAAATGTTACATAACAAATAAATAAGAATGATGACGCGTTTGAAGGAAACATTACCTACATTACATATGATATGTACAAATCTTTCACAATGAGTGTTTGAAGAGATTTATTCCGGTAGCTTCAGCCGGTTGAAAAATACAAGGAAATGGTACTCTGGTGCCCAATAAACAAATGCAATAACAGGTCCTTCTCTGATTAACTGCAAAAAAATATATAATGCTAACATGAATACTTGAAGAACATTCAACCATTATATAAACTATTAGCACCAAGATGTACATGCAAGTACCTTCCCATCGAGAATCACAAGATCCCCATCAACCCACCTAGGGTTTCGAAAACCAGGATCGGCTATCCTTCCTTGTCCCTTATACCTAGCAATCTGGATTTAAAAAGGAAGTGGTGATATATAATGGATATAACTGCATAAGCAACAGCAATACGTTCTGTACAGATGATTACCACACCAAATTCTTCTGGTATAATACCCTTATGAGGAAGCTGATACTGTTTGCCTATTTTTGCACGGAAAGCAACCTGAAAATTTTGAATATCCAGATTGTGAGAGTTGTTTATTAGGTATGCTCGAAGAAAATTGTTAAAATGGACTACATGTAGGGATGTTAATGGATACCCGAAAAATCTGTAACTGTCTCGCATGCATATCCGAAAAATGGATAAATATCCGATATCCGAAAAAGCGGATGCGGATATGAAGGTATCCACATCCGAAAATTATCCATCCGGTTTTTGTCAAAATTATAGCTAATTTTATATGTATTTTAGCATAATAAACAATGATAATTTATTGTTTTCTTAAGTTTATGCATTTAATGCATATTTACTGCTCAAAGCTACTTACTATCATTTTACTTATTGATTATGTATACTTTTATAATTCATAACATTAAAAAAATATCATGTTAAACCCAGAATTTCAATTTACGTTTCTTTAATTATCGATCGTTAGTGGATAGGATAATTATCCGATATTCATCCGTATCCGTGGATACGGATATCCGATATCCGAAAATAGTTTTAGATGCGGATACAGATATGACACTATCTGTATCCGAAAGTATCCGTTGATAGTCTTAAATAAAAAGAAGCTGCGCCCGCTCAAGATAACGTATAAAAGTAGATAAAGAACCCAACAGAAGCAATGTGTTTTTCATAGTTACCTAAAATATAGGAAATCTTCTTACCAGTCTCTACTTCCAGTGATGGAGCCAGGATTTCAAACCATCATGGGCTGATTAAATATTTTTATCATGCAAAATCAACAAAATTTTGAAATTATTGAAGGAAAAATAATTTGGATAAGGAGAATGAAAAGGAAAAAGGGCATTTTCTTAATTGAATTTCTTTAAAAAGGAGAACAAAATAATTGATTCTTCTTTTATACAATCAAATTAAAAAAATACTAGATTGCCCTTTTTATACTCAACATCTATCTTTTTTCATCCAAACTCCGCTCTTTCATCTCTCAACCTATACCATATTTCTCTACTTTTAAACTCTAATTCTTTAATTTTACGATCACGAAGAAGAACACATTTCAATCTCGATCTCAATTCGTTTTCCCAGTCTCCATCTAAATCTTTAAACAGCCCCAAATGAGATCGATTTCTTTCTTCGTGATAAAGATTCAAATGATGTCTTCAGAACAAGTTTAGGATCCTATGTTTTTACCAAGTTTTGAACTAAATAATTAATTGCCTTTTCTATTTAAATTCAAATATATTTTTTGTTTGTTCAAACAAAACCAATATCAATATGTTATATGTACTTAGACTGAAAATGATAGAAATAGAAAGTAATGAAGAGTTTCAAATAAAATGAATAGTATCAGAAAATTTGGTAATAACTCTGTACCATTTTTTCTGCATACTTCCAAAGTTTCTTCCTTCGTAAAATTTGAAGTTTCTTAAAATTTCCCCTTAGCTTTTTATTTCCCTTAGTCACTTCATTTCTCCCTACGATAATTCCCTAAAACATACCATACTTTCCAGTTCTCTTTGATGTCTTTAGATTTACATTTTAAAACACAGATATCTTTCTTTATTGATAGTTGTATTGAAAGCGCAAACTTTTGGTCTGACCGCGGACTTCCAAAAATACCCTTACATATATTCAGCTTTATATATCGCTTAAAAAGGGGATCTAACAATTAAACATTTTTATAAATTCAAACTATATTTCTACACATATAAACAAATCTTGATATCACATTAAAATAGGATCTAACAAATAGACATTATTTACATCATCGTTCTTTATTATCAACACAGATAAAAATTAAAACTAATAAAAAAATTAGACATTGCAACTTAGAAAAAAATGCAAATTAATTACACATGATTTCAATGCAAAAGAAATAACTAAATATTTGCGCAAATCACTCTCTCTTGAATGTATTGAACATATACAGTTTCTAAAAACATAATTCACGCGCAAAACATGCTTCATGATCACATGCGAAGCGCATGCCATAACGCTTATGCTATAACTGCTGTTTTTTATTGTGATTTTCCTACTATATCAAGTAAGAAAATGAAACGAAATCCGAAGTCGCAGTCAGCATCCCATAATATATGAACCAATACCAAACAATAATTCGATCTCACTCCATATTTGTATGATTCAGTAACTAAGCAATATTTGGGAGATAAATAAAGATCCAAAAGAAAACAATGAATGCAAAGAACTAGTCTACTGCTCACTGCTAGGGTGGTCATGCTGTTTGGTAGTTTTTATTAGTAGACATCAGAAATCTTGACTTGGCCCATTTTGAACAAAAAAATGTACAAGGATTTGACATGCTAAATATAGAGAACAAAGAGAGTTAGCCTAGAATTAAAATAATGAATTGTACTACTATATTATATCCATCTATGTCAAGACTTCTTTATTCATATATCAATATTCCTCTCTCTTTATACACCATACATACATATGTCTGTATCTATGTATATGTAGTATATTACACACATATCTATATACATACATGTCTATATGAACACGCATGCGTGTGCATGCATGTAATATCAAAAAAAATGTATACAATTCCAACAGTTATCCAATTTACATTAATACCATCTCAAACTTTTCATAATCTACTGCACTTACATGTTGCCTTTGACTTAACTGAAAAACATCACTGGGGTGTGTGCGCGCATCAATGCACGCATGCACACATTGTGTGTTTCGATACACAAATACTACCGAAAGAAAGTGGATTCACAGAATTTAACCATTGGTCAAGAATTTTTGAAAGAAGAAACTTATACTTTGAAGATACGTGTGAATGGGTATGGAGAAAGAGAAGAAGAGAGGGATAGGAATCATTGAGTTATAGTGATGGTTGTGCTACACTGCTTGTTCTATCACCCATTTTGAACTCTGTATTTCCCTCCTACTGCTTTCTGTTCCAACTCTTTTGAATTGAAATGACATATGGATTTTTTTGGATCGACTTAAATAAGTTTCTTTTATGCTTTTTGGAAGCTAAAACCAATTCATTTTGGCTTTCAAAAATTCGAAAAACGACTTATTTAAATCGATCCAAATGAGCCCTATACTATTTTGGCTGGTCAGAAATACTGGGAGCAGGAAAGCATTACATTAGAGCATAATGTGAAGGAAAGAGTTGCTACCTAACATTCATGTTTTGCGCACGCGCGCATGCACACACGCATGCGCACGCACACACATATATATAATATACATGCATGTACATTTATTGGAAGGATCGGTTACACCTTGCTACACCTCAAATCTGTTACATCTGGTGCCGCACATTCCGATTTAAATAGTAACAATTTTCTCTTGCCACCTCATTATATTACTTAAATTGGAACGTGTGGTTGAAAATAGGGGCGAATTGAGGTGTAGCAAGAATGAGTGTGTGTAGGTCTCTGTGTTTTACAGTAGCCATTACCCGGATCTACAGAAACAAACTTTTATAAAACTAAGCATTCATGCAGCTATATGCAAATATACTGACAATCTGTTACATGACTTGCAACAAATAAATAAAGATACATCCTTCAAAAACAATTAAATATCAGTCGAATACTATAGTGCACCTAGAACAAAAGTCAAAATAAGCTATAGCTAGATACCTGACCAGCAGGAACTGAAACACTCCCAGTTAACTTGTGAGCTTCAACATATTCATAGAATTCCAAATTAGTATTCTTAGCATCAGAATCATCCTCTTTCCACTGTCCAAACTTACGTTTCAAATGGAGGATCTCGGACGCATTCATTCCATGAGCACCAATATACAGGCCTACCAAAAAAAACATGCATGAGAAGGCTCATGTATTTATGGTCAACAGTAGATATTGAGTTTTTTACTCCAGAACATAAAGGAGGAAAAAAAAAACACCATACAGTTTTTAGAACATTGATGTAACAAGGTAAATTGATGACTGATGGTAACAAACACCAAAAAGCTTTTAGAATGCTGGTCAAATGTAACAAGGTAAAGCGATGACGGATGGTAACATACCCCCAAGATGATCTGAAGTAGATGGTATCTCTATACGATGAAAGAGAGTTGAGCTAGACAAAGACTGATGATTTTGGTTCTGATTCATGGTCAAATTCATTAACTCACCAACATCCTTCAGCACCTGCATTATGATTAGCATATTCTGCATTATAGATTGATGTTTTAAACATACATCTAACAGATACAACTTATAAGTACCCTTATGACCACAACATTCATCGACAAGTTACAAATATTTCAGTTCCAAATAATGCAAATGCAGAACTTATTTAAATAACCAAATGCTCGATACTAATTTAAACTGGTTAGGTTCTCCTCGACTATCCAACCAAACTGCCAAATTAGCAACGTGCCGTGGATTAAACCCAAAAAAATACAAGATTTGCCAGGAGTGCTACTTTTTACAAATATTGGAGACAATATGTGGATCAAAACTGAAAAGAAATAATACAAGGTTTGCAAGGAACGGTGCTTTTTATTAATATTGGACGCGGTATGTGGACTTACCCATGGGTACCCAGTTGCATGAAAATTTATCCTGGATCACTCCTTGAATTTTTGGTTTGAATAAGTAATTTGTAAGAGGAAAAAGGAGAAATGAATCACAAGTTTGATATTATGCATTATTTATCATGTAACTTTCCCATGCTACAAATGAGCCATCACCACAACCTACTCACTGTGCTTGACCAAATTATAACAACAATAACCAAGAAGATGATGTTTAAATTTGTATGCATAATTCTAGAATATGTAATCTATGTTTGTGCATATGCCATAAGTCATATCCTACTCCGTCTACTCAATTTGTGTTCATGCCTTGTAAGTTGTGAACTGAAGAACATGATATACAAGAAGGCAGTTTATCCCCAAAAAAAGCAAAGAAAAGATTCAACGAGCTAGTAGAAACCTTCAAAAATGCCAGTACACTTTAATAAAATGGAGTCAGTTACATGATCAGAATAAACTTGACATTTACAAAATAACAGTTTTGAAAGGGGCACGGTCAGAGAGCAAAAATAACCTTACATTCATGGGGATCGTTTCTTTATTAAGAAGTGACTTAGAAAGATCAAACATTGCTTTATAGCTTTGCTGCGCTGAAAGTGCAGCAGCTCTTTTTTGCAAAACCTGTCCTTTAGCGCTGCTTTCTTTTTGTTTGACATCCTGCTCTATGGTAAATAAAAATGATAGCCGGTTATTTCTCTCTAACTTCGCTGGAATTCGCACTACATCTTTAGAAGGCAAATCCGTTGACATGTTTTGCATGAGTGTACCAATTACAAATTTCATTGGAATCTCATTTTCTTTATCCATGGCTTGACCAATCGACTCCACGGTATCCGATTTAATCTCATCAATTTGAATGTCGCTCTCAAGTTTAACATCTTCTTTGTCCAAGCCATCTAACTCATCATCGGTACTTTCTTCTTCTTCATCATCCTCATCTATAATTTGTTCGATTACCTTAGATATTAAATCTCTATCTACCTTGCCAGGTGCTACAACCTTCATCACTCTGACTTTTACCCCAGGCATCATGTCACGTAAAACATTTTTTATACCCTCAAGTCCATCAGAAATGTCGGAATCATCATCCCTAGTCTCTCCATTAGCTTTAAGATCATCAGAAAAAACATCACTTTGTTCTTGCATTAACACACCTGATTGGTTTAAACTACCAGCATCTGGCCCTTCGATTAATTTCTTTGGAGAGCGTTTGGAACTTCTGCTTACACGCTTCAAGTAAACAGCCTAAAAAATCATGTATAAGAAATATAATCGAGGAAGAGATACACATTACCGCATTTTTAGCATCAAATATCACACAATGGTAATCACTAATTCAAAAGAGAGGTAATTATAAAGACATAATGAAAGATCAACGCTTTTAGTATCCCTATACAATATGCACTATAAATACAACAGATTGTTTTGCAATAAAAGCATGAAGAGAGAAAATTCAAGTACCTGTTGTTTGTATTCTCCATCCCTTAAATTGAAATAAATTTCAAATAAAGGGATGCCTTCCCTTGCAGATGAAAGCTGCCTGCAATGTACAGAATAGATGAAACTCGCAACAAATAAATAGAACATAGGCAATATAACCTACAAATTGCGCTGACAATAGGACAATATTTTTTTAGTTCAGTTGCTGCACGATAATTATCTCGAACAATATAGCCTATTAAGTTGCGTGTAAATGAACCCGTCAGCTGTATTAAGGGATGGAAGAACAAAAAAAGAAAGGCATAGAAATATAGCAAAATTCAAAAAGCATCATTGTAAAGATACAAACATATTTTAGTCAATTCTACCAAAAATGAACAGTTCTTTCACGATAACGTTAATGAAATATTATACCGAGTATGATACCACAGCCAAGACACTTATTTAAAGGTTAAACAATTCAAACTTGATGCTGATGTTTCGAAGGAATCTTTGAGACACAATGCAGTTATTAGTCTAAGGGCGATCCCGAACAGCAGGTTTCTTAAGAAAATATTTGATGGCATGAAAGGGAACATTATACTGGTATCGACTTTCTATATGAATCAGACAAGTTGTTATAGCTGGATAAAGATGAGAGAAACAGATGAAGAGCATTTGAATTGAACTCTAAGCTTTCATTTTTATTTGCAAGAATGCCAAGTTTATGGGTTCTATGAAAGTATTGCTCAAGTCATATGCTAAGCAGCTTATCCATACCTTGAAGGGTTCTAAATTTTTTGCAAAGTACCATTCTAAGCCTTATGCAGAGGAAAAAGAGATTTCCACAAAAAAAACAGATAATAATTTATCCAAAATTTTATAGACGGAAAAATGCATGACTCAAGTATCGTCGTATAAAATAGTGTATAAAAGGGGAAGCCCAGTACACAAGATATTTAAATATGCAGAAGTTATGGAACTGTAACAACCCGTATTTTCAATAACCTGTAATAATGTAAATTGAGGCAGAATTTAATTCTAAAATCTGAATCAAGGGAAACGGGCTATGCCATTGCGTTCGTCTCGGAAAAATACGCGAAATAGAGTCCGAGTTTTCGAAAATCGGAGTCCGTATGACCCAGTTAAGGCCCATGGAAGTTTTCAGAAATTTCCATAATTAAAAACAGATTTAAATTTAAATTAAAAACAAGGATTTGGGCCAGCTGGGCCAAGGCGGGAAAAATCCCGCCAGGACCCACATGTCGACAGGCCTGTCGACAGGGTCCCTATGCATGTCGACTGCCCTGTCGACAGCCCTGTCGACAGGGGGTGCCCAGGCAGTCTAGCCTGGTGCACCATTTCTGATTTGGGCTTGATTGGGTGGCTTGGTTCTAGAGAGTTCCGAGATCTGACGGGCCAAAACTATCCTAGGGTTAATCCTAGGGCTAAAAACACTCTAATCTTCTATAAATACAACCCTAATCCTACCCTAAAAACCCAATTATTCATCCTAGCAACTAAACTATGACAAAATCAAAACTCTCATGGCCTCCACTCTCTTCATACAATTCCTAAATTGATTTCTAAGTAATTTTCCATGCATACAAGTATATTTAGGCTTGTATGATCCTCCTTAGCTTGCATTAAAGGCTTGTTTTTCTATTGGCATCATAAAGGAGGAGTCTTGATCAAGTTTGCTTGCATTTGGGGGTTTTAATTAGTTGCATAAGGGGTTTCTTGCATTTGTTATACTCATTTGAGTCCGCATAAGCATTGTAAGCCCTCTTACCTTCATTTTAGAAACTCTAAAGTTAATGTGTGATGAAAGTTGGGGTTTATGCATGTTTGATGAGTTATGCATGTTTATGCAAGTTTGCTAAGCCATGATTTGTATGTTTATTGAGTTATGCATGTTTATGCAAGTTTGCTAAGCCAAGATTTGTATGTTTATTGAGTTATGCATGTTTATGCAAGTGCACTAAGCCATGGTTTGCAAGTTTAACGAGTTATGCATGTTTATGCAAGTTTACTAAGTCATGGTTTGCAAGTTTAACAAGTTATGCATGTTCACCAAGTCATGATTTGCAAGTTTAACAAGCTATGCATATTTATGCAAGTTTAAATTGACAAGTTGTGCATGTTTGACAAGTTGTGCATGTTTGACAAGTTATGCAAGTTTAAAATGACAAGTTGTGCATGTTTGACAAGTTATGCAAGTTTAAAATGACAAGTTGTGCACGTTTGACAATTTATGCAAGTTTAAAATGACAAGTTGTGCATGTTTGACAAGTTATGCAAGTTTAAAATGACAAGTTGTGCATGTTTGACAAGTTATGCAAGTTTAAAAATGACAAGTTGTGCATGTTTGACAAGTTATGCAAGTTTAAAATGACAAGTTGTGCATGTTTGACAAGTTATGCATGTTTATGCAAGTTCCCTATGTCATGTTAGGCAAGTTTAACATGTTATACATGTTTATGTTAATATGCAAGTTCACTATGCTAAGTTATGCAAGTATAACATGTTATGCATGTTTGTTGTGATAAGCAAGTTCATCATGTATGTTGTGCCAAGTTCTCTCTTCCTATCCTTTATGCGTTATTACGAATATGTAAGCGATAAAATGACGTTGGGGGTTTGGGTAAACTTAAAATACATGAAAATATAAGATTGGAAATTTACCTATTAAGTTAGGTCTACCCCTTGGCAATTTACCTATTAAGTTAGGTCTACCCAAGCATTTGTTGACTTGTAATGATGGTTTGAAAATAAAGTGGACATGACACTTAGAGAACATAAGTGTGGCCAACTCGAGGTTGGGTTGAGTTTGTAGCATAATTCTACCCGGAACCGACCGGCTTAACTAGTGGCTACAAACAATAGGACCCAATGTGAGAAGTTGGTCATATGGTGCCAAAACCCGAGGTTAGACTAAGTTGTGGTGTAAACCTACCCGGACCCGCCCGGCCTAACTAGTAACCACAACAAGGTCTAATGTGAGAGGTTAAGGTGCATTAAGTTAATTAATGCCTCATGATTAGGGTTAAGTCAGGGTCCACTAATACTTAACCAATTTGGGAATTCAAGGGATGAAAATGGGGTTAAGTTACACTTAACCAATTTAATCAATTTGGGGATACAAGGGATTAGATGGGGTTAAGTGGTGAACCGTTGATTACACTTAACTAATTTAATCCATGATTAGTGAGGGGTTAAACCACACTTAACCCTCTTAGAAAACCCTAGCAACGTGGTCTGTTCTAACAGTAATCCCAGTTTGGTATCATTCACAACCCTAGAAGCTAGGCTAGGGCGGGGCACGATTACTGGACGGATGTAAGCGACCAAAGGGCGATGGCCGAGTGGTACAGCGGTGCGGGTCCGGCGGGCTACGGACGTGCACGTAGTCCGATGTTGGACAAACTCGAGGCACGGGTACCAGTAGGTTAGGGCTGTGCATTATTGCTTAAGTGTCCGGGGTTGACACCCGAGGGCTTGATACACCCAAAGGGGGACCCGGCACAGACTAACTACAACCATATGTGGGCCATATGGACACCAACACTTGACGTGTTAGGTTTATAGGGAGCCGATCGACTAGACCGTTGGGCTGGACCTTATATTAAGGTCACTTCATGTTATTGGACCAAAGTTTGGGCTAAGGGATCAATACCTGTTATGTTGTTTGCTAGTACACCGTGGTGCAAAACTTAACTCTGTTTATGCGATGACACCTCTATCTATCTTGTAGTTAATTTACCATGCCAGTATGTTGTTATCTATGATCATCTCAGTTTCCGTCATGATGTTAACTTTATTAGTTTATAGACTGATCGTAGCAGGGCTTACTCAGTCTTTTTGACTGACCTGTTTTCTTTCGCCTCTTTTCTTCCGTTTCCCCCCCCCCCCCCCCCAGGTTCTCAGGGAGGGAATACTGGAGTCTAGCTTGGATTTTAGCTGCTTCCTTGGATAGCTCAAGTATGCATTGGACTTGAGCCGCTATGGTTTACCACTCTTATTTGGAATAGTACTTATGTATTTTCAGTTCAGATGATGTATTTATCTAGACTTGTAATTTTGGGAAATTGACATTTTGATGTACCAGACTTGTGTTTTTGAAATGGTTTATAAATCTTCCGCTGTTTTATTTACTCACTCTGTTTATTTACATATATATATATGTCATGTCCTGCCTTGCTATATCATTATGCATGTTTACCAATAATGCCCCTCCAAAGCTAGTGCATTCCTTTGCGAGTGACCCTAGTGGAGGTGGGGTGTTACATTTGGTATCAGAGCATATGGTTTACGAGAAGGGATAAAAAGGTTTTTAAAACTCTTTGAAAAACTATTTTCAAAACCAAGTATTAAGTATTTTCCAAAGAAAAGTCTAGTTTATTTTAAAGGCTATTCCCCAAAAGCCATTAGCACTATCCTTTGACTCCTCGTTTGAACTCTTTTCTTTTCGTTTCCAGCATGTCTGATAATCTCATCTTGCCCGAAGGAGTAACAATACCCGATTGGTTTCGTCGGTACTTGGAAGTTACGGCACCGGTCCCGGGTGTCCCTCATATTGTCTCCCCAGTCGAGGCCGCTGTTCCTCCTCCTCCTCCTTCCGTAGTTGATGTTCCTCTTCTCCCTCAGCCTCCACAAGCGGATTTTGCGGAAACTTGTAAGAACTTTAAGATGATGGGTTGCAAGAATTTCTTTGGAACCAAGACTTTTGTAGAGGCAAGGAATTGGTTGAAAGAGACCGAAGATCTTTTAGCCACCTTTGATATAGGTGACCGCAGGAAGGTTTTATTGGCAGTATGGTTGCTAAAGGAAGAAGCTGCACGTTGGTGGGTAGTCACCACCGCTACTAGGCCAATTGAGACTTGGGGTGACTTTAGAGGAAGGTTTGGACTGAGATTCTTATCACTGAAGCAAGGGGACATGACTATTAGGGAATACATAGATAAGTTTAATCAACTGGCTCAGGACGATTTAGACTTGGTTAATACAGCTCAGAAGAAGGCCCTACACTTTGCTCTAGGATTAAACGAGCCATTACGTGATTTGGCCCTGTCTCATATACCCTTGGGGGCGACTTTCGAGAGTTTAGTGAATTTGGCCCTACTTCAAGAAGAAGGTAGCAATGACAAGAAAGAGGTCAAGGCGAATGAGTCTCAAGGCAAGAGAGTAAATTCCGGGAAACGGGGCAAGAATATGAAATGTAACTTCTGTGGTGAAGTTGGGCATATAGCCAGGGAATGTAGGAAGAAGGAAAAGAGAAAGCGGGGCGAATGCTTTGATTGTGGTGAGTTTGGACATTTCAGCAAGGATTGCCCGAGGAAACAAGGGCAAGGTCAGACTCAGTATGCAGGACTATCTGGAGGGCGAGTTCATCCCCTCAACACCGTTCTTCCAGCTTATGATAGAGGTAGTGTTTCTGTTGAAAATCTTGTTTGCATTTTCTGATTTTCCCTGTTCGTACTTTGTTTGGTTCTGGCACATCGCATAGTTTTATTTCATCTGATCTAGTTGAAAGTTTTGCACCTAAGTACTAGTCTAGTTGATGATCCCGTATGTGTTTCAAATCCAATTGGGGGTTCTGCCCGTTTGTCTGTGGTCTGAGTGGATTTGAAAATTTCTATCTTGAGTATAGAATTCTCGTGGGATGTTTATATTCTCGGTTTCAGGGGATATGGGTCGGTTTTGGGCATGGAATGGTTGTCCTGTTTTGAAGCCATTCTTGGTTTTTGTATACAGGGTTGTGAGGCTCATGATCCGCCTCGGTAATACCCTAGAAATTTCTAATAACCCTATGGGTCCCGTCATGTTATGTTATCTTGAATCCCTCAACTCGTCTATCGATAGTTTGCAATCTGTGAGGGTGGTCCGAGAATACCCTGATAGCTGGGAATAGATTTCCGTATTATCTGGTTGGTAATGCCAAGCCAGTTTCGTGGCCGATTAGGCACATGACCTCACGAAATGAGAGTTAAGAAAGCAAGTCAAGGAGTTGCTTGAGAAGAACTTCCTGAGACGAAGCATTTTCGAGTAGGGTGCTCCAGTAGTATTCGTTACTGATGTGGATAGTTTGTTTCGCTTATGTGTTGATTATCGTAAGATAACCGTTACCAAGGATCAATGATTTGTTTGATCAGCTTGTAGGAGCATCTGTTTTCTTTTGATCTAGCTACCGGATTCCATCAGCTTAGGATGGCTGAGGATGGAATTGACAAGACTGCGTTTAGGACTCTGGATGGGTTTTAGAATGGCTAGTCATACTATTTGGTTCGACTAATGCACCCGCATATTACGTAAACTGGATGGGTAGGGAGTCCTTGAACAAGTTTGTCATGGTCGTCTTAGACGATATTTTGATCTCCCCAAAAGAACGAGGAAGAACATGCTATACATCTCAAGGAGGAGATGGATACGCTTAGAGCCACCAGTGGAAGATCAAGTTCTCCAAATGTCACTTTGGAGGAAAGAAGTTGGATTTCTTGGGCACATAGTTCCTAAGTAAGGCCTAGCGGTAGATTCCGCTAAAGTGGTTGCGGTTTAAGACCGGAAACCTCTGAGGAGGGCAATTGAAGTAAGAAGCCTCCTCTGTTTGGCTAGTTAGTTAGCATTCCCGGAGCTTAGACTTACTCTTCTGGATCAAGAAGGGGGTTTCGCAGGAAGAAGACCCGCAGTTGGTCAAGAACATGGACCAGTTGATTCGAGGCAAGATGTTAAGTCACCTCGTTAGATATATCATAGATGACAAGGGATGACTAAGGCGCGATGAGAGATTATATGTTCCTCGAGTGGAAGACTTGGTAAAGAACGTTCGTACAGATGCGCATCACTCGAGGAGGTGGCCGAGTTGGTCTCAGGATGCATGATTGTGCCACCAAGTTAAGGCCAAGTCATAGAAGCCCAGTGGGCCATTACCTCTATTGGGGGTTCCGCAGGGGAAGTGTGAAAACATTCGATAGATTATGTGGATGGACTACCTAGATCAAGGAAAGGGAATACGAGTATGTGGGTCATAATAGGTAGACTCATGAAGAGTGCTCATTTCAGTCCGGTAAAGAGCAAGAGGACTGCGTCATGGTTAGCAACAAAAAGTTGGCCAGTTTTGAAATAGCCTACAGGAAGCCATGGGTAGACAATTGAATCTAGGTATGGCCTATCACTCATAGGCGAATGGTTCATTTCGATTAAGCATGAGTTATAGAAAATCACGTTTATAGGGCAATTGGCAACGTGGATTGGTATCTTCAAGAAAGTTCTGTTGCATGGAATACTTTATAGTAAGTAGACGAGATCCAGGATTCACTGGTGAATTTTGGAGAACTGGCATGAGATCATGAGGTTATTGTAGGTTTAAGCCAGGTATACAGAAGGAAGAATAAGTGGAAAAGAAAGACGAGAGGCGATAATGAAATGAGTTCCAACTCGAATTTGGGAAATAGGAGTTAGGAAGCCAAGGAATCATGAAGTGAAAAATGGTCAAAGCACAGTGGAGTTAAGCTCAAGGAAACGTGACTAAGAAGAGTGAAGACTAGATACGCACATCATATCTCTTTTTAAGAGTGCATCTTTGATCCTTGTTTTCCTGTGGAGCTTGCTTGCAAGTTATCTTTTGTATATATCCTCTCGGTCCCATTCTCGATCCTATTTCTGTTGTAAACTCCATAAGGGGGTTAAGACTCATCGGTTAGTACTATATGTCAAAGTTTGAGTGGATTTCTTGTAATCCAAAAAGGAGTTTATCTAGTTTATCGTGTCGATCTTGTCATGAGAACCTTAGGTAGAAACCCTTTGGATGAAACATGTATTTGAAACATGTTATGCTGATGGTTGCAAGTGGTTGCAAGTGTTTGCAAGTGGTTGCTCGTGGATGCATTATACACGATTAGGCACTAGATCGGCTCACACACTCCTCATATTGCATGTGCATGAGTGTTTATGCTTATTCTTGGATGAAATTCGTATGCTATCACATGGATGTTGCATATGGATGTATGATTGAGCACGCATGTAGATATTATACATTATGTTAGGAATTTGCATACATATGGATTCATTTCACTGACATACATATGCATTAAGGAGGTTTACTGTATCAGTAACCACCTGATCTTTGCATTAGATAAGACATACATATGCATTAAGGAGGTTTACTGTATCAGTAACCGCCTGATCTTTGCATTAGGTAAGTACATATACACACACTTTTGCATATGTTCATCCAGCATTTAGAATCTTGTAAGGACAATGATTGCTCGTGGATGATGCTTTGAGTAGATGGATGATTGGATGGTAGGATACGTTCTTCCTAACTTGAAGATTTCGGGGACGAAATCCTTTAAGGAGGGGAGAATGTAACAACCCGTATTTTCAATAACCTGTAATAATGTAAATTGAGGCAGAATTTAATTCTAAAATCTGAATCAAGGGAAACGGGCTATGCCATTGCGTTCGTCTCGGAAAAATACGCGAAATAGAGTCCGAGTTTTCGAAAATCGGAGTCCGTATGACCCAGTTAAGGCCCATGGAAGTTTTCAGAAATTTCCATAATTAAAAACAGATTTAAATTTAAATTAAAAACAAGGATTTGGGCCAGCTGGGCCAAGGCGGGAAAAATCCCGCCAGGACCCACATGTCGACAGGCCTGTCGACAGGCCTGTCGACAGGGTCCCTATGCATGTCGACTGCCCTGTCGACAGGGGGTGCCCAGGCAGTTTAGCCTGGTGCACCATTTCTGATTTGGGCTTGATTGGGTGGCTTGGTTCTAGAGAGTTCCGAGATCTGACGGGCCAAAACTATCCTAGGGTTAATCCTAGGGCTAAAAACACTCTAATCTTCTATAAATACAACCCTAATCCTACCCTAAAAACCCAATTATTCATCCTAGCAACTAAACTATGCCAAAATCAAAACTCTCATGGCCTCCACTCTCTTCATACAATTCCTAAATTGATTTCTAAGTAATTTTCCATGCATACAAGTATATTTAGGCTTGTATGATCCTCCTTAGCTTGCATTAAAGGCTTGTTTTTCTATTGGCATCATAAAGGAGGAGTCTTGATCAAGTTTGCTTGCATTTGGGGGTTTTAATTAGTTGCATAAGGGGTTTCTTGCATTTGTTATACTCATTTGAGTCCGCATAAGCATTGTAAGCCCTCTTACCTTCATTTTAGAAACTCTAAAGTTAATGTGTGATGAAAGTTGGGGTTTATGCATGTTTGATGAGTTATGCAAGTTTGTTAAGCCATGATTTGTATGTTTATTGAGTTATGCATGTTTATGCAAGTTTGCTAAGCCAAGATTTGTATGTTTATTGAGTTATGCATGTTTATGCAAGTGCACTAAGCCATGGTTTGCAAGTTTAACAAGTTATGCATGTTTATGCAAGTTTACTAAGTCATGGTTTGCAAGTTTAACAAGTTATGCATGTTCACCAAGTCATGATTTGCAAGTTTAACAAGCTATGCATATTTATGCAAGTTTAAATTGACAAGTTGTGCATGTTTGACAAGTTGTGCATGTTTGACAAGTTATGCAAGTTTAAAATGACAAGTTGTGCATGTTTGACAAGTTATGCAAGTTTAAAATGACAAGTTGTGCACGTTTGACAATTTATGCAAGTTTAAAATGACAAGTTGTGCATGTTTGACAAGTTGTGCATGTTTGACAAGTTATGCAAGTTTAAAATGACAAGTTGTGCATGTTTGACAAGTTATGCAAGTTTAAAAATGACAAGTTGTGCATGTTTGACAAGTTATGCAAGTTTAAAATGACAAGTTGTGCATGTTTGACAAGTTATGCATGTTTATGCAAGTTCCCTATGCCATGTTATGCAAGTTTAACATGTTATGCATGTTTATGTTAATATGCAAGTTCACTATGCTAAGTTATGCAAGTATAACATGTTATGCATGTTTGTTGTGATAAGCAAGTTCATCATGTATGTTGTGCCAAGTTCCCTCTTCCTATCCTTTATGCGTTATTACGAATATGTAAGCGATAAAATAACGTTGGGGGTTTGGGTAAACTTAAAATACATGAAAATATAAGATTGGAAATTTACCTATTAAGTTAGGTCTACCCCTTGGCAATTTACCTATTAAGTTAGGTCTACCCAAACATTTGTTGACTTGTAATGATGGTTTGAAAATAAAGTGGACATGACACTTAGAGAACATAAGTGTGGCCAACTCGAGGTTGGGTTGAGTTTGTAGCATAATTCTACCCGGAACCGACCGGCTTAACTAGTGGCTACAAACAATAGGACCCAATGTGAGAAGTTGGTCATGTGGTGCCAAAACCCGAGGTTAGACTAAGTTGTGGTGTAAACCTACCCGGACCCGCCCGGCCTAACTAGTAACCACAACAAGGTCTAATGTGAGAGGTTAAGGTGCATTAAGTTAATTAATGCCTCATGATTAGGGTTAAGTCAGGGTCCACTAATACTTAACCAATTTGGGAATTCAAGGGATGAAAATGGGGTTAAGTTACACTTAACCAATTTAATCAATTTGGGGATACAAGGGATTAGATGGGGTTAAGTGGTGAACCGTTGATTACACTTAACTAATTTAATCCATGATTAGTGAGGGGTTAAACCACACTTAACCCTCTTAGAAAACCCTAGCAACGTGGTCTGTTCTAACAGTAATCCCAGTTTGGTATCATTCACAACCCTAGAAGCTAGGCTAGGGCGGGGCACGATTACTGGACGGATGTAAGCGACCAAAGGGCGATGGCCGAGTGGTACAGCGGTGCGGGTCCGGCGGGCTACGGACGTGCACGTAGTCCGATGTTGGACAAACTCGAGGCACGGGTACCAGTAGGTTAGGGCTGTGCATTATTGCTTAAGTGTCCGGGGTTGACACCCGAGGGCTTGATACACCCAAAGGGAGACCCAGCACAGACTAACTACAACCATATGTGGGCCATATGGACACCAACACTTGACGTGTTAGGTTTATAGGGAGCCGATCGACTAGACCGTTGGGCTGGACCTTATATTAAGGTCACTTCATGTTATTGGGCCAAAGTTTGGGCTAAGGGATCAATACCTGTTATGTTGTTTGCTAGTACACCGTGGTGCAAAACTTAACTCTGTTTATGCGATGACACCTCTATCTATCTTGTAGTTAATTTACCATGCCAGTATGTTGTTATCTATGATCATCTCAGTTTCCGTCATGATGTTAACTTTATTAGTTTATAGACTGATCGTAGCAGGGCTTACTCAGTCTTTTTGACTGACCTGTTTTCTTTCGCCTCTTTTCTTCCGTTTCCCCCCCCCCCCCCAGGTTCTCAGGGAGGGAATACTGGAGTCTAGCTTGGATTTTAGCTGCTTCCTTGGATAGCTCAAGTATGCATTGGACTTGAGCCGCTATGGTTTACCACTCTTATTTGGGGATAGTACTTATGTATTTTCAGTTTATCAGATGATGTATTTATCTAGACTTGTAATTTTGGGAAATTGACATTTTGATGTACCAGACTTGTGTTTTTGAAATGGTTTATAAATCTTCCGCTGTTTTATTTACTCACTCTGTTTATTTACATATATATATATATGTCATGTCCTGTCTTGCTATATCATTATGCATGTTTACCAATAATGCCCCTCCAAAGCTAGTGCATTCCTTTGCGAGTGAACCTAGTGGAGGTGGGGTGTTACAGGAACTTGCACTAAGGACTAGTTTCCCTTGAAATCTAAATAAATATTTCAAGAGGCATTGAATGGGAGTCGAACCTGTGACCAACGGAAGCATGGCTACTGTTTATCTTATGGTACTTCCAAGCCTACCTTAGCCCACATAATATCCATAAATCTATTGCAACGAGTAGACCTTTTTTTTCAAGGATGTATTCCCTAACTAAATTAAGTTGATTTATTTGTTCACTAGAAACGGTAGGTGGACGTACACAATCAAAAACTTATGGAACCCCATTGTTAAAAAAAAAAAAAAAAAAAAAAAACATAAACGTAATCCATATCAGTTAGAGACAAGTGGCTATTACTATGTCAGGAGGTTGTTCACGCATTCATAGTACATTGAGAATACCAATCCACACATAATATTTGAAATATAGGTTAACACGCCAGCATTAGTGGGTTCACATACTCCCAAACTATTGATCCATGCCATTGAGCTTGTATGTTGTGCAAGATACTTAATGACAACAAAAGTACAAAATTTCACTAGATATTCTTTTGTGGATCATAAAACTAGCTGAACATCTAAGTCCTCATAAACCAAAAATTTCTGCCGGAAATGCATGTAACTTGTGTCACCTGGAACTATAGCTTCTTGCCACGAATTTCCCATGTTCCGGACTAATTTGGATGATTCGACCATATGGATCAGTAGAATCTTGTGAGATGCCCGCCCACCACCCAACCTGCAAATGTTAATAAAGAGATATAATACTATCTGGTCCCAATGATTTTATTAGTATCATGCACCTACAGTTAAAGTCAAATGATATGAGTTGAGGTAATCAAAAGAGGTATACAAGAATTAGCACAAACTATAAGCATGTGCACATTTAGTGATCAACACGCCTTTAGCCAATGAACCTTCTAAGGATATAACAGTACAGTAAGTGTAGGCCACTAGGCCCTAACAAAGTATCATGCATCTACAGTCAATGTCAAATGATATGGGTCGAGGTATTTAAGAAGGCTTATATCAAAGAAACATACAAGAGTTAGCACAAACTAGGAGCACATATACATTTGGTAGACAATAAGCCTTCGGAGGATATAACAATACAATAAGCATAGGTCTTAACGAAGTAAAAATGAACAAAAATCAAGGTCGTCATTGTTATAGCTTATTTGTAGCTATTTTGAACCATACCTAGCCAAAAAGGATTTAGCACAGTCAAAAATTGAACTATAAATCCTTATGAATATAATCCGAACTTCGGCTGCCAAAAATTGAAAGCTAACTTTTCAAATTGGATTTGTGGTTTATAAACCCTATAATACTAAATTAATATTCATGATGTATGAAGGTGTATTATTATTAGAACATAACATAAGGTCACATTTAAAACAAAAAAAATTGAATTTCCAAGGTAATGGTCGATGCTACAATCATATTCAACTAGAAAAACGGTATTCTCGGTTCTCACATCACATAAAATTCTTATGATTTGAATTCCATTTTGAAACTCATATGAAAGGGGGGGAAATCAAGCTTTAGGCTATAAAATGTAGCCCAAGCACCAAATCAATTTCAAACATATTTAATACTATAAAAAGAAGATTATATGCTTTCAAGTAATAAAACTTATGTCTATAACATAGCAGATCCAATTTTTCACATATTATAATATGAAGCATTCGAATCTATGATCCATGATTTAAATCCCGTCTCAACATAAAATTTGAATTTCACGGTTTGAATCCCGTTTTCGAAACGTTGCTTGAGAAGAACAGGTCTCAATTCTTTTAAAATGAACCAAATCCAATTCATGTATAGCATATAATTTAACTGCAAACTGCAGAGTTAAATTATAGCAGCAGCCATGCAAACCAAAGCGTGAAGTACAAAAGGTGGCTAGTAGTGACCACCTTGCCTTTTGACATTATATTGATCAAACTGGATGTCTCCTTATCATAGGGTGAGAAGAAAATTCAATGTATGAAGATGGCAAGATAGACAGGTGCGAATATGAAGGGAAAAGGCATAACATAACAAACATACTTACACCTTAAACCCCATTTGTTTGTATATCTATGTATATTTACTTGTAAGTGTGTAACCTGTGCTGCACACGGTATGTTGTACAAAAATAATGATATAATTTCATGTAATAAATAGGGAATTCGTTAAGGATAAATGAGTTTGAGAATTGATGTTATTATATTTCTAAGTGTGCTTTTTAATTATATTTATGTTACACACACACAGATATATATATATATATATATATATATATATATATATATATAAGCGAGTTATGTATTGATTTATTATTATATGTTCGGATTCAATATTTGTTAAGCAAGTAAATAAAAATAAGTATTTTTGTAAACTTTGATACATAAATATTCATATTCATAGATTTTGCAATTACCATTTAGCTTTTAATACATCTGAGTAAAGATAAGTGATGTATATATTGAATTTGAAATTGAAAGAATGGCAAAAAAAACCTCGCAAACAAAGTATAAAACCAATGAATCATCACATTTTTAAGCATTTAAAGTTCTTGCAGCACATGTTTATAAAAAATAAGCATATATAACAAAATGATCAATAAAATCTACTTAACAGGTAAAAGAAATATTAAATGAAAACAAAACTTGGAAAATTGCAAATCATTTTGTCATTTTTCTTAATTATGTAGAAAAACGATTTTTTATTCTTTATTTTGTACATATTAATTTTAATTTATAATAAACAATTCATATAAACTAATATTTGCCTCAAAAGGATAATAGAATACAAAAAGAAGATATTTCTAATCAAAATGTGATACAAATTTTTTTATTGATTAGTGTAAATTACAAGTATAAGTAATTAAAATAACTTATTACAAAAAACACACTAACAGATAACACTTATTATTTTCCAGCATTAAAAAAATACATGCATTCATCACTTATCATTATTTGTAATGTTGTCCTTTTAAAAAAAATGACAAAGAATTCATTTGATGTACCAATTTTGAAAACGAAAGAATGTTGTATATATTTGCCGAAACGAATGTGATACACACAATTAATTGCTCTATTTTATGATTGTTAGAAGTTAGACCAATTGATAAATATTTGTTAATTGGATTTATTTAGGACGTTTAAATTTAAGATTACTTAACAAATTAAAATATATGAATTTGAATGTAAAATGATATAAGAAAACTTGGATTTATTTGAAGTGACTGTAAAATTTACTAAATGCTGATGTAAAATGATTTGCGCAATGTTCAAGGGTACCGGCCGCTACATTGAAATTCCGGCCATACTGGACCAGTACTAGGCATGAGATCTGGTGTCAGACTGTATAAATTATTATTTTTATTTTAAACCAAATCAAACAGCTTTCATAATTTTCAAGGATTCACTGAAAACCAAGAGGGAAAAGTGAAAACTGAAAAACAAAAAATTGCTGAAATAGAGCGCAATGTTCAAGGGTACCGGCCGCTACATTGAAATTCCGGCCATACTGGACCAGTACTGGTCCAGAACTAGGCATGAGATCTGGTGCCAGACTGTATAAATTGTTTTTTTTTTAAATCAAATCAAATCAAACAGCTTTCATAATTTTCAAGGATACACTGAATCAAGAGGGAAAAGTGAAACAGAAAAACAAAAAATCGCTGAAACAGAGCGTCTTTTTCAGTCTCGAGTACTTGAATCCAAATTCGTCTAGACTAAGGCAGTGAAATCGAGTTGATTGTCATCTATTTTGTTGCTGCGCTCGTTATTTTATTTTTCCCTAATTTTTGGGTTGACTGGAAACGAGAACAACTATTTGAGTTGACTGAAAAATGCCTTTGGGGGGGGGGGGGGTGAGGGGGTGAACTGGGAGCAAAAGTTCAACCGCACCATGCGTTTGATTATACTAATTAGGAGAAGAAAAAAAACACATTTAGCACACATATGTGTCTTCATGAGCCTAATCTATAAAGCATTAAACATTTGTCATGCATTACGAGTTAACTGATCTAGGAAGCCGGAGGAACATAAAATTTTACCATAAATTTTACTATATTATACAAAAAGTTTAACATATACCAATCCAACACCAGCGTGATCTCGTAGGAAAACCGCATCCTTGTAACGTTCTTCCTCTATTGCTCTCTGTGGGAATATAAAAGTTTGAGTTTGATATCATGATAAACTAAGCAATATTTAAAGCGTTCCACCAAAAAATTGATGGACTTTTGGTAACACTTACACTAAGATAAGATAAAGCACTACCAACTGCATCATTCTTCTCTGCAGCATTAATGGCCGATTTGAGCTTAGCAGCATCAGCATAATCCTCCCTAGCAACAGAATCCCTCAATTGCACCTAAAAGAACAACAGACTAAAAATATTCAACATGTGACATAATTAATCTGTATAGTGATAAAGCTGCAATATAAAACATTAACCGATCACACAACACGATGAAGAATATGGCGTGCTGTGGTAAAATCTATTCATCAGCACGCACATGCATGAACACACAGTGTGTGCATGCGTGCAAATAAGAAATTCCATGTCCAATATCCATGGTATTCCCTATTCATCAACCATTGATTTATATACAGATTATTAGATTATTACGTTAACATAATGGATGTACAATACGAGAACCTGCAAAAATACCAATATCAAAATGTTAACTCCATTTATTTTGGCATCGATATTTCATTAGTAATAAGTAGATAAATGCAAATAATTGACACTAAGGGGGAAGTGCCAACTTATTGTGCAAGAGATAAAACATGAAGAAAAAATGGTTTCCAATTTTACATGATCATGTATTTTTCATCTTAAACCAAAATATCGATATTACTTCTGTAACGATACTCGATTTTCGAAATAAACATTAGATCCAAAATGTAGATGAATTTTTATTTATTTATTTTGTTAAGTTTAAACTACCACGTATGATCTCAATCAAGATTCAACTGAGATATTGGTCAGTTTCACTGTTTCAAATTTCGTTTATCTCATCCAAGATCTCATTTAGAACTTGGGTGAGAAGAGTTTTGGCAAAACAAAACACTAAATTTTGTTTAGATCATATTCGACACTCATCTCATCCAACATATTAACATCTCGAGCGCAATTTGAAATAAAACTTAATAGAATGAAGAGTTATTTCATTACATATTTCTTTAACTTAACATGAAAATACAAAAGAAAATACATTATGATGACTTTCTACTAATTTTCTGTTTTCATTTCTTAAAAAGTGCAAACAAAAGATGGCATTTTGTTTATTTTTTATATTTAATATTCAAAATCGATATCAAAATAATCATATAACCATCCTCATCTAAAATAAAAATTTGTATGATTGTTTTTTATGAATTGTGTGTGTTAATAAATTTCTACTTAGAAAATAATTATCATAAGAACATTTGAAATGTCATTTATGGATGCTTAAGTTACTCCGAATAGTCTTGAAATGGTTTCTAAAATCCAAGAAGGCATTCTGACATTCTAAAATGTACACCCGAGATAAACTCATCTCACCTGAGATCTCGTCCGATACGAGATATTATGTGTAGACTTTCCAAGACAAGACGCGATTGAAATCCAAAAAAAAACAATCTATTTGAACGAAATCTCAATCAAAACTAAGGTCAGTCTCGACCTTGAAGTAAAGTAACAAGGTAGAATCTAAACTCATGTCTCATCTTGTAAAGCGTACAAATGAGAACTTGGTTATTATTGCCGATATATAATACAACGAATTAGTTGATTTTTAAACTATTCCAATGTTTATAGCATAAGAGACTATATCCCACGTCCATGGTACCCCTCGTTCATCAGCCGCTGTTTTATTTGTGTACAGAATATTAGATTGTTACATTGATATAATGGATACACAATTACAGTCACGGTGTCACCTGCAGAAAGCAAGTGATTTTTCGAATATATCAATCTTTATGGCAATAAGAACACTCAAAACATACATCATGTTTTATTTGTATTATAAAAAAAGGCATATAACCAAGTTGCATGTAAATCAAACGGGGAAAGACCAAAGTGGAAGTAAAAAAATTTAAGGTGAACAACACGATGAGTTGTCAAAAATATTAACTATGATATAGAAAACTATCAGTGATGTATGTCTACTATCAATAGCTGAAATCCTACAATTCCAACTGTTCATTGAATGATGAAGCTTCCTTTCACCTAAATTAACTATGTAGAGTTTGTAATGAATAAATTTTGATCCCACTAACAATAGATAAGATTAATTTAGTATCGCCTGATTCTTAACTTAATAATTGAAGTAGGGTACAATGAAGCTTTTTTTATGAACCAACGGAAAATGATTCGGTCAAATTCAAAACTTGAGTGAGTAACAAAACACCATTACATTGTTGAACAAGAAGACCTGAAAAAGTTCACATTCTACTCAGTTTAACAAATACTCAAGGGTGAAACTAGATTTATGAAACATGTGTACTACAGTTTTCAGGTCTAGTAACAAAAATATAGTGGGAAATATAGGATGCATTCATGAATGACACGAAAAGGTCATTTGAAAGGGCAAAAAAAGAGATCGGTTTGCGAAAGGGAAATGCATTCTTTGTTATGTATAAAATTGTTGTGTACAGAAGGAGCACACAAAAAAGGCACGGATAATGGGATGAAAGGGGGACTGAACCGTTTAAGCTAACTAAATATTTTTTTCAATGGTTGGCTCGAACGGTGCATTAGGCGGACCTCATGTCAGATGCATTTGATATATCCAATGGGATGTGAACTTGAAAGAGGCAAGAAATCAAACAAACGCATCCATATTTAACTGTACATATCTGACGAACTTGAAAATGAAAATGGATTATAATAATGATTACTATTCTTTATAGGGCTACATATGCATCCAGATCCCTTGGTTAGCAGGCTGGTTTGTTGCTAAATCACATAGTAGAAAACAAAGCGTGCCAATTCGAGAACTAACAAAGTTCAAGATAAAGTTAGTTGAGTAATATAAAAACTATCACTAAACTATGTGTTTGTAACAAGGTTAAACAATATGGTTTGTGTTTTGCTTTTAAAAAAAAAAAAAAAAAAAAAAAAAAAAAAATAGTAACTTTCGGTCCACTTCAAGTCTTCATCGGTGTTGGAAGTTTTGTATATTTCAGTTTTGGATATTGGCAAATAATTAAAAGAAATATGATAATTGTAATGCATGATTCTAACATTATCATTATATCCAGTTGTAATCCGACCCAAGTTAGCAGCCCAAGCCACAATATTATTAATATTATCTAAATTATCAATTATCAAAATGAGATTCAAATCGTAAATCGTAAAGGTTAAATTTTAAATCGAAACAGGATTCAAATCGAAAATAGTGGATTTAAAAGATCCATACTTTAAGGTTCATATACACTTTGAAATTGACATTTATGTTTGAACTTCTACATCTAAACCTAAAATTCAATTTTTTATTTTGTTCCATTTTTATTTTGTTTATGAAAACTTAGAATTGAAGTTGTAGACTCAAATAAGTATTTTAAATGTACCAATGTGTTATTTGAATGAAAGTGGTTTTAATGGATTTGAATCGAAATATAAATCGAATTGTAAAGGGAGAGATTCGATTTGAAACGGGATTTAAATCGTAGGACTTTAAGATTTTTGACAACAATGAATTCAGATCAAATCAATAACTTCGTATTATACTACTATTAATATCTTTTACTACAATAGCTCAGCCCAGCCCATTAGTAACCCTGCATTTCAATAAAATTGTTCATTCCTCTTGCCATGATAAAAAAGAAAAGCAAGCATCTACTGGTTTTCCGACTGTCATACATCAACAAGCCACCACCAACAATCCACAAACAACAATTAGGGTTTCTAACATCAATAAAACTGAAAATTGAGGACACAGCCACAAGTCCAGGTGTTTATTTGTTGTTTTTGTTATTTTCATGTTGGTTTTGGATTTAATTCTGCCTTTTGTATTATCTTTTTGATGAAGATCAAATTATTGAATTCACCATATATCATTTGGTTTTCCACCAAGACGGATTTTCAATTGGATTTCATTCTAGCATTTGCCAGAAAGAAAGAATGGTTGGAACCTCAAACACTGACTTGCAGTTGTGCTAATTACACAAAATTACATGGATACTTTAATACCCTTATGTACCTAGGCCATCAAGTTCAATAACCATGAAATCAATCTGGACTATTTTAGTTCTAGTTTTTCAGTGTCATGATGAAAACTCATATTGCTCGTAGCCAAGTCCGGCAGCATCACCAAATGATCAACGTTTGAAGTTGAAAAGTTACGAAATCAATATTTAAAAAAAGAACTCCGGGATATGATAAATATGTGTAATGCTAAGCACACTCTCACTTAGGGAGAGTGAGCTTATACTTGCCGCCCGATTGGTGGAAGTAGGTTGGAAATTATTAATATCATATAGCTAATGATTGATGTCAACCCATTTCTACTAATCGGGTGGCAAGTATAAGCTCACTCTCCCTTAGGAAGAGTGTGCTCAGCATTGCTCATGAGTCATGATAATATATCCTATTCAGTAAAGCTACACGTGAGCTAAACACAGAGTCGAATGATAACAAAGAACGCATAGAAGTTCAACACAATCAGAACAAAAAAGTAATATCCAAAAAAAATAAAAATAAACACCTTGAGCATAGAAACAATCATCTCCTGCTCCTGCATTTCATCAAAATGCCTTTTCCACCTTTCCCAATCCCATTCCTCTTTATTTTTCTCCTGAATCGTATCTCCTTCTCCGTCCAAATTATCAGCTTTTCCCAAATTCCTCAACTCCGGCGTCCCTGATTCAGATTTTGAAGAGTTCCAATATGAATTCACATAATCATCCCACCTTTTCACGGCACTTTTCACCATATCCTGAATCCACTCGTCCAATCTCTTCTCATCCCCACTTCCTCCTCCTTGATCGCTCGAGGAAGATCTAGAGCTTTTACACCGAAGGACAGATGGGGATGGGCGGATAAAATGATTTGGAGTTGGAAGCTGTATTGGGTGCTTGAAATTATGGGAACCTTTAGGATTGGAAATAAAGTTAGGATTTGTGGATTGAAGGTGGAGAGAGATGGACGCCATTAAATTGAAAACCGAAATTAAAAAGAGAGATAAATCGCCAGAGATGATATGTATTGCAACCAAAATATTACTTTTTTTTTTCGAAGCGGTGGAAAGACCGAACGGTAAAGGAGGAAGATAAGGGGAAGATGATGACGAAGATAAGTTTGTGTTTGACAACCATGTGTTGTGCCCGAAAATACTTTTGAAGTGGTTATCGTAGACTACATTTTGAACAAAGGTGCCTTTGAGAGCATGAGACTGTTTGAACAAAATATTATTGGGTGCCTTTGTTTTTGAATTTGGACAGTTAAAATCGACGTCCGCGTCCGACGCATCCAACGCGTAAAGTGTAAACCCATTGAACTGTACATTCAAATTGAACATTGGAAATTCATCCATCACGTCAAACGTTGTTCGACGCGAATCGAGGAATTTCCAATGTTCGGTTCCCCCGCCTCCCCTAAATAATCTACCTGCCAACCTTCTTAGTTCTCACCTCAAATCCAAAAATTCTACATCTTTTTGCTTTCATCGTTGATCGCTTCAGGTAGATTTTAATCAATTTTGTCTAAAATCTTTTTTTCTTAATATTTTGCAAAATGTCAAGTCATTCTGTTGTCTCATTCATTCACACTATCGTCGATTGGAACTCGATAGAACCAACACGTTCATCGACATATGTTAGGAGATCATCGAATCTCGTCTCTACCGTGTTGCGCATTGGTACGAGCAAATTGTTACTATTTTCAACGGACGCACGGGCCTGAACTACAACGTTGGGCATATAAAAATAAACTAGATCGGTCTCATGCACTTGCACGACTGCCTTTAATCGGACATCCTTGCAGTACCATGCTAAATAATTGGCACATTTTACATTGCTATTGACCTAAATAAACAATAACATGGAGTAAATCCTAGAATTAAATTCATATGATATTGATAACGTGAAGAGCTATCAAAAAAATTGCTAATAAATGTTTTTCATGTTACATATACAGACTTTAATACGATTCATGCTAATCAAAAGTGTTATATTTTATAACTGCTAATGTATGATATGATTGAGTTTTATTTTGATTTCATTTCCTCATTAAACAATACTGAAATACAAATAAATTTATCAACATCTCTTATTTTGCTTTATTACAGAAATTAAGAACTTCCTAATGTGTGTTATCCTATTTATGTTATCCACAAAATTTTAAGCAATCAACGTTAAATGGAGTTTGACATGTATTTGTCAAGCATTGAACCAACGAAAGTTATTGTGCGTTCATGCATAGTGCCTCGTATAACTTGAAATGAACTATAAGCAGAGCATCAAATAAGGGAACTAAAGAATCAAATAAGGCTGTTTGGTGGGAACTAGAGAATCAAATAAGGTAACAATTTCATCCATTATCATTATATTGTTCACTCTAATGAGGAAAAAGAATAGCTGTTTGGCGGGAACTAAAGAATCAAATAAGGTAACAGTTTCATCCATTATCATTATATTGTTCACTTTAATGAGGAAAAAGAATAGCTATTACATTAAAAATCCAATCCTGTTTTGCAAAACCGCAGCAGTATATTACATTGTAGCTCAACTGCACATGTTAAATAACAGATTCAGTCTTGTTATACATAAAATCAACAATGCAAAGAATATAGCTCAATACACTCATCATTCCATAAACTTTATTGGATTGAATGCAAAACCAAATTTCACAATGAAATTGAACATCACTAAAATTCATATCTTCCTCATATAGATGCCTGCCTTTTCTCTTGATTCGCTCTGTTGGCATCATTTTTAGCCATTTCTTTGTGGTAGCTTCAAGGTTGGAAGCACTGCCAATAGTTGTAGTTACCTGCACAGGAAAACTACTGGCAGATTTAGTGAAATATATTCTATTATGTGTTCATTTAGTGAAATATATTCTTTTATGTGTTCATTTTTTTTAGATTTAAAGAAATCCCTTGTTGGCCCAAGGGTAGATCCGCCTTTGATAATAGCTACTTATGAAGTATATAACATATAACTCAAAACTACTTTAAGTACTGACAACTAATGAAGTTGCTTCCATAGAGCATAACTAATTGAATCGTTCAACAAAGTACTTGAAAGCCATGATCCAGAAATTCTGCGAAAAGAAGGTAAAAATTCAATGTGAAAGCCATGATCCATAAATTCAAGAATAAGTGGTAGAAATGATATGTTCAATTACCTGTTGGGAAATACGAACTGTCTCTATGAAGGCCTGCATCATTACAAATATTAAAGTCAAAACATATTTAATCCAAGCATGTAGAAACACAAAAGAACAGTTGTTTTTGTTACCTTCAAAGCTATTCTTTAGTGCCCAAAATGGTCATGCATGGTGCCTAAACATAATAAGGCAGTTTCGTATCTTCCGGAGTATGAGTTAGATGAAAGAGTGGACGAACGCCCAAAAATTCCTTCTAATCCAACATTGTAAAAAAATGTGTGTACAAGAGTCAAACTTTTAAAACTAATATATATCGGATGCAAAGCTTCCAGAAAAAAATTAATCATGCATAGAAAAAATGATGAAGAAATGCAAAATTCACATTATCACAAAAGAATGCCCTCTTAAGACCTATACAAAACTAATTTCTATATAAATATCTTTCGGAACCTATTAGGAAATACGAACTGTCTCTATGAAGGCCTACATCATTACGGATATTAAAGTCAAAACATATTTAATCCAAGCATGTAGATACATAAAAGAACAGTTGTTTTTGTTACCTCCAATGCTATTCTTGAGTGCCTAAAATGGTCATGAACGGTGCCTAAACATAATAAGGCAGTTTCGTATCTTCCAAAGTATGAGTTAGATGAAGAAGTGGATGACCATCGAAAAATTCCTTCTAATCCTGCACTGTAAAAAAATGTGTGTACAGGGGTCAAACTTTTGAAACTAATATATATCGGGTGCAAAGCTTCCAGAAGAAAATTAATCATGCATAGAAAGATTGACGAAGAAATGCACAATTCACATTATCACAAAAGAAAGCCCTCTTAAGACCTATACAAAACTAATTTCTGTATAAATATCTTCAGAACCTGTTGGGAAATACGAACGGTCTCTGTGAAGGCCTGCATCATTACAGACATATTTAATCCAAGCATGTAGAAACACAAAAGAACAGTTTTTTTTTTTTTTACCTCCAAAGTTATTCTTAAGTGCCAAAAATGGTCATGCATGTTGCCTAAACATAATAAGGCAGTTTCGTATCTTCTGGAGTATGAGTTAGATGGAGGAGTGGACGACCGCTGAAAAATTCCTTCTAATCTTGCACTGTATAAAAATGTGTGTACAGGAGTCAAACTTTTAAAACTAATATATATAGGATGCAAAGCTTCCAGAAGAAAATTAATCATGCATAGAAAAATTGATGAAGAAATGCACAATTCACATTATCACAGAAGAAAGCCCTCTTAAGACCTATACAAAACTAATTTCTATATAAATATCTTTCGAAAGTGATAATCCAAGAGAAAAGGCACTTTACAGTTAACTCATGTACATTACCTATAATCAAAATAACAATGAAGATTGTCCAAAGCTGAAAGATAATCATCATTAAGAAGACCAGCCAAGTATTGCATATATCTGACCTACACCATGAGTATTGCAATTTATAACAAAGTAATAAAACAGGCAGCTTGGAATTCAGGTCAAAAATATGAAATCGGATATTCAAATCTACAGCTTACACGATGCAATTTAGGAGCTAGCTTTTGAACTTATTTGAAATGTCTCTAAATGAATCCAAGGGGAATGAACCAGCATCCCTGTCATAAACATTGTATAACTGAACAAAATAACCCAAATTATGATCTATATTCACCAAATGACAGAAAGAGAGAATGCATACTTTTCAATTAAATCTGCTTAAGCATTTAACAAAGCTTCTACTTGCCACTTTGTACGCAAAATTGTTGGTCATCTAGATAAGTATAATTTGCTGACAAAGAGGTTCCATAAACCTTGTTAAAAAGGCAGAAAGGATATGTACATGTTGAATATTCACTCCTAAATTCATGTAAATAATAGTTATAATAGATAGCACATGAGTCGTTGCCTTTTTTCATATTAAATCATTCAATCGGGAAATAGCTAATGAGAATACCTTGTAAAAATTTAAAGAAAACAAATCATCCTTAACAATAAATGTTTCCATTTTTGTAAAATTAATGACCGATGTTCTGCAAAAATAAGTCAATAAAAATTTAGCATTGTTGACATGTTTTTTGGTTAAAGCGGTCACACGTCAAGTATTGGATTAGCGATGCGCTCAAGCATGAAGAACATTGTCAAGAAACACAAAGCAGCAGGGTCGAAGTCGCGTCGCAAGCACAAGGAGACCTGAAACCTCTATCAGATGGCCTCTTACGAGCCCAATGAGCTCTTAAACAAACCGTCATCCGAGCCGAAGGTGAGCCGTCAAGCAGGTCCAGGCGCAGCGCCGGTGGGGGTCCGGGTCCTTACAGTTCCGGTGGCGATCGACCTAGCCGGTTATGTCGAACCAGTGGGCACCGCCCGATTCATCCGATTTTCTCCATACCAGAAGCTCATATCCCTTTAGTTCTAACTCATCAAAATTCGGATTCCTTCACTTCGCGTTGAAGAGCTTCGACACCCTAAAAACGACAAGGTTTCAACACCAAGAAGTTCGGCCTCTTCCTCATCAATTTCGTACCCTAGGAGGGGTTTG
Organism: Allium sativum; assembly: GCA_030737875.1. NCBI lineage: Eukaryota > Viridiplantae > Streptophyta > Magnoliopsida > Asparagales > Amaryllidaceae > Allium > Allium sativum. Next base: position 79,351,393 of record CM060927.1, on the reverse strand, counting down.
AAATTTCGTACCCCTCCACGGGGTTTGAAATTTCGTACCCCCCGGAGGGGTTCGAAATTTTGCACCCCTGGACAGGGGGTGCGAATTTCCTGATGTTGGCTGCTTTCAGAGGTGCGAAAATGGCTTCTGTGGGTCCCGCTGCTCACCTACTCCCACCTAACATTCCTCCTATAAATACCCCAAGCCTTGTCCTTCGTTTGGATCATTCTCCCTTGGACTTTTTGGACCTTGAGAGCTCCAAGCACTCATTAATGGCTTCCAACACCTCCTCCATGGCCATTGGACATGGCATGGATAATTGAAAGGAGGTGCATACATATTCAATAGCTTGTTGGAGACTAGCAAGCATAGTTACAAGGTCTCTAGACCTCTTGGGTTAAAGCTTGTTTTACTTATAGTTGACCAAGTCAACTAATCTCAAGGAAGAAGAAGAAGGATAATTAAAACATGACATGCATGTTTTCCCTCAACACATGAACATTAGCAAGGGTTGTCATGCTACTTTTGAACTTCATGGACATGAACACTAAACTTAGATATTGTTGACCAAGTCAACGCTTTTCAACGAAGAAGAAGGAGAAGGGCAATTCAGTTAAAGTGTAGGAAAAACATATATTTTGTTATTCTATTGTAACACTTTGAACTTAGCTATTGTCCGGACTTGTACAACTTTGTAATCGACAAAAGATATGATGAATGATGATTACAAAGTGGGCATAGGAATTAGTGCCGAACCACTATAAAAGTTGTGTCTCCCTGCATTTGCATTATTTACTGCTTATTTGGATAATTGTTCACACATACATATTGGGTGTTGGCGTGCGACAATTTTGCCCGTCAACAAGCATTAAGAAAATCATGTGGGATGAAAAATACATTTAGACAACTACAACAGAAAAATAATCAAGATGTGTGTCATCATTCCATAAATGAATTAGTAAACATTAATCAACTTCCTGAAATTGTTGTATTTACAAAAACACCCGCATATTGTTAAACGATCTTTTCAAAAATGGCAGTACGTAGTTAAATGTATATGTTTGTGTATGTACAAAAGCTTATATAGACTTAATACCTGCTTCCACAAACAATCGAATGAGTCATGATTATTTTTAGTCAAGCGCTGACAAACAATCGAATGAATTATACATGTTAAAAAGGCTAGAACCATCATGATATTGCACCCTTTTGTGAATAGATAAATTGTAACGGCCCGCAAATCCGTACTATCTAAGCTGACTAATAACACCACACGTCTAACCCAAATTGCACAAAAATATGAATCATTATTAGAAAGAAGTTAGAGGATGAGAAATAGAAAGAAAGAAATGTTAGAATAGAAGAAAAACGAAGAACACAAATCTCACAGCGGAACGAATAAAATATATTAGATAACATAACTTTTGAAATACAAATCAGTAACCGTATATACATACCATTATCAGAGCACAACAGTTATTCCTGGAACAGTTATAAACACCTGTTTCCAGATACAACATAGTACACAGCGGAAAAGATGATAGTCTATAACTAACTGGTGAAGCCTCCTGCTTCCAGCTCTTCCAAGTGATTCTGAAAAATCCCGACTACTTGACTGCCCGTACAAATTTGGGCACCCCAGAGTTTAGGGAAAACAAAAACAAAATAAACTCTGGGTCAGTCATGGGACTGGTGTGAGTAAACTCCAATCATTTGTTTAACTTTAAAAAATTCTTTCGAAAGAAATGGTAATCGTATGACCGGTCCACACATAAGCACAGATGGTTTTTACCTTACGATAACCCAAAAATATTTTGATATAAAAATCCAGTGATATTATAATATTGTCTATAGCAAATAAATAGAATCTAGCGGAACGCTTGCATCTCACGCTCCATATACAATATAAAATAAAAAACCGTAGGGCGTTTATTGGAGATTGGATTCCGACTATGACAAGGTATGGAACCACCTTCCGATCAGTGTGCTCTAGAGAGGATACACTGGGGTTCAACAAGAACATCTTGCAACCCGGCCCACACATGACCGACCACTCATTTCGCTTGAGTGTATCGAATGTATATCATCAACGGTTGGGATCAACAACCGTTTCCCGAAAAGGGACAACATCGATAGATTAAAGAAGTAAAAGGAATTTCTCTAGATAGGTGATTATACACCCTAATTGGAGCGACCCACATAGCCATGCTGCCTGCCCGATTTTTGTCATTTCCCGGTTGTTGAGGCCTGAAGCTACGATTACTTGTCATTCATTGGTAGCACAATCACTTTGAATGCCACATTGTCAGATCCGTAAATCATTAATTGATTTGGAAAAATAAATTCCGGATATTATGCTAAGAGAATAAATTCTTCGCCACCATATATATCTATACAGACCAACATATGCGATCATTGGAAATACTCTGTCAAACATTCGTCCATACATTTCGTTCTGGGACTGAACGAAACTGAAGGCACAATTTCTATTAATAGAAAAAGTCCTTGCACTTTACTCTGTCTTCGATTATCTTCATATAATCTGATTCACAACGCTACTGCCAATACGGAGTGGTTCTCGGATAATAGTCCAACCGGTCTCTCCATATTGACAACGATATTGGCAAACACTTTGATAGTCGGTTATTTAACTATCAAAGAAAAACAAACATTCATAACATCAAACAAATCACTGGGCCCATTAATTAATATTTCATTAATTAAATCACTGTTCCATTTCCTTATCAATATTTGTTAACCAAATATTTTCAATAATCACCTTGCCCTTTTACGCTATTTGGAAAACATTTCCATATATCGCCTTCTTTTATTTTCTATACTTAGAAAATATATTCTATTTATAATTGGAAAACATTCCAATTACTTATCTCTTTCACGCCCGTTCATTTCTACACTCAGGAAATATTTATTTATTTTATTTCTAAATTTCCACTTACTTGGGTTAAAACGAATGTTGTGTAAAACATCGTTACAACAACCCAAAGCACTGCATTCGACTAAATTTCTTTAAACATTTCTCTTCGAGACTGAATCTTGCTATTTATCAGCTAATAATGAAATCAATCGAGTTGGGGTATAATTACCTCTCAGACCTTGACTGAAAATATTATTAACTTCAAAACGGACAGACCACTTACGCGAATAATCAACACCATATTAAATCAATTTTCCATTTCTAAATCGTACATACGTTTCTCTTTCTATTTCCAGATTATCGATTTCCTTTTTGTTTATAATATTCTATTTTCAAGTTCGTTTCCTTACCGGATTCTATATATATTGATATATAGATTTCTAATTATCAAATTATCTTAAAAAAATATTCTAACTCCTTAAATTTCCGGAAAAATTTCACCATAACCTCCTTTGTATAGGCAAATAGTTCAAACCTCAACTTGCCTCTCTAGGCCCTTTCCATTCAAAAAGAAAATCAAAAAGCCAAGTGGCTTGTCGATTCGGCGCATAAAACCTCATATGGAATTTAAACGTGTACCTTTTTGTCGGGAACTTCAATTATAATCTTCATACACTTCATTCCATACCTTTCTAACACATATCCAAATATTTCCATTTGGTTTCAACTCAATCCATTCGTCTTAACCCAATTCGCTAATTTATTTTCTAATTAGCTATATTTGCCTATTTCACTTCTTATTTGAATATATCACATTCACATATATTTTAATCTACTTATGAACCCAATCTAATTCTATTTTCAACTCGAGTTACATATTCAATTTCGAATAAAAATTCTCAAATCTTTTTCACTTATCCAACGTCCAATTTCGATTCAAATCTCGATTTACTATTTATTCTTCAAACTAGTTAAATCTATTTAATAACTAGAAATCTGGTTTTTGTTTCAAAAATCATTTCACTTACTTCACTGGAGTTCATATTTATTTTATATCTCCAGTCTCGATTTTTCTAATGGAAATTAGGATTTTATTTTCTTAAAATCCTTTTTTTTTATTTAAACAAACCGCTATGGCTTTATAAGGGTTCTGGCGCTGTTTTTCTAAAAATTTGATTTTGACATAACTCAAAATCTATTCGACAAAATCCAGTTTTTTCTCTTCCATTAGAAAACTATTATCTAATTGGTCCTGACGGTTCTTGTTTCAAAGAATTCCGACTTAAATTGAGTTCCGTATACTCAATTGAAGTTCGAAACGCCAATTTACGAACTGCCGCACTGCGGCGAGTTCGTTTTAATTATATTTAAATATAAACTTAGTTTAGAAATAAATTTCAATACTGTTCTAATATATATCTTAGTATATATTCAATCTAGTTTCAAATCCAACTTAACATTTTCTGATTTTCTCTAATTGTCGATTTTTCCTTACTCGATTATAAATTTATTTATAACTCAATTTGCTATATTAAATTCCAACTCCCTTTATAAATAAATTATTTATAAAATTCGATATAATCGAATTTCAAATTATAAATCCTTCTGATTTATCTCATCTCAGTTTATATTCCGAATTCCGGAAATAAACCCATCGTTCCCTTTTCTGAAACAAATTTCCAATTCACGGTTAAATTCATATTTGAATTTAAATTTCTAAATTATCAAATGATAATTTATTTATCTTTAATTTATAAACATTGTTTATAAATTTAATTTCCATGTTTTGTAAATAAAACAAGTTCCCATTTCGATTCCATTTCAAATTCTATTTTCAAATTCATACCTGAATTTAAATCTTTAAATTATCTAATGATAATTTAATTTACTATATTTATAAATATCGTTTATAAATCCAACTTCCTTGTTTTAAAATAAAACAAGTCCCATTTCAAAATCTGTTTGAAAACCAAAAGCTTATTTTGGAATATTCTAATTATTACAACTAATCTATATATAACATATAATCTATTTAAATATTTAATTTAAATATTAGTCTATAATTAATTCAATTCTAATATTCCTTCTTGATATAATTTATTTTATAAATTTAGTATAATCTACCTTTATTATCCAATTAAATTTCCATTCCGAACATTGGAATAGATTTCATCGTTTTCTACTTAAAACGATTTCCAATTCATATCTTTAAGTTCACATTAGAATTTAAAATATTCATATCTTCCAATGATAATTTATTTCCCTTCATTTATAAACATCATTTATAAATTCAATTCAGTTCCCTAATTATCCAAATCAAAATCACCCTATTTTATTTATAAACATTGTTTATAATTTTACTTTAATTCCCTGGTTATTTAATTTATAAACATCGTTCATAAATGCAATACTTGTTTTTATTTATTTTCAAAACAAGTAAATATCTTTAGCCCATTCTAAACTCAAATTCTATTTTAGAAAAATAGAATTTCCCTTTTTAAATTTCAAAATCCTATTTACGATATTTCTACAAATTACCATTTAGGCCCAGTGATATTTCAAACATCCAAAATACCAAATTATCAAATCACGGGTTTTCTAACACATCATATAAGATAATATATATTAAACCAAACAAATGATAATATTTTTGAGGAATCCTGTTGGATCCCTCCACCCTGTTTTCCTGCATCCACAGACGTTAGTCAACATAAATAATACCCATCCTGCTTCGAGGCAGGATATCGCGGTATAGAAGGTCATCCACTATCATAGCGTGGGGAGTATAGGGTCATCCGCTAATGATATTGTGGGCATCCGCTAATGGTACTGTGGGAACTATCCAATCACCAATATATATGTAATAGCACAACCACCAAGCCTAAATAACTAATATATTTAAATAATAGCCACAATAATATTCAAACGCAACCAATCGACCAACAAATTATTTTTAACGATAAAAATAATTTAAATAAAATTCTTAAGTGAGAATTACTCACTGGAATTTTCGCTTGCCGGATATCCTGTTAAATTTCACCTTATCGCTACTATAGATCGTCTCGAGTAAGCCTAGTTTGCACCTATGATTTATTAGATTCATATTTAACAATTCATACTAACATGAACTTAAATTTGTTGTTTACTAAATAAATTTAAACTAATATAATTTAAATCAAAAGACATTTCTAAATTAATTAAAAATTAATTTATCTTAGTCCCTGTTAATAATTTCTACCTCCTTGCTTCAAACTTGCCAATTTCCTGAACAAAATACTGCTTTGTCTTCCTCCTAACTTCCTCTATGCCCTTTACAAAATCATCACCATCATCCTAGTGGTATCCTTCTCCCTTTCAAATTTACTTGCAGGCAAATGAATACCTGATGTTCACTTCGAAAAACCTCGACTTCGAACTCCTCTTTCCAATCATTAGAAAAACCAGGCAACCGAACACTTCGACAGTTTTTGTTACTGGAAAATATCACCACTGCACAACAAACCACTGACTTCTCCATTCCAACCAAGACTGAGCTCCAATTTCCCAAAACAGAGACCGACTTCCTCCTACAACACAATAACAGTTTCCACTTTGTTCATGGCAGCTCACGCACCTCACTGAATCCCAATCCACCATCGCACCTACCCAGTCTACCCAATTCGAACTCCATTCAACAGTCATCGCACCTCTCGCAATCAATCGAAACCCCCTTCCAAACTCCACCAACATCGCTCTTCACCAAGTCCGTAACCTCCCTCTGAATCGTCTGAGGTTCCCAACCCTAACTCATCATTCCAAAATTGAACATCGCACCTCACTGCGAACTTAATTAACCCATCGCGATGTCGAGTAGCATGAGACCCCATCGAAATCGAACCCTAAGTCACCGTTATCCCCAAATATTGATCGTGCCACCCAGTTTTGCTTCTATTTGATTTTAGGCAACGAGATTTTTAATTGAGGAGGATTCAGATTTTATTTCGTTATAGAAGGAAAAAATGTAACCGTGATTTGCAAAAGGGAAGAGGTGCGAGCATATGTTATTGAAGCTTTGGATTTTCTTTCTGGAATGAAGAAAATGAATAGGGGACATAGAAAGAAGGTGGTGGTAGTCGCGTATTTATAAAGACTAATACTTGAGCACTAAGGAAATGTGGTACAGTATATTAATGTGATTTGAGATAAAGCGATTTTTATATAATTTAAAAGGATTCTGATTTGATATAAAGCAATTCCTATTCTTTTTAAGCAGATATCGATTTGATTTTGTACCTATCCACAATCAAATATCTCGGGGTCCATTAATTTAAACCACGAACCACTATTTTAACGTAACCACTGTTGTTTCAACAGTGTAACACTATTCTGAACTAACTGAATATATTTTGATATTTAATTTGAACGTAAATATAAATAACCAAAATAAATTAATACAATATAATTTAAATTCAAAAACAAATAAATTCCTTAATAATAAATTATTATTATCGTTTAATTCAAATAAAAATTCATATTAACCATTTGAATCATTTTGACTCCATTTAATTAAAATTGAATTATTTAAGATCGTCGTATTACGATAATTATATCGATAGTTCAATACAAAAATCAATTTATATTATCAGCTCAATATTTAAAATGATATTAAATATTCAAAATAAATCGACCAGAGAATCTGGGTCATTACATTCTTCCCCCCTTAAAAGAATTTCATCCCCGAAATTACTAAGGTAGGAAAAATGCTACAAGCCCATTAACTCTTTCAAAATTCATTTATGTTGAAACTCAACACTTTATATTTCAACAACTTTAGTTCTACCAAAACTTTTGGTCTTCATTCATATGCATTCAAATTCATTCCAATTGATTTTAATCAATTTATTCACTTTGATTAACTTGCTTATGTTAAATTTAAATTCCAGAATTCAAATACCCGGGTTTTCATTTCAAATCATTTGAAATAACATAAATATATACATATATTTAAAATCTTTTCAAATTCAAAACATTTGAATTTTCCAACTAAACTTGTTTTCTTTCAAACAAATTCCCATCAAAACTTTTCTAAGGTAGCAATTCATCACTTAGAAACTCGAAAATGAACAATAATGATGTTGCAGTCATCATCAGAATTATTTTCCAGCCACTGAAGTGAGTTCAGTGCTTTATCACTTTAAAAATCCATCTAAATTGATTTTTAATCAAAAATCCTTCCAAAACAAAGCTATATTATTTTAATATACTTTGAAAAATATTTTTCAACTTCCCAGGATTTAAATTCTAATTTCTGGTTTGAATTCAATTTTTGTTCATCTCATCTGTATATTTCATTCTTACACAAATTATATTTGGTTTTATATAACCATTTCAATTTTATAATCTCGTTTGATTATATTAATAACATCCAACACATCCATATATTATAATAGTTTTAGAAAAATTTTCTTTTTCTATCAAAATAGAATTTTAGGGTAAAATTATTTCATTTACCCACTTAAAAACAATATTGTGTTCAATCTTCTATTCAAGTATTTACAAACTCTTATCGATATCGTGGCGTCCCACGATTCGATCAGAATTCATAAACCACTCAACATACCAGCCAACACAATATAAAACAGTTTTCATATCAATTAACAAATACGCGCTCTCGTATATATACACTCAACTCATTCTAGGGCACTACTGAACCTATCTCTTATGAGCACAACCCCACCAAAGCCTAGGTACTCGCTCAACCTAAGCTCTAATACCAACTGTAACGGCCCGCAAATCCGTACTATCTGAGTTGACTAATAACACCACAGGTCCAACCCAAATTGCACAGAAATACGAATCATTATTAGAAAGAAGTTAGAGGATGAGAAATAGAAAGAAAGAAATGTTAGAATAGAAGAAAAACGAAGAACATAAATCTCACAGCGGAACAAATAAAATATAGTAGATAACATAACTTTTGAAATACAAATCAGCAACTGTATATACATACCATTATCAGAGCACAACAGTTATTCCTGGAACAGTTATAAACACCTGTTTCCAGATACAACATAGTACACAGCGGAAAAGATGATAGTCTATAACTAACTGGTGAAGCCTCCTGCTTCCAGCTCTTCCAAGTGATTCTGAAAAATCCCGACTACTTGACTGCCCGTACAAATTTGGGCACCCCAGAGTTTAGGGAAAACAAAAACAAAATAAACTCTGGGTCAGTCATGGGACTGGTGTGAGTAAACTCCAATCATTTGTTTAACTTTAAAAAATTCTTTCGAAAGAAATGGTAATCGTATGACCGGTCCACACATAAGCACAGATGGTTTTTACCTTACGATAACCCAAAAATATTTTGATATAAAAATCCAGTGATATTATAATAATGTCTACAACAAATAAATAGAATCTGCGGAACGCTTGCATCTCACGCTCCATATACAATATAAAATCAAAAACCTCAAGGCGCTTATTGGAGATTGGATTCCGACTATGACAAGGTACGATCAGTGTACTCTAGAGAGGATACACTGGGGTTCAATAAGAACATCTTGCAACCCGGCCCACACATGACCGACCACTCATTTCGCTTGAGTGTATCGAATGTATATCACCAACGGTTGGGATCAGCAACCATTTCCCGAAAAGGGACAGCATCGATATATTAAAGAAGTAAAAGGAATTTCTCTAGATATGTGAGTATACACTCTAATGGGAGCGACCCACATAGCCATGCTACCTGCCCGATTTTTGTCATTTCCCGGTTGTTGAGGCCTGAGGCTACGATTACTTATCATTCATTGGTAGCACAATCACTTTGAATGCCACATTGTCAGATCCGTAAATCATTAATTAATTTGCACAAATATATTCTGGATATTATGCTAAGAGAATAAATTCTCCGCCACCATATATATCTATACAGACCAACATATGCGATCATTGGAAATACTCTATCATACATTCGTCCATACATTTCGTTCTAGGACTGAACGAAACCGAAGGCACAATTTCTATTAATAGAAAAAGTCCTTGCACTTTATTCCGTCTTCGATTATCTTTATATATTCTGATTCGCAACGTTACTACCAATACGGAGTGGTTCTCGGATAATAATCCAACCGGTCTCTCCATATTGACAACGATATTGGCAAACACTTCGATAGTTGGTTATTTGACTATCGAAGAAAAACAAACATTCATAACATCAAACAAATCACTGGGCCTATTAATTAATATTTCATTAATCAAATCACTATTCCATTTCCTTATCAATATTTGTTAACCAAATATTTTCAATAATCATCTTGCCCTTTTACGCTATTTGGAAAACATTTCCATATATCGCCTTCTTTTATTTTCTATACTTAGAAAATATATTCTATTTATATTTGGAAAACATTCCAATTACTTATCTCTTTCACGCCCATTCATTTCTACACTCAGGAAATATTTATTTATTTTATTTCTAAATTTCTACTTACTTGGTTTAAAATGAATGTTGTGTAAAACATCGTTACAACAACCCAAAGCACTGCATTCGACTAAATTTCTTTAAACATTTCTCTTCGAGACTGAATCTTGCTATTTATCAGCTAATAATGAAATCAATCGAGTTGGGGTATAATTACCTCTCAGACCTTGGCTGAAAATATTATTAACTTCAAAATGGACAGACCACTTACTCGAATAATCAACACCATATTAAATCAATTTTCCATTTCTAAATCGTATATACATTTCTCTTTCTATTTCCATATTATCGATTTCCTTTTTGTTTATAATATTCTATTCAAGTTCGTTTCCTTACCGGATTCTATATATATTGATATATAGATTTCTAATTATCAAATTATCTTAAAAAATATTCTAACTCCTTAAATTTCCGGAAAAATTTCGCCATAACCTCCTTTGTACCGGCAAATAGTTCAAACCTCAACTCGCCTCTCTAGGCCCTTGCCATTAAAAAAGAAAATCAAAAGGCCAAGTGGCTTGCCGATTCGACGCATAAAACCTCATATGGAATTTAAACGTGTACCTTTTTGTCGGGCACTTCAATTATAATCTTCATATACTTCATTCCATACCTATCTAACACATATCCAAATATTTCCATTTGGTTTCAACTCAATCCATTCGTCTTAACCCAATTTGCTAATTTATTTTCTAATTAGCTATATTTGCCTATTTCACTTCTTATTTGAATATATCAAATTCACATATATTTTAATCTACTTATGAACCCAATCTAATTCCATTTCCAACTCGAGTTACATATTCGATTTCGAATAAAAAATCTCAAATCTCTTTCACTTATCCAACGCCCAATTTCGATTCAAATCTCGATTTACTATTTATTCTTCAAACTAGTTAAATCTATTTAATAACTAGAAATCTGATTTTTGTTTCAAAAATCATTTCACTTGCTTCACTGGAGTTCATATTTATTTTATATCTCCAGTCTCGATTTTTCTAATGGAAATTTAGATTTTATTTCCTTAAAATCCTTTTTATTTATTTAAACAAACCGTTATGGCTTTATAAGGGTTCTGGCGCTGATTTTCTAAAAATTTGATTTTGACATAACTCAAAATCTATTCGACGAAATCCAGATTTTTCTCTTCCATTAGAAAACTATTATCTAATTGGTCCTGACGGTTCTTGTTTCAAAGAATTCCGACTTAAATTGAGTTCCATATACTCAATTGAATTCGAAACGCCAATTTATGAACTGCCGCGCTGCGGCGAGTTCATTTTAATTATATTTAAATATAAATTTCGTTTAGAAATAAATTTCAATCTCTTTCTAATATATATCTTAGTATATATTCAATCTAGTTTCAAATCCAACTTAACATTTTCTGATTTTCTCTAATTGCAGATTTTTCCTTACTCGGTTATAAATTTATTTATAACTCAATTTTCTATAATAAATTCCAACTCCCTTTATAAATAAATTATTTATAAAATTCGATATAATCGAATTTCAAATTATAAACCCTTCTGATTTATCTCATCTCGGTTTATATTCCGAATTCCGGAAATAAACCCATCGTTCCCTTTTCTGAAACAAATTTCCAATTCACGGTTAAATTCATATTTGAATTTAAATTTCTAAATTATCAAATGATAATTTATTTATCTTTAATTTATAAACATTGTTTATAAATTTAATTTCCATGTTTTATAAATAAAACTAGTTCCCATTTCGATTCCATTTCAAATTCTATTTTCAAGTTCATACTTGAATTTAAATCTTTAAATTATCTAATGATAATTTAATTTACTAGATTTATAAATATCGTTTATAAATCCAACTTCCTTGTTTTAGAATAAAAAAGTCCCATTTCAAAATCTATTTGAAAACCAAAAGCTTACTTTGGAATATTTTAATTATTACAACTAATTTTATATATACATATAATCTGTTTAAATATTTAATTTAAATATTAGTCTCTAATTAATTCAATTCTAATATTCCTTCTTGATATAATTTATTTTATAAATTCAGTATAATCTAGCTTAATTATCCAATTAAATTTCCATTCCGAACATTGGAATAGATTTCATCATTTTCTACTTAAAACGATTTCCAATTCAAAACTTTAAATTCACATTAGAATTTAAAATATTCATATCATCCAATGATAATTTATTTCCCTTCATTTATAAACATCGTTTATAAATTCAATTCAGTTCCCTAATTATCCAAATCAAAATCACTCCATTTTATTTACAAACATTGTTTATAAATTTACTTTAATTCCATGGTTATTTAATTTATAAACATCGTTTATAAATGCAATACTTTTTTTTATTTATTTTCAAAACAAGTAAATATCTTTAGCCCATTCTAAATTCAAATTCTATTTTAGAAAAATAGAATTTCCCTTTTTAAATTTCAAAACCCTATTTACGATATTTCTATAAATTACCATTTAGGCCTAGTGATATTTCAAACATCCAAAATACCAAATTATCAAATCATGGGTTTTTCTAACACATCATATAAGATAATATATATTAAACCATACAAATGATAATATTTTTGAGGAATCCAGTTGGATCCCTCCAACATGTTTTCCTGCATCCATAGACGTTAGTCAACATAAATAATACCCATCCTGCTTCGAGGCAGGATATCGCGGTATAGAAGGTCATCCACTTTCATAGCGTGGGGCGTATAGGGTCATCCGCTAATGATACTGCGGGCGTCCGCTAATAGTACTGCGGGAACTATCCAATCACCAATATATATATATAAGAGCACAACCACCAAGCCTAAATAACTAATATATTTAAATAATAGCCACAATAATATTCAAACGCAACCAAACAACCAGCAAATTATTTTTAACGATAAAAATAATTTAAATAAAATTCTTAAGTGAGAATTACTCACCAGAATTTTTGCTTGCCGGATATCCTGTTAAATTTCACCTTATTGCTGCTATAGATCGTCTCGAGTAAGCCTAGTTTGCACCTATGATTTATTAGATTCATATTTAACAATTCATATTAACATGAACTTAAATTTGTTGTTTACTAAATAAATTTAAACTAATCTAATTTAAATCAAAAGACCTTTCTAAATTAATTAAAAATTAATTTACCTTAGTCCCTGTTAATAATTTCTACCTCCTTGCTTCAAACTTGCCAATTTCCTGAACAAAATACTGCTCTGTCTTCCTCCTAACTTCCTCTGTGACCTTTTCAAAATCATCACCATCATCCTAGTGCTATCCTTCTCCCTTTCAAATTTACTTGCATGCAAATGAATACCTGATGCTCACTTCGAAAAACCTCGACTTCGAACTCCTCTTTCCAATCATTAGAAAAACCAGGCAACCGAACACTTCGACTTGGACAGTTTTTGTTACTGGAAAATATAACCACTGCACTACAAACCACTGACTTCTCCATTCCAACCAAGCCTGAACTCCAATTTCCCAAAACAGAGACCGACTTCCTCCTACAACACAATAACAGTTTCCACTTTGTTCATGGCAACTCACGCACCTCACCGAATCCCAATCCACCATCGCACCTACCCAGTCTACCTAATTCGAACTCCATTCAACAGTCATCACACCTCTCGCAATCAATTGAAACCCCCTTCTAAGCTCCACCAACATCACTCTTCACCAAGTCCGTAACCTCCCTATGAATCATCTGAGGTTCCCAGCCCTAACTCATCATCCCAAAATTGAACATCGCACCTCACTGTGAACTTAATTAACCCATCGCGATGTCGAGTAGCACGAGACCCCACCGAAATCAGACCCTAAGTCACCGTTGTCTCCAAATGTTGATCGCGCCACCCAGTTTTGCTTCTATTTGATTTAATGCAACGAGATTTTTAATTGAGGAGGATTCAGATTTTATTTCATTATAGAAGGAAAAAAAAGTAACCGTGATTTGCAAAAGGGAAGAGGTGCGGGCATATTTTATTGAAGCTTTGGATTTTCTTTCTGAAATGAAGAAAATGAATTGGGGACATAGAAAGAAGACGGTGGTAGTCGCGTATTTATAAAGACTAATACTTGAGCACTAAGAAAATGTAGTATATTAATGTGATTTGAGATAAAGCGATTTTTATTTAATTTAGAAGGATTCTGATTTGATATAAAGAGATTCATATTCTTTTTAAACAGATATCGATTTGTTTTTGTACCTATCCATAATCAAATATCTCGAGGTCCATTAATTTAAACCATGAACCGCTATTTTAACGTAACCACTGTTGTTTCAACAGTGTAACACTATTCTGAACTAACTGAATATATTTTAATATTTAATTTGAACGTAAATATAAATAACCAAAATAATTTAATACAATATAATTTAAATTCAAAAACAAATAAATTCCTTGATAATAAATTATTATTATTATCGTTTAAACTCAAATAAAAATTCATATTAACCATTTGAATTATTTTGACTCCATTTTAAATTCAAATTGAATTATTTAAGATCCTCGTATTACGATAATTATATCGATAATTAAATATAAAAATCGATTTATATTATCAGCTCAATATTTAAAATAATATTGAATATTCAAAATAAATCGACCAGAAAATTTGGGTCGTTGCATAAACAACTAATCTTGTATAGTAAGTTAGATTACTTCAACATTATTGAGCAAATCATTTTTTTTCACCATAAGCACAAAATATATGATATTATCATCATAATTCTATAGGCCCTCAATATACAATGATCCATACAGAAACATTACAAAAATATGTGAAACATGTGAAAGCTTACCTCAAGAATATCCCTAACCTTATACTAAAAAAATATTTACAAAAATAGCTATAGAACCTGCAAATAGAAATATGCATCTAGATAACAAAAAATAACAATGGTAAAGGTACTAAATATAAACCATAAAAGAACAATTTACAAAATACTTCAACCACTTGGGTCTCTGGAGACAAACATCTCATTTACAGTTAGCTCTATATATAGTTTCTACACATGCACACATTAGTTTCATATAGTTTATACAATAGATAAATGCATATGAAAATGTCAATGTTAGCAAAACAATTTAATCGGATGCGTTTCAAAAATTAGACTAAAAACATAGAAACCTGACAATTGTTTCAAAAGTTACTGATGCATATACTTATCTGATTTGTTGGCGGCCATTTCACTTTTCCTTACTTTCCAATATACATAACAAAACCTCCAACTAAGAATTAAGTACACACAGAAAATAAATGCTTGAACATGTCCCGCTGAAGAAAAAAAACCAATGTAACTACTGACACCAAGCAATAAATACAATATAACCGAAAATCCTAATGTGCACACCATGTTAGTGTGCTAAATTGTAATTATTTATCATTTACAACAATAGAAAGCTTAACTAATATACTTTGTTGTGTTATTGTGTTATATCACTCGTGAGCTTGGATCAGTTTCACAACACCAGATACCAAACTGGATTGAAAAAATACCATACATATGTCAGTCTAGTTATAATATGGACATACGGGTTCAGTAAATTTTGAGAGATTTTAATAGTTAGAAGGATACATAATCATAATGAACACATAATATTCAAAGAGAAACATAGAAATCTCTATATCAAAAAAGCAAGGTTTCAACAGTAAGAACAAAATAAAGAATAAAGGATCAGAAAAAATGAAAAAAAAAACATTAATCAAGCAAAGTCAAACAAAAGCAAGGTGTGGGGTATAACTCTCAACCTGTATAACAGAAACTAAAAACATATGAAAATCAATTGAAAATTGGTCAGATACATATAAAAATATGCATGAGCTGATCTAGAATACAACCGATATTTCAGTATTACGAACATAGGGTATATTCTTTTTCTTTTCAAAAAAGGATTTTTAAAATCAAATTGATTTTCAAGTATGGAAATTTTTCACAAATCAGTTAACAATCATGGACAGAGAGTACATTTTCCAATTATTGATTACCATTTAGAATGCAGCTGACATTTTAGTTTTATGAAGATAGAATACATTTTTTTTTCAGGTACTAATGCAAATATAAAGCAAAGCATACGTTATAAGTACACGTTAACATAATTAAGTAAAAGAGTGTAATAATCTTACTTTCAACAGAACCAAAGCGAATACAAAACTTCTTTTCCTTTACCTCTCCATCTGAATAATCAGGTGCATGTCAAATACAGGACTTTTCATTTCCAGCATGCTCTAGCACTTTGATTTCCCGAAATACTGTAAAAAACCAAATTTGAATCACATAACCCATAGTAATTCCCATGAAAAGAAAATCAAATAAAATTAGAAGCCAGAATATACCATAGTGATTGGCACATATCTTAAGAGTTTTTGCTTGCCTCATAACCAATCGAACATTTGCAGTTTCCTAATTCTTTAAAAACTGGACACTCCTCGTTCCTGTCTCCTTCCATTGATTCCCTTCCTTAACAAACCTATACAGCTTTGCTTTTTCAACAAAGGCAAATTAAATTCAACAAATATAGGGAAAAAAATTTAGGACATCGACACTAAAAGAGGCAGATCTAAAGAGAATTGATGGTAAGTAAATGCATTTTGTAGTTACTACTTAAAACAAAAGATAAATGAACAAATAATTTGTAAACCAACTAAAACGTAAATTACATAATAAAGGTAAAACAGTATTATATTGCCTAACATTACCTCGTCAGGAACCCTTAAGTACTTAATTGTATTCCCTTAGGTTAAATTTATGTCGAGTTAAGGATTTTTGTTTTTATTTTTGATTCATATTTACGATCATTAGCCTTCTGTAACAAAACCACATTTGTATCTGACTTTCGGAAAGCCCTACCCTCTTAGAAAGCTTAGTTCTTGTTGATTCAGGCGAGTAAGCCTCGGCTAATCGCAACAACTATGTTTATCTTCCTGTTGCAGTGTGTAGAACTGGCCATGAGAGCAAAAAAAATCAATGGAGGACATCGATTGGACATGCAAAGAGTAGTAATCAAAAGTCTGTAATTCATACCAGTTAAAAGCAAAGACACCCAAGTTAAAACATTAAGCCAAGTGAAATCGGAAGGAAACGCCAATCCATTTAATAAAAAACTAACCTTTTTATAATGAACTAAAATAACCCTAACTTTCCTGGTAGCAGTCTTCTCAAAGTAGAAAGAGGAGTCAGTTTTAGTGGCGAACTCCATGATTAATGACCTAAGAAGCCCTGAGAACCGAATTAGTTTTAGTGACGAACTAGAGAGGAGGAGGAGGAGAAACAAAGAAAGAGGAGCTTAGGTTTAAAGGTAAAGAGAACTGTGTAGAAGCAAGCAAGAAAATAAAAAAAATACGATGAACTGTGTAGAAGCGGATTAAAAAATAAAAGTGGTTTTGGTAGGACAATGGAAGAATGAGTGAATGTGGTGCTGCCACTTGTACTCAATGGTGTTTGTTTAGTATATAGTAAGATATGAAAATTTTAAAATGAGATTGGAACTCGAGGGACAAGCTGCTGCAGATTCCTGTAGGCTATTGGAATGAGAAAGATACCATAGGTGGATCCGACAAATGGTGGGATACAGCTCGCAAATACAAACATACCTCACTTGCTTAGTTTAGAGAGTTGGATGTGATGCTGCATTCGAACTGACAAATGATAGTTTATTATTCCACAGCAACCCCATGTTCAGCTGCAGTTCGATGCACAACATTATGATGATTATATCAGGGGTGATACTGAGGCGATCAGCTGTCGTAGAGCACCGCCTTGACATCGGTCAACTGGTGGTCCAACTGGAGATGGTGGAAGTTCTTCACATGATTTGATTCTCAATAGGTGCATGAAAGAGAAGCGAAAGGAGGATGACTAAGAGGAATGGGAGGTTGCGCTTTGTTTGACTGATTTTGATAGCAAAGGTTACAATCCTTTACATGAATAAATTGACAAACCTCACCAGCTTAGGAAGTTAGTTATTTTTTCTTGTTAACAAATTGAGAAGGAATATGTAGTTTGTTTTGTTATTTATTTATTTTTTTATACGTCTGTATTAAGAAGTGTGAACTGTGTAGTTTGTTATGTTTTTTATTTTTGCATTTGTATTCTGAAGCATGAACCATGAATTTAATTTTGTATGGCGTATTATGCGTTTGTGTTTTGTATTAAAAAATATTTAACATAAATAAAATTAAAACGTAAACAAACAATAAAATAACAACTTTACCCCTTTCGTTAAAAGAACGTTTTCCCCTTTCGCGAACATTCCTCTTTCCCACCCCCCATCAGAATACCCCGTTCGGTTTAAAAAAGAACGAACCCTAAGTTTGTTGGACTGAGCAAACCAGCAAAAATTCAAACAAAATTCGGAGAGCATCGAGTGCGGATGTGAATGGCCCTCGCAATCAGATATGGTAATGTGACATTAAGCAATAGTATTAGGGGTGGACGTGGTCGGCTAACAAAAACCAGTTGGTTAATACTTTTGGTTCACTGAATCGGTTAACAGTAATGCGGTTTGGTTGAGGTAGGTTGAAACGGTTAAGCCAGTTAACCATAATATATTACTATATGTGTATTATAATATATACTATATTATAATATATATATATATATGTATATATATATATTACTGATATATTGTAACGACTTGAAATTTTGAAACCAATTTAAAAAAATTTAATTTCAAGATTTAATAGCGTATATAAGAATTTTTAGTCAATTTGAAATTCGATATTTTGAAATTTGTTCTGACAGCCTAGGAAATAGAAATTTTGCAAATGATCTCGGAATTTGATGAAACTAATTTTATCGGATCCGAAACATTAAAATATGGTAGGATTCTAAATTTTGCATCAAACGGTGTTAGTATGTGGCAGTGCGATAGTTTGAACTTGAATTGAGCCCGAATGGGTACTTTTTGAGCAAACAGACTCGAAATTCGACGAACCCGGTTTTGTTGGAAACATATCGGAAAAATATGTCGGGATTCCAAATTTCATTGAAAACGGAATCAGTATGTGGTCACACGAGTAGATAATGCGTAATAGACTAAACGTACCTTAAGTTTGTGTTCACACCTTAAACAAGTTATCTACTATTTGTGTTTCTTTTGAGCTGTCAAGCTCATAATGCTTTCATGTGTGCTATCCAAGACACCTCCATGATCCATGTCTTCACCAAATGGCTATAAATACAAGGCCTTTACCTTCCTTTATCACTTTGCTTTACATTTCTTTCTTGCTCTCTCCCTATTTCTTCGCCCCCTCAGCCCACGCCTGCTGCACTAGCCCCCGACCCACCACCACACCATCCCCCCTTATGTCATCAACCTCGGCTGTGGGTCCCACTATGCCATAAACGACCTAATGCAACGAAATTGCAAGGTGTTGCTAGACAAAATGTCCCTATAGCTATGCTATTTTTGTCCTGCTACAACGTTCTATTTTTTTGTGTTACCTTAGCCACAAAATGTGTTTCTTTGGATAAACAAGTGTAACACGATGCAATATTTTTATAATGTTGTTATAGCAGATTTTTTCATGTCTTACGTGGCGATCCGCACCATTAGTTAAAACAATATCTCAGCCGTCCAACCACTATCTACTACGATTCCCCTATTTTCTGCTAACATTTTCATTCATGCGCTTCATTTTTATTTCGTTCTCCCTCTAAATTGCTAACCTTCTCTACTTCTATGGAGAAAATAATTGTGGTGGCTTACCTTGGGTTTTGCGATTTTCTTTGATTCCTGAAATTCCACGCATCCGCTCCATCTCTAGAGCACTTAGGTCTCCATTTTGCAGAGTTCCTTCGATTCAATCGAGTTGAAGTTCTTCAATTTTGATTCATAGTTCGATCTTGTTCTTGGGTATGATTTTTTCATTTTAATTTCCTTTGGATTTTAACTCGAACTTTGATGTTATTAGGCCGATGATGATTGTGGTGAATATATAGGTTTTATATCCCTTAAAATGCGAACGATTTTCTATTAAACTTAAGCCCTTTTGCTGTCATGACTTCAAATCTCCATACATTTTGAATATATACGAATATATGCCATTAGTTCATGGATTTTGAAATTATAGTTGATCTGTCTCTTGTTCGTAAACCGAACTATATTCAATATGATAAAAAGTAAACCGAACTGTATTCAATATGATCCGAATCTTGTTCGTGGATATATGCTGTTAGTTCGTGGATAACATGATGATTATGGTGAATATATTCGGATATGTGTTGTTTGTTCGTGGATTTTGAATATATTCTGAATCTCCTTGATTAATACTTGTCCATTGCCATGTCTCTTGTTCGAGTACTTGTGTAATTGATTTATCCATCTTCTTAAACATGGATAGTTGTTAAAAAATTGATTCATACACACAAATATACATGCATATACTCATATTCACATGTGTGTGTGTATGTAGTTGATCTATCCATCTTCGAGTTCAATTACCACTCAATCAATTTCTACTTCAACTTCATCAACAGCGGTGGGAAGTAAGCATTGCCACCACAAAATCCCAACGAAGATAAGACTATGAATGTAGGGTTGAATGTGGGGAAGAAGGTTTTTGGTTGCTCCATGTGGCCTGTAAGTATAAATTATATATTTTTGATTGCTTTGTCGATTACCTTATTTTCAATGATGTTTTAGTGGAGAATTTAACATATGTGCATAATGGCGATAAAGGAGAAAAATTCTTTGCAAGAGCTTTATCTATGTCCTGGATCATGTTTGGGATTGTTTTGTGTATACTTATGGTAATGCAGTGCAGTGAAGTACTATCCAAGTGAAATAGCATGCATGGATAGTTTTTCTTCATAAGTTTTTTCATGATTCATCTTTTTGGGGTTGTTGACTATGAACTGTGATGTGTATTGTTGTATATTTTGAAACGAACCTACGAATGGTGTTTTATGCAAGTGGTGTATGTGATATTATGCAAGTAGTTGTAGTATAGTTGCAGTACTATTGTATGTGGTATTATGTAAGTAGCTTCAACTGTGGCTCCCACACTGTGGGACCCGTGAAGATGTGCACCCAAACAAATTCAGAAATTTAATATCTATAGTAACATTTTGGAATATTGCTACAGACACCTATGGATGTGGCTATAGACCCAAATATGGTTCTACTGCAACAATATTTCTTATGTTGCCTTAGATAGCCAAACTGTTGCCTTGAGGTCTGCAGCAACGGCGAAAATTGCATCACAGGAAAAATGTTGCCAAAGACCTATGACAACATTTTTTGGGCTTGAGCTAACATTTTATTTTTATTGCTTTAGGTCGTTTATGGTGTGGAGTCCCCATCCTCCACTAAAAGCCTTACACCCCTTAAAACTTCAAAATACACCACTTTCTCCCCATTTTCCACCCAAACCATCCACTCTTTACTAACCACAACCAACGTCTAGCCTTCCCTCGGCACACCCGTGCGCATGCAGAAGCCTCGGGCTCCACCTCCTCTCGTTTGCCCCGAAACTGTACTCCGTTCGCTCAAAAAAGAAAAACAGCCCAATTTTATTCGCTCGCATTTCCGAAACCCATATGGCGTCGAACCCCTACCAATTTTTTTTATAAATATTTGGGTGATGCCGGAAGGCTGTCGAAATTGTTCGGGACTTCTAGGATATCCTACAATTGAAGTTAGGAGGAGTGAAAACTAAAGTGAGAAAAACTGAACTGAAATAGTATAGTAAAATATTAACTTGATATTGGTTAATGTTTGTGAACTTGTATGAGTTGTATAATGACCTATAATGGATGTTATGAGTTCATAGTATGATTTAATGATGCGTAGTATAAAAAAGATTTGATTTTTAAGTGAAAAACACAGTCACTTGCATATATGACCCCAATAACTGAATTTATGGATATTGAAATAGCATGAACCTTAAATGGCCATTGAAATAATATGAACCTTAAATGGTCATTGAAATAGAAATTGACTTGATGGTGGTTATTGGATATGGGTATGAGCCCACTGATGTTGAAAACATATGTTAGTTGATATTTGATTTTGTATTGCGGTTAATCAGTTGATTGACAAAACCATATAAGCGTTAAATAGTTTATGGCTTATATGGTATGAACTATATCATAATAGTTGTGATTAAATGTTATCATGGTTATTAACAATATGATATGTGATTACCATAGTTGATATGGCCAAAAATTATAATTATTGGCTCATTGGTTAAGTCTTCATTCATTAAAATGAATTTTAATGAATATTTTATTAATATAATAATAGGTGAAAAATAAAAGTAAAAATTTGACGTCCAATTTTGGATGGATGTAAAATATAATTTATTACGATGAATGTTTGCTAAAGATAGATATAGTTTTGGAGAAATTAAAAGCAGGTCATAGCCTGTCTAAGTTTTTATTTCAAAATGAATAGTAATCAGAAAAAGTGAAGTCCGGTTAGGGTATCTAGAAGAGATTTAAAAGATTTCTTTTATAAAACTTTCTTATTTATTTTTATAACGGATGTCAGAAAAATTTGGGTTTAAAATATTAAAGTTTGAAAAATAATATAATAATAGTCGTTCAATGAAGATATTGGATTTTGAAGAGAAAAATAGAAAATATAGTTTATGAAAATTATTATACATATTTTATATTATATGTAGACTATTTTTAGAGCTATTTGAGTTAGTTTATAATAAAAATTGAGTTATGGTCAGAATAGAACTCGTCGTGCAGTGGTAGTTCGTGAATTTCGACCTGTAACTTCAAACTGATATACCGGGAGATCCGACCATCGAATTTTTCGGAATCCAGGAACATTGTATTAGAATTAAAAAGAGATTTAAAATGATATGTAGAGTTTTAAAATCCAATGGTTAGAATGTTAGATATTTTCAAATCAAGATTGAATAAAAACAGAGTCAGTGCGGCTTAATGACATGAAACGTCATCGGGCTTAAATGACCTATTTTAAAATAAGTAAAAATAGGAAAAAATTATTATAAATTATAATAACTGATTAGAAAGTGGTTAGAACCAAATATATATGGTTTTGAATGATAAAAACCTGTTAACTAGAAATAGGCTATTTTGCAACGCCTTTTTGAGAAACAATTGAGTTAAAGCTTTTTACTTCACAAATTGAATACAAACTTTCAGTAAACTTTTTTGTAA
The DNA here is from genome assembly GCA_030737875.1 of Allium sativum. Lineage (NCBI taxonomy): Eukaryota > Viridiplantae > Streptophyta > Magnoliopsida > Asparagales > Amaryllidaceae > Allium > Allium sativum. The sequence goes on along the minus strand of CM060927.1, from coordinate 79,327,938 downwards.
GGTTAATAGAATTGAATAGATGATTTTGGAAGCCTAAATAGCTTAACTAAATGTGAAAATAAGATTTAATCTTATTAAAGAAGGCTTAGTTGGTGAGTTAATAATCTGAAAAGGATTAAGTTTTAGCGCTAATTATTTCGAAAAGACTGGGTTTAACCCATTTCGAATAATTATACGATGATCAAAAGTCGAAGATTGTGGAAGACCGGAATTCTTCACATCGAATGGATTGCTTGCTAATGCCTTGAAGTGGTTTGCTCCTATTGAAGGGTTATAGTGGTAGTAGTCTAGACATACTTGTTGATTGTCCGGATATGCAAGGGCCTCCCTCCTTAATTAGATGAGGAATAAAGTGTCTTTGGTTTCGTTCAAACCCAGAACGAACTAGTTAATGGATAGTGTGTCTGATATTGTATTTTACCACATAATTGATTGGTTTCTATTGATGTTATATTAGTTGGTGGCGGAGGATTTATTCTCTTAGCTTAACACCCTCCTCTTAGACTTATGCACTCAGAGGGATATATATTAATAGACACCGATCATATGTTGTCAATCGACAATCATGCATGCTGAGTGATTTTGGTAGATAGATCAAAGCTTCTGTTGTAAAGCAGAGTTTTGTGGACGCTGAGTCTAGGGCCTCATACCCAGAATGAGCCGAAAATAGCATAGTGGACAGCAGAGATATGCACTAGCCTTCCCTTCTAGCTAAATAGTGTTGCCACGGTATGGAGCCTAGGCAAGTTTACTTATGTGGATGATATTTGGGGCATCTCGTGTGATGGTCAAATACGACTGGGGAATGTTATGTTCAGGTAAGATCCTAATCAGCCGCGTTTAGTGTTGACTGGCTCTTCCAATCCGAAGGAATCAATAGTTGACTCCTGGGACATTTGCTAGAGTGTTTCGAATACGGTTAAGGAAGGTCCTTTGCCTTGGTTCGTAATCGGAATCCATTTTCCAATACAAAACTTCGTGTTTTTAGTTGTATACTATATAGCCAACATAATGGGATGGGGCGTTATGCGAGCCAAGATTTATACATTTATTTTTGAAAGTTGATTTCAACACTCAGACATTAATGACAATATTTTTGTCAAATAATTTTCTCGTCTGAAGCATGTTTAACCATTATAAATTAAAATTCTATCCTCCAATTTGTGTTGCATTGTGTGATGGGACTTGTGTATTATAATGGTTTCATTTTCTTAAAAGCTTTTTTGAAGTTTTATGCACCGGTATTCATATGGAAGAAACCCGTTCCGTGTTATACGTCATGGTCCCGTGATATGCCTCACATTTAGACAAGTTAATAATAACTGATTAAAGTTTCTCATACAAGTACCATGTGTTGACGTCAAAAGTTGGTTACTAGTGACGATCAACCCCCAATCACGTGATCAACACACGAATAAAGATTAAAAATGCAATAAAAGTTAAAAGAACGGGGAGCACACACAGAGTTTTTATAGTGGTTCGGCAAAGATGATGCCTACGTCCACTTTATATATTATTTCTCTTTTTTTAATTGCAAGTACAATGTTTTTTCGGTTTGAAGAAGAGAAAGAAAATGACTGTCTTCCCTTCTTCTTTCTTTTAGAGAGATTGAAGTTATGGAGAAGCGTAGAGATGAAAGCTTGGAGAAAGTCGTCTGGCCAAAAGTCCCCAAAAGTCCCCTTTCCTCTTTAAGCTTAGGGGTATTTATAGGTGGAGAATGCAGCTTGGGTTGTTGCAGTATGGTCCGGCCATTTCGGGAAAGCCTGGACACGTGGAATCCATCTATTGGCTTGAATTGCGGCTGAAGGACTGATTCCACTGTTCATAAATAGTATCCTCGGAAGTTGTGGCTGACGTGGCATCCATGGAGAGGTTCATTAAAAGTAGAGCTTTATCCGTATACGCTTTGACCGCCTTTATTGCCTTGAAAGTCGGGATATTATTTGGACTAGCTCTGCAGAAATCTTCCACGCTGGCCCGAGATAATCGGTCGACGAGTTCTTTCTGGAGGCGGAAAAATCGGTCGTCCTGGTGAGTGATTCTTCCGGTAATGCACAATCAATCTGACTAAGTTGGACTTGGGCCGATGTGCCATTGCTTTAGGTTGCGCCCCTGCTGGGCCTCCTGAAGTGTGACTTGCATATGATTTGCGCGTTTGGACTTCGGTCCTACTCGTTGAGACTCTTGTCAAAAAGAGGGTTAACACTTTGCCCCTCAGAACGCATCTTCATCGACAGAGGGAGGTGTGTTCTGAAATCCGAACCGAAGCACAAACGCTCGAACTACTATGGTCGCGCCGGACCATATTGAGGCCAGAAAACCGACGGTCCGATGTTGTATTAAGGCCGGAATCCCGACGACCATGCCAGTTCGTATTAAGGCCAGAAAACCTACAACTACCGGGAACAGTATTAAGGCCGGGATGATGATTGCCATTTGTATGAGAGTTGGTTCCTACAAATACAAAACAAACTATCCTCGTTTTGGAGGAGGGCGATGGGTCGAGCATTTTATCCTACTTGGCTTTAGAGGGTGGCGAGCATCAACCATGCTCGGCTTAGGGGCGAGCATAAACCATGCTCGGCTTAGAGAGGGCGAGTATTAACCATACTCGGCTTAGGGGCGAGCATAAACCATGCTCGGCTTAGAGAGGGCGAGTATTAACCATACTCGGCTTAGGGGCGAGCATAAACCATGCTCGGCTTAGAGAGGGCGGGTATTAACCATACTCGGCTTAGGGGTGAGCATAAACCATGCTCGGCTTAGGGCAAGTGTTTCTTATGCTCGACTCATGTTAGGTTGGTTAGTTTAGCGAGCTACGCATGCTCGTGGTGTAAATAAGAGAGAGTTTTCCACACTCGTATTTAGAAAATATGACCTCACTCACTTGAAGGAGTAAGTGCTTAAAATGGTGGTGGGATTTCGCGCTGACCACACAAAACAGGGGGGCGAGCATTATCCATGCTTGGCTTAAAGATTTCATAACATGATCTACTTTTACAAAAAGTAAAATTCATAACTGCTAAGCAACTAAAGAAAAGAAATTCTACGAGGACAGTGATTGATTATAGAGCATTCTCAAGAGCTAAAATCAAGGCGTCCTTGTTATTGAAAGAAATACATCGAAAGAAAAGATAAAAAAATCTAATTAATGATAATGCCGCGAGTGCTAGTCTCAGGGTCCTTTCCGTTTCTAGGAGCTCGCGGACCAGCCTGAGGAGCTTGAGCAGAGGGTTGCGACGGCATGGTTGGGGCGCGATCTTTGACATATTCAGCGAGTTCCCCTTTTCTGACTCGTCCTTCGATGAGATCGCGTAGATGTCGGCAATCATTTGTATTATGTCCAGCTACGTTATGGAATATACAATGCTTGCCAGAATCGAGTTCCATCTGGGTCGGTTCTCGTCGAGGTGGTCTTGGAGTAGGCAAGGACTCGCGTATATCGAGGTAGATATCGAGAAAATGAGAATTGAGCTCGGTGTATCGATCATATTTGTTTTCATTTCGAGGTCGCACATTGCGTTCATCCTTTTCCGGGGCCTTTCCTCCTCCTTTATTCTGGCTATTTCCGTTGAGTGGACCTTGTTGTTTGGCTACTAAAACTTCAAGGCTCTCCATTTCAAGGCTGGCATCCTCTTGTCGGAGTAATCTCTCGGCCTCGAAGTAAAAATCATTTATATCTTTGGGGGGATCTCTGGTTAAGGAGTTTGAAAATTCTGATCTTTTCTGAACTCCCGCGATGGCTGCCATCAGCAACATCGATGGCTCGGGCCGATCGACAGATGCTACAACTGCGTTGAATCTTTCGAGAAGGGATCTTAGCATCTCTCCGGATCGCTGCTTGATGGTAGATAAAAACATTACACCTTTCGGTCGAGAGATATGCACTCAAAACTGTTCGATGAAGCGGGTGACCAGAGTATTCCAGCTACTGATCAACTCCGTTGTTAGCTACCGAAACCACATACCGGCTATATTTGTGAGAAAGAGAGGAAAGCACTTAGCCATGAAGCTGGTCGATGCACCAAGTACTTCCATATGTCGCATGTATTGCATGAGGTAAATGGTCGGGTCAGTGCGACCGTTGTATGGCTCGATGGTTGGGAACCTGAAGTCTGGAGGATTTCGAGAATTTTTTATTTCTTTAGTGAAGGGGCTGCGATTGACATTGTCTATGTCTTGCTGCAAAGAGTTGCCCCGAGTGAAGCGTCGGACGATGCTTGCAAGCTGGCTCCTATCTCCGAGGAGTCATTGCCATGAACTTAGTTCTACATCCTGAGAGGGTGCTGCATGAGGATCCGACAAAAGCAGGCTCGGAAGGGTGGCCGTTGGCTGGGCTCGACATCTGATATTTGAGTGAAGGTGTGAGGGAAGGTGAGATCTGGCGGGTGGTTCTGGGAAGAATGGCCCCTCTTGAACCTGATGAGTCGTAAGTCGAGCCATTCCTGTAACAAAGGGTCTGGGCTGATCCATCATAGCATGTGATGTTCGGAGGCCAGGGTTGCCCCCGCTTGAAGCGAGGTTAGGAGGGTTTATGGTAGCATTTTCTTCTGCTACGGTGAGGGCCGGCATGGTAGGTTGGCTTCCCTCGTTCGAAGGGAAGGTTACTCCAACTCTTCGTCGAAAAGGAAGAGTGGTTAGACTGGCCTGTGGCAAGATCCCGGGTTGTAATGGGAATGGCGTTGATTCTGAGGGACCCAGTGGTAGCTCGACCGATTCGACAGGTCGAGATGTTCCAAAGAGCGGAGGCATATTTTCCAGACGACCTAGATCTTGATCGTCCATCTCCAGATGTTCTGTGGCCACAACCGCGCTGGTCGCTGGAAGCGATACTCCTGGCTGGGCTTGATTGGTTGGTGGGACCAAATCAGGATGAAATAAAGGTATAGCCTGATCGGTGGCCTGATTTCGAGTAAACTTAGGGTCAGCTGTTGTCCCAATCTCGGCCTATGGAGGAATTGATGTTAAAGCGTTCAACCCTGTTTCCAATCGACCGAGAAGGTGATCCATCAACTGCTGCTGTCGTTCGAGGACTTTACCCTGAGATGTCATATGGTCTCTGAGTTCGACCATGATTTTATCCATGTCGTCCCGGGTAAGGAATCGAGACATGTCATCATGAGAGGAAACTTCGTGGCTTACTTCTGCAGCATCGGTGTCGGCTGCATCGGCGGTTGCGGGACGAGAGGATGTTGCATCTTTCTTTCGTTTGTTTGCCATGACCTGAGATAAGCAGGAGTTCGATGGCGATGTCGGTGCGCTACCCCTACCTGGCGCGCCAAAGTGTTGACGTCAAAAGTTGGTTACTAGTGACGATCAACCCCCAATCTTGTGATCAACACACGAATAAAGATTAAAAATGCAATAAAAAGTAAAAGAACGGGAAGCACACACAGAGTTTTTATAGTGGTTCGGCAAAGACGATGTCTGCATCCACTTTATATATTGTTTCTCTTTTTTTAATTACAAGTACAATCTTTTTTCTGTTTGAAGAAGAGAAAGAAAATGACAGTCTTCCCTTCTTCTTTCTTTTAGAGAGATTGAAGTTATGGAGAAGCGTAGAGATGAAAAGCTTGGAGAAAGCCGTCTGGCCAAAAGTACCCAAAAGTCCCCTAGCTTAGGGGTATTTATAGGTGGAGAATGCAGCTTGGGTTGTTGCTATATGGTCCGGCCATTTCGGGAAAGCCTGGACACGTGGAATCCATTATTGGCTTGAATTGCGGCTGAAGGACTGATTCCACTGTTCATAAATAGTATCCTCGGAAGTTGTGGCTGACGTGGCATCCACGGAGAGGTTCACTAAAAGTTGAGCTTTATCCGTATATGGTTTGACCGCCTTTATTGCCTTAAAAGTTGGGATATTATTTGGACTAGCTCTGCAGAAATCTTCCATGCTGGCCCGAGATAATCGGTCGACGAGTTCTTTATGGAGGCGGGAAACTCGGTCGTCCTGGTGAGCGATTCTTCCAGTAATGCACAGTCAATCTGACTGAGTTGGACTTGGGCCGATGTGCCATTGCTTTAGGTTGCGCCCCTGCTGGGCCTTCTGAAGCGTGACTTGCATATGATTTGAGCGTTTGGACTTCGGTCCTGCTCGTTGAGACTCTTGCCAAAAAGAGGGTTAACACCATGACAGACTCGTAGTTTGTTTTTCCCTTGCAAACTCGAGTGCCCTTATTTCTACACGGGCAACCTGGTAAAATAGGTTGTTAGTTAATCCACTTTTGGAAGATATGACTTCTATATATGGAAGCTATCTAGGAAAGCTGGTTTTGGATTTGGAGTAGGAGCAGGAATAGAATTCTCTTTTGGACTCTCCTTAGGACTACTCCGACATAATAATATATCTTTATTTCTGTTGTGTATCAGTTTTTTTATCATCATTGTAATATGTAGCATTTTGATCCGATGGGATGTAGTGACTCTGAAATATCGCTTGATGTGATATGATGAATATACTGATGTTTAATGCTAGTTTTACATTCTGTTGTTATATTTAATGTGTCATACCCTAAAGGCCATTTGTTCTTTCGAGGATCAGGAGAACATATCGTTCAGCTTGGTATCAGAGCTGAGGGTTAACCTTAGTTCTGGGGTATAACGCATTAAAAGGCTCATCAGAGATAGGATCGGTAGTATCCTAGGATGAGTGACTCATTAGAGATAGGGTTAGTAATATACTAGAATGAGTATGGTAGAATAACCCACACCTTATAAACACATTCTTATTTATATATGTCCCTATGCACTTACAGTTTCCTTAGGATATCTTTTCTGCTTCTCTAACTCTTTTCTTACTATTTGCAGATATAATAGAAAATGAGTGGTAGCGTAGGAAGAGGTAGAGGAAGGGATAACGTTGCAGTTGAACAACCGAACCCCATAAGACCAGCTAATGAGGCAGTTGTGCCACCCCAACTAGAACCCGATTTGGAAGTAATGGCTAAGAAATACAAGAATCTAGGAGGGCAACCATTCTTGGGAAACGAATCAGTTATCATAGGGCAAGCTGGTTGCGTTCTTGCGAAATGATTTTTATTGGCTTAAGGTTGACAAGAGAGCAAAAAAGGTTCTTGGATTCCTGGTTATTGAAGGATGAAGCTTTAATTTGGTAGGAAACGATTACTATGGAAAATCCTAAGGCAAATTTTACTTGGGATTGCTTCAAGGAAGTCTTCTAAGAAAGGTTTACACCGTCTGCAGCAATAGCCCGTCTTTACCATGGTTCTCCAATCTGAAGTAAGGAGACATGACTATTCAGAAAATTTGTAGGAGAATTCAAGAGGGTGTAATTTCGAACTTCAAGATTGATAATAAAGGAGTTCTGAAATTGAAAGGTAGAATTTGTGTTCCAGATATCCCAGAGCTCAAGAGGGAAGTATTGGATGAGTGCCATAAGTATAAGTTCAGTATTCATCTAGGAGTTCACAAAATGTATCTAGATCTGAAGCATATGTTTTAGTGGAAGTCGATGAAAAGAGATGTCTCGATATACGTTAGTAGGTGCCCAACTTGCCAATAGATTCAAAGCGATCAGCAGAAGGTCGGATTACTTCAACCTTTGGAAATCCCCAAGTGGAAGTAGGACCAGATATCTATGGATTTTGTTGACGGTTTGCCTTGAACCAAGAAAGGTAATGAAAGTATCTAGGTTATAGTTGATCGCCTGACGAAAAGCACTCATTTTCTCCCGTGAAATCAACGAGAACAGACGGTAGTCTAGCTCAGTTATATGTGAAGGGGATAGTTCAACTTCATGGAATACCCACCGGTATTATTAGTGATTGAGATTTGATCTTTACCAGTAAGTATTGGGAAGCACTTCAGTCAGCATTGGGGATGGTGTTAAGCCTTAGCATTGCTTATTACCCCTAAACAAATGGATAGATTTAAAGATTGAATAAAATTTTGGAAGATTTATTTAGAGCTTGTATCCTTGATTTCGGAGGATCATAGGAAGATGATTTGCATCTAGTAGAGTTTTCTTATAACAATAGCTGCTAAGCAAGTATTAAGATGTTGCCTTTTGAAGCGTTATATGATTGATCATGTAGATCTCCTATATGTTGGATTGAGTCTGGGAACCGACTTGTATTAGATCAGGACATGATTCGGGAAGCAGCATATAGAGTGGACTTCATTAAGGAGAAGTTGAAAGCTGCACAAAGTAGATAGAAAAGTTATGCTGATTCTAGGAGAAGGGATTTAGAATTTGAAGTTGGAAATCAAGTATTTTTGAAAGTTTATCCACTTAGAGAGTTATCTGATTTGGGAAAAGGGGAAATTATTACCCAAGTACATTGGTCCATTTTCAATATTGGAAACGGTTGGAACCCTAGCTTACAAGTTTCAATTACCAGAATGGTTATCCGAAGTGCACAATATTTTTCAAATTTCTCATCTTTGGAAGTATGTGCATGATCCTGATTTAGTTGTTGAGGAAGCAACACAACAGGACTTGGAGATCACACCCAGGTTAGCAGTTCCCATAGAGCCTTTGAAAATAATTGGCTAAGAGATAAAGGAATTGAGAAATAAGAAAGTGAAACTAGTTAAAGCGCAGTGGAGCGGAGATCCAAGAGACTGTACATGGGAAACATAAGACAGTATTAGAAAGTCTTATCCCAAGTGCCGAGTGGATATCTCGGAGTAGCTCATTTAAGACATAAACTCGTTTATTTAATATCATTTCTACTTCAGCTTTATTTTCATCAAATTCGAGGATGAAATCCTTTTAAGTGGGGGTGAATGTAACAACCTAAATTTTTTGAACCAATTTAAATTTTTTAATTCCGAGATTAAATAGTATATATAAGAATTTTAGTCAATTTTAAATTCGATATTTTGAAATTTGTTCTGATAGCCTAGAAAATAGGAATTTTGCAAACGATCTCAGAATTTGAAAAACTAAATTTATCGGATACGGAACGTCAAAATATAGTAGGATTCAAAATTTCACGTCAAACGGAGTTAGTATGTGACAATGCGAAATTTAAGTGCAATCCGATCGATAATTTGAACTCGAATTGAGCTCGAACGTGCACTTTTGAGCAAACGGACTCGGAATTCAGTGAAATTAGTTTCGTTGTAACCGAATCGAAAAAATATATCAAGATTCCAAATTTCATTGAAAATGGAATTAGTATGTGGCCACACGAGTAGACAAAGCGTAATAGATTAAACGTACCTTAAGTTCGCGTTCACACCTTAGACTAGTTATCTAGTATTTGAGTTTCTTTCGAGGTGCCAAGCTCCTAATGCCTTCGTGTGTGCTTTCTCCCCTATCTTGAATGCATGACACCTCCATGATCCATGTCTCCACCAAATGGCTATAAATACAAGGCGTTTACCTTCCTTTCTCACTTTGCTTTTCATTTCTTTGTTGCTCTCTCCACATTTCTCTCCATTTCTTCACCCCCTCAACCCACGCATGCTGCACCAGCCCCCAACCTGCCACCACGTCGTCCCCTACGCCACCTATTACAGCCATGGGTTCCCAATCCTCCATTAAAAGCCTTACACCCCTTAAAACTTCAAAATACACAATTTTCTCCCTGTTTTACACCCAAACTATCCCCTCTTCACCCACCATAGCCCATGTCCACCCTCCGCTTGCCCACCCGTGCGCACACAACAGCCTCGGACCCCACCTCCTCAAACCCAAACTTCATTTACCCCAAAACTCTACTATGTTCTCTCCAAAAAATAAATATAGCCCCCACTTTATTCGCCATATTTTTGAAACTCGTATAACGTCGTACCCCTACCAAAAAAATTTCAAAAATATTTCGGTGATGCCGGAAGGCTGTCGAAATCATTCGGGACTTCTAGGATATCCGACAATCGAAGTTAGAAGGAGTGGAAACCAAGGTGAGAAACATTGAGTAAAATATTAACTTGATATTGGCTAATGTTTGTGAACTTGTATGAGTTGTATAATGACCTATAATGGATGTTATGAGTTCATTGTATGATTTAATGATGTGTATATGCAAAAGATTTGATTTTTTAGTGAAAAATACATAGTCACTTGCATATATGACCCCAAGAACTGAATTTATGGACATTAAAATAGTATGAACCTTAAATGGTCATTGAAATAGAAATTGACTTGATGGTGGTTATTGGATATGGGTATGAACCACATTGAAGTTGAATACATATAGTTGATAGTTGATTTTGTATTACGGTTAATCTGTTGATTGACAAAACCATATAAGCGTTAAATAGTTTAAGGCTTATATGGTATGAACTATATCAAAATGGTTGTGGTTAAATGTTATCATGGTTATTGATAATATGGTATGTGATAACCATAGTTGATATGGCCAAAAATGTAATTATTTGCTCATTTGTTAAGTCTCCATTTATTAAAATGAATTTTAATGAATGTTTTATTAATATAATAATAGGTGAAAATAAAAGTAAAAATTTGACGTTCAATTTTGGATGGATGTAAAGTATAATTCACTACGATGAATTTTGCAAAAGATATATATAGTTTTGGAGAAAATAAAAGCAAGTTAAAGCTTGTCGAAGTTTTTATTTTAAAATGAATAGTTACCAAAAAAAGTGAAGTTCGGTTAGGGTATCTACGAAAGATTTTCAAAGAATTTTCTTTCCAAAACTTTTTTATTTATTTTATAATGGATTTCAGGAAAATTTAGGTTTAAAATACTGAAGTTTAAAAAATCATATTATTTTAATAATAAAATAATATTATAATAGTCATTTAATGGAGATATTAGATTCTAAAGAGAAAAATAGAAAATATAGTTTTCGAAAATTATACATTTTATATAATATGTCGACTATTTTTAAAGCTATTTGAGGTGGTTTATAATAGAAATTGAGTTATGGTCAGAATAGAACTCGTCGCGCATAAATAGTTTGCGAATTTCGACCTGTAACTTCAAACTGATATATCGGGAGATCCGATCATCGGATTTTTCCGAAGCCAGAAACATTGGTTTAGAATAAAAAGAGCTTTCAAATGATATGCAGATTTTTAAAATCCAATGGTTAGATTGTTAGATATGTTCAAATCAAGATCGAATAAAAATAGCGCCAGTGCAGCTTAATGACCCGAAAGGTCATCAAACTGAAATGACCTATTTTTATATAAATAAAAGTAAGAAAAAAATATTATAAATTATAACAATTCATTAGAAAGAAGTTAGAACCAAATACATTTTTGGAATATTGCTATAGACATCTATGGATTTTTCTATAGACCCGAATTGGGTTCTATTACAACAATATTTCTTATGTTTGGGCTTGACCTAACATTTTTTGGTGTTGTAGAAGGCCATTTATGGCGTAGTTATTAGAATATTTAGGCTGAATAAGCTTAATGCAAGAGAAGTTATTGTAATTTATAGGACATGTGATGTAATGAACCAATTTTTCGATCCTCAGAGTTGACATTAATACATCTACGGTATTAAAATGTCAAACATCCAAGTGTTGGAAAAACCAAATCATTAGGGGTTAAAGAAAAAGAAGATAGAACAGAATCTCACAATCACAATGGATAACATATAATAATCACAAAATACTTTGCAAAGTCATTTACAAAACTGATTACATCGGAGTTACACTAGTATAATTTGACCATAGGACAGTTTTAGCAGCATGTCAAACATCAGATAACATAGTCAATATTATACAGCGAAAACCTAGAAATAACTAAAAATCGATGTAGTCTCCTGCTCCAAGCTCCTCCCAATGCATCCGGGAAAACCTGAACTACTTGGTTGCTCATAAAAACTCGAGCACCCAAGAGTTTTAGGGAAAGAAAATAAAACTCGGATTAGACATGAGTATGGTGTGAGAAAACTCAAACAACTTGATTATTATATTTTAAAACCGTTGAAAATAAAGGATATCTCGTTAGAGTACGCCGCACATAAACACGGACTAGTTTTTACCTTACGATAAACAAATCACTTTATGGAATATCTCATGATATTATAATAGTGTTTAAATACAAGTCCCTAGAAAATTGCTGAAATGCTTGCATCTCACATTTCAGCATAATTGGTTTACATCTAAAATTATAGAGGCCCATATTGGAATTTAAATTCCATACAATGACAAGGTACGGGGGTATCACCTATCATGATACCACTCTAGATAAAGCGTAGCGATGGCCTCACATGGACTCTGTAACAACCCGGAAAATCAGAACCAATTTAAAATTTTATTTTAAGGAAATTTTGTTAGAAAATGCGTCAGAATTTAAAATTTTCATTATTAAATTAAATTATTAAATTGAAAAAAATTAAATAAAATTATGATGTTATTTATGAATGATTTTAAATTTATTTCTAATAAACAGTTATTTGTAATTAGATAAATAGTGATTTATTACAATTGAAATTAGTATCAAATTGTATGTATATTTATTTATTTTATTTATTCTTGCATAAGCATTGAATAGGTTGATTTAAAATAATATGTAGATTCTAAATAAATTATGGCAACAAGTCATTATGTTATAATATGTAGTGTTAGATAAACATGTCATTATGTTATTTAATATTATGTGTTTTGAAATTTAAAAAGTAACATAACTTTCTTATAGTCATCATTAAACAATAAGTTATGCATTCATTACTTTCCGTTATTCTATTTCCTGATGTAATTTTGAATAAGACATAAATGCTGATTTGATTGACATGTCATGTCAACGAATTTATTTCATTTGTAACCTACTACATATGTAGGGACACAAGTGAGGAATAAAGTAAAATATATAACCAAATAAAGAAAAAAAGGGAAAGTCACCTCCTTCATTAAAAAAAAAATTTGAAATCGTATTCAATGGAAATTAGAGGCGCGTCATTCATTGCAAGAATAATAATAATAATAATAATAATAAATAATACCATAAAACTTTTAGTGTTATCTATGTAATAACACATGATATTTAATACTATATGTTTTGAAATTTGAAAAGTTGCTGTAATGACCCGAAAATCCGGTCCAATTTGAGCTGACTAAATAACACAAGTCCAACCCCAAATTGCACTGAAAATTCAAGAAATTAATAGAAAGAAGATAGAGGGTGAAGATAGATAAGATAGAACTAGTAGAATAGAAGAAGAAGAAGAACATCATCATCAGAGTAACACGAATCTCACAGCGGAACGAATAAAATATAACATAACTTTTGAAATACAAACAGTATATGTATACAATAGCACTTATCAGAGTACAACACTTACAACAACAGCGGAAATAATAATAGCTATAGAATCTTGAAGCCTCCTGCTCCAAGCTCTCCAAGTGTATCTGTAAAATCCCGACTACTTGACTGCCCGTACAAAATTAGGCACCCAAGAGTTTAGGGAAAACAAAACAAATAAACTCCGGGTCAGTCATGGGACTGGTGTGAGTAAAACTGTTTAAAACAGTTTGAACAAGTAAACGATATCTCATAAGACCACGCCGTATAACGGAACGGGTTTTCCCTTATGAGAATCCAAAATATCTTTATATCAAAAACCTTTTGATATTATAATAATGCCTACCAACACAATATAATAATCATCTAGCAGAAACGCTTTCATCTCACGTTCTACATATATAGTATACAATCAAAATCGCAAGCACATATTGGTTAATGGATTTCCAACTATGACAAGGTATGGAACCACCTTCCGATCAGTGTACTCTAGGAAGATACACTGGAGTTCAACAAGAACATCTTGCAACTCAGCCACACATGACCGACCACTCATTTTGCTTGAGTGTATCGAATGTACATCACCAACGGCTGGGATCAGCAACCGTTTCCCGTATATATATGGGACAGCATTGATACATTAAAGAAGCAAATGAATATTCTCTAGATAGGTGATTATACACCCTACTTCGGTGCGACCGACTTAGCCATGCTGCCTGCCCGATTTCTGTCATTTACCGGATGTAAGGCTAGAAACTACGCTTATCTATCTTTCATTGATAGCACGGTTACTTTGAATGCCACATTATTAGATCCGTTAATCATTAGTTGGATCTGCACAAATAGATTCTGGATATTATGCGAAGGGAATAAATCCGTTGGCCACCATATATATTTGTACAGTCCAACTCATTCGATCATTGGAAATATTCTGTCAGACATTCATCCATATACGTTCGTTCTGGGATTGAACGAAACCGAAGGCACTATTCTGTAAACAGGACAGCCCTTGCTTAACACCGTCTTCAATTATCTTCATCGTATTTGATCACAACGCTTATGTCAATATGGAGTGGTTCTTTGGATAATAATCCAACCGGTCTCTCCATATTAACAACGTAAAATGGTCAAAACTTTGATAGTCTGTGATTTAACTATCAAATGAAAACATGTCGGTGTACAAACAACGATCTTAATTCCAAATGGAATTATCGATCCAATCATCAATCATATATATATATATATATATATATATTTCCTTATTTTCTAAAATTAGAAAATATATGTTTTCAACATTGGAAAACATTTCCAATCCTCATTTACGCATCACTACCATTCCACAACTATTAGTCCCTAACTGTAAACTAGTAAGAGAACAATTCTCTAAGTATAAACCCCGAAGGCCGAAACCAACATCAGATCAACACTCAGAAAAATATTCAACTTACCAATCTCTAGTCAGTTTCTAATATTGTTTAACTCTATTTGATTTACTCTTATTCGAATATTATAAGTCGATTAACTCTATTGATTTAACTCTATCGAATAACTAAATTCGATAAACTCCTTTTTATTAACTCTATCGAATAACTAAATTCGATAAACTCCTTTTGATTAACTCTATCGAATAACTAAATTCGATAAACTCCTTTTGATTAACTTGTATTCGGTTACTAAATTCGATTAGCTAATATTAGACTATTCTTATTCGATTAACTAATATTAGACTAACTCAAATCAGGTTATTTCTAATTGAATGACTAATATTCAATTACTCTATTTCGATTATCTCTTTTATATCTCATCAATTTCCTTTTTATAACGTTTATTTTCCGTTACAACTGTTTCTTTTTTTAACGTTTACTTTCCGTTACAAATATTTCCTATTTACAACTTCTATTTACCGTTACAAATATTTCTTTATTCTATTTATTTTCTAAATAAATATTCCCCTTTTCAATTCTATTTATTTTCTAAATAAATATCCCTTTTATAAAACTCTATTTGTTTTATAAATACTTCCTTTTATGAAACCGTGTTCGTTTTATAAATAATTTCCTTTTACAAAACCGTGTTCGTTTTATAAATAATTTCCTTTTATAAAACCGTGTTCGTTTTATAAATAATTTCCTTTTATAAAATCCTGTGATTTTATAAAATTCCTTTATTTCAATATACATTGAAATATTCCTTTTTACAACTCAGGGTTTCTTATGATATTCAAAATATCAAACAACGATGATCAATATCGTTCTACCATCCATAATCGATAACATATTATAAATCACACATATATCACAATATATGAAAACAGTAAAATAATTGTTGAGGAACCCAGTCGGATTCCTCCAACCTGTCTCCCTGCATCCACAGATGTTACACAGTATAATATATATCATATTTCATTTTGAAATGAAATATCCTGCTGTACAGAACCATATTTGATTAACAGTACATAGATTAACTATAACTACGTTTTCAATCAAATCTATTTAACAGTCCAGTTTAACAATCAATATACAGCAGTCAATTAATAAAGTACAATTTATATTAAAATATAAATTGAGGAGAGTTAGTGAGTTTTACTCACATTGTTCGTAATCGTTAAATAACGATTTACGAATGTCGATTCTGATCCTACAATTTATTTCGCTATAAATTTTGATGAGCTCCTACAGATTCCAAACCAGATTCATGTAGTAGCATTCGTCCGTACGATCCTGTCGGATCCGAGTTTTCGAAATTCCATTTCATTTAACTTTTCGGCCATTCACCACGGATTCGCAACTGTGCTTCATCCTTCCTCTTCCTATCCGTTCCAGAAACTCATCACCTGCCCTTCTATCCAACTTCTCCCTTTCCCTTCTATCAAAATTCTCCCTTCTTTAGTCACGTACTAAAATACCCAATTGAAACTCTATCCTTGTTCTGAGACCCAACGTTATTTCCTATTGTTCTTCTTTTAAAACTATTTCTTACCTTTGCTTCAAAACACAAATGCTTCTTTCTTTCTCTTCAATTCATTTTCACGGTCGTGAGTCACCCTCTTCAGCTTCGACCACGTTGACTTCCTTAACCACCTCATTATACACAAATTACCATGCTCATCCCCTCCCAATCCAGTACGATAGCTGCTCCATCTCGATGGCTATTCCCGAATCCTTCCTCCAATCATCAAGTACAAAAATCCATTTGCACCATTTAAACTCCATCCCATACAGTCAATACCATTCCTGAACTTGATGCTTCTTCCATTCGCTTAACACTATTTGGAATCCGTCCATACACAGGTAGCCATTTCCGTTCCTTCATATCACACCATGCCACAATCACCAACTCGCGCACTCCCAATACAGCACGAACCCGACAATAATATTCCATATGGACTAACTCCCCAAAACCAAAACTTCTTCCTTAATCAAGTTTACACACTAATTATCTTCCTCTCCTCTGATAATACAACTCCTGCTGTACTCGCCATTTCCCAATCTCACGCTCCATACTCTCCTTCCATACCCAACAAAAATAGAGACCGAACTCACCAACCTTCTTCTCATCAATCACTCCATCACTCCGCTCCTTCTTTACTGAACTTGAACAAACTCCCCATTCCGTCGCCAACTCGTCGTTCCCTATTCACGCAGCAGCTCTGGAGAACATCTCGACCCAAAATATCATCGCTCCCTTGGGAAGCCTTCGAGAAACTGCTAATCGACGTACTGAGACCCGAATCAAACTCCATATCACCAAACAAAGCTTCCAATCGTTGATTTCTTGTACCCTAACTCGTCGCTGTGAATTTCCAGCGAAGTAAAAGTGGTTCGAGCCTGGAAATTCGCACCAGAGGTCGAAGAGAAACAACAGGAGAATTCGAAAATATATGTATCTCGATTTATAGGATTTTAGTTGGGATTTCTTTTGATTTTATGAAGGTGATTTTCCTATGAAGAGATAAGGAGTGACGGCGGAAAAGTGGCTGACCACATGAAAAGTTGAAATTAGGTTTAGAGGTTAGTGGGGGTATTATATATATAATGTCTTATGCGGTTGTAATTCATTTGAAATGTATGTCGAAGGAGTGGTCACGTTTGTTTGTCTGATGGAGCCTTATTGACCACAGAAAAATCGTTTAGGGTTAGGCAAAATAAACACTTAGCCAGGAAGTATCAACCTATATATATAATAATTTCTTAGGGTACCAATTTCATAAAATTCCACTTTCGTATGGACAGAAATAAATATACCGTTGTATCCGGTAAAGTGCCACGATCCCAGAAATATAATAATACCGGTAGATGGACTCATATTTTGAAACCTCAAAATATTGATTACAGGGTGCAAAACATTCCAATATGAAAGTTGCTTATTAAATTAATTAAAAATTACCATAAAATTCTAAAAATTAAATTATCGCTACGCCTCAAAAGAACCTTGTCTAAATTCGAACCCGATCTCTAGTTATATCCAATAAACCGTTACGGTCGATAAATGATTCTATAGCGACTATTTTAAAATTTGATTTGGACATATCTCAAAATCTACTCGATGAAATCCAGATTTTCCTCTTCCATTAGAAAAATATACTTCACCAGCTCCTGACGTTTCTTGTTTCACAGAAATCCGATTTAAAACGGCTTCTGTATATCCAGTTGAAGTTCGAATAGCCAAATCGCGAACTGCAGTGCCATTTCGAGCTCGATTTTAATTATAATATAATTATACGTTCTAACGTCGACGATTAAATAATATATCCATTATTTAAATAATTAAATAAGTTAATTATTACACCGTCAAATATCCGGGTCATTACAGTTGCAAACTTTCTAACAATTAGTATTAAATAATTAATCTAGCATTCATTTCTTTCCATTCATTCTCTCTCTCATTGTTATTTACTTTTGAAATTTGAATGAAAATAAATATTGTCCCATCATGCCTAGTTAGCTAATTTAATTTGGTAACCTATTATATGTGAAGAGACACATTAGGGTAATGAAATAAATATTGGTTCGTTAAAAATAATTTTTTTAACGTATATATAGAATGGATAAAATGTACATGCTATGAAGTAGATATTAGTTAATTAAAAAAAATATTTTTTAACTAATGTAAGTGATGAAAATAAGAAATAAGAAATAAATACGCCACCTCAGCCAATTTATTTCCTTTGTAACATACAACATACGAAGAGAGACAAGTAAGGAATAATATATATATATATAATCAAATAAAAAATAAAATTATTATTTCCTCCTACTATATAACATCCTAAACACTTCCAAATCCTAACCTAATTTCTTTCTTTGGTCAAAATAATGGCCGCCGCCTTCTTCTTTCTTTAACATGAAAAACCCACTATGTTTCATAATTTTTTTTAATTACACGAGCCTCCTAAAAGCATGAAACAAAATTCTTTGATGTCCTCTTATCTTAAGCATCACATTGGTATCCATTTCTTCTTCATTCGATGCTGCTTTTGGAGATGAAGCACGAAGCTTTTTGGGTTCGATTTGAACGTGGCTACCTGGAACGTCAACGAAGAGGAAAGGGAATAACTTCCCTTAATGATGTAACTAAATAGATTAATTATATTTAATTTATAAATTATGTAATTCAAATGTTTAATCGTGTGTATCTCATTCAAACGAAAACAGAATTAGATGATTTCAGAGGCGCCAGAAACATGGTGAAAAGATCTTTTAGCACAGTTGTTAGTGCATGGTGTTGCTTTCCGGGAGGTCGGGGGTTCGAATCCCGTGGTTGTCACATTTGGTATCAGAGCCAGGTTTCGATCCTAGGACCTGTTGGGTATGGGCCCACCATGCTTCCGCTGCGCAACTCAAATCAATGGCATCAGTAGTCATCCATTTGATGTGAAGATAGCCGGTCTTTAATCACCGTCTTCAAATCTTCGACTTCCAATCGTCGTATAATTATTTGAAATGAGAGTTAACTCGGAATTTTCAAATGATTTCTCGAATATATATCATTTAAATCATTCCATTTCGTTTATAATATTTTATAACGATTTATTCAATAACCAATTATTTCTTTACATGAATTGTTGTTGGCTGAAAACCCCACACGGGTATTGGGATGATAATTGACATACACTAGTCCCAATATTTAGTTGTATGTTGATCGATAGATTGACAGGCTGCGATGAGCGTTATTATTCATTTTAATGCTTACACAGTCGTAATATTTCACTCTGGATGTTTCCGATTCAGAATGTCTTTTAAAATAAGGAATATTTTAAATAAAGATTTTCTTTTAAATAAAGGAAATTTTAAATTATAGAATATTGTAATATAAAGAATATTTTACATAAGGAACCTTTTTATATAAGGAATATTTTTAAATAACAAATATTGTAAAATATTATTCAACGAAGAATAAAATGATGATTTCTATGTCCGTTTTTGGATGGACACAAAAGATAAAAATATATTTTTATAGAAAGGAACTAGTTATTAACTAGGATAAACCTTTTAAATTAAGATTTAATGATGTCTTCTAATTAATTAATATTTAATTGGAATTAAATAAAAGAATTGGATTTTGGGTTGTCGTGGATAGTGTCTTAAATAACATTGTTCTTAAACCCCGCATGTAAGAATAAATCTTTTGATTAAGATTTTTAGAGTTCCAATTATATTTATTAATTGCAATAAATTGATATGTGAATTGGGTCTATTGTGAACTGTGTTTTTAAACGACATTTGTTCTTTAACCCAATTAACAGTGAAAGTATGATTTAGAATTTATAAATCTTTTTATTAAGATTTAGAAGGAAATTTTCCAAAGTCAAGTTTTCCAATTTAATATATATATTAAATTGGAATTGAGCGGAAATTTATATTGATTATATATTGATTTGGTTTCTAAGAAAATTCGATATTTAATAGAAGATGATTTTGGGTTTATCATGAACAATGTTTTTAAATGACATTGATTCTTTAACCTAGTTAAAGATAAGATTAATTTCTTAAACTAAATAATCATAAAATAATGGTTTTGATATTGAAATCAAATTGGAGTTTTAACGAATCTTTATAAAGAAGATTAAAGAATTAATTTAAAAGAATTTATCTTTGATAAAATTAATGATAACCTTTCCCTAATAATATGAATATTTTATCAAAAGATAATTCTGAATTGGAATGAGGCGTTTGAGGTGTCTTTATAGCACTTGATTTTTAATTATGAAATACGCGATTTATTCGGAAAGACTGGGTTTAACCCATTCTGAATAATTACTACGACGATTACGAGTCGAAGATGGTGGTTGAAGACCGGCGAGCTTCACATCGAATGGACGACTACTGATGCCTGGCATTGGCTAGCTACCAGTTAAGGGTTAAAAGTGGTAGTTTGTCCAGACGTACTTGTTGATTGTCCGGATACCTCACTTCCGTATTAGACATACGGGACAAGGAATAAGGTGACTTCGGTTTCGTTCAGCCCCAAAACAGACTTGTAAATGGATGTGTGTCTGACATTGGATTTCATTCCATGTAATTAAATTGATTTCTACCAATATATTACCTCTGAGCTCGTACGTTTCAGAGAAGGGTGTTAAGCAAGAGAATAAATCCTCCGCCACCACAGATATATATTAAATAGAAATCAATTCAGACATTGTTGAATTATTTTGTCATTAGAATTACATAACATGTCACGCAGACAAAATTATTTTTTTATGTTGTCATCAGAATTATATAACATGTCAGGTATACAAAATTATCTTTTTATGTTGTCATTAGAAAATATAGAACATGTTCAACATAGAAAATGTTATGACAATAAAAATCTTTCTTTTTATTTGTCATAAGCAACATAGAAAATATGTTTACAATAAAAGTTCCCTTTTATGTTGTCATTAGAATTGTTTTGTTGACAAAATTATCTTTTTTTTGTCATTAGAATTATATAACATGTCATGCAGACAATTTTTTTTCATTAGAATTATATAACATGTCAGGTAGACAAAATTATCTTTTTATGTTGTCATTAGAAAATATAGAACATGTTCAACATAGAAAATGTTATGACAATAAAAATATTTCTTTTTATTTGTCATAAGCAACATAGAAAATATGTTTACAATAAAAATTCCCTTTTTATTGTATATGTAAAACATGAAATGTGATTGAACCAAATACACTTGGTTACTGATATTGATTGTGATGGATTGACTGAATGGATTGTGCTCGACCAGTTTATGAGCAAAATATGTTTTTGTATTTAGCATTGGGTGGGATAAGTCTGCCTGGACCCAACTAGCATGTCTAGCATCCGCAAGTTGTAGACCCAATGTGGGAAGTCTAGCCCATTATAAACCATAAATGGACATGGTAATGAATTAAACTATTTTGCCCATTATAAGTTGAAATGTCATTTTAACCCGAACCGGTTTATCGATCATTTTTATTCATTTTATAATGAATAGGATAAAAAGTAGTAATTTCCAAAATCTAATATTTTGGAAACATTATTCTAATAAAGAAATAGAATAAATCTTTAATAAAGATTTAATGGAGTTTTCCAATTATTTAATATTTATTTGGAATTAAATAAATTGGATTTTTGGGTTTGTCGTGAATGGTGTCTTCAATAACACCGTTCTTAAACCCAGTTGAGAAAAGAATAAATCTTTTAATTAAGATTATTAGAGTTTGCCAATGATATTTATAAAATAAAATGTGAATTGGGTTTATTGTGAACTGTGTTTTAAACGACACTTGTTCTTTAACCCAATTAACAGTGAAAATATAATTTGGAATTTATAAATCTTTTATTATGATTTAAAGGGGAATTTTCCAAAAGTAAAGTTTTCCAATTTAATATATTTCATTCTTTATTTACACTTGAAAAATGTATATTTCATTCATTCTTTATTTACACTTGAAAAATGTAAATTTCATTATATTATATTTTTAATGTAAATTCATTTACATTAAAATATGTAATCTAATGTCAAAACATTTTAACATCCAAATGTCTATTTAAAAGTTGAATTACATAAAAATGTAAAATGTAATTCAAATACAGTTTATATTAAAATGTTTATTTTAATGTTTTATTTACATTGAAAATGCAAGATCACATGTAAATTCATTTTTCTCTAAATGATTATTTTAATGTCATATTTACATTAAAAATGTAAAATCAAATATAAATTCATTTTCCTATATAAATGCTTATTTTTAATGTTACATTATTATTAAAATGTAAAATCAAATGTAATTCCATTTTTCTCTATAAATGTTTATTTTAATGTTACATTATCATTAAAAATGTAAAATCAAATGTAATTCCATTTTTATGTAACAATTGACCATTTCTGATTTACAAGCAAAATGTGAAATTCATGTTGGTGTATAATGATTATTTTTATTTTCATATATATATATATATATATATATATATATTAGAAGTATAATTTATATATTATTCAAATAACTAATATATAACAACATGAATATTTTATAACACAAAAATATTTCAGAAAATTTCGGCAGCATAACGACAAGGTAATTAAAACCGGCACCGTCCCGATGTACAGCTCCTCGTGCCACCTTAAAGCCTCGCGGCTTTTGACAACGGGGATTTCGATAATCTATTTCGTACGCAGACAAATTTTTCAATAAACTAATCCCATTTGTTTTCAACCAATTTGGACAAATTCGGACGTTGTTGGAATTTTGATAAAATTAAACTATTGTTTAATTTTGTTAAAACAAATCGTTGTTTAAATGATTTTCGAAACCGATCAAGATGAGAACTCTCTCACTAAATTCTTTTATACAGTTATTTATTTTTATAACTGAATTTGTGTTGATTGTCTGTTAGCTCACCTCCCTCATCCGCAGATCATGGACGATTTAAATTGATTGTATTGAGTTGTGATTTCGATATGAGATTTCTTGATTTAAATATTTATATATATATATATATATATATATATATATATTTAAATTGAATTTGATTATGATATGATATATATGCTATATAAAACACACATTGGCGTTGTGAAAATTGAGACTGATTTACTTTGGTTGTGATGAATTATCAGATCAAAATATATGTTGTTCGTTAAGATATTGTCTATACCATTTTAGTCTAGAACAAAAATATTCATTTGTTAATTTTATTTTTGTTAGTCAAAAATATTCATTGTTGAAGTAAAACATTTCAACAATAAAAAAAATTACATTTGTATTACATATAGTGATCAGTAAAATTATCCATTGCTTGGGCTAAAATATGTTAGCAATAAAAAATACATTTTTATTGTGTTTGTAGAAATGATGACAAATATTTATTGTTTAAACGGAATAAGATTACAATAAAAATCATATTTTTATTGTGTATATAAGATGATCATATTTTATAAATAAATATGTCATTTATATAGAAAACATGTTTCATAAATAAAAAATGTCATTTATGTAGAAAACATATTTTATGAATAAACATGTCATGTGAGAAATTCTAGTTTTTTTATAATTAAAATTACTTAATCATGATACGTGATTTGATCTAGAATTAATGTTGTTAAATTCTATTTGTATGATTCGTGATTTGATCTAGAATTGATGTTGTTCTGTAGATCCATTGATTTGATGGTGTTTGTGTTGAATAATGTTGTTGAAAACAAAAAATACCAATTTTTGTTGGAAAAAAAAGAATTGGATTAAAATTGACAATTTTATCAAATCAGAATTGTTGAAATAGAATTGTCATTTTTGACAAAATATAATAGTTGAATAAAAAATTAACATATTTGTTAATTAGAATTGTGTTTAACAAAAATCATCATTTTTGTTTATTAGATTGTTGAAATGAAAAATTAACATTTCTGTTAATTAGAGAATTGGATTAAACAAAATTATCATTTTGTTTATTAGATTGTTGAAATGAAAAATTAACAGTTCTGTTAATTAGAGAATTGGATTAAACAAAATTATCATTTTGTTCATTAGATTGTTGAAATGAAAAATTAACATTCGTGTTAGTTAGAGAATTGGATTAATTAAAATTATCATTTTGTTTATTAGATTTGTTCAATTAAAAAGGTTGAAACAAAAATACACATGTTTGTTAATTAAAATAGTTAAAAAAATATACATTTTTGACAAATTAGAATTGTTAAATTATAATTGTCATGTTTAACAAATTAGAATTGTTAAATTATGTTAACTAAAATTTACATTTTTATCGTATATGTAGAAAGGATTAAAAATGTTCATTTGTTTGAAATGAGATATGTTAACAGTAAATATTCACATTCTTATTGTATATAAGAAAAGACTAAAAATGATCATTATAGAAAATAAAAATATGTTAAGAATTAAAACCACATTTTTATTGCATAAATAGAATATGTAAAAATGATCATTGTTTTGAAATAGAGATATGTTAACAAATAAGTATTCACATTTATTTGTCATATTAAAGATTGAAATTTGTGTACAAATAAATATTCACTTTTATTTGTTATGTTAAAGATAGGAATTTGTATACAAATAAAAATCTCCGTTTTATTTGTCATTCACAACATAGAAAATGTCATGAAAATAAATACTTCTTTTTATATGACATTAGAAATGTAGAACATGTTATGCAAGTAAAACCTCTTTTTATTTGTCATTAGAGAATATAAGAAAGTGTTATGTAAATAATTCTTTTATTTTGTCATTAGAATGATATAACATGTTTTGTAGACAAAATTATCTTTTATTTTGTCATTAGAATTATATAACATGTTTTGTAGACAAAATTACCTTTCATTTTGACATTAGAATTATATAACATGTTATGTAGACAAAATTATCTTTTATTTTATCATTAGAATTATATAACATTTTATGTAGACAAAATTTTCTTTCTATTTTGTCATTAGAAAATATAGAACATGTTCAACATAGAAAATGACAATAAAAATCTTTTTTTTTATTTGTCATAAGCAACATAGAAAATTCGTTCGTAATAAAAATTCCTTTTTATTTTGTATGTGAAACATAGAAAATTTATTTACAATAAAAATTTCCTTTTTATTGTATATGTAAAACGTGAAATGTGATTGAACCAAATATACTTGGTTATTGATATGGATTGTGATTGATTGTTTGTTTGAATTGTGCTCGACCAGTTTATGAGCAAAATACGCTTTTACATTTAGCATTGGGTTGGGTAAAAAAATGCCTATGTTCTAACACCTTGTGAAACACTTCACGATTTGACTATAAGGTGTTTAGCGATGTTGTTTATTTCAAAATTTAATAAATGATTTTGAAATGAGATTTCTTATGTAAAAAGAATAGTATTTTCGATTTTAGACAGGGAATGTTTTATAAAAAAATTATAAAACAGAAAGGATTTCGAGGACTACACCCGATGATTTCGAAATGATTTGGAAGTAGAAATCTATATAGATTTGAAAGTACTTGTGATTATTATGTTGTGAAATGATTTTCCCTATTTCGGGATAAAAAAAATGATTTAGCAAGTATGTGGCTGAAGATGCGGGTGACCCGAAATTGACTAACAGTGTGAGGGCGTGCATGTCTTCCCCAATTGGTGGGATGGTGTATTGTCAGTGTAGCCATTAGGTGCGCGCGCGCGCGCACACACACACACACACACATATATATATATATATATATATTGGTTCGGTTAAGGTGCGTACTGCCCGGTCCTGAGGGAACATGACCGATATTTGGTTTCATACTTGTTTGTATGTTTTGTTACATTTTGGAATTCATATTTCCAAATGTTTTGTTTTCAAATCCCGAAGTGAAATCTACTTTAATATAAAAAAATAGATATGTATTTCAAAATGATTGGAAATAAGAAATCAGGAATAAAGTCCAAAGAAATAATTTCTATAAAGTGAATTGGATTTTGAAATCTAAGTTTAAGGATCCAGCCTAAATGGGTAGATTAAGGAATTGCATGTTGATTGATGCATTGTAGATCTATATCTTTATTTATGGTAGTAGTATATGCACTGGCAATCCAATGGAGTAAACCCTTTCCGCGTTAGCGGTGTGGTCCTGTGATTAGCCCTATTATTAAATAGGTTAAGTAATGATTTCTCATACCAGTCGCATGACTGACCTGTAGTTTGTTTCACTTGCAAACTCGGATGCCCATATTTTCCATACGGGCAGTCGAGTAGCTTATTTTGCAGATATATTGAGCAGGATTCTAGATCGAAGCTTAAAGCTGTGTCCAGAGCATTGTTAGACTTCAGCTGTGTCAGATTATTGATTCCGCTGCACTATGTTAAATTCATTGTAAATTATCTTCCGCCGTATTATTATTTATCGATGTACTCTGATATTCTGTACTCTGATGTAACATTAATGTAATGTTTATAAAAGTATGTTGTTATTTGTTCTGATGCGTTGTATTCCCAGAGTTAGCATATTCGGGTTTTTGAACGGTCTTAGTCGATTTTGCGATCGATTAGGTCCGAGCGAAATGCGAGTCATTACAGTTGGTATCAGAGCTTTGGTTAATCCAAATCCTTGGGGTACAACTCGTTAGAACTGAACAAAAGACTCATCAGAGGTAGGATTAGAAATATCCTATAAAAGAATACTCATTAGAGAAAGGATCAGTAATATCCTAGAATGAGAAAACTCATTAGAGATGGGGTTAGTAATGCCCTAGAATGAGTTGAGAGTGACAAGTTCATAATTATCGTATTTGTGATTATATATATAATCTGATATTAGAAAATATGATTTTTAAATATATAAAAGTTATATATATTTGGAAAGCTATTCAATTAATTGATTGATGATTGTGTTGTGTGATTATTAGTTCAACTAATTTAAAATTATTGAAACCAATAAATGAATGAAAGTTGACTTGGTTAGTTAAACAACTTTCAGCTCCGTTCCTTTTCGAGGACGAAAAGATTTTAAGTTGGGGAGATTGTAACAACCCGGAAAATCAAAACCAATTAAAAAAATTATTTTAAGGAAATTTTGTTAGAAAATGCATCAGAATTTAAAATTTTCATTATTAAATTTTAAGTTGAAAATACATAAATAAAATTACGATGTTATTTATGAATGATTTCAAATTTATTTCTAATAAACAATTATTTGTAATAAGATAAATAGTGATTTATTACAATTGAAATTAGTATCAAATTGTATGTATATTTATTTATTTTATTTATTCTTGCATAAGCATTGAATAGGTTGATTTAAAATAATATGTAGATTCTAAATAAATTATGACAACATGTCATTATGTTATAATATGTAGTGTTAGATAAACATGTCATTATGTTATTTAATATTATGTTTTGAAATTTAAAAAGTCACATAACTTTCTTATAGTCATTATTAAACAATAAGTTATGCATTCATTACTTTCCCTTATTCTCTTTCCTTATGTAATTTTCTTTTGAATTTTGAATAAGACATAAATGCTGATTAGAATGACATGTCATGTCAACGAATTTATTTCATTTGTAACCTACTACATATGTAGAGACAAAAGTGAGGAATAAGTAAAATATATAACCAAATAAAGAAAAAAAGGAAACTCACCTCCTTCATAAAATAAATAAATAAAATTTGAAATCGTATCAATGGAAACTAGAGGCGTGTCATTCATTGCAAGAATAATAATAATAATAAATAATACCATAAAACTTTTAATGTTATCTATGTAATAACACATGATATTTAATACTATATGTTTTGAAATTTGAAAAGTTGAAAACTTTCTAACAATTAGCATTAAATAATTAATCTAGCATCAATTTCTTTCCATTCATTCTCTCTCTCTCATTGTTATTTACTTTTGAAATTCGAATGAAAATTAAATATTGTCCCATCATGCCTAGTCAGCTAATTTAATTTGGTAACCTATTATATGTGAAGAGACACATTAGGGTAATGAAATAAATGTTGGTTCGCTAAAAATAAAATTTGTAACGTATATATAAAATGGATAAAATGTACATGCCATGGAGTAGATATTAGTTAATTAAAAAAAAATAACTAATGTAAGTGATGAAAATAAGAAATAAGAAATAAATACGCCACCTCAGCCAATTTATTTCCTTTGTAACATACAACATATGAAGAGAGACAAGTAAGGAATAATATATATATATATATAATCAAATAAAAAATAAAATTATTATTTCCTTCTACTATATAACATCCTAAACACTTCCAAATCCTAACCTAATTTCTTTCTTTGGTCAAAATAATGGCCGCCGCCTTCTTCTTTCTTCAACATGAAAAACCCACTATGTTTCATAATTTTTTTTAATTACACGAGCTTCCTAAAATCATGAAACAAAATTCTTTGATGTCCTCTTATCTTAAGCGTCACATTGGTATCCATTTCTTCTTCATTCGATGCTGCTTTTGGAGATGAAGCACAGAGCTTTTTGGGTTCGATTTGAACGTGGCTACCTGGAACGTCAACGAAGAGGAAAGGGATTAACTTCCCTTAATGATGTAACTAAGTAGATTAATTATATTTAATTTATAAATTATGTAATTCAAATGTTTAATCGTGTGTATCTCATTCAAATGAAAACAGAATTAGATGATTTCAGAGGCGCCAGAATCATGGTGAAAAGATCTTTTAGCACAGTTGTTAGTGCGTGGTGTTGCTTTCTAGGAGGTCGGGGGTTCGAATCCCGTGGTTGTCACAGACGCCCTGCGAATCAGGATTGACCAACCCCTCTCTGGATTGTACCAAATATTTCACCCCCTTAATTGTGATCAGCAACCAACCACAACATACGATAATCAAAGGGTCATCTGATCTAGATTTGGGTGGTGACAATACCTAACTTGGGTGCAACCCACTTAGCCCTAAAGCACATCCCTTATTTTAGCCATTACCAGTTGATGGGGTTAGTTTTACCTTTCATATATGGCGCATATCCATCTCTGGATGTCACATCGTCATTCCGTTAGTCATCAATTAATGCCCACAAAACTGCAACTTCGATCTTATATGTCTCATAGAAGGGTGTAAGCCTAAAAGTAGTTTCCTTTTCCACCACCAGCAGATGTTGTAATGTCCCGTATTTTTGGTAGTCTAATATTTAATTTAATTTATTATTTTAAATATTATATTTGAAATATAAATTTATTTTAATATTGAAATCATTTATAAATCGAAGTTTGAACGTTAAATTTATATATAATATAAAACGAGCTCGAAATGGAGCGGTATTTCGTAATATTGAATTTTGAACTCCCATTGAATATACAGGATCCGATATAAGTCGGATTTCTACGAAACAAGAAACGTTTGAATCTTATTGACTTTAATTTTCAAATGAAAGAGAAAAATCCGGATTTGGTATTATAGACTAATTTTTATGTCTAATTCAAATTTTAAAATAGTTGCTATGGAAATCATTATTAAATTATAACGTTTATTTAATATATTTAAAAGGGAAATTTAAATCATTTAACTCAAAATTGATGATATTGAGTTGTATAAATTATATTTGTGTAACAACCCGGAAAATCCGAACCAATTTAAAAAAGTTTATTTTGGAATTTTAGTGAATTTTGAATATTTAAAATGAATTATTTGAAATAACAACGACGAGAAATTTATTTTGAATAGAATTAGAATGGAAATATTTATTTGAATCGTCGATAGAATATAAATATTTATTTTTAATTATAAAAGGAACTGAAAATGGCGCGGTAGTTTGAAAATTCGATTTCAAAATTCACATGAATGTACAGAATTCAAAATAAACCAGATTTTAGTGAAACCAAAAATATTAGAATCTATTTGAAAATATCTTTCTAATGAATCCGAAAAATCAAAATTTCATAGCGGGAATAAAAAGTTATGCCCAGTTGAAAATTCAGAATAGTCGCTATGGAATTTTGGCCCTTAAAAATGGAAATTTTGCAAACGACCTCCGTTTTCGACGAAACCACTTTTGTTGGATCCGGAATGTCAAGTTATTGCTAGATTCCAAAATCCATAATTTTTGAAATCAATATATGAGCGTGGCGAAGTAAAACGTGTTTTAACAGTTTTAGTCAATTTGGATCGACTAGAAAATGGCCATTTTTCAAACGGTCTCCAAATTTGACGAAATTAGTTTTTTTAGAACCGTATCGTCAATACGAAGCTAGAAAATATTTTTCGGGAATTTTTAGAGTCCGTATGTGGCCCCGGTAAATTGAAATGTGCGTTCAAATTCAATATATAGATTTATATTTTAATTTTGATGGAAACTGGTCGAAACAGCCGAACTAGCTGTAATAACCCGGAAAATGTGAACCAGTTTAAAATTTTTAAATTCGGTTATTAACAAGAAATTTGAATGATTAGAATAGCCTATTCCCATAAAATATAGAATATTTCAATAAATTAGTAAGTTAAGAAATAGTAAGTCAGTTTGAAAATTGATATTTTGCATATGGCCTCGGAATTCGACGAAACCACTTTTGTTGGGTCCGGGATGTCAAACTATTGCTAGGTTTCAAATTTCATAATTTTTCGAATCAATATGTGAGCGTGGCAAAAGAAAACGCGTTTGACCAGTTTCTATTGAATTTAATCGACTGGAAATTGGCCATTTTTCAAACGGTCTCAGAATTCGACGAAACTAGTTTTGTTAGGACCGTATCGTCAATACGAAACTAGAAAATATTTTTCTGGAATTTTTCTAGTTAGTATGTGACCCCGGTAATTTGAAATGTACGTTTAAAATTCAATATAAGGATTTAAATTGTAAATTTCAACAGAAACTGATTGTAACGATCAAACCAGCTTGCGATACATATCCCATTGTGTTCGAAATGAGGGTAAAACGCTATGGACGACAGGCGGTGGACCTCGTTTCGAGGTCATATATAAAAGTCAACCCTAGTGCAAATTTAAGTAATAAAAAAATAAACTTCTCCCCTTTTCTTCTGCCTTGGCCCCCCCCCCCGTTCATTTATCAGTGAAATAAAAAAAAAAAAAAAAGAAAACCTAGGAACTAAATCAAGCCGCCGCCCGATCCTGGAAGCCACCGCCGAACCCTTCGCCGAAGCCCCTGACGATCGAGCCGCCGACCAATCTCCTCCCACCGAGCGACACCTCGGAGCCCCCACCACCCTCGCAGATCGAAGCAGCCCTCGTCGAACCCCTGAACCACCGTCACCTCCGAACGCCACGAGCCACCGCCGACCAATCTTCTCCTCCCCTTCGCATACCTAGGTGAGCGTTTAATTTGATTTTATTTTTATTTTTGATTTTTGTTTTGTTTTACAGAATGTATAAACTGTTTTCTTTTTTTTTTATATATGAATTATAAAACTGATTTTCGTTTTAAGTTTTTAAAACAGAATTTTTAAAAGAAGAAACTTATGAAAACTGTTTTTTTTATAAAGTTTTAAAAACTGTTTTTAAAAAGAAGTTAAAACAGAAATTTATAAAAAAAAAAAGATTTTAAAAACTGCATGTTTTTAAAAAGAAATCAAAACAGAAATTTAAAAAGGAGATTTGAAAACTGTTTTAAAAGAAATCAAAACAGAATTTTTAAAAAGGAATAATATAAAAACTGCATTTTTTAAAAAGTAAAAACTGCATTTTATAAGAAGTAAAAAACTGCATTTTTAAAAAAAAAATAAAAACTGCATATTTTTTTTTTTAAAAAGTAAAACTGCATTTTTTTAATAAAAGAAAAAAACTGCATTTTTGATAGATGAGAAAAAAAAAACTGCACTTTTGAAAAGAATAGAAAAAAAACTGCATTTTTCTAAAAGGAAAAAAATTGCATTTTTGAAAGAATAATAAAAATATAATCTTTATATTTAATAGCGAAGTCAAAATGCAATCTATATTTATTGAATAACATAGTAAAATTCGATTTTTACCTATGTAGAGGATACAGTCAACAAAAGCAACAACAAGGCGAAGTAGACGAAGTTTCTATTAAGGAAATCAATCGTGTGAGTGGATAGCTATTGGTGAGGATTTCTCACTCTTCAACTCCTTTTTATAAATATTATATATGAGTTGAAAATGAACTGCTATATATAAATATCTATATATATATATATATACGCCCCTCGTCCACAAACCATGGACGATATTTATTGGTTGGAATTGATTGATTGTTTGGGATTGTTTGTGATTGATATTGGTTGATTGTGGTTGAAAAATACCCAATTGTGATTGGAAAATATTTGGTTGAAACCACATAGGATTAGTTTGTGGAAATGAAAAAAATATAAACATGCCGCCTGCGTGCGAATTAGATGCATGATTCCCATTGTCAAAAACCGCGAGGTTTTAAGGTAGAGCGAGGAGCCGTACTAGGGACGGTGCCGGTGTAACTACCCTGCCGTTATGCTGCCGAAATTTTGAATAATATTCTTGTGTTTGAATTATTTTCATATGCTTAAACTATATTTATTCATTGTATAGAAAACATTCATGTGTTGAATTGATATTCATTCGTTGTTTAGCAATTCATGTGTTGAATGATATTCATATATTAAAATAAACCGTTCGATAATAAAAATCACATTTTTATCTATATATAGAAACTATAGAAAACATTCATGTGTTGAATTGATATTCATTCGTTGTTTAGCAATTCATGTGTTGAATGATATTCATATATTGAAATAAACCGTTCGATAATAAAAATCACGTTTTATCTAACTATAAAAACATTCATGTGTTGAATTGATATTCATTCGTTGTTTAGCAATTCATGTGTTGAATGATATTCATATATTGAAATAAACCGTTCGATAATAAAAAATCACATTTTTATCTATATATAGAAACTATAGAAAACATTCATGTGTTGAATAGCTATTCATTCGTTGTTTAGCGATTCATGTGTTGAATGGTATTCTTATTTTAAAATAAACTGTTAGATAATAAAAATCACATTTTTATCTATATATAGAAACTATAGAAAACATTCATGTGTTGAATAGCTATTCATTCGTTGTTTAGCGATTCATGTGTTGAATGGTATTCTTATTTTAAAATAAACTGTTAGATAATAAAAATCACATTTTTATCTATATATAGAAACTATAGAAAACATTCATGTGTTGAATAGCTATTCATTCGTTGTTTAGCGATTCATGTGTTGAATGGTATTCTTATTTTAAAATAAACTGTTAGATAATAAAAATCACATTTTTATCTATATATAGAAACTATAGAAAACATTCATGTGTTGAATAGCTATTCATTCGTTGTTTAGAAATTCATGTGTTGAATGATATTCATATTTTGAAACAAATTGTTTGATAATAAAAATCACCTTTTATTGACTATATAAACTGTGTAAAATAATCTCGTCTTAAAAGAAATTGTTTTAGGATAAAAATTCCATTTTTATCACCAACGTGAACTATATAGAAGAATAGTGTTTTGAAATGAATTGTTTTACAATAAAAATCACATTTTTATTTTAAGCACCTAATCGTTGAAATGTGAAGTGTAAAAATAGCCACTTGTTCAAAATAAACATATATGAGTTGAAATATTCATTAATTAGCTAATGAAATGATTTGCACCTATTTATGTAACATTAGAATGAATGGTGTTTTTAAACCAAACAGAAATCAAATATGCAGTTGAATAGAAACTGATAATTGATAAGAACTGTATATATATGTACATGCATATTCATTGAACAGGTTATAGCAAAGGGGCTAGAGAAGAGGAATAAAATTTGTGCCCGACAAATAGGTACACATTTACTGATTTGTTTGGGTGATGATTTTGAGCCTATTGGCTAGCCGCTTGGCTTTTTCTTTTTTTCTTTTTGAGATTAGAAGGACCGGGACGCTATTTGCGATTTCCCGATGCCCCCGGTACAGGGGAGGTTATGGCGAAATTTTTCCAAAATTTAGGGAGTTAGAAAAATATTTGAAGTGAAAACGATATAGAAATCATCGAATGAACTATATTTATATAAATATATAAATATAAATAAAATTAAAACGAAACGAGGCCGTGCAGTTCGTATTTTGAAACCGTGATTTCAAACGACTAGTGCGGGAAATCCGACCATTGGATTTTCCCGAAACCCCAACCGTCGGGTTCGCCTTGGAATAATCTTTCCAACGGCACCAACCTTGTAAAAATCCAACGGTTGGATTGTCTGAAATGTTTAATTCAAAATTAAGGAAAAACAGCGCCAGAAACGATTATATTTATATATATATATAAATATAATTAAATTTAATCGAATAACGACGCTGCAGTTCGTAAATTGAAACCGTAACTTCAAACGACTAGTGTGGAAGATCCGACCGTCAGATTCTCACGAAACTGGAACCGTTGGGTTCGCTTTGGGAAGATCTTCCCACTGATGTAAAATTTGTGAAGATCCAACGGTTAGATTTTCCGATATGTGTAAAACAAATTAAGGGAAAAACAGCGCCAGTGACACGAAACGACCTGAAACGTCGTTTAATTAATTATGGCCATTTTTAAATAAATAAAAATGGCGAAAAATCGTTATAAAATATTATAAGCAACATAGGTTGCATATAAACCAGTTGGGCTTGAATTGTTTGATATTTGATGGTTGTATGTGTATGACATGAAAATAACACTAAATAACTGAAAGATGGATGTCGAATAATATAACCATATAAAGAATCGATTTAAATTCTAATGACGTGAGTTATTTGAAAAGGCCGAGTTAACCCTCATTTCAAGTAATCCATCGAGCGATTCGAATTTGAAGATACAAAGACGATTCAAGACCGACGATCTTCGTATCGGTTGGATGGGCGCTACTGAGGTTCCTAACCGGAGTAGCTACCGGAAAGGGACGGAAGTAGTAGCCGTCTGAACGTGTATGTTGATTGGACGGATATACGAGGAATTTGACGCCTCCGGTTTCGTTCAGACCCAGGACGGACTTGTAAATGGACTGTGTGTCTGACATTGGATTTTGTTCTATACTGATTGATCTCTGTTAAATATATATCTGTTTGGCGGCGGAGAATTTATTCTCTTGCTTAACGCCCTTCTCTGAGACGTACGAGCTTAGAGGTTATATATCGATGGAAATCAATCGTATGGAGTGGACTGCCTATGTGGCATGCCAAGTTGCTGTGATCAAGGCTTCTGTTGCAAAGCAAAGTCTTGTGGATGATGATCAAAGCAAGGCTTACGTGGCCTAGCCTTGTGTATTTCGTAGATTCGCGAGCCTCACACCCCGGTATGAGTTAAAAACGGGATACGGACTGCAGGGAGAGCACGACGTTTCTTTCTAGCTATGGTGGTGTCAGTGACTTACCAGCCCTGACATATATATCTACTTTTCACCTTTGTGGTTGTTGGAATGCGAGGCGCCTCGATTATAGGTCTGTAAGGACCGGGAAACGTGTGTTCAGGAATAACTAATCCTCTAACGTAAGTGAGGACCGGCCCTGAAGATCCAGGGGTTACCCAGTGTGCGTAATCCTGAGGCATTTGCTAGAGTGTCTCGAAGCGGAGAGGAGCTTGCCCCTTGCCTCGACTCATGACGGAAATCCAATTTCCAATACGAAATAACGGGCTTGATTGTAGTACTAGTATGGTGACATAGTATATGGTAGCTATGCCGCCTATGATTGATATTTATGATGCTATTCGTTTTTGAAACATATATGCACTAGTAATAATATCAAATGATTTCTCTTTACACGTATCAAGCATATTTGGCTATTATAAGGTAAAACTCTATCCTCCGGCTTGCGTTGCATTGTGTGATAGGACCTGAGTCTTATAATAGCTTCATTCTTTCTAAAAGCATTGCGTTGTCTTAAGAAGAATTTACTTTGTTTTAAATGCACTAGCAATCACTGGAGTAAACCCGTTCCGCGAAAGTGGCGTGGTCCTATGATTTGCTATTACTATTGTTTAACTGTTAAATGGATTCCTCATACCAGTCCCTATGACTGACTCGTTGTTTGTTTCACTTTGCAAACGCGGGTGCCCTTATTTTCACACGGGCAGCCTAGTACACAGGTGACAGGTGATTTTTGGTTCTGCACTGCTGCACAGCATGCACTTTTGGCTCATGGCGAGGCTGACTTCATAGTGATGACTTAGATATTTTCCGCCATTCCTGTATTTATGTTTATGATTCCGCCATTGGCGATGCAGACTGATTTACTTTCCGTATTTTTGACTATATGTATATGTATTCCGCCTTCGGCGATGTAGACTGATACTCTTATTATGTCACTGCATGTATGTATTTCGCCTTTGGCGATGATGACTGATCACTTCCTTTTCTTTTTACTAAGTGTATCCCCACGTTATGCTATTCTGATATTCCTACATGTTGTGATTCCGCTGTCATATCCATGTAAAATTATTTTATTTATTGTTTCTGCTATTATCTGTACCCTGCTATGATGATTAATGTGTTATTTCCTAATGATTATCCTTAATACCGCCCCTCGGATTTTGGGATCGTCACAGTTGGTATCAGAGCTTTGGTTAACCTTAGTTCTGGGATCTAACACATTAAACACCTCGTCAGAATAGAATCAGTAGTGTTCTAATACGAGTAGCTCATTAGAGATAGGATTAGCAATATCCTAGAATGAGCTAAGCAGATTAGCAAAACAATTTGATCAGTACATCATCATTATCTTTCCTTGTATTTCCTTGCTTTATCATTTATGAAAATTATCAAATCTGTGAGCTTGACTCTTTTCTTGCTTATACAGTATTCTTAGATGGCTACACGAGCAGCAGCAGCCAGAGGAGGCCGTGGAGGCCGAGGAGATGCCGCAGGAGGACGGGGGAATATCCCCGTAGCTGCAGAAGCCCCTATTATTCAGGCACCAGCTCCCGAAGACTTTGAGTTGGATAAAGTGGCAAAGAGATACCGAAATCTTGGAGGGAAACCTTTTACAGGCACAGGCACAGTGACTGAAGCTATCGCTTGGCTAAAGACCTGCGAGAAAATATTCGAAGGTATGGGCATGGGAACTAACAATAAAGCCCGACTTGGCATATGGCTTCTGCAGGAAGAGGCAGAGCTGTGGTGGGACGCCATTACTTCTGGAGATGCAGCTGGTACTATCCGAACATGGGAGCAGTTCAGGACTTTATTCAATGAGAAGTTTGTGCCAGAACAAGCTCTTGAGAGGATGCGGGAGCAATTTGCTAATCTCCAGCAGGGAGACCTCTCAATTCAAGACTATCTGAATAAGTTCACTCAGCTATCGCGCTATGCCCCAGAGTTGGTTTTGACCGACAAAGCGAAGAATAAGAGATTCATTTTTGGGCTGAAGCGCAAATATCATGATAGGGCTATGAGCAACGTCAAACTTCCTTTTTCAGAACTCGTAGAGATGGCTTGCAACTATGAGGACATGGATGAGAGACATGCTAGCCAGGACCGCGCTAAGAGCCAAGCAGGGATTAAGCGCAAGGCCTCAACTGACCAACCTGAATCTAGCATCACCGCGGCCGCGACTCAAAAACCCGCAAAGATCCCAAAAGGCAACTGCTACAATTGCGGGAAGCCCGGTCATTTCTCAAATGTATGCAAAGCTCCAAAGAAGCCAAGGGCCAGTGACTCAGTTGAATGCTACAACTGCCACCAGAAGGGGCACTACAGCAATAAGTGTCCTTTGAAGAAGAGCGCACAAGTGGCGCATGTTTATGACGGGAATACCCCGCCAGCTATCACCGACGGCTCAGGTAAACCCGATGTCTTGGGAGGTACCCTTACTATCAAAAATATTCCTGTTTCTGTACTTTTTGATACCGGTGCATCTCGTAGCTTTATTTCTGGTAAAATTGTACACAAGTTAAAATTAAAACAAAGAATTCTAAAGGAACCGATTAAAGTTCAAAACCCGATAGGAGGTTCTGTTAGTCTCAGTTCATACTGTAGAGCGCCTATCTCTTATTCTTGCTACAAGTTCTCTTTTAAGGTGATTGTCATGGACCTTTCCGAATTTGATATGATATTGGGACTTGACTGGTTGACAACATATAAGGCCGAAGTTCGATGTGCCGAAAGAATCGTTAAAGTTGAAACAAAATCTGGGCATATCACTATACCTTGTCTCGGTGCAGAAATTAATAGAACAGAATTCTGGGCTTCTTTAGAAATTACTCCCCCTTCAATAGAAAAGATACCGGTCGTGAAAAATTATGCGGATGTGTTTGAAGAAGTAGAGAACTTACCGCCGCAAAGGGAAATTGAATTTAGAATTGATCTAATTCCGAATGCTCGACCAGTAGTTCATCCAATAAGAAGAATGGCCCCAAAAGAAAAAGAAGAGCTAAGTAGCCAAACCCGAGAATTGCTTTGGAAAGGTCTGATCAGACCAAGTTTTTCAGCATGGGGAGCCGCAGTAGTATTTGTCCCTAAATCAGACGGTACTCTAAGACTTTGCGTCGATTACAGGGATCTCAACAAACAAACACTGAAGAACAAATATCCTTTGCCCCGAATAGACGATCTGTTAGATCAATTAAATGGAGCAACCGTATTCTCCAGAATGGACCTAGCTACAGGTTTCCACCAATTGCGTATAGCCGAAGACTGTGTTCCTTTGACAGCCTTCAGGGGTCCCGATCTATTCTACGAATGGTTAGTAATGCCGTTCGGCTTGTGCAACGCTCCGGCATACTTCGTTGATCTTATGAACAGAGTGTTCCGTGGTGTGTTGAATAAATTTGTTCTAGTCTTCATCGATGACATTCTAATCTACTCTAAGTCGGAAGAAGAACATGCAAGACATTTAGAACAAGTGTTGGAAATTCTAAGAAGAAATGTTTTGAAAGCTAAATTCTCTAAGTGTGTCTTCTGGCAGAATGAAGTTAAATTCCTTGGCCACGTAGTATCAAAAGAAGGAATTGCTGTAGACCCAAGCAAAATTACAGCGATTCAGAACTGGAAACAACCTACTACGCCCACTGAAGTTCGAAGTTTCCTTGGATTAGCTAGTTACTATCGGAAATTCGTTCAGGATTTTTCAAAGATATCAGGAGTTTTGACAAAGCTTACAAAGAAGCATGAGAAATTCAAATGGACTCCCGAATGTGAAGAAGCTTTCCAGGAGCTGAAACTGAAGTTGACAACCGCTCCGATATTGACAATAATAGAAGGTAACCAAGACTTGACAGTATGGACAGATGCTTCTATTAGAGGGCTAGGAGCAGTGTTAATGCAAAAAGGCCAAGTGATTGCATATGCCAGTCGTCAACTAAAGCCACATGAAAGAAACTATGCTACTCATGATCTTGAGTTATTAGCTATCGTGTTCGCTTTAAGAATCTGGAGGCATTATTTACTAGGCGAGAAATTCGAACTATTTACCGATCATCAATCCCTGAAATACCTGTTCACCCAGAAAGATTTAAACCTGAGGCAACAGCGTTGGTTAGAATTCCTTGCAGCATACGATTTTGAAATTATATACACTCCAGGGAAAGCCAATGTAGTGGCAGATGCGCTCAGCAGGAAAAATGAAATCATCGCCAGTTTTGTCATCACGTCTTCATTAATAGATAAGATTGCTATTCTTCAGAATGACGATGAATTTATTCAAAGAATCAGTCAAAGAATCAAAGGAGGTGAATCCACAAGTTTTAGACTCGATGACAAGGGAGTTCTAAGATTAAAGGGTAGAATCTGCATCCCAAACCTTCCCGAGCTCAGAAGAGAAATACTTGATGAATGCCACAAATCCAAATTAAGTATCCATCCCGGTGTGAGCAAAATGTATAACGATATCAAACGCACATTCTGGTGGAGGTCAATGAAGAGAGATATCTCATTATATGCTAGCAGATGCTCCACTTGCCAACTAGTCAAGAGTGATCAGCAGAAATTGGCTGGATTATTACAACCATTAGAAATTCCAGGTTGGAAGTGGGAACAAATCTCGATGGATTTTATCGATGGCTTGCCTCGGACTAGAAAAGGAAACGACAGTATATGGGTGATCGTAGATCGCTTCACGAAGACTGCCCATTTTATCCCTGTCCGATCCAACAGAACGGCTCAAAGTCTGGCGCAAATTTACTTCAAAGAAATTGTTAAACTCCATGGAGTACCGCTCAATATAGTCAGCGATAGAGATCCCCTGTTCACTAGCAAATTCTGGGAAGCGTTCCAAGAAGAATTGGGAACCAAATTAAATCTAAGCACCGCTTATCACCCTCAGACAGACGGCCAAACTGAGCGGGTGAATAGAATTTTAGAAGATTTGTTGCGGGCTTGCGTTATTGATTTTAGAGGCTCATGGGAAGATCATTTACATTTAGCAGAATTCTCTTACAACAATAGCTATCAAGCAAGTTTGGGAATGTCCCCATTTGAAGCACTATACGGTAGACCGTGCAGATCTCCCGCATGTTGGGTAGAACCTGGCAACAGACTAGTGTTAGGGCCCGATATGATTCAAGAAGCATCGGATAAAGTCGATTCCATTAAGAAGAGATTAAAAACCGCACAGAGCCGACAGAAAAGTTATGCTGATGCGAGAAGAAGGGATATATCGTTTGCCGTTGGCGATTATGTTTATCTAAGAGTTTCTCCGATGCGAGGAGTAATCAGATTTGGCAAGACTGGGAAGTTGGCACCGAGATTTATTGGTCCCTTTCCAATACTTGAACGGATTGGAACTCTTGCATATAGGGTATCATTACCTGATTGGTTGCCTGGTGTACATAATGTGTTCCACGTATCTCAACTCAGAAAACATATTCATGATCCAGATCTTGTTGTGGAAGAAGCAGCACAACAGGATATTGACATAACTCCTGAATTAGCACTCAAAAGAGATCCATTAAAGATAGTTGGCAAAGAAACCAGAGAGCTAAGGAGGAAAAAGATTCACTTAGTCAAAGTGCAGTGGAGTAGTGATCCTAGAGACTGTACTTGGGAAACTGAGGAAAGCATTAAGCAAGCCTATCCCAAATGCAGAGTGGACATCTCTGACTAACTCCGGTGCAAGGTACCTATACCATACTTTGCATTTACATTTTATTTCCTGCTTAACTATTATTTCCTTTTCGAGGACGAAAAGTTTTAAGTGGGGGAGATTGTAATAACCCGGAAAATGTGAACCAGTTTAAAATTTTTAAATTCGGTTATTAACAAGAAATTTGAATGATTAGAATAGCCTATTCCCATAAAATATAGAATATTTCAATAAATTAGTAAGTTAAGAAATAGTAAGTCAGTTTGAAAATTGATATTTTGCATATGGCCTCGGAATTCGACGAAACCACTTTTGTTGGGTCCGGGATGTCAAACTATTGCTAGGTTTCAAATTTCATAATTTTTCGAATCAATATGTGAGCGTGGCAAAAGAAAACGCGTTTGACCAGTTTCTATTGAATTTAATCGACTGGAAATTGGCCATTTTTCAAACGGTCTCAGAATTCGACGAAACTAGTTTTGTTAGGACCGTATCGTCAATACGAAACTAGAAAATATTTTTCTGGAATTTTTCTAGTTAGTATGTGACCCCGGTAATTTGAAATGTACGTTTAAAATTCAATATAAGGATTTAAATTGTAAATTTCAACAGAAACTGATTGTAACGATCAAACCAGCTTGCGATACATATCCCATTGTGTTCGAAATGAGGGTAAAACGCTATGGACGACAGGCGGTGGACCTCGTTTCGAGGTCATATATAAAAGTCAACCCTAGTGCAAATTTAAGTAATAAAAAAATAAACTTCTCCCCCTTTTCTTCTGCCTTGGCCCCCCCCCGTTCATTTATCAGTGAAATAAAAAAAAAAAAAAAAAGAAAACCTAGGAACTAAATCAAGCCGCCGCCCGATCCTGGAAGCCACCGCCGAACCCTTCGCCGAAGCCCCTGACGATCGAGCCGCCGACCAATCTCCTCCCACCGAGCGACACCTCGGAGCCCCCACCACCCTCGCAGATCGAAGCAGCCCTCGTCGAACCCCTGAACCACCGTCACCTCCGAACGCCACGAGCCACCGCCGACCAATCTTCTCCTCCCCTTCGCATACCTAGGTGAGCGTTTAATTTGATTTTATTTTTATTTTTGATTTTTGTTTTGTTTTACAGAATGTATAAACTGTTTTCTTTTTTTTTTATATATGAATTATAAAACTGATTTTCGTTTTAAGTTTTTAAAACAGAATTTTTAAAAGAAGAAACTTATGAAAACTGTTTTTTTTATAAAGTTTTAAAAACTGTTTTTAAAAAGAAGTTAAAACAGAAATTTATAAAAAAAAAAAGATTTTAAAAACTGCATGTTTTTAAAAAGAAATCAAAACAGAAATTTAAAAAGGAGATTTGAAAACTGTTTTAAAAGAAATCAAAACAGAATTTTTAAAAAGGAATAATATAAAAACTGCATTTTTTAAAAAGTAAAAACTGCATTTTATAAGAAGTAAAAAACTGCATTTTTTAAAAAAAAATAAAAACTGCATATTTTTTTTTTTAAAAAGTAAAACTGCATTTTTTTAATAAAAGAAAAAAACTGCATTTTTGATAGATGAGAAAAAAAAAACTGCACTTTTGAAAAGAATAGAAAAAAAACTGCATTTTTCTAAAAGGAAAAAAATTGCATTTTTGAAAGAATAATAAAAATATAATCTTTATATTTAATAGCGAAGTCAAAATGCAATCTATATTTATTGAATAACATAGTAAAATTCGATTTTTACCTATGTAGAGGATACAGTCAACAAAAGCAACAACAAGGCGAAGTAGACGAAGTTTCTATTAAGGAAATCAATCGTGTGAGTGGATAGCTATTGGTGAGGATTTCTCACTCTTCAACTCCTTTTTATAAATATTATATATGAGTTGAAAATGAACTGCTATATATAAATATCTATATATATATATATACGCCCCTCGTCCACAAACCATGGACGATATTTATTGGTTGGAATTGATTGATTGTTTGGGATTGTTTGTGATTGATATTGGTTGATTGTGGTTGAAAAATACCCAATTGTGATTGGAAAATATTTGGTTGAAACCACATAGGATTAGTTTGTGGAAATGAAAAAAATATAAACATGCCGCCTGCGTGCGAATTAGATGCATGATTCCCATTGTCAAAAACCGCGAGGTTTTAAGGTAGAGCGAGGAGCCGTACTAGGGACGGTGCCGGTGTAACTACCCTGCCGTTATGCTGCCGAAATTTTGAATAATATTCTTGTGTTTGAATTATTTTCATATGCTTAAACTATATTTATTCATTGTATAGAAAACATTCATGTGTTGAATTGATATTCATTCGTTGTTTAGCAATTCATGTGTTGAATGATATTCATATATTAAAATAAACCGTTCGATAATAAAAATCACATTTTTATCTATATATAGAAACTATAGAAAACATTCATGTGTTGAATTGATATTCATTCGTTGTTTAGCAATTCATGTGTTGAATGATATTCATATATTGAAATAAACCGTTCG
Organism: Allium sativum; assembly: GCA_030737875.1. NCBI lineage: Eukaryota > Viridiplantae > Streptophyta > Magnoliopsida > Asparagales > Amaryllidaceae > Allium > Allium sativum. The sequence goes on along the minus strand of CM060927.1, from coordinate 79,284,314 downwards.
ATAATAAAAATCACGTTTTATCTAACTATAAAAACATTCATGTGTTGAATTGATATTCATTCGTTGTTTAGCAATTCATGTGTTGAATGATATTCATATATTGAAATAAACCGTTCGATAATAAAAATCACGTTTTATCTAACTATAAAAACATTCATGTGTTGAATTGATATTCATTCGTTGTTTAGCAATTCATGTGTTGAATGATATTCATATATTGAAATAAACCGTTCGATAATAAAAAATCACATTTTTATCTATATATAGAAACTATAGAAAACATTCATGTGTTGAATAGCTATTCATTCGTTGTTTAGCGATTCATGTGTTGAATGGTATTCTTATTTTAAAATAAACTGTTAGATAATAAAAATCACATTTTTATCTATATATAGAAACTATAGAAAACATTCATGTGTTGAATAGCTATTCATTCGTTGTTTAGCGATTCATGTGTTGAATGGTATTCTTATTTTAAAATAAACTGTTAGATAATAAAAATCACATTTTTATCTATATATAGAAACTATAGAAAACATTCATGTGTTGAATAGCTATTCATTCGTTGTTTAGAAATTCATGTGTTGAATGATATTCATATTTTGAAACAAATTGTTTGATAATAAAAATCACCTTTTATTGACTATATAAACTGTGTAAAATAATCTCGTCTTAAAAGAAATTGTTTTAGGATAAAAATTCCATTTTTATCACCAACGTGAACTATATAGAAGAATAGTGTTTTGAAATGAATTGTTTTACAATAAAAATCACATTTTTATTTTAAGCACCTAATCGTTGAAATGTGAAGTGTAAAAATAGCCACTTGTTCAAAATAAACATATATGAGTTGAAATATTCATTAATTAGCTAATGAAATGATTTGCACCTATTTATGTAACATTAGAATGAATGGTGTTTTTAAACCAAACAGAAATCAAATATGCAGTTGAATAGAAACTGATAATTGATAAGAACTGTATATATATGTACATGCATATTCATTGAACAGGTTATAGCAAAGGGGCTAGAGAAGAGGAATAAAATTTGTGCCCGACAAATAGGTACACATTTACTGATTTGTTTGGGTGATGATTTTGAGCCTATTGGCTAGCCGCTTGGCTTTTTCTTTTTTTCTTTTTGAGATTAGAAGGACCGGGACGCTATTTGCGATTTCCCGATGCCCCCGGTACAGGGGAGGTTATGGCGAAATTTTTCCAAAATTTAGGGAGTTAGAAAAATATTTGAAGTGAAAACGATATAGAAATCATCGAATGAACTATATTTATATAAATATATAAATATAAATAAAATTAAAACGAAACGAGGCCGTGCAGTTCGTATTTTGAAACCGTGATTTCAAACGACTAGTGCGGGAAATCCGACCATTGGATTTTCCCGAAACCCCAACCGTCGGGTTCGCCTTGGAATAATCTTTCCAACGGCACCAACCTTGTAAAAATCCAACGGTTGGATTGTCTGAAATGTTTAATTCAAAATTAAGGAAAAACAGCGCCAGAAACGATTATATTTATATATATATATAAATATAATTAAATTTAATCGAATAACGACGCTGCAGTTCGTAAATTGAAACCGTAACTTCAAACGACTAGTGTGGAAGATCCGACCGTCAGATTCTCACGAAACTGGAACCGTTGGGTTCGCTTTGGGAAGATCTTCCCACTGATGTAAAATTTGTGAAGATCCAACGGTTAGATTTTCCGATATGTGTAAAACAAATTAAGGGAAAAACAGCGCCAGTGACACGAAACGACCTGAAACGTCGTTTAATTAATTATGGCCATTTTTAAATAAATAAAAATGGCGAAAAATCGTTATAAAATATTATAAGCAACATAGGTTGCATATAAACCAGTTGGGCTTGAATTGTTTGATATTTGATGGTTGTATGTGTATGACATGAAAATAACACTAAATAACTGAAAGATGGATGTCGAATAATATAACCATATAAAGAATCGATTTAAATTCTAATGACGTGAGTTATTTGAAAAGGCCGAGTTAACCCTCATTTCAAGTAATCCATCGAGCGATTCGAATTTGAAGATACAAAGACGATTCAAGACCGACGATCTTCGTATCGGTTGGATGGGCGCTACTGAGGTTCCTAACCGGAGTAGCTACCGGAAAGGGACGGAAGTAGTAGCCGTCTGAACGTGTATGTTGATTGGACGGATATACGAGGAATTTGACGCCTCCGGTTTCGTTCAGACCCAGGACGGACTTGTAAATGGACTGTGTGTCTGACATTGGATTTTGTTCTATACTGATTGATCTCTGTTAAATATATATCTGTTTGGCGGCGGAGAATTTATTCTCTTGCTTAACGCCCTTCTCTGAGACGTACGAGCTTAGAGGTTATATATCGATGGAAATCAATCGTATGGAGTGGACTGCCTATGTGGCATGCCAAGTTGCTGTGATCAAGGCTTCTGTTGCAAAGCAAAGTCTTGTGGATGATGATCAAAGCAAGGCTTACGTGGCCTAGCCTTGTGTATTTCGTAGATTCGCGAGCCTCACACCCCGGTATGAGTTAAAAACGGGATACGGACTGCAGGGAGAGCACGACGTTTCTTTCTAGCTATGGTGGTGTCAGTGACTTACCAGCCCTGACATATATATCTACTTTTCACCTTTGTGGTTGTTGGAATGCGAGGCGCCTCGATTATAGGTCTGTAAGGACCGGGAAACGTGTGTTCAGGAATAACTAATCCTCTAACGTAAGTGAGGACCGGCCCTGAAGATCCAGGGGTTACCCAGTGTGCGTAATCCTGAGGCATTTGCTAGAGTGTCTCGAAGCGGAGAGGAGCTTGCCCCTTGCCTCGACTCATGACGGAAATCCAATTTCCAATACGAAATAACGGGCTTGATTGTAGTACTAGTATGGTGACATAGTATATGGTAGCTATGCCGCCTATGATTGATATTTATGATGCTATTCGTTTTTGAAACATATATGCACTAGTAATAATATCAAATGATTTCTCTTTACACGTATCAAGCATATTTGGCTATTATAAGGTAAAACTCTATCCTCCGGCTTGCGTTGCATTGTGTGATAGGACCTGAGTCTTATAATAGCTTCATTCTTTCTAAAAGCATTGCGTTGTCTTAAGAAGAATTTACTTTGTTTTAAATGCACTAGCAATCACTGGAGTAAACCCGTTCCGCGAAAGTGGCGTGGTCCTATGATTTGCTATTACTATTGTTTAACTGTTAAATGGATTCCTCATACCAGTCCCTATGACTGACTCGTTGTTTGTTTCACTTTGCAAACGCGGGTGCCCTTATTTTCACACGGGCAGCCTAGTACACAGGTGACATGTGATTTTTGGTTCTGCACTGCTGCACAGCATGCACTTTTGGCTCATGGCGAGGCTGACTTCATAGTGATGACTTAGATATTTTCCGCCATTCCTGTATTTATGTTTATGATTCCGCCATTGGCGATGCAGACTGATTTACTTTCCGTATTTTTGACTATATGTATATGTATTCCGCCTTCGGCGATGTAGACTGATACTCTTATTATGTCACTGCATGTATGTATTTCGCCTTTGGCGATGATGACTGATCACTTCCTTTTCTTTTTACTAAGTGTATCCCCACGTTATGCTATTCTGATATTCCTACATGTTGTGATTCCGCTGTCATATCCATGTAAAATTATTTTATTTATTGTTTCTGCTATTATCTGTACCCTGCTATGATGATTAATGTGTTATTTCCTAATGATTATCCTTAATACCGCCCCTCGGATTTTGGGATCGTCACACTAGCTTACGATACATATCCCATTGTGTTCGGAATGGGGGTAATTGGCTATGGATGACAGTCGGTGGGTTCGATTTCGAGTTCGAAATAAAAGGTTGCTTTTTGAAATTTAAAAATAATAATATATCTATATTCTCCTTACACCCCTTCTTCCCTCATTCAGTCAACTCACGATTAAAATAAAAAAATGATGAACGTCGAACCATCGTTCTACTTCACCGCGCCACCCAGGTGGTCGCCGCTCCTCCTTAGGCCAGCGTCGTCGCCGGCTACCCCCTCCCCCTCTTTCCCTCCCTCTCTCCGATTTCCCTGCTCCTCTCTCCTTCAATTTGAGGAAACCCAGAACCCCACAGCCCTAGTTCGACAGAAATCCACGCCCTAGCCCTCAGATCCGCCAACGCCGCCGCCGACATTGGCCACCCCGACCCCCTCCCCTTTCTTTCTAACTGCTGTAAGTTTTTATAATTTAATTTTTTTATTTTATTTATATAAAATCCGATTTTTTTTCTTTTATAATGTTTATATTCTGATGTAAAAGTTTATATTCTTATTTATGCAAAAGATTATATTTTTGAATATCAAAAGATGATATTTTTGAATATCAAAAGATGATATTTTTGAATATCAAAAGTTGATATTTTTGACTATGAAAAGACGATATTTTTAACTATGAAAAGACGATATTTTTAACTATGAAAAGATGATATTTTTGAAGTGTAAAAAGCTATGAATTTTATATGATAAAAGTTTGAATTTTTATATTTGAAAGTTCAGATTTTTAATGAATAAAAAGGTGAGATTTTTGGATGAAGAAAGATTTGATCTTGGTTATATGAAATGATATAATTTTTATAACTAGAAATAATATGATTTTTATATATACAACAACAATATAAAAATGTGAATTTTTATACATGAAGAGGTATTATAAAAATGTGATTTTTATTTATAAAGATCGCCGTTTAAAAATGTGATTTTTTCTATGAACTGCGTGAAACAGACTACGTTGGAGGCACGGTGAAGAACGCTACACATTGGAAACAAATCCAAATCGAATCCGTCCTTTAAAGAATGGCGGAGTGGATCCAAAAGGTGAGAACTCCTCACTATAATTTATTTTACAGTTATTTATTTTGTAACTGCATATATGAACTGTTCCCCGTCGTCCACTGACCATGGACGATTTGTTTGATTGTTTGGTTGATTAGATTATTTGGTTGAATTTGGTTATTTGGGTGAAATGAATTGATTAGAATTGTTAGGTGGTATGGCGCAAGCCAATATCAGGAGAGGGGTAATGCCAGACATTACCCGATTTTGATATCGTGCCGTTATGCCGCCAAAATTTTCTAAAATATGTTAAAACAATAAAAATACCATTTTTATTGTGTAAATGAACCGAATAGATATTTTATCTTTAAAAATATAATTTTTAACATGTATATGAATAAAATAAATATTCATAAACAATCGGACGATTTGTTTATGTACACACATTTGACTGATATTGATTGGGACGATAAATTTTACACATCGCACAACTGCACAAATAAAATTCATTGTTTGTTGATTGAAACCCCACATGAGTATTAGGATGATATTGGACATACACTAATCCCAGTAGTTAGTTGTATGTCAATTGATTGGTTGACAGACTATTATAAGCGCTAAATATTTATATTTGATGCTTATGCAGTGTAGAATGCACTTTGGATGGTGATTGATTGAGTTTGATTGTTGTTCGATATATGTGTGTATGAAATCCATATAATCACATTATATGGTAATTGACCGTATCTGATTCCAGTTCAGAAAGAAAGAATATTTTAAAAATAACGATTATTTTAAAATAATGAATATTTTAAAATAATATTCAGGAATAGATCAAAATGTGATTTTGATGTCCGATTTCGGATGGACACGAATATATTTAAATATATAAAGCCGTGTTGATTAGATTGACGCCATTTTGACGTGAACGATATTTATATCGATTTTATTCATTTTTATAATGAATATCGAAAAGGAAATGATTTCAAAATATAATGTTTTGAAAATATTATCATTTATATATCGATGATATGGAATATTCAATTTTGATTAGAAATTGAATATGAAGTTGAGATCGTTTTGCAAACGAATTTAAAACGATTTATAAAATACGTTTTAAAAGGAAATCGATGAAATATATATAATATATATATAATGGCCTGAATAGAACGCGCCGCGCTGCGGCAGTTCGCGAATTTCGACCATTGACTTCGAATGTATATTACGGGAGATTCGATCGTCGGATTCTCCTAAAACTGGAACTGTTGGGTTAGTATCGAAAAGACCTTTCTAACGAATATTAGAGATTTGAAATATAACGGTTGGATTTGGAATTATGTCCAAATCAAATTTGGAAAAGGTCGCTGCAAGTGCAGTTCGATGGCCGTTTATGGAAATCGACTGTACGGGCCTTGATAAAATTATTAAAAATATCAATAATTTGTGTAAAATCATAATAAATGATTTGGAAAGAATTAGGCTGAAAAATTCTATATTTGAAAAGATAAAAATATATTTGTATTGAAATGAACTAGTTTTGAACTAGAATTATAATCCAATTATTTTTAAAATAAATAAATTGGATTTTAAATGGTTTTAAAAATAACTAGCATTTCCAACATATAAATTGGAAATGGGTTTGAATCGAAATTGTCTTCGGAATATTTCAATGTTGGATTTCGTGATTATACAGATATTGTTATGGAAATTTGAAGATATATTTATATCGATATTTCCTATACGATATTTGTTGGTTGCAGTATTTGATATTGAATATTAGCTGATATATTTTCTATTCAGAGCCTTGTATTTAATATCAAATAGGATTTTAGGTTTTTTTGTGAATGGTATCTTTAATAATACTGTTCTTAAACCCAATGGAGTTAAGAAAAATAGAAACTGACTGGAGATTAGTTAAGTTAAATGGTTTCCTGGATATTGGTCTGATGTTGGTTTCGACCTTCGGAGTTAACACTTAGGGAATTGTTCTCTTATTAATTTACGGTTAGAGACTGATGGAATGTGAGTTGGGTTTTTTGTGAACTGTGTTTTAGCGACATTCGTTCTTTAACCCGATTTACAGTCAAATTGGATTTGGAATTTATAAATCTTTTGTTAAGATTTGAAGGAGATTTTCCAAAGTAAAGTTTTCCAGTTTAACATATTAAATTGGAATTGAATGGAATTCGATTTGGTATAATCGAAGTAAGCTTCTGTAGAGGAAGACGGTTGATATATATGGAATTTAAAAGGCCTTGTCGTTATTTCATTTATATTATCAGTTGGATATGGAAGTTTATATCAATTACATATATCAATTTGTTTTCCATGAAGATTCCATAATTAATGGAATGTGATTTGGGTTTGTCGTGAATGGTATCTTTAATAATACTGTTCTTAGACCCAATGGAGTTAAAAAAATCAGGAACTAACTGGAGATTAGTTAAGTTGAATGGTTTCCTGAGTATTGATCTGATGTTGGTTTCGGCCTTCGGGGTTAATACTTAGGGAATTGTTCACTTGCTAATTTATGGTTAAAGGCTGATGGAATGGAATGTGATTTTGGTTTTATCGTGAACCGTGTTTTAAATGACATTGGTTCTTTAACCCAGTTAAAGACAAGATATGATTTCCAATGTTAAACAATCATTAATATTGATTTTTGGGAAGATTAAAACAAAGTGGAGTTTTAATGCATCTTTAATTAGATTGAAATGATATCCAAAGGAAGATTAAAGAATAAATTTGAAGAATTTATCTTTGATAAAATTAATGGGAACCTTTCCTAAAGTATAAGAATATTTGAATAAAGGAATATTCTGGATTGGAATAAGGTGTATGTTGTGTTTTATAGCACTTGTTTATTATATACGCTAGTTATTCGGAAAGACCGGGTTTATCCCATTCTGAATAACTGATTCGACGATATGTTGAGGATGAAGACGGTGGTTGAAGACCGGAGGTCTTCACATCGTTTGGATGATTACTGATGTCTTGATTGGGCTGTACACCCAAGGCAAGGTAATAAGTGGTGATCGTCCAGACGTACTTGGAGATCGACCGGATATGCGAGGACCTCTCCCCTGTATTGGACATATGGGGGAGGAATAAGGTGCCTCCGGTTTCGTTCAGACCCAGAACGGACATGTAAATGGATGTGTGTGTAACACCCCACCTCCGCTAGGGTCACTCACAAAGGAAATGCACTAGGTTTGGTGAAGCATTATCGAGGTAAACATGCACAGAAATATTACAAGACAGAACATATATAAAACAGCGAAAGTAAAACAAATTTCATTACCTTATAAAATAGGGTCTAAAGCCTTTTACATCCAAATACATCAAAACCTGTCTTGCCATAGTAAAGAAGCATAAAACCTTTTCATAAATTATTCCCCAAGTGAAATAGTAAAGTAGCCATAGCCAAGAAAAGTCCAAGCCATACAAGATGACCTTCAAACAGATGAAGTCCGAACTAACAACAGCATTTCCTCCCTGAAACTGGGGGGGAAACGGAAGACAAGAGGCGAAAGAAAACGGGGTCAGTCATAAAGACTGGTAAGTCCTATCTACTTCCAGCATAAAAACAGGTAAAGGTAACATGACATGCATAAACTGAAAGTAAACATAAGGATGACAACAAGATAGATAAGCTAAACCAAGATAACTGGATGAACTACTGTAGCAAGGTAAACTAAGGTATCATGATAAACTACGGTGTCGAGATAAATCAAGGTATCATATCATCAGGTTTCTACCAAGTATACTATCCCCAGGTATCTATCATGTATAACATCCCACGGTATCTATCATGTATACTTCTCATGGTTCTAACATGTATATTTGCTCTGCACCTCTCGTACTAGTATCTCAACCCGCGTCATGTGTTAACTATGAATGTCCCTTGCCCAATGTCATGTAATGGTCCATGTCAACCTAATATATATAGCATATGTAGGTTTTCCCAACTCGTAAGTTTCTTTCCAGGTATAAGTTCAGTCCTTTGCCGTAGGCCATACGGGCTTTCCCATGTAAACGTTTTATCCTGGAGGTTATTTTGGACTGCTACCCTTGATCTGGTTATGTTTTCTTACCATGAACTATCGCATGTTCACTTAGGATTTATGTCACCTAGGACCACTAGGGATTATGCTACCTAATGAACGTTTCCGTGTCTCGGTTTGGGTTCAGCCACCTAGGGCCACTAGGGATTATGCCACCCATCAACCGCGCCCCTTTATCCCGCGTATGTATCGTGAATCGTTTTCCATGTCTAGACGCACATGTTCCTCAATGTGCCATTCGAGTTCCGTGCCAGGGCAAATCAAGAAATACGGAACTCGGTCGGGAGCTTTAAGTCGTCTGCTGATGCAGATATCAAGGTCTGTTTTTGTACCCGTGGCTATGACCCCACGTGACCCCTCCCTCAACTACTGAAAGGCAATCCAAGAAAAATCATGTATGAGAACTACATCCCGGCCCCACTATGCCCCACTTTCCTATTGGCCAACCTCACCCATGACTCGATAGCAAGAACATGGTCTATTGGGAGTTCTCTGCCTTTCCGTTCGTACACGATTGACTAAAGATGGTAGGTAGTCGGCGACGTGCTATCCAGGGCAAAAACAAGTATCGTCGACTCCACACTAATCCATCCCAGTCTTTAGGTCGCTCGCATAGCAACCAAGGCATACTCTTGGCTCTTCTACCGCAGACCTTAACCTCTGTGAGGCCGGGTTTCATGGACCACCTGCCACCTCATAGAGGGATACCAAGAGTATCCTCACGTCTCCCGAAGCTACCGCTTCGTCACCCAGTTCGTTGGAGCCTTTATCTAAGTCAGATAAATCGCTCTCCCTCGTATACTAAGCGATGACCTACCGTATCAGGTTACTCATCTATCTATGAACTGGTCCCATGTCTTTGGCTAAGAATTATTACTTAGTTACTTCTTAACTAAGGTTTACCACTTAGCTTCTTCTCCCATTATCCTTGTTAACTACGGTTTTCCTACCTAGTCCCTCTAACTAGGGTTTTGGCCTAATGGGTTAAGTGTTGTCATTCAGGTTCATGACTTAACCCACCTACGAATCATGTCAAAATTGGCTAAGTACTCAAGTTCAGGACCTAACCTTACAAGCCATGTGTTAAGTTGGTTAGGTATATCAAGCAGTTCATGACTTAACCCTATCGAGTTATCATAATTGGTTAAGTATAGATTAACCTTATCAAAGTACCGAGTCGAGTTGGTTAAGTATATTCAAGTGGTTCACGCCTTCACCCTATTCCAATTCGTCCTTTTAGATTGGTTCAGTATGGATTAACTCAACCCCATCATATTACCGAGTTAGATTGGTTAAGTATAGGTTAACTTAACCCCCATCAGATTATCGAGTTGGATTGGTTAAGTATAGGTTAACTTAACCTCATCAAGTTATCTAGTCGGGTTGGTTAAGTGTTGGTTACCTTAACCTCATCAAGTTATCTAGTCAAGTTGGTTAAGTGTTGGTTACTTAACCTCATTGAATTACCAAGTTTAGATTGGTTAAGTGTTTAACTTAACCCCATCGAATTACCGTGTTTAGATTAGTTAAGTGAAGGTTACTTAACCCCATCTAATTACCATGTTCTAGATTAGTTAAGTGAAGGTTACTTAACCCCATCTAATTACCGTGTTTTAGATTAGTTAAGTATGGATTACTTAACCTCATCAAATTTACCGTGTTAAATTAGTTAAGTATGGATTACTTAACCCCATCCCCTAATTGTCTTATATGGTTAAGTGTCATTAAGGAATCAAGTCCGGTTTAACTTAACCTACCCATTCGTGTCATATCGGTTAAGTGTCATTAATCAAAATTACTTAACCTTTTCATGTGGCATTAATTAAATTAATGCACCCCAACCTCTCACATTAGACTTTGTTGTGGTTACTAGTTAAGTCGGGCGGGTCCGGGTAGATTTACACCACAACCTAGTATAACCTCGGGTTTTAAGTGTTATGTGACCAACTACTCACATTGGGTCCTATTGTTTGTAGCCACTAGTTAATCCGGGCGGGTCCGGGTAGATTTATGCTACAAACTCAACCCAACCTCGAGTTGGCCACTTTCATGTTTGGTCTAGTGTCTTATTACACTTACAACCCACCCATGTCTAGTTCAAGTTCCATGTTTTCCCACGTGTCATGACCATATTTAAATGTATCATGAATGTCATGTTCTCATGTAAACCCCATGTCAAGTTTTTCATGTCATACCCACGTTTTTCCTAAGCTACCCAAATGTATTTCCAACCCAAGTGGAAGCGAGTCACATAGTAGGGTATTATGCCAACATATTGGCCACAAACATGCATAGTATCATAAGGGAATTTGGCCACAAGCATGCATAGTTTCATAAGGGAATTTGGCCACAAACTTGCATATTATCATAACGGGATTTGGCCATAAACACGCATAACATTCTAAGGTAATTTGGCCACAAATATGCATAAGCCCCAAAGTCGAGTCTTTGCCCATGTTTCACAAGTCAAGTGGTTCCCAAAGGTTCATGCTAACATTTCGTAGATAAACATTCAAACTTGCAAGATATACTAGGTTAAACATAACATGAATGGCATGATTAAGTCGCTACAACTTAGCCCAAGGTCATAGATCATAGAAAAGGGGCAAATTTAGGTTCACATAAGCTAGCATACTTAGTTTAATCTCGTTTTACTCCATGCCATCATTAAGACTACCGTTTAGATGTAGAAATAGCTAGAACTTACATAGCGAGGCTTAGGGAATGAGCATGATCCGTCTTGATGAAGAAAGGTGGCTCCTTTGTCGAAGAATCGTCATGGAATTTGCGTAGCAACGTTGATCTCTCTTCGTTTTGGTGTAGCAAGCTTGCACCTTTTGATTTGAATCCGATTTGAATGCATAGTCTCTAGGAATTGGAGATGGAGGCCATGATCACTCGGCATTTGGGCAGCACTTCGTGGCATGAGTGATTTGTGAGGGTTTAGGGTAGGCTTAGGCGTCTTTTTATAGAGATTAGGAGTAGTTTAGGCCGTAGGATAAACCCTAGGATAGATCTGAACCCTCAAAAATCGTCACAAGCCTCCAAAACCGAGCCAAAACCAGAAGCAGGTGCACCAGGTCGCTGGTTCGACAGGGGGGGTCGACCCAGGGGTCGACACCCATGTCGACCCCCTGGGGAGGGATCGACACCCATGTCGACATGGGTGTCGACCCTGAGTGTCTGGCGGGAATTTTTCCCGCCTCTCTTTTTGGGCTGAATTTCGAATCTGTTTTCGGATTTGAATTTTCGTGAAACTTCATTGGGCCATAACTTGGTCATACGGACTCCGTTTTTCGAAAACTCGGACTTTATTTCGCGTATTTTTTCGAGACGAACGCAATGGCGCAACCCGTTTATCCTGATTCAGATTTTATAATTTAATTTTGCCTTGATTCTTGTCTTAACACGTTGTTAAAATTCGGGTTGTTACATTCTCCCCCCCTTTAAGGATTTCGTCCCCGAAATCTCCAAGTTAGGAAGAACGTATCCTACCATCCATCATCCATCTACTCAAAACATCATCCACAAGCAACCATGGTCCTTAAAAGGCTTCTAATGCTTTATGAACACATGCAAGAAAGTGTGTGTATATGTTCCTTAGCTAATGCTAATGATCAGGCCTGAATGATCTTCTAATGCAAAATATGTTTAGTGCCATGAATCCAACATGTATGCAAATAGTCCTAGCCATATAAATGCTATATGTGTGCACAACCATTCATTCTTATGCAACATCCACATGATAACACATTCAATTTCATCCATAAACAGGTATAAATACTCGTGCATATGCAATATGAAATGTGAGTGCGTCGATCTAGTATCTAATGTGTATTCGCGCATCCACGAGCAACCACTTGCAACCATTTGCAACCATATCAATCATAACATGTTTCAAACACATGTTTACATCCATAGGATTCTACCTAAGGTTCTCACGATAGGATCGAGGAGATAAACAAGGTAAACTCCCTACGGGGTTTGCAACAGAAACAGGACCGAGAGGATATTCACCAAAAGATAACATGCGAGCAAGCTCTACAGGAAAAACCAGGGATCAAGGATACACTCTTTAAAAAGAGGTACGATGCGCGTGTCTAGCCTTACGTCTTCTAAGTCGCGTTTCCTTGAGCTTAATTCCTCGGTGCCTTGACCATCTTTTTAACTCCATGATTTCGTAGCTCCTTGATTCCTATTTCCAAGATATGAGTTTGAACTCATTTCATTGTCGCCTCTTATTCCACTTTCACTTATCCTTTCCCTAGTATACTTGGCTCAAACGTATCCACTTACTCATGCAAGCTCTCCAAAATTCACTAGGGAATTCTGGATCTCGTTTGCCGATGCCAATCCATGTTGCCGAGAGTACTTACTAGGGTGATTCCCATAACTCATGCATAAGCGAAACGAACCATCCGCCTTAGCGGCGAATTCTATTCGAACGGATTACCAACAACTGCATCCCGAGATTCTAGGTAACTAACCATGACAGAACCCAAAAGGTTACATGAGACTTCGAGGGTATCACCAAGGTGAGTCGAGAGTCTAACTACCCTCTTTCCAAAACCGAGAATGGCACCCCTTACTGGGTGACCACTTTATCCCTAGAATCCATCCGTAGCCGAGACATGTCATTCTCAAATCCAAACAAGTCATGAAGAAATGGACCAACTCTCCAACCAGCTTTTTGGGACAAAAACTGGGATCCTCTACCATGCCAGTACTAAGGTGCAGAGACTCAACTATCCAAGCAGACTTAAATGATACGATGATCAAGACAAAGTCTGAACGGGATGATAGAAAAGAACGACTAAACCTTTACCAGAAACGGTACCATCTCTTTTAGGTACCCTAGAAATGGGAGCGTACAATTGCCCTCTCCGATGATCTTGTCCTTGTCCTCCTTGATGGACTAAGCCATACCAACAAGTTGCTTATCCTTACGTTCGTGTCCTTTATCCTTGCTCTTATTACCCTTCCTTGTAACACGGTAACAGGCCTCTCGAGAACCACCTCCATCTCACGGAAAACACTTCGTAGCTAGACAAGGATTAGTCACAGTTAAAACTACTGTGACTACAGATGGAGGAAAGAAAGGAAAAGAGTTTCAATCGAGGAAACAAAGGATAGTGCTAATGGCTTTTGGGGAATAGCCTAAAAAAACTTTTCTTGAAAAATGCTTCTTTGTAAACGGTTTTTCAAATAGTTTTCAGAAGGTTTTAAAAACTTTTGCCCAGTCTGGTAACCTTCTGCTCTGATACCAAATGTAACACCCCACCTCCGCTAGGGTCACTCACAAAGGGAATGCACTAGGTTTGGTGAAGCATTATCGAGGTAAACATGCACAGAAATATTACAAGACAGAACATATATAAAACAACGGAAGTAAAAAAAATTTCATTACCTTATAAAATAGGGTCTAAAGCCTTTTACATCAGAATACATCAAAACCTGTCTTGCCATAGTAAAGAAGCATAAAACCTTTTCATAAATTATTCCCCAAGTGAAATAGTAAAGTAGCCATAGCCAAGAAAAGTCCAAGCCATACAAGATGACCTTCAAACAGATGAAGTACGAACTAACAACAGCATTTCCTCCCTGAAACTGGGGGGGGGGGGGAAACGGAAGACAAGAGGCGAAAGAAAACGGGGTCAGTCATAAAGACTGGTAAGTCCTATCTACTTCCAGCATAAAAACAGGTAAAGGTAACATGACATGCATAAACTGAAAGTAAACATAAGGATGACAACAAGATAGATAAGCTAAACCAAGATAACTGGATGAACTACTGTAGCAAGGTAAACTAAGGTATCATGATAAACTACGGTGTCGAGATAAATCAAGGTATCATATCATCAGGTTTCTACCAAGTATACTATCCCCAGGTATCTATCATGTATAACATCCCACGGTATCTATCATGTATACTTCTCATGGTTCTAACATGTATATTTGCTCTGCACCTCTCGTACTAGTATCTCAACCCGCGTCATGTGTTAACTATGAATGTCCCTTGCCCAATGTCGTGTAATGGTCCATGTCAACCTAATATATATAACATATGTAGGTTTTCCCAACTCGTAAGTTTCTTTCCAGGTATAAGTTCAGTCCTTTGCCGTAGGCCATACGGGCTTTCCCATGTAAACGTTTTATCCTGGAGGTTATTTTGGACTGCTACCCTTGATCTGGTTATGTTTTCTTACCATGAACTATCGCGTGTTCACATAGGATTTATGTCACCTAGGACCACTAGGGATTATGCTACCTAATGAACGTTTCCGTGTCTCGGTTTGGGTTCAGCCACCTAGGGCCACTAGGGACTAAGCCACCCGTCAACCGCGCCCCTTTATCCCGCGTATGTATCGTGAATCGTTTTCCATGTCTAGACGCACATGTTCCTCAATGTGCCATCCGAGTTCCGTGCCAGGGCAAATCAAGAAATACGGAACTCAGTCGGGAGCTTTAAGTCGTCTGCTGATGCAGATATCAAGGTCTGTTTTTGTACCCGTGGCTATGGTCCAACGTGACCCCTCCCTCAACTACTGAAAGGCAATCCAAGAAAAATCATGTATGAGAACTACATCCCGGCCCCATTATGCCCCACTTTCCTATTGGCCAACCTCACCCATGACTCGATAGCAAGAACATGGTCTATTGGGAGTTCTCTGCCTTTCCGTTCGTACACGATTGACTAAAGATGGTAGGTAGTCGGCGACGTGCTATCCAGGGCAAAAACAAGTATCGTCGACTCCACACTAATCCATCCCAGTCTTTAGGTCGCTCGCATAGCAACCAAGGCATACTCTTGGCTCTTCTACCGCAGACCTTAACCTCTGTGAGGCTGGGTTTCATGGACCACCTACCACCTCACAGAGGGATACCAAGAGTATCCTCACGTCTCCCGAAGCTACCGCTTCGTCACCCAGTTCGTTGGAACCTTTATCTAAGTCAGATAAATCGCTCTCCCTCGTATACTAAGCGATGACCTACCGTATCAGGTTACTCATCTATCTATGAACTGGTCCCATGTCTTTGGCTAAGAATTATTACTTAGTTACTTCTTAACTAAGGTTTACCACTTAGCTTCTTCTCCCATTATCCTTGTTAACTACGGTTTTCCTACCTAGTCCCTCTAATTAGGGTTTTGGCCTAATGGGTTAAGTGTTGTCATTCAGGTTCATGACTTAACCCACCTACGAATCATGTCAAAATTGGCTAAATACTCAAGTTCAGGACCTAACCTTACAAGCCATGTGTTAAGTTGGTTAGGTATATCAAGCAGTTCATGACTTAACCCTATCGAGTTATCATAATTGGTTAAGTATAGATTAACCTTATCAAAGTACCGAGTCGAGTGGGTTAAGTGTATTCAAGTGGTTCACGCCTTCACCCTATTCCAATTCGTCCTTTTAGATTGGTTCAGTATGGATTAACTCAACCCCATCATATTACCGAGTTAGATTGGTTAAGTATAGGTTAACTTAACCCCCATCAAATTATCGAGTTGGATTGGTTAAGTATAGGTTAACTTAACCTCATCAAGTTATCTAGTCGGGTTGGTTAAGTGTTGGTTACCTTAACCTCATCAAGTTATCTAGTCAAGTTGGTTAAGTGTTGGTTACTTTACCTCATTGAATTACCAAGTTTAGATTGGTTAAGTGTTTAACTTAACCCCATCGAATTACCGTGTTTAGATTAGTTAAGTGAAGGTTACTTAACCCCATCTAATTACCGTGTTCTAGATTAGTTAAGTGAAGGTTACTTAACCCCATCTAATTACCGTGTTTTAGATTAGTTAACTATGGATTACTTAACCTCATCGAATTTACCATGTTAGATTAGTTAAGTATGGATTACTTAACCCCATCCCCTAATTGTCTTATATGGTTAAGTGTCATTAAGGAATCAAGTCCGGTTTAACTTAACCTACCCATTCGTATCATATCGGTTAAGTGTCATTAATCAAAATTACTTAACCTTTTCATGTGGCATTAATTAAATTAATGCACCCTAACCTCTCACATTAGACTTTGTTGTGGTTACTAGTTAAGCCGGGCGGGTCCAGGTAGATTTACACCACAACCTAGTCTAACCTCGGGTTTTAAGTGCTATGTGACCAACTACTCACATTGGGTCCTATTGTTTGTAGCCACTAGTTAAGCCGGGCGGGTCCGGGTAGATTTATGCTACAAACTCAACCCAACCTCGAATTGGCCACTTTCATGTTTGGTCTAGTGTCTTATTACACTTACAACCCACCCATGTCTAGTTCAAGTTCCATGTTTTCCCACGTGTCATGACCATATTTAAATGTATCATGAATGTCATGTTCTCATGTAAACCCCATGTCAAGTTTTTCATGTCATACCCACGTTTTTCCTAAGCTACCCAAATGTATTTCTAACCCAAGTGGAAGCGAGTAACATAGTAGGGTATTATGCCAACATATTGGCCACAAACATGCATAGTATCATAAGGGAATTTGGCCACAAGCATGCATAGTTTCATAAGGGAATTTGGCCACAAACTTGCATATTATCATAACGGGATTTGGCCATAAACATGCATAACATTCTAAGGTAATTTGGCCACAAATATGCATAAGCCCCAAAGTCGAGTCTTTGCCCATGTTTCACAAGTCAAGTGGTTCCCAAAGGTTCATGCTAACATTTCATAGATAAAGATTCAAACTTGCAAGATATACTAGGTTAAACATAACATGAATGGCATGATTAAGTCGCTACAACTTAGCCCAAGGTCATAGATCATAGAAAAGGGGCAAATTTAGGTTCACATAAGCTAGCATACTTAGTTTAATCTCATTTTACTCCATGCCATCATTAAGACTACTGTTTAGATCTAGAAGTAGCTAGAACTTACATAGCGAGGCTTAGGGAATGAGCATGATCCGTCTTGACGAAGAAAGGTGGCTCCTTTATCGAAGAATCGTCATGGAATTTGCGTAGCAACGTTGATCTCTCTTCGATTTGGTGTAGCAAGCTTGCACCTTTTGATTTGAATCCGATTTGAATGCATAGTCTCTAGGAATTGGAGATGGAGGCCATGATCACTCAGCATTTGGGCAGCACTTCGTGGCATGAGTGATTTGTGAGGGTTTAGGGTAGGCTTAGGGGTCTTTTTATAGAGATTAGGAGTAGTTTAGGCCGTAGGATAAACCCTAGGATAGATCTGAACCCTCAAAAATCGTCACAAGCCTCCAAAACCGAGCCAAAACCAGAAGCAGGTGCACCAGGTCGCTGGTTCGACCAGGGGAAGGGTCGACCCAGGGGTCGACACCCATGTCGACCCCCTGGGGAGGGGTCGACACCCATGTCGACATGGGTGTCGACCCTGAGTGTCTGGCGGGAATTTTTCCCGCCTCTCTTTTTGGGCTGAATTTCAAATCTTTTTTCGGATTTGAATTTTCGTGAAACTTCATTGGGCCATAACTTGGTCATACGGACTCCGTTTTTCGAAAACTCAGACTCTATTTCGCGTATTTTTCCAAGACGAACGCAATGGTGCAACCCATTTATCCTGATTTAAATTTTATAATTTAATTTTGCCTTGATTCTTGTCTTAACACGTTGTTAAAATTCGGGTTGTTACAGTGTGTTTGACATCGGATTTCATTCTGTGTGATTGATATACATCGGTTGCATAGCGTGAATTGCCTGTGTGGCATGATGAGATGCAAATGATCAAGGCTTTTGTTGAAAAGCAAAGTCTTGTGGTTGATGATCAAAGCACGGCTTTAATGTAGCGTAGCTTTGTGTAGCGTTAATTCGCGAGCCTCACACCCCGGTATGAACCAAAAACGGGAGAGGACATCATGGAGGGCATGCGTTTCCTTCTAGTTAGAAGTGGCGTCAGTGGTTTATAAGCCCTGACGAGTTTGACTTATGTGGTTGTTGGAATGCGAGGCGCCTCGGTTATATCGGTCGATCCGGGACTGATGGTTTGGTCGGTATATGACCAGTTTACGCCCCATAGGGCGGAAAAACGCATTGTTCAGGCATTTTAATCCACTCTGTGTGGAACGACCCTGACGATCCAAGGGCTTGACTAAGTTCTTGCAATGACACTCGAGCTAGACAGTCTTGAAGCGGTGAGGACTATCTTTTTCCTCGGTTCATAGATGGAAATCCAAATTCCAATACATGACATTGCGGTTTTAATTGTAAACCTATATATGGCGACATAGTGGTATGGGGCATTCATACCGCCTATGATTGATACATTTATATTTGAAGTTGTTTTCTTCACATATAGTAACAATAAAAGATTAAATTTCGCGTATCAAGCATTATTTGGCTATTATAAGGTAAAACCCTATCCTCCGGGTTGCGTTGCACTGTGTGATGGGACCTGGGTCTTATAATAGCTTAATTGTTCTTTATTTAGCATTGCGCTGTTTGCTTTATGCATTGGTATTCTTGGGAGGAAACCCGTTCCTGTTATACGGCGTGGTCCCTTGATTTACCTAACTTTAAAAATATAGATTAATAGCTGTTTTAGTTCTCACACCAGTCACATGACCGACCTGGAGTTTATTGTTTCAACCTAAACTCTGGGTGCCCCTATTTTCCACATGGGCAACTAGTAGTTTTGGTTTTGCAGATTTATATTCACGGGATCATGGGTTAAAGCTGGAATGATATTCGGAAAGCTCTATATCCGTTTATCTCTTTCAGTTGTGTTTTGTATTATTTTCCGCTGCATTATAACTTGTAAATCTCTGATATTCAGTAAATGTGTAATATTTTTTTATACTCTGTTATATTCATGTATTCTGATGAAATTGTTGTAATAAGCAATGAAATGTTCTTTTGTTTGTATCCTGATTTGTGGTCTTCTCAAAGCAATCCGGGCTTTCCTTCACGGGAAGTTCGGGTCGTGTCAATTTGAAGTTGTATATATATTCTGCTTGGATATATATATAATAAAAATAATTTATTATTATTTTATTGAATTATTTGGAAATTTAATTAATATTTTATTTATATTATATAAGTGTTAAAAATAGCCATTTTTGCAAACGGTCTCCGTTTTCAGTGAAATTAGTTTCATTGGAATCGTATCGGTAAATTAGTGCAAGAAAATCAAATTTCTTGGCAAATCGATATCGTATGTGACTTTGATGGCTAAAAACGTCTCTATTTCTATTTAATTGTTTAGATTATTTAGACAGGGGTAACTTTAAATGAATAAACGATTGGCCAAACAAACTCCAAATTTAAGAAACAAGATTCATTGGATCCGTTAGGAAAAGGTCTAGTAGAAGGTCAAGGTTTCAATTTTTTTGGATTTTTTCTGAAATTATAGGAATTTTAAATGCTTAATTTTCCATCGATAATTATAAAGGACTTTTCACAAACGACCCCAGAATTCGACAAAACCTGTCCCATTGGGTCCGAAATATTTTTTTATGCTAGGATTAGGTGTTTCATCTCGAATTAGAAATCATATGGGGTGTGAATTTTGCAAAAAGGTTCGTGTAAGTTTTGTGGACATTAAAATATTAATAAATTTTTTTCATTTATCTTTATAAAGGGAGCGTAACCCTAAATTGTGAAGTTAAACAAATATGTGCGGTCAACGTAAAATGGAGCCGCCATCTAAATGAATGAATGAACAGGAATCATCTTCCTTTCGTAAATTTTTCACCTAAATTCACGAATTTTTCCAACAAGTGTTCAACTGCAAATTTGTTCAGCTAAGTGTGTTCTTCAATCTGAACGGTCACGATCTGTTATGGGCTATCGTGGCAGCCGGAAACACGCTCGAAGGTGACGGCGATCCAGGAGATTTTGCGGGTTGATGGTGAAGCTAGGGAAGACGCGGCTCATGGTGGAGGATAGAGAAGCTCCGGCGCAGGCGTGGCCAGTTTCAGATCAGCGTCTGATCATCTGATGTGGCGTGGTTGGGATGGAAGGGACGTTAAGCGTGGGTTTTGGCCTGGAATTAAATGCCTAGAACGAGAATACAAAGGCCAACAAGGAGATTAAAATTGGAAATGAATGATTTAACCGGTCCTGTATTTACACATAAATAATGATATGTGTTTGATTTTGGATATTTATGTTGTTATACAAGTTGATTAAGTGAGATATTATCTAATAATTTCATATATCTGTTACTTATATATCGAATTGAGTTAACTACGGGTGCTAGAAGACTATAGAATTGAATTTGGTTGAATAAATTGCATATAAGTCGAGCAAGTATGCTCAATAGCGCTCGCATAAGGTATGCCTACACGAAAATATAAAATTTTGGGTTTTGAATTTTGTTTTCCGACCGTGTGGTCGATGTATATATATATATTATTTGTTCCTGCGATATCGCAGATGTCACTCCGTACAGGGGAGACTCTACCGAATTTTTCTGGGAATTTAAGGTATTGGAAAATTTTCGATATTTTTGAATTTTTTTATTAACGATAACGAATTCGCTTTTCATTTATAATAAATTGTATTTTGAAAATTTACGGTTTGTGACATTTTTCTTACCTTAGTAATTTTGGGGTCGAAATTCTTTTAAGCGGGAAAGAATGTAATGTCCCGTATTTTTGTAGTCTAATATTTAATTTAATTTATTATTTTAAATATTATATCTGGAATATATATATAAATTTTAATATTGAACATTAAATTTATATATAATATAAAACAAGCTCGAAATGGCGCGGTAGTTCGTAATATTGAATTTTGAACTTCCATTGAATGTATAGGATCCGATATAAGTCGGATTTCTATGAAACAAGAAATGTTTGAATCTTATTGATTATAATTTTCATATGAAAGAGAAAAATCCAGATTTTGTGTTATAGATTAATTTTTATGTCAAATTCAAATTTTAAAATAGTCGCTATGGAAATCGTAATTAAATTATAATGTTTATTTAATATATTTAAAAGGGAAATTTAAATCGTTTAACTCAAAATTGACGATATTGAGTTGTATATATATTCTGCTTGGATATATATATGATAAAAATAATTTATTATTATTTTATTGAATTATTTGGAAATTTAATTAATATTTTATTTACATTATATAAGTGTTAAAAATAGCCAATTTTGCAAATGGTCTCCGTTTTCAGTGAAATTAGTTTCATTGGAACCGTATCGGTAATAATTGCAAGAAAATCGAATTTCTTGGCAAACCGATATCGTATGTGACTTCGGTGGCTAAAACCGTCTCTGTTTCTATTTAATTGTTTAGATTATTTAGACAGGGGTAACTTTAAACGAAAAAATGACTGGCCAAACAAACTCCAAATTTAACGAAACAAGATTCATTGGATCCGTTAGGAAAAGGTCTAGTAGAAGGTCAAGGTTTCAATTTTTTTGGATTTTTTTGTAATTGTAGGAATTTTAAATGCTTGATTTTTCATCGACAATTATAAAAGACTTTTCACAAACGACCTCGGAATTCGACGAAACCTATCCCATTGGGTCCGAAATATTTTTTTATGCTAGGATTATGTATTTGATCTCGAATTAGAAATCATATGGGGTGTCAAATTTGCAAAAAGGTTCGTGTAAGTTTTGTGGACATTAAAATATTAATTAATTGTGTCCATTTCTCTTTATAAAGGGAGCGTAACCCTAAATTGTGAAGTCAAACAAATATGTGCAGTCAACGTAAAATGGAGCCGCCATCTAAATGAATGAATGAACAGGAATCATCTTCCTTTTATAAAATTTTCACCTAAATTCACGAAATTTTCCGACAAGTGTTCAACTGCACATTTGTTCAGCTAAGTGTGTTCTTCAATCTGAACGGTCACGATCTGTTATGGGCTATCATGGCAGCCGGAAACACGCTCGAAGGTGGCGGCGTCCAGGAGCTTTTGCGGGTTGATGGTGAAGCTAGGGAAGACGCGGCTCATGGTGGAGGATAGAGAAGCTCTGGCACAGGCGTGGCAAGTTTCAGGTCAGCGTCCGATCATCTGATGTGGCGTGGTTGGGATGGAAGGGACGGTAAGCGTGGGTTTTGGCCTGGAATTAAATGCCTAGAACGAGAATACAAAGGCCAACGAGGAGATTAAAGATGGAAAGTGGTGCCTGGGCTTAAACGAAGGAATCAAAATCTGAGTACAAAAGCTCAAAGTGGACGTGCATGGTGATTCAAAGGGAACGAGGCCGTTGATTGTGGGATGCAGTATGTGTTTCACGAGTTGGAATGGTGGATGTAATCGCGTGGTAGGAAGTAGTAAATAAAAGTAATTAATTTAGCATTAAGTACCGTTTAATTAAGTTAATTAAATTAGTTAATTAAAATAGCCTAAATGTGAATTGTGCAGGTTATATGGTAGCTTGTATTGACGTGTTTAAGGTGTATGTGTGTTATGATGCTTTGAACGATAGGAAGGTGTAATCAGTGGTTATTGTTTAAAACACTAATTAGAGTTTAAATTATTTTATAATTAAAAGTTAGTTACTTAATTTAAGAGCATATTTTAGGTTTGGAATATTGGAGCAACATAGGATCCGAGCGAAAGAAGACAATAGCATGAGATGGAGGAAATATGAAGGGCATAGTGCAAATGAGAAAAGGCATCGGCCTATGTTTTTCCCGAACCAGAGATTAAAGTGGGACCCCATTGTTTTCAACTTAGAACGATGTTGGCCTGTTTAAACTTGAAGGAACAATACGAAGCAGCTGGGAACTTTCATAAAGAAAATAGGGCTGATTGTTTAGAAACTCAGACGGGTTCAAAGTCGGCAGTAATTTCGAAATATACTGGCCTGCTAATGATGGGCCCAACAAGTAATTAATTCAATGCTAAACTATAATTAATTTATAATTAAATCATATTACTTAAAATCATTGATAACACCATCGTATGTTCTCAGAAATGGATAAACCAAATGCATTGGGATCGTCTCGACAAACCCTACGTTATGGAGCTGATCTGGACAGTAATGGAGACAACTGGAAATTTCAGTCAAATTAAACATCTGTTTAATTTAACTGTAATCAAACCAAATCCAATCAAAGTGAGTTAAACTCACTCAATTATCTCACTTATATTTTATATAAGTTGGGTTTTTATTTTGTGTGTTATGGTTGCTAATGGTTGACTGTTTGTTAAATATAAATTCATATATTGAATGAACCCATGAAATTAAACGCTGCTTAATTTCAGTGGAACACCAAATCATTATATTAATGATTGGTCCCAATAAAGGTAACTTACCTTGTTGGTCACATTTATAGAATAAACGTGTTGATTGTTTGAATTTTTGGTTAGTATTAAATAAATTGGTTAATGTTAAATGATCGTCATTTACTGTTATATCCATTAAATTGAATTGAATGAGTTTATATTGAGATAACAAAATTTAATGTAGAGAAGTATAGGTTGGAGGGATCCAGCCGGATTCCTCAAATATATTTAATGTTATTTATTCTCATTAAATGAACTGTTCTGATTGAATAATTGATTTGATTGTTGACCTGAAATTCAACATTTGTTTTGCTTAAACCAATGGGTAATATTGGTTGAGTAATTGGCAGTATATGGCTTATAAATCAATCACTTTGAAATATTGATTTACTGTTAAGTGAATCGACGGAAAACGAAGTTACAAAATTTATTTTACAACTGAAGAAGGATTTTGAAATATATGATTTTGAATAGAAGTTTTTAGAAGAAAATAAATGTTTACTATTTATTATTTAAAGTTATAAATAGTTATTAAATTATTTTATAAAACAAATACTTATGTTAATCAGATTTATAAGAAAATGAGCTGAATTTAACCTAATGGTTAAGATTTGAGTAATTGTTTTAAGAAACAATTAAATGGAATTATTTAAATTAATTATATTATTAATTAATTTAAAAGAAGGGACTAATTAGAACTGGTTAACGAGATAATCATGTTTTGGGTTGACTAAGTCAACTGTTTTTAACTAAGAATAATAATTAAATCATTTGTTTGAATCAATCTAATGAAATAGACTAACTAAATATTGATTTAATTTTAATACTTTTTTAATGGAATTTACTATTTATTTTAGTTAATAAAGAAGTTAACTACTTATACGGTAGTTAATGATGAAGTAAATTTTTGTTTTAATTAATAATAATTTAGGAAATTTCTTTTTAATTGAAATTCATTTAAAAAGTGATCGAAGTTGAAATGAATCTAATTAAATTATGAAAGGAGTTTATGAACGGGTTTTATATTAAAACTGTATTTTTATAACGAAGTTGTAAAAAAGATTTTGAGCGAATATGATAGCTTAAATCAAATATTTACTAAATATTTGAAATTTGAAAAAGGGAAGTTAGAAATTGGGAAATGGTATGAAATAATGTAGTGAGATTTATTCCGAGATTCGGAATGTGATATTTCGAAGTTCGGAATCTTAAGCGGAGTCGAGAGTAAGCTAAGTAAAAGGGTTTTGGAAATGACAACGAATATAAGTTGTCGTAAATAATTTACAAATGATTTTGTAAATGGAAGTTAAGAGTTTAGAAACGTAATTAGAATATTAGTTGTCAATAATAATTTACAGATGGAATTTGTAAATGGAGTAAGAGTTTTGAAAATGAATTTGTAAAAATTGTTACAAATAATAAACAGAACTGTTTGATTTATAAACTGAAGATCTTTTAAAAGATCGCTACGCGATTTTAGACAATGCGTAAGTTATCGGAATAATTTGAAAGGGTAAAATATAAGAAAATAAAAGGTTTTGAAATAAAATCTGTAACGTTTATCACAGATGATAAGTGGAATTATTTGTATTTATAAAGTAAATATAAGGACTAGTATGTAACGACCCGCATTCTATGCATCGAAGTATCGTAGAATATTTATTTCTTTCACATACGAAGTCGTATGGTCATGTAACTTTGGGAGACGACTATTGGGGTCATTTCCCATGTTCATGATTTTTGCGGATTTTTAAATGATCGTTTTGCCCCTAGCTGATCTTGTTTTGGCCATAACTTTTGATTGGAAATGAGTTTTGACCTAAAACCACTTCCATTAGATCCGGATGATGATTTACCTTTCCGTAGAGTGGTCACATTAGCCAAATGGACTCACCGTTTGGGACATATGGCCGAAACAAGTTTCAGATGGTGAAAAACTGCTTAACCGGGCCTAATTTGGGTGATTAGTGAGTAAGCCCATAACCCATTTTGGGGTTAGGGTTATGGGGAGGCTGATAGGATTAGGAAATTCGGTTCCTATCATTTTTCAGCCGCCACTTTTTGTTTCTTCAAGTTTAGCCATGGCCTCCACTTTCTAAAACACACCAAATCACCTTTTAATCACTAATTAAGCCAAATCTACATCAAATCAAAGTGGATTAGCACAAGAATCGAGGTAGAGATGCTGTGTTGCATTGGTATTTGTGCCCAAATAGAGATACTTTCAGATTTGGTAATTTATGTGTGGCTAAGGTGAGTGATTTGCATAGTTTTGCACTAATTACGGTTAATTAAGGGTAATTAGTGGTGATTAACGAAATTAGACATGATAAAATTCTAGAAAAATATTCATAAATTCTAAAATATTGTTTTAGACCTCTGTTTAAAGTTTGGGTTAATTTGGTTAAGTTTTGCTAATCATATCATTAGATTCGCCTAAACATGCTTAAGGGAAAATATGGGGTTTTGGCTATGTTTGATCCATTTTAACCTATCAAATTATTGTTTTGGTGTTTGTGGTCAATTCTACATGTTGTTATGACTGTATGGTATGCTTTGTGATTGATTAGAAAAATTAGATTGGTCGAAAACGCCGTCGAATGGCGTAAAATAGTCGCTGGAAAAGTTGCAGGAATTTGGCCCGGACCGGATCGGATCGCAGGAGGGAGCCACGAACCGACCCGCTCGTGAAGGGTTACCACGACCCGACCCGATGGGAGGAGAACGAATCGAGCACACTCGAACCGACCCCTTTGAGTTGAGCTCCACGAGTCGATCGCCTAAGCAATCCACGAGCCGCCCTTGTTCCCACGACCAGGAGATCACGAATGGTGGCCACGAATCAATCCAACCTTGGCATGGTGGCACGACCCGACTCGGTGGAAGGAGCACGACCCGATCCGACCCGAAGGAGGTTGTCACGAACTGAGATGTTGAGCACGAACTGAGGATGCACCGAACCGAACCGAACTGAAGAAAAGAGAAGTGAAGACCGAACCGATCCGGTGAAGACCAAAAACCCGAGATGCAAAGGTAGTCCAAGTAGGAAGTTTGTACTCAGGATCCAGTTAGGAACCAACGAGTTAACTTCATGATTGGGCTTTGCTGTGGGACGTGTGCTAAGGGGTTGTCGATGTCTATGACTTTGGGATCACTATGTATGGGAGGTACGTGGACGGATTCAGGAACACAGTGGTCTAGGTATGACTAATGAGCTATAGACCAATGAAGTGGGGTCATTTGTAAAGATTTAGTCATGACTCTGTAGGGTAATCTTGGTGGTAGCAGTAGTCGTACAAATCGAACTCCGTCATTATCTTGATGGGTCTAGTGATCAAAGTGGTGGATATCGTATGCTTTACGCACTGAGTGAGAGACGTGAGGATGCTTGCCATGCTTGATTTGTTTGCCATCACTATGACATGCACACCCCCACCCCCGTATTCTTTACACCATATGTTAGTGGCACCTTAGAGTATTGTATAGTATGTGGTGCTAACTCTTTGGTTGCAGGTCCAGGTTCAGGTATGGTTTAGTATACCTGTTATTGTTCTGTTTTGCTACTTATCACTCATACCAGACTTTTTGTCTGACCCAGAGTTTTATGTCTCTTATTATTACTCTGGGTGCTCTCACAAGCAGACTAGAGACAGGTTAGCTGGTGATGCACGAGTAGATGTACCAGAGACGAGCAGGAGGCTTCCACGTATGATATATATATTCTCCCTGTGTCGCTGCGGGTCACTACTTTGGGCATTAGTAGTGTACCTTTTTCTTTGCTTTGATTTAGAGACAGTTGAAAAGTTGTAATAATGATGATGTGAACATAAGTTGTGTTTGGATTTCCGCTGCAATGATGTCTAGTTTTAGTTTCCAGCTTATGCACTGTCTCGCCTGTTTTACGTCAAGTATGTTGTTATTATATTTTATTCCATGCGCTATGAGACATTCTACTGGTTCTTGATTAGTTTATTCTCTTCTTTCCTTTCTTTGGCGACCATTCCGTGCTGGTTGGACACCGACACAGCGCACTTTCATGGGAAATGCCGGCTGGTGCGGGGCGGGCCGTCACACTTGGTATCAGAGCACTAGGTTGCGTAGTTAACCTAGGAAAGACACCAGGGAGAGATAGTACACGTATATGAGAGCGCGTATTTGTTATATTTTGGTTTCCAAAAGCTAGCTATATATATACTCATGCACTATTAGTATATCTAAGGATGAAGTCGCACTGCACTGGCACCACTATGGAGATGGTTAATCATTTTCTCTGTGCAGATTGAACGATCAGCCAATACGCAAGGGGTACCGGTAGGGGAGCCAATAATGGGAATGCTACTGAGATGAGGACAATGTTTACTGGCCTCATGAGGGAGATGCTTAGGGATGCGCAGAGGGCAGCTCCCAATACTGGTAATGGAGGTGGTCCAATAGTGCAGGCGCCTAGGGCCGATTTCGCCAAGCTGAACAAGGACTATACTAGTCTTGGGGGAAGCCGTTCCGCGGAACGGAGTCGGCTACGGATGTTCAGGATTGGTTGGATAACTGCGAGCGTATCTTCGAAGACTTGGGTATCGAGGATGCGATGAAGAGAAGGCTAGCATCCCGTCAGCTGCAAGGACGGGCAATGAATTGGTGGAATGCTATAAAGGTAGCTACTCCCAAGGATCAGATTACTTGGGATCAGTTCAAGGCTCGCTTTAGCGATAAGTTCATTCCAGCTTCTCAGAGGTCAGTGTTGTTTAAGAGATTCTTGGAACTCAAGCAGAATGGCAGAGTTGTCTCGGAGTATATTGCCGAATTCGACACTTTGTCGAAATATGGGTTATCCCTAATAGATACTGCCGAGAAGAGGAACGAGAAGTTCATAACTGGCTTGGATGGATACTTGGGGGAAAGGCTTATTAACCACATCGATGAGACATTTGAATCGAATGTGGGAAAAGCTTTAAGATCGGAGAGTCTTTAGCCTAAGTCAAAGACTGAGGTCGCATCTGCAGAGGAGCCAAAACCGCAAGCAAGCGGTGAAGGCAAGAATGGTTCTCATAATAAGAGGAAGCAGAACCAGAATAAGGATGGCCAAAAGAAGAAGAAAGATGTTGAGTGTTTTAGCTGTGGCAAGAAGGGCCACTATGCTAGTAATTGTCGAGCAAAGCCAGCAGACAGGAAGTGCTTCAACTGTGGCCAAGTGGGACATCACAAGGACAAGTGTCCGCAACCCCCTAAAGAAAAGCAGATGGTGAAAGCATATGCCCTTAATGCTATTCCTTCTTCGTCAAATGCCCCAACTGCGGCGGAGAAGGGAAAGAATGTCATTATTCAAGGCATGCTTTCTGTTTATGATGTTCCTGTTAGAGTTTTATTTGATACCGGAGCTTCCAATTCTTTCATACCTAGTGACCTGGTAGATAGGTTGGGATTGGAGCCCGAGATTGTCGATAGACCTTTAGTAGTGACGAACCTGATTGGTGGTTCGACTAACCTTAGCATGATTTGTCGTAATGTGGTCTTATCGAGTCATGGATGCATGTTTGTTTGCGATTGCTTTGTTTTGGGCTTTACTGGGTTTGGCATTATTTTGGGAGTCGATTGGCTCCGAAGATAAGGGGTGGTGGTAGATTGTGAGGGCTTTTTGGTGACAGTTAGAGCGGATGATGGGCGGAGGGTAGTGTTTGGTGGTCTACCTAGTGATGGGGTAATGGCTAGTTTTCTAAATTCCCTCAACATCTCGCATGATGAGTTGTCAGGTTTTCCCGTGGTTGGCCAGTATCCGGACGTCTTCGAGGAAGTGACCAGGCTTCCACCACACCGAGAGATTGAGTTCAGTATTGATTTAGTGAAAGATGCCAGACCTTTAGTGATGCCACTTCGTCGTATGGCACCAAGGGAGCAGCGAGAGCTCGGGGTGCAAGTAAGCGATCTTTTGAAGAAGGGATTTATCAGAAGAAGTGTTTCTGAGGGGGGAGCACCAGTTGTGTTTGCCACCAAAGCAGATGGTTCCGTTCGATTGTGTGTAGACTACCGCGAGATGAATAAGGTGGCGAGGAAGAATAAGTATTCACTACCGCGGATAGATGATTTATTTGATCAGTTGAGTGTCGCGAGAATGTTCTCTCTATTGGATCTCGCGATAGGTTTTCATCAGCTTAGAGTGGAAGCTAAGAGTATAGCTAAAACGACATTTCGGACGCCGTCTGGATTTTATGAGTGGTTGGTCTTGCCATTTGGGTTGACCAATGCGCCAGCATATTTTGTGGATCTTATGAATAGGGTATTTAGAGATCAGTTGAATAAGTTTGTTCTTATGTTCGTGGACGATATACTTGTTTATTCGAGGATAGAGGAAGAACACAAGGAACATTTGAGGATAGTGATGGAAGTGTTGAGAAAACACCAGTTGAAAGCAAAGTTTTCTAAGTGTCACTTCTGGAGAAGGGAAGTGAGATTCTTGGGCCATGTTGTTTCAGAGAATGGTATTGTCGTGGACCCCGCGAAGGTGGCTACGGTACAAGATTGGTTTACGCCCAAGAATGCAACAGATATAAGAAGTTTCTTGGGGTTAGCCGGATATTATCGTAAGTTTATCCAGGACTTCTCCAAGATAGCAGCACCGTTGACTCAGTTGACCAAGAAGAATCAAGCTTACGTCTGGGACGAAAAGTGCGAGGATGCATTCAAGAGTCTAAAGGAAAAGTTGACACGTGCACCAGTGTTAGTCATTCCTAAGGGGAATGAAGAGATGACAGTATATACAGATGCATGTGGTACGGACTAGGTGCCGTATTGATGCAAGGAGGTAGGGTTGTAGCCTATGCAAGTCGACAACTGAAACCGCATGAGAATAGATACCCTACCCACGATTTGGAATTAGTAGCGATCGTATTCACACTGAAGATGTGGAGACATTATCTCTTGGGAGAAAGATTCGAGTTGTTTACTGATCATAAGTCATTAAAGTATCTTTTCTCTCAAAAGGATCTAAATCTCCGACAACAAAGATTGTTAGAATTCTTGGCTTCCTGTAATTTCGACATCGCATATACACAAGGAAAGGGCAATGCGGTGGCTGATGCATTGAGTAGAAGACATGCCAGTTTAGGGGCTATGTTTCTGGAATGGAAGCAACTGGAGTACATCGCTGGGTATGATTTCAGACCAAAGTGCGAATTGGATCCAGAAATGTTAGCAAGTTTGATGATCAGACCCACTTTGATTGAGCGGATTGGTTCCAGTCAGAGGGACGATCCTAACCTATTGGAAATCATCTCAAAGTTAGAGATGGGAATCGACGAAGAGATGAGCAAGTATGGGCTTGATCGAAATGGATGGTTTAGAAAGGATGGAAGATTAGTTGTACCCAATGTCAATGGATTGAGAGATGAAGTGCTTAGAGAATGTCATCACTCAAAACTGACTATACATCTCGGTGGTAACAAGATGTATCGAGACATGAAGCAGACCTACTACTGGGAAGGGATGAAAAGAGATGTTGGGAAGTTTATATCCAAATGCATGAATTGCCAGCTAGTTAAAGCTGAGAAAAAGAGCCTAGTGGGTTGTTGCAACTATTAGAAGTTCCAAAATGGAAATGGGAACAAGTCTTAATGGATTTCGTTGATGGGTTACCAAGGACTAGGTCAGGCCATGATAGCATTCGGGTGATTGTGGGCCGATTGACCAAAAGTGCAAGATTTATACTCGTCAAGTCGAATAGAACGGCAACTAAGTTAGCTGAACTGTATATAAAGTGGGTAGTGAGATTTCATGGAATACCCAAAGGCATTGTGAGTGACCGAGATCCGTTGTTCACTAGTGGATTTTGGAAGAGCTTACAAGAGGCGTTAGGATCAAAATTGCATCTCAGTACCGCGTATCATCCTCAAACCGACGGTCAAACAGAGAGGGTGAATCGAGTGTTAGAAGATCTCTTGAGAGCTTGCATATTAGACTTTGGCGGATCATGGGATGGCCATTTGCATCTAGTAGAGTTTGCATATAATAATAGTTATCAATCCAGTACTGGTATGGCTCCATTTGAAGCTTTGTACGGAAGACCGTACAACTCACCTCATGTTGGTTAGAAACTGGTGAGAAGTTTGTGCTTGGACCAGATGTGATAAGAGAAACTTCAGCTAAGATTAAGGTTATCCAACAGCGAATGAAGGCTGCCCAAGATAGGCAGAAAAGTTATGCTGATAAGAGGAGAAGAGAATTAAAGTTCTCCATTGGCGACTTGGTGTTTGTCAAGATTTCTCCGTTGAAGAGCGTGATACGATTTGGCCGAAGAGGCAAGTTAGCACCAAGATTTGTTGGTCCATTCCTAGTACTTGAGCAAATTGGGAATTTGGCATATAAAGTTGAATTACCAGGGAAGATGGCAGGAGTTTATAATGTATTTCATGTTTCCCAGTTAAGGAAATTCGTACACGACCCCGATGTGACTATTTCACCTGATCAGTTGGATGATATCGAGGTTGAACCCGAGGCGGTTAGGAGCCGCAGGCCTCTGCGTATTGTTGGGAATGATACGAAGCAACTTCGAAGGAAAGCGGTGAAATTAGTCAAAGTTCAGTGGGGCAAGAATGAGAATGACTGTACTTGGGAGACAGAGGAGAGCATTAGGAAGACATATCCAGAACTCTTCGCCAGGTAAGATTTCAGTTTCGATTTATTCTTTCCGCATGCTAGGATAGGTTTGTTTTGCTTGTTTTACATGTTTGATTATTGTATATGGCTGGTAGGCATGCGGGATCCTTTGTATGTTTTGGGTTTAGGAATTTCGGGGACGAAATTTCTTAAGGGGGGGAGAGTGTAACGACCCGTATTCTACGCATCGAAGGATCGTAGAATATTTATTTCTTTCACATACAAAGTCGTATGGTCATGTAACTTTGGGAGATGACTATTGGGGTCATTTCCCATGTTCATGATTTTTGCCAATTTTTAAATGACCATTTTGCCCCTAGCTGATCTTTTTTTGGCCGTAACTTTTGATTGGAAAGGATTTTTGTCCTGAAACCACTTCCATTTGATCCGGATGATGGTTTACCTTTCCGTAGAGTGGTCACATTAGCCAAACGGACTCACCGTTTGGGAGATATGGCTGAAACAAGTTTCAGATGGTGAAAAACTGCTTAACTGGGCCTAATTTGGGTGATTAG
Source organism: Allium sativum (assembly GCA_030737875.1). Lineage (NCBI taxonomy): Eukaryota > Viridiplantae > Streptophyta > Magnoliopsida > Asparagales > Amaryllidaceae > Allium > Allium sativum. The sequence continues at coordinate 79,251,061 of CM060927.1, read as the reverse complement.
TGAGTGGGCTCATAACCCATTTCGGGATTAGGGTTATGGGGAGGCTGATAGGGTTAGGAAATATAGTTCCTATCATTTTCCAGCCGCCACTTTTTGTTTCTTCAAGTTTAGCCATAGCCTCCACTTTCTAAAACACCCCAGATCACCTTCTAATAACTAATTAAGCCAAATCTACATCAAATCAAAGCGGATTAGCACAAGAATCGAGATAAAGCTACTGTGTTGAATTGGTATTCGTGCCCAAATAGAGATACTTTCAGATTTGGTAATTTATGTGTGTCTAAGGTGAGTGATTTGAAGAGTTTTGCACTAATTACGGTTAATTAAGTGTAATTAGTGGTGATTAACGAAATTAGACATGATAAAATTCTGGAAAAATATTCATAAATTCTAAAATATTGTTTTAGACCTCTGTTTAAAGTTTGGGTTAATTTGGTTAAGTTTTGCTAATCATATCATTAGATTCGCCTAAACATGCTTAAGGGAAAATATGGGATTTGGCTATGTTTGATCCGTTTTAACCTATCAAATTATTGTTTTGTTGTTTGTGGTCAGTTCTACATGTTGCTATGACTGTATGGTATGCTTTTTGGTTGATTAGAAAAGTTAGATTGGTCGAAAACGCCGTCGAATGGCGTAAAACAGTCGCTGGAAAAGTTGCACGAATTTGACCCGGACCGGATCGGATCGCAGGAGGGAGCCACGAACCGACCCGCTCGTGAAGGGTTACCACGGCCCGACATGATGGGAGGAGAACGAATCGAGCACACTCGAATCGACCCCTTTGAGTTGAGCTCCGCGAGTCGATCGCCTAAGCAATCCACGAGCTGCCCTTGTTCCCACGACCAGGAGATCACGAATGGTGGCCACGAATCAATCCAACCTTGGCATGGTGGCATGACCCGACCCGATGGAAGGAGCACGACCCGATCCGACCCGAAGGAGCTTGTCACGAACTGAGATGTTGAGCACGAACTGAGGATGCATCGAACCGAACCGAACTGAAGAAAAGAGTAGTGAAGAACCGAACCGATCCGGTGAAGACCAAAAACCCGAGATGCAAAGGTAGTCCAAGTAGGAAGTTTGTACTCAGGATCCAGTTAGGAACCAACGAGTTAACTTCATGATTGGGCTTTGCTGCGGGACATGTGCTAAGGGGTTGTCGATGTCTATGACATTGGGATCACTATGTATGGGAGGTACGCGAACGGATTCAGAACCACAGTGGTCTAGGTACGACTAATGAGCTATAGACAAATGAAGCGGGGTCATTTGTAAAGATTTAGTCATGACTCCGTAGGGTAAGCTTGGTGGTAGCAGTAGTCGTACAAATCGAACTCCGTCATTACCTTGATGGGTCTAGTGATCAAAGTGGTGGATATCGTATGCTTTACGCACTGAGTGAGAGACGTAAGGATGGTTGCCATGCTTGATTTGTTTGCCATCACTATGACATGCACACCCCCACCCCCGTATTCTTTACACCATATGTTAGTGGCACCTTAGAGTATTGTACAGTATGTGGTGCTAACTTTTTGGTTGCAGGTCCAGGTTCAGGTATGGTTTAGTATACCTGTTATTGTTCTGTTTTGCTGCTTATCGCTCATACCAGACTTTTTGTCTGACCCAGAGTTTTATGTCTCTTCTTATTACTCTGGGTGCTCTCACGAGAAGACTAGAGACAGCTTAGCTGGTGATGCACGAGTAGCTGTACCGGACACGAGCAGGAGGCTTCCACGTATGATATATAGATATTCTCCCTGTGTCGCTGCGGGTCACTACTTTGGGCATTAGTAGTGTACCTTTTTCTTTGCTTTGCTTTAGAGACAGTTGAAAAGTTGTAATAATGATGATGTGAACATAAGCTGTGTTTGGATTTCCGCTGCAATGATGTCTAGTTTTAGTTTCCAGCTTATGCACTGTCTTGCCTGTTTTATGTCAAGTATGTTGTTATTATATTTTATTCCATGCGCTTTGAGACATTCTACAGGTTCTTGATTAGTTCATTCTCTTCTTTCCTTTCTTTGGCGACCATCCCGTGAAGGTTGGACACCGACACATCGCACTTTCTTGGGAAATGCCGGCTGGTGTGGGGCGGGCCGTCACAAGTACGTAAGAATTATAAAGATATTTATATGAGATTTATAAAGATATTTATATAAGATTGTTAAAAACAGTTATATATGATTTTTTTAAACCACTATATTATGGTTATTACAAGCAAGCTGAAGAATATTTATAAAGAGTGATTAAAGAAATTTTATCAAGGATTCTATTTATAATGGAATCGAAGCTTGGGTATAATATTATAAAGGATCATTAAAGATTAATAGAGAATTATTATAATAATAATTTACTTAATAATTTATTAAGTAAACAGTGCTGCGATGTAATGAAGGTTTTCAAAGGAAAAGTGTCAAGAATGGTATTAGTTTATAAACGAGAGCAATTGAGGGAAATATAAGTTATGATTTCCGTAAATAGTATTAAAAGTTGCGTTCGAAAAGTTATAAGCGAATGAAATGAATTTTATATTCTTATTTATAATGAGAAGTAAAAGATAAACTCCAAATATTGGAAGATTTAAAGAATATAATTAACAGATGTTTAATTAAAGAGGCCAAGTAATACCGAGTATTGAATCGGTAAACTCATTTCATTCACATGATTATTTATTTGATAGTTAAATAACCAACTATCAAATCTAGCCAAATACGATTGTTGGTACGGAAAGACCGGGATCATAATTATATTCGAAAACCATTCTGAACCAACAAATACGTGAAGACGTAGATTGAAAATGGAGCATTGAAGACTGTGGATCTTCATAAGCGGAAGAACCACTAGTTGAATTTCTCTGGTTTAGCTGCCAGAGATATTTCAGCAGTGATTATATCGTGGTTGAAATCTGCGGATTGCAAGGACTACTCGCTACTGGTCCTTGGAGTGATACCCATATAGGATGTGGTAGGAGGGTGCCTTGAGTTCATCCTGTTCCTGGATGACTTGTATGGACGAGTGCCTGACAAAGTATTTCCAAAAGGATCACGTAAACTGACTTTCTACAAACGTATTTCTATTGTTGGCGAAGAAGACTAAACACCTTCTTTAGCTTAATGCTCAGAGTATTTTTGTGGAAATCCACATTTAGTGATACCTGGCGGATCTGATGATGTGGCATTCAAAGTGAATGGAGATGCGTTGTTCTGAAGGATAAGTTTAACCTCTAGCCTCATCAACCGGGAAATGGTTAAAATCGGGTAGGTCGCATGGCTATGTGGGTCACACCCATCAAAAGGGTATATCATTACCTGATCTGGAGAAATCAAATGCCTTCCGCTGTCCCTTTTTATTTATATATATATGCTATCGGTTCCGTTGGCTGGCCCCCAACTGTGGTAATGATATATTCTGTACTCTCAAAGAATAGTGAGGGGCCGATCATGTTTAGCTTGGGTTGCAAGATGTTCTTGTTGAACCCCAATGTAATCATCTCCAGAGGTGCATTGTCGGGATGGTGGTCCCATACCTTGCTAGGAAATCCAGTCTCTAATAGGAGACCGCAGTTTTGATTGTATACTATATATGAAAAGCGTGAGATGCAAGCGTTCTGCTAGATTGATATTTATTTGTATTTAGACATTATTATAATATCAGAGAAGATAATGATTTCAAAAACGTATTGGGTTATCATAAGGTAAAAACAATCCGTATTTATGTGTGGATTTGGTCTTATGATTATCCTTTTCTTTCAAAAAGATTTTGACTTTAAAATCAACTTGTGTGATAGCTATAAACTTAGTGTGTTTTTCTCACTCTGGTTCACCGGACTGACCCGTCGTTTGTAATGCTCGGGTTAGACCGGGTCATACAGATTTAGGTTATCGGATGCTGTGAAGTCCAGAGACGAACTGGAGATGTTCAGACGTATGATATTTAGTTGTTATTCCGCTGTGTGTTATATATGGGGACAAGTTATTATAATTGTCCAGATGTGTGATGTACTGTGATGATTGTAAGTATTATTCAAAGCTCTCTATAAAGATTTATTTCTATTTTATATTTTGTTCCGTTACGATGTGAGACTCTGTGTTGTGTTGTTAGATCTTCTTCTTCTATTCTAATATTTCTTTCTTTCTTATCTCACCCACTAATTTCTTTCTAATGACGTTCCTGCGTTTTTGATGCTTGAATGTTTGACATGGTGTATTTATGTCGATTTTCAGGGTCGAAAATCCATGGGCCGTTACAGTGGTATCAGAGCAATGGTTTAGTAATGATTTGGTATAACTCGATAGAGAGGAGGTTAGTAATACCTTAGATCGAGTTGAGTGCATATATATGAGAGCATATTTGTAAATTTCATATACAAATGTTTTGTATTGTGTTGTTGATCGGTTCAAGTGTTGAGAAGCATTGAACTGGCAATGAATGCAACATTTTTTTGGAAAGAGGGTAATGAAATAATTTTACCCAAAATATATTTTTGTATAGAAAATAAATAATTTTATTAAATTATTGAGATATTGTGTGTTGATTGATATTCAAATTGGATTAAAAATTTGAAATTAGAACTTAACTTGGTTAAGTATGAAATTTAATAAGAATGAATATTGGAAATAAAAAAATAGACTTGAAATTTGAAACTTTAGTGAATGAAAAATAATTGAATGGAATCAATTGAATATTAGTTGATTGAAATTTAAAATATGTTAAATCCGAATGGAGGTTAAGTTTGAATTAAATAAATAAAATTGAGATTTGGAAATCGTATTAATAATAATGAAATGGAAATCGATTCGATCTAAATTGATTGATATTAAACCCAAGTGAGTATTTTAAGCAAATATTAATATTGAATATGAATTCACTTGAATGATTGATTGAGCTAATTATGTGTTGTTTGATTATTTGGATGTTTTGCAATAAAATTCCATAAATGGTTTATTAATGGAACTGAATGAATGGTAAACTAAGAAATGAATTCCAGAATTGTAAATTGGAACAGAATCGTATGTGAATTGGAAATGAATGATTTAACCGGTCCTGTATTTACACATAAATAATGATATGTGTTTGATTTTGGATATTTATGTTGTTATACAAGTTGATTAAGTGAGATATTATCTAATAATTTTATATATCTGTTACTTATATATTGAATTGAGTTAACTACAAGTGCTAGAAGACTAGAGAATTGAATTTGGTTGAATAAATTGCATATAAGTCAAGCAAGTATGCTCAATAGCGCTCGCATAAGGTATGCCTACACGAAAATATAAAATTTTGGGTTTTGAATTTTGTTTTCCGACCGTGTGGTCGATGTATATATATATTATTTGTTCCTGCGATATCGCAGATGTCACTCCGTACATGGGAGACTCTGCCGAATTTTTCTGGGAATTTAAGGTATTGGAAAATTTTCGATATTTTTGAATTTTTTATTAACGATAACGAATTAGCTTTTCATTTATAATAAATTGTATTTTGAAAATTTACGGTTTGTGACATTTTTCTTACCTTAGTAATTTTGGGGTCGAAATTCTTTTAAGCGGGAAAGAATGTAATGTCCCGTATTTTTGTAGTCTAATATTTAATTTAATTTATTATTTAAAATATTATATTTGGAATATATATAAATTTTAATATTGAACATTAAATTTATACATAATATAAAACAAGCTCGAAATGGCGCGGTAGTTCGTAATATTGAATTTTGAACTTCCATTGAATATATAGGATCCGATATAAGTCGGATTTCTATGAAACAAGAAATGTTTGAATCTTATTGATTATAATTTTCATATGAAAGAGAAAAATCCAGATTTTGTGTTATAGATTAATTTTTATGTCAAATTCAAATTTTAAAATAGTCGCTATGGAAATCGTAATTAAATTATAATGTTTATTTAATATATTTAAAAGGGAAATTTAAATCGTTTAACTCAAAATTGACGATATTGTGTTGTATAAATAATATTTGAAGTTGTATATATATTCTGCTTGGATATATATATATATATATGATAAAAATAATTTATTATTATTTTATTGAATTATTTGGAAATTTAATTAATATTTTATTTACATTATATAAGTGTTAAAAATAGCCAATTTTGCAAACGGTCTCCGTTTTCAGTGAAATTAGTTTCATTGGAACCGTATCGGTAATTATTGCAAGAAAATCGAATTTCATGGCAAACCGATATCGTATGTGACTTCGGTGGCTAAAAACGTCTCTGTTTCTATTTAATTGTTTAGATTATTTAGACAGGGGTAACTTTAAACGAAAAAAATGACTGGCCAAACAAACTCCAAATTTAACGAAACAAGATTCATTGGATCCGTTAGGAAAAGGTCTAGTAGAAGGTCAAGGTTTCAATTTTTTTGGATTTTTCTGTAATTGTAGGAATTTTAAATGCTTGATTTTTCATCGACAATTATAAAAGACTTTTCACAAACGACCTCGGAATTCGACGAAACCTATCCCATTGGGTCCGAAATATTTTTTTATGCTTGGATTATGTATTTGATCTCGAATTAGAAATCATATGGGGTGTCAATTTTGCAAAAAGGTTCGTGTAAGTTTTGTGGACATTAAAATATTAATTAATTGTGTCCATTTCTCTTTATAAAGGGAGTGTAACCCTAAATTGTGAAGTCAAACAAATATGTGCAGTCAACGTAAAATGGAGCCGCCATCTAAATGAATGAATGAACAGGAATCATCTTCCTTTCATAAAATTTTCACCTAAATTCACGAAATTTTCCAACAAGCGTTCAACTGCACATTTGTTCAGCTAAGTGTGTTCTTCAATCTGAACGGTCACGATCTGTTATGGGCTATCGTGGCAGCTGGAAACACGCTCGAAGGTGGCGGCGGTCCAGGAGCTTTTGCGGGTTGATGGTGAAGCTAGGGAAGACGCGGCTCATGGTGGAGGATAGAGAAGCTCCGGCGCAGGCGTGGCTAGTTTCAGATCAGCGTTCGATCATCTGATGTGGCGTGGTTGGGATGGAAGGGACGGTAAGCGTGGGTTTTGGCCTGGAATTAAATGCCTAGAACGAGAATACAAAGGCCAACAAGGAGATTAAAAATGGAAAGTGGTGCCTGGGCTTAAACGAAGGAATCAAAATCTGAGTACAAAAGCTCAAAGTGGACGTGCATGGTGATTCAAAGGGAACGAGGCCGTTGATTGTGGGATGCAGTACGTGTTTCACGAGTTGGAATGTGTGAAGACCCGTAACTTCCCCGTAAAGGAAAGTGTCGGATAGTTCGAGAACAAGCCACAACAGAACGCATACAGAAGAACATTTCATTGTATATTACAACAATGCACCAGATTACAAGAATATACAGAGTATAAATGAATATTACACAGAAATATCAGAGATTTAAATTACATTTAAATACATCGCAGCGGAAAATAATACAATACGCAACTAGAAGTAGATATACGGATACAAAGCTTTCCGGATATCGTTCCAGCTGTAAACCAGGATCCTGTGAATATAAATCTGCAAAACCAAAACTACTAGCTGCCCGTGTCGAAAATAGGGGCACCCAGAGTTTAGGTTAAAACAATAAACTCCAGGTCAGTCATGTGACTGGTGTGAGAACTAAAACAGTTAATCTTTATTCTTAAAGTTAGGTAAATCAAGGGACCACGCCGTATAACACGGAACGGGTTTCCTCCCAAGAATACCAGTGCTTAAAACAAACAGCGCAATGCTAAATAAAGAAAAATGGAGCTGTTATAAGACCCATGTCCCATCACACAATGCAACGCAGCCGAGGATAGGGTTTTCCCTTATAACAGCCAAAGAATGCTTGATACGTTCTAAAACAAATCATTTGATACTATAATAAGTGCATAGTGTATAAAACAACTTCAAATCATAAGTATCAATCATAGGCGACATGAGCGTCCCATGCCACTATGTCGCCATATATAGGTTTACAAATTAAAACCGCAAATGTCACGTATTTGGAAATTGGATTTCCGTCTATGAACCGAGGCAAAAGATAGTCCTCAACCGATTCGAGACGCTCTAGTCCGTGTCTCAGGAACAGCCGCAACTGCCCCATGGAGCGACAGGGCCGGTCCACCGATGTGGATTATTATGCCTGAACACTACGTCTCCCCACCCTATGGGGTGTAAGTCTGGTCCGTCAGCCGACCAGAATGCATCGGCCGAAACCGATATAACCGAGGCGCCTCGCAACAGCAACAACCACATAAGTCAAACTCGTCAGGGCGTGTAAAACCACTGACGCCACTTCTAACTAGAAAGAAACGCAAGTCCTCCCTGAGGTTCGTCTCCCGTTTTTGGTTCATACCGGGTGTGAAACACGCGAGGTAAACGTTACACAAAGCTACGCCACAAAGGCCGTGCTTTGATCATCACCACAAGACTTTGCTTTTCAACAGAAGCCTTGATCATTTGCATCTTAGCATGCCACACAGGCAAACCATCCTATGCAACCGATATCAGTCACACAGAATGAAATCCGATGTCGGACACACAGTCCATTTACAAGTCCGTTCTGGGTCTGAACGAAACCGGAGGCACCTAGTACCCCGCATATCCATCGATCTCCAAGTACGTCTGGACGATCACTAACTGTTTCCATCTTCTTGGGTGTACAGCCCAATCAAGATCATCAGTTATCACCCAAACGACGTGAAAACCTCCGGTCTTCGACCATCGTCTTCATCTTCGACTTATCGTCGTATCAGTTATTCAGAATGGGATAAACCCGGTCTTTCCGAATAACTCGCGTATATTTTAAATAAGTGTTACACAAACACAACATACGCCTCATTCCAATTCATTAGTCACTAACCGTAAATTAATCAAGAGAATAATTCCCCAAATATTAACCCCGAAGGCCGAAACCAACATCAGATCAATATCCAGAAAACCATTCTGCTTGGCTAACCGCCAGTTAGTTTCTAAATTTCACATTCAAATCTAATTAAAGATTTAACTATCGCCTGGAGCAAAACTGGTGATACTCCATTCTCGATCTTTTCAATCTAATTAAAGATTCATTAAAACTCCACTTAGTTTTAATCTGTGACTGGGTTAAAGAATCAGTGTCATTAAAAACACGGTTCACGATAAACCCAAAGTCACATCCCATTAATTATCGGGTTAAAGAACAAGTGTTATTTAAAACACTGTTCACGATAAACCCAAAAATCAATATCCATTCAATTCCAATTAAATGTTATTTAATTGGTACACTTCATTAAATCTAAATCAAAAGATTTAATCTTTTCTCAACTGGGTTCAAGAACAGTGTTAGTGAAGACACCATTCACGACAAACCCAAATCACATTCATTAATTATCGGGTTAAAGAATAAGTGTTATTTAAAACACTGTTCACGATAAACCCAAAAATCAATATCAATTCAATTCCAATTAAATATTATTTAATTGGTACACTTCATTAAATCTAAATCAAAAGATTTAATCTTTTCTCAACTGGGTTCAAGAACAGTGTTAGTGAAGACACCATTCACGACAAACCCAAATCACATTCATTAATTATCGGGTTAAAGAATAAGTGTTATTTAAAACACTGTTCACGATAAACCCAAAAATCAATATCAATTCAATTCCAATTAAATATTATTTAATTGGTACACTTCATTAAATCTAAATCAAAAGATTTAATCTTTTCTCAACTGGGTTCAAGAACAGTGTTAGTGAAGACACCATTCACGACAAACCCAAATCACATTTGATATTCAATATAAAACTCTGAATAGAAAATATGTCGGCTTATATTCAATATCAAATTCTACGATTAACAAATGTCGTATTGGAAATAACGATATAAATATATATCTTTCAAATTTCCGTAACAACATCCGTATAATCACAAATTCCAACATCGAAATATTCCGAAGACAATTTCGATTCAAATCCACTCCAATGCAATCATTGGAAATTTTGGTTATTTTCAAAACCCTTTTCAAATTCAATTTATTTATTTAAAAATAAATAGAATTATAATTCTAGTTCAAAACTAGTTCATTTCGATAAAAATCTATTTTTATCCTTTCAAATATGGAGTTTTTCATCCCAATCCTTTCTAAATCATTTCTTATGATTTTACATAAATTATTACTATTTTTAATAATTTTATCAAGGCCCGTACAGTCGATTTCCATCAATGGCCATCGAACTGCACTTACAGCGACCTTTTTCGAATTTGATTTGGACATAATTCCAAATCCAACCGTTAGATTTCAAATTTCTAACATTCATTAGAAAGCTCTTTTCGATGCGAACCCAACGGTTCCGGTTTTAGGAGAATCCGACGGTCGGATCTCCCGTAATGTCCGTTTGAAATAAATGGTCGAAATTCGCGAACTGCCGCGGCGCGGCGCGTTCTATTCAGGCCATTATATTATATATATAATATATATAATATATATTTCGTCGATTTCTATTTAAAACGAATTATATATATATAGTTTTGAATTCGTTTCAAAAGAAATTTCAACTCCCTTTTCAATTCAAATCAAAATTGAATTCTTCTTTATAAATTCGTTTTAAAATTCAATTCTATTCAATTCAAATTTCAATTCAAATTTCAATTCAAATTTGAATTCATTTCAATTCATTTCATTTCGAAATCGTTTTCAATTCAATTCATTTCGAAATCGTTTTCAATTCAATTCATTTCGAAATCGTTATATATTCAATTCATTTCGAAATCGTTTTCAATTTAATTCATTTCGAAATCGTTTTCAATTCATTTTGAATTCGTTTTCAATTCATTTTGAATTCGTTTTCAATTCATTTCGAAATCGTTTTCAAAATCGATATAAATATCGTTCACGTCAAAATGGCGTCAATCTAATCCTCACGGCTTCACATATTTCAATATTCAAATATTCTATTTCAAATATTTCTATTTCAAATATTTCTATTTCAAATATTTCTTTTTTTGAAACTGGAATGAGGCCCAATCAATTACCATATAATGTTAATTATATGGATTTTCTACAACACATGTATATATCAACAACGATGAATAATCAACCATCAACCAAAGTGCACTACACTGTATAAGCATCAAATATAGACATTTAACGCTTATAGCAGCTTGTCAATCAATCGATCGACATATTTAATCCATCAGGATGAGTGAACTGCAAGTTTCATCCCAACACCCGTGTGGGGTTTCAAACAATCAAACAAATATTTCATTCGTGCAGTTGGGCGATGTGTAAAATATATCGTCCCAATCAATATCAGTCAAATCAGTGTATATAAACAAATCGGCCGATTTGTTTATAAATATTTATTTATTCACTTTCACGTTAAAAATTATATTTTTAACGATAAAACATTTTATTTCAACATATGAATTTCTATTCAATTCATTTCATTCGATAAAATGATATTTTTATTTTTCTAACATATTTTAGAAAATTTCGGCGGCATAACGGCACGATACTAGAAACGGGACGAGGCCTAGCCTTATCCCCGGTCTAGTGAAGGCCCACGCCATTCACACATCAATCAAATCAATTCGTTATGCAAACCACAAAATTTTGGAGTAAGAGTCTAACCTAGCCTTACTCCTTCGCCTTATAACGGCGCACGTCTAATCCTAACCAATTTATCGATTCGATTTTTCACACCACAAATCACATTCAAACCAATATCGCAAACAATCACCAACCAGTCAAACAAACAAGTCCATGGTCTGTGGACGGGTGTCGGGTGCTACTAAGCACCGTCTGCATCCTAGTATATATATAACTAGAAAAATAAATTGAAAGGTGAGAAATTCTCACATATAGCTATCCTAGCTCCACGGCTCTTCTTTTGCAGAAGTCTTCGTCGTTTCGCCTTTTTGTCACCTTCGCTGCCCAAGGCCACTATATATATAAAAATCGAATTTTTATTTCAAAGTTCAATATATAAAAATATGTTTTTTTATTAGTTCGCTATTCAATATATAAAAATCGAATTTTTAGTTCGCTATTCAATATATAAAAATCTGATTTTTAGTTCTCTATTCAATATATAAAAATCTGATTTTTAGTTATCTATTCAATATATAAAAATCTGATTTTTAGTTCTAAAAGTTCAAATCCTTTCCTTTTTAAAATCTAAATCTTTTCATTTTTAAAGTTTAAATCTTTTCACTTATAAAGTTTAAATCTTTTCCCTTATATTTCTAAAGTTCAAATCTTTGCTAGTTTTAAAAAAAACTATTCTTTGCATAAATATAAAAATTAAACCTTTCTCTTATTTAAAAATTAAACCTTTTTCTTATTTAAAAATTAAACCTTTTTCTTATTTAAAAATTAAACCTTTTTCTTATTTAAAAATTAAACCTTTTTCTTATTTAAAAATTAAACCCTTTTCTTATTCAGTTTTAAAAATTAACAAAAAAAATCAGTTTTATCATTAACATAAAATCAGTTTTTAAACAAAATGAAATTCAGATTTTAAACAAAATAAAATTCAGTTTTTAACCTAAATAAAATTCAGTTTTTTTAACCTAAATAAAATTCAGATTTTCTAAACAAAAATAAAATCAGTTTTCTAATAAAATAAAATAAAAAAAACAGTTTTCATATAAAATAAAAATCAGTTTAAGAACTTACAGTGTTTTTTTTTTTTTTTTAGAATGGGGGCCCACTGGTCGGACCGGGGTGGTGAACGCCGGCGATGGGGGTCTGCAGGCGGCGGGGGAAGTGACGGTTGGCCGGTGGTGGCACTGTGGGGGAGGCGGCTCGATTCCAGAGCGTTAGGGGTTGGGGAGGTCTGAAAATCAATGGAGAGAGAGAAGCGGAGGAGCGAGAGGGGGAGGGTGGCTCTCGACGGCCGGAGGGGGAAGCGGACCCGATGGCGGCGGCTAGGGCAGCGCGACGCTGGCCCTCGATGAAAGGCTCTGTCGGGTTTTTTTTTTTTCATCTCGATCTGGAAAAGTAAAAAGAAAAAAGGGGGGGGGGGGGGCCAGAAACATAGAGGAAGAGATATTATATATATTTTTTTATTATTATTTTATTATTAAAAAGTTGACTTTCACATACGACCTCTAAACGAGGCCCACCGCCTGTCGTCCCTAGCGTTTCACCCCCATTCCGAACACAATGGGATATGTACCGCAAGCTGAATCGACCGTTTCGATCAGTTTCCGTTGAATTTACATTTTAAATCACTGTATTGAATTTTAAACGTACATTTCAAATTACCGGGGTCACATACTAACTAGGAAAATTCCCGAAAAATATTTTCTAGCTTCGTATTGACGATACGGTCCTAAAAAAACTAATTTCGCCGAATTCTGAGACCGTTTGAAAAATGGCCAATTTCCAGTCGATTAAAATCAACTGAAACTGGTCAAACGCGTTTTCCTTTGCCACGCTCACATATTGATTCGAAAAATTATGAAATTTGAAACCTAACAATAATTTGACACTGCGGACCCAACAAAAGTGGTTTCGTCGAAATCCGAGGTCGTTTGCAAAATGTCCATTTTTAAGGGCCTGAATTCCATAGCGACTATTCAGAATTTTCAACTGGACATATCTTTTGATTCCCGCTACGAACTTTTGATTTTTCGGATTCGTTGGAAAGATATTCACTATTAGATTCCATTATTTTTGGTTTCACTAAAATCCGGATTGTTTTGCACCCGGTATGTTCAATTGAAGTTTGAAATCGAATTATCGAACTACCGCGCCATTTTCAATTCTATTTATAATTATATATAAATATTTATATTCTAACGACGACGCGTATAAATATATACGTTCGATTCTATTCAAAATAAATTTCTCGTCGATTATATTTAAAATAATCCATTTTAAATATTCAAAATTCGCTAAAATTGCCAAAATAAAAATTTTAAACTGGCCCAGATTTTCCGGGTTGTTACAATCTCCCCCACTTAAAACTTTTCGTCCCCGAAAAGGAACAAAGTCGAAAGTGGTTTGACTATTCAGCTCTACGTTCGATCTGGCTTCCATTCTCCAACTCTTTAGTTTCTGAGAATTTTCAAAAATTTCAAAAATTTGGCTAACACCCTAAATTTTTGAAAAATTTCGCCATAACCTCCCCTGCACCGGGAGCATCGGGGAATTTCAAATAGCTTCCCCGGTCCTTCAGATCTCAAAAAGAAAAAGAAAAAGCCAAGCGGCTAGCCAATAGGCTCACAAAATCATCATCACCCAAACAAAACAGTAAATTATGTAGTAAACATGTACCTATTTGTCGGGCAAACAAATTTTATTCTCTGGCTCTAGCCTCCTTGCTATGACCTGTTCAATGATATATATGTATATGCAAGCAAATGCAACCAATTCCCAATACAATTCAATATTTGATTCAATTAGGCTAAATGGTTCAAAATTATCAAACAATTAAACAAACAACACAAACATCAATCAATTAGTGAATTAGAGTTTCAAATTCATAATTTTGATACATAGTCAAAAATCAGGTTCTTGATGCCAAATCACAACAATAGGCCCTATCTAATTTTTGGTTCTCACACCAGTCTAATGGAAATATATAGATATCACACCTTCGTTACTCGAACATGAATACTAATGACGACTAGTCAATCATCAGAATCATCTTCGGGCCACTAGAGTATGATTCTATATCTATCCAGTATATTAAAACTTCGAATACACGCGGATCAGACGTATACGCAAAATCTATATATACTGGATTGTCCACATCAATATAAATAGATAATCAAATACGAATAATTGATTTAAATTTTCAAACCAAAAATTTGTTTTCATTTTCAAAAATATACTCTTCACACTCGTTCTAGGATACTACTGATCCTATCTCTAACGAGTCATCCCATTGGATATTACTAATCCAATTATCTGATGAATTCTTTCGTATGGTTCTAATGTGCCTTGTTCTCCAGCTTTGTAAACCAAAGCTCTGATACCAACTGTGAAGACCCGTAACTTCCCCGTACGGGAAAGTGTCGGATAGTTCGAGAACAAGCCACAACAGAACGCATACAGAAGAACATTTCATTGTATATTACAACAATGCACCAGATTACAAGAATATACAGAGTATAAATGAATATTACACAGAAATATCAGAGATTTAAATTACATTTAAATACATCGCAGCGGAAAATAATACAATACGCAACTAGAAGTAGATATACGGATACAAAGCTTTCCGGATATCGTTCCAGCTGTAAACCAGGATCCTGTGAATATAAATCTGCAAAACCAAAACTACTAGCTGCCCGTGTCGAAAATAGGGGCACCCAGAGTTTAGGTTAAAACAATAAACTCCAGGTCAGTCATGTGACTGGTGTGAGAACTAAAACAGTTAATCTTTATTCTTAAAGTTAGGTAAATCAAGGGACCACGCCGTATAACACGGAACGGGTTTCCTCCCAAGAATACCAGTGCTTAAAACAAACAGCGCAATGCTAAATAAAGAAAAATGGAGCTGTTATAAGACCCATGTCCCATCACACAATGCAACGCAGCCGAGGATAGGGTTTTCCCTTATAACAGCCAAAGAATGCTTGATACATTCTAAAACAAATCATTTGATACTATAATAAGTGCATAGTGTATAAAACAACTTCAAATCATAAGTATCAATCATAGGCGACATGAGCGTCCCATGCCACTATGTCGCCATATATAGGTTTACAAATTAAAACCGCAAATGTCACGTATTTGGAAATTGGATTTCCGTCTATGAACCGAGGCAAAAGATAGTCCTCAACCGATTCGAGACGCTCTAGTCCGTGTCTCAGGAACAGCTGCAACTGCCCCATGGAGCGACAGGGCCGGTCCACCGATGTGGATTATTATGCCTGAACACTACGTCTCCCCACCCTATGGGGTGTAAGTCTGGTCCGTCAGCCGACCAGAATGCATCGGCCGAAACCGATATAACCGAGGCGCCTCGCAACAGCAACAACCACATAAGTCAAACTCGTCAGGGCGTGTAAAACCACTGACGCCACTTCTAACTAGAAAGAAACGCAAGTCCTCCCTGAGGTTCGTCTCCCGTTTTTGGTTCATACCGGGTGTGAAACACGCGAGGTAAACGTTACACAAAGCTACGCCACAAAGGCCGTGCTTTGATCATCACCACAAGACTTTGCTTTTCAACAGAAGCCTTGATCATTTGCATCTTAGCATGCCACACAGGCAAACCATCCTATGCAACCGATATCAGTCACACAGAATGAAATCCGATGTCGGACACACAGTCCATTTACAAGTCCGTTCTGGGTCTGAACGAAACCGGAGGCACCTAGTACCCCGCATATCCATCGATCTCCAAGTACGTCTGGACGATCACTAACTGTTTCCATCTTCTTGGGTGTACAGCCCAATCAAGATCATCAGTTATCACCCAAACGACGTGAAAACCTCCGGTCTTCGACCATCGTCTTCATCTTCGACTTATCGTCGTATCAGTTATTCAGAATGGGATAAACCCGGTCTTTCCGAATAACTCGCGTATATTTTAAATAAGTGTTACACAAACACAACATACGCCTCATTCCAATTCATTAGTCACTAACCGTAAATTAATCAAGAGAATAATTCCCCAAATATTAACCCCGAAGGCCGAAACCAACATCAGATCAATATCCAGAAAACCATTCTGCTTGGCTAACCGCCAGTTAGTTTCTAAATTTCACATTCAAATCTAATTAAAGATTTAACTATCGCCTGGAGCAAAACTGGTGATACTCCATTCTCGATCTTTTCAATCTAATTAAAGATTCATTAAAACTCCACTTAGTTTTAATCTGTGACTGGGTTAAAGAATCAGTGTCATTAAAAACACGGTTCACGATAAACCCAAAGTCACATCCCATTAATTATCGGGTTAAAGAACAAGTGTTATTTAAAACACTGTTCACGATAAACCCAAAAATCAATATCCATTCAATTCCAATTAAATGTTATTTAATTGGTACACTTCATTAAATCTAAATCAAAAGATTTAATCTTTTCTCAACTGGGTTCAAGAACAGTGTTAGTGAAGACACCATTCACGACAAACCCAAATCACATTCATTAATTATCGGGTTAAAGAATAAGTGTTATTTAAAACACTGTTCACGATAAACCCAAAAATCAATATCAATTCAATTCCAATTAAATATTATTTAATTGGTACACTTCATTAAATCTAAATCAAAAGATTTAATCTTTTCTCAACTGGGTTCAAGAACAGTGTTAGTGAAGACACCATTCACGACAAACCCAAATCACATTCATTAATTATCGGGTTAAAGAATAAGTGTTATTTAAAACACTGTTCACGATAAACCCAAAAATCAATATCAATTCAATTCCAATTAAATATTATTTAATTGGTACACTTCATTAAATCTAAATCAAAAGATTTAATCTTTTCTCAACTGGGTTCAAGAACAGTGTTAGTGAAGACACCATTCACGACAAACCCAAATCACATTTGATATTCAATATAAAACTCTGAATAGAAAATATGTCGGCTTATATTCAATATCAAATTCTACGATTAACAAATGTCGTATTGGAAATAACGATATAAATATATATCTTTCAAATTTCCGTAACAACATCCGTATAATCACAAATTCCAACATCGAAATATTCCGAAGACAATTTCGATTCAAATCCACTCCAATGCAATCATTGGAAATTTTGGTTATTTTCAAAACCCTTTTCAAATTCAATTTATTTATTTAAAAATAAATAGAATTATAATTCTAGTTCAAAACTAGTTCATTTCGATAAAAATCTATTTTTATCCTTTCAAATATGGAGTTTTTCATCCCAATCCTTTCTAAATCATTTCTTATGATTTTACATAAATTATTACTATTTTTAATAATTTTATCAAGGCCCGTACAGTCGATTTCCATCAATGGCCATCGAACTGCACTTACAGCGACCTTTTTCGAATTTGATTTGGACATAATTCCAAATCCAACCGTTAGATTTCAAATTTCTAACATTCATTAGAAAGCTCTTTTCGATGCGAACCCAACGGTTCCGGTTTTAGGAGAATCCGACGGTCGGATCTCCCGTAATGTCCGTTTGAAATAAATGGTCGAAATTCGCGAACTGCCGCGGCGCGGCGCGTTCTATTCAGGCCATTATATTATATATATATAATATATAATATATATTTCGTCGATTTCTATTTAAAACGAATTATATATATATATAGTTTTGAATTCGTTTCAAAAGAAATTTCAACTCCCTTTTCAATTCAAATCAAAATTGAATTCTTCTTTATAAATTCGTTTTAAAATTCAATTCTATTCAATTCAAATTTCAATTCAAATTTGAATTCATTTCAATTCATTTCATTTCGAAATCGATTTCAATTCAATTCATTTCGAAATCGTTTTCAATTCAATTCATTTCGAAATCGTTATATATTCAATTCATTTCGAAATCGTTTTCAATTTAATTCATTTCGAAATCGTTTTCAATTCATTTTGAATTCGTTTTCAATTCATTTTGAATTCGTTTTCAATTCATTTCGAAATCGTTTTCAAAATCGATATAAATATCGTTTACGTCAAAATGGCGTCAATCTAATCCTCACGGCTTCACATATTTCAATATTCAAATATTCTATTTCAAATATTTCTATTTCAAATATTTCTATTTCAAATATTTCTTTTTTTGAAACTGGAATGAGGCCCAATCAATTACCATATAATGTTAATTATATGGATTTTCTACAACACATGTATATATCAACAACGATGAATAATCAACCATCAACCAAAGTGCACTACACTGTATAAGCATCAAATATAGACATTTAACGCTTATAGCAGCTTGTCAATCAATCGATCGACATATTTAATCCATCAGGATGAGTGAACTGCAAGTTTCATCCCAACACCCGTGTGGGGTTTCAAACAATCAAACAAATATTTCATTCGTGCAGTTGGGCGATGTGTAAAATATATCGTCCCAATCAATATCAGTCAAATCAGTGTATATAAACAAATCGGCCGATTTGTTTATAAATATTTATTTATTCACTTTCACGTTAAAAATTATATTTTTAACGATAAAATATTTTATTTCAACATATGAATTTCTATTCAATTCATTTCATTCGATAAAATGATATTTTTATTTTTCTAACATATTTTAGAAAATTTCGGCGGCATAACGGCACGATACTAGAAACGGGACGAGGCCTAGCCTTATCCCCGGTCTAGTGAAGGCCCACGCCATTCACACATCAATCAAATCAATTCGTTATGCAAACCACAAAATTTTGGAGTAAGAGTCTAGCCTAGCCTTACTCCTTCGCCTTATAACGGCGCACGTCTAATCCTAACCAATTTATCGATTCGATTTTTCACACCACAAATCACATTCAAACCAATATCGCAAACAATCACCAACCAGTCAAACAAACAAGTCCATGGTCTGTGGACGGGTGTCGGGTGCTACTAAGCACCGTCTGCATCCTAGTATATATATAACTAGAAAAATAAATTGAAAGGTGAGAAATTCTCACATATAGCTATCCTAGCTCCACGGCTCTTCTTTTGCAGAAGTCTTCGTCGTTTCGCCTTTTTGTCACCTTCGCTGCCCAAGGCCACTATATATATAAAAATCGAATTTTTATTTCAAAGTTCAATATATAAAAATATGTTTTTTTATTAGTTCGCTATTCAATATATAAAAATCGAATTTTTAGTTCGCTATTCAATATATAAAAATCTGATTTTTAGTTCTCTATTCAATATATAAAAATCTGATTTTTAGTTCTCTATTCAATATATAAAAATCTGATTTTTAGTTCTAAAAGTTCAAATCCTTTCCTTTTTAAAATCTAAATCTTTTCCTTTTTAAAGTTTAAATCTTTTCACTTATAAAGTTTAAATCTTTTCCCTTATATTTCTAAAGTTCAAATCTTTGCTAGTTTTAAAAAAAACTATTCTTTGCATAAATATAAAAATTAAACCTTTCTCTTATTTAAAAATTAAACCTTTTTCTTATTTAAAAATTAAACCTTTTTCTTATTTAAAAATTAAACCTTTTTCTTATTTAAAAATTAAACCCTTTTCTTATTCAGTTTTAAAAATTAACAAAAAAAATCAGTTTTATCATTAACATAAAATCAGTTTTTAAACAAAATGAAATTCAGATTTTAAACAAAATAAAATTCAGTTTTTAACCTAAATAAAATTCAGTTTTTTTAACCTAAATAAAATTCAGATTTTCTAAACAAAAATAAAATCAGTTTTCTAATAAAATAAAATAAAAAAAACAGTTTTCATATAAAATAAAAATCAGTTTAAGAACTTACAGTGTTTTTTTTTTTTTTAGAATGGGGGCCCACTGGTCGGACCGGGGTGGTGAACGCCGGCGATGGGGGTCTGCAGGCGGCGGGGGAAGTGACGGTTGGCCGGTGGTGGCACTGTGGGGGAGGCGGCTCGATTCCAGAGCGTTAGGGGTTGGGGAGGTCTGAAAATCAATGGAGAGAGAGAAGCGGAGGAGCGAGAGGGGGAGGGTGGCTCTCGACGGCCGGAGGGGGAAGCGGACCCGATGGCGGCGGCTAGGGCAGCGCGACGCTGGCCCTCGATGAAAGGCTCTGTCGGGGTTTTTTTTTTTCATCTCGATCTGGAAAAGTAAAAAGAAAAAAGGGGGGGGGGGCCAGAAACATAGAGGAAGAGATATTATATATATTTTTTTATTATTATTTTATTATTAAAAAGTTGACTTTCACATACGACCTCTAAACGAGGCCCACCGCCTGTCGTCCCTAGCGTTTCACCCCCATTCCGAACACAATGGGATATGTACCGCAAGCTGAATCGACCGTTTCGATCAGTTTCCGTTGAATTTACATTTTAAATCACTGTATTGAATTTTAAACGTACATTTCAAATTACCGGGGTCACATACTAACTAGGAAAATTCCCGAAAAATATTTTCTAGCTTCGTATTGACGATACGGTCCTAACAAAACTAATTTCGCCGAATTCTGAGACCGTTTGAAAAATGGCCAATTTCCAGTCGATTAAAATCAACTGAAACTGGTCAAACGCGTTTTCCTTTGCCACGCTCACATATTGATTCGAAAAATTATGAAATTTGAAACCTAACAATAATTTGACACTGCGGACCCAACAAAAGTGGTTTCGTCGAAATCCGAGGTCGTTTGCAAAATGTCCATTTTTAAGGGCCTGAATTCCATAGCGACTATTCAGAATTTTCAACTGGACATATCTTTTGATTCCCGCTACGAACTTTTGATTTTTCGGATTCGTTGGAAAGATATTCACTATTAGATTCCATTATTTTTGGTTTCACTAAAATCCGGATTGTTTTGCACCCGGTATGTTCAATTGAAGTTTGAAATCGAATTATCGAACTACCGCGCCATTTTCAATTCTATTTATAATTATATATAAATATTTATATTCTAACGACGACGCGTATAAATATATACGTTCGATTCTATTCAAAATAAATTTCTCGTCGATTATATTTAAAATAATCCATTTTAAATATTCAAAATTCGCTAAAATTGCCAAAATAAAAATTTTAAACTGGCCCAGATTTTCCGGGTTGTTACAGAATGGTGGATGTAATCGCGTGGTAGGAAGCAGTAAATAAAAGTAATTAATTTAGCGTTAAATACCATTTAATTAAGTTAATTAAATTAGTTAATGTAAATAGCCTAAATGTGAATTGTGAAGGTTATATGGTAGCTTGTATTGATGGTTTAAGGTGTATGTGCGTTATGAAGCTTTGAACAGTAGGAAGGTGTAATCGGTGGTTATTGTTTAAAACACTAGTTAGAGTTTAAATTATTTTATAATTAAAAGTTAGTTACTTAATTTAAGAACATATTTTAGGTTTGGAATATTGGAGCAACATAGGATCCGAGCGAAAGAACACAATAGCGTGAGAGGGAGGAATTACGAAGGGCATAGTGCAAATCAGAAAAGGCATCGGCCTATGTTTTTCCCGAACTAGAGATAAAAGTGGGGGCCCATTGTTTTCAACTTAGAACGATGTTGGCCTGTTTAAACTTGAAGGAACAATACGAAGTAGCTGGGAACTTTCAAAAAGAAAATTGGGCTGATTGTTTGGAAATTCGGACGAGTTCAAAGTCGGTAGTAATTTCGAAATATATTGGCCTGCTAATGATAGGCCCAACAAGTAATTCATTTAATGCTAAATTATAATTAAGTAATAATTAATTTATAATTAAATCATATTACTTAAAATCAGTGATAACACCATCGTATGTTCTCAGAAATGGACAAACCAAGTTGCGTTGGGATCATCTCAATAAATTCTACGTTATGGAGATGGTCTGGACAGTAATGGAGACAACTGGAAATTTCAGTCAGATTAAACATCTATTTAATTTAACTGCAACCAAACCAAATCCAATCAAAGTGAGTTAAACTCACTCAATTATCTCACTTATATTTTATATAAGTTGAGTTTTTATTTTGTGCGTTATGGTTGCTAATGGTTGACTATTTGTTAAATATAGATTCATATATTGATTGAACCAATGAAATTAAACGTTGTTTAATTTTAGTGGAACACCAAATCGTTTTATTAACAATTGGTCCCAATAAAGGTAACTTACTTTGTTGGTCACGTTTATAGAATAAACGTGTTGATTGTTTGAATTTTTTGTTAGTATTAAATAAATTAGTTAATGTTAAATGGTCATCATTTACTGTTATATCAGTTAAACTGAATTTAATGAATTTATATTGAGATAACAAATTTTAATGCAGGGAAGTACAGGTTGGAGGGATCTAGCCGGATTCCTTAAATATATTTAATGTTATTTATTATCATTATATGAACTGCTCTAATTGAATGATTGATTTGATTGTTGACCTGAAATTCAACATTTTTTTTGTTTAAACCAATGGGTAATATTGGTTAAGTGATTGGCCAAATCATTTTGAAATATTGATTTACTATTAAGTGAATCAACGGAAAACGAAGTTATGAAATTTATTTTACAACTGAAGATGGATTTTGAAATATATGATTTTGAATAGAAGTTTTTAAAAGAAAATAATTATTTATTATTTAAAGTTATAAATAATTATTAAATTATTTTATAAAACAAATACTTCTGTTAATCAGATTTATAAGGAAATGAGCTAAATTTAACCTAATGGTTAAGATTTGAATAATTGTTTTAAAGAAACAATTAAACGGAATTATTTAAATTACTTATATTATTAATTAATTTAAAAGAAGGGACTAATTGGAACTGGTTAACGAGATAACCGTGTTTTGGGTTGACTAAGTCAACCGCTTTTAACTAAGAATAATAATTAAATCATTTGTTTGAATCAATCTAATGAAATAGACTAACTAAATATTGTTTTAATTTTAATATTTTTTTAATGGAATTTAATATTTATTTTAGCTAATAAAGAAGTTAACTACTTATATGATAGTTAATGATGAAGTAAATTACTATTTTAATTAATAATAATTTAGGAGATTTCTTTTTAATTGAAATTCATTTAAAAAGTGATCGAAGTTGAAATGAATCTAATTAAATTATGAAATGAGTTTATGAATGGGTTTTATATTAAAACCGTGTTTTTATACCGAAGTTGTAAACAGATTTTGAGCGAATCTGATAGCTTAAATAAATATTTGCAGAATATTTGAAGTTTGAAAGAGGGAATTTAGAAATTGGGAAATGGTATGAAATAATGTAGTGAGATTTATTCTGAGGTTCGTAATGTGATATTTTGAAGTTTGGAATGTTAAACGGAGTTAAGAGTAAGCTAAGTAAAAGGTTTTTCGAAATGACAACGAATATAAGTTGTTGTAAATAATTTACAAACAATTTTGCAAATGGAATTTACGAGTTTAGAAATGTAATCAGAATATTAGTTGTTAATAATAATTTACAAATGGAATTTGTAAATGGAGTAAGAGTTTTGAAAACGAATTTGTAAAAATTGTTACAAATAATAAACAGAACTGTTTGATTTATGAACTGAAGATCTTCTAAAAGATCGCTATGTGATTTTAGACAACGCGTAAGTTATCGGAATAATTTGGGTAAAATATAAGAAAATAAAAGGTTTTGAAGTAAAATCTGTAACGTTTGTTACAGATGATAAGTGGAATTATTTGGATTTAAAAAGTAAATATAAGGACTAGTACGTAAGAATTATAAAGATATTTACACGAGATTTATAAAGTTATTTATATAAGATTGTTAAAAATAGTTATATATGATTTTTTTTAAAACCACTATATTATGGTTGTTACAAGCAAGCTGAAGAATATTTATAAAGAGTGATTAAAGAAATTTTATCAAGGATTCTATTTATAACAGAATCTAAGCTCGGGTATAATATTATAAAGGATCATTAAAGATTAATAGAGAATTATTATAATAATAATTTACTTAACAATTTATTAAGTAAACAGTGTTAAGATTTAAAGAAGGTTTTCAAAGGAATGTGTGGTTAATAAACCTCTATTTATTTTAAAGATATGAATGTTGTTAGTCAAGGTTTGAGAGGTAAATAAAATACCCTAACTTGAATGACTTCACGACTAACCAAGAATGGTATTAGTTTATGAACGGGAGCAATTGAGGGAAACATAAGTTATGATTTCTGTAAATAATATTAAGAGCTGCGTTCGAAAAGTTTATAAGCGAATGAAACGATTTTTATATTATTATTTATAATGAGAAGTAAAAGATAAACTCCAAATATTGGAAGATTTAAAGACTATAATTAACAGATGTTTAATTAAAGAGGCCAAGTAATGCGGAAAACTGAATCAGTAAACTCATTTCATTCACATGATTATTTATTTGATAGTTAAATAACCGACTATCAAATCTGGCCAAATACGATTGTTGGTACGGAAAGAGCAGGATCAAAATTATATTCGAAAACCATTCTGAACCAACAAATACATGAATACGTAGATTGAAAATGGAGCATTGAAGACCGTGGATCTTCATAAGCGGAAGAACCACTAGTTGAATTTCTCTTGTTTAGCGGCCAGAGATATTTCAGCAGTGATTCTATCGTGGTTGAAATCTGCGAATTGCAAGGACTACTCGCTAATGATCCTTGAAGTGATACCTATATAGGATGTGGTAGGAGGGTGCCTTTATACAAACGTATTTCTATATGTGGCGGAGAAGATTGGACACCTTCTTTAGCTTAACGCTTAGAGTATTTTTGTGGAAATCCACATTTAGTGATACCTGGCAGATCTGACGATGTTGCATTCAAAGTGAATGGAGATGCGTTGTTCTGAAGGATAAGTTTAACCTCTAGCCTCATCAACTGGGAAATGGTTAAAATCGGGTAGGTCGCATGGCTATGTGGGTCCCTCCCATCAAAAGGGTATATCATTACCTGATCTGGAGAAATCAAATGCCTTCGGTTGTCCCTTTTTATTTTTGTATATATGCTATCGGTTCGGTTGGCTGGCCCCCAACTGTGGTAATGAAATATTCGGTACTCTCAAAGTATAGTGAGGGACTGGTCATGTTTAGCCTGGGTTGTAAGATGTTCTTGTTGAACCCCAATGTATTCATCTCCAGAGGTACATTGTCGGGAAGGTGGTCCTATACCTTGCTAGGAAACCCATTCTCCAATAAGTTCTCGCGGTTTTGATTGTATACTATATATGTAGAGCATGAGATGCGAGCGTTCTTCTAGGTTGATATTTATTTGTATTTAGACACTATTATAATATCAGAGAAGATAATGATTTCAAAAACGTTTTGGGTTATCGTAAGGTAAAAACCGTCCGTATTTATGTGTTGATTTGGTCTTACGATTATCCACTTCTTTCAAAAAGATTTTGACTTTAAAATCAACTTGTGTGATAGTTATAAACTTAGTGTGTTTTTCTCACTCTGGTTCACCAGACTGACCCGTCGTTTGTAATGCTCGGTTTAGACCGGGTCGTACAGGTTCAGGTTATCGGATGCTGTGAAGTCCAGAGATGAACTGGAGATATATAGACGTATGATATTTAGTTGTTATTCCTCTATGTGTTGTATATGGGGACAAGTTATTATAACTGCCCAGATGTGTGATGTACTCTGATGATTGTAAGTGTTATTTCAAAGCTCTCTACAAAGATTTATTTCTATATTATATTTTGTTCCGCTACGAGGTGAGACTCTATGTTGTGTTGTTAGTTCTTCTTCTATTCTAATTTTTTTTCTTTCTTATCTCACCCTCTAATTTCTTTCTAATGACGTTCCTGTGTTTTCGTTGCTTGATTGTTCGACATGGTGTATTTATGTCGATTTTCGGGGTTGAAAGTCCGTGGGCCGTTACAGATATACGTTTGTAAAAATCAATGTACATGATCTAAGAATTGTAATGTTAGATATTAATACATACAAGTTGTCCAGGAACAGCACAAACCAAAGATATTCTTTTACTGCATCCTGTTGGAAAAAATCCCAAGGATTAGTGACAAGTAGTCCTTGCAATACGAAGGTTTTAGAACATTAGGACCACTGCTATAATATACATCCTGGTAGCATTACATCCATAAGTAGCTTGGTCCATCTCTATTCAATTTCATATATGTTTGAGGATTCGCATCGCCCTCGATTTTTGTGTTATTTATCCATTCCTACTTTTTTTATGCCAATGTTGGTGACTGGAGATCACTCTCTGCAATTATTCCTGGGATGGGAGGGAGTAGGTCTTACTTCATATTTGTTAATTCATTTCTGGTTCACACGACTTCAGGCAGATAAAGCAGTAAATATAAAATGCAGAAAAGGAAAGAACACACCGGATTTTGTAGTGGTTCGGATTACTCCTACGTTTAAAATCACGCAACGCTGGATTGAGCAGAGTTTAATTAATACTAGTATCAATCTTACAACATTCTTGTTTTCACGGCTACAAGGTCAACATTGATTCCACCACCCTTTATTTCACGGCCACTAGGTTCACACGGCTCCCTTTCCTTGATTTTCCAGGATACAAGGAACCACCCTTTCCCAAATGATTACAACAACCCTAGAACTTTTGAATAACACTTCCAATTAGAGAGTATTTGATAGAGATTGAGAAAAGAAGAAGCTTGATATAATTTGAGTAGAAATTGGCAGAGTATAAGTGTAGAAATCAAGAAATTAATGTACGATAATGATGGTTAGAGATAGGATGATGATGGAGAATAAGTAGTGATAAAAAATTCGAATTTAACCCATATTTATAGTGTTTGAAAGGTTTCAACTTTTCTGAACCATTTCAAAATGTGAAAAGACGCTTCCTTTGAAATTTGAATAAGTGACAGTTATATGTCGACATGTTGAGATATGTATGTCGACTTATGCTTATTATTTTGATTTTTAAAATTATTTTTCAGGTGTTAAAACTAATATATATTTTCTGGTAATCAAAACTAATGTTTCAAATGGATTTTCTAGAGTATAAAAACATATAAAAAATATAAACATATTTATAAATTTATATGATATAAAACTATAAAACATATATGTTATAAAACTTTATAAACTGTAACATATACATATACATACATACATACATACATACATATATATATATATATATATATATATGAAATCTTAATAATTTGAAATCATTTTAGAAAAGGTGTTTAAAATAATGTTAAATCAATTAGAAGAGGAATTTGAAAACAGATGTTGAAAGTGCTAACCAGAGTTTTACATGTAAACTAGACTCTAATACTTTGATAATCTTTAGTTCTTGATATCTTGATACTCGTGAGTCTTGAATTCCTTGGTGTTTTGAATCTCTAATATTGTACAGTCTTCAATATTTATAGCATGCATATATATCCTGCATATACATATATATACTTTGGACAAGGATGTTAGTATATATTTTATAATCAATAATGTTATTAATTGAAACAAGGTTGTTGTCATCAAAATCCATTCTCCAATGATCTCCCCCTTTTTGATGATGACAACCTTGGTTTATAAAATATGCATACCTGATATTACCTGTTGATTTGATTCCTTGAATACTCCCTTTCACCATGAATTTCCCCCTCAAACTATGTTTATCTTAACTATATCCTATTTCTATGTCTATCTTAACTATATCCTATTTTATAATATCTCCCCCTTTGTCATTATCAAAAACTATCCTATACTAAACTATATTATATTATACCTATAGTATCTTATACTAAACTTAATTATATTGTACTAAACTAGACTAAACTAAATTATACTCCCCCTAAATCTATGCTATAAATATATTTAAAAAACTCCCTCATTCTAAAGAGACAAGAGTATATCCAAGCAAGTCAATAAATTATTTACAAACAATTTATTCGATATTTACAATCAATCAATCCAAGTATTTCAAACCAAGCAATATGTACAAGTTTTTCATTCAAACAAAGCATACCAATCAATTCAAAAAAATTCGAATGTCTCTTGGGACTTCCACCCATCCATCTCCTCTAAAGATTGGATCCTTCTTGATGACTTTCCGATTTCATCTTCTTTGGTAAGTGGTGCTTTGGCGAGGTTGTTGTCTTCATCTTTGAAACGAGAAGAGATTAACCAGTGAATGACATCAAAGTGTTTCTCTTGATGTTTAACCATATTTATCTGACTTAACTTCTAAGTGACGTTGATTGCGATGTATTATAAAAAGGATATTCTTAAATGAATTGAGTGTTTCTTCAAAATTTTCACTCAAATTGTGAATAGGATTGGCCAGTATTTGATTATAAGGATAAGGAATGATTAGAGAAGAAGAAGAGAGTTTAAAATAAATTTTTCTGGAAGAAAAGGGTATCTATAGAGGCTAGAATTCGTTTAAAATGAAGAGACATAAGGTAATTATTTAAAAATTCAAACTGGAAATAATTTGAATTTCCTGATAGTTATATGTCGACATGTCCATATATACATGATGACATACTCCTTTTTGATTTTTGAGTATATTGAGTTTTTATACTATTCTGGGATATTATATTAATTTATTTAGTTCTAATGTATTTTTACAGTAAACTAAGGATTAATTTGATAGAAATAAATATCATTCATTACTACTAGAGAGCAAAAATGTTCAAATGATACAAGGTACTAAATACTAGATTCGAAATGGAAATACAAGCAAATATGAAAGGATAACTGTAACAACCCGGAAAATCAGAACCAATTAAAAATTTTTATTTTGGCAATTTTAATGAATTTTGAATATGTAAAATGATTTATTTTAAATAATTACGACTAGAAATTTATTTTGAATAGAATTAGAATGTATATATTTCTCTTGAATCAAAGTTTGAATATAAATATTTATTTTAATTATAAAAGGAATTGGAAATGGCGCGATAGTTTGAAAATTCGATTTCAAATTTCAAATGAATGTACAAGATTCAAAATAAACCGGATTTTATCGAAACCAAAAATATTAGAATATATTTGAAAATATCTTTCCAACGAATCCGAATAAACAAAATTTCATAGCGGGAATAAAAAGTTATGTCCAGTTGAAAATTCAGAATAGTCGCTATGGAAATGTAGCCCTTAAAAATAACGATTTTGCAAATGACCTCCGTTTTTGATGAGACCACTTTTGTTGGATCCAGAATGTCAAATTACTGCTTGATTCCAATTTTCATAATTTTTGGAATCAATATGTGAGCGTGGTGAATTTAAACGTGTTTGGTAATTTCAATTTGAATTTAATCAACTGAAAAATGACCGTTTTTCAAACGGTCTCCAAATTCGATGAAATTAGTTTTGTTAAGACCGTATCATCAAAACATAGCCAGATTTATTTTTTTGGAATTTTTGGAGTCCGTATGTGGCCCCGGTAAATTAAAATATGCGTTCAACTTAAATATATATTGTTTTATATTTTAAATTTAGCGGAAACTGGTCGTAACAGCCGAATTGGGTTACGAAACATATCCCATTGTGTTCGGAATGGGGGTTATTGGTTAGGGACGATAGTCGTTGGGTCTCGCTTGGAGTTCGAATTAAAAGTCAACTTTTATGAGAATAAAATAAAATAAAAATATAATAACCTCAACCCCTTTCCTTTTTCTCCCTCCACGTCATAACTGAAAAGAAGGAAAAAAAAGAAAAACTTGTTATCCCCAAATCGCCTCCCCCCCCAATGACCACGTCGCCACTGCTCCCGAGGCCTCTACCACCGCCGTCGCCCCACCATAGGACCCATCGCCCATCACCGCACCCCTCCATCGCCAGTGCTGCCCCTCTCCTTCCTCTCCCCTTCTGATTCGAGCCCACACCCAAACCATAGCCAAAACCCCCCTTTTAGCTGCTGCTCCACCCACAACGCCCCACGGCTGACCCCACACCACCTACAGCGATGCCTCCGACCGCCAGCAATCCCCAACGCGCCTCTAACCACCACCAACGACCGCCAATCTACTGTGAGCCTTTATACTTATTTTGATTAGTTTTTATAATTAAAAATGTGATCTTTTCAATTGGAAAAACTTTGATTTAAAATAGTGATCTTTAATATATAAAAATGGTATGTTTTATTTTCAGTTTTTAAATAGGAAGAAACAAAAAGAAAAACATTCAAGACAAATTTTATATGATTTTTATATATATATATGTAACATAGTATTGAAAATAAAAATATAATTTTTATATACTTAGCATTGTAAAAATGTTATTTTTATATACTTAGCGATGTAAAAATATGGGTTCTTATTTATATATTGCAAGTATGAAAATATGTGTACTTTTGAAATAAAAATATAATTTTTATACATATGGTTTTGAAATGTAGAAGGGATTTTTATATACATAACAATAATATAAAATTGTGATTTTTATATGAACAGTATAAGAATAAAGATATGATTTTTAATCTAGAAAATATATGATTTTTAATCATATAAAGATAAGATTTTTGTGAATATAAATACGAGATTTTTATGTTATTAAAGTTGTGATTTTTATCCACCAAAAAGATTCGATTTTTATAAACGAAAAGATTTGATTTTTAAAAATATAAAGATGCGATTTTTAATAATATAAAAATGTGATTTTTATATACATAGTAGCGTTGTTAAAAATATGATTTTTAATATGAACCGTGTGAAACAGATGGCGATGAAACTGATTGGAAGCAAATCTAAATCCAAACCGTTTAGAAATAAAGAATGGAGGAGTGGATCCCAAATGTGAGAACTCCTCACTATAATTTCTAGTACACTTATTTATTTTATAACTGCATATATAAACTGCTCCCCGTCATCCACAGACCATGGACAACTTGTTTGATTGTTTGGTTTGGTTGATTCGTTTGTTTGAATTGATTGTGATGTGAAATGGAAAATAAAATATTTGGAAAATAAATATTTTATCATTAAAAATATAATTTTTAAAGTGTATATGAAGAAAATAAATATTCATAAACAAATCGGACGATTTGTTTATGTACACGCATTTGACGGATATTGATTAGGACGATAAATTTTACACATCGCCCAACTACACAAATAATATTCAGTGTTTGTTGGTTGAAACCCCACATGGGTATTGGGATGATATACATACACTAATCCCAATATTTAGTTGTATGTCGATCGATTGGTTGAAAAGCTGTTATAAGTGTTAAATAATTATATTTAATGCTTATACAGTGTAGAATGCACTCTGGATGATGGTTGATTGTTTATCATGGCTGTTGTATACATGTGTTGTATGAAATCCATATAAAATATGGTAATTGGCTGTGTTTGATTCCAATTCAGAAAGAATGACTATTTTAAAATAACGAATATTTTAAAATAATGAATATTTTAAAATAATGAATATTTTAAAATAATATTCAGTAAAAGATCAAAATCTGATTTTGATGTCCGATTTGGGATGGACATAAAATATTTAAATGTATAAAGCCGTGTTGATTAGATTAACACCATTTTGACGTGAACGATATTTATATTGATTTTATTCATTTTTATAATGAATATCGAAATGGAAGTGATTTCAAAATCTAATGTTTTGAAAATACTATCATTTATATATCAATGATATGGAATATTCAATTTTGATTTGAAATTGAATATGAAGTTGAAATCGTTTTGAAAACGAATTTAAAACGATTTATAAAATACGTTTTAAATGGAAATCGACGAATATATATAATATATACAATATATATATATAATGGCCTAAATAGAACGCGCCGCGCCGCGGCAGTTCGCGAATTTTGACCATTGACTTCGAACGGACATTACGGGAGATCCGACTGTCGGATTCTCCAAAAACCGGAACCATTGGGTTCGTATCGAAAATAACTTTCTAATGAATATAAGAGATTTGAACTCTAACGATTGGATTTGGGATCATGTCCAAATCAAATTTGGAAAAGGTCGTTGTAAGTGCAGTTCGATGACCGTTTATGGAAATCGACTGTACGGGCATTGATAAAATTATTAAATATATCAATAATTTGTGTAAAATCATAATAAATGATTTGGAAAGAATTAGGATGAAAAATTCCATATTTGAAAAGATAAAAATATATTTTATTGAAATGAACTAGTTATGAACTAGAATTATAATCCAATATTTTTAAATAGTTAAATTGGATTTGAAATGGTTTTAAAAGTAATCGGAATTTCCAATATATGAATTGGAACGGATTTGAATCGAAATTATCTTCGGAATATTTCGATATTGGATTCCGTAATTATATGGATATTGTGGAGGAATTTGAAAGATATATATATCGTTATTCCAATACGATATTTGCTGATTTCAGAATTTGATATTGAATATAAGCCGATATATTTTCTATTAAGAGCCTTGTATTTAATATCAAATGGGATTTGGGTTTGTCATGAATGGTGTCTTTATTAACACTGTTTTTAAACCCATTTGAGAAAAGATTAAATCTTTTTATTTAGATTTAATGAAGTATACCAATTAATTAATATTTAATTGGAATTGAATTGGAATTGATTTTTGGGTTTATCGTGAACGGTGTTTTAAATAACACTTGTTCTTTAACCCGATTAACAATGGAATGAGATTTTGGGTTTATCGTGAATGGTATCTTTAATAATACTATTCTTAAACCTAATGGAGTTAAGAAAATTAGAAACTAACTGGAGTTTAGCTAAGTTGAATGGTTTCCTGGGTATTGATCTGATGTTGTTTTCGGCTTCGGGATTAATACTTAGGGAATTGTTCTCTTACTAATTTACGTTAGAGACTGATGGAATGTGATTTTCGATTTATTGTGAACTGCGTTTTTAACGACATTCGTTCTTTAACCCGATTTACAGTGAATGGGATTTGGAATTTATAAATTTTTTTACTAATAATTAACGGGAATTTTCCAAAGTAAAGTTTTCCAATTTTAATATATTTATTTGGAATTGAATGGAATTCGATTAATAGTAATCGAAGTGAACTTCTGTGGAGGAAGAATGTTAATACATATGGAATTTAAAAGGCTTTTCCGTTATTCGATTTATATTATTAGTCGGATACGGAAATTGATATCGATTATATATTGATTTGTTTTTCCGTGAAGATTCCATAATTAATGGAATGTGATTTGGGTTTATCGTGAACTGTGTTTTAAATAACATTAATTCTTTAACCCAATTAAAGGCAGGATTACATGTCTGTCATTGTATTTCGAACTGCATGGTTGATCTCTGCTAAATATGTATCTGTTTGGTGGCAGAGAATTTATTCTCTTGCTTAATACCCTTCTCTGAGATGTACAAACTTAGAGGTTATATATCGGCAGAAATCAATAGTACGGTGTAGATTGTCGATGCGACATGTTTGTGTTTCCAAAGTTAAATAATCATTAATATCGATTTTTAGGAAGATTGAAACTAAGTGGAGTTTTAATGAATCTTTAAATAGATTGAAAAAGGGAGTGTGATAATTTAAATTATCAAATTTGGGAAATGATCGAGAATGGAGGATCGCCAGTTTTGCTCCTAACGATAGTTAAATCTTTAATTATATTTGAATGGGAAATGGTAACTAATTTAACCGATAAGATTATGGTATTAGTTATGAAGTATTACTATTTTTGCTCCATGGGATGAGTAGGTTGGGATTAGGAAATTAAAAAAATGGTTACTTCGGTAAGGTGCGCTAATCCCGACTAGTTTGGAAAACTGTAACATGGTTTGAATTGACATCCAAAGGAAGATTAAAGAATAAATTTAAGAATTTATCTTTGATAAAATTAATGGGAACCTTTCCCAAAGTATATGAATATTTGAATAAAAGAATATTTAGAATTGGAATGAGGCGTATGTTGTGTTTTTATCGCACTTGTTTATTATATATGCGAGTTATTCAGAAAGGATGGATTTATACCCATTCTGAATAATTGATTCGACGATAAGTTGACAATGAAGACGGTGGTGGAAGACCGGAGGTCTTCACATCGTGTGGATGATTACTGATGTCTTGATTGGGCTGTACACCCAAGACAAGGTAATAAGTGGTGATCGTTCCAGACGTACTTGGAGATCGACCGGATATGCGAGGACCTCTCTCCTGTATTGGACGTATGTGATGAGGAATAAGGTGCCTCCGGTTTCGTTCAGACCCAGAACGAACTTGTTAATGGATTGTGTGCCTGACATTGGATTTTATTCTGTGTTGATTGATTTCTATTAAATATATATCTATTTGGCGGTGGAGAATTTATTCTCTTGCTTAACACGCTTCTCTAAGACGTACGAGCTCAGAGGTTATATATCGATAGATATCAGTCACATGGCATGAATTGCCTGTGTGGCATGCTGAGATGTAGAGATCAAGGCTTTTGTTGAAAAGCAGAGTCTTGTGGTTGAGGATCAAAGCATAGCCTTAATATAGCGCCGCTTTGTGTATAGCGTTAATTCGCGAGCCTCACACCTCGGTATGAGTCAAAAACAGGATAAGGGAACGCAGTGAGTGCATGACGTTTCTGTCTCGCTATGGCTGGTGTCGGGGTTTTACATGCCCTGGCATTTATATATTTTTACCTATGTAGTTGTTGGAATGCGAGGCGCCTCGAATATATCGGTTACTACGGAGCCGATGGATGGGTCCTTTAGGACCGAGAAACGTGTGTTCGGATATAACAAATCCACTTTTACACTTTGAGTGGACCGGCATTGCAGGATCCAGGGGTCACCCAGAGTGTGTAGTCCCGAGACATTTGCTAGAATGTCTCGAAGCGGAAAGGAGTACGTCCCTTGCCTAGACTCATGACGGAAATCCAATTTCCAATATGTGACATTTCGGTTTTAATTGTAGAACTAGTACGACGACATGATATATGGTACCCATGCCGTCTATGATTGATACATTTATATTTGAAGCTATTTTTGACACTATACACTTATTATAGAATCAAATGATTTGTTATTAAACATACCAAACATGTTTGGATATTATAAGGGAAAACCCTATCCTCCGGCTTGCGTTGCATTGTGTGATGGGACCTGGGTCTTATAATAGCTTCATTTTTTCAAAAAGCATTGTGTTGTTTATAACTGTTTATGCACTGGTATTCTTGGGAGGAAACCCGTTCCGTGTTATACGGCGTGGTCCCTTGATTCACCTTATTTATAAAGTAAAGTTTTAA
Organism: Allium sativum; assembly: GCA_030737875.1. Taxonomy (NCBI): domain Eukaryota; kingdom Viridiplantae; phylum Streptophyta; class Magnoliopsida; order Asparagales; family Amaryllidaceae; genus Allium; species Allium sativum. The sequence goes on along the minus strand of CM060927.1, from coordinate 79,215,418 downwards.
ATAACTGTTTTAGTTCTCACACCAGTCACATGATTGATCTGGAGTTTATTGTTTTAATCTAAACTATGGGTGCCCTTATTTTCTACATGGGAAGCTAGTAGTTGGGTTTTGCAGATATTATATTCACAGGATCTTGGTTTACAGCAGGAAAGATATTCGGAAAGCTCTGTATCCGTTTATCTCTTTTAGTTGTGTATTTGTATTTTTTCCGCTGCATTGTAATTTGTATATCTCTGTTATTTTTCAAATGTATATTATTTGTTCATACTCTGTATATTCTTGTACTCTGATGTAAATTGTTGTAATAAGCAATGAAATGTTTTCCTATTTGTGTTCTGTTTGTCGTGTTCTCATTGCAATCTGGGCTTTCCTTTATGGGCAAGTTCGGGTCGTCTCAATAACTTAAACTAATAAAATTAGATTTCAGTGGATGAAGATGAGGAAGATGATAATCCAAGTTTTCTCCCTACTTTGCCAAAGAACTTGTTCATTTTAGAAGATATTTGGGTAAGAGTCTTCTTGATCTTCTTTTGGTTCTTAGCTAACTTGGCTTGGTTTTTAACAAGTGTTTCTTTGGTTATGGTCCTACTATTTGTTGGATATTCTACACTTTCCAAAGAGGGTTCTTCTTCTTCGACGATTTCAATTGGATTTTCTTCTTGTTGTATTCAAACTGTTTATCCTCGATTGTTTCATAGGGCTCAAAATGGTTGGAATTTGCAAATATTTCCTGAGTCAAAAACCTTTCTTGGAACAAATTCCTCTCCTTTGAGATCCACTACAAAATACTTAAAAATCTGAGTAAGATAAACTCCATGATAGAGAGTGTTTTCTTTGGTGGACAATTCTTTGGGCTTAAAATCTTTTAAAATTACATCGGCCCAATTAATATCATAAGTGCCAAAGATGGCAAAAAGAAATTTATGGACCTTGAGTGTTGGGTTATTGAAATTTACAGAGCGGAGAGTGAGAGTATGTTGAAGAAGGAGGTTAATGATTCTTGTTTTTGGGCGGACAAAACAATTTTCAAATGTTCATTGTTTTCAAAAATGCGATTAAAAGTTTCCAAATCCGCTTCATCAATTTCAAAATTTGAAAAATCTGAGCCCGTACACTTACAATTTAAAATGGTACCCAAAATTTCACAATCCAAAATGATTTATGTGTCTTTTACGCTACTCCATACTTGTTTCTCATTTACTTCGTAAAAGCCACGATTCAAATTTGCATAAAACATTTTGACAAGATTCGGGTAACATACTTCATCGTTATCCCGAAAGTCAATCAAACTTTTGAAATTTAAAATTTGAATTTCAATTACTGGTACATATGTCGACATGTCTATTTTGGTATGTCGACATATATGTGTGTTTTCAGAAGTCATGTTGCTTTTTGACTTTGTTTTATTATTTTAACATTTTATATTTTCAGGTTTATTATTTCCTGAAATAATATTAATCCTAACAAACATCTAAAATTAATTATATTATTATTTATTATTTTATTATTATTATTTTGAATTCCAAAATTCAAAGTTCAAGTTTGAATTTTAAAGTTCAAGTTTGAATTTTTAAATTTAAATTTTAAATTCAAACAAGGCAAGCAATCAAAATCATCCAAAAGCATACATTTAACCAATTCAATCAAAATCAAGGCGTACCTGGTTTTAGATCCATTTCTTTGATATTTTCTGAATTCTGAATCGTTGTGCATCACATATTCGGATTTCCTGTTTCTGGCTCTTCATCACTTGATGATGAGTCTAAATCATCTAAAGTTGCTACATATGCCCTTTTTCTGTTCTTTGATGAATTATTATTATCTGTTTGTTGATTGGGTTTATCTGGATATCAACACGTTCTCTTTATATGGCCTGGTCTGTTGCAGTTGTAACATCTGTCATCATTTCTTCCCGAACTTCCTTGATTATTTCTCAGAAAATTATTTCTCCTTTTATATCTAAGAAATTTATTAACATTAAGCAATTTCTTTACCATCCTCACTAATTGAATCAGAACCATCATTTATTGTTTTGAATGCTATAGATTTCTTTTTTGTTGGATTATTCTCCTTTCTTTTTTCTAACTGAACTTCGAATGACATCAAATTTCCTATTCACTCCTCAATATTATTTTCACTAACATTATTTGCCTCTTCAATTGCCAATGTTTTCTGATCCCATTATGGAGTTAGTGAATTGAGAATTTTTCCAACTTGATCTTCCTCAGAATAAGTTTTTCCCAAAGCCATTAAAGAATGCACGATTTCCTGAAATTTGTAGTACATATCGGAGACAAATGAGACGACCCGATTTCCCGTTTTCACGGAAACAAGGTTATCTTTGGAATATAACACAGAAACATATAATAGCAGAACAGAATTAAATAAATACACCAGAATGAACAACAAAATATACTGGATAAAAGTAATCATCAGAGTTACACAGTATACAGGATCTTACTTAGTACAAATACAGTTCAGCTATACATAAATGTCTACAGCGGAAATAAACAAAATATGCACAATAAGAGCTGAACAGCATAAAAAGAAATAGATGATAGAATCCATCTTCAGCTCCAGCTATCCAGAAAGAACCAGCTAAACCTGAATACAAGGCTGCCCGTGTAGAAAAAGGGGCACCCGAGTTTGAAAGTGAAACAAACTACGAGTCAGTCATGGGACTGGTATGAGAAATCCACTCAACACATATATAATTGGCTAATCACAGGACCACGCCACTTTCGTGGAACGGGTTTACTCCATTGGATTGCCAGTGCTTTAAAACAAATCTTTCTTTTTAACATCGATATGCTTTTTATAAAAATGAAACCGTTATAAGACTCAGTTCCCATCACACAATGCAACGCAAGCCGGAGGATAGAGTTTTACCTTATAACGGTCAAAATATGATTGATACGAATAAAACAAAGGCATTTGATATTATTACTAGTGTTTATATGTTTTGAAAACAATTTCAAATCATAACTATCAATCATAGACGGCATGGGTACCATATATCATGTCGCCATATATATATACAATCAAAACCGCACGATCACGTATTTGGAAATTGGATTTCCGTCATGAACCAAGGCAAAAGATAGTCCTTACCGAATTCGTGACTCTCTAGCCCGAGCCACAGGATCAGAGCTCGAGTGACCCTAGGAGCGACAGGGCCGGTCCACCGATGTGGATTAAAATGCCTGAACAATACGTTTCCCCGCCCTTTGGGGCGTAAACGAGCCAACGAATGACTCCATCGGACCCGGATCGTCCGATCAAACCGAGGCGCCTCGCAACAGCAACAACCACATAGGTGAAAAGTATATAAATGTCAGGGCTGGTAGGTCACTGACACCACCCTAGCTAGAAAGAAACGCATGCCCTCCCTGAGGTCCTTCCTCCCGTTTTAGGTTCCTACCGGGGTGTGAGGCTCGCGAATTCACGTTACACACAAAGCTACGCCACACAGGCGGTGCTTTGATCATCACCACAAGACTTTGCTTTTCAACAGAAGCCCTGATCACTGCATCTTAGCATGCCACACAGAATAAATCCTATGTCAGACACACAGTCCATTTACAAGTCCGTTCTGGGTCTGAACGAAACCGCAGGCACTAAATACCTCGCAAACCCTTCGATCAACACGTACGTCTGAACGATCACCACTCATTATCCATATTTCGGGATGCCTCCCAATCAGGACCTCGGTTACCATCCAAACGAGGTGAAGATCTCCGGTCTTCGACCATCGTCTTCATCTTCGAATTTCAATCGTCGGTCGATTATTCGAAATGAGAATTAACTCGGCCTTTTCAAATAATTCACGTATATTTAGAATTTCAAATCGATTTATTTCAATGGTTAAATTATTCGACAACACCAATTGTGTTCTTTAATATAGTTTTCACACCAAACACATTCAACCATCAAACATCACATAAATCAAGCAAATTCAGTTCATTTCCATTCCATATCGCTTACGATATTTTATAACTATTTATCGCTATTTTTATTTATTTTAAAATAGCTAATATATTCAAAACGACGTTTCGGGCCATAACGTGGCCGTGGCGCTGTTTTTCTTCAGATTTGATTTACACATATCTGAAAATCTAACCATTGGATCTTCACAAAATTTACATCATTAGAAAGGTCTTTTCAAAACGAATCCAACGGTTCCAGTTTCGGGAAAATCCGACGGTCGGATCTCCCGGTACAATCGTTTGAATTTTCGATTTCAAAATACGAACTGCAGCGTCGTTATTCGATTAAATATAATTATATTTATATATATAAATAAATATAATCGTTTCTGGCGCTGTTTTTCTTCAGATTTGAATTAAACATTCCAGACAATCCAACCGTTGGATTTCTACAAGGTTGGTGCCGTTGGAAAGATTATTCCAAGGCGGACCCGACGGTTGAGATTTCGGGAAAATCCAATGGTCGGATTTCCCGTACTAGTCGTTTGAAATCACGGTTTCAAAATACGAACTGCACGGCTTCGTTTCGTTTTAATTTTATTTATATTTATATAGTTATATAAATATAGTTCATTCAATGATTTCTATATCGTTTTCACTTCAAAAATTTTTCTAACACCTTAAATTTTGGAAAAATTTCGCCATAACCTCCCCTGCACCGGGAGCGTCGGGAAATCGCAAATAGCGTCCCGGTCCTTCTAATCTCAAAAAGAAAAAGAAAAAGCCAAGCGGCTAGCCAACAGGCTCAAAATCATCACCCAAACAAATCAGTAAATGTGTACCTATTTGTCGGGCACAAATTTTATTCCTCTTCTCTAGCCCCTTTGCTATAACCTGTTCAATGAATATGCATATACATATATATACAGTTCTTATCATTTATCCTTTTCTATTCAACTTCATATTTGATTTCTATTTGGTTTTAAAACGCCATTCATTCTAATGCTACATAAATAGGTGCAAATCATTTCATTAGCTAATTAATGAATATTTCATCTCGTATATGTTTATTTTGAACAAGTGGCTATTTTTAACACTTCATATTTTAACGATTTATGCATACAATAAAAATGTGATTTTTATTGTAAAACAACTCATTTCAAAACACTATTTTTTTTCTATATAGTTCATGTAGGTGATAAAATAGAATTTTTATCATAAAACAATTTATTTCAAAATATGAATACCATTCAACACATGAATTTCTAAACAACGAATGAATATCAATTCAACACATGAATGTTTTCAATAGTTTTTATATATAGATAAAAATGTGATTTTTATTATCTAACAGTTTATTTCAAAATATGAATACCATTCAACACATGAATTTCTAAACAACGAATGAATATCAATTCAACACATGAATGTTTTCAATAGTTTAAGCATATGAAATTAATTCAAACACACAAATATTATTCGAAATTTCGGCAGCATAACGGCAGGGTAGTTACACCGGCACCGTCCCTAGTACGGCTCCTCGCTCTACCTTAAAACCTCGCGGTTTTTGACAATGGGAATCATGCATCTAGTTCGCACGCAGGCGGCATGTATATATTTATTTCATTTCCACAAACTAATCCTATGTGGTTTCAACCAAATATTTCTCAACCACAAATGGGTATTTTTCAACCACAATCAATCCAATATCAATCACAAACAATCCCAAACAATCATTCAATTTTCACCACAATTTCAACCAATAAATATCATCCATGGTTTGTGGACGAGGGGGCGTATATATATATATATTTATATATAGCAATTCACTTTTACTTCACACATATATATATAAATTTTAAATCAGAAATCTCACCAATAGCTATCCAACTGCACGACACTTCTTAATAGAAATCTTCGCCTTTTGTCGCTTTCGCCCGTATTCTCTGCATAAGTAAAAATAGAATTTTTTTACTATGCTATTCAATATATAAAAATATGATTTTTACTTTTGCTTTCAACATATAAAAATATGATTTTTACTTTTGCTTTCAACATATAAAAATATGATTTTTACTTTTGCTTTCAAAATCAGTTTTTCTTTGTATCAAAAAAATCAGTTTTTCCTTTACTTAAAAATTCAGTTTTTCTTTTATCTAAAAATCAGTTTTTCCTTTACTTAAAAATTCAGTTTTTCTTTTATCTAAAAATCAGTTTTTCCTTTACTTAAAAATTCAGTTTTTCTTTTATCTAAAAATCAGTTTTTCCTTTACTTAAAAATTCAATTTTTATTTGTATCAAAAATCTGTTTTTCTTTTACAAAAACAGTTTTAACTTTTCTAAAAATTTCAGTTTTTTTTTTTTTTTAAAATCAGTTTTTATTATTAAAACCCAAATCAGTTTTTAAATCTTTTAACATCAGTTTTAAACACTTAAAAAAATCGGTTTTTCATATTTAAACAAAACAGTTTTGTACTTTTTCAAAACAAATCATTTTTATTTCTAAAACAAAAAATCTCAGTTTTTACTTTATATAAATCAGTTTAAACCTTTTTTAAAAAAATCTCAGTTTATATATAAAATAAAAATAAAATAAATAAAAATAAAATACAATTTAAAACTTACAGAGGGGGCTCGAGGTTCGAACGGGGAGGCGGCTGAAGGTGGCAAGGCGTCGCTGCCTCGGGGTTGCGCTCGATGCCTTCAGGGCTCGAACGGGGGGGTTGCTTCGTCGGTGCGGTCTCGAGGGGGAGGGGGGGCTGCTTCGTCGGTGCGGCGGTCTTGAGGGGGGCGACGGCGCTCCAGGGGGCTTCGTCGGAGTTCGTGCGAGGGGGGGGGGCTGGCGATTTAGGTTTTAGGGTTTTTTTTTCTTTTACTTTCGTCTGAATCGAAATGAAAGGGGGGGCCAAGCGGGAGATAAGGAGGGAGGGAGGGAAATTAAAATATTATATATTTTTTTTATTTAATTATTCAAAAAGTTGACTTTTACTTACGACCTCGAAACGAGGCCCACCGCCTGTCGTCCATAGCGTTTTACCCCCATTCCGAACACAATGGGATATGTATCGCAAGCTGGTTTGATCGTTACCATCGGTTTCCTTTTGAATTTTCATTTAAATCACTATATTGAATTTTAAACGTACATTTCAAATTACCGGGGCCACATACTGACTAGAAAAATTCCAGAAAAATATTTTCTAGCTTCGTATTGACGATACGGTCCTAACAAAACTAGTTTCGTCGAATTCTGAGACCGTTTGAAAAATGGCCAATTTCCAGTCGATTAAAATCAACGGAAACTGGTCAAACGCGTTTTCCTTTGCCACGCTCACATATTGATTCGAAAAATTATGAAATTTGAAACCTAGCAATAACTTGACACTGCGGATCTAACAAAAGTGGTTTCGTCGAAATCCGAGGTCATTTGCAAAATGTCCAATTTTAAGGGCCTGAATTCCATAGCGACTATTCAGAATTTTCAACTGGACATATCTTTTGATTCCCGCTATCAAACTCCGATTGGTCAGATTCGTTAGAAAGATATTACCAATTAGATTCCATTATTTTTGGTCTCACTAAAATCCGGATTGTTTTGCACCCGGTATATTCAATTGAAGTTTGAAATCGAATTATCGAACTACCGCGCCATTTTCAATTCTATATATAATTATAATTAATTATATTGGTTTTCAAATGTCGATTCAAACCAGTTTTCATCGCCATTGTTTAAAATATTTATTTTAAATATTTAAAATCCATTATTTTAGCCAATTTAAAAATTTTAAATTGGTTCAGATTTTCTGGGTCGTTACAATCTCCCCCACTTAAAACTTTTCGTCCCCGAAAAGGAATAAAGTCGAAAGTGGTTTGATAAATCTACAATCCCACAATATAACAACCAATTTGTTTTTAATATTCAGTGTATAGAATAAACAATGCACATCCATGGGAAGAAAATAGCAACAGAATAGAGAATTAAAAGGTAATGCAAAGTAGGGTAAATGTACCTTGCACCGGAGTCAATCAGAGATATCTACTCGGCATCTGGGGTAAGCTTTCTGAATGCTCTCCTCAGTTTCCCAAGTACAATCACGCGGATCTCCACTCCATTGCACTTTGACTAAGTGAACCTTTTTGTTTCTCAGCTCTTTGGTTTCTTTGCCGATAATCTTTAACGGCTCTCGCCTCACAGCTAATTCTAGAGTAATTTCAATGTCCTGCTGAGCTGCTTCTTCCACGATCAAGTCTGGATCATGAACGTGCTTTCGAAGTTGAGATATGTGAAATACATCATGCACACCAAGCAACCAGTCAGGCAGTTTAACTTTATATGCGAGAGTTCCAATCCGTTCCAGAATAGGAAACGGACCAATGAATTTGGGTGCTAACTTTCCAGTTTTACCGAACCGGATAACTCCTCTCATCGGCGATACTTTCAAATATACATAGTCGCCAACTTCTAAGGATATATCCCTTCTTCTTCTATCGGCATAGCTCTTTTGTCGGCTTTGAGCAGCGAGTAATCTCTTCTTAATAAAATCGACTTTGTCGGCAGCTTCTCGAATCATATCAGGACCCAACACAAGTCTATTTCCAGGCTCGACCCAACAAGCAGGAGATCGGCACGGTCTACCATACAATGCTTCGAATGGTGACATTGTCAGACTCGCCTGGTAGCTGTTATTATAAGAGAATTCAGCCAAATGAAGATGGTCTTCCCATGATCCACCGAAATCTATAATACAAGCCCGCAATAGATCTTCTAAAATGCGATTCACCCTCTCAGTCTGACCGTCTGTCTGAGGATGATAAGCGGTGCTCATGTTTAACTTTGTTCCTAGCTCGACTTGAAATGCTTCCCAGAATTTACTAGTGAATATTGTATCTCTATCACTTACTATACTGAGCGGCACTCCATGTAGTCTAACTATTTCCCTGAAGTATATCTGCGCCAGACTCTGAGCAGTTCTGTTTGATCTGACAGGTATGAAATGGGCGGTCTTCGTGAAGCGATCTACGATCACCCAAATGCTGTCATTTCCCTTTCTGGTCCTGGGCAGACCATCAATGAAATCCATAGAAATATGTTCCCACTTCCAGCCAGGAACCTCTAGTGGTTGTAATAATCCAGCCAATTTCTGTTGGTCGCTTTTGACTAGTTGGCAAGTAGGGCATCGACTAACATATATTGAGATGTCTCTTTTTAGCGACTTCCACCAGAATGTGCGTTTGATATCATTATACATTTTATTCACACCCGGATGGATACTGAGCTTAGATTTGTGACATTCATCTAGCACCTCTCTTCTTAATTCAGGAATATCTGGAACGCAAATTCGCCCCTCTAACCTCAGAATCCCTTCGCTGTCTAACTGGAAATCCGAAGCATTGCCTTCACTAATTCGCTGACTTATTCCTTTGATAAATTGGTCGTCCTTTTGGAGAGCCGATATCTTATCAATCAATGAAGTCGCAATTATGAAACTGGCGATCATTACATTCTTTCTGCTCAGCGCATCGGCCACGACATTGGCTTTTCCTGGAGTATATATAATTTCAAAGTCATATGCTGCAAGAAACTCCAACCAACGTTGCTGTCTCAAATTTAAGTCCTTCTGAGTGAACAAATACTTCAACGACTGGTGATCTGTAAACAGTTCAAATCTCTCGCCCAGAAGATAGTGTCTCCAGATTTTCAAAGAGAATATGATAGCCAATAACTCAAGATCATGAGTTACGTAGTTCTTTTCATGTGGCTTCAGTTGACGGCTAGCATAAGCAATTACTTGGCCCCTTTGCATTAACACTGCGCCAAGGCCTTCTCTAGAAGCATCAGTCCAGACTTTCAAATCTTGGTTGCCATCTATGATGGTTAACACTGGAGCTGTGGTTAATCTTAACTTTAGCTCTTCGAAAGCCTCCTCACTCTCTTGAGTCCATTTGAATTTAGAATGCTTCTTTGTAAGCTTCGTTAAGTGGCCAGATATCTTCGAAAAGTCTTTAACGAACTTTCGGTAATAGCTAGCCAATCCGAGAAAACTACGGACTTCAGTGGGGGTACTGGGCTGTTTCCAATTCCGAATAGCTGTGATTTTGCTTGGATCAACAGCGATTCCATCTTTCGATACGACATGGCCCAGAAATTTCACTTCATCTTGCCAGAAGATACATTTGGAAAATTTGGCTTTCAATACATTCCTTCTGAGGATTTCTAACACTTGTTCCAGATGTTTTTCATGTTCGGCTTTCGATTTAGAGAAGATTAGAATATCATCAATAAAAACCAGAACAAATTTATTCAAAACTCCTCTGAATACCCTGTTCATTAGATCGACGAAATAGGCTGGAGCGTTACATAAGCCGAATGGCATTACTAACCACTCGTAGAATAAGTCGGGGCCTCTGAACGCTGTCATTGGAACACACTCTTCGGCAATTCGAAGTTGATGGAATCCTGTGGCTAGGTCCATTCGTGAGAATACTTGTGCTCCATTTAATCGATCCAACAAATCATCTATTCGCGGCAATGGATATTTATTCTTTATTGTCTGTTTGTTCAAATCACGATAATCCACACATAGACGTAGAGTACCATCAGATTTTGGGACAAACACTACTGCTGCACCCCAATCAGAGAAACTAGGCCTGATCAGACCCTTCCATACTAGCTGTCGTGTTTGATCGTCTAATTCCTCTTTCTCTTTCAAGGACATTCTTCGAATAGCGTGAACTACCGGCCTTGCATTGGGAATTAAAGCAATTTTGAAATCTATTTCTCTCTGCGGAGGTAAGCGAACAACTTCCTCAAACACATCCGCATAATTTGTGACAACAGGAATATCTTTAATGAGGTCAGGAATATTCTCAGTGATTTCAGGGATATTTTCTACTTGGGCTGGAGAAACATCGAGAGCTGACCAGAAATCTTTTCTATTTGAAGTCGGGCCTTCACATGGTATGGTTATATAATTCCCCGATTGGGCCTTTGCTTTAACCACTCTCTCGGCGCATTTAACTTCAGCTTCATATCTAGTTAACCAATCCAATCCCAGAATAAGATCGAATTCATTAAAATTCATGATGATAGAGATAATAGGGAATTTATAGCAAGAAAAAGAGACGGGCACTGCACAAATCCAACTGAGATTAATGGAACCTCCAACTGGATTCTGAACAGTCATGGGCTCTTTGAGCTTTTTCAAATTCAAATCCAACTTCTTGACTGCACTCTTTGCAATAAAGCTTCGTGACGCGCCTGTGTCAAACAGTACTTTAACTGGGATGTTTTTGACATTGAGCGTGCCTTCTAAAACATCAGACCTTTCCTGAGCAGACGAAGAGGCAGGTACTTCTACCACTTCATTTATATGTATTGCTTTAGGTTTTCTGAATAGCGGGCAGGCCTTTGAAAGATGTCCGGACTGATGGCATTGACTGCACTTTCTATTCTCTTGGAACTTCTTGCCGGATTTAGATCCTTCCTTTCTTTGTTTCTTAAGAGATCGGCAACTTATCGAGAGATGTCCTTGCTTATTGCAGTTAGAGCATATAGTTGTCGTTACTGGTTCTTTTTCGGATCTGGCCCTTTTTCGATTTATTTCGGGCTCCTTACCGACTTCAGACATTGAACTTGCCTCAGGAATCTCAGTTTCCGACTCTGCTATGTCACTAGAACTGACTTCTTCTTCGTCGCGCAACATTCCTTTCTTGTCTAGATCTTCATATTGATAAGCCATATAAATCATTTCAGAGAAAGGAAGCTTCACATGCCCCAATACTTTATTCTGGTATTTCCTTTGAAGTCCGTGAATAAATCTCATATTTTTACTCTTCGGATTTTGAATTAGGTGAGGGGCAAAGTGAGAAAGTTCATTGAATTTCTTATGATATTCGGGAATGGTCATGTCCCCTTGTATTAGATAAGAGAATTCATCACATAGCCGTTCGGTCGCTTCGGGAGGAGTAAATTTTTCTAGGAAAATAACTTTGAATCTATCCCAGGTGATATCACCTTCTGGATTACCTTTAATAACTGAATCCCACCAAAACAAAGCTTCGTCTTCGAGTGCCCAGGAGGCCAGTAATCTTTTCTGGTCATCCCTCAGCTTTAATGCTTTGAAGATTTTCTCAGCCGAACGAATCCAAGCTTGTGTTCTCATAATAGATTCTTCGCCCGAGAACGGCTTTCCACCCAGATTTCTATACTTCATGAATAGAGCTTCTATATCCGGGTCAGTATTACTTCTTCTGTTTCTGGCACTCATTTTCTAGTTCTTCTGCAAATAGCAGATCAAGTGTCAGGTCACAGAAAAGGTATTTTAAAATATAGAGACAAATACTTGAAGTGTAAATGTGTCTATCGAAGTGTATTCATTCTGCTTTACTCATACTAGGACATTGCTGATCCTATCTGTATAGAGTTACCCGTCCTAGAACACTACTGGTTCTATTTCTGACGAGTTCGTTCAAATGTTATATTCCAGAACTAAGCTTAACCAAAGCTCTGATACCACGTTGAGACGACCCGATTTCCCGTTTTCACGGAAACAAGGTTATCTTTGGAATATAACACAGAAACATATAATAGCAGAACAGAATTAAATAAATACACCAGAATGAACAACAAAATATACTGGATAAAAGTAATCATCAGAGTTACACAGTATACAGGATCTTACTTAGTACAAATACAGTTCAGCTATACATAAATGTCTACAGCGGAAATAAACAAAATATGCACAATAAGAGCTGAACAGCATAAAAAGAAATAGATGATAGAATCCATCTTCAGCTCCAGCTATCCAGAAAGAACCAGCTAAACCTGAATACAAGGCTGCCCGTGTAGAAAAAGGGGCACCCGAGTTTGAAAGTGAAACAAACTACGAGTCAGTCATGGGACTGGTATGAGAAATCCACTCAACACATATATAATTGGCTAATCACAGGACCACGCCACTTTCGTGGAACGGGTTTACTCCATTGGATTGCCAGTGCTTTAAAACAAATCTTTCTTTTTAACATCGATATGCTTTTTATAAAAATGAAACCGTTATAAGACTCAGTTCCCATCACACAATGCAACGCAAGCCGGAGGATAGAGTTTTACCTTATAACGGTCAAAATATGATTGATACGAATAAAACAAAGGCATTTGATATTATTACTAGTGTTTATATGTTTTGAAAACAATTTCAAATCATAACTATCAATCATAGACGGCATGGGTACCATATATCATGTCGCCATATATATATACAATCAAAACCGCACGATCACGTATTTGGAAATTGGATTTCCGTCATGAACCAAGGCAAAAGATAGTCCTTACCGAATTCGTGACTCTCTAGCCCGAGCCACAGGATCAGAGCTCGAGTGACCCTAGGAGCGACAGGGCCGGTCCACCGATGTGGATTAAAATGCCTGAACAATACGTTTCCCCGCCCTTTGGGGCGTAAACGAGCCAACGAATGACTCCATCGGACCCGGATCGTCCGATCAAACCGAGGCGCCTCGCAACAGCAACAACCACATAGGTGAAAAGTATATAAATGTCAGGGCTGGTAGGTCACTGACACCACCCTAGCTAGAAAGAAACGCATGCCCTCCCTGAGGTCCTTCCTCCCGTTTTAGGTTCCTACCGGGGTGTGAGGCTCGCGAATTCACGTTACACACAAAGCTACGCCACACAGGCGGTGCTTTGATCATCACCACAAGACTTTGCTTTTCAACAGAAGCCCTGATCACTGCATCTTAGCATGCCACACAGAATAAATCCTATGTCAGACACACAGTCCATTTACAAGTCCGTTCTGGGTCTGAACGAAACCGGAGGCACTAAATACCTCGCAAACCCTTCGATCAACACGTACGTCTGAACGATCACCACTCATTATCCATATTTCGGGATGCCTCCCAATCAGGACCTCGGTTACCATCCAAACGAGGTGAAGATCTCCGGTCTTCGACCATCGTCTTCATCTTCGAATTTCAATCGTCGGTCGATTATTCGAAATGAGAATTAACTCGGCCTTTTCAAATAATTCACGTATATTTAGAATTTCAAATCGATTTATTTCAATGGTTAAATTATTCGACAACACCAATTGTGTTCTTTAATATAGTTTTCACACCAAACACATTCAACCATCAAACATCACATAAATCAAGCAAATTCAGTTCATTTCCATTCCATATCGCTTACGATATTTTATAACTATTTATCGCTATTTTTATTTATTTTAAAATAGCTAATATATTCAAAACGACGTTTCGGGCCATAACGTGGCCGTGGCGCTGTTTTTCTTCAGATTTGATTTACACATATCTGAAAATCTAACCGTTGGATCTTCACAAAATTTACATCATTAGAAAGGTCTTTTCAAAACGAATCCAACGGTTCCAGTTTCGGGAAAATCCGACGGTCGGATCTCCCGGTACAATCGTTTGAATTTTCGATTTCAAAATACGAACTGCAGCGTCGTTATTCGATTAAATATAATTATATTTATATATATAAATAAATATAATCGTTTCTGGCGCTGTTTTTCTTCAGATTTGAATTAAACATTCCAGACAATCCAACCGTTGGATTTCTACAAGGTTGGTGCCGTTGGAAAGATTATTCCAAGGCGGACCCGACGGTTGAGATTTCGGGAAAATCCAATGGTCGGATTTCCCGTACTAGTCGTTTGAAATCACGGTTTCAAAATACGAACTGCACGGCTTCGTTTCGTTTTAATTTTATTTATATTTATATAGTTATATAAATATAGTTCATTCAATGATTTCTATATCGTTTTCACTTCAAAAATTTTTCTAACACCTTAAATTTTGGAAAAATTTCGCCATAACCTCCCCTGCACCGGGAGCGTCGGGAAATCGCAAATAGCGTCCCGGTCCTTCTAATCTCAAAAAGAAAAAGAAAAAGCCAAGCGGCTAGCCAACAGGCTCAAAATCATCACCCAAACAAATCAGTAAATGTGTACCTATTTGTCGGGCACAAATTTTATTCCTCTTCTCTAGCCCCTTTGCTATAACCTGTTCAATGAATATGCATATACATATATATACAGTTCTTATCATTTATCCTTTTCTATTCAACTTCATATTTGATTTCTATTTGGTTTTAAAACGCCATTCATTCTAATGCTACATAAATAGGTGCAAATCATTTCATTAGCTAATTAATGAATATTTCATCTCGTATATGTTTATTTTGAACAAGTGGCTATTTTTAACACTTCATATTTTAACGATTTATGCATACAATAAAAATGTGATTTTTATTGTAAAACAACTCATTTCAAAACACTATTTTTTTTCTATATAGTTCATGTAGGTGATAAAATAGAATTTTTATCATAAAACAATTTATTTCAAAATATGAATACCATTCAACACATGAATTTCTAAACAACGAATGAATATCAATTCAACACATGAATGTTTTCAATAGTTTTTATATATAGATAAAAATGTGATTTTTATTATCTAACAGTTTATTTCAAAATATGAATACCATTCAACACATGAATTTCTAAACAACGAATGAATATCAATTCAACACATGAATGTTTTCAATAGTTTAAGCATATGAAATTAATTCAAACACACAAATATTATTCAAAATTTCGGCAGCATAACGGCAGGGTAGTTACACCGGCACCGTCCCTAGTACGGCTCCTCGCTCTACCTTAAAACCTCGCGGTTTTTGACAATGGGAATCATGCATCTAGTTCGCACGCAGGCGGCATGTATATATTTATTTCATTTCCACAAACTAATCCTATGTGGTTTCAACCAAATATTTCTCAACCACAAATGGGTATTTTTCAACCACAATCAATCCAATATCAATCACAAACAATCCCAAACAATCATTCAATTTTCACCACAATTTCAACCAATAAATATCGTCCATGGTTTGTGGACGAGGGGGCGTATATATATATATATATTTATATATAGCAATTCACTTTTACTTCACACATATATATATAAATTTTAAATCAGAAATCTCACCAATAGCTATCCAACTGCACGACACTTCTTAATAGAAATCTTCGCCTTTTGTCGCTTTCGCCCGTATTCTCTGCATAAGTAAAAATAGAATTTTTTTACTATGCTATTCAATATATAAAAATATGATTTTTACTTTTGCTTTCAACATATAAAAATATGATTTTTACTTTTGCTTTCAACATATAAAAATATGATTTTTACTTTTGCTTTCAAAATCAGTTTTTCTTTGTATCAAAAAAATCAGTTTTTCCTTTACTTAAAAATTCAGTTTTTCTTTTATCTAAAAATCAGTTTTTCCTTTACTTAAAAATTCAGTTTTTCTTTTATCTAAAAATCAGTTTTTCCTTTACTTAAAAATTCAGTTTTTCTTTTATCTAAAAATCAGTTTTTCCTTTACTTAAAAATTCAATTTTTATTTGTATCAAAAATCTGTTTTTCTTTTACAAAAACAGTTTTAACTTTTCTAAAAATTTCAGTTTTTTTTTTTTTAAAATCAGTTTTTATTATTAAAACCCAAATCAGTTTTTAAATCTTTTAACATCAGTTTTAAACACTTAAAAAAATCGGTTTTTCATATTTAAACAAAACAGTTTTGTACTTTTTCAAAACAAATCATTTTTATTTCTAAAACAAAAAATCTCAGTTTTTACTTTATATAAATCAGTTTAAACCTTTTTTAAAAAAATCTCAGTTTATATATAAAATAAAAATAAAATAAATAAAAATAAAATACAATTTAAAACTTACAGAGGGGGCTCGAGGTTCGAACGGGGAGGCGGCTGAAGGTGGCAAGGCGTCGCTGCCTCGGGGTTGCGCTCGATGCCTTCAGGGCTCGAACGGGGGGGTTGCTTCGTCGGTGCGGTCTCGAGGGGGAGGGGGGGCTGCTTCGTCGGTGCGGCGGTCTTGAGGGGGGCGACGGCGCTCCAGGGGGCTTCGTCGGAGTTCGTGCGAGGGGGGGGCTGGCGATTTAGGTTTTAGGGTTTTTTTTTTCTTTTACTTTCGTCTGAATCGAAATGAAAGGGGGGGGGGCCAAGCGGGAGATAAGGAGGGAGGGAGGGAAATTAAAATATTATATTTTTTTTTATTTAATTATTCAAAAAGTTGACTTTTACTTACGACCTCGAAACGAGGCCCACCGCCTGTCGTCCATAGCGTTTTACCCCCATTCCGAACACAATGGGATATGTATCGCAAGCTGGTTTGATCGTTACCATCGGTTTCCTTTTGAATTTTCATTTAAATCACTATATTGAATTTTAAACGTACATTTCAAATTACCGGGGCCACATACTGACTAGAAAAATTCCAGAAAAATATTTTCTAGCTTCGTATTGACGATACGGTCCTAACAAAACTAGTTTCGTCGAATTCTGAGACCGTTTGAAAAATGGCCAATTTCCAGTCGATTAAAATCAACGGAAACTGGTCAAACGCGTTTTCCTTTGCCACGCTCACATATTGATTCGAAAAATTATGAAATTTGAAACCTAGCAATAACTTGACACTGCGGATCTAACAAAAGTGGTTTCGTCGAAATCCGAGGTCATTTGCAAAATGTCCAATTTTAAGGGCCTGAATTCCATAGCGACTATTCAGAATTTTCAACTGGACATATCTTTTGATTCCCGCTATCAAACTCCGATTGGTCAGATTCGTTAGAAAGATATTACCAATTAGATTCCATTATTTTTGGTCTCACTAAAATCCGGATTGTTTTGCACCCGGTATATTCAATTGAAGTTTGAAATCGAATTATCGAACTACCGCGCCATTTTCAATTCTATATATAATTATAATTAATTATATTGGTTTTCAAATGTCGATTCAAACCAGTTTTCATCGCCATTGTTTAAAATATTTATTTAAAATATTTAAAATCCATTATTTTAGCCAATTTAAAAATTTTAAATTGGTTCAGATTTTCTGGGTCGTTACAACAAATTCATTCTGATTCATTTTAAATAACTCAAATTGATTAGTTAACATAGATATCTTGGTCCATTTAACTTTATTGGTTCCTTCATGACTTACTTGCAATGTTCTCTATATTTCATAAGCAGGTTTACAAACTAACACTCTATTGAATTCATTTCTATTTAATGAAAAAAATAACGTATCCATAGCCTTAGAATTACTTTATGCAACAACCTTTTTTTCATTAGTCCATTATGAAAAATTAGTAGTGGGATCAACATATTCAGTTTTTGTACTATTCCAAGTGTCTAATCCAATGGATTGCAAATATATTTTCATCCTACATGCCCAATAAAAATAATTACTACCATTAAATAATGGTGGTCTAATGGTGGACTGGCCTTCTACAAATGAACTATTGTTATTAGCAATTCCAGTGTTGGTTGCCATTTAATATTTCAAAAATTCCGATGATGAACTTCTGAAAACCAATGCTCTGATACCAATTGTTAAGGATGCAGATAAGGATCTATGGCAGAATTAACACTAGAGGGGGTGAATAGTGTTAATAAGAAATTTATAGAAATCTTTAACTAACTTGAATTACTATATGAATCACACAATAATTATCACACCAGAAATGATGATAAACACAGAAATAATCACAGACATAGATATAAATAAATATAAAATGCAAAAAAGGAAAGAACACACCAGATTTCGTACTGGTTCGGATTACTCCCATGTCTAGTCCCATGCAACGCTGGATTGCGTAGAGTTTTATTAATATAGTATCGATCTTACAACACCCTTGATTTCACGGCTATAAAATTAACATCGGTTCCACCACCCTTGATTTCACGGCTACAAGGTTCACACCGTTCCCTTTCCTTGATTTTCGACCTACAAGGAATATGCCCTTTCCAAATGATTCTCAAATGATCACAATAGCCATTGAACTCTTGAACAAGACTTCCAATTAGAGAGTATTTGATAGAGATTGAGAAAAGAAGAAGTTTGATATAATTTGAGTAGAAATTGGCATAGCATAAGTGTAGAAATCAAGAAATTATTGTATGATAATGATGGTTAGAGATAGGATGATGATGGAGAAGAAGAAGTGATAAATTTTTTTTGAATTTAACCCCTATTTATAGTGTTTGAAAGGTAGCAACGATTCTGAACCGTTTCAAAATATGAAAAGACACATCCTTTGAAATTTGAATAAGTGACAGTTATATGTCGACATGTCGAAAAATGTATGTCAACATATGCTTATTATTTTGATTTTTAAAACCATTTTTCAAGTATTAAAACTAATATATATTTTCTGCAAATTCTTAAATCCAAACTAGTGTTTCAAATGAATTTTCTAAAGTATAAGAACATATAAAAATATAGCAATATATAATATAAACATATTTATAAATTTATATGATATAAAACTATAAAACGTATATTATAAAATTTTATAAACTATAAACGTATATATATATGAAATCATAAGTAAAATCTAAATAATTTGAAATCATTTTAGAAAAGGAGTCTGAAATAATTTTAAATCAATTTGAAAAGGATTTTGAAAACAGAATTTGAAAGTGCTAATCGGAGTTTTACATATAAACTGAACTCTATTACTTTGATAACCTTGAGGTCTTGAAATGTTGATATCTTGATACTCACGAGTCTTGAATTCCTTGGTATCTTGAATTCTAATACTATACAGTCTTCAATATTTATATCTTGCATATACATACATATATATATATTATGGACAAGGATGTTGGTATATATTTTATAAACAATAATGTTATTAATTGAGACAAGGTTGTTGTCATCAAAATTCCATTCTCCAACATTCACCTTCAACTCCAATCTTCAAGATAATCTTGATTTCATCATCTTCAATATCTTCCACATTCATCGCTCATTCTGATCAAAGTGGTTTTCGAATACTTGACCTGATCCCAGTCTCTTCGAAATGACTATCGATAATTTCTGGTAAACACAATGTTAAAACCTAGATTTTTTAATAATGAATATTTAACTAATTTAAATATTTAAAATGATTAATTTTAAGAATTAACGACTTGCAATTTATTCAAATGAGAATTTGGATGTCGATTTAACTTGAAATTTAAAATGTTGAGTATAAAATCCAAATTCCTGTTTATTTTGAAGCTATGTAAAATTCTATTTAAATATATATGATAGTAATAATTTATTATCAACGGATTTGACTATTTCGGATTCGATTTATATTTTAATAGTTTGATTTAAAACGTGAAAATAGCCATTTTTCAAACGATCTCAGAATTCGACGAAACGAGTTTCATTGGGTTTGGAATGTTAAACTATTGTATGATTTTAATTTTGCATCAAATAAAGTTGTTATGCGAGCGTGCGCAATATAAACGCGTATCGATAATCGATTTGAAATTATATTAATATATAATTTGATTTTGAGAATAACCGTTAAAAACGATCAAATTAATTTCTGAAAAAAAATCCACTGTGTTCAGAATATGATTTATTAGCTATAAACTATAGTGAGCACGTCACGTTTTGAGTTTGGAAATTTTCAGAATCGATGAATAGTGTTTTCCGAAAGGCTTAAAAAATACTTTCTCTTTACAAGCCCTAGAATTGATACTGCCGCCATTTTTCACTTGTGCATCCAACGACCATGAATAGTTCAATTGATCGAAGCATTTTTAGGTGAAGTGCCCAATTATAAAGTTGTAGGGGATGGTCAGATGATTGCATTGGTGGTGGTTGATCCTTGATTGGATTAACGAGGCAAAAAGGATCTGGGGTTGAATGGGGGTGTAAAGGTTGCAGTTTTTTTGCCTTTTTCATGGAAGTGAGGGAGATTCAGGTGATCAACCCTGAAGGAAAGTAGAGGGGAGGAGGATGCTAGAGGTTTTGGTGGTTATCCGGTAGGGTTTGGCGGCGTGTAGTCGAAGAAATTGGGAGTTGACCAGTTTTCGTTCGACTTAGATTTTAGGGCAGAGGATGCGACCTAGGGGGTCGGGACTTCAGGTGTGGGGTTGGCTCGTGGAGGCCGTCATGGAGGTGGGTGGCTGAGGAGGTCTGGTTGCCTGTAAAGGCGACAATCGTAGAGTGAAGGTAGTAAGCATGGTTTGTTTCGAACTTGAAGAAGATACGGTTTGATGCATGATTAGCTTAAGCTAATCCCGGTGATTAACGTAAGTTAATTACGTTGGTTAATATATAATTGTTTTTTTGGCAAAGCAATATATACATTATTTTAGTTTAAGTTAAATTTATAATGGTAATATCTTAGGCATACGAAATCAGATTTCGACGAAACAAGTTGCGTTGGGTCCGTTTTTGTGAATACTACGTGTATGAGTTGGATTGAATTCATTTGGAGCTAACTAGATTTTTTTCTAATTTTAAACATCAGTTTAAAATTGGATAAAATAACATGAAATCATAAAATTGGAATAGATGGTGAGTTAACTCTCGCACTTTCTGGAATACTGCTGAATATTGTTATTTCACATAATATTATTTATTGTTGTTAGCATAAATTGTGTGTTTGGATGCTTTGTTGGTGGTTGTCGATACATATATTTCCATATGTGAACGGATGACCTTTGACATTACCTACTTTTAAGCGGAAAATTTATCTTAGATGAATTAGACTAGAATATCTATTACATATGCATATATAAACTGGTATATAAGCTGTGATACATGGGGACAGGTTGGAGGGATCTAATAGGATTCCTCAATGTTTTGTATGTTACTTGCTTTATATTATTCACATATGACCTATTTAACCTAAGTAACATTAAAATCTGGTCTGGGTGTTGATTGTTGAATTAAATTTAACACCGATGTGCTATTAATCTATATATGGTGTTGACTAAGTGGTTGGCAGCAGATGGCCTAAAATCCATATTTTTAAGACGTTGACTCGCCGTTAGGTGAATTGACTAAGTTAAAGTTACAAAATTTATGTTTTATAACTGAAGCAAGGTTTTAAATTTTATTTTATATAAGTTATATAAAATAGAAGTTCATAGATAAATTATATTTATAATTGGATTCATGAAGGAAAATATAAAATGATTTGTATTGCAAATTCTTGTGTTTTAAATAAGTCTTACAAACAAGTAAATTAGAACTTAAACTAAGTGTTAATAGTTTGGGATAATTGTTTTTAAGAAGTAATTAAGTGTGATATTATTAAATTACTTATGTTATTAATTAATTTTATAACAACCTGGAATTTTGACTATTCAAATCGAAAAAAACCACATATGTCAACTCAAACAAATCATAAATATAGATAGTTATTGGGATTAATATGAGAAAAAAAAAGAAAGAAGAAAAACAATTACAGAATCTCACAGCGAAAGGACAGGATATAATAATCAAATAACAGTTCATGAAGTTGTTAAATTATTCATTTGATTATACATTGTAGGAATTATCAGAGTTAAACTATCATAAAATATACCAATATGTGCAGCGGAATAATAGTAATAAATACGTCTGTCAAGCTCCATCTTCATCTTCATCTTCATAATGGTATCATCGATAACTGAAAAACTCAGATTTAACCAAGTATAAATGAAAAGACAGAAACATTAGGATCAAACTAAAATATTCTCATATTAATTAAATCAAAAACCATGTGATAATATGAGTCTTACGACGTCAAAGATGCTTACAGCAATTCACATCTCACATCCAATGTGTTTTGTGAGTGCAGTAACTTAAGAGATGTTATGGAATCTTCCATCTCTTAAGGATCCATTAAACTAGATACTATACAATACAATACAATACGCTATTATAGTAGTGTCTACAGTAAATATACTATTGAAAATAGCGTAAGCAGGATTACTATTATTACCCTTTCACTGTTTATACGTTGTTGTGAACATTGCATATGAAACACTAATAACCCGTCGGTGGATAGAGATGTGCCGCTATACGACAATGTTAAATCAAAACCGTAAGGGGCTCGATCAGGATAATATGAAAAGTCATCAAGGCAATACCAATCAGTAAGATTCTACCAGATTACGAACCCAGGCTGGTGGTAACGCATAGCCGCGACTACTGCCACTTTAGACAATACTCCCAAATTCAAAGGCGCGCCTCACAAAGTAATATATATAAGGTATCGAAGAAGCATGTCCACTAAGAGAAGCGAACTCCATTGTCTTGGGTATGGCTCTTGTTTTAGTCATTTCAATTATGATACAAAAGTCAAGGGTATCAATCATCGTTCTCTTTCTTCAAATCCAGTAATCTCCTTTAAATCCATCCTACTCATTCTAGAGTCTCCATCACATGCACAGTTGTTAAATTGGTTTTCAATATTGGCAGAGAGTATGACAATATCTGATCCCGGTTTTTTAACAATCAATCGTTTACATTTTTCACACCAGTTGGTTCTGTACATTTCATAGGGTTCATGTTCATATCAAAATACCTGGTTTTTCTTCAAAAATCATTTCATATTAAAGATAGAACATGCCTTCATATTAAATCTCTTTTTAAAACCAAACTTATAATGAAGAATTCCAATTTGAATAAGTTGAATATTTAAGATAGTTGAAAATAGTTTATTGTAATGACCCGCATTTTTAGCAATCGAATAATTTATTTAATTATTAATTATCGATTTAACGATATTGATAACTAAAATTAAATAATATGTATATTTAATTAATATAAATAATAGAAAAAAATATATTTCCGGAATAATCGAAAATAATAGAATTCCTGATATGGTGTAGATTGGATTATTTAAAAATATATAATTCAGTTTAGAGTTGAAGTATATTGACGAATATATTATATAAACGACAGTTGAACATATAATTATATTATAATTATAATCGAGCTTGAAACGGCGTTGCAGTTCGCTATTTGGCGATTCGAACTTCAACTGAATATGCAGGGTCCGTTTTAAATCGGATTTTCGTGAAACAAGAAACGTTCAGAGCTGGTGGAGTATATTTTTCTGATGGAAGAGAAAAATCGGGATTTCATCGTGTAGATTTTGATTTATGTCCAAATCAAATTTTAGAAAAGTCGTTGTGGAATTCCTTTATAATTTATAATGATTTATTTATATTTTAAAAAGGAATTTCATTATAAATCGAATATCGATTTATATCGGGATTTGAAATATCAAGTTAGAAACTCATATAGGAATATTCTAGAGCTCTATGATATCATATGTGAATATATACGATAATATTTATTTATAAATATTTAATTTAATTATATTTATATGTATTTAAATGGGTTATTTAGAGATTTAAAAATAGCCTGTTTTGCAAATAACCTCAGAATTCGACGAAACTAATTTTGTTGGATCCGCAATATTAAATTATTGCTAAATTTCAATTTCCGTGATTTTTGAAGTCAGTATGTGGCCGTACCGATTTTTAAAGTGAAAAACAGTCGATATTTTGATGGTTAAAATACTCTGTGTGAGCATACGAAGTCAGAATTTGACGAAACTAGTTTCGTTGGGACCGTAATCTCGAACTGTAGCTGCATGCCGGTTTTCATGATTTTTGGGTATTGTGTGTGAGCACACAGATTTTTAAAAGACAAATAAATGAGATATTAGTTAAAATAAAATAAAATAAAAATTTCTAAAGCCTAGAAAAGGCCACGTGCCCACCCTTTTCAGCCTCACAAAAATTCCCAGCCCCGTTATATAATCTCCTCTTGAGCCGCCACATTTTCATCCTCCAAACCAAAGAATACGTGAGTTTTAAATTCACAGTCAAATGGGGAAAAATCCGATAAATCCTCAGACAAGTTTATTCAAGTTCTTATCGTCATTCTCTTCTATTCTATACTAATTTTGTGGTGTTCGATGCGAGAAAGAGGATGCTCGGAATTAACAGCGGCAGTAGGGTTTCCATTTTCGTCGAATGGAGGGACTTTGAGCTGGATTGAATTGTGTTTCTGGGTTAGGAGCAAGCATTGGAATGTCTTGTACATTTTTGGGAGTAATCGATGACCAAAAGTGACGCACAAAAACTGCTGGGTTTGCTCGAACGGGAGGTCGTCGCGGTCATCATGAGAGTGACGCGATGCTCGAGGTGGTGTCAAGGATGGAGAGATTTGGATGAAGATTTGTTGGGTGGTTTCGATTGTGAAAATAGTGGAGGAACGAGTTGGATTTGTGAGGTCAAAGCAATCAGTGAAGTGAAAAGGAGCAGGCGGATTTTAACGGGGAAGAAGGGGTTGAACTGGTACGAGTCAAAGCTGTTGGGCCAGAGTCTTGAATGGGTAAAGCCCATATGGAAGAGTGTTTAAGTTTATTTAAATTTAACTAATGTTTGAAATCGTAAATTCAATAAGTTTATCATACAATATCGGTTTTCAGCGAAACAAAATTCGTTGGGATCGTATGGACGGGAGCAACACACTGGAACTGACTGGGAGTGAAATAGAGCCCGTTACAATTTATAGCAAAATAAATTGTCCGACTGAATCAAGCGATGGTTATCGTTATTAACAATGATCGTCCAATGTGAGTAAAACTCACCAACTCTGAACAGTTATATTTTTATAACGTATTTTTAGAACTGTTAATCATCTGTTGATTGTTGTGTGTTAACTGTTTGGTTGAATTGCTTGTGTATTAGTTGAAATTAAAGATAACGATGTATATATATAAATCATTAATCTAATATTGATTCTGTTTAACAGAATATTTCATATTGAAATGAAATCGATGTTAATGATATTGTTTAACATTTGTGATGCAGGGAAACAGGTTGGAGGAATCCAACTGGATTCCTCAACATTTATTTTACTATTTTCATATATTGTAATATATGATGTGATATATAATCTGTTGATGATTATGTGTGTTTAAATGATATCAATCATTGTGAATTGGTATTTTAAATACCGTAAGACTGGAATGTAGAAAGGGGGATTTTCAAAAGTGTATTTTTGAAAATAAATTATTTATATAAAATCAATGGATTTTATATATTAAAGAAAAGGGATTTTTAAAAAGAAAATAGTTATAAAAATCAAGAGGGTTTTGAAAAGGAAATATATTTGTAAAACAAATATAAAGGAAATTATTTGTAAAACAAATATAACGGGAATATATTTGTAAAACAAATACAAAGGAAGATATTTGCAGAACAAATAGAAAGAGAAATATTTGTAAAACATTTACAAATAGAATTTAAAAGGAAATATTTGTAAAACATTTACAAATAGATTAAATGGAAATATTTATTTATATGAAATAAATAGAATGTTATAAATGAGATATTTATTTGTTAAATAAATAGAAAAGATAAAAGAAATATTTAATTGTTAAATAAATATAGTTGAAAAGGGAATAGTTATTTGTTAAGTAAACAAATTAATCAGTTAGAATTGATCAGTTAGAATTAATCAGTTAGAGTTATTCAGTTAGAGTTAATCAGTTAGAGTTAATCAGTTAGAATTAATCAGTTAGAGTTAATCAGTTAGAATTAATCAGTTAGAGTTAATCAGTTAGAGTTAATCAGTTAGAGTTAATCAGTTAGAGTTAATCAGTTAGAGTTAATCAGTTAGAATTAATCAGTTAGAGTTAATCAGTTAGAGTTAATCAGTTAGAGTTAATCAGTTAGAGTTAATCAGTTAGAGTTAATCAGTTAGAGTTAATAAGTTAGAATTAATCAGTTAGAATTAATCAGTTAGAATTAATTAGTTAGAATTAATCAGTTAGAATTAATCAGTTAGAGTTAATCAGTTAGAGTTAATCAGTTAGAGTTAACCAATCAGAGTTAATCAGTTAGAGTTAACCAGTCAGAGTTAATCAGTTAGAGTTAACCAGTCAGAGTTAATCAGTTAGAATTAATCAGTTAGAGTTAACCAGTTAGAGTTAGAGTTAACCAGTTAGAATTAGAGTCAACCAGTTAAAGTTAGAGTTAACCAGTTAGAGTTATTCAAATGGAGTAAATCGAGAAGAGTAATCGAATATAGTTTATTCGAGAAGAGTAATCGAATATAGTTTATTCGAGAGGAGTTATCGAATATTGGTTATTCGAAAGGAGTTATCGAATATTGGTTATTCGAAAGGAGTTATCGAATATTGGTTATTTGAAAGGAGTTATCGAATATTGGTTATTCGAAAGGAGTTATCGAATCTTGTTATTCAAAAGGAGTTATCAAATCTAGTTATTCGAAAGGAGTAAATCGAATGTAGTTTATTCGAATAGAATTAAAGGAGTTAATCGAATATAGTTTATTCAAATAGAATTAAAGGAGTTATCGAATACAGTTTATTCGAAAGGAGTTAAGTGAATAGAGTTAATAAAAAAGAGTTAATCAAATAGGGTTAATCCAATAGAGTTAATTGATAAGAGTTAATTGAATAGAGTTAATCGAATATAGTTTATTCGAAGAAAGGTTTTCGAATCTAGTTATTCGTAAGAGAGATTATCGAATATAGTTATTCGAAGGGAGGAGTTATCGAATAGAGATTATTCGAAAGAGAGTTATGTAAGGAAGTTTGTTAAAGGTTTAAAAGATAAACTTTGTCTATTCCGAAGTTAAAACGTTGTTCAGTTAAGGTCTGAGAGGTAATTACACCCAACTTGATTAACTTCCTTCTTAACTAAGGAAAGGGCTAAGGTTTGATAGTAAAGGATGGTTAAGTAAATTTAGTTAATAAGTGTAATGGTTTGAGTTGGCATAGCGATGGTTTGTTTAAACATCTGTATAAGTCCAATGTAAGAGTTTTGGAAATGTTTTCCAAATAAGAACCAGAAATGTTTTCTAATATAGAAAATAAGAAATGGAAATGTTTCCCAGTTTTAATAACATATATTTTCTAAATTTAGAAAATAAGAAATGTTGAATATATGGAAGCAGGAAATGACAAATGAAATAAATTAATGATAAATTAATTTAAAGGATAAAAGTTGAATGGTGATTGATCGATGTAATTTCCATCTGGAAATAAGATCGTTGTTTGCACACGTGTTTTTCTTTGATAGTTAACTCACCGACTATCGAAGTTTTCGACCATTTTAACGTTGTTAATATAGAGAGACCGGTTGGATTATTATCCGAAGAACCACTCCGCATTGGCATAAGCGTTGCGAGTCATATATGCCAAAGATAATTGAAGACGGAGTAAAGTGCAAAGGCTGTTGTATAAATCTTAGGTAAATATTGCCTAAGATGGTTGTACTGAATAGTGCTTTCGATTTGTCCAGTCCCAGGATGAGCTGTATGGAAGAATGTCTGACAGAGTATATTTAATCGATCGTGTAAGTTGATCTTTTCAAACGTATTTACGTTTGGTGGCGGAGGAATTCGTTTCTCTTAGCTGTATACCCATGGTATTTTTGGGGAAATCAATTTGTGATTTGGCGGGTATGACGATGTGACATTCAAAGTGAATAAATGTGTGATCTGTCAGAGATAAGCGTGGCCTCTAACCTCACAACCGGGAAATGACAAAAATCAGATAGGCAACATGGCTATGTAGGTCACACCTATTAGGGTGTATAATCACCTGATCTAGAGTTTCATTTACTTCTAAAAATCTATTGTTGATGTTGTCCCATTCGGGAAACGGTTGCTGATCCCAGCCGTTGGTGATATACATTCGATACACTCAAGCGAAATGAGTGGTCGGTCATGTGTGGCCGGGTACCAAGTTGTTCTTGTTAAACCCAGTGTATTCCTCTCTAGAGGTACACTAGCGAAAGGTGGTTCCATACCTTGTCATAGTTGGAAATCCATTACCCAATACGTGCTTGCGGTTTTGATTGTATACTATATATATAGAACATGAGATGAAAGCGTTTCTGCTAGATGATTATTATATTGCGGTTGATAGACACTATTATAATATCAATGAGTTTTGATATAAAGATTATTTTGGATTCTCATAAGGGAAAAACCCGTTCCGTTATACGGCGTGGTATTATGAGATATCGTTTAATGGCTCAAACTGTTTTAAACTGTTTTACTCATACCAGTCCCATGACTGACCCAGAGTTTATTTTGTTTTGTTTTCCCTAAACTCTTGGGTGCCCAATTTCGTACGAGCAGTCAAGTAGTCGGGATTTTCAGATACTTGAAGAGCTAGAGCAGGAGGCTTCAAAATTATATAGCTATGGTTATTTTCCGCTGTGTTGTAAGTGTTGTACTTTGGAAATGATATGTATATACTATATTCAAGTACAGATTTATATTTCAAAAGTTATGTTATATATTATATATTATTTGTTCCGCTGTGAGGTTCGTGTTACTCTGATGTTGTGTTGTTCTTCTTCTTCTATTCTAAGTTTCTATCTTATCTATTCTCACCCTCTAATTTCTTTCATTAACTACTGGTATTTTTCGATGTTTGGTTAGTCGTCATTGAGTTTATGTTGATAACCAAAGTCGCTAAAAACCAGGTCGTTACAGTTGGTATCAGAGCTTAAAGTTAAGTAATTACCTTGGCTCTGTGGCGTGACTCAGTAGAGATGGGGTTAGTAATAGCCTAGATTGAGTTTGAGTGTATATATACGAGTGAACGTATTTGTTATTTGATATAAATTTCTTTATATTGAGTAGATTTATTGGTGGAGTTGTTTATGGATTCTGGTCGATGGTGGGGCACCACAATATCGATAAGGGTTTCTAAACACTCGAGTACGATGGGTCGATACGATATGTTTTGAAAAGAGGGTAAATGGAAATAATTTTACCCAAAGTATATTTCGATATAAAGAAAATATATATATCGAAATTATAATATATTGGATATATTGGTTGTTATTATAATCGAGTAAGATTATAAATTGAATGGTTATGTAAATAACCAATCAGAATTCATATAAGTGTAGTATATGGAATTAGATGGATTAAATCTGAAATTAGAATCAGAATGGGAATTAAAATTCCTAGAATTTGAAAAGTTGTTTGTAAATGAAATTGAATTGAGTATAAGAGAATTTTAAAATCCTGAGATTTTAAATTGTTTACAAGCATTGTGAAGAATATTTTGAAAGTGATTTCAAAATGAAGGTGTTCAAATAAGTTTTGAAATTGTTATAGTATTGAACTCACTTCGATAGCTGGGAAATAACTCTGATGATGCTGGCCACATCATCAGTGTTCATTTTCGAGTTTGTAAGTGACGAATAACTACCAGAGATACTGTTTTGAATTTGTTTTGGGAAAAACAAGTTGTGTTGAATTTCAAAAAGGAAAATTTGATTTTTGAAAGAGGTAAACTGTTTGAAAACTCCCAGGAAGAAGATTGTTTGAATTAAGAACAAATTAAACAGAAAATGGTGAAAGCAAATTGGGATTAAAATAAAGCCAGTTAAGTGGTAACTGAAATTGGATTAGAATAATATCGAGAACAAATTGGATTTCAAAGATAAGGGGTTGAAATAGAATTGGTTTGGTAAAATAAGAGTTTGGTATCAAGAATAAAACTTGAGTTTGAAATGAAAATTTGGCTTGGTAAAAAGCGAATGGTTGTGTGGAGGATAAACAAATTGGAATTTGATTGGGATGACATGGGTATATGCTGAATTAACAGCAGATGGAAAGGATATAATGATATGCCCGACAAAAAAGGTACAAGTTTATATTTGATATAAGCATGAGATTTATAAGACGAATTGGCAAGCCGCTTGGCTGTTTGATTTTCTTTTGGGTTGGAGAAGGCCTAGAGAGGCGAGTTGTGGTTTTACCGATAGGGCTGTACAAAGGAGGTTATGGCGAAATTTTCCGAAAATTAAGGCATTATAAAAATTTTAGAATTCTTGAAAATTTTAGTTAGTCTGAATAAATTAATATTTTAGTCGATATTAATTGGTTCAGTTGAAACTGAAGTTAAGGGGTAAACCGATAAATATTTACCCAGTAGATAGGGTCGTCTTCTAGCTTAGCAATTTCAAGGACGAAATTATTTTAAGGGGGAAAGATTGTAATGACCCGCATTTTTAGCAGTCGAATAATTTATTTATTTAATTATTAATTATCGATTTAACGATATCGATAACTGAAATTAAATAATATGTATATTTAATTAATATAAATAATAGAAAAAAATATTTTTGGAATAATCGGAAATAACAGAATTCCTGATATGGTGTAGATTGGATTATTTAAAAATGTATAATTCAGTTTAGAGTTGAAGTATATTGACGAATATATTATATAAATGACAATTGAACGTATAATTATATTATAATTATAATCGAGCTCGAAATGGCGCGGCAGTTCACTATTTGGAAATTCGAACTTCAATTGAATATACAGGTTCCGTTTTAAATCGGATTTTCGTGAAACAAGAAACGTTCAGAGCTGGTGGAGTATATTTTTCTGATGGAAGAGAAAATTCGGGATTTCGTCGTGTAGATTTTGATTTATGTCCAAATCAAATTTTAGAAAATTCGTTGTGGAATTCCTTTATAATTTATAACGATTTATTTATATTTTAAAAAGGAATTTCATTATAAATCGAATATCGATTTATATCGGGATTTGAAATATCAAGTTAGAAATTCATATAGGAATATTCTAGAGTTGTATGATATCGTATGTGAATATATACGATAATATTTATTTATAAATATTTAATTTAATTATATTTATATATTTAAATGGGTTATTTAGAGATTTAAAAATAGCCTGTTTTGCAAATGACCTCAAAATTCGACGAAATTAATTTTGTTGGATCCGCAATATTAAATTATTGCTAAATTTCAATTTCCATGATTTTTGAAGTCAGTATGTGGCCATACCGATTTTTAAAGTGAAAAACAGTCGATATTTTGATGGTTAAAAATACGCTGTGCGAGCATACGAAGTCGGAATTTGACGAAACCAGTTTCGTTGGGACAGTAATGTCGAACTGTAGCTACATGCCGATTTTCATGATTTTTGGGTATCGTTTGTGAGCACACGGATTTTTAATAGACAAATAAATGAGATATTAGCTAAAATAAAATAAAATAAAATAAAAATTTCTAAATCCTAGAAAAGGCCACGTGCCCACCCTTTTCAGCCTTACAAAAATTCCCAGCCCCGTTATATAATCTCCTCTTGAGCCGTCACATTTTCATCCTCCAAACCAAAGAATATGTGAGTTTTAAATTCACAATCAAATGGGAAAAAATCCAATAAATCCTCAGACAAGTTTATTCAAGTTCTCATCGTCATTCTCTTCTATTCTATACTAATTTTGTGGTGTTCGACGTGAGAAAGAGGATGCTCGGAATTAACGGCGGCACTAGGGTTTCCATTTTCGTCGAACGGAGGGACTTTGAGCTGGATTGAAGTGTGTTTCTGGGTTAGGAGCAAGCATTGGAATGTCGTGTACATTTTTGGGAGTAATCGATAACCAAAAGTGACGCTAAAAAACTGCTGGGTTTGCTCGAACGGGAGGTCATCGTGGTCATCATGAGAGTGACGCGATGCTCGAGGTGGTGTCAAGGATGGAGCGATTTGGATGAAGATCTGTTGGGTGGTTTCGATTGTGAAAATAGTGGAGGAACGAGTTGGATTTGTGAGGTCAAAGTAATCAATGAAGTGAAAAGGAGCATGCGGATTTTAACGGGGAAGAAGGGGTTGAACTGGTACGGGTCAAAGCTGTTGGGCCGGAGTCTTTAATGGGTAAAGCACATATAGAAGAGTGTTTAAGTTTATTTAAATTTAACTAATGTTTGAAATTGTAAATTCAATAACTTTATCATACGATATCGGTTTTCAGCGAAACGAGATCCGTTGGGATCGTATGGACGGGAGCAACACATTGGAACTGACTGGGAGTGAAACAGAGCTCATTACAAGTTATAGCAAAATAAATTGTTCGTCTGAATCAAGCGATGGTTATCGTTATTAACGATGATCGTCCAATGTGAGTAAAATTCACCAACTCTGAACAATTATATTTTTATAACGTATTTTTAGAACTGTTAATCATCTGTTGATTGTTGTGTGTTAACTGTTTGGTTGAATTGCTTGTGTATTGGTTGAAATTAAAGATAACGATGTATATGTATAAATCGTTAATCTAATATTGATTCTGTTTAACAGAATATTTCATATTGAAATGAAATCGATGTTAATGATATTGTTTAACATCTGCGATGAAGGGAAACAGGTTAGGAGGAATCCAACTGGATTCCTCAACATTTATTTTACTATTTTCATATATTGTAATATATGATGTGATATATAATCTATTGATGATTATGTGTGTTTAAATGATATCGATCATTGTGAATTGGTATTTTAAATACCGTAAGACTGGAATGTAGAAAGGGGGATTTTCAAAAGTGTATTTTTGAAAATAAATTATTTATATAAAATCAATGGATTTTATATACTAAAGAAAAGGAAATTTTCAAAAGAAAATAGTTATAAAAATCAAGAGGGTTTTGAAAAGGAAATACATTTGTAAAACAAATATAAAGGAAATTATTTGTAAAACAAATATAAAGGGAATATATTTGTAAAACAAATACAAAGGAAGATATTTGCAAAACAAATAGAAAGAGAAATATTTGTAAAACATTTACAAAAATAGAATTTAAAAGGAAATATTTGTAAAACATTTACAAATAGATTAAATGGAAATATTTATTTATAGGAAATAAATAGAATGTTATAAATGAGATATTTATTTGTTAAATAAATAGAAAAGATAAAAGAAATATTTAATTGTTAAATAAATAGAGTTGAAAAGGGAATAGTTATTTGTTAAGTAAACAAATAGAAAAGGAGATAATCCAAACGAGATAATTCAAAAGGAAATGATTCAAAGGGGTTAATTTGAAAAGA
Source organism: Allium sativum (assembly GCA_030737875.1). Classification (NCBI taxonomy): domain Eukaryota; kingdom Viridiplantae; phylum Streptophyta; class Magnoliopsida; order Asparagales; family Amaryllidaceae; genus Allium; species Allium sativum. The sequence continues at coordinate 79,181,735 of CM060927.1, read as the reverse complement.
GTAAATCGAAATGAGTTAATCAAATATTAGTTATTTGGTAAAAGTTAATCAGTTAGAGTTAATTAGTTAGAATTAATTAGTTAGAATTAATCAACTAGAGTTAATCAGTTAGAATTAATCAGTTTGAGTTAATCAGTTAGAGTTAATCAGTTACAATTAATCAGTTAGAACTAATCAGTTAGAACTTATCAGTTAGAACTAATTAGTTAGAACTAATCAGTTAGAACTAATCAGTTAGAGTTAATCCGTTAGAGTTAATCAGATAGAGTTAATCAGTTAGAGTTAATCAGTTAGAGTTAACCAGTTAGAGTTGATCAGTTAGAATTAATCAGTTAGAATTAATCAGTTATAATTAATCAGTTATAATTAGAGTTAATCGGTTAGAGTTAATCAGTTAGAGTTAATCAGTTAGAATTAATCAGTTAGAATTAATCAGTTAGAATTAATCAGTTAGAATTAATCTGTTAGAGTTAATCAGTTAGAGTTAACCAGTCAGAGTTAATCAGTTAGAGTTAATTTAGAGTTAACCAGTCAGAGTTAATCAGTTAGAATTTATCAGTTAGAGTTAACCAGTTAGAGTTAGAGTTAACCAGTTAGAGTTAGAGTTAGAGTTAACCAGTTAGAGTTAGAGTTAACCAGTTAAAGTTAGAGTTAACCAGTTTGAGTTAACCAGTTAGAGTTATTCAAATGGAGTAAATCGAGAAGAGGAATCGAATATAGTTTATTCGAGAAGAGTAATCGAATATAGTTTATTCAAGAGGAGTTATCGAATATTGGTTATTCGAAAGGAGTTATCGAATATTGGTTATTCGAAAGGAGTTACCGAATATTGGTTATTCGAAAGGAGTTACCGAATATTGGTTATTCGAAAGGAGTTATCGAATATTGGTTATTCGAAAGGAGTTATCGAATCTAGTTATTCGAAAGGAGTTATCGAATCTAGTTATTCGAAAGGTGTAAATCGAATATAGTTTATTCGAATAGAATTAAAGGAGTTAATCGAATATAGTTTATTCGAATATAATTAAAGGAGTTATCGAATACAGTTTATTCGAAAGGAGTTAAGTGAATAGAATTAATCAAAAATAGTTAATCAAATAGAGTTAATCCAATAGAATTAATTGATAAGAGTTAATTGAATAGAATTAATCGAATATAGTTTATTCGAAGAAAGGTTTTCAAATCTAGTTATTCGTAAGAGAGATTATCGAATATAGTTATTCGAAGGGATGAGCTATCGAATAGAGATTATTCGAAAGAGAGTTACATAAGAAAGTTTGTTAAAGGTTTAAAGGATAAACTTTGTCTATTCTGAAGTTAAAACATTGTTCAGTTAAGGTCTGAGAGGTAATTATACCCCAACTTGATTGACTTCCTTCTTAACTAAGGAAAGGGCTAAGGTTTGATAGTAAAGGATGGTTAAGTAAATTTAGTTAATAAGTGTAATGGTTTGAGTTGGCATAGCGATGGTTTGTTTAAACATATGTATAAGTCCAATGTAAGAGTTTTGGAAATGTTTTCCAAATAAGAATCAGAAATGTTTTCTAATATAGAAAACAAGAAATGGAAATGTTTTCCAGTGTTAATAACATATATTTTCTAAATTTAGAAAATAAGAAATGTTGAATATATGGAAACAGGAAATGATAAATGAAATAAATTAATGATAAATTAATTTAAAGGATAAAAGTTGATTGGTGATTGATCGATGTAATTTCCATCTGGAAATAAGATCGTTGTTTGCACACGTGTTTTTCTTTGATAGTTAACTCATCGACTATCGAAGTTTTCGACTATTTTAACATTATTAATATGGAGAGACCGGTTGGATTATTATCTGTAGATCCACTCCGTATTGGCATAAGCGTTGCGAGTCATATATGCCAAAGATAATTGAAGACGGAGTAAAGTGCAAGGGCTGTTGTATAAATCTTAGGTAAAGATTGCCTAAGATGGTTGTACTGAATAGTGCCTTCGGTTTGTCCAGTCCCAGGACGACCTGTATGGAAGAATGTCTGACAGAGTATATTTAATAGATCGCATAAGTTGATCTCTTCAAATGTATTTACGTTTGGTGGCAGAGGAATTCGTTTCTCTTAGCTGTATACCCATGGTATTTTTGGGGAAATCAATTTGTGATTTGGCGGGTATGACGATGTGACATTCAATGTGAATAAATGTGTGATATGTCAGAGATAAGCGTGGCCTCTAACCTCACAACCGGGAAATGAAAAAAATTGGGCAGGCAGCATGGCTATGTAGGTCACACCTATTAGGGTGTATAATCACCTGATCTGGAGTTTCATTTACTTCTAAAAATCTATTGTCGATGTTGTCCCATTCGGGAAATGGTTGTTGATCCCAACCGTTGGTGATATACATTCGATACACTCAAGCGAAATGAGTGGTCGGTCATGTGTGGCCGGGTTGCTTGATGTTCTTGTTGAACCCAGTGTATTCCTCTCTAGAGGTACACTAGCGAAAGGTGGTTCCATACCTTGTCATAGTTGGAAATCCATTACCCAATACGTGCTTGCGGTTTTGATTGTATACTATATATGTAGAACGTGAGATGAAAGCATTTCTGCTAGATGATTAGTATATTGCAGTTGATAGACACTATTATAATATCAATGGGTTTTGATAGAAAGATTATTTTGGATTCTCATAAGGGAAAAACCCGTTTCGTTATACGGCGTGGTCTTATGAGATATCGTTTAATGGCTCAAACTGTTTTAAACTGTTTTACTCATACCAGTCCCATGACTGACCCGGAGTTTATTTTGTTTGGTTTTCCCTAAACTCTTGGGTGCCCAATTTCGTACGGGCAGTCAAGTAGTCGGGATTTACAGATACTTGAAGAGCTGGAGCAGGAGGCTTCAGAATTATATAGCTATGGTTATTTTCTGCTGTGTTGTAAGTGTTGTACTTTGGAAATGACATGTATATTCAGGTACAGATTTATATTTCAAAAGTTATGTTATACATTATATGTTATTCGTTCCGCTGTGAGGTTCGTGTTACTCAGATGTTGTGTTGTTCTTATTCTTCTATTCTAAGTTTCTATCTTATCTGTTCTCACCCTCTAATTCTTTCATTAACTACCGGTATTTTTCGATGTTTTGTTATTCGTCATTGAGTTTATGTCGATAACCAAAGTCGCTAAAAATCGGGTCGTTACATTTATATTAGGAAACCTATTCTTTGATTTCGATGATGACAACTGCACATCGGAAATCACATATGTATATACAATAAGATCACGTAGGTTATGCTCAAAGATCGACTTAGAATAAAGCACAGCCCGAAAATAGAATATATAAAAAGCAAGTTAGACTTGCTTAAGATTAGAGATGAATAAACTAGACATGCACAACTGACACAGGCATGTCAGACGTCTGGATATGTTACCAGACGTCTAATTTCAGAATCAAGAAACCATCTGTATGGCGATCAGACATCTGGTATCTTATCCAAGAATCTGAATTTTCTTTCAAGTTAAATATATATATATGTCTGAAGAGGCATTCAAACGTCTGGAACATAATCTAGACGTCTGACCTGAAGTTCGGCCAAATAAAATAAGGAGCAACTATCATATTTTGAAAGGTCACTTTCACTCCTCTTCATCACAACTCTTCAATACCAATCAAGGCAACCCTTATATGAAAGTCAATGGTCGCTACTCTTCAGTTACTACTCATCAACATTATTTAAGGCATAAACATTCAAAGAGAACATCACCTTTCTACACTCTCTGCATTCTAATACATCTAATCTATACTTTATCAACGCTCAAGCAATTCACAACCACATACTATCTTCCATATTCATTTGCACTTTAAAGCAACAACTATTCAAGGATATTTTGGAAGATTGTGTATTTAATAATCAACATTCGTGTTATACTAGGACACACATTTGAAAAAAAAACTCTATTGTATCTAAGCCTATTTATCAGGGTGAAGCGAGGATTTGTGATAGTAGAATACCGAAGGGAAGCTTCTGGACTGGACGTATGTAGGACGTGAGGTACGAAACAATATAAAAACTCTGGTGTGCATTTTTGTTACTAGCATTTACTTTACTGTATCACTCTAGTACATACATACTTACGCATACACACACACACACACACACACACACACACACACACACATATATATATATATTCATACGTGCCTACACACGATCCACTCATATAGGCTTTCAATTGGTATAGGAGCAAGGTTTGATCAAATTACAGTAACTTGTATTTTCATCAATTAATATGGCAAGTATAAGTATATTTCATGAAGACCAGTCCACACAACGTCCTCCACTTTTCAATGGGTCAAATTATGCATATTGGTCAACTTGTATGAGGATTTGGATGGAAGAAAACGGTTGGAAACTTGGTTCGCCACTCATAAAAAATATGAAGCACCAACTATTGAATTGAGTGCATGGACTAATGCTCAAAAAACTACAACTTCTAATAATTCAAAAGCAACGAATGTTTTATTTTGTGCATTAGATATAATGGATTCTCATATGTCATGATGTACACTACCGCCTATGATATATGGCGTACCTTACAAATCACTCACGAAGGTACCACAAACGTTAAACAAACAAAAATCTCAATTTTACAAAATCAATTTTCATCTTTTATGATGAAAGCAAGTGAGTCCATTAGTGATAGTATACTAGATGTAACGACCTAAGTTTTTGGTCAGTTAATTTTAAACATTTAATATTGTATTAAATGTTGTGTTGATAATAAAAATGGATTATTGTATGGAATATATTGATTAATAATCAAATATGATTTAATTCGGAATATATTGAATGATCGTAATATGAAAACGAAACCTAATTGAATTCTAAGTTTGAACTGAATCAAAATGATTCAAATGATCTATATAAATTCTATTTGAATAGAAATTGTAACAATAATAATTTATTATCGATGAAATTAATTATTTTATATCGTTTTAATATGGTATTTAAAAATTGTTGATTTTCAAACGATCTCGGAATTCAACGAAACCAGTTCCATCAGATCCGTAATAGTGTATTATTATCGATTCCAAATTTCGTAGCATTTGGATTTATCATTTGAACGTATGATCGGAAAACGCTTAGGAATAATTTAATTGAATTTAAGTTTTAATCGTCGATTTAAATTGATATCTTCTCCATACGATCGAATTAGACTTTGTAACATGTTCCGGTGTGTTCAGAATAGTGGTATAACCCTAGGAATGTCCGTTGTTGTAATCAAACAGGAGTCTGAAAACATGTGATAATTTAAATTAAATAAAATCATATCGGTTCTAATCAAACCTGGTACCAAACTGTTTTCTTCCTCCTTAAGCTAGCTTACAAGGTACATTGCTAGCGTACCTTATCACTTACTTATGCCTAAGCCGACATGTACCCATCAAAATTGACGTTGTTTCTATCTTTAATTCTTCATTTATTTATATCGTGTTCACCCATTCTAAAACCGGCATACCATTTCAATTCATTTAGAAATAAAAATGGCTGATTCCATCCCCTCACCCTTTAGTCAAAAATCGATAGCTTCAGGCATTAAAAATGCTGCTCCCATTTTTCTTGGCAAATCAAAACCGTAAGCTTCAAAAGAAAAAAATGACCGATCTTAACATTCTAATTATATAAGCCAAGTTGCTCCTCCTTTCAGCTAATCAATGAAATTAACTTTGAAGCCTCGTTTCCCTCTTTCGCACCTTAATCCCCTAAATTCGAAGTTCTCAGTAAAAAAAAGGGGAAAATAATTCGAGTTCGATTCAATTTCGAATTCTAAGCGGCGTAGAGACAACCTCGAACTAGGGTATACATCGTCGATCAATCGATAACATTGGAGGCGGATAGGGTGGTTTTTGTGATGATCAGTTAGTTTTTTTTTGCACCCTGTAGCTAGGGCACCAGGTCGCGAAGATTTGTGAAGCAATGAGTTGTGGGTTTTCTTAATAGTCGGGTCGAAGAACAAAGGTCTGTGGAAGGAGAATGGGGGTGGAAGAGATGCGACTTGGTGGATTCCTTTGTACTAGGTGCGTTTCGACAGTAAGGAGAGAAGAGGAGGTTTGACAGTTGGTTTGTGAGAAGGAACATGGTTGGGAATTTGATTTTGGGAGAAAGGGATTTAAACATGAATTAAGGTATATACTTTTAAATTAATTATTAAAAGTTTTATTATAATTAAATTGTTTGATGATTTATACAATAAATGTCATATAAACGTATACAAGATTCAATCGAGTGGAGTCAGTCTAGTAATTCTTAGCTATGGACTACATAAGCTGGAAATAAAATTGGAACAGATCACGAATAAAATCAAGGTAAGTAAACTCATTCTCTAGTTCCTTTATAATTTTATTATAAATGAATTTTTATTTGTTTTATTTTTTTATATGATGTTTGTTGACTGTTTGGATGCATTGGACAATTGTTGATGAATTGTGGATATATATATATGTACATATATATACACCAGTATGTTTGGCACGTCTGTTGGACGTGTACGAAGAAACCAAGAGCAATCCTATGTATTTATAAAAAAATGGTCATATGTACATTTTATTTGACATGTATAAGTACATATTATTTTATTGTTAATAGTATGTTAGACACACCATTTGAGTGAGTAAAGGAAACTGAAAGAAAATTTGTTTATTACAAACTCTGGTTATTCAAATAAATATAAGTTACATGATTCAATAATATGTGCTAGATTCATACCACAAATCTTCCATCTATATTGCTAATAATATATAGACTGGTAAACATTGTACTAAGTTAACGAAGTACATAATTTTACATGGTACCACTTAGTCTAGATTGTCCATCTTCATTTTGTATGTTTTGAAAAGGGAAACAAAAAAACTCTAGCCTACATAAGATCAAAGTATACTCCAGAATCACATCAAGAGACATGAAGTCAGATCTCACATTATTGATAATTACTAATACTGATATAATTTTTATAACAACCGGGAAATCTGGGCTAGTTTAAAATTTTTATTTTGGCAATTTTAGCGAATTTTGAATATTTAAAATGAATTATTTTAAATAAAACGACGAGAAATTTATTTTGAATAGAATTCGAACGTATATATTTATATACGTCGTCGTTAGAATATAAATATTTATTTTAAATTATAAAAGGAATTGAAAATGGTGCGGTAGTTCGATAATTCGATTTCAAACTTCAATTGAATGTACCGGGTGCAAAATAAGCCGGATTTTAGTGAAACCAAAAATATTAGAATCTATTTATGAATATCTTTCCAACGAATCCGAAAAATTGAAATTTCATAGCGGGAATCAAAAGATATGTCCAGTTGAAATTTCAGAATAGTCGCTATGGAATTTCGGCCTTTAAAAATAGCCATTTTGCAAACGACCTCGGATTTCGACGAAACCGCTTTTGTTGGATCCGTGATGTCAAGTTATTGCTAGATTCCAATTTTCATACTTTTTCGAATCAATATGTGAGCGTGGCAAAGGAAAACGCGTTTGACCAGTTTCAGTTGATTTTAATCGACTGGAAATTGGCCATTTTTCAAACGGTCTCAGAATTCGACGAAATTAGTTTTGTTAGGACCGTATTGTCAATATGAAGCTAGAAAATAATTTTCTGGATTTTTTCGAGTTAGTATGTGACCCCAGTAAATTGAAATGCGCGTTCAAATTCAAAATATAGAGTTATATGTTGATTTTGACGAAAACCGATCGAAACGGTCGAATCAGCTTGCGATACATATCCCATTATGTTCAGAATGAGGGTAATTAGCTATGGACGACAGGCGGTAGGCCTCGTTGGAGGTCAAATGAAAAAGTCAACCTTTTTGAAATTAAATAATTAAATAAAAACACCTCACCCCTCTATATTCTCTCTTAGCCCCCCCCCCCCCGTTAAAAATCAAAATCGAAAAGAAAAAAAAGAGAAAGGGGGATTGACAACGGAGGGGAAACCGCCGCCGCCCCATCGCAGCCCCCCCAGGTGACGGGCGCCACCGCCTCCAAGCCCCCCCTCCGTTCTCGCCTCTCTCCTCCCACGCCACCACGTCGCGACCCCCACCTCACGCAACCAATAGACCACGCCCCCCAAAGACCATCGACCGATCCTTTCCCCTCCGTTCTCCTTCCTCCCTCCTCCTCAGGTGCCGACGCAAGCGACAGCCACCCTTCGATCCACGCAGACGATCTCCTCCCTCTCGAACACACAATGTAAGTTTTAATTTTGTTGATGTTATTAAAAATTCGATTTTTGGTATTAATATTAGCGAATAAAACATGATTTTTAATTATAGGAATATAGGAATTTTTATATACATGAAGGTATGTTTTTGAAGATATATATAGATATGATTTCCATGAGAGAAAGGATTCGATTAGTATGAGGGGAAAAATTCGTTTTAATCAGAGAAAGATTTTATTTTTAATATATAAAAAGGTTAGATCTTTGCTTAGAAAAAAAGATAGATTTTTGATATTAATAAAGGTCGGATTTTTTTATGAAGTAAAGACGAGATTTTTAACCGGTTAAAAATATAATCTTTTATATTGTAGAAGTATAAAAATATAATCTTTTATATTGTAGAAGTATAAAAATATAATTTTTATATAGGTAGATAAATAAAAATCTGATTTTTATTATATATGTTGAAATATAAATGTGATTTTTATAGTGATGAAATGAAAAGGCGAAATCTTTATGTAGAGAATAGCGTGATAAAAATAGAATTTTTTATCTATATAGTAGCGGTGTAAAAATAGAATTTTTATCTATATAGTTGCGATATAAAAATAGAATTTTTATCCATATAGAGTGATAATAAAAATGTGATTTTTATATACATAGCAGCAATATAAAAATGTGATTTTTATATATGTAGTGGCTACGGGCAATGAAAGTGACAAAAGGGCGAGAACGGCGAAGACTTCTACTTGAGAAGAGTCGAGACGTTTGGATTAGCTAGTCGGTGAGAAGTTCTCACTTTAAATCTTCTTTTCTAGTTAAAAATATATACTAGGATGCAGCGGTGCTTAGTAGCACCCGACACCCGTCGTCCACAGACCATGGATGGCTTGTATGTTTGATTGTTTGTTGTGATGAAAATTGATTGTGTGACGTGAAATAAAATATTTATATAGTTAAAAATATTTTATCGTTAAAAATATTGTTTTTAACGTGTGTGTGAATAAAAATATGTGTTTGTTGATTTGAAACCCCACACGGGTGTTGGGATGTTATTTGAAGTCCACTCATCCCGATTGATTAGTGGTATGTCGATCGATTGATTGACAGGCTGTTATAAGCGTTAGATATCTATATTCGATGCTTATACAGTGTGGTGCACTTTGGATGATGATTGATTATTTATTGTTGTGATTATATACATGTGTTGTATGGAATCCATATGATTAACATTATTTGGTAATTGATTGGGCCTCATTCCAATTGGGAAAATAAAGAATAGAATGAAGTATATATTCATGTGTTTAATAGAATAAATAATCATGTGTTGAAAGAAATATTTTAACAATAAAATTTACATCTTTATCATATTTAAAGTCAGAAACTAACTGGAAAATAGATAAGATGAGTGGTTTCCAGGGTATTGATTTGATATTGGTTCCGGCCTTCGGCGTCAATACTTAGGGAATCATTCTCTTACTACTTTACAGTTGGAGTCTGATTTAAAAATCAAACGATAGATACCATAATTTTATAAAATATATTAAATAATATAATAGTCATGTGTTGACAGTGCTCATGTATTGAGAATATTCATGTGTTGAAAGAAAGATATATTCATGTGTTGAATGGAATAAATATTCATTTGTTGAATAGAATAGCGAATTTATTGAAATATATAAAGCCGTGTTGATTAGAGTTGCGCCATTTTGATGTGAGCAATATTTATATCGATTATATTCGTTTTTAAAATGAATATAGAAAAGGAAGTGATTTCAAAATATAACGTTTTGAAAATATTATCATTTATATGGTAATGATATGAAATATTCAATTTTGATTTGAAATTGAATATAGAGTTGAAATGGTTTTGAAAACGAATTTAAAACGATTTATAAAATTTGTTTTAAAAGGAAATCGACGAAATATATATAATGGCCTGAATAGAACGCGCCGCGCTGCGGCAGTTCGTGAATTTCGACCATTAACTTCGAATGGACATTACAGGAGATCCGACCGTCGGATTCTCCTGAAACTGAAACCGTTGGGTTCGTATCGAAAAGAGCTTTCTAATGAACATTTGAAATTAGAAATCTAACGGTTGGATTTGGAATTATGTCCAAATCTAATTCGTAAAAGGTCGCTGTAAGTGCAGTTTGATGGCCGTTGATGGAAATCGACTGTACGAGCCTTGATAAAATTATTAAAAATATCAATAATTTGGGTAAAATCATAAGAAGTGATTTGGAAAGAACTAGGATGAAAAATTCCACATTTGAAAAGATAAAAATAGATTTTTATCTAAATGAACTAGTTTTAAACTAGAATTAAAATCAATTTATTTTCGAAATAAATAAATTGAATTTGAATTGGTTTTGAAAATAACCAGAATTTCCAATAATTAAAGTGGAAAAGGATTTGAATCGAAATTGTCTTTGGAATATTTCGATGTTGGATTTCGTGATTATACAGATATTGTTATGGGAATTTGAAAGATATATTCATATCGTTATTCCCAATACGATATTTGTTGGTTTCAGAATTTGGTATTGAATATAAGCCGATATATTTTCTATTCAGAGCCTTGTATTTAATATCAAATGTGATTTAGGTTTGTCGTGAATGGTGTCTTCATTAACACTGTTCTTAAGCCCAGTTGAGAAAAAGATTAAATCTTTCTATTTAGATTTAATGAAGTGTACCAATTAAATAATGTCTAATTGGAATTGAATTTGAATGTGATTTTGGGTTTGTCGTGAACCGTGTTTTAGATGACATTGGTTCTTTAACCCAGTTAAAGACAGGATATTGATTTTTGAAAAGATTAAAACTAAGTGGAGTTTTAATGAATCTTTAATTAGATTGAAATGTGAATTGATGATTTAAATTATCAAATCTGAAAGGTGATCGAGAATGGAGTACCGCCAGTTTTGCTCCAAAGCGATAGTTAAATCTTTAATTAGATTTGAACGAGAAATGGTAATTAATATTTACCAATAACAACGTGGTGTTAGATATGGAGTATTACCAATTTTGCTCCATGGGATATATAGGTTGGGATTGGGAAATAAAATAAATAATTACTTCGGTGTGGTTCGCTAATCCCGACTAGTTTGGAAAACCATAATATGGTTTGAAATGATATCCAAAGGAAGATTAAAGAATAAATTTAGAAGAATTTATCTTTGATAAAATTAATGGGAACCTTTCCCTAAGAATGTGAATTTTAGAATAAAAGAATATTCTGAATTGGAATGAGGTGTTTGTTGTGTTTGTGTAACATTTGTTTATTATATACGTGGGTTATTCAAAAAGGCCGGGTTTATACCCATTCTGAATAACCGATTCGGCGATAAGTCGAAGATGAAGACGGTGGTTGAAGACCGAAAATCTTCACATCGTTTGGGTGATTACTGATGATCTTGATTGGGCTATACACCCAAGATGAGGGAATCAGTTGGTGATCATCCAGACGTACTTGGAGATCGATGGATATGCGAGGAAAGTGCCTCCGGTTTCGTTCAGACCCAGAACGAACTTGTAAATGGACTGTGTGTCTGACATTGGATTTTATTCTGTGTTGATTGATCTCTGTTAAATATACATCTGTTTGGCGGCGGAGAATTTATTCTCTTGCTTAACGCCCTTCTCTGAGACGTACGAGCTCAGAGGTTGTATATCGATGGACATCAGTCGCATGGAGTGAATTGCCAGTGTGGCACGCGTAAGTGGCAATTGATCAAGGCTTCTGTTGAAAAGCAAAGTCTTGTGGTTGATGATCAAAGCATGGCCTGTGTGGTGCAGCTTTGTGTATAGCGTGAATTCGCGAGCCTCACACCTCGGTATGAGTCAAAAACGGGATAGTGACTGCAGGGAGAGCACGATGTTTTTTCTAGCTATGGGTAGTGTCAGTGCTTAAACTGGCTGACATTTATATACTTTTCACCTGTGTGGTTGTTGGATACGAGGCGCCTCGGATATAGGTCTGTTAGGACCGGGAAACGTGTGTTCAGGAATAATTAATCCTCAAAAGTAAGAGAGGACTGGCCCTGAAGATCCAAGGATCATAGTGGGGTCCTGAGACATTTGCTAGAGTGTCTCGAATCGGAGAGGAGCTTGCCCCTTGCCTCGGCTCATGGCGGAACTCCAATTTCCAATACATGATATTGCGGTTTTGTTTGTAGAACCTAGTATGGCGACATAATGGTATGGGTCATTCATGCCGCCTATGATTGATATTTATGATTGAAATTGTTTTGACACTATACACTTATAGTAATATCAAAATAATGTGTTTTAAACGTATCAAGCATGCTTTGGCTATTATAAGGTAAAACCCTATCCTCCGGCTTGCGTTGCATTATGTGATGGACCTGGGTCTTATAATAGCTTCATTTTTCTTTATTTAGCATTGCGCTGTTTGTTTTATGCACTGGTGTTCTTGGGAGGAAACCCGTTCCGTGTTATACGGCGTGGTCCCTAGATTTACCTAACTTTAAAAATAAAGATTAATAACTGTTTTAGTTCTCACACCAGTCACATGACTGACTTGGAGTTTATTGTTTTAACCGAAACTCTGGGTGCCCTTATTTTCGACACGGGCAGCTAGTAGTTTTGGTTTTGCAGATTTAGATTCACAGGATCCTGATTTACAGCTGGAACGATGCTCGGAAAGCTCTGTATCCGTGTATTACTTTCAGTTGTGTTTTGCATTGTTTTTCCGCTGCTATGTAATTTATTGTAATCTCTGATATTTTTCTGTTGTATAATATTTATTCATACTCTGTATATTCTTGTATCTGATGGAATTGTTGTAATAAACAATGAAATGTTCTTCTGTTTGTGTTCTAATTCGTCTTGTACTCACGGTAATTCGACCTTTCTCTTCTCTTCGGAGATGGGTAAGTTCTGGTCGCTACAGTTTGGTATTAGAGCTTTGGTTTACAGAGCTCGAGAACAAGATACATTAGAACCATACGAAAGAATTCATCAGAAATTGGATTAGTAATATCCAATTAGAATAACTCGTTAGAGATGGGATCAGCAGTATCCTAGAACGAGTGTGAAGAGTATAATTTTCAAATAAAACAATATTGTTTTGAAAATTTAAACCATTTTATACGTATTTGAATATTTATTTATTTTGAATTTGGACAATCCAATATATAATGATTTCGCGTATACGCGTCATGAACGTATATTTGAAGTTTTAATATACTGGATAGGTATAGAATCTCACTCTAGTCGCCCGGGGACAATTCTGGTGATGTCGCGACATCATCAGTCTTTGTGTTCGAGTTTTGAAGGTGTGATATCTATATATTTCCATTAGACTGGTGTGAGAACCAATACTAGATAGGTCCATTGTTGTGATTTGGCATCAAAAACATGATTTTCTATATATATATCAAAGTTATGTGTTTGAAATTCTAATCCACTAATTGATTGCTGGTTGTGTTGTTTGTCTATTTGTTTGACATATTGAACCATTTAGCCTAATTGAATCAAATATTGAATTGTATTGAAAATTAGTCGCATTTGCTTCCATATACAAGTACTTACATTGAACAGGTCATAACAAGGAGGCTAGAGCAGAAGAATAAAATTGTTTGCCCGACAAATAGGTACATGTTTACCATAATTTACTGTTTTGTTTGGGTGATGATGATTTTGTGAGCCGATTGGCTAGCCGCTTGGCTTTTTCTTTTTCTTTTGAGTTGAAGAAGGCCATGGGAGGCTATATGAAATATCCCGAAGTCCCCGGTGCAGGGGAGGTTATGGCGAAATTTTTCGAAAATTTAGGGTGTTAGCCAAAATTTTGAAAAGTTCTTAGAAACTGAAAAGTTAAAGAACTTAAGCCGTAATGAAAACAATGGAAGTGGATTTGATTTGTAAAACAACTTTCGGCTTCATTTCTTTTCGGGGACGAAAAGTTTTAAGTGGGGGAGATTGTAACAACCCGGAAATCTGGGCCAGTTTAAAATTTTTATTTTGGCAATTTTAGCGAATTTTGAATATTTAAAATGAATTATTTTAAATAAAAACGACGAGAAATTTATTTTTAATAGAATTCGAATGTATATATTCATATACGTCGTCGTTAGAATATAAATATTTATTTTAAATTATAAAAGGAATTGAAAATGGCGCGGTAGTTCGATAATTCGATTTCAAACTTCAATTGAATGTACCGGGTGCAAAATAAGCCGGATTTTAGTGAAACCAAAAATATTAGAATCTATTTATGAATATCTTTCCAACAAATCCGAAAAATTGAAATTTCATAGCGGGAATCAAAAGATATGTCCAGTTGAAATTTCAGAATAGTCGCTATGAAATTTCGGCCTTTAAAAATAGCCATTTTGCAAACGACCTCGGATTTCGACAAAACCGCTTTTGTTGGATCCGTGATGTCAAGTTATTGCTAGATTCCAATTTTCATACTTTTTCGAATCAATATGTGAGCGTGGCAAAGGAAAACGCGTTTGACCAGTTTCAGTTGATTTTAATCAACTGGAAATTGGTCATTTTTCAAACGGTCTCAGAATTCGACGAAATTAGTTTTGTTAGGACCGTATTGTCAATACGAAGCTAGAAAATAATTTTTTGGATTTTTTCGAGTTAGTATGTGACCCCAGTAAATTGAAATGCGCGTTCAAATTCAATATATAGAGTTATATGTTGATTTTGACGAAAACCGATCGAAACGGTCGAATCAGCTTGTGATACATATCCCATTGTGTTCGGAATGAGGGTAATTAGCTATGGACGACAGGCGGTGGGCCTCGTTGGAGGTCAAATGAAAAAGTCAACCTTTTTGAAATTAAATAATTAAATAAAAACACCTCACCCCTCTATATTCTCTCTCAGCCCCCCCCCGGTTAAAAATCAAAATCGAAAAGAAAAAAAAGAGAAAGGGGGATCGATGGCGGAGGGGAAACTGCCGCCGCCCCATCGCAGCCCCCCCAGGTGGCGGGCGCCACCGCCTCCAAGCCCCCCCTCCGTTCTCGCCTCTCTCCTCCCACGCCACCACGTCGCGACCCCCACCTCGCGCAACCAATAGACCACGCCCCCCAAAGACCATCGACCGATCATTTCCCCTCCGTTCTCCTTCCTCCCTCCTCCTCAGGTGCCGACGCAAGCGACAGCCACCCTTCGATCCACGCAGACAATCTCCTCCCTCTCGAACAAACAATGTAAGTTTTAATTTTGTTGATGTTATTAAAAATTCGATTTTTGGTATTAATATTAGCGAATAAAACATGATTTTTAATTATAGGAAGATAGGAATTTTTATATACATGAAGGTATGATTTTTGAAGATATATATAGATATGATTTCCATGAGAGAAAGGATTCGATTAGTATGAGGGGAAAAATTCGTTTTTATCAGAGAAAGATTTTATTTTTAATATATAAAAAGGTTAGATCTTTGCTTAGAAAAAAAGATAGATTTTTGATATTAATAAAGGTCGGATTTTTTTTATGAAGTAAAGACGAGATTTTTAACTGGTTAAAAATATAATCTTTTATATTGTAGAAGTATAAAAATATAATCTTTTATATATAATTTTTATATAGGTAGATAATAAAAATTTGATCTTTATAAATATAGCGAAATAAAAATCTGATTTTTATTATATATATGTTGAAATATAAATGTGATTTTTATAGTGATGAAATGAAAAGGCGAAATCTTTATGTAGAGGATAGCGTGATAAAAATAGAATTTTTTATCTATATAGTAGCGGTGTAAAAATAGAATTTTTATCTATATAGTAGCGATATAAAAATAGAATTTTTATCCATATAGAGTGATAATAAAAATGTGATTTTTATATACGTAGCAGCAATATAAAAATATGATTTTTATATATGTAGTGGCTACGGGCAACGGAAGTGACAAAAGGGCGAGAACGGCGAAGACTTCTACTTGAGAAGAGTCGAGACGTTTGGATTAGCTAGTTGGTGAGAACTTCTCACTTTAAATCTTCTTTTCTAGTTAAAAATATATACTAGGATGCAGACGGTGCTTAGTAGCACCCGACATCCGTCGTCCACAGACCATGGATGGCTTGTATGTTTGATTGTTTGTTGTGATGAAAATTGATTGTGTGACATGAAATAAAATATTTATATAGTTAAAAATATTTTATCGTTAAAAATATTGTTTTTAACGTGTGTGTGAATAAAAATATGTGGTTGTTGATTTGAAACCCCACACGGGTGTTGGGATGATATTTGAAGTCCACTCATCCCAATTGATTAGTGGTATGTCGATCGATTGATTGACAGGCTGTTATAAGCGTTAGATATCTATATTTGATGCTTATACAGTGTGGTGCACTTTGGATGATGATTGATTATTTATTATTGTGATTATATACATGTGTTGTATGGAACCCATATGATTAACATTATATGGTAATTGATTGGGCCTCATTCCAATTGGGAAAATAAAGAATAGAATGAAGTATATATTCATGTGTTGAATAGAATAAATAATCATGTGTTGAAAGAAATATTTTAACAATAAAATTTACATCTTTATCATATTTAAAGTCAGAAACTAACTGGAAAATAGATAAGATGAGTGGTTTCCAGGGTATTGATCTGATATTGGTTTCGGCCTTCGGCGTCAATACTTAGGGAATCATTCTCTTACTACTTTATAGTTGGAGTTTGATTTAAAAATCAAACGATAGATACCATAATTTTATAAAATATATTAAATAATATAATAGTCATGTGTTGATAGTGCTCATGTGTTGAGAATATTCGTGTGTTGAATGGAATAAATATTCATTTGTTGAATAGAATAGTGAATTTATTGAAATATATAAAGCCGTGTTGATTAGAGTTGCGCCATTTTGATGTGAGCGATATTTATATCGATTATATTCGTTTTTAAAATGAATATAGAAAAGGAAGTGATTTCGAAATATAACGTTTTGAAAATATTATCATTTATATGGTAATGATATGAAATATTCAATTTTGATTTGAAATTGAATATAGAGTTGAAATGGTTTTGAAAACGAATTTAAAACGATTTATAAAATTCATTTTAAAAGGAAATCGACGAAATATATATAATATATATATATATATATATATTATATATATAATGGCCTGAATAGAACGCGCCGCGCTACGGCAGTTCGTGAATTTCGACCATTGACTTCGAATGGACATTACGGGAGATCCGACCATCAGATTCTCCTGAAATCAGAACCGTTGGGTTTGTATCGAAAAGAGCTTTCTAATGAATATTTGAAATTAGAAATCTAACGGTTGGATTTGGAATTATGTCCGAATCAAATTTGGAAATGGTCGCTGTAAGTGCAGTTCGATGGCCGTTGATGGAAATCGACTGTACGGGCCTTTATAAAATTATTAAAATTATCAATAATTTGTGTAAAATCATAAGAAGTGATTTGGAAAGAACTGGGATGAAAAATTCCACATTTGAAAAGATAAAAATAGATTTTTACCGAAATGAACTAGTTTTAAACTAGAATTAAAATCAATTTATTTTCGAAATAAATAAATTGAATTTTAATTGGTTCTGAAAATAACCAGAATTTCCAATAATTAAAGTGGAAATGGATTTGAATCAAAATTGTCTTTGGAATATTTTGATGTTGGATTTCGTGATTATACAATTATTGTTATGGGAATTTGAAAGATATATTCATATCGTTATTTCCAATACGATATTTGTTGGCTTCAGAATTTGGTATTGAATATAAGCCGATATATTTTTTATTCAGAGCCTTGTATTTAATATCAAATTTGATTTGGGTTTGTCGTGAATGGTGGCTTCATTAACACTGTTCTTAAGCCCAGTTGAGAAAAAGATTAAATCTTTCTAATTAGATTTAGTGAAGCATACCAATTAAATAATGTTTAATTGGAATTGAATTTGAATGTGATTTTGGGTTTGTCGTGAACCGTGTTTTAGATGACATTGGTTCTTTAACCCAGTTAAAGACAAGATATTGATTTTTGAAAAGATTAAAACTAAGTGGAGTTTTAATGAATCTTTAATTAGATTGAAATGTGAATTGATAATTTAAATTATCAAATCTGAAAGGTGATCGAGAATGGAGTACCACCAGTTTTGCTCCAAAGCGATAGTTAAATCTTTAATTAGATTTGAACGTGAAATGGTAATTAACATTTACCAATAACACCGTGGTGTTAGACATGGAGTATTACCAGTTTTGCTCCATGGGATATATGGGTTGGGATTGGGAAATAAAATAAATAATTACTTCGGTGTGGTTCGCTAATCCCGTCTAGTTTGGAAAACCATAATATGGTTTGAAATGATATCCAAAGGAAGATTAAAGAATAAATTTAGAAGAAATTATTTTTGATAAAATTAATGGGAACCTTTCCCTAAGAATGTGAATTTTAGAATAAAAGAATATTCTGAATTGGAATGAGGTGTTTGTTGTGTTTGTGTAATATTTGTTTATTATATACGTTGGTTATTCAGAAAGGCCGGGTTTATACCCATTCTGAATAACCGATTCGGCGATAAGTCGAAGATGAAGACGGTGGTTGAAGACCGGAAATCTTCACATCGTTTGGGTGATTACTGATGATCTTGATTGGGCTGTACACCCAAGATGAGGGAATCAGTTGGTGATCGTCCAGACGTACTTGGAGATCGATGGATATGCGAGGAAAGTGCTTCCGGTTTCGTTCAGACCCAGAACGAACTTGTAAATGGACTGTGGGTCTGACATTGGATTTTATTCTATGTTGATTGATCTCTGTTAAATATACATCTGTTTGGCGGCAGAGAATTTATTCTCTTGCTTAACGCCCTTCTCTGAGACGTACGAGCTCAGAGGTTGTATATCGATGGACATCAGTCGCATGGAGTGAATTGCCAGTGTGGCACGCGTAAGTGGTAATTGGTCAAGGCTTCTGTTGAAAAGAAAAGTCTTGTGGTTGATGATCAAAGCACAGCCTGTGTGGTGCAGCTTTGTGTATAGCATGAGTTCGCGAGCCTCACACCTCGATATGAGTCAAAAACGGGATAGTGACTACAGGGAGAGCACGACGTTTCTTTCTAGCTATGGGTGGTGTCAGTGCTTAAACTGGCTGACATTTATATACTTTTCACCTGTGTGGTTGTTGGATACAAGGCGCCTCGGATATAGGTCTGTTAGGACCGAGAAACGTGTGTTCAGGAATAATTAATCCTCAAAAGTAAGAGAGGACCGACCCTGAAGATCCAAGGATCATAGTGGGGTCCTGAGACATTTGCTAGAGTGTCTCGAATCGGAGAGGAGCTTGCCCCTTGCCTCGGCTCATGACGGAAATCCAATTTCCAATACGTGATATTGCGGTTTTATTTGTAGAACCTCGTATGGAGACATAGTGGTATGGGTCATTCATGCCGCCTATGATTGATATTTATGATTGAAATTGTTTTAACACTATACACTTATAGTAATATCAAAATAATGTGTTTTAAACGTATCAAGCATGCTTTGGCTATTATAAGGTAAAAACCCTATCCTCCGGCTTGCGTTGGATTGTGTGATGGGACCTGGGTCTTATAATAGCTTCATTTTTCTTTATTTAGCATTGCGCTGTTTGTTTTATGCACTAGTATTCTTGGGAGGAAACCCGTTCCGTGTTATATGGCGTGGTCCCTTGATTTACCTAACTTTAAAAATAAAGATTAATAACTGTTTTAGTTCTCACACCAGTCACATGACTGACCTGGAGTTTATTGTTTTAACCTAAACTCTGGGTGCCCTTATTTTCGACACGGGCAGCTTGTAGTTTTGGTTTTGCAGATTTATATTCACAGGATCCTGATTTATAGCTGGAACGATGCTCGGAAAGCTCTGTATCCGTGTATTACTTTCAGTTGTGTTTTGTATTGTTTTTCCGCTGCTATGTAATTTATTGTAATCTCTGATATATTTCTGTTGTATAATATTTATTCATACTCTGTATATTCTTGTATCTGATGGAATTGTTGTAATAAACAATGAAATGTTCTTCTGTTTGTGTTCTAATTCGTCTGGTACTCACGGTAATTCGACCTTTCTCTTCTCTTCGGAGATGGGGAAGTTCGGGTCGCTACAGTTTTTCTTATCATAGAGAAAACGAAGAGTTTAGAATCTTGTTTTGTTTTGAAATTAAATACACATTTCAATTCCTTAGAAAGAAAGTAAATTTCATTTGCAAATAAGAAAGTAAACGGGCTCAAGACCCATACAACCATGTGAAACACTACGCGCACGGCGCACCTTTCCTATACGCTAGCATCTTTCCTACAAACCAAAAAGATTGCCAAGCAGCAATTGTCCATATTAAAGTGGACTTAATTGAAGATCCTATCGCTATCTATAGTGACCATTCTCCACATTCCCCTTTTTATTTCATATGCCTGCACTTTGTTTTTTTCCTGTTAATGCAACTTAGATCCACCTCCTCCAAAGCCACTCCATCACTCCACTATGACCATGCTTCAACCTGCATTTAAATCACACAATCGGCATATGCACCCTAACTTCCACGTATATTGCTTCCTTTTGTTTTCTATTATATTTTCCACGTGTAGGAAAACAACAGAGAGCTCCATCTTCCCGTTATCTTCAATGCTCATGCACAATCGTGCATACTTGCACATCACACATGAAATATACATACAAACACGTCCGCATCCAAATGCTAAAAACACTCAGGTTCTTTGCATGAGTTTTTTTTCCTCCTGCATATGTGTGTGTATACATACACACACATACATACATGCATACATATACATACATACATATATTTATATACACACACACATACACACATACATACATGCATATATACATAAATACATACATACATACATATATATATATATATATAGCTAATTAGCCATGCTTAACTAAGGGTGTGCAAGATATGTGGAGGATGGAACTGAAAGTGTGAATGCCTGGGAATGAATTCCCCTTTTTTGTTGTGTGTCCTTGGTGTGTACATGGGTAATGTTTAATGATTGACATATTAAATATCCTGGTATCTACTAACTGTGTTGTAGGAGAATCATTTTATATGGTATTCATTAATTTCTTTATTTCATCATAAAAAACAAAAATAAAATAATGTACATATGTATAACTTCCAAAGTCAAGCTATACAATTATTATTAAATATATTTGACAACATGGCTAGATCGCTTTTGGTTACCAAATGAATTTTCTTTATGGTATTCAACATTATTTCCATATGCACCACTGATATTTTTGGAAATGCACACGTGCGATGCACGTGTATTGAAGCAACTAATACTTAAAAAACATGGTTATAAAATATTTTGGATTTAAGATATGTAATTTTTTATATTTTTAAGAATACACATGCATTTATTTAATCTTGTATGACCATTCAAAACAAAATGTCATAGATTAAAAATATGTTTGCTTTAATGTAAAGACTAAAAGTTGAATTGGAGAATCAAAACTGAAAGT
This sequence comes from Allium sativum, assembly GCA_030737875.1. Classification (NCBI taxonomy): domain Eukaryota; kingdom Viridiplantae; phylum Streptophyta; class Magnoliopsida; order Asparagales; family Amaryllidaceae; genus Allium; species Allium sativum. The sequence goes on along the minus strand of CM060927.1, from coordinate 79,160,030 downwards.
AGTACATGCACAGGATAGGAAAATGTTTCAAAAATAAATAGAGGCTGGTGGAAATAATGTATACTTTCAGATGTATAATGACATTCCATGTGAGTAGGAAACAATAGGACTTTTACTGAAACAAAACTATCAAATATATAATTCATAATAATTGACTTATTCATGTAATATCCCAATCAAAACAAAAGCAGTTGTTCTGCACCTCCATAGTATAGTGTGCTATAAACTTCTTTCCACTTTAATAGTGCCCAAAAATTCATGGATATGTTGTTAAAGTTCAGTGAAGATTTATTTTATTTGATATCCTACGGTTCTTTTGTTCCTTTCTTGGCTATAGGATCCATCCTCACTTAAGAATCCAGTCTTTTATGTCTAGCACAATGTGACTAACGTCTACTGCTTGGACTTAGCCATACAAATGTAGCAGGCTTGTTTTCTTACATTCAAAATAACAAGTTTATGTTGGCTTGCAGCTTGTTCATAAATCTAAAGAAACCAATGGGATGTCTTGTATTTCTCTAGCTCCCTTGACTGGAAAGACGATTAACAAAAAGCATGAACCAAAATAGAACCATGGGAAAGTATACCTTGTTTTTAAGTTGGAATTAATAGGACATAAATACCATAATTGATAATAAATTATCATTGTGGGGAATATATTTTCTTTTGAAGGATAAATGACCTATATTTATTTGTATAGAATAATGTTATTCAGAATTTAATATAGCAGTTAATAATTGTTTTCAATATATTATACTCTGATATGAGATATTCAAAAAAGATGACGTAGAATAAATGACAAATTAGATTGTACCACAGAAGCAAAAAATTGGTAAACAAAATAGCATTGTAAATTTTTGAGTGTGTAAGACGAATAACCATAATTTCATCATTTACTATTGCATGAATAAAATTATACAACATAACGCTTGTTTAAAATAATTTTGTAAAAATTATGGAATATAAATACAAAGCATCAAATTGTGTACTAATTACTCTCTCTCTCTCTCTCTATATATATATATATGTATGTATATATATATAAATTGCGGATAAAATCCTCTATATATTTTGTTTATGTAATTATATGCTACAGTTGTGCTACTATTACTGATTTGTGTACTAATTTAATATAGCAGTTAATAATTGCTTCCCATATATTATACTTTGATACGAGATATCCCAAAAAGACGGTGTAGAATAAGTGACATATTCAATCGTAGTCACAGAAGCAAAGAAGTGGTAAACAAAACGGCATTGCAATTTTTTTAGTGTTTAAGACGAATAACCATAATTTCATCATTTACTATTACATAAATAAAATTGTATAACATAATGCTTGTTTAAAATAAATTTGTAACAATTATGGAATATAAATGTAAAGCATCAACTTGTTTACTAAATGCCCCTCAATAGAAACCAAGTATTTATAGTAGTTTAAGTTAGTGGGAGGTGAGAGAATGAGTGGAGGGAGAGAGAAACGGGATATGTGGTGGAAATCAGTGTTGCATTTAGGGGTGCTGCACTGTTTGGGGTGCCATTAAATGCTCGCTATATATATATATATATATATATATATATATATATATATATGTGTGTGTGTGTGTGTGTGTGTGTGTGTGTGTGTGTGTTTAAGTTGCAGATAAACTCCTCTATATATTTTGCCTTTGTAATTATATGCTACAGCCGTGCTACCATTACTAATTTGTATACTGATTTTATTTGGAATTAATAGGAGAAAAGTTATTACATAATTTGTATATCAAGGTCAATGGCGTATGAAATGGCATACTTTCATATACAGAGGAATGTTATTACATAAGTAAATATATTAGGTAGTAAATACAACCCATTTTTTAAGATTTGACATGGTATACTCTCAAAAAAGACAATGTTACAAATTCTGTATAGAATAAGTGATCACTTAATTAATAACAATTACTAAAGGGGAGATTTAATCAATATCGTATGATGACATTGCAAATTTTTGAGTATTTAATAAGATGAATAACCATAATTTTATCAATTATTATGATATGCATAATTTTTTGCAACTTGCATTATGTATGCTTATTTAATACAAAATTTGTAGCAATTATGGAACATAACTTTAAAGCAACAAATAGTTTACTATTTACTATATGTATTCAGTGTCAAAATATATTGGTTCCATTTTTAGAGTTATGACAGTAAGGTGGGTTTAGTGAGGTTTGAACAATTCCTTTGGCGCACTAACATATGATTCCAACAAATTTATATATCCAGATTAAAAAAATAGAGTTTGTTTAATTTAAATATGACATCAAACTTGGATTTGATATGAATGATTCAAAGATATGCAACAAACTAACCATTGTTTACAAAATATACTTTTCTAATCATCTTGGATGATACAAATACTTAATCACACAGTTGCTAAATGTGAAAGAGCAAAAAGATTAAGTAATTTACTATCTTTTCTGGCTTATTTATAATTATCTTTCATTCTCTTACCTTTTATCACATAAAAAGCGACGCCTAATTTGTCAACTATATGCAAATCAACCTATCATCCAAAATACATATAAGTTGGACAAACTTTAGTTAGACCGATGAATTAGATCTCATCAATAAAATATCCTTGTGTGCCCCTTAACCCTAAGTTTAAGTGAGCATACGCAATAATATTATCTATATTTTGGAACTTACAACACTATGTAGTAGTATGCAATGTTGGATACATATATAGAGAGGAATGTATTATTCTTATGCTATCACTTTGTTGCATATAATAAAGTTGAAGTAAACATTTATATGCTTATGTATATATTCTTATAATTCAATATCCCTCAAGATTGTGGAGTATAACACAAATATAAGATGTTATGCAAAAATTGCTCTGATACCAACTATTGGGGTTTTGTGCACAGTGGAAGCTTGACAAAACGTCGGAAAAACAGGATCTATATCACCCAATCACTTGAAGATAAATTTGATGGAAAATAACAACATAACAAATCGGAAATAATAGCAGTACACTAATATTCCACCCATCCACCCTCTTTATTGATTCACCAAAAACAAATTTTGTTTACACTCAATGAAACAACCAAAAATAAACAAAATACAATGAATCAATAACCTTATTGAGATAGGCAATGAATATCTATATGACTACAAATATTGTTGGAGCAGAAGAGCGATGAAGAACGACGACAAACCCTTGGACAATCTGGAGGCACCAACTGCATCTTTCAGCAGTAAATAGGAATACCTACCCTCAACCCAATTCCTACATCTTCCTCTCCACGGAGCAAGCCCATGGAGGCACATAACCTCACCAGATATTTTCACATGGTTTCTTCTTCTGATGTTCACAATCAAACCAAGAAAGCGGCATATATATATATATAGGAGAATAGAAAGCCGAAGCAAATATCCAGGTTGCCCCTTCAAGATATCTCCAAAATATAACCATTCATTTCTTTCCTTCTATGATCAAATCAATCAATTAACCAATAAATCAATCAATCAATTAATAAATCAACCAATTAGTCAATTAATTAATCAATCCAATCAATCAATCATTTAATTGATTACATCCTCTTCATAAAATATTTGAATCAAAAAATTCAACACTCCACCTTGATTCAAATATCACATATCTCTAACAATCCACAAACAAGTCAACCTAGCTCTTTCAACAACACCTACTCTCAATTAAAACCAACCTCGATTTCAAGGCAACGAGATATACCCCAGTAGATTTGAAAGTACTAGACCACACCTCAGTTACAAACACAACCCACCACCTGCAAAAGATGCATCTACCATCTGAGATACACCATGCAAAAACCAACGGTCTAAAAAGTGCTTGCAATACCGCAAGATCTCCATCGTCTTTATGGATTTCAAAACTCACCATCCATCTTCTGTTTGACATGTTCTCTTCATCTTCGGGATCCCTCGAGCATCATCAACATCTAGACCCTTGTCGATACCATGATTCTCCACCTTAGGACCATAAGTAGTGACCATATTAACCTCTCCACCTTGCTGTGGACAAGGTTCTTCAACCGTCACCCGCCTTCTTATTCGTCTTCTTCCATCTTCCCTCATCCATATCGGATGGCTTCTTCACATCGCCTCAATATCTACCATCAAAAATAGTCATCCATGAAAGCAACATCATCTCCGACATCTTCAATTTTCAATACAAAATCACTCCAAGCTATGCAATGAACTGAGCTCCGATACCAAACTGTTATTCAAAAATTGCTCTGATACCAAACTGTTATGCAAAAATTGCTATGATACCAAACTGTTATGAAAAGATTGCTCTGATACCAACTGTTCGGATTTTATGCGCAGCGGAAGTTTGACAAAATGCTGGAAAAACAGGATCTTTATCACCCAATCACTTGAAGATGAATTTAATTGAAAGTAACAACATAACAAATCGGAAATAATAGCAGTACACTAATATTCCACCAAACCACCCTCTTTATTAATTCACCAAAAAAAAATTGTTTACAATCAATGGATTACATCCAAAAGTAAACAAAATACAATGAATCAATAACCATATTTAGATAGGAAAAGAATATCTAGATGACTTCAAATATTGTTGGAGCAGAAGAGTGATGAAGAACGACGACAAACCCTTGGATAATCTGGAGGCACCAACCACATATTTCAGTAGCAAATAGGAATAACTACCCTCAGCCCAATTCCTACATCTTCCTCTCCAAGGAGCAAGCCCATGGAGGCACATAACCTCACCGGATATTCTCACACGGTTTCCTCTTATGATGTTCGCAATATAACCAAGAAGGCTGCATATATATAGGAGAATAGAAAGCCTAGGTAAATATCCAAGTTGCCCCTTCAAGATATCTCCAAAATATAACCATTCATTTATTTCCTTCAATGATCAAATCAATCAGTTAAGCAATGAATCAATCAATAAATCAATTAACCAATCGATCAATCAATCATCAATCCAATCAATCAAGCATTTAATTTATTACATCCTCTTCATAAAATATTTGAATCAAAAAAATTCAATATCTAGGATACATGTACAATTTCAAATCAAGTGTATACATATAATGAGCTGATGAAAATATGGGATAATAATAACTAATGCATGATAGTAAACATAGGTATGAAATCATAAAGTAATGAATAAAAAGTATACCTCACCATGCCTTCAGATTGAGTCAAACCATTAACCCGTTGCTTGCCCATGCTTTGCATACTTCAGATTCAAGAGACTTTAAGAGTTTTACTTATGAATTAATGGCTACACACTTGCAATTTCGACCTGTTAAGCATGCACTGTCGATCTAAATAAAATTGATCATGGTTACTATAATTAAAGCGTGGCTTATAAGTTGAGATAATAGATGAAAACCTAATTAAATTATAAAAAAACTGCTCATAAAATTTAGATGAATTATGCCAAGAAGGCAATGAAAGTGATAAGTGTTCCAATCAAAGAACTAAGAAGCTTTCATGACATGCCAAGGAATCAAGATGTAATGAAAGCTGATTGAAAGCTACTTCGAAACATCAAAATCAAAACCAATTAAAAAATTGTTGTTCATGTGGTATCAGCCTAAGGACACAATTAAGTACTTGAATAACATTGTTGCCATTTAACGACATGTCTAAGCATATATCACACACAATATTATCTATTCTCACAAAATTGTCAAATTGCATATAAAAGGATTTTTATAGATATATATTCTCGAAAAATGAACATTTTATTTTTACTTGCTAATCTCATAAAATTGACAATTTATTAGTTTAAATTTTAAACTACCATTTATAAACCTAGAAAAACCGAAATGTTGAAGGGAAAAAAAGAGAAAGAAGAAGAAGTTTTAAATTTAACTTACAACAACAGGTAGGATATCTTTTTCTATTCTTTTGCAGAAAATTTAGTTATGCGAAACTTGTAAGACATAATAAAAACAATGTAATCAGTGTTTCGATATAAAACCGATTGTCAAATCTTTTTACTACCAAATCAAAATGAAATTAAGTTGTATGTAGAATAAAATTAGAATCAACATATGAAGGCAAAATCCTATAAAGTAATCTTCTCAACTGTTATGTAACTTCATTACTCGACACCATCATCCTGCACAAAACCAATTCCAAATCCCTATTGCAATAATAGTCAATAAAAGGAGAGAAAAAGCGCAGAAATTAAATGCTCACCCGTAAATGATTTGAGATCTTTTGTAGCATCAATACCCTACCACCTTTATCATAAATTAATACTGCTTGAAATTACTTAGATTAGACTGCCTCCTTTATATTTCAGTGTAGAAAGCTTTGAGGACCATTAAATTTCTTGCAATCATCTAAAGGAATTCGGTATAAGAAACATAAAATTTGAAATCAAAGTAAGAAATAAGTAAAGTAGTGTATCATATTAGAATTCGACATGTGGAAAGTACCGTGTTTGAGTTCGCCATCCATGACTTTTGCTTCACCGTCCGCTTCACCTCCAGCGTGTTTTAGGGAAGCAAAAGGAAGGCATGTAAGGATTGATGATGGTTTACAGGTACTGGAAGGCCATAGCGGCTTTGAAGAGGGAGAGGAGTGATAAGAGTTGCAGTTATCTGGAGTGGAACGTGTAAATGACCGGATTTTGGGGCAACACGGAGTGAGGGTAATACGTGAGAAGGACTAATAATATTATCTATATTTTGGAACTTACAACACTATGTAGTAGTATATGCAATGTTGGATACATATATATACAGAGGAATGTATTATTCTTATGCTATCACTTTGTTGTATATAATAAAGTGGAAGTAAACATTTATATGCTTATGTATATATGCTTATAATTCAATATCAATCAAGATTGTGGAGTATAGCACAAATATAAGATACATGTACAGTTTCAAATCAAGTGTATACATATAATCAGCTGATCAAATTACAGGATAATAATAACTAATGCATGAGAGTAAACATAGGTATGAAATCATAAGGTAATGAATAAAAAGTATACCTCACTATGTCTTCAGATTGAGGCACACTGTTACTACCAAAACAACCTTAGCACAAGACGACAGTGAAGGGATGTCAAATGAAAATAAGGAAGGGATGAAGAATTCAAGAGCAACTCGGGTCGATACCCCCTTCGAAAAGAAGGGGCCCGAAACCTACAGAGTATCAGCAAAGGTTCATCCAACATGGTCGACCCGCCAGGAATTAACCGATGTAGCACCAGCGCATTAAAAGAGGAAGAAAAAAGGAAAATAGAGGTCAAATTGCTGTGTATATATATATTTGAAGACATGCAGATGAAGATTTTACATCAAATTGTTTTTTTAGACAAGAAAATAATTGGAAGAAGGGCTATGCACATCACAAATCAATGAAGAATTGTCAAGGAAGAAAGAGGAAAGGAGGAAAGGCCTAAAACTCACTTGATTTAACAAAGGCCTAGAACTTACTTGAAATAACTATGGCCCATTTGTAATTAGGGTTTAGGTTGGATATCTCCTTTAAATACTCATGTAATTTCATTGTAGCCACCATCCCATTTTCTAGCTTCTTCTCCATTAACAAATTTCTTCTTCTTCTTTTTATTTTATGCAATTTTCTATTTCTTAGCAACTAGTGCCATCTACACAATTGATTTGGTAGAGTACTAGTCGTATTTTGCAATTTACTTTCATTAGTGATTAACCGTTTGATTAGTTTCAACGATAATTTTAATTTTATTTCTATTGTTATTTCTATTCTGCACTTTTATTTTCTGCATTTTTATTCTTGTTTTGCAATTTACTTTCATTAATGATTAATCGTTTGATTAATTTCAACGATAATCCTAATTGTTGCAATTTTAATTGTTCTATTTTCAACCAAATCTCCAAAGTCGTCTAGCTCGCCCAAGAAATTATATAAACAATTTAATTTAATTTACCTCCCTGTGATTCGACCTGCATACTACACGATCTGTGCGCTTGCAGTATTTATTTAAAATTCACGCTTTTCTAGTTCTTAGAAAGCGTCGATCAAGTTCTTGGCGCCGTTGCCGGGGAGGTAACTATTAAATTTTATTATTTATTCAATTTCTGATTCGTGTTAGTTTTTTTTTTCTTTTTTTTCTTCTCTTTTTCTTGTATATATGAAGATAAATTCTTGATTAGTAAGATTTGGTATTGTTAATTGATATTATAATCTTCTAAACAAGAGGACAAAAAAACTTGCCAAATTTTCTTAGTTTTTTTTATTTTTTCCCCTTTTCAATTTTTTCCTTTACATTTTCTTTTTCTTTGTTCATCTATTTCCTTTTTTTATTGTTCATTTATTTTGCCAACCATCTATTCCTTCCTTTTACTTCTTTCCAGTTGTTCAATCTTTTGAAACAATAAACAAAAAAAACGTATTCTCTTTTAAGATCTTTCCCTTCTCTGCCTTGTAATTAATTCTCTACTTTGTCATTCATTTCTTCCCACTTTTGCAATTTCCTTTATTTCTTTCAATTTTATTTCTTTTAAATTTTTTTTCTTTCCCTTTGCATTTACAACTTGCTTGTTTTTCCGGTTCCTTCCTTTCTTTATTTTCTTCCATCTTTTTTACATCTTTTATTACAAAAAAAAAAAACATGTCATTTTCATTGATTTTCTGCCTTTGACATTTATTTTTCTTTCTTTTATTTCTTTCCCTTTTTACTTAATCAATTATGTACAAATTCCTTTCTTCTTTTACAGATCTTACCAAACAAAACAGAACAAAAAAAAATACAATTTTCTCTCTTTTCATTTTTTTCTTTCTTCCTTCTATATTCTCATCTGCCATTTACTAAAACCATATCACCCTTCAGATTCATCTCTCAAACGCAACAGTAGCCACTTTAACACCACCTATATCCATCCTCAAAACCATCGCGAGCCTCCACCACAATTCAAAATCTTGCCATCTCCCGTCATTTACATAGCCTCCCCTGATCTGTTCAACATCACCGCTCCCTTCCACTCAGCAAACCAACCACTCGCGTCTCCGTACTCCACAACAAATCCAAACCACCACATTCATACCTCACCAGACAAAAACTCTCCCTTGCAAATTTCACAAGCACTAATACATCCATAGATCCAACTGTTCACAGTCAAAGCCAGACCGCTATTTGCCAACCTCACATCAATCATTGTCGAAACAAAACCAATCTTCACCCCGAACCATCTCAGTACGCCAGTCATCATCCTATCGTCCACAGCACTTCCTCACTACATCTCTAAGCCATCGATCCACAAAACACATCATCATCCACACCCACCACTAAATTGATGTTCTAGCCATCATCCAGTCCACAAAAGTTCACCCACGACAGCCTTCACATTCCAACCACTCACCAAACTCCACCACATCAGCACATAACCCCAAACAAAGCTACTCGTCAGATCACAATCCATACCTACGTTGCCTGATTCATCTCATCTCCTTCGAATTACAACAGTCAAACCATCGTTCAACCACTTTAGCAAACTCAGTTCAGTTCTGACCTTCACCCACCTTCGCAAAGCTTCTCCATCCATCAGCCGTTCAGCAATTGCACCCACCAATTCAGATCATTCTTCGCCTACACCAGTTCACAAGCCAGATCTCTGACTCTCGCTCAAACTCAGATCCCAAATTCTCCTCAGCAACTCAACCGTACGAACCCTCGTCCCTTCGCCGATTCATATCGCCACAACATCCAAAGAACACCCAGCAACTATCCCGATCTCTCAATCTAACGATCACCGAAGATGTAGCAACAAACCACATCCTCACGAAACCAGAAATCCAAATAGTTTACAACATCCGAAGCCCTATAGGGCGACGAGCTCAGAACCCTAGATCACACCAAATTGATTTCGGAAACCAATTTCGATTGATTGCTTGAAACCTTGTTTCTGAGAAAACCAATTCGATTTGTTTTGAGCAATTTTTTTTAATTTTTATTTCCTCTGAGGTAAGAGGCATTTATTTAATTGCGTGGCTTTGGGTACTAGGTGGTTTTTAAGGAGAGCAATTCTTCTATGCCCAAGCCCCCTATCCTCGGTGTGCCCACCAATCAAATCTCCTCATTTTCGTTTTTTTGCATTAAAATCCCTGGACAATTGAGGGGTTTAACTGCAAAAGGCGGAAATCAGGGGGCTGTGATTGGCTGGGGACATGGGGTACATAGAAAACGAGGGCAGAAGAATTGGTGCGGTTTTTAAGTGCATTCGACTCAGAGTAAGTTGAACACGTCAGCAAGGGTTGAGTTAGTTGTGTTCTACGATTCTGTTGAGTCACATTTGTCTCATATTTCTTTGAATTTAGCATGGATTTTTGTTTTTGTGTGTTCTATTTGATTAAAAAAAAGTGATTTTTTTTATTTTCTTTGTTAGGTTTAATTTTTTATTTTATCTTCATCTGAGTTAGTTTTTCTTTTTTTAGTCAGTTTTCAGTTTCGTTTGTTTTAAAAAAAAATCGAAAAAAAAGAAAAAGAAAAGGATACAGAGATCAAAATCAAAGACCAAAGAGAAGAAAGAAATTTCGAGCAATCGAACAGGGAATACATAAGTCAAATCGATTTGCAAACAGAGTTTGAATTGTCGACACTACTCAACTGCTCTGGACAGACATCTATACCCCCACTGTAAAATTTTCTTAACTCTACAGGGGCTCTGCTGCTTTAAAAAATATAGAAATTGCTTGTAAAAAATTTCTACAAGGGCAGCGGCTTGCTTGTACAATATTTTAATTTTCTATGATTGTTCTATGACTGATATTTCTGAATATGTCTGTGAGAAACGAATTTCCAAAACTAAAGCCATCACTCTCGTCGTTTTTCAATTATAAAACTTGATTTGATTAGCAAAATAATATCATTGAAAAGTGGTGCTTTGTGAACTTGACTGTCTCGTATAATTGGATCGCGGATATATAGTAGTCCAATTTATTGAACTATTAGCAAAAGAGGTTGCATACTACCCGTAAAACATTGGTCGTATCCCTTAGTATGTATACTATAGGTGAACGTCCATAAGACCCTCTTCCCCATTCTAATTGAGTCAGTTAATTAATATAGCACAACTTAGTATTTTATACTACTTTGAAGTGAGAATATTTTCTATTTTGCCTTGACTTCATTCAAATGTCTGATTCAAAAAAATCACTGAGAGAAGTGTGGGATAATAACTTGAGAAGACGTTCCCTGGAGGAGTGTGAGTGTGAATTACAACTCATGAGGCAAAATTTTCCGAAATTTCGTGAGCCCAATGCCAACAATTTTCAAAATTTTCCAACTGACCAACATTTTCAAAATCATGGAAATGATCGAAATTGCGATTTCAATTCAAATTTAAATAATTTCAATTGTGGGCCCCATCCACATCAAAATAGCTTTGAATCTCAATATGGCTATGATCCACATCAATATGGGGTTGTAACCAAAATTTCCAAAGTTATTGTCCATATCAACATCTTGAAAATAACCAAAATTGCAATTTTCCATGGAAATTCAACAGTTTTGGTTACGAACATAATTTTTACAGTCAAAATGATTTCCAATATCACTATCATTTTTCTGAAAATTCAAACAACCACCACATTGGAAGTAATGTTGATCGTGAAATTGATGTGAACTATAATTTTGAGAATCAAGAAATCCAAAACGAGAGCTCTCAAATCAATGATTCTGAAGAATATCATCTTAACATTCTGAGAGGGTAGAAAGGTAAGATACATAGCTTGATGAAAAAGATAGATAACTTGATGAACTTCTTTGTTTAATGACGTCTTTTAAAGAACAACTCGAGCAAAAAAATCAAATTCAAACATGCGATGATTTAGGAAATAATCCATTCTTTACTGATAGTGAAAATTTTCAGATTACAACTTTGGAAATTGAGAATAACGATCTAAATGAAGTTGTTCACAATTCAGTAAATGATTTGGACTTCAACTCTTTTCAAGAAAAAGATTTAAGCTCAAATTTTAATCTTCCTCTTTCTGGTTGCGAGAAACTTGAAATTCTAGAAATTGAACAGAATAAAAACGTTGAATTTTTCAATTCAAATTTGGAGAAGGATTTTAATGAACATGAATTTTTTGGATTGTATGAGGTTGAGTTGCCAAATGAGGATGAAATAAAATCAAGCCACCAATCCAAGTTTGAAAATTTCGATTTTGAGGTTTCAAACGAACTAAAATTTGTTATTTTCGAAAATATGTTGTCAAATGATATAGTAGAGAAATGTGATCACATAGTCTTGAATAACACTCAGAATTCAAATTTCACGATTACCACTGAATTTATATACATTCACAAATTCTTGAACAATTACACTGATAAGTTTGTTGAACACATGAATTATTTTTGGAATGCTCACTTGGTTGAAAAACTTCATGTTAGGATGACCCTGACATTTATCTACTAGACTATAAATCTAGGTATAAAGATGAGATGGTTTTCAAAACCCTTTGCTTATTAGAAAACATGTCTAGACATAGTGGGAATAGGATTTATCAGGCTAGAACCAAGTGTGGGGGGAAAAGTTGGTGGAATTATTTGCATCGCATGCATCGTAAACACATATATCATTGTACATATGATCCATTCTTACATATATTTAGGCTGCATTTCATTCTGCAAATCATTTTGCATCTAATCCATCTATTGGTTTTATCATTCAAATTTAGGAAACGTGCTATAGTGTGGACACTGTATTGTCCAAGTGTGGGGGAGTCTGCATTTCATTCATTTTCGTTTTTTTTCTTTTTTTTCTTTCTTTTCATTTTCAGCCATTTAAATAGGACCATCATGCATTTTAGATTGTAGTAACATGCCATTTTGTTTTGTAAATATGACTCATTTTAGATTGATACAACAATATATGTTAACGATTGTTAATCAGTTGATAGTATTTTTTCTCTCAACTAAGATCGAATATGAAATATAATGAAAAGTTGAATTTTGAGGGATAATAGTGTAACTGGTACATAGGGAGATTCTTAGGTGATGGCCATGAAGTTTATTCTATATTGTAGTCTTTGTTTAAATAAGTGGAGGACTTAAAATACTTATACTGGATTTTCGAATCTTTAAAACTAAGTTGTGTTAAGCTGAATTCGCGTAACTCTCTCTTGTTCTTATATTTTCAATAATAATAATAGCAATCCAAGGGTATCCAACATTGCTTGTATATCTAGCGTCGGTGTGCAAAACCGCCAAGCTCTATCTGACATGCTGTTGACAAAGTCAACGATGGAATATCTTGGTCTCATTTTATGAGATTGGAAACCTAAGGATTACCGACATGTTGTTGACAAAGTCAGCGTCGGTCTGCATAATCCGCCAAGCTCTGTCCCAACTCTCCATCAGTCTGCAAGGCAGTGCATGGGTGGTATACCTTGGTCTTTTAAGTTAGGTGTATGTAATTAATCATAAATTTTAACTTTTATAGAGATAGAGAATAAGCGATGATGCCTAAACATTTCATGACCTTATTGATTTGACTAGCCATACACAAGGAAATTAGAATACCACTTTACAAACTGTGACAAGCAAACTAAGAATCTATTTCATGGCTACACTATGTTATCGACCGAACCAACTAGCCAAACTGGAATTTAACATTTGAAAACTTTAATTATATTGAAAATTTATGACAAGTTGAGGTATCTAAAATAAAGTAACTGATTAGAAATTGTTAACTTAATTTGTTGTACCACTTTCCTGAAACAAGTCGTGTTTTCATTTTTCGTTTTTATTTGCATATGTCCATTACATTCATGTAGTTACATTAGAACCATAACATACTGCATTTGGATTTTGTGGGTAGTATCCGCTGAAAACCCTCACGAGACACCACTCGTCCTACAAGGAACACCTAGAGGTTTAACGGCTTGTTGCATACGCTCAATGCAATCGTGTTTCCTACGAAAGTGTGACCTATCTAGTTTAGTTTTTTCATATTTTTCATTTTACTCGAGGACGAGTAAAAAATAAGTGTGGGGGTATTTGATTAGCATAGAAACATGTTTACTTTATGCTCTTATATCTTATCTTTTGTATATAAATAAATATTACTTAGATATTGTCTTGTCACTTTTTACAGATATACCAATTAAGCCACTTACAGTCAGAAAAAAGGAAAATAGAGGTCAAATTGCTGTGTATATATATTTGAAGACTTGAAGATGAAGATCTTACATCAAATTGTTTTTTTGGACAAGAAAATAATTGGAAGAAGGGCTATGCACATCACAAATCAATGAAGAATTGTCAAGGAAGCAAGAGGAAAGGAGTAAAGGCCTAAAACTCACTTGATTTAACAAAGGCCTAGAACTTACTTGAAATAACTATGGCCCAATTGTAATTAGGGTTTAGGTTGGCTATCTCCTTTAAATACTCATGTAATTTCATTGTAGCCACCATCCCATTTTCTATCTTCTTCTCCATTAACAAAGTTCTTCTTCTTTTTATTTTTTGCAATTTTCTATTTCTTAGCAACTAGTGCCATCTACACAATTAGATTTGGTAGAGTACTAGTTGTATTTTGTAATTTACTTTCATTAGTGATTAATCGCTTGATTAGTTTCAACGATAATCCTAATTTTATTTCTGTTGTTATTTCTATTCTGCACTTTTATTTTCTGCATTTTTACTCTTGTTTTGCAATTTACTTTCATTATTGATTAATCGTTTGATTAGTTTCAATGATAATCCTAATCGTTGCAATTTCAATTGTTCTATTTTCAACCAAATCTCAAAAGTTGTCTAACTCGCTCAAGAAATTATATAAATAATTTAATTTAATTTACTTCCCTGTGATTCGACCTGCATACTACACGATCTGTGCGCTTGCAGTATTTATTTAAAATTCGTGCTTTTCTAGTTCTTAGAAAGCATCGATCACCCTCCAAGTACCCACGATAAAGCCGAGAGCCTACATCCGAAAGCCTGCAATAAAGGACCGACACTTGGAGGCATCCACTGAGAAACTCGAAGTGCCTCCACAACCCGTCTCGGCAACAAACTCCTTTCAATCTTGGGGAAGCTCCAGTTCACCTGGAACCCTCGCTTTGAGGACTGTAACCGGCACCCTGAGGAGGACTGATAGCCAGATGCCCGAGACCAAGAAAAGTAGTAGTCGACAGAAATCGTTCAGGCCTAACAACCTATCGATAGAAAGACCTCGGATTCTCTATAAATAGATCCCAGAAACCCCATAAAGGGGGGACAAACTTTTTATTTCTCGATTTAGTTCCTTTCTTCTCAAGATGAGCAAATCATCAATTCTTGTAATATATCTACAATTTATAAATGGAGAATTCCGGGTCTTATACACCTTGCGATTTGATAATCTTGTTGTGTCATAATGATGAAACAGGGGTTAACACTAACCTTTCTGGTGAGGTTCCCTTCTCCCCGCCTTAAAGGGCTGCTATGGTTAATCCATATTCTCATGCTGAGCCTAACGCTTCCCAAACATTGATGTAACAAAATCATATATGAATTCCTAACCCGATCTCTGTCATGATTCAAATTCCTCTTTTAGGAAGATCTGACATGAGGGATTCATCGGGGTTAATGAATGTTGCGATGTTTTCATCCATGAACTTAAGGGAGGCGTTATCCTGTTTTCTTCTTATTGGAATACACAATGTCGTCGTCATGGCATAGAGGCTTACCCGTCCCGTATCCAGGATTATTTCCCAGAAACTCTGAGTCATGGGCACGGAAAATCTCGTGAAGGCATACATTACATTCTGTAATCCGGGTGTTGACGAAAAACGTCGTTAATATTTTGGCGCTAAAAGGAGGGCCTGAACCTTCGACCTTGTGGTTAAATTGTTTAAGCTAACTGGTTGAATTTATCGTTCCATGGCAGTAAACAATAAAGTCAAAGAAATTGAAGGAACAAAATAAAGAGCTAGATCCCTATGTAACCCTCGAAGGAAATGAGGTCCCAGTGCTCCGCGCCCAATCCACAACAACCACCGAAATCGAACACCGTGGAAGATAATGTCGTAAGAATCTCGGTCTTGGAAAGGCAACTTCAATAAATGCAGGCTCAAGTTAATGCTGTCCAAGCACAAAAATCCTCAAAGCTCACCAGATCCAGTCAGAGAGAGACGAATGAATCTCAAAAAAGAAAGACCCCCGTTCAACAGTCAGAAGCAAAAGGGAAGCCTCAGGCAACTTCTTCCAAGAAAAAGAAGTCCCATCTGACGGGAGTGGATCATCAATTGAATCAGTGTGAGCAGGAACATTCTAGGAGCTCCACCTCCAAAGGCCATCCCAAAAGGGAAGACTATGACAACACAGAGGCTTACATCAAAGATGTCACTCAAAAGACCGTTAAAGACTTGCTGGGAAGCAAGAGGAAGAGAACACAGGATGACCAGGTTAATCACAACGAAAGAGTGGCATCGTTCATCGATGAGATTATGAATACCGTAACAACATCGAGGGTCAAAGTTCCCATCATAAAATATCTGGGAACAACTATAACAGCCCGCACCTCCGTTCACGCAAGATATTGTCCCCAACTTAGCCACCGTATAGGTGTGGGGTTTTGTTCGTCAAAAGGCCTCGGCATTAGTAAGAGATGGTATCTACTATATAAGTACCCACTTCACACAGGCTTCCACGATGTGGGACTTAGGGGTGTTACATTCTCCCATCCTATAGAGCCCAATGTCCCCGTTGGCTCACAAACACCTCACCCAGGCGCTGCGGTCCACACATGAGCCACAATTCCGGCTGGGTATTGGCTCTGATACCACTGTAATAGCCCGCACCTCCGTTCACGCAAGATATTGTCCCCAACTTAGCCACCGTATAGGTGTGGGGTTTTGTTCCTCAAAAGGCCTCGGCATTAGTAAGAGATGGGATCTACTATATAAGTACCCACTTCACACAGGCTTCCACGATGTGGTACTTAGGGGTGTTACAACAACTAACCCCGACGATCATCTAATGGTTTTCGACAGCCAGATGGATCTTTACAATGCTTCCAGAGCCGTCAGGTGCCTCCTCTTCCTGGTGACCTTTCAAGAGGGTTGCGACAATGTGGTATCGCCAGTATAAGGAATACATATGGAAAAAATCTCCTATGAATTCTCCGCGCAGTTCTACATTTGCAAAGATCCAAACGCAGACTATACAGTCATAGCCAACATCAAACAGAGACAAGGGGAGTCTCTAGGGGATTATCTGAAAAGGTTCAACATCGAAGCCTTAAAGGCCAAGGATATGAATGACCGCGACAAGCTGATTGTCGTACACTCAGGGTTAATTGAGAACACCACCTTCTGGAAGGAGTTATATATCCACGGCTGCAAAGACTTGCAGGATTTCTACTACCAAGCTGTCAAGTTTATTCGCATGGATGAACTGTACTTCACGAAGAGGAAGTTCAGGCCTCTAGGGGAAGGAGGAAGGCCGAACTTCGAACGAAAGCTCGCGGAAGGGAATCAGAGGAGGTCAAGGTAGGAAGACTCTAACACCAACTCAGTTGCCTTGAACAATCCCATATCATATGTGTATGCTGTTGCAAAAGAAAGGGTAAATAACTTCCCCGTCTCGTTCAAAGCCAAAATTGCCCCGAACCTTATGCCGGCAGTAAATACTACGAGTCCCATAAAACCAACGGGCATAAGACAGACGAGTGCAAGGTATTGGAGGGGATTATCCAGAAACTAATTCTAGAGGGACATATGAAGGAGTTTGTTTCAAATAAAGTAGCACCAGCACAACGTGCACGAGGACAGCAGAAGGTTTCGGTAAACACGATAGGAGTCACTATGGGGGAGAATAACCTAGGTCTGGGGACTCCTGTAAACCGAATCAATGTGATCCATGGGGGACCACACCCTGGCGGAAGCTGTCCGAAGGCCAGGAACCAATACACGAAGGAAGCCTCAGAGGGAATCTTCTCCATCCAAGAGGAACCATCATTGAAGAGCGCGTGCTATGCCCTCAAAATGCATAACCTCGTGGTCTCTCTGGAAGAAATGAAGAAAGGGGTCCGTCACCCCCCATAATAATCCCTTATGATAACGTCGTAGATAGGGCTTTCGGTCATTTCTAAAATATTGGTGGATACCGGAAGCGCTATCATTGTCATTTTCAAGCACGCCTTCAATCGGATGGGAATCTCCGAAAAGAAGCTGGAGCCTAGCAACGAACCAATTTTCAGATTCAACAATAAAGGGTCAATTCCAGTGGGTCAAATCGACCTTTTGGTTCAAGTGGGGTTGTCCCCTCTTCACAGGACTTTTGAAGCTCTCTTCGTTGTGATTGATCAGCCATCCTATTACAATGCCTTCTTCGGATGAGCAGCTTTAGAGGAGATGGATGCCTTCGTTTCTTCCAAATATCTCATGTTAATATTTCTGACCAAGCAGGGATGGGGTACCATCAGTGGAGAACAGTTTAGTTCCCGAGAGTTATACTTCGCAATGGTCGAAAAATACAAAAGGGAGTATTCTTCGTATTTTGATTCCTCTACTGTTTTTATGCCTTCAAATAAGGGATTCATATATCTCTCATTTGAAGCCAAGATAAAAATAAATAAGACTGACAAACGCACTAATGGTAGGTACGCTTCTTTGAAAAGGAAGAGGAAAAGGTCTGATGAGGTGAACTCAACTGAAGAAGGAGAAATTATCATAGATTTAGACTCTAGAGGAAATATCAAAAGGATAAAACCAATAGAAGAAGTAAACGTTGACCCAAAAGATAAATCAAAGGTCATCAACATAGGGAAAAGGCTAATGGAACCTCTCCGAAACGACTTAATCCACTTCCTCCAGCTCAACAAAGATGTTTCGCCTGGACCCATTCAGACATGGTTGGTGTCAATCCTTCAATTATGAGCCACGCATTAAACATCGATCCTTTGATAACTCCAGTCAGAATAAAGAAGAGATAATATAATCGAAACTGGATAGAGGCCTTGAAGGAGTAAATCAGAAGGTTGGAAACTAACGGGAGAGGTCCATTACCCGAAATGGTTAGCTAATCCCATGCTAGTGAAGAAGTCCAATGGGAAGTGGAGGATATGTGTTGATTACACGGATTTAAACAAAGCTTGTGTGAAAGATTGTTACCCTCTCCCGTGGATCGATCATTTGGTTGATGCCACGAGCAGACACAAGATTCTATCCCTTATGGACGCTTATTCGAGGTACAACCAAATCTCGATGCACAAACCCGATGAGGAACACACAAGCTTCATCACCGACTGGGGAACATTTTATTATAAAGTAATGCCCCTCGGTTTGAGAAATGTAGGGGCAACATACCAAAGGTTGGTAAATAAGATGTTCCAAGAGTAGATAGTGCGTAATATGGAGGTATATGTGGATGACATGCTAGTGAAATCCACCAAAACAGAGGATCATCTAAAGGATCTAGAAGAAATGTTTGGTGTCTTGAGAAGTTACCAAATAAAGCTAAAACCTCAAAAATGTTCCTTCGGAGTTCAATCGGGGATGTTTCTGGGATATGTGGTAAGCGAGAAAGGAATTGAAGCTAGCCCCGACCAAATACAAGCCATTAAGGACATGGAGGAACCTAAAACCAACAAGGAAGTCATGAGCCTAAACGGGAAGGTAGCGGCACTCAACAGGTACATTTCTAAAGCCACTGATAAATGCATCCATTTCTTCGATATCATAAAGAACAAGAAGAATTTCGTATGGAACGAAGAAAGTAGGAAGGCATTCCAAGAGTTGAAAGTTTATATGGGAACACCTCCGGTTTTGTCCAGTCCAGAGAAGGGAGAAACTCTATACCTATACATGGTTGTCTCCGAATATGCAGTGAGTTTAGTCCTAATAAGAGAGGACAAGGGGACTCAACATCCTATCTATTATGTTAGCCGAAGGCTAAAGGACGCGGAAACCCGAAGGCCCATCATAGAGAAACTAGCGTATTGCTTAATCCTTACCACACGAAAGCTCAAAGGTTATTTCCAGGCACACACTATTAAAGTTTTAATTAGCTTCCCGCTCAAACAAGTGTTCAGCAAACCGGAGACCTCGGAGAGGCTAATTAAATGGAGTATTTAGCTTAGCCAATACGAAATTGACTTCCATCCTTAAGCAACAATCAACGAGTAAGCTCTCGCAGATTTCGTGAACAAGTGCAAGAACTTCATTTCGGAACAGTTGATTAAAGAAAATGACTCAAAGACCAAATGACAACTCTTTGTAGATGGAGCTTCCAACAAGAAGGGAGCAGGGGTAGGTTACGTTATAATCACCCCTGACGGACACCGCTTGCACTACGCCATGAAGTTAGGGTTCCCGGCAACCAAAAATGTGGCTGAATATGAATCCATGATAGCTGATCTGAATCTGGCATTACAGTTGAAGATACCGAGGATAGAAATCTTCAGCGACTTGCAATTAATGGAAAACTAAATAAAACAGATGTATCAAACCAAAGATAAGCTACTCATCTTATACATGAAGAAGGTAATAAAGATGCTTTCCCCGTTTGAGGACTTCTCTGTTCATCAAATACCCTGTGAGGAGAATAACCAAGCAGATTCGCTAGCCAAATTAGCCAGCTCCCGAGGAGACCCCGAAACCCGAAAAGTGCCGGTGGGATATCAGGAGGTGCCCAGCATCGAACATGAAGAATCAGAAATGGGAAAAGAGTTATTGGCTCTGACCAGATCCCAAGCCTTAAGAAGAGGAGACAGAGAAGACCAAGAAGGAAACTCCGAGAGGGAGTCCCCCATAACAGAAGCACACCACCAACAGGAAACTACGTGGATGACTCCGATAGAGGACTACCTCCTAAGGGGGACGTTACCTCAAGAAAGATAAAACACCAAGCTCCCACATTTGTGATCATGGACGACATACTTTATAAAAGGGACATTCACTTCCTTAATTAAGGTGTGTAGGTTTCAAAGATGGACTAAGCCTACTAATGGAAACTCATGAAGGATGGTGTGGAGACCATTCCAACGGTGTTAAACTGGCCAAAAGGGTCATGCGACAAGGTTATTATTGGCCGTGGATGATTAGTCAAAAGGTCGAGTACGTCAAGAGATGCGATAAATGTCAGAAGTAATCTAATGTGCCACGACTTCTTCCCAGTGATCTAACCACTATATCGAGCCCCTGGCCTTTTGATATATGGGGGATAGATTTAATCGGGCCCTTTCCACTTGCCAAGGGAGGAGCTAGACATGTCGTAGTAGCTATCTACTACTTCACCAAGTAAGTGGAGGCGGAGCCAATTCCGGTTATCACATCCAAAAAGGTATTAAGATTCATAATAAAGAATATCGTTACCCGCTTCGGAATCCCACATAAGATCATATCGGACAACGGAACATAATTCGAGAGTGAAGAGTTCACTTGATTCTGTGAGAAAAATGGAATCATCAAAAGTTTCTCCTCAGTAGCCCACCCGAAATCTAACGGAGCTATGGAAGCCACAAATAAGACCATTAAGACAATCCTTAAGAAATGCCTAAATCAGGCTAAAGGAAATTGGGTAGAAGAATTGCCTCTAGTGCTATGGGCGTACAGAACTTCTACCAAAATAGTTATGGGACACACCCCCTTTTCCCTGATATATGGATGCGAAGCTATGCTTCCAGTTGAGATTGAAATTCCATCACATAGAAGGGTAGCATATGCATTTAACCCCAATCAGGAGTTGAAAAAAGAATCAGTAGACTTGATACAAGGATTAAGGGATGAGGTTGCAATCAGAATCGCAGAATACCAAAGAAGGATCACAAAATATTACAATTCCAAGGTCAAAGCTAGAACCTTCACTAAGGGTGAATTAGTACTGCGAATAGTAATGGATAACATCAAGAATCCGGCTGATGGTCCTCTCGGTCCAAATTGGGAAGGACCCCTAATTGTCCATCAAGAAGTCATACCTAGCACGTATCGGCTATGCAGACCCAATGGCGATCTTGTCCCAAGGACATGGAACTCGGAACATTTGAGGCCATATTTCTCAACTGTAAAGGAATAGAGGACAAGATCTTTCACCCAAGAAGTCATCATACAACTAGGGGCATGGAAATCCTCACAGTAACTTGTGAGAAACCCAAAAGGGGTCGAGCTGGGGAAAAAAAGATTGGATCCCTCGTCATCGCCAAATTGGCCAGGGCGAGGCATCCCACGGAGGGGATGATTATGTTAGTCTTTCTTCTTGCCCAAACCAGAGGGGGCAGGGTTAAAGCATCGAAAGCGTAAGTCGTCGTTTCACACAAGAAATGGTCGTGGCGGTGCATCTAAATATTAGCACGCCCTGCCTTTGCTCGTAGAAGAGTACGCCATGCCTCTGCTCGAACTAAGCACGTCCTACCTCTGCTCGTAGAAGAGCATGTCCGACCTCTTCTTATGTTCCGCATTACCCGCAGAAGGGAGTGCAAACCCCTATCTTCGCCTATGATGGTCAGGATAGGGCACCCCTTGGAGGGGGATGGCGTATAAGCCTCTATCGGCGCATATGATGGCCCGTGTAGAGCATCAAAAGAATAAACCTTAGTTTTGTGTCTATGATGACCCCGTCTAAGTTTCTAAGCCCTTATCATCGCCTATGGTGGTCAGGATAAGGCACCTCCTAGAGGTAGGTCGGGTAAGTCCTTGGGCCTTGCATGTGGATAAATTAGCCAAGCGCTCCGGACGCACAGGCCCAGAGAGTGGCCAACAAAGCACGTACCTCCTCTGCTCTAACAACAAAATCCCAAAGGGAGGCTCAAGAAGCATGTACAACCTCTGCTTCCAAAAACAAATCTGAAGAGGATACTCACTTTACTAATACCGGAGGGAGTTCCGGTTCTCTATACTTATACCCGAATTTGGGTCAATTCGGCGCTTTACTAATACCGGAGGGAGTTCCGGCTCTCTATACTTATACCCGAATCTGGGTCGATACGGCGCTTTACTAATACCGGAGGGATTTCTGGCTCTCTATACTTATACCCGAATCTAGGTCGATTCGGCGCTTTACTAATACCAGAAGGGTTTCCAGTCCTTAATCAAAAATGCCCGAATCTGGGTGGATTCGGCTCTTCATTAATGCCGGAAGGGTTTTCTGTCATTAATAAAAAAATACCCGAATCTGGGTGGATTTGATTCTTCATTAATGCTGGAAGGGTTTCCGGTCCTGAATCAAAAATACCCGAATTTGGGTGGATTCGGCTCTTTATTAATGCCGGAAGGGTGTCCGGGCCTTAATCTAAAATACCCGAATCTAGGTGGATTCGGCTCTTCGTTAATGTCAGAAGGGTGTCCGGGCCTTAATCTAAAATACCCGAATCTAGGTAGATTCGGCTCTTCATTAATGTCGGAGGGTGTTCGGTCCTTAATCTAAAAATACCCAAATCTAGGTGGATTCAGCTCTTCATTAATGCAGGAAGGGTGTTCGGTCCTTAACCTAAAAATACCTGAATCTGAGTGGATTCGGCTCTTCAGTAATACCGGAAAGGTTCCCGGTCTTCAACCTTTAAATCCCCGAATCTGGGTGAATTCGGCTCCTTAATCTTGATCTGTCCTACTCTGGATAGTATTCAACTCAACATCATTATTGGAAAGAGTTCTCAGTCTCCCATCAAGGCCAAAATCTTGGTCACTTCATTCCTACACAAGGCATCGAAAGCGAATCTCTTTGGCAGGGCCTATGGCGTAACTCAACATTGGACAATAATTGGCAAACAAATAGGAGAAAGACCAGAAAAGGAAGCTTGACCTGGAAAGTCGAAGACACCCCTTCACTAGGGGGGAAAATGTTACTACCAAAACAACCTTAGCACAAACGATAGTGAAGGGATGTCAAATGAAAATAAGGAAGGGATGAAGAATTCAAGAGCAACTCAGGTCGATGCCCCCTCCGAAAAGAAGGGGCCCGAAACCTACAGAGTATCAGCAAAGGTTCATCCAACATGGTCTACCCGCCAGGAATTAACCGATGTAACGCCAGCGCATTAAAAGAGGAAAAGTATTGGGTAAGAGCGTAAAGATGGTATGTAACCGACCCCTGAAAAAATGGCCCCACAGATGACGAAAGGGGTTACCTTTCTAAGCAACATGGATATCACCGGAAGCTACTTTCCAGGGAGTCAAACCAAAAGGTTAAACCAACATTTAAACAAGGATACAGGCTACTTGTACTAATCCACCTAGTACATGAACCATTAACGGTTCTAATTCGGAAAATATACACGTACATCACGAGGGCGAGCCCCCCCAAGTACCCACATAAAGTCGAGAGCCTACATCCGAAAGCCTGCGATAAAGGACCGACACTTGGAGGCATCCACTGAGAAACTCGAAGCGCCTCGGCAACCCATCTCAGTAACAAACTCCTTTCCATCTAGGGGAAGCCCAAATTCACCCGGAACCCTCGCTTCGAGGACTATAACCGGCACTATGAGGTGGACTGACAGCCTGATGCCTGAGACCAAATAAAGTAGCGGCCGGTAGAAATCGTTCAGCCCCAACAATCTACTGATATAAAGACCCCGGATTCTCTATAAATAGGATCCCAAAAACCCCGTGAAGGGGGGATGAACTTTTTATTTCTCAATTTATTTCCTTTCTTCTCAAGAGGAGCAAATCATCAATTCTTGCAATATATCTACAATTTATAAATGGAGAATTCTGGGTCCTATACACATTGCGATTTGATAAACTTGTTGTGTCATAATGATGAAACAGGGAGTTAACACTAACCTTTCTGATGAGGAGATCAACCGAGGTGCTCCGGTAGCGGAGGAAGAGCACCCTGTGGAAACATGAGGTCTCGTTCTCCTCGCCTTAAAGGGCCGCCATGGTTGATCCATATTCTCATGCTGAGCCTAACGCTTACCAAACATTGATGTAACGAAATTGTATATGAATTCCTAACCCGATCTCCGTCGTGATTCAAATTCCTCTCTTGGGAAGATATGAGATTCATCGGAATTAATGAATGTTGTGATGTTTTCATCCATGAACTTAAGGGATGCATTAGCCTGTTTTCTTCTTACTGGAATACACAATGTCATCGTCATGGCATAAAGGCCGACCTGTCCCGGATCCAGGATTATTTCCCGGAAACTCTTGAGTCATGACCACGACAAATCTCGTGAACGCATACATCACATTCTGTAATCCGGATGTTGACTAAAAATGTCATTAACACACACCATTAAATCGTTGCTTGCCCATGCTTTGCATACTTTAGATTCAAGAGACTGTAAGAGCTTTATTTATGAATTAATGGCATACACACTTGCAATTTTGACCTGTTAAGCATGCACTATCGATCCAAATAAAATTGATTATGGTTACTATAATTAAAGCGTGGCTTCTTAGTTGAGACAATAGATGAAAACCTAATTAAATTATAAAACAACTTCTAATAAAATTTAGATGAATTATGCAAGAAGTCAATGAAAGTGATAAGTGCTTCAATCAAAGAACTAATAAGATTTCATGACATGCTTAGGAATCAAGATGTAATGAAAGCTGATTGAAAGCTACTCTGAAACATCAAAATCAAAATCAGTTTAAAAATTGTTATTCATGTGGTAGCAACCTAAGGACACAATGAAAAATTGTTATTCATGTGGTAGCAACCTAAGGACACAATGAAATACTCGAATAACATTGTTGCCATTTAACGACATGTCTAAGCATATATCACAAGCAATATTATCCATTCTCACAAAATTGTTAAATTGCATATAAAAGGATTTTTGTAGATATATATTCTCGAAAAATGAACATTTTCTTTTTACTTGCTAATCTCATAAAATTGACAATTTGTTAGTTTAAAGTTTAAACTACCATTTATAAACCCAGAAAAACCAAAATGTTGAAGGGAAAAAATGATAAGGAAGAAGAAGTTTTAAATTTAACTTACAACATCAAGCAGAATATATTTTTCTGTTCTTTTGCAGGAAATTTAGTTAAGCGAAACTTATAAGGCAGAATAAAAACAATGTAATCAGTGTTTCGGTATAAAACCAATTGTCAAATCATTTTACTTCCAAATTAGAATGAAGTAAAGTTGTATGTAGAATAAATTAGAATCAACCATCAAAATATGAAGGCAAAATCCTAGAAAGTAATCTTCTCAACTGTTGTGTAACTTGATTACTCGCCACCATCATCCTGTACAAAACCAATTTCTAATCCCGATTGCAACAGTAGTCAATAAAAAGAGAGTGAAAGCGCAGAAATTAAATGCTTACCTGTAAATGATTTGAGATCTTTTGTAGCATCAATGCCCTACCACCTTTATCATAAATTAATACCACTTGAAATTACTTAATTAGACTGCCTCCTTCATGTTTCAATGTAGAAATCTTTGAGGACAATTAAATTTCTTGCAATCATCTAAAAGAATTCGGTATAAGGAACATAAAATTTGAAACCAAAGTAAGAAATGAGTAAAGTAGTGTATCGTATTAGAATTCGACATATGGAAAGTACCGTGTTTGAGTTCACCATCCATGACTTGTGCTTCACCGTCCTCTTCACCTAGAGTGTGTTTTAGGGAAGCGAAATGAAGGTGTTTAAGGATTGATGATGGTTTACAAATACTGGAAGGCCATGGCGGCTTTGAAGAGGGAGAGGAGCGATAAAAGCTGTAGTTATCTGGAGTGGAACGTGTAAATGATCGGATTTAGGGGCAACACGAAGTGGGAGCAATACGTAAGGACCAATGATGAAAATACCCCTATCATGTAGTAGGAATGCTAAAAGTTTTTCTCAACATTTCAAAAGCTTCAAAATGAAGTATTCATATTATATATAGATATATATTGGATATTTCCCGCAGTATGTGCCCTACAATATATATAGTGGATGAACTTCTATACAGCGATATCCTGCCTTGAAGCAGGATGGGTATTATTTATGTTGGCTAACCTCCGAGGATGCAGGAAAGCAGGTTGGAGAGATCCAACTGGATTCCTCAAAATTTATTATTGTCTATTTTCATATATATATTATCATTTAAGATGTGTTAGAAAACCTGTAATTGAAAATTGGGTGTTTTGGATGTTTGAGTATCATTGGCCCTAAATATTGATATATGAAAATATCGTGAAAAGGAATTTTGAGATTTAAAAGGAAAACCTATTTTTCTAAAATAGAATTTAAATTTCAAATGGGCTAGGAAATATTAACTTGTTTTGAATAACAAAAACAAGTAGTGAATTTATAAATGGTGTTTTTAAATGAAATGGAATAATTTTCATTGGATAATTGGGGCATATAAATTCAAATATGAATTTAAAAAGGGGAATTGAAATTAGTTTTAAGAAGAAACGACGAAATCTTTTCCGCTGTTCGGAATTTTAATTGAAATAAAATAAATCCATATGGATTTATGATTTTAATTCGAATATGTCAAATTTATAAAAATAAATTATTTCTAAAAGATATATTGGAATTGCATTAGATAGAAACTGGGATTAAATATGAAAATAAATTTTATGTTATATGTATAAGTTATAGTAAGTAAAATATTTCAAAATAAGATTTAAGTTTTAAATAGATGTTGAAATGGAAGCTTGTTTAATATATAAAACAAGGAAGTAATTTATAAACGATGTTTATAAATGTAGTGAAGAAATTATCATCGTATAATTTGGAAGTTTAAATTCAAGTATGGATTTAAAAAGGAAATTTGAAATCGTTTCAAAAAGGGAATAGTGGATTTTATTTCGGAATTCGGAATACAAATTGAATTGAGATAATATAATTGATAAAGGGAACTGAAATTTAATATAGAAGATTGAATTGTAAAAAAATTATAGCTGAGTAATGAAATAATCAACGATTAGGGATAATCGGAAATATTGAGTTGGATTTGGAAAACTGGATTAATTTGTATTAAAATACATGGAAGAATGGAGTTGGAATTTATTAATAAACGAAATTTAAACATTTATATTTAAATATAATTAAAACGAGCTGGCCGCGACGCGGTAGTTCGTAATTTGACGTTTTGAACTTCAATTGAGTATATAAAACTCAATTTAAGTTGGAATTCTTTGAAATAAGAATCATCTAAATCTATTGAATAATATTTTCTAGTGGAAGAGAAAAATATGGATATCGTCTTGTAGATTTTGATTTATGTCAAAATCAAATTTTTAGAAAAACAGCGCTATAATCGTTTAAAAACCATAACGGTTTACTTAATAAAATAAAAAGATTTTAAGCAAATAAAAATTAGATTTCCATTAGAAAAATTTAGACTTGAGTAATAAAATAAATATGAACTCAAGTGAAGTAAATGGATTGATTTTTGAAACAAAACCAGATATTTACTATTGAATAAAGTTAACTAATTAGAAGAATAATTATTTAATGAAGTTTTGGATTGAAATTGGACTTTGGATAGGTAAATTAGATTTGTGAATTCATATTTGGAATCGAATATGAAGCTGGAATTGAAAAATGGAATTCAATTCGTTTATAAGCAAGTTAAAAGTATATTTGAACATGTAATGTTCCAATGAAAAGTGAAATAGGCAAAAGAGGTAATTAGAGAATAAACTAGCGAATTGAGTTAAAAACGATTGGATTGAGTAGGAATAAATTGGGAATGGTTGGATATATGTTAAACTGTATGGAACGAAGTGTATGAAGAGATATAAATTGAATGCTCGACAAAAGAAGTACATACTTAATTTATTATGAGATTTTATGAGCCTATTTGGCAAGCCGCTTGGCTTTTTGATTTTTGATTTTTTTAATGGAAAGGGCCTAGAGAGGCGATTTGTAGTTGTGCTGAGTGACCCATACAAGGAGACACTGGTGAAATTTTCCGGAAATTTAAGAAGATAGAAAAATTTAAGAAAGTTTGATAACTAGAAATCAGCTTATGAATTATATATAAAATTTAATAAGCGAATTAACATGTAATGAAATTTTATAAGTAAAAAGGGGAATTTATAAAATTAAATCTTGATAGATTGGAAGGAGAAACGTATACACGTTTTAAAGTGAATAATAGTTTAAAAGCGAACTATTATGAAGATTGAAATGATTTTGTTGATAATAAGTTAAGAAATGGAGTTAAGGATATTAGAAACTGACTGAGATTAGCTGAGTTGAATGGATTCCTGAGTGTCGATCCGATGTTGGTTTCGGCCTTCGGGGTTGATACTTAGAGGGTTGTTCTCTTACTAGTTTAATGGTAAGAGACTGATGAATGTGGAAGAATAGTGATTTGTGAATATATTTGTGAATATATGGAAGTGCTTTTTCGATGTAAAAAGAGATATTTCTGGAATATATTTGTGAATATATTTGAGAAGCTAAACGGGTTTGGAGAAATATTTGGGTAAAGATATTGATGATAAATTGGGAAATGATAAATTTAATTAATGAAAAATTAATGATGCTTTGGATGAATGTTTGTTTTTCTTCGATAGTTAAATAATCGACTATCAAAGTATTGGCCAATATCATTGTCAATACGGAGAGACCGATACGATTATTATCTAAGAACCACTACGTATTAGCAATTGTGTTGCGAATCAAATTATATGAAGATAACCGATGATAGAGTATAGTACAAGGGCTTTTTCTGTTAATCCTAGGTAGAAATTTCCTAAGATGGATTAATGGAAATTGTGCCTTCGGTTTTGTTCAGTCCCAGAACGAACTTGTATGGATGAATGTCTAACAGAGTATTTCCAATGGCTGCATATGTTGGTCTATACAAATATGCATATAGTGGCAGAGAATTCATTCTTTTAGCATAACATCCAGAATATATTTGTGCAAATCAATTAGTGATTAACGGATTTGAAAATGTGGCATTCAAAGTGATTGTGCTATCAATGAAAGGTAAGTAATCATAACCTCAAGCCTCACAACCAGGAAATTACAAAAATCGAGCGAGCAACACGGCTAAGTGGGCCGCTCCCAATTAGGATGTATTATCACATATCTAAAGAAAATTCATTTCCTTCTTTAATCTATCGATGTTGTCCCTTTTGGGAAAACAATTCCTGATCCCAACTGTTGGTGATATACATTCAATACAGTCAAGCGAAATGAGTGGTTGGTCATGTGTGGCCAGGTTGTAAGATGTTCTTGTTGAACCCAGTGTATTCCTCTCTAGAAATACACTATCGGGAGGTGGTTCCATACCTTGTCATCGTTGGAAATCCATTACCCAATAAGCACCCGTGGTTTTGATTGTATATAATGTATGTGTAACGTGAGATGCAAGCTTTCCGCTAGATTGTTATTTATTTGATTTAGACATTATTACAATATCAGAATATAATTGATTTTAAAGAAATGTTTTGGGTTATCGTAAGGTAAGACCATCAGTGTTTATGTGTGGATTGGTCTTACGATTATCCTTTCTTTTAAAAGGATTTTTAAAGTTATACCAAGTGAATGGAGTTTACTCACACCAATCCCATGACTGACCCAGAGTTTATTTTGTTTTGTTTACCCTAAACACTTGGGTGCAAAAATTTGTACAGGCAATCATGTAGTTCAGGTGTTTCCAGATATCTTTGGAGGAGCTTGGACCAGGAGACTTCAACGTTAGCTATTTACTGTTTATTTTCCAATGTGTTGTATATGTGATGTACTGTGATGATGTATGTAAGTACAAATTTTGTATATCAACGATTGTTATATATACTATATTTTATTTCGCTGCGATGTAAGATTCTATGTTGTTATTTCTTTTTTTCTTCTATCCTTTTCTTCTTTATTTCATAATGATTTGTATTTCTGTGTAATTTGGGTTGGACGTGTGGTGTATTTTGTAATGTCCCGGATTTTTGAACGTCAATTACGAGTATTTAAATCGGTTTAAATATTAATTTAGTGATACTAATGGATTATATATCGAATTTATTTATCTAAAATGGGGTTTCAAAATATAAGTTAATGTACCGATATTATTACATTTTTGGGATCGTGAAACGCTGGTCATTACAACGTTATTTTTATTTCGGTCGATAGAGGTCTTAAAATGGTATATTTTATATAGTGCGATAAACTTAAAAATCTACCACTATAAAACAAAACATTTAATCACATCAATCCAACATCGTCCAACCGATTTCCTATAGTTGAAGAGCGCATGGCCTAAATGAGAGGATCATCACCCTATCCTTGATATCAGCCATGATTTCTGCGCACAAGAGTCTCTGCTACAGTGCGTTCGGATATTAAATATCAGGTATTGATCCCATTCCCGTCACTTTCGAATTTAATGCAGACATGAGAATGTGGCTGAAACAATTGCTTTTCCCAATGTCAAGACCTCCATACCCCTAACGTACACATAGTCCATACCCTACTATCAAAAATAGCTTTGACAAATGGAACACAACCCCTGATATTTCTCTTCGCCATAATTGGAGCATGCCTCTAGTTGAAGTAGGATAGAAATGTTTACGCCTACGATTGTACCCGCCCCATGGCTTATGCAGCTAAAGGATTTAAAGCTCCATACCCTATTTAATAGCCACGTCTTTTCAGACTCGTCCTCCATACTTCTGTCCATACCGCCATGTGAAAACTGTCACTCTTGTAACACCCCACTCCCGCTATGATCACTCACTAAGGGAATGCCATAGCATCGGTGAAGTATTTTAGTGAATATAGAACAGAAAAATTACAACAAGACAGATATAAATAGTACTTGAAATTTTAAAACATCATCTCATAACAGCGGAAGTAAAACATGTCTGGTTACATCATAAAACCACAATAAAGGTCAAGTACAATATCCATCAAATAAATTCGTACATAATCCCACTCTCATACAATAGCCAAACAAAAGAAAAGATAACTGGATAACTGGAGCTTTACATCTATCCAAGCTCCTAAAGACTGGAACAGCAATCCGATCAAGCTCCACTACTGCTAGGATCCACCGTAGGACCTGAGGGTTGGGAAAAAGATAAAAACAACAGGGTCAGACATAAGTCTGAGCGAGTCCTATAACTTTAACAATACAATCGTTAAAGTAACCAGAGAAGACATAAACTGATATACGGTAACATATAGGGATGAATGGCTACCCTAAGCAGTCAACTAAACGAAGATAAAGGATAAAGACGCATCTACCCTCCCTAAGGTAAATTACTAAACTGCACCACACCAGTCGTTCCTAACTTAAAGGTTGATCCCACCCAAGGACTTATAAAATTTACTAATTAGTACCTGCGTACCCCTAGGTGACCAAGTAGGCGCCACGGGGCCCTACAATCCACTAGGTGTACACACTACTTCCCATTCGATCGGCTCCCTAACGTAGATACCCGTGCTGGCCCCACCGTGGGATGTATCATTCCCCAATGTGGCAACCAGATGGAACTAAAGGTGCACGGCTTATATCTACTCGATGCAACAACGGCTTACCTACCAGCCCGGGCCCACTCACGCATATGAAGCCCGTTGGACTTGCGTTGCCACCGCTAACCCGTTTGCCTCTTACAGTCAAGCCCAGTATGCGTGTCCCGTCCTCGACATGGGTCGAGCCCACAAAGATACGTATGGGTTACTGGTTGAAATGGGCCTCCACAAGCTACCCACCTAAGCTTGTCCCTTTTTCTAGTATATCCCACTTAACCCTTTAATCATGTTTTAATTACATGTTCCATTTTGGTTAAGTATTCTAATCGTATTTTCTATTGCCACCCAAGGCAACCACTAGATTTTCTCATGCCACCCGAGGCACCCACTTAACCCCTCATGTCCCTCTACATGCTAATGTGGTTAAGTGTTTCTTAATTAATTAATTAAGAACGTAACCTTTGTAAAGACCTCTCACATTAGACTGTCTTTTATGACCGCTGGTTAAGCCGGTTGGGTCCGGGCAGCCTTATGTCATAACAGAGTCTAACCTCGTGTCTTTACATTAATTACGTGTTTAGTTTGTGCCTAAGACCTCTCACATTGGGCTAACATTTGTAGCAACTGGTTAAGCCGGTTGGGTCCGGGCAGTTTTACGCTACAACTGAGTCCAACCTCGTGTCTTAGTCAATTAATTACACCTAATTAATCACCCTCATAATTTTATATTAATTATCCCTAATTAATCAAGTTTTCTTAACATGGGTAGACCTAACTTAATAGGTAAATTCCCATGGGGTAGACCTAACTCAATAGGTAAATTCCCAACACATAGTATGGGTACACCTAACCAAATAGGCAAATTCCCATACTATGTTTATTTATTTTGTGTTATGCATAATTATATTAATTTCACACAATCTTATTAACTTATGCATTTAATTACCCCATCGTTCCCACGTAATTTCGTTCATGATATAACACATATAAAAGGTGTCAACTTGCATATGAATGAACATGTTTCAAAGGTGCCATCTTGCATATTAACAAACACATAACTTGCATATAATATGTCACATAACTTACATATTCATTTTGCATAACAAACTTGCATATTAGCTTATAGACTTGCATAATGTGTCATCATGAACTTGCATATTAATAAACATGTAACTTGCATATTTACATACATGTAACTCGCATATTAACAAACATGTAACTTGCATATAAAGAAACATGTAACTTGCATATTTACATACATGTAACTTGCATATTAACAAACATGTAACTTGCATATTAACAAACATGTAACTTGCATATTTACATACATGTAACTTGCATATTAACAAACATGTAACTTGCATATTAACAAACATGTAACTTGCATATTTACATACATGTAACTTGCATATTAACAAACATGTAACTTGCATATTTACATACATGTAACTTGCATAGCATATTACCATGAACTTGCATAACATGCATATGATTACATAGCCCACAACTTGCATATTTAGCATCATGCAAACATAACATACATCATATTAAACTTGCATAAGCTTACATACTCAACATGCATAAACATAAGATTAATGCTAACATCATATCATATGATTCAAAGCTCATTAACCCACATACAAAACCATAAATCTCATCACATCTCATCTAATTAGTTTACCAAAAGATCATCAAAGTGATAGAAACTCACAACTAGCAACTTTGAACACCAAATGAAGAAGATTAAGATGCTAAGAAGGGATTAGAAGTTGATTAGAGAGTGATTAGTATGCAACCCTCTTCATAAAATTAGTGGAGGCCATGAGAGCTAGCATTTTGCCATAGTTTAGTCACTAGGTTTAATTATGAATGAATTAGGGTAGGTTAGGGTCTTATTTATAGATTAGGCAAGTGTTTTAGGCCATAGGATTAACCCTAGATTCAATCCAAGCCATCAAAGCATGTCTTGGGGAAGAAGTCAAGTGTAGGAACCATCTAGGGCCTTTAGATTAAAGATGGACCATGAGAACCATTCAAATGCAAAATCTGCACTTGAGCGAATCGGCCCACGGGTTGACAGCCAAACACCCTGGATTAACCCCTAGTCGACCCAGCGGGCTCGGGTCGACTTCAAAAATCGGCCGGTTCGGTTATTCCCCTCTCCCAATTCGCTGTTTTGAGCATTTTTGCATATTTATTTATTAAATTTTCAATTATATATATATATATATATATCAATATATATATATATATATATATATATATATATCTACACAACCCATTTCACTTAATTAAGTATACTTTAATTTGGGAATTTTCGTGAAACTTCGCGAGGCCATATCTTGGTCATACGGACTCCGATTTTCGAAAACTCGGACTCTATTTCGCGTATTTTTCCGAGACGAACGCAATGGCATAGCCCGTTTCCCTTGATTCCCATTTTAGAATTAAATTCTGCCTCGATTTATGTTATTACAGGTTATTGAAAATACGGGTTGTTACATTCTCCCCTCCTTAAAGGATTTCGTCCCCGAAATCTTCAAGTTAGGAAGAACGTATCCTACCATCCAATCATCCATCTACTCAAAGCATCATCCACGAGCAATCATTGTCCTTACAAGATTCTAAATGCTGGATGGATATATGCAAAAGTGTGTGTATATGTACTTACCTAATGCGAAAATCAGGCGGTTACTGATACAGTAAACCTCCTTAATGCAAACCATGATAGTGCCATGCATCCAATATGTATGCGAAACCCTATTGACACATACAAATTTCTACATGCGTGCACAACCATACACAAAAATGCATCATCCATATGATAACACAGCCATGATACATCCATCAATCTAACTACCACATCCATTTATGCAATATGCAACATGAAGTGACTGAGCCGATCTAGTGCCTAATGTGTGTGTATATGCATCCACGAGCAACCACTAGCAAACAATTGCATCCATCAACCATAACATGTTTCAAACACATGTTTCAACCATAGGTTTTACCCTATCTAAAGGTCATAGGTATTAGCGAGAGGATATACTAAAGATAAGATAAGTACTAGACAAGCAATAAAGGAGAAGTTAAAAGACATACTCTCAAAAAGAAATGGATACAAAGAACGCATCTTTGCTTCCGTCTCCCAAGTAGCATTGCTTTCGTCATCTCCCCATTGCACTTTAACTAGCTGAACTTCTCTGTTCCTCAACTTCCTAGTTTCTGACCCAAGGATGCGAGTAGGAGCTCGTCGAATCGTCGCATCACGCTCTACCTCTACATCTCTAAGCAAGCTCGGCTCTACCACCTCCGCGGTCTCATGTAAGCACTTCCTCAAATGTGATACATGGAATACATCATGAACACCACTAAGTCTGTCGGGCAACTCCACCCTATATGCCATCCGTCCAATCCTTTCCTTAATAGGAAACGGCCCAACAAATCTCGGTGCTAACTTCCCTACGGACCCAAAGCGAACAACATTTCTCAATGGAGATACTTTGACAAAAACCATGTCCCCAACCTCAAACTCAAGATCCGTCCTTCTCCGATCCGCATAAGATTTCTGTCTATCTTGCGCTGCTTTCATCCTTTTTCGAATTAAATCAATCTTCTCTGAAGTCTCTCTAACCATATCCGGCCCAAGCAAGATCTTATCCGTAGATTCCCACCAACATGTAGGAGATCGACAAGGCCTTCCATAAAGAGCTTCGAAAGGAGCCATACCAATACTGGACTGAAAGCTGTTATTATATGCGAACTCCACCAAAGGAAGATGTTCTTCCCATGTACCTCCAAAATCCAAGATACAAAGCCTCAAAAGATCTTCTAAGATACGGTTCACCCTCTCAGTCTGACCGTCCGTCTGAGGATGATATGCGGTGCTCAAACACAACTGAGTCCCTACCGCCTCTTGCAAACTTCTCCAAAACTCACTAGTGAAAATAGGATCTCGATCACTCACAATGCTGGATGGTACGCCATGCAATCTAACAATCTCTCTAACATAGACTGAAGCAAGCCATGGAGCGGTCCTCTTACTCTTTACGGGTATAAAATGGGCACTCTTGGTAAGTCTGTCTACCACAACCCAAATTCCCGTATTGCCCTTCCTCGATCTCGGTAACCCGTCGATGAAATCCATCGAGACACTATCCCACTTCCACTGTGGAACTTCCAATGGGTGTAGCAACCCACCGGGTTTCCTTTGCTCCACTTTAACTTGTTGGCACACTAAGCATCTAGCCACATACTCGGCCACATCTTTCTTCATACCGGCCCAGAAGAAAACTCTCTTCATGTCTTGGTACATTTTGTCTCCACCGGGATGAATAGTCATTCTTGAACGATGTGCATCATCCAAAATAGCCTTCTTCAAACCCTCATCTTGCGGTACACAAAGTCTACCGTCTCTATGCAACCATCCCTTATCATCTATGGTGTATCTACCCAAATGGCTGGACGACTCCCCTCTTATAAGCTTCTCTACCAACACAACCAACTGTGGGTCGTCTCGCTGAGCCTCGCCAATCCGTCTCAAAAGAGTAGGTCTAACCTCCAAGGATGCCAACAAACCAGGTACAAAATCAACAGAAGGTCTGAAGTCAAACAAAGAAAGAAACTCCAAGCTTCGTCGTTCCACGAACAATGGACTCAAAGATAGCCTTTTTCTACTTAAGGCGTCTGCCACCACGTTACCCTTACCAGGGGTATACGCTATCTCGAAATCATAGGATGCTAAGAACTCCATCCACCTTTGCTGTCTTAGGTTTAAATCCTTCTGAGAGAATAAGTACTTCAATGATTTATGGTCGGTGAACAACTCGAATCTCTCACCAAGAAGATAATGGCGCCAAGACTTAAGTGCGAAAACAATCGCGACCAACTCTAGATCATGGGTAGGGTAATTCTTCTCATGCACTCTCAATTGTCTCCCTCCATAGGCTATTACCCTTCCCTCCTGCATCAAGACTGCGCCTAATCCTGTTCCACAAGCATCGGTATAAACAACAAACGGCTTACTCCCATCCGGGAGCACTAAAACTGGAGCGGTGGTCAAAGCTCTCTTTAACCGTCGGAAAGCATCATCACAATCTACATCCCACGAGAAAACCAGATTCTTTTTCGTCAAGCGGGTTAATGGGGCTGATATCTTCGCGAAGTCTTTGATGAACTTCCTATAATATCCTGCCAACCCCAAGAAACTTCTTACCTCGGTAGCATTTCTAGGAACTTTCCAATCCTGGATAGATACTATCTTTGCGGGATCCACAGCTATCCCTTCCTTAGAGACCACATGCCCTAAGAATCGCACTTCTCTTCTCCAAAAATGGCATTTAGAGAATTTAGCTTTAAGACTATGCGCTCGAAGAGTCTCCAACACTTCCTTGAGATGTAAGGCATGTTCTTCTTCATTCTTGGAAAAGACCAAGATGTCATCCACAAAAACTACTACAAACTTATTCAGATACTCTCTGAACACTCTACTCATGAGATCAACAAAGTATGCGGGGGCGTTTGTCAACCCAAATGGCATCACTAGCCACTCATAAAAACCATCCGGAGTCCGGAAAGCAGTCTTCTCTATACTGTCCTCCGCCACTCTTAACTGATGAAACCCTGTAGCTAAGTCCATCTGCGAAAATACTGACGCGCCAACCAACTGATCAAAGAGATCATCTATCCTCGGTAATGGGTGTCTATTCTTCTTCGTGAGCTTATTAAGTTCTCTATAATCCACACAAAGTCTGAGGGACCCATCCGCCTTCGTGGCAAACACTACTGGAGCTCCCCACTCCGATATACTTCGCCTTATGAACCCCTTCTCAAGCAACTCCCCTACTTGCTTATGAAGTTCTCTTCTCTCACGAGGAGCCATGTGGCGTACTGGCAAAGACACTGGTTTGGCATTATCCACCAAATAAATTCGGAAATCTATCTCCCGCTTCGGAGGCAAACCCTTTACTTCTTCAAACACATCCGGATATTCCCGGACTACTCTGACAGAACACAAACTCTCGACCGAAGCATCGAGCGATTCAAGATAACTTAGCAAAACAGATTCCATGGGATTGCAAGAGATCTCGAGAGTGTTACCCAAGCGGGTCATGAGCCTGACAACTCTCCTTTCGCAATCAAGAACGGCACCATTACTGGATAACCAGTCCATGCCCAAGATCAACCCATAGCCCGTGAAGCCCAATACAAAAGCATCACATCTAAACTCAACGCTAAGTATAGAAATCTTCAAACCCAAACATATCATAGACAGATATATGGAGCCCCCAATTGGGTTTGAGACAACCAAGGGATCATCAACTAGACTGGTGTCTAAGTGCAGTGACTCAACTAACGATGATGAGATAAAAGAATGCGATGCGCCAGAGTCAAACAAAGTACGAACTGGATGATCAAACAGAAAAACCAGACTTTCAACGGAAATAGTTCTACCTTTCTGCTGAATCGGTGGAACTGAGAGAACCTGAACTTGCCCCCCTGACTGAGGTGGTGCTATAAGAGCTTGCACCTGGCCTCCTGAGGTAGACCCCGTCTTCTGCCCCTTCTTTGGGCAGTTTTTCACAAGATGCCCTGCTTCACCACAATGAAAGCAACCGGTCTTCTTCTTTTTGCGACAATCCTTACTAAGGTGTCCTGGTGTTCCACAATTGAAGCACTTCTTCTTCGTCTTCTTTTTTGTCACCATTGCCTTTTCCGCCCTTGCCTTGTTGTTGCTGTTGCGGTTTCTTCTGATCCCCCTTTTTCTCTGGTGCCTTAGAATTCTTATCATCCTCATGCATAAGTGCCATGTAGACAAGCTTCTCAAAAGTGGCCCCCATAGGAATGTGAGTCATAGCTATTCCTTGCAATGGTTCGTTCAAGCCTCTAACGAACCTCAAAGCCTTCTTCTCCGGTGTATTCACCAACTCTATGCCAAACCTTGCTAATTGATTGAATTTGTTGACATATTCTTTCACCGTGAGATTCCCTTGCTTCAAATTCAAGAACTTCTCCATAAACAGATTCTCTTCCGCCCTTGAGAGAAACTTAGCCCCAAACCTTTGCTTAAAATCTGCCCAAGAGTCAACAGGGCGTTCTCCATTAGTGACCTCCCACCAGAATGAGGCCTCTCCCTTCATTAACCAAGCCGCCAACTTGACTTTCTTTCCCTCTTCCACTTCAAAGATATCTAGCAACTCTTCCACTTCCTTAAGCCAATCTCTAGCCTCTACGAAAGTCTCTGAACCAAGAAAAGGTTTTCCTCCTATAGCCTTGAACTCCTTGCAAACCTTAGCAAAATTATCCACTCTAGGCTGAGGAGGAGGAGCGGTTGTCTCTGGTGTAGTAGCATTGGCCGGACCCGCAGCCGCGGCCCTAGCCTCTTGCAACCTCCTATACCATAGTGGTATAACTAAACCCTCCGGGATGTTAAGATCTTCAGCCATGCTGAAACGAAGGAGGAAAGATTCAAAAAGGAGATTCCGAAAGATAAAGATATGGCTATTGGGGATTATGCTTTTCTTTTTCAAAAACTTTTTCTCTTAGAAGACATGCTTTTAAAAATACTTTCTTCGAAAATACTCTTAGAAAGTAGTTTTTCTCAAAAATTTTATCTGTTCTGGTAACCTTAAGCTCTGATACCACGTGTAACACCCCACTCCCGCTATGATCACTCACTAAGGGAATGCCATAGCATCGGTGAAGTATTTTAGTGAATATAGAACAGAAAAATTACAACAAGACAGATATAAATAGTACTTGAAATTTTAAAACATCATCTCATAACAGCGGAAGTAAAACATGTCTGGTTACATCATAAAACCACAATAAAGGTCAAGTACAATATCCATCAAATAAATTCGTACATAATCCCACTCTCATACAATAGCCAAACAAAAGAAAAGATAACTGGATAACTGGAGCTTTACATCTATCCAAGCTCCTAAAGACTGGAACAGCAATCCGATCAAGCTCCACTACTGCTAGGATCCACCGTAGGACCTGAGGGTTGGGAAAAAGATAAAAACAACAGGGTCAGACATAAGTCTGAGCGAGTCCTATAACTTTAACAATACAATCGTTAAAGTAACCAGAGAAGACATAAACTGATATACGGTAACATATAGGGATGAATGGCTACCCTAAGCAGTCAACTAAACGAAGATAAAGGATAAAGACGCATCTACCCTCCCTAAGGTAAATTACTAAACTGCACCACACCAGTCGTTCCTAACTTAAAGGTTGATCCCACCCAAGGACTTATAAAATTTACTAATTAGTACCTGCGTACCCCTAGGTGACCAAGTAGGCGCCACGGGGCCCTACAATCCACTAGGTGTACACACTACTTCCCATTCGATCGGCTCCCTAACGTAGATACCCGTGCTGGCCCCACCGTGGGATGTATCATTCCCCAATGTGGCAACCAGATGGAACTAAAGGTGCACGGCTTATATCTACTCGATGCAACAACGGCTTACCTACCAGCCCGGGCCCACTCACGCATATGAAGCCCGTTGGACTTGCGTTGCCACCGCTAACCCGTTTGCCTCTTACAGTCAAGCCCAGTATGCGTGTCCCGTCCTCGACATGGGTCGAGCCCACAAAGATACGTATGGGTTACTGGTTGAAATGGGCCTCCACAAGCTACCCACCTAAGCTTGTCCCTTTTTCTAGTATATCCCACTTAACCCTTTAATCATGTTTTAATTACATGTTCCATTTTGGTTAAGTATTCTAATCGTATTTTCTATTGCCACCCAAGGCAACCACTAGATTTTCTCATGCCACCCGAGGCACCCACTTAACCCCTCATGTCCCTCTACATGCTAATGTGGTTAAGTGTTTCTTAATTAATTAATTAAGAACGTAACCTTTGTAAAGACCTCTCACATTAGACTGTCTTTTATGACCGCTGGTTAAGCCGGTTGGGTCCGGGCAGCCTTATGTCATAACAGAGTCTAACCTCGTGTCTTTACATTAATTACGTGTTTAGTTTGTGCCTAAGACCTCTCACATTGGGCTAACATTTGTAGCAACTGGTTAAGCCGGTTGGGTCCGGGCAGTTTTACGCTACAACTGAGTCCAACCTCGTGTCTTAGTCAATTAATTACACCTAATTAATCACCCTCATAATTTTATATTAATTATCCCTAATTAATCAAGTTTTCTTAACATGGGTAGACCTAACTTAATAGGTAAATTCCCATGGGGTAGACCTAACTCAATAGGTAAATTCCCAACACATAGTATGGGTACACCTAACCAAATAGGCAAATTCCCATACTATGTTTATTTATTTTGTGTTATGCATAATTATATTAATTTCACACAATCTTATTAACTTATGCATTTAATTACCCCATCGTTCCCACGTAATTTCGTTCATGATATAACACATATAAAAGGTGTCAACTTGCATATGAATGAACATGTTTCAAAGGTGCCATCTTGCATATTAACAAACACATAACTTGCATATAATATGTCACATAACTTACATATTCATTTTGCATAACAAACTTGCATATTAGCTTATAGACTTGCATAATGTGTCATCATGAACTTGCATATTAATAAACATGTAACTTGCATATTTACATACATGTAACTCGCATATTAACAAACATGTAACTTGCATATAAAGAAACATGTAACTTGCATATTTACATACATGTAACTTGCATATTAACAAACATGTAACTTGCATATTAACAAACATGTAACTTGCATATTTACATACATGTAACTTGCATATTAACAAACATGTAACTTGCATATTAACAAACATGTAACTTGCATATTTACATACATGTAACTTGCATATTAACAAACATGTAACTTGCATATTTACATACATGTAACTTGCATAGCATATTACCATGAACTTGCATAACATGCATATGATTACATAGCCCACAACTTGCATATTTAGCATCATGCAAACATAACATACATCATATTAAACTTGCATAAGCTTACATACTCAACATGCATAAACATAAGATTAATGCTAACATCATATCATATGATTCAAAGCTCATTAACCCACATACAAAACCATAAATCTCATCACATCTCATCTAATTAGTTTACCAAAAGATCATCAAAGTGATAGAAACTCACAACTAGCAACTTTGAACACCAAATGAAGAAGATTAAGATGCTAAGAAGGGATTAGAAGTTGATTAGAGAGTGATTAGTATGCAACCCTCTTCATAAAATTAGTGGAGGCCATGAGAGCTAGCATTTTGCCATAGTTTAGTCACTAGGTTTAATTATGAATGAATTAGGGTAGGTTAGGGTCTTATTTATAGATTAGGCAAGTGTTTTAGGCCATAGGATTAACCCTAGATTCAATCCAAGCCATCAAAGCATGTCTTGGGGAAGAAGTCAAGTGTAGGAACCATCTAGGGCCTTTAGATTAAAGATGGACCATGAGAACCATTCAAATGCAAAATCTGCACTTGAGCGAATCGGCCCACGGGTTGACAGCCAAACACCCTGGATTAACCCCTAGTCGACCCAGCGGGCTCGGGTCGACTTCAAAAATCGGCCGGTTCGGTTATTCCCCTCTCCCAATTCGCTGTTTTGAGCATTTTTGCATATTTATTTATTAAATTTTCAATTATATATATATATATATATCAATATATATATATATATATATATATATCTACACAACCCATTTCACTTAATTAAGTATACTTTAATTTGGGAATTTTCGTGAAACTTCGCGAGGCCATATCTTGGTCATACGGACTCCGATTTTCGAAAACTCGGACTCTATTTCGCGTATTTTTCCGAGACGAACGCAATGGCATAGCCCGTTTCCCTTGATTCCCATTTTAGAATTAAATTCTGCCTCGATTTATGTTATTACAGGTTATTGAAAATACGGGTTGTTACAACTCTCTTCCACTATATAAACACCAAGGCTTTGTAATAACCACTCCAACTTCTCTGTTCAAAAACAGGAGAAGACTTCTTCGTTTCTAAAACCGAAGCTATCTGAAACTTTCAACGACTTAAAAGATGAGCGTTAGAGAAGTGCGGTGGTCGTAGTCCAACTGCTCCAAGTCAAGGGCGGCGCGGTATCCACTGGAGTAAGGCGCACGTTTGGGAGGAGTTGGGTGAGGTTCTGTTGCAAAATGAAGTAATGGTCTTACGTTCTTAAAACATTATTATTATTATTATTATGTCGAAAATGAAAGGGTGCGTGGCTTCACAGTTTCGTTCATGGGAGGGTTGAATCCTGACGTTGGTTTCTAGTGAGAGTAGGGGAGTAACGAAGTGGGTTGGATGGGTGTGCATGGCATCGAGGACTGTGCGTATGAGTTGGAGAATACAGGAGCGGTGTTAAGCATATGAAGGGAAGGAATCATGTGTAGAAGAGGGACTAGCGAGCAGTTGGCGAGTACAGGGTGGTCTGTGGGAGCATAAATGTTTGGATATATATGGAAGGGGGTACTGCCGTTTGAAACAGGATCGAATGGTGTGAGTCAGTAGCCATGATGTGCTGGGATATAGGCGCATTAGAAAACGCTAGAGAAGGGAGGTGACGATGGAAATGTTAAGTGAGGAGTTGCATGGGTCTTTAGGTTTAAAGCGTGAAGTGGCATGAAGAAGTGGAGCAAAAGTTCAGAGAAGAAGAAATTTGGATGGGAATAAAAAGGGGGTGGTAGTATCACTTTTGTGGTTCTACAGAAAGGAAAAAAAGATGAAATAACGAAAGGGAAAAGAAATAGAAGGTGGGAAGATGTATGCATGGAATATCATGAGAAGGGACGTTCACATGTTTACTGATGGGTGCATGGAGATGTTGAGTTCGGTGCAAGGGGCCAGTTACGGTTGAGGTATGGACCGGGATGAACTGTTGGGAAGGGGGCTAGCATTATCAGAGTTAAATATGAGGAGTGCACGGCATGTTTAGTAACTCAGTGGAACGGTGGTTGGTGCAGTGGACGTTGACGCAGTGGACTGAGGTTATGGCGGCTTCGTTGCGGTCAGGCCAGTGGAGAGATGAGGACGGTACTGAGCATTTCAAGCGAATTACGAAAAACAATCACATTGGAATTTCGGTAACAAACACTACGCCGTTAATAAGATTGGAAATGATTCAGATGCAGTTGGATTTTTACACTCGGTTGAAATCATATAAAACGACTGGGACCGTCAAAACAAGGTGAGTTCATTCTCACACTTTTCTGAAATTCTCTGCAGTGTTAAATTCGTATAAAATACAACCCATCGTTAGTGATAATAGTTTGATGACTACATGCCTTGGTTGATTGGTTGTTTTAATGATTGTCGACAAAATTTTATTTGTCGTATTAGCTAATTTTGATTTAAATAATTATTTAAATATTATTATCCGTAATGCAGGGACGAACAGGTTGGAGGGATCCGACCGGATTCCTCAAATACACTGTATATTATTTAAATATAGAACTGTTACCCAATGATGATTGAACGTTGAATTGACCTTCACATTTATGTGATGTTTTAAATAAATAGA
The DNA here is from genome assembly GCA_030737875.1 of Allium sativum. NCBI lineage: Eukaryota > Viridiplantae > Streptophyta > Magnoliopsida > Asparagales > Amaryllidaceae > Allium > Allium sativum. The sequence continues at coordinate 79,115,197 of CM060927.1, read as the reverse complement.
CCGTATTGATTTAGTAGTTGGCAGCAACGATCAGAAACCCTGTTTTAAAACGTTAGTGTACCGACGGGCGAATGGACGTAATTAAGGTTATAAAACTTGTTCCTCTGAACCAAAGTGAAATTATAAATTATAGGGTATTATAATGCGTCGATGATTACGAAATAAATTATATAATAATGGTTTAAGTAAGTTTTATTTAGATTAATTATATTAATATTAGAATAAGTAATCGAAATCAGTTAGATAAGTAATGGTGGTTAGGTTAACTAATCAGAATTAGTAATTAGATTAATCGGTCTTCGATTAATCTAATGGAGAAGATTTAACGAATATTTGGTTTAATCTAATGATAAAAATCTTTTTATTTAACGAGGTTTAAATATGATTAGTAAATTATAATAATCATTAATATGATTAGCAATTGTTTAAGTAAGTGATTAACTAATCTGTTTCCAATCACTAACAAAGTAAGCTAAGGTTGATTATTATTTTTAATGATAATTAAAATAAACTATTTTCCAAGCAGAATGGATTAGAAGTATAACAAGGTAAAAACTCAAACGATCGTATTAAATGAGTGATAAGGGTTTAAAAGCAAACGTTTTGCAAATGTGAATGGAGTTAAGTAAGTTAGAAACTGACTGGAGATTAGTTGAGTGGAATGACTTCTTGGATGTCAATCTGATGTTGGTTTCGGCCTTCGGGGTTGATATTTAGGGAGTTGTTCTCTTACTAGTTTTCGGTTAGGAACTAATGAATATTTAGCAATGGAAATGAAGAAAGATTTGGTGAGTACGAGCTCCAACGTAGCGAGAACGATAAGATTTAAAATAAGAACATACCAACAGTTTTAAGAAACGATGAAATGGTTAAATAAATGGTTTCAAGGGAAAGGATCTGAGCTGTCAATATACTGGACTGTACTGTTTTGACATTGATAGTTAAAACACAAACTATCATTGAATATTTTTTATACCTTTTTGACGTGTTGCTTCGAAGAGACCGGGATGGGAACTGGCCCCAAAACCACTTCGATTCAACGTTGCGTATGAAGCTGACTGGCAGAGAATAAAGACGGAGCATTGAAGACCCGTAGAATTTCATAAGCGGAAGGACTACTTATAATCTCTGGGTAGCTCCCAAACAAAAAGAGATACACTGTGATTCTGTCGTGGTTGGAATCTACGGATTGCAAGGACTTCTCGCTGCTGATCCTGGGGTGAATCCTATATAGGATGCGGTAGGAGAGTGCCTTCGGTTTGTCCAGTCCCAGGACAACTTGTATGGACGAGTGTCGGACAGAGTATTCCTAACGAATCGCGTACGATTGATCTCCAAAGGATATTATGTCTGGTGGCGGAGAAATTCGTTTCTCTTAGCTTTTTAAACCCGTAATATTTTAAGGAAATCAATTAGTGATTTGACGGGTTTGACGATGTGGCATTCAAAGTGGATGATGGTGTGCTGTTCTAGAAGATAAGCGTAGCCTCTAGCCTCACAACCGGGAAAGACAGAAGTTGGGCAGGGCAGCATGGCTAGTTGAGTCATTCCCAAGCAGGGTATATCTGTCACCGATCTAGAGAAAATTCATATTTGTTCTTCTTTTCGATTCTGTATCTTCGGATAACGGTTGGACGGCCGACAACCGTGGTGGCAATATATTCGATACACTCAAGCTAAATGAGTGGTCGGTCATGTGAGGCCGGGTTGCAAGACGTTCTTGTTGAACCCCAGTGTATACCCTCTAGAGTACACTGATCGGGAGGTGCTCCCATACCTTGTCAGTTGGAATCCAATCTCCAATAAGAGCTCGCGGTTTTTTATTATAAAATAAATATGTAGAACGTGAGATGCAAACGTTCTGCTACTTGGTTATTTATTTGTGATTGATAGACACTATTATAATATCACTGGATTTTGATATATCAAAACTGTTTGGATTATCCTTTTCTTCAAAAAGGATTTCTAAAATTAAGTAACTGTTATTGTGAATTTACCACTGAAAGTATTCCAGACTGATCCGGGTGAATTTTGTTTTAAATCAAATGTGCTCGGGTCAGACCGAGCATATTTCCAGGTCAGGTTTCGCTGGAGTTTCAAGAGATGGAAGCAGGAGGCTTCACCACTAGTTATCTAGAGTTTATTTCCGCTGTGTCTGATGTATGATGTACTCTAATGATTGGTATGTATATATACAGTTCTTTTGTATAAAGAGATTTGATTTATTATACTTTACTCGTTCCGCTGTGAGATTCTGATGTTCTTCTTACTCTTCTATTCTATTAGTTCTATCTTTTCTATCTCATCCTCCAACTTCTTTCTACTAAAGATTCGTAATTTCGTGTCATTTGGGTTGAAATTGGTCAGCTCAAATCGGTACGGACTTACGGGCCTTTACAGTTGGTATTAGAGCAATGGTTTAGAAATAACCTTGGCTCTGTGGTATAACTCAATAGAGATGGGATTAGAAATATCCTAGATTGAGTTTGAATATATATACGAGAGTGCGTATTTATGATAAAATTGTTTTAAATTATTTTGAAAAGCGGGTAAATGAAATAAATTTTGCCCAACTTATATTTTTGTATAAAGAAGAAATAATTTCTATCGTATAAAAATATAGGGTATATGGTTGTATAACTTGATTTGATTGAAATTCGAATTGAATTACGAATTAGAATTCACCTAATTAATAATTGAATCTGGGAAAGACATTTAACAAAGTTAAATAGAATTAAATAATTGAATTTAACCAAACATATTAAATTTAGTGATTAAGCTAATTGTGATTGAATGGACGTTAGCTAGTTGAATAGAATCATTTATGAACTGAATGAGATAACCGTGTATGTGTTACTTGTATTATCAATCGAGATAAGTACAGATTCGAGAAGACCATGGAATTTATCTGGTAACAGGGATTGAAGCACAAATTGGAAGCTAAAGAGTTGATTTACGTCGGAATTGGAATTGACTTGCCCGACAAAAAGGTACACCTTAATATTATTGGTTGGTGATTAGTTTTATACCCTCGAGTTGAGGTGACATTGGGACTTTTGGTTTTGTTTGGAGAAGTGAGGCCCAGAGTGGCAGTTGTAGTTGTTTTGATCGAGCCGAGTAGAGGAGGTGCTGGCGAAATTTTGAAAATTCTAAGGAGTCTGAATTAATTTTAAGGATATTCAAATATAATTATTTTAAAATAACTGGGTTTAGATCATTCTTCTTACCTTATAATTTCGGGGACGAAATTCTTTTAAGGGGGGAAGACTGTAATGTCCCGGATTTTTGAACGTCAATTACGAGTATTTAAATCGGTTTAAATATTAATTTAGTGATACTAATGGATTATATATCGAATTTATTTATCTAAAATGGGGTTTCAAAATATAAGTTAATGTACAGATATTATTATATTTTTGGGATCGTGAAACGCTGGTCATTACAACGTTATTTTTATTTCGGTCGATAGAGGTCTTAAAATGGTATATTTTATATAGTGCGATAAACTTAAAAATCTACCACTATAAAACAAAACATTTAATCACATCAATCCAACATCGTGCAACCGATTTCCTATAATTGAAGAGCGCATGGCCTAAATGAGAGGATCATCACCCTATCCTTGATATCAGCCATGATTTCTGCGCACAAGAGTCTCTGCTACAGTGCGTTCGGATATTAAATATCAGGTATTGATCCCATTCCCGTCACTTTCGAATTTAATGCAGACATGAGAATGTGGCTGAAACAATTGCTTATCCCAATGTCAAGACCTCCATACCCCTAACGTACACATAGTCCATACCCTACTATCAAAAATAGCTTTGACAAATGGAACACAACCCTTGATATTTCTCTTCGCCATAATTGGAGCATGCCTCTAGTTGAAGTAGGATAGAAATGTTTACGCCTACGATTGTACCCGCCCCATGGCTTATGCAGCTAAAGGATTTAAAGCTCCATACCCTATTTAATAGCCACGTCTTTTCAGACTCTTCCTCCATACTTCTGTCCATACCGCCATGTGAAAACTGTCACTCTCTTCCACTATATAAACACCAAGGCTTTGTAATAACCACTCCAACTTCTCTGTTCAAAAACAGGAGAAGACTTCTTCGTTTCTAAAACCGAAGCTATCTGAAACTTTCAACGACTTAAAAGATGAGCGTTAGTGAAGTGCGGTGGTCGTAGTCCAACTGCTCCAAGTCAAGGGCGGCGCGGTATCCACTGGAGTAAGGCGCACGTTTAGGAGGAGTTGGGTGAGGTTCTGTTGCAAAATGAAGTAATGGGCTTATGTTCTTAAAATATTATTATTATTATTATTATGTCGAAAATGAAAGGGTGCGTGGCTTCACAGTTTCGTTCATGGGAGGGTTGAATCCTGACGTTGGTTTCTAGTGAGAGTAGGGGAGTAACGAAGTGGGTTGGATGGGTGTGCATGGCATCGAGGACTGTGCGTATGAGTTGGAGAATACAGGAGCGGTGTTAAGCATATGAAGGGAAGGAATCATGTGTAGAAGAGGGACTAGCGAGCAGTTGGCGAGTACAGGGTGGTCTGTGGGAGCATAAATGTTTGGATATATATGGAAGGGGGTACTGCCGTTTGAAACAGGATCGAATGGTGTGAGTCAGTAGCCATGATGTGCTGGGATATAGGCGCATTAGAAAACGCTAGAGAAGGGAGGTGACGATGGAAATGTTAAGTGAGGAGTTGCATGGGTCTTTAGGTTTAAAGCGTGAAGTGGCATGAAGAAGTGGAGCAAAAGTTCAGAGAAGAAGAAATTTGGATGGGAATAAAAAGGGCGTGGTAGTATCACTTTTGTGGTTCTACAGAAAGGAAAAAAAGATGAAATAACGAAAGGGAAAAGAAATAGAAGGTGGGAAGATGTATGCATGGAATATCATGAGAAGGGACGTTCACATGTTTACTGATGGGTGCATGGAGATGTTGAGTTCGGTGCAAGGGGCCAGTTACGGTTGAGGTATGGACCGGGATGAACTGTTGGGAAGGGGGCTAGCATTATCAGAGTTAAATATGAGGAGTGCACGGCATGTTTAGTAACTCAGTGGAACGGTGGTTGGTGCAGTGGACGTTGACGAAGTGGACTGAGGTTATGGCGGCTTCGTTGCGGTCAGGCCAGTGGAGAGATGAGGACGGTACTGAGCATTTCAAGCGAATTACGAAAAACAATCACATTGGAATTTCGGTAACAAACACTACGCCGTTAAGAAGATTGGAAATGATTCAGATGCAGTTGGATTTTTACACTCGGTTGAAATCATATAAAACGACTGGGACCGTCAAAACAAGGTGAGTTCATTCTCACACTTTTCTGAAATTCTCTACAGTGTTAAATTCGTATAAAATACAACCCATCGTTAGTGATAATAGTTTGATGACTACATGCCTTGGTTGATTGGTTGTTTTAATGATTGTCGACAAAATTTTATTTGTCGTATTAGCTAATTTTGATTTAAATAATTATTTAAATATTATTATCCGTAATGCAGGGACGAACAGGTTGGAGGGATCCGACCGGATTCCTCAAATACACTGTATATTATTTAAATATAGAACTGTTACCCAATGATGATTGAACGTTGAATTGACCTTCACATTTATGTGATGTTTTAAATAAATAGACCGTATTGATTTAGTAGTTGGCAGCAACGATCAGAAACCCTGTTTTAAAACGTTAGTGTACCGACGGGCGAATGGACGTAATTAAGGTTATAAAACTTGTTCCTCTGAACCAAAGTGAAATTATAAATTATAGGGTATTATAATGCGTCGATGATTACGAAATAAATTATATAATAATGGTTTAAGTAAGTTTTATTTAGATTAATTATATTAATATTAGAATAAGTAATCGAAATCAGTTAGATAAGTAATGGTGGTTAGGTTAACTAATCAGAATTAGTAATTAGATTAATCGGTCTTCGATTAATCTAATGGAGAAGATTTAACGAATATTTGGTTTAATCTAATGATAAAAATCTTTTTATTTAACGAGGTTTAAATATGATTAGTAAATTATAATAATCATTAATATGATTAGCAATTGTTTAAGTAAGTGATTAACTAATCTGTTTCCAATCACTAACAAAGTAAGCTAAGGTTGATTATTATTTTTAATGATAATTAAAATAAACTATCTTCCAAGCAGAATGGATTAGAAGTATAACAAGGTAAAAACTCAAACGATCATATTAAATGAGTGATAAGGGTTTAAAAGCAAACGTTTTGCAAATGTGAATGGAGTTAAGTAAGTTAGAAACTAACTGGAGATTAGTTGAGTGGAATGACTTCTTGGATGTCAATCTGATGTTGGTTTCGGCCTTCGGGGTTGATATTTAGGGAGTTGTTCTCTTACTAGTTTTCGGTTAGGAACTAATGAATATTTAGCAATGGAAATGAAGAAAGATTTGGTGAGTACGAGCTCCAACGTAGCGAGAACGATAAGATTTAAAATAAGAACATACCAACATTTTTAAGAAACGATGAAATGGTTAAATAAATGGTTTCAAGGGAAAGGATCTGAGCTGTCAATATACTGGACTGTACTGTTTTGACATTGATAGTTAAAACACAAACTATCATTTAATATTTTTTATACCTTTTTGACGTGTTGCTTCGAAGAGACCGGGATGGGAACTGGCCCCAAAACCACTTCGATTCAACGTTGCGTATGAAGCTGACTGGCAGAGAATAAAGACGGAGCATTGAAGACCCGTAGAATTTCATAAGCGGAAGGACTACTTATAATCTCTGGGTAGCTCCCAAACAAAAAGAGATACACTGTGATTCTGTCGTGGTTGGAATCTACGGATTGCAAGGACTTCTCGCTGCTGATCCTGGGGTGAATCCTATATAGGATGCGGTAGGAGAGTGCCTTCGGTTTGTCCAGTCCCAGGACAACTTGTATGGACGAGTGTCGGACAGAGTATTCCTAACGAATCGCGTACGATTGATCTCCAAAGGATATTATGTCTGGTGGCGGAGAAATTCGTTTCTCTTAGCTTTTTAAACCCGTAATATTTTAAGGAAATCAATTAGTGATTTGACGGGTTTGACGATGTGGCATTCAAAGTGGATGATGGTGTGCTGTTCTAGAAGATAAGCGTAGCCTCTAGCCTCACAACCGGGAAAGACAGAAGTTGGGCAAGGCAGCATGGCTAGTTGAGTCATTCCCAAGCAGGGTATATCTGTCACCGATCTAGAGAAAATTCATATTTGTTCTTCTTTTCGATTCTGTATCTTCGGATAACGGTTGGACGGCCGACAACCGTGGTGGCAATATATTCGATACACTCAAGCTAAATGAGTGGTTGGTCATGTGAGGCCGGGTTGCAAGACGTTCTTGTTGAACCCCAGTGTATACCCTCTAGAGTACACTGATCGGGAGGTGCTCCCATACCTTGTCAGTTGGAATCCAATCTCCAATAAGCGCTCGCGGTTTTTTATTATAAAATAAATATGTAGAACGTGAGATGCAAATGTTCTGCTACTTGGTTATTTATTTGTGATTGATAGACACTATTATAATATCACTGGATTTTGATATATCAAAACTGTTTGGATTATCCTTTTCTTCAAAAAGGATTTCTAAAATTAAGTAACTGTTATTGTGAATTTACCACTGAAAGTATTCCAGACTGATCCGGGTGAATTTTGTTTTAAATTAAATGTGCTAGGGTCAGACCGAGCATATTTCCAGGTCAGGTTTCGCTGGAGTTTCAAGAGCTGGAAGCAGGAGGCTTCACCACTAGTTATCTAGAGTTTATTTCCGCTGTGTCTGATGTATGATGTACTCTAATGATTGGTATGTATATATACAGTTCTTTTGTATAAAGAGATTTGATTTATTATACTTTACTCGTTCCGCTGTGAGATTCTGATGTTCTTCTTACTCTTCTATTCTATTAGTTCTATCTTTTCTATCTCATCCTCTAACTTCTTTCTACTAAAGATTCGTAATTTCGTGTCATTTGGGTTGAAATTGGTCATCTCAAATCGGTACGGACTTACGGGCCTTTACATATTTTGTCAACTCAAAGGGTATGGAAATTCAGGCCACTACACTAGATTCCAAACTATACAACATGATCTTATGGCACTTGGAGTCAAGTTCATTGATTTTGATTTAATTACGTGAATCTTAAATTTTTTTGATGAATGATTGGTAAAGGAAAGTGTTAGCCATAGAAGAGGAAAACGATCTTTCTCAACTCAAAGTTGAAGAATTAATTGGAATCCTTGTTAGGGACGAGGATCAAGGATCTTAAGGGAATACTAACACTAGAATGGGATGAATAGTGTTTTAGAAAACTTATAGAATCTTAATCAATTAACAATTGCTCAAATAATTATATGAATCATAGAATGAATATCACAACAAAAATAATCACAGATGTACATATACACAAAATAAATGCAGAAAAGGAAAGAACACACCAGATTTTATACTGGCTTGGATTACTCCTACGTCCAGTCCAGCATAACGTTGTATTATGCATATTTTTATTAATATTAGTATCCAATTACAAAACCCTTGACTTCACGGCTACAAGGTTAACACTATTTTAACACCCTTGATTTCACGGATACAAGGTTAACACCGATCTTTTCCTTGGTTTATGGGCTACAAGGAACACACCCTATCCTTTTCCTTGATTTACGGGTTACAAGGAACATACCCTATCCTTTTCCTTGATTTCATGGCTACAAGGAACACACCCTTCCTATCTTTGATTATAATTGCCCTAGAACTCTTGAGTAGCACTTCCAAACAGAGAGTATTTGATAGAGATTGAAAAGAGAAGACGAATGATATAATTTGTATTGAAATTGGCGGAGTATAAGGGTAAGATCTTAGAAAATTAAGAAGAATAATGGTGGTATGTAAAGCATGAAAGAAGGAGATGATAAGTTCTGGAAAAATTCGAAATCAATCCCTTTATATTGTGTTCCAAGAGTCGCAACTATTTTCGAAACGTTTTAAAATGAAAAGACACATCTTATTAAATTTAAAAATTTGTGATAGTTATATATCAACATGTCAAAAGATGTATGTCAGCATAAATATATATAATTTTGAATTTTAAATCATTGTTTCAAGTATTTAAATTAATATATATATTCTAGAAATTCCTAAAATAAAACTAGTTGTTTAAAATATAATTTCTCAAGTACAAAAACATAATAAAATATTATTTAAACATATAACTCAAAAATTATATATATATACATAACTTTATAATATAATTATAAAGCTATATAATATATATAAACATAAGAAACTTAGAAAGTATATTGCAAACCATTAGTTTAAAATCAAGTTTGAAATAATTTGTAAATAGTTTTAAAACCAATTTGAAAAGAAATAAATTGGAAACATAATTTGAGTGCTATTCAGAGTTTCACATATTAACTAGACTCTGTTACTTTGATAATCTTGAACTCTTGATGTAATGACCCGCATTGGCAGAGGTATTATAATTAATTTATTTAATTATTTAAAAGGTGAATTAAAGGATTTAATGGTCGTGATATTAAATAATGGTGAATATTTAATCTAAATAATAACTTAAATAATATATTTAATTCTGAAATAATCAGAATTGGCCGAAATGGCGATATGGTGTGAACTGGATCATCTGTGATATTTAATTCAGCTTGGAATTGAAATTGAATAACGAATATATTATTTAAACGACAGTTGAACGTATAGTTTATAATATAATTAAAATCGAGCTTGAAATGGCGCTGCAGTTCGCTATTTGGCGATTTGAACTTCAACTGAATATACAGGATTCGTTTTAAGCTGAATTTCTGTGAAACAAGAAACGTGTGGAGCTGGTGGAGTATATATTTCTAGTGGAAGAGAAAAATCGGGATTTCGTCGTGTAGATTTTGATTTGTGTCCAAATCAAATTTCAAAATAGTCGCTATAGAATCGTTTATCGACCGTAACGGTTTATTCGATATAACTAGAGATCGGGTTTGAATTTAGACAAGGTTCTTTTAGGAAGTAATGATAATTTAATTTTTAGTATTTTATGGTAATTTTTAATTAATTAAATAAGCAACTTTTTAATTGGAGTATTTTGCACCCTTAATCAGCGATATTGGGATTTCACAATATGAGTTAATCTACCGGTATTATTATATTTCTCGGATCGTGACACCTCACTGAGCATGGCTTTACTCTTACTTCTGTCTGTAGCAACCCGTTATGAACGAAAATTTAAATAATAGAACACACATATTTTTGTAACGTGAACATATATAATAGTTGAATATATTAAGTTTTTCTTGGACCTTACGTATGCACGCCCCCTTCTTTTTCTATCCACCGGTTCCTTGTGTAAACTATTAAGCCACGTCCCCCTCCTTTGTCTTTCTCGGACCTTAAGTGACCACGTTTTCAAAGGGTCAAAGGGGATGTAAGCTTATAAAACCATGCTACTGTTTACAAAACTCAAGCAAAAACTTCAAAGAAAAAATATATATGAAATAAACGTGAGGAGATAATGGACCGACGTTAGTTTTGTTGGGGAATGAGGTGCGAGAGATAGAAGCATGTAAATGATAAGGGAGGAGGGTGTATATGACGTGAGTATATTAGAGTTTGGGGTGGAAATTGATGGTGACGTCGGTTGGTAGGATGGTGGGAAAGGAGATGTTTGCAAAGGGTTGGTACGTGTAGTTATTGAGAAGCGGTGAGAAGTTTTTGAGTTTGAAGTCTGCAAGATTCACGGAAATGAATGGATGAGTAGTTTCGTGTATGCTAGGTGGAAGTGAGGGAGTGGAAGTTTCGGTGAGCTGCATGGACTTAATGGGGATGTTGAAATGAACACGTGAGGAAAGGGGAAAGCATAGAGAAGGAGTGGGAGGACAGCTGTGATGATAAAGGAGGGGCCTTGCTTGCGGTTTTGTGAAGGAGATGTTCGAGAGGAGCAAGATGGTGCGTGTGTTCTTCCTGGAGCCGCGGAAAATCAATTGAGGAAGAAAGGGGTTTGAACGGGTCGGGTATGGTTGGAGTATGGGCCGCAAGATTTAAGTGGGGTGAGGGCCCGTTTACAATTTATGGCGAAATAAATTGTCCGACTGAATCAAATAACGCAAACCGTTATTTAACGGCTAACGCGCAAATGTGAGTAAATCTCACCAACTCTGAACAGTTTATAATTTCATGTTGTATTTTTAGAACTGTTAGATATTGGCTGATTGACTATGTGTTGACTGTTTGATTGAACTGCTAGTCAGTTAGTTAAATTTCTATATTGATTCTGTTTAACAGAATGTATCATATAGAACTGAAGGTGATGTTTTCTATATTGTTTAACATCTGTGATGCAGGGAAACAGGTTGGAGGAATCCAACTGGATTCCTCAACATTTATTTTACTGTTTTCATATATTGTGATATATGATGTGTTATATAATCTGTTATGGATTATGTGTGTTGGAATGATGTTGATCATTTTTATTCAATATTTTAAATATCATAAAAGACCCTGGGATGTAAAAAGAATTATTTCAATGTATATTGAATAAAGGGATTTTATAAAATCAACATATTTTATAAAAGGAAATATTTCGAAAATAAATAAAAGGGAAAAATGTTTTTAAAACGAATAGAGTTTTATAAAAGGGAAATCATTTGTAAAGTGAAGAACTATTACTAAAAGTAAATCTTTATAAATGAATAGTTTATTCGAATAGAATAAAGGAGTTAATCGATGTTAGTTAATCGATTAGAGTTAAAGTAAAAGGAGTTAATCGATGTTAGTTAATCGATTAGAGTTAAAGTAAAAGGAGTTAATCGATGTTAGTTTAATCGATTAGAGTTAAAGAAAAGGAGTTAATCGAATATAGTTATTCGAATAGAAAGTAAATTAATCGAATATAGTTATTCGAATAGAAAGTAAAATGAGTTAATCGAATTAGTCGAAGTAAGTTAATCGAATTTGTCGAAGTAAGTTAATCGAATTTGTCGAAGTAAGTTAATTGTATTTGTCGAAGTAAGTTAATCGAATATTAGTTATTCGAATTAGAGTTAATCAAATAAGGATAATCGAATAGAGGTAAAAGAAATAGAGTTAAACAAGATTAGAAACCGACTAGAGATTAGTTAAGTTGAATAGTTTTCTGAGTATCGATCTGATGTTGGTTTCGGCCTTCGGGGTTTATACTTAGAGAATTGTTCTCCTGCTAGTTTACAGTCAGGGACTGATAGTTGTGAAATGATAGCAATACGAAATTGAGCCATGGAAATGTTTTCCAGTGTTAATAACATATTTTCTGAACATAGAAAATAAGGAAATGTGAATATATATATATGTTAAATGATGATTGATCGATATAATTTCCATTTGGAAATAATATCGTTGTTTGCACACTTGTTTTTATTCGATAGTTAAATCACAGACTATCGAAGTTTTGACCATTTTAACGTTGTTAATATGGAGAGACCGGTTGGATCATTATCCAAAGAACCACTCTGTATTGGCGTAAGCGTTGCGAATCATATATGCCAAAGGAAATTAAAGGCGGAGTTATGCAAGGGCTATCCTGTTTACAGAATAGTGCCTTCGGTTCATCCTGTTCCTGGATGACTTGTATGGACGGATGTCTGACAGAGTATTTCCAAACGATCACGTATATTGATTTCTCCAACCGTACCAAGAGTGGAAGCGGAGAAGGAAACTTCTTTTAGCTAACACATAATGTATGGTTGAGGACGTCAATCGGTGATTTGATGGATTTGACGATGTGGCATTCGAAGTGAATCTGGTATGATGATAAAGCGTAACCTCAAGCCTCATCAAATCGGTAAATGACAGAAATCGGGCAGGCAGCATGGCTAAGTCGGTCGCACCGAAGTAGGGTGTATAATCACCTGATCTAGAGTTTCATTTACTTCTAAAAATGTATTGTTGATGCTGTCCCATTCGGGAAACGGTTGCTGATCCCAACTGTTGGTGATATACATTCGATACACTCAAGCGAAATGAGTGGTCGGTCATATGTGGCCGGGTTGCAAGATGTTCTTGTTGAACCCAGTGTATTCCTCTCTAGAGGTACACTAGCGAAAGGTGGTTCCATACCTTGTCATAATTGGAAATCCATTACCCAATACGTGCTTGCGGTTTTGATTGTATACTATATATGTAGGACGTGAGATGAAAGCGTTTCTGCTAGATGATTATATATAATGTGGTTGATGGACATTATTATAATATCAAAAGGTTTTTGATAGAAAGATATTTTGGATTCTCATAAGGGAAAAACCCGTTCCGTTATGCGGCGTGGTCTTATGAGATATCGTTTACTTGTTCGAACTGTTTTAAACTATTTTACTCATACCAGTCCCATGACAGACCCGCAGTTTATTTGTTTGTTTCCCTAAACTCTTGGGTGCCTAAATTTGTATGGGCAGTCAAGTAGTCCGGAATTTGCAGATATAGTTGAAGTGCTGGAGCAGGAGGCTTCAGGATCATATAGCTATAGTTATTTCCGCTGTGTTGTAAGTGCTGTACTTTGATAATGATATGTATATTCAAGTACAGATTTGTATTTCAAAGTTATGTTATGAAATATATTTATTCGTTCCGTTGTGAGATTCGTGTTACTCAGATGTTGTGTTCTTCTTCTTCTTCTATTCAAATTTTCTATCTTATCTTTCCTCACCCTCTAATTTCTTTCACTAATTACCAGGATTTTTCGATGTTTTGGTTATCGACATCGTGTTTATGTCGATAACCAAAGTCGCTAAAAATCCGGGTCGTTACAGTTGGTATTAGAGCTTAAGTTAAGAATTACTTGGCTCTGTGGCGTGACTCGGTAGAGATGGGGTTAGTAATACCCTCGACTGAGATTGAGTGTGTATATACGAGTGAACGTATTTGTTATTGATATAAAAATAATTTTTATATTGTGGAGATTCATTGGCTGAGTTGTTTATGAGTTCTGGTCGATCAGTTTGATCCACTGTATCGGTAGGAGTTGATAAACACTCGAATACGATGGGTCGGCACGATTTGTTTTGAAAAGAGGGTTAATTAAAATAAATTTACTCGAAGTATATTTTGATATATATTGGATATATTGGTTGTTATTCTAATCGAGTAAGATTATAAGTAAAATGGTTATGTAAATAACCAATCAGAATTCATAAGTGAAATACGTGAAATCAGATGAGTTAAATCTGAAATTTAAACCAGAAATTGAATTTAAAACTCTGGAAAATTGGATAAGTGTTTGTAAATGGATTTGGATTAAAAATAAGGAAAATTTAAGATCCTGGGAGATTTTAAATTGTTTTACAAACAGTGTGAATTATATTTTGAAATGAATTTCAAAGTGGAAATGTTTAAAAATGATTTTATAGTATTGAACTCACTTCGATCGCTGGAAAATAGATTCTGATGATGACAGCTGCATCATCAGTATTCATTTTCGAGTTGTAAGTGACGAATTACTACCAGAGATACTGTTTTGAATTTGTTTTGGGAAAGACAAGTTGTGTTGAATTTCAAATGGGATTTATAATAAAGAATAAATAAAGAAAGTTTGAAATAGGAATTGAACTTAGAAATTCAAAGGGAGTTTGAATATATGAAATTCAATGGAATTGAAATGTCGTTTGAATATAGAAATTCAAATGGAATTCAAATATAGAATTTGATATATAGATTTGAATAATAGAAGTGATATAAAATTTGAATAGAAATTGAATAGAATTGTGACGGCCTGGAATTTCGCTCGATCTTAATCAGTCGTTAAACCGATCTAGACCGTTCGAAACCCCTGACTGTTGAGAACAGGACAAACCAGAACACAAACAGAAGAACATTTCATTGTATATTACAACAATGCATCAGATTACAAGAATATACAGAGTATAAATGAATAAATATTACACAGAAATGTCAGAGATTTAAATTACATTTAAATACATAGCAGCGGAAAAAAAATAATATAAAGCACAACTGAAGGTGATATACGGATACAGAGCTTTCCGGATATCATTCTAGCTGTAAACCCGGATCCTGTGAATATAAATCTGCAAAACCAAAACTACTAGCTGCCCGTGCGGAAAATAGGGGCACTCAGAGTTTAGGTTAAAACAATAAACTCCAGGTCAGTCATGTGACTGGTGTGAGAACTAAAACAGTTATTTAAAACTTTGCTTTTAAAAGAAAGTAATTCAAGGGACCACGCCGTAAAACACGGAACGGGTTTCCTCCCAAGAATACCAGTGCATAGAATAAACAACGCAATGCTTTTTCGAAAAATGAAGCTATTATAAGACCCAGGTCCTATCATACAATGCAACGCAAGCCGGGGGATAGGGTTTTCCCTTATAATAGCCAAACATGCTTGGTACGCTTAAAACAAATCATTTGATACTATAATAAGTGTATAGTGTCAAAACATTTCAATCATAAATATAAATCATAGACGGCATAGTATCCCATGCTACTATGTCGCCATACTAGGCTCTACAAATAAAGCCGAAATACACGTATTGGAAATTGGATTTCCGTCATGAGTCGAGGCAAGGGGCAAGCTCCTCTCCGCATTCGAGACACTCTAGCAAATGCTCAGGACTACGCACACTGGGTAACCCTTGGATCGGTTGGGCCGGTCCTCACTTACGTTAGAGGATTGGCAATTCCTGAACACGCGTTTCCCGGTCCTTACAGACCTATATCGAGGCGCCTCGCATTCCAACAACCACACAGGTGAAAAGTATAAAAATGTCAGGGCTGGTAAGTCACTGACACCACCAAAGCTAGAAAGAAACGTGCGCTCTCCCAACGGCCCGTATCCCGTTTTTAACTCATACCGAGGTGTGAGGCTCGCGAATACACGCTATACACAAAGCTACCACGTAGGTTATGCTTTGATCATCAACCACAAGACTTTGCTTTTCAACAGAAGCCTTGATCCATGCAACTCAGCATGCCACACAGGCAATTCATGCCATGCGATTGATATCTATCGATATATAACCTCTAAGCTCGTACGTCTCAGAGAAGGGCGTTAAGCAAGAGAATAAATTCTCCGCCGACAAGCAGATATATATTTAATAGAAATCAATCAACACAGAATAAAATCCAATGTCAGACACACAATCCATTTACAAGTCCGTTCTGGGTCTGAACGAAACCGGAGGCACTTTCCTCGCATATCCATCCATCTCCAAGTACGTCTGGACGACCACCAACTATTTCCATCCTCTTGGGTGTACAGCCCAATCAGGATCGTTAGTAATTACCCAAACGATGTGAAAACTTCCGGTCTTCGACCACCGTCTTCATCTTCGACTTATCGTCGAATCGGTTATTCAGAATGGGTATAAACCCGGACTTTCCGAACAACCCGCGTATATTGAAAACAAATGTTACACAAACACAACATACGCCTCATTCCAATTCATTAGTCACTAACTGCAATTTAGCAAGAGAACAATTTCCCAAACATTAACCCCGAAGGCCGAAACCAACATCAGATCAATACCCAGGAAACCACTCTTCTTAGCCAACCTACAGCTAGTTTCTAAATTCCACATTCTTAGGGAAAAGTTCCCATTAATTTTATCCAAGATAAATTCTTTAAAATTTATCCTGAAATCTTCCTTTGGATGATATTTAAAACCAAATTATGGTTTTTCCAACTAGTCGAGATTAGCGAACCACAACGAAGTAATTATTTATTTTATTTCCCAATCCCAACCTATTCATCCCATGAAGCAAAACTGGTAATACTCCATATCTAACACCACTGTGTTATCGGTAAAACTAATTACCATTTCACGTTCAAATCTAATTAAAGATTTAACTATCGCTTTGGAGCAAAACTGGTAATACTCCATTCCCGCTCATTTTCTAAATTTGGAAATTTAGATTACGAATTCACATTTCAATCTAATTGCAGATTCGTTAAAACTCCTTTTACTGGGTTAAAGAACTAGGTGTTATTTAAAACACAGTTCACGATAAACCCATTTCAAACTCAATCAAATATATTAGAAATTCGATTATTTAAAACCCCTTTTTAAATCTTGTTCATTTATTTAAAAATAAATTGGTTTTAAATTTAGTTTAAAACTAGTTCATTTTGATAAAAATCTATTTTTATCTTTTCAAATATGGAGTTTTTCACCCTAATTTTTCCCAAATCATTTCTTATGATTTTACACAAATTATTGATATTTTTAATAATTTTATCAAGGCCCGTACAGTCGATTTCCAATAATGGCCATCGAACTGCACTTACAGCGACCTTTTTCGAATTTGATTTGGACGTATCTCCAAATCCAACCGTTAGATTTTGAATTTCTAATATTCGTTAGAAAGCTCTTTTCGATACGAACCCAACGGTTCCGGTTTTAGGAGAATCCGACGGTCGGATCTCCCGTAATGTCCGTTTGAAATAAATGGTCGAAATTTACGAACTGCCGCGGCGCGGCGCGTTCTATTCAGGCCATTATATTATATATATAATATATATAATATATATTTCGCCGATTACCATTTAAAACGAATTATATAAATAGTTTTAAATTCGTTTCAAAAGCAAATTCAACTTCCATTTCAATTCAAATCAAAATTGAATTCTTCTTTATAAATTCGCTTTAAAATTCATTTCTATTCAATTCAAATTTCAATTCAATTTGAATTCGTTTCACTTCCTTTTAAATTCAATTCGAATTCGTTTTCCAATTCAATTCAATTCAATTCAAATTGGTTTTCTATTCGATTCAAATTCATTTTCTATTCAAATTAAATTCGTTTCGGTTTCTATTTGAATCAAGTTCATTATATATTCAATTTGAAATCAAATTGGTTTTCTATTCCATTCAAATCGAAATCGTTTTATATTCAATTCAAATCGAAATCGTTATATATTCAATTCATTTCGAAATCGTTATATTTTCAATTCATTTCGAAATCGTTATATATTCAATTCATTTCGAAATCGTTATATATTCAATTCATTTCGAAATCGTTATATTTTCAATTCATTTCGAAATCGTTATATATTCAATTCATTTCGAAATCGTTAAATTTTCAATTCATTTCGAAATCGTTATATATTCAATTCATTTCGAAATCGTTATATATTCAATTCATTTCGAAATCGTTATATATTCAATTCATTTCGAAATCGTTATATATATCGTTCGCGTCAAAATGGCGCATCACTATTCAACACGGCTTTATATATGCTATTTCAAATATTTCTTTTTGTCAACACACGACTAATCTCAACGAATGAGTACCGTCCATGTGTGACTATTTTTGGTCAAAATATTTCGTTCAACACATGACTAATCTCAACGGATGAGTACAGTCAACACATGAACCTTATTTTATATTGATAAAGACGTAAATTTTTATTATAAAAATAATTCGTTCAACACATGACTAATATCAACGGATGAGTACAGTCAACACATGAACCTTATTATATAATATTCTTTATTTTTCAAATTGGAATGAGGCCCAATCAATCACCATATAACGTTAATTATATGGATTTTCATACAACACATGTATTTAATAGCATTGAAAATAATCAACCATCAACCAAAGTGCACTACACTGTATAAGCATAAAATATAGATATCTAACGCTTATAACAGCCTGTCAATCAATCGATCGACATATTTAATCAGTCAGGATGAGTGAACTTTTAAATTTCATCCCAACACCCGTGTAGGGTTTCAAACAATCAAACACAGATTTTATTTGTGCAGTTGGGCGATGTGTAAAATTTATCGACCCAATCAATGTCATTCAAATAGGTGTACATAAACAAACCATCCGGTTTGTAAATGAATATTTTATTTATTCACATTCACGTTAAAAATTATATTTTTAACGATAAAACAATTTATCTTAACATATGAATATCTATTCAGTTCATTTATTCAATAAATGATTATTTTTATTTTTCTAACATATTTTAGAAAATTTCGGCGGCATAACGGCACGATACCAGAAACGGGACAAGGCCTAGCCTTATCCCCGGTCTAGTGAAGGCCCACGCCATTCACACATCAATCAAATTCACTTTCGTTATGCAAACCACAAAATTTGGAGTAAGGGTCTAACCTAGCCTTACTCCTTCGCCTTATAACGGCGCACGTCTAATCCTAACCAATTTATCGATTCGATTTTTCACACCACAAACCACATTCAAACCAATATCTCAATCAATCACCAAACATCCAAACAAACAAGTCCATGGTATGTGGACGGGTGTCGGGTGCTACTAAGCACCGTCTGCATCCTAGTATGTATATATAAATATAACTAGAAAAAGAAATTGAAAGGTGAGAAGTTCTCACTTATAGCTATCCAAACATCTTGACTCTTCTTTGATAGAAATCTTCATTGTTTTCGCATCTTCGTCAGCTTCGTCGTCCGTAGCCACTACATATATAAAAATCGAATTTTTATTTCAAAGTTCAATATATAAAAATCGAATTTTTATTTCAAAGTTCAATATATAAAAATCGAATTTTCTATCGCTATGTCAAATAGATAAAAATTATATTTTTATCACGCTATTTTCCACATAAAGATTTCGCCTTTTCTAAAATAAAGATTTAGCCTTTTCAAAAATAAAGTTTTCGCCTTTATAAAAAATAAAGTTTTCTCCTTTAAAAATCACCACTTTATCTCAACGTATATAAAAAATCAGATTTTTATTTCGTTACATACACAAAGATGATATCTTTATATTCTCTATCCTATAAAGATTATATTTTTAATACTTTAAAAATATAAAAATCATATTTTTCTTTAACTAAAAAAAAAATCAAATTTTTTTCCTAATCAGTTTTAATCCTTTTTAAAAAATCAGTTTTAAATCTTTTTTTTTAAAAAAAAATCAGTTTTATTTCTTTTATTTTTAAAATGCAGTTTTTTTTTTTTCCTTATCTTTTTCAAAAACTTTGCTAATTTTCAAAACAAGTGTTATTCATATTTGTTATATATATATATATAAATATTACTTCATATAATCATATAACATTTTAATTAACAATTAAATAAATTAGTCACAAATGAAAAACCGTTACCTTTTCTGTTCATCATTGAAACCCAAAAACCCGTTTACAACTACTGAACTCAGCTCCAAAACCCTTCACCGTCGTTGCCACCGACTCCCCTTGCCGAACCAGAATCGGAGGCCACCACACCGTCAAGCTTTGCGCCGCCGCCCCCTGCTGATGATCGTTGGCCAACTCGCATAGCCTAAGGCACCGGAAAAACTGATCGAACGCCTTCTCTTTGAGGCGCCACCACGGCCTCATTGAAACCCTAAATCTGAACACCCCCGTACGAAGTGGAAGCTCTTGAATTTGTGCGTGGATTTTGAGATTTGAAGGGGGAAAGTTCGAAGGTTTTAGTCGTCGATTTGGGATGTCGGCTGTAGGAATTATGGGGTTAGGTTTTAAAAAGGGGGCTACTTATTTATATTTTAATAATATTCTATTCTATTTAATTCTTTAATTAATTGTTTAACCTCACGAACTCAAAATCAAATTCAACGACGGTCGCCCCTAGGTGATTACCCCCATCCCGGACACAATGGAATATGTTTCGTTAGCCAACTCGACTGTTACAGTCAGTTTTTCTTCCAATTAACATATAAAACATTTAATTTTCAACTTTGAACGTACATTTTAATTTACCGGGGCCACATACGGACTCTAAAAATTCTACAAAAATATTTTCTAGCTTCGTATTGACGATACGGTCCTAACAAAACTAATTTCGTCGAATTCTGAGACCGTTTGAAAAATGGCCAATTTCCAGTCGATTAAAATCAACTGAAACTGGTCAAACGCATTTTCCTTTGCCACGCTCACATATTGATTCTAAAAATTATGAAATTTGAAACCTAGCTATAATTTGACATCACGGACCCAACAAAACTGGTTTCGTCGAAATCCGAGGTCGTTTGCAAAATGGCTATTTTTAAGGGCTATATATTATATTAAAATATATATAAATTCCACAGCGACTATTTCTAATTTTCAACTGGACATATCTCATCATTTATAAAGTGAAATCTCAGCTTCTCAACTTCGTTAGAAAGATATTATCAATTAGATCCTAATGTTTTTGGTTTCACTAAAATCCGGATTGTTCTGCACCCGGTATATTCAATTGAAGTTTGAAATCGAATTATCGAACTACCGCGCCATTTTCAATTCTATTTATAATTATATATAAATATTTATATTCTAACGACGACGCGTATAATATATACGTTCGAATTCTATTCAAAATAAATTTTCTCGTCGATATTATTTAAAATAATCTATTTTAAATATAGAAAATTCGCTGTAATTGCCAAAATAAAAATTTTAAACTGGCCCAGATTTTCCGGGTTATTACAAGAATTAACTAAGTCGAAAAGGAATTAGTTAATCGAGTTTTGAATTTGAAGTTGAACTTTGAGAGGTGAATTGGATTTGTAAATGGATATTCGAAATCGAATATAGAACTTAAATTTGAAATTTGGATTCAAATTAGTAAATAAGCAAGTTAAAATATATTCGAACATGTCATGTTCAAATATAAAAGTGAAATAGACTAAAGAGTTAATTAACAAATTAATTAGCGAATTGAGTTAAAATGATCCGGTATAGTTAAAATAGATTGGGCAGGTATAAATATACATGAGATAGGTATGGATAAGGTATGAAGGTATATAAATAGAATGCTCGACGAAAGGTATGTATTTAATTCATATATGAGATTTTATGCGCCGTATCGGCAAGCCGCTTGGCTTTTTCTTTTTTCTTTTGGATTGGTGAGGGCCATGGGAGGCTATTTGAAATATCCCGATGCTCCCAGTACAAAGGAGGGTATGGCAAATTATTTCGGGAATTTAAGGAGTTAGAATATTTTTAAGATAATCTGATAGTTAGAAATCAACGTATCGATATATATATATAGAAGTCGATAAGGAAACGAACTTAAAAATAGAATTGTAAAATCAAAAAAGGGAGACTAAGAATAAATAAATCTAGTAAGAATAGAAAGAGGAAGCATATACGTGTTTAAAAGTGAATAAGTAGTTGTATGGTATTGATTATTCGAGTAAGTAGTCTTATCTGTTTTGACGTTATAAATGTTATTCAGTCAAGGTATGAGAGGTAGTTATACCCCAACTTGATTGATTTCATTATTAACAAATAAATAGTAAGATTTCAGGCTCGAAGATCAATGTTGAATAAGAGTTAGTTGAATATAGTGTTTGGGTTGTCGTAACGATGTTTTACACAACATCCCTTTTAACCCAAATGAGTGTAACTTGGAAATAGAAATAAAGAATATTTCCTAAGTATAGAAATAAACGTGATCGGAAAAGAGATAAGTAATTGGAACATTTTCCAATTATAAATAGAAGATGTTTTCTAAGTTTAGAAAATAAAGGAAGGCGATATTCGGAAATGTTTTCCAAATAACATAAAAGGCCAATATGGTTATTTAAAATATTTGGTTAACAAATATTGATAAAGAAATAGAGAAGTGATTTAACTAATGGAATATTAATTAAGGGCTCAGTGACATGTTCAAAAGGAAAATTTGATTTTTGAAAATAGTAAACTGTTTAAAAACTCCTAAAGAAAGATTGTTTGAATTAAAAACAAATTTAACAGAAATTTGTGAAAGCGAATTTGAATTAAAGTAAAATCAGTTAAGTGGTAACTGAAGTTGAATTGAAATCGAATAAGATTGGACTTGTGAAATTAGAATCCGAAATAGTATTGGATTGAGGAGTTAAGGAACTGAAAATCAAGAATTGAACTTGAGTTGAAATGGGATTTGGCTTGGTTAAAAACATTGGTTGTGTTGGAGATAAAACTGATTTGGAGTTTGATTGGCATGACATTGGTATATGCTGAATTAATAGCAGATGTGAGGGATATAACGATATGCCCGACAAAAAGGTACAAGTTTATATTTCATATGGTATGAGATTTTGATGAGCCGAATTGGCAAGCCGCTTGGCTGTTGGATTTTCTTTTGGGATGGAGATGACCCAGAGAGGCGAGTTGTGGTTTTACCGATTGACTAGTACAAAGGAGGTGCTGACGAAATTTTTCGAAGAATTAAGGCGTTAGAAAATTTTCAGGATTTTTGAAAATTTTCGATAATAAGAATGAATAAATATTTAATTGAAATTAAATTGGTTTAGTTGAAATTGAAGTTAAGAAGTGAACAAATATGTTCTAACCAGTCGATAGGGTCGTTCTCTACTTTTTAGCAATTTCGAGGACGAAATTATTTTAAGTGGGGAAGATTGTAATGACCCGCATTGGCAGAGGTATTATAATTAATTTATTTAATTATTTAGAAGGTGAATTAAAGGATTTAATGGTCGTGGAATTAAATAATGGCGAATATTTAATTAAAATAATAACTTAAATAATATATTTAATTCTGAAATAATCAGAATTGGCCGAAATGGCGATATGGTGTGAACTGGATCATCTGTGATATTTAATTCAGCTTGGAATTGAATTTGAATAACGAATATATTATTTAAACGACAGTTGAACGTATAGTTTATAATATAATTAAAATCGAGCTTGAAATGGCGCTGCAGTTCGCTATTTGGCGATTTGAACTTCAACTGAATATACAGGATTCGTTTTAAGCTGGATTTCTGTGAAACAAGAAACGTGTGGAGCTGGTGGAGTATATATATTTCTAGTGGAAGAGAAAAATCGGGATTTCGTCTTGTAGATTTTGATTTGTGTCCAAATCAAATTTCAAAATAGTCGCTATAGAATCGTTTATCGACCGTAACGGTTTATTCGATATAACTAGAGATCGGGTTTGAATTTAGATAAGGTTCTTTTAGGAAGTAATGATAAATTAATTTTTAGTATTTTATGGTAATTTTTAATTAATTAAACAAGCAACTTTTTAATTGGAGTATTTTGCACCCTTAATCAGCGATATTGGGATTTCACAATATGAGTTAATCTACCGGTATAATTATATTTCTCGGATCGTGACACCTCACTGAGCATGGCTGTACTCTTACTTCTGTCTGTAGCAACCCGTTATGAACGAAAATTTAAATAATAGAACACACATATTTTTGTAACGTAAACATATATAATAGTTGAATATATTAAGTTTTTCTTGGACCTTAGGTATGCACGCCCCCTTCTTTTTCTATCCACCGGTTCCTTGTGTAAACTATTAAGCCACGTCCCCCTCCTTTGTCTTTCTCGGACCTTAAGTGACCACATTTTCAAAGGGTCAAAGGGGATGTAAGCTTATAAAACCATGCTTCTGTTTACAAAACGCAAGCAAAAACTTCAAAGAAAAAAAATATATATGAAATAAACGTGAGGAGATAATGGACCAACGTTAGTTTTGTTGGGGAATGAGGTGCGAGAGGTAGAAGCGTGTAAATGATAAGGGAGGAGGGTGTATATGACGTGAGTACAGTAGAGTTTGGGGTGGAAATTGATGGTGACGTCGGTTGGTAGGATGGTGGGAAAGGAGATGTTTGCAAAGGGTTGGTACGTGTAGTTATTGAGAAGCGGTGAGAAGTTTTGGAGTTTGAAGTTTGCAAGATTCACGAAAATGAATGGATGAGTAGTTTCGTGTATGCTAGGTGGAAGTGAGGGAGTGGAAGTTTCGGTGAGCTGCATGGATTTAATGGGGCTGTGGAAATGAACACGTGAGGAAAGGGGAAAGCATAGAGAAGGAGTGGGAGGACAGCTGTGATGATAAAGGAGGGGCCTTGCTTGCGGTTTTGTGAAGGAGATGTTCGAGAGGAGCAAGATGGTGCGTGTGTTCTTCCTGGAGCCGCGGAAAATCAATTGAGGAAGAAAGGGGTTTGAACGGGTCGGGTATGGTTGGAGTATGGGCCGCAAGATTTAAGTGGGGTGAGGGCCCGTTTAGTTAATTAAATGTTTAGTTTAAATTCAATTTAAATTGTATTAACTTGTACGGTACATATCTTGGCCATACTGTATCAGAAATTCGAATGGTAAGTTGCGTTAGGATCATATGGACGAGAACTTCACAATGAAGCTGACCGGGAGTGGAATGGAGCTCGTTACAATTTATGGTGAAATAAATTGTCCGACTGAATCAAATAACGCAAACCGTTATTTAACGGATAACGCGCAAATGTGAGTAAATATTACCAACTCTGAACAGTTTATAATTTCATGTTGTATTTTTAGAACTGTTAGATATTGGCTGATTGACTGTGTGTTGACTGTTTGATTGAACTGCTTATCAGTTAGTTAAATTTCTATATTGATTCTGTTTAACAGAATGTATCATATAGAACTGAAGGTGATGTTATCTATATTGTTTAACATCTGTGATGCAGGGAAACAGGTTGGAGGAATCCAACTGGATTCCTCAACATTTATTTTACTGTTTTCATATATTGTGATACATGATGTGTTATATAATCTGTTATGGATTATGTGTGTTGGAATGATGTTGATCATTTTTATTCGATATTTTAAATATCATAAAAGACCCTGGGATGTAAAAAGAATTATTTCAATGTAAATTGAAATAAAGGGATTTTATAAAATCAACAGATTTTATAAAAGGAAATATTTCGAAAATAAATAAAAGGGAAAAATGTTTTTAAAACGAATAGAGTTTTATAAAAGGGAAATCATTTGTAAAGTCAAGAACTGTTACTAAAAGTAAATCTTTATAAATGAATAGTTTATTCGAATAGAATAAAGGAGTTAATCGATGTTAATTAATCGATTAGAGTTAAAGTAAAAGGAGTTAATCGATGTTAGTTAATCGATTAGAGTTAAAGTAAAAGGAGTTAATCGATGTTAGTTTAATCGATTAGAGTTAAAGAAAAGGAGTTAATCGAATATAGTTATTCGAATAGAAAGTAAATTAATCTAATATAGTTATTCGAATAGAAAGTAAAATGAGTTAATCGAATTAGTCGAAGTAAGTTAATCGAATTTGTCGAAGTAAGTTAATCGAATTTGTCGAAGTAAGTTAATCGAATTTGTCGAAGTAAGTTAATCGAATATTAGTTATTCGAATTAGAGTTAATCAAATAAGGATAATCGAATAGAGGTAAAAGAAATAGAGTTAAACAAGATTAGAAACTGACTAGAGATTAGTTAAGTTGAATAGTTTTCTGAGTATCGATCTGATGTTGGTTTCGGCCTTCGGGGTTTATACTTAGAGAATTGTTCTCCTACTAGTTTACAGTCAGGGACTGATAGTTGTGAAATGATAGCGATACGAAATTGAGCCATGGAAATGTTTTCCAGTGTTAATAACATATATTTTCTAAACATAGAAAATAAGGAAATGTGAATATATATATATATATATATATGTTAAATGATGATTGATCGATATAATTTCCATTTGGAAATAATATCGTTGTTTGCACACTTGTTTTTATTCGATAGTTAAATCACAGACTATCGAAGTTTTGACCATTTTAACGTTGTTAATATGGAGAGACCGGTTGGATCATTATCCAAAGAACCACTCTGTATTGGCATAAGCGTTGCGAATCATATATGCCAAAGGAAATTGAAGGCGGAGTTATGCAAGGGCTATCCTGTTTACAGAATAGTGCCTTCGGTTCATCCTGTTTCTGGATGACTTGTATGGACGGATGTCTGACAGAGTATTTCCAGACGATCACGTATATTGATTTCTCCAACCGTACCAAGAGTGGAAGCGGAGAAGGAAACTTCTTTTAGCTAACACATAATGTATGGTTGAGGACGTCAATCGGTGATTTGATGGATTTGACGATGTGGCATTCGAAGTGAATCTGGTATGATGATAAAGCGTAACCTCAAGCCTCATCAAATCGGTAAATGACAGAAATCGGGCAGGCAGCATGGCTAAGTCGGTCGCACCGAAGTAGGGTGTATAATAACCTGATCTAGAGTTTCATTTACTTCTAAAACTCTATTGTTGATGCTGTCCCATTCGGGAAACGGTTGCTGATCCCAACTGTTGGTGATATACATTCGATATACTCAAGCGAAATGAGTGGTCGGTCATGTGTGGCCGAGTTGCAAGATGTTCTTGTTGAACCCGGTGTATTCCTCTCTAGAGGTACACTAGCGAAAGGTGGTTCCATACCTTGTCATAGTTGGAAATCCATTACCCAATACGTGCTTGCGGTTTTGATTGTATACTATATATGTAGGACGTGAGATGAAAGCGTTTCTGCTAGATGATTATATATAATGTGGTTGATAGACATTATTATAATATCAAAAGGTTTTTGATATAAAGATATTTTGGATTCTCATAAGGGAAAAACCCGTTCCGTTATGCGGCGTGGTCTTATGAGATATCGTTTACTTGTTCGAACTGTTTTAAACTATTTTACTCATACCAGTCCCATGACTGACCCGGACTTTATTTGTTTGTTTCCCTAAACTCTTGGGTGCCTAAATTTGTATGGGCAGTCAAGTAGTCCGGAATTTGCAGATATAGTTGAAGAGCTGGAGCAGGAGGCTTCAGGAACATATAGCTATAGTTATTTCCGCTGTGTTGTAAGTGCCGTACTTTGATAATGATATGTATATTCAAGTACAGATTTGTATTTCAAAGTTATGTTATGAAATATATTTATTCGTTCCGCTGTGAGATTCGTGTTACTCTGATGTTGTGTTCTTCTTCTTCTTCTATTCAAATTTTCTATCTTATCTTTCCTCACCCTCTAATTTCTTTCACTAATTACCAGGATTTTTCGATGTTTTGGTTATCGACATCGTGTTTATGTCGATAACCAAAGTCGCTAAAAATCCGGGTCGTTACACTTGATATCTTGATACTCATGAGTCTTGAACCTTCTTTGAAATCTTGAATCTCTTAAACTGTACAGTCTTCAATATCTACATTACCTGCATATAATTCCTGCATATATATATATATATATTCTAGATAAAGATGTTAGTATATATTTTATAATGATTGAAACAGGGTTGTTGTCATCTAAATTCCATTCTCAAACAATCCTATGAAGAACCCGCACGCTAGAAAGGAACAAAATATTGAAATGGAAAATATAACATTTCAAGCAAATAAAGAAGATTTCGACTTAGACGAAGATGAAATAGTCTTCATAGCAAAAAGTATAATAAGTTCAAGAAGTTCACTAAAACGTAAAGGTTTCGAAAAGATGGGAAATCAAGTTCAACAAATCAGACATCTATCAAATGCTTTGAATGTGACAAATTTGGTTATATGAAGAAATTTTGCCCAAAGATTCTTAATGAAAAGATGAAGAATAAAAATGAAAAACTCAAAAAGAAAAGAAGATCTTTTCAAGTTACTTGGGATGATTCTTTCTCATCAGAAAGTGAGAGCGAAAGTTATATGGAAAAAGAAAATTTATGTTTAATGGCAAATGCGGATGAGGTATGTCCTGAACTTACTTATAATGAAATTTTAGAAGTTAGTATGGAATTAGATGATTAGTATAGAGAGCACAAAAAATTAAAATAAAGCTTATATTGCTAGAATGAATAGTTTGGAAATCGAAATAGGTTTACTAAAAGATGAAAGGATCATTTTAGAAAAAGAGCTAGAAAATATTCAAAAAGATCATAAATAATTGATTTCTGAAAATGATTTATTATCAAAAGAGTTAGGAAAAGTAAACTAAAAAATAATAACATTTTGAATAAAAATACAACTTTGAGTAGTAATTTAGAAATTTCACTTTCTGAAATTTCAAAACTCAAAGATGAGTTAGTAAAAATTACTACAAATGTTTCAAAATTCAACAAAGGAAAACAAAATTTGAAAAATATTATTAAAAGCTCCAAACTTTCTGGAAATAGAAACGGACTAGGTTTTAAAAAGGATCTAAAATCTAAAAACCATATTTTCCTTTATAAAGAGGTTAAAAGGAAAACTTTTAATGGAAAGCATTAAAACCTAAAAAGGTGAAAATATGGATTCCGAAATCCAATAACAAACTTATTTGACAAAAATATATTAAAAACTTTCTATAAGATGTAGTTTATAATGAGAATTATGTTTTCAAATGCCCCAAACGCACCTGGGTATGGCTGTCTTCTCCGCCTAACATATTGGACCATAACAATGGAAGTGGGTACCAATTAAATATTCTTATCATGTAGATACCCAAAACAAAACAGAACGAGAAATGGATATTAGATAGTGAATGCTCCAAGAACATGACTGAAAACAAAAGCATGTTATCAAATATCACATACATAGATGGTGGCACAGTAACTTTTGGTGAGAACTCAAAAGGATACGTCATTGGCATTGGTGAAGTCATCAATATTGGATATGCTCAAAGATAAACTTAGAATAAAGCATGACTCAAGATTGACTCAGAATAAAGCATGGCTCTACAGAAGAATACACAAAAAGCAAGTTAGACATGCTCAAAATTGGAGATGAAGAAACCCGACATGCACAACTGATACAGGCATGTTAGATGTCTGGATATATTACCAGACGTCTGATTTCAGAATCAGGAAACCATCTGTATGGCGATCAGACGTCTAAATTTTCTCCGGGGTAATATATATATATATGTCTGAAGAAGCATTCAGACTTCTGAAATAGAATCTAGACATCTGACCTGGAGCTCGGCCAAAAGAAAAATAAGGAGCAACTGTCATATTTTGAAAGGTCACTTTCACTCCTCTTCATCACAACTCTTCAATACCAATCAAGGCAACTCCTGGATGAAGATCAATAGCCGCTACTCTTCAATTACTACTCTTTAACATTATTTAAGGCAACAACATTCAGAGAGAACATCATCTTTCTACACTCTCTGCATTCTAATACATCTAATCTATATTCTATCAATGCTTAAGCAATTCACAACCACATACTACCCTTCCATATTCATTTGCACTCCAAAGCAACAACTATAACTGGATATATTGGAAGATTGTGTACTGAATAGTCAACATTTGTGTTATACTAATGACAAGAAACTCTATTGTATCTAAGCCTATTCCGCCGGGCGAAATGATGGTTTATGATAGTAGAATACCGAAGGGGAGCTTCGAGGCTGTACATAGGACAGGAGGTCCAAACCAGTATAAAAACTCTTGTGTGCATTTTCCTTACTAGCATTTACTTTACTATATCACTATAATACATAAATATTCATACTTGCCTACACATGATCCACTCATATAGACTTTTAGTTTGGATATACATTTGAAATAGTTTGAAATAAATAGTTAGGACAATAAAATTTATATAAATAGTTTTGATATGACTTATCAAAATTTAGTTATATATTCATATAGTTAAATTTTAAAGAAGTTTATAAAATAGATAGTTGATTGATAAATAGTTTATTTAAAACGGTTAATTTATATATACGTTAAAAATCAAATAGTTTATAAAAAAGTTATTTATTAAAGTAGTTTATTAAAATTGTTATATATACAAGTTAAAATAGAATAGTTTATAAAGTAAAATAGTTATTTAATAAAATAGTTTATATAATAATTTAAAATGCTATAATTAGAATTAGAATCGTTTATTCAAAATTTCAATTAAACTAGAAGTCATATTCCAAATTTTAAATCAACCAACTCAACCTCAATATTTTCGTTCGATTCAACTCCTATTTTAAATTCAATTTTGTTGCAATAATTAAATTCAAATATTTGAAATTGAAATTAGAATTCTCATTTGAATTATTTCAATTTACAATAAACTCGAGTTCACAACTCAAATATCACTCTAAGTCAAATTAATTTAAAGTATATTTCAAAGATGGATAAATAATTCAATTTCGATAGATTCAATTCATATTCAATTTCATTTCTAACTTCAGTTTACAACATAAAACAATTTCCTTTGGCTTTTATATTTCAAAATCCTAAGTTCAAGTTCAAAGGAAATCGATTTATAAAACATCTATATTATCTCTAGATCGAAATTTCAAGATTCAAGGTAAAACAAAATTTATTTAACCAATCAGTATCTCTATATAATTTACTATCCTATAGACAAGTGACATTTAAATTAAATTTTAATATTTCAGGGATTGTTATATACCATTTCAATCTAAATCAGGGTCACAGGTAATTATCATTTCAACCTACGTTCTTAATTCATTTCAAATGATTAATCCTGGGTTTATTTAATGCCCGTAACATTCAGGGTAAATGGTTGGGATTAATGAACACAAACAAATAGTCATCAAATCAATACATCCAAACATATCGGTATTCATATAAATTTATTGGTTCTTAGGTGTCGGGTTTTAAACTAACAATTAAATGTTAAATTTAACTTAACTATAAAATTTAAACTAACAATCAATTTAAATTACACTCTCGATGCCAATCGACATAAATATACAATTTTAACTACCAAACAGCAATCAAAACAATCATATCATAACATGATTCTAATTTAACTTACAATCAAATATTCTAGTTAAGCGTGAGTGGGTTTAATCATTCACCTTTGACTTAAAATACGTTTGAAATCCAAATAGAGACCCAAAATTTAACAGCCTCCAAATCCAACAATACCAGCTCTATGTCGTGTGGAATTTTAATATGATCCTATCAAAACAAATCATGAGCTAATCCGGGTTCGTATGAGAAAGTTATCCATGTTAACACATTCAGTAATTAGATTAATCGAAATAAAAAAAATACAACTCACCAACACGTATGCCGACACGTCGAGAAATTTACACGTTACAAGCTTATGCACAAAAGAAACCCAACATCACTCAATTCCAAAATTATGCACACAATCCTAGGCCACCGTTCGACGATCTGAATCCACCATCGCGAAGTCTCGACCAAGATCCTCCTTCAGCCAAATCTCTGCCATGTCCAGACGCTTTCTCATTCCTTAAATCCCCTTAAACCACGCACCCTTCATGCGCAAATCCTGGCGATTTCAGATCCAAAAACATACAATCAACTATACGGATTTGAGGATCTCACAAAGCTCTACGATTTTGTAGTTGAAACTTTTTTGAATCATTGCATAGATTGATAGAAATTGCGGGTAATATTCGAAAATTCATGACCATCTAACTCATGTATAGCATACATGGTTTTTAGGGCCAGGAATATATTCTTTTATTATTATTTGATCTCGATTAGTGTGTTTTAAAGCCAAAAACGGGTCAGAGTCCAAATCAGATCTGTTAACAGCCTATTGGTTGGCTAAAAGGCCTTCTGAGCACATTGAGACTAGTGGCAACGCCCAATTCAGAAGTCTACAGTAGTTGCACCTAAAAATTCGATTATTCAAATTAAATTGTGCACATAAATTTCTACGCGTTTTAAATTCGCATGATCAAACAACAAATCTGATAGCTACGAAATTTGAAATTTTACAATAATTTAACATTCTGGATTCGATGAAATGGATGTCATCGTATTTCGAGATCATTTGAAGAATGACTATTTTAATCTCAAATCATTAATCAGTAGGCATTTATGTCGTGCACTATCACCTAACAACTCCGATTGACATGAAACTTGAAATCTTACAATAGTTTACAATTCTGGATCCAATAAAACCAATTTCATCAAATTCTAAGATGGTTTTGCATAATGGCTAAATTAACAGATTAATTATTATATTTTATATTCAGCCTTCTTTTGTTCCCTTTTAAT
Source organism: Allium sativum (assembly GCA_030737875.1). Taxonomy (NCBI): domain Eukaryota; kingdom Viridiplantae; phylum Streptophyta; class Magnoliopsida; order Asparagales; family Amaryllidaceae; genus Allium; species Allium sativum. Next base: position 79,082,508 of record CM060927.1, on the reverse strand, counting down.
TCAATTCAAAGGTTTATTGATTTTATTCAAATTAACTTTATAAATCAGATTTCATTTTTTTTTAATTCCAATTTTAATTGTTAACTAAATTTAATTTGAATTTCATTTATAAATTAATCAAATCCATTTCAGTCAAATATTTTAATAATTAAATTCCAACTTTTAATGTTTATTAATATAAACTAAATCTTAATTTTATTTGATATCAATACAAGCAACAATTGTCATAATAAGTGGGTTTTCATTATTTAAACTTATGCATAAAGTTCACACCATAAATTTTCATAGTTAAATCATTAAATTTTAATTATAATTTTATTAACTCAATATAGTTCAAATATTTTAATACTAAATTTCAAATCTCAATATTTAACAGTACAAACCAAATCGTAATTTCATTTACAATCAATGCAAATTATCATTGTTCTAACAAGTTGAATCTCATTACTTAATCAATTTAATTAAGTTTACATCGTAGAATTACATAATTAAATCATTAAATTTTATTTATAACCATAAATTATTCAAAATTCTTATTAAATTCTATAATTTAAATAGTCTAAAAATACTGGTTATTACGCTCTCCCACACTCAAAACTTTTCGTTCTCGAAAAGACATAGTAAGAAAGTTGTCAATTATTATACATATAACCATATAATTTCTTATTCATTTTAGAAAACATTTAATTTACATAAGTTGTATAATAAGTTTGAAAATCAAATTTCCACAAAATATTCATGGTCGTAAATTCACGACAAGTTTGGATAGTGTCTCCTTTGTACGATTAGGTCTAAAAAAACAATATATATAACCACAAATATACATCCCCTCTCAATGATGAGGCATCCCAAATAATGGGAAAACATTATATAACATCAAATTACGATATACAATCTGATGACTGGCATAAATCTGAGGTGATAAACTGTTTTGGAGATTAATGTTGGGTGTAAGTTTTATTCCTTTCATCTATGCTACAAGAGATAATAGTATGCAAAAGGCTTTTTTGGTAATTCATGAATGTATGGTGAGGATCTGTGAGGAGGTTTAAGAGATGATAATGATTGTTATAATTGTAAACTATAATTATTTTGTTAGTAATAAAAAGTTTTACGCTGCCGTTCAAAAAAAATTACAATATACAACCCAATATACGTACCTTTCATTTGTGTTATTAGCAATCTAGCTCTATTTTTAAGTAAACAAAAGTAATATTTATGCGTAAGCAGCTCCAAAAGCACGCAAATGCCAGTAGTGCCTACTAAAACACAATATCCAAATAAGAACACATATATAAAAGAAATAAATCGTCATGTCTACAATAATCAATACAACCAAATGAACTTGTAAAAACTTCCAAACGGTCATATTTATCCAAGAAAAGCACAATTACATGTTTTGCAATGTCAACATGTTATTTGTACGATTTTATTTTATTTATCCCATTTTTATATAATTCACATTCAAAATGTCACTATTTTAGTTTATTACACCTTAATTTTTATCAACATTCAATTAATTTGTGTTACTTAATAACATTCATTCTATTTAACCACTAGTGAGCTTTCTTTAATTCATTTAGTTCTAATTAATTTAATTTAACCTTGTTAAGGTTATACACACTTATTCAACTAAAATGAATTCATATATAATTAATTTACATTATTCTAAATTATATTTTATATATTTTAGTTCAATTTCGTACATTTTTTCAACCTCTATTTCATTTGAGTTAATTACTTAAGTTCAAGTTGATTATAGTTCAAACTCATATAAAATTAATTTTCCAATCAAGTTCGTTTTACATTCCTTAAGTTAATTCATATTTCACAATTCCTTTCATTCATTTCACTTAAGTAGTATTTATTTTATTTTTATACCATTTGTATACACTTTACATTTTTGAATGTCAATGTTTAGCTTAATACCTTTATTTCCTATAGATATTAAACTAATTATCATTCATTTCTTTTACATATATCTTGTAGCCTCCAATTTGTTCACATGGGTTTCTTCCAATTTACTGAACATATCCAATTCATTTATATTCAATGATTATTGTTCACCTATTAACATTCACTTAATTAATCACTAAATTATGTCATTCAATTCAATCTCTTCGACTTGAATTTATTCCATATTTATCAAGTTTACATACATTTTCTCACCTACTGTAACGAGCCAGGATTATCGACCCCAAAAATCGACATAAACACGATGTCGACTATTAAAACATCGAAAATACCGGATCATTAATAGAAAGAAGTTAGAGGGTGAGAAATAGAAAGAAAGACAGTAAGAATAGAAGAAGATAACAACAGAACATAATCATTGTAAACACGAATCTCACAACAGTAGAAATAAAACACATTATATAACATAACTTTTGAAATACAAACTTATAACTGTACATACATACCATTTCAGAGTACAACATATAACATCACAACGGAAATAAACTGTATGTATATCTAATGTTGAAGTCTCCTGGACTATAATTTAGTTTAGATTACCTTAAAAACCAAATTAGCTGACTGCTAACTACAGTCACCTGTACTATATTGTAATTTTATTATTAGTCATAATAATAGAGTGTTACGGAACACTATAAAAACCAGTCGGTTATGCCAATTTTTTTTGAAGTCTCCTGCTCAAGCTCCTCCACGTATATCTGAAAAATCCTGAATACTTGACTACCTATACAAATTTGGGCACCCAAGATTTTAGGGTAAAACAGAAAGAATGAATCTAGGTCAGTCATGAGACTGGTCTGAGTAATATCCAACCACTTGGTTTAACTTTTAAAAATCCTTTTAAAAGAAATGATAATCGCAAGACCAATCCACACATAAATACAGATGGTTTTTACCTTACGATTACCCAAAACATTTTTAAAATTAATACTTTTCTGATACTATAATAGTGTCTAACAACAAGTAAATAGCAATCCAGTGGAACGCTTGCATCTCACGCTCCACATACATAATATACAATCAAAACCGCGGACTCTATTGGAGAATGAATTTTCAACTATGGCAAGGTATAGGACCACCTTCCAACAGTGTACCTCTAAAGAAAATACACCAGGATTCAGCAAGACATCTTGCAATCCTGGCTAAACATGACCGGCCACTCACTTCGCTTGAGTGTACCGAATATATTGTCACCCTACAGTTTGGGCCAACCGTATTCCTGGGAGGTACAGAAGCGAAAGAAGAACAAATAGAAATTTCTCTTAATGGTGACAATATATCCTAATTGGGAGCAACCCATTTAGCCATGCGACCTATCTGATTTTATGTTATTTCCCAGTTGAAGAGGCTTGAGGTCATAACTACTCTAACGTAAGCTAAATCACAAATTGATTTCCCTAAAGATACTACGGGCATAAAGCTAAGAGAAAAAATTCCTCCGCCACTAACGTAAATACGTTTGAATAGATCAACTTAGGCGATCTATTAGGTATACTCTGTCAGACATTCGTCCATACAAGTTGCCTACGACTGGACAAACTGAAGGCACTATCTGTAAATCCATCTTAGGCATTTTCTACCTACGATCACTAGAACTGTCGTTGCATAAACTCCGTCTTCAATTGTCTTTAGCATATTTGATTCGCAATGCTAATGCCCATATAGGGTGGTTTTTAGATAATAAACCTGATCCCGGTCTATCCATATTGACAACGGAAAAATGGCCAAAAGCTTTGATAACCGGTGATTTAACTATCAAAGGAAAACATCCATACAACCAACGATCATATTTCCAAATGGAAATTTTACAGATCAATCATCAGTCAACATTAAGCCTTTTTAAATTAATTTATCAATAATTTATCCGTTTCAAAATTTTCCATTTCCCAAATTCTTTCTCGATATTCTTAAAGCCCGTTTAGCTTTCACAATTCTCGAAAAACATTTCCATATATCCACGACTTCTTATTTTCTATATTTAGAAAATATACGTTAAAAACGTTGGAAAACATTTCCATTCCTTATTCACACATCACTATTCTTCCAATTCATTAGTCCCTAACCGTAAACTAGTAAGAGAACAGCTCCCTAAATATCAACCCCGAAGGCCGAAACCAACATAAAATCAACACTCAGAAAGTCATACAACTTGACTAATCTCCAGTCAGTTTTTAATTTCCTTAACTCCATTTCTTAACTTCTTATCAATAAAAAACATTCCTTAAGCAACTCTCAGATTCATTTTACGAATTCACTTCTTTTACGGAAAAACATCGATTTTAACTATAGCGTTATAACCCATGCTTCCGAAATATTTAACTTCAAAACATAACTTTTATTCATTGATTTGGATAAATAATTAATTAATGAAATAAATAAATCTTGATTAAAATCTGAAAGTAAATAGTACTTTTCTGAATTTGATATAATTCAATTTCAACATATAACTCTCTTCCAAATAATCTTTATTCGATTAACGTTCCAATGTCGGGATAAATTCACCGTTTCAGGTCAACTCAATTTCTCAATTCATCTTTAAATTTATCAATTAGTAACATTTACCAATTTCCTTTATAACCATTTTAATCTGCAAAATGTTTGCTTTCAAATCATTATTCATTTTAATACGTGAATATTATTTCTCTATAGAAATATGGACTCGTTTTATCAAATAAATCTTGAGTTTGTTTGCAAATATCGTTACCGATTTAAATTCTATCTATCGGGTTATTTTATATATTCATACTCATATTTCACTTCATAAACTCCGTTTACAATTCAACTTGTTATAAATTACATATCAGGTTTATAACTTAATTTCGGTTACATATTCTATTATTAATTATTCATTTCAAACCAAATATTAACCATCTTATCAAATTTTGAATTATAAAATATATAATTTCTAAATATAAATTATTTTCATAACATTCGACATAGTTGAATTCAAATTAATAATCCCTATGGATTTATTTAATTCTATTCCGATTTCGAACATCGAAATAAATTTCATTGTTTTCTTTAAAAAACGATTCTCATTTCCCTTTCTATAATTCATTCTTGAATTATTTACCTTTATCCAATGCTAATTATTTCATTTTATTTATAAACATCGTTTATAAATTTAACCACTACTTATTATTATTAAAACATATATTATTTCTAGCCCATTTGATATCAGATTTCTATTTTGTAAAAATAGATTTTTCCTTTTCAAAACCCAAATTATTTTCCAATATATTTTTACGGTATTTAAATGCCAGTTATTTCAAGATCAGTGTTATTCAAACATCCCAAACACACAATAATCAACCATGGATTATTTGTCACATCATATAACGCAATATATGAAAAACAACAATATAATTGTTGTTGAATCCTCCAACCTGTTTCCCTGCATCCACAGATGTTAATCAGCATAAATAACGCCAACTTCATATTAGTACGGAATATTATAGTAAATAGAATCAGTATCTAACCAATGATTTATGTATATAACTACATATATTATTTTAACCAATTAATTAGCAATTCATCTAAATAACCATTACACAGTATTCAACCATTATTTATCAGTTCTAAAACATGTTTATGAAATTATAGAACTGGGCAAAGTTAGTGAGTTTGCTTACATTGGTCATTAATCGTTAAATAACGAATAATGATCGTTTGATCCATGCAGGCATTTTATTCTGCCATAAATCCTCACAATCTCCAAATTGCTCCAAACTAGCTTCATCGCATAGTGTGCTTTCATACGGTTCCAATGAATCATGTTTTGTCATATCCGGATAACGTATGACAAAGTTATTTAGATTACAAGTTACAATAAATTTTACATATCATTAACTTAAATAATTTATTATTAATACCCTTAATCCACATTTAAAACTCTTAATCCCACCCATTCATTATCTTGTACCTATCACACCTGGAGCTTTCACAACCCATTACCGCGACAGTTTTCGACCCACATCTCCATCTATGGATCACGAAATTATAAACGAGTTGCACCAATCTCTGCCCCTTCTTCTTCCCCTCAACCTCATCATCATGAAACTCCGAGTTCGTTTGCTCTCATGGCGTTATTTTACAGTCGAATTACTGATTGGTTCACAATTAAATTGCGCATGGTCACAAAATAACTCCGATTGGCGCGAAATTTGAAATCTAGCAATAATTAATCATTATGAATTTAAAAAATTCTTTTCGTCGAAAAAGGAGGTCGTTTGCAAAATGACTATTTTTAAGGCTTAGATAAAAGCAATAAAATATTAATTAATTAAAAATCAATTCAATTCTAAAAAAATAAACTAATATTATTGTATATATCAAAATAGAATATCTTATAGCTTCAAAATAAACATACTTGGAATTATAAGTCGATATTTCAAAATGCAAGTTAAATCGATATTCAATTTATATTAAAATCCTTTTATTATAAAAATAAGTCATTATAATTTATAAACGATTCCATAATGACTTTCTGAAAATTTGATTTGGATATAACTCACAATCTATAATACGAATCTTCAATTTTCTCCTCCATTAGAAAAATACAGTTCAATAGATTCGAACGTTTCTTGTTTCAACGAATTTCGACTTATAACAAATCATGTATATTCATTTAAAGTTCAAAACATAATATTACGAACTACAGCGACTTTACGAGCTCGATTTAAATTATATTATAACTAATACGTGCAAACGTCATTTATAAATAAAATCGTTATTATAACTAGAATTCAAATTCAATTAAATATCTTATATTACCAATTCAACTATTTCCGACTATTTCGGAATATAATTTTATTATTCCATTATTGACATTAATTAAATAATCTAAATTATTTAAATTCAAACCATTTAAATTACCAAATTGCTTATCCATATAATTAAATTAATTAATCATTCAATCATCAAAAATCCAGGATATTACATTCTTTCCGCCTTAAAAGAATTTCGTCTTCGAAATTACTAATGTAGGAAAAATGATACAAACCATATTAAATAGGTTAAAAATCATTTGTTTTACTTCTTAACTTCATTTTCAACAGAATCAATTAAAATATTAATTCATTTCCATTAACGAATAATTTCCAAAAATTATTTAAATTTTCTAATGCCTAAGTTGTCGAAAAATTTCGCCAACGACTCTTTTACATGGCTCAATCGGTACAACTATAACTCGCCTCTCTAGGCCTTCTCAATCCCAAAAGAAAATCTAACAGCCAAGCGGCTTGCCTAATAAGCTCATATAATATAAATTTGTACCTTTTGTCGGGCATCTAACTCTATCTCTTTAATTTGCTACCACTTCATCATATACAAATGCATTCTCAATTGATCTCCAATCAACCTGTCCTCAAATCCAATCATTCGCTTATACCCAAACCAAATTCAATTCTCAATCTGCAGTTCCAATATCAATTCCAAATTCTTATTCAACGATCTCATTTCAAATTCTTATCTCACGAGTCCAATTACCTAACCACGTTATGTTTTATTCTCATATTTTATTAACTAATTTGTTTCTCCAATCAATTATTTATGATTCAAAATCTGATTTTCTTCAAGCTCACTCCATCTTAATTTCTTCTTAACTAGTTCCAGTTAAATTTCTATTTGCTTTCACAAATTTCTATTTAACTTGTTTTTAATTCAAATAATCTCTTCTTGGGAGTTTAAAATAACTTAGCTCATTAAAAATCAACTTTTCATTTCAGGATTCAAATAACTTGTTTTCTCAAAATAATTCAAAAACAATATCTTTGGTAGTAATTCGTCACTTAGAAACTCGAAAATGAACACTTATGATGTGGCCAGCATCATCAGGGTTATTTTCCAGCGACCGAAGTGAGTTCAGTACTATATCACTTTCAAAACTTATTTTCAAACACTTCCGTTTTGAAATTACTTCAAAAAATTCTTTGCAATGCTTGGAAAACATTTCCAATTTCACTCAGGATCTTAAAATTTCCATATATTTAATCCAAAATTCATTTTCAAACACCTTTCAAGTTCCAGAGTTTTAATTCCAATTCTGTTTTAAATTCAGATTCAATCCATTTGATTTTATATATTACACTTATATGAATTCTGATTGGTTATTTATAACCATCTCAATTATAATCTTATTTGATTATAATAACTACCAACACATCCAAGATATTATAACAATTCCAATATCAGTCATTCTTTTATATCAAAATATATTTTGGGTAAAATTATTTAATTTATCCCTCATTTCGAAACATACTATGTCATTTCATTGTATTCAAGTGTTCAGAAACCCCTATTGACATTGTGATTCCCCACCATCAACCAGAATTCATAAGCCACTCAACCAGTAAATCTTCACAATATAAAACATTTTTTTATACAGTCTACAAATACGCTCTCTTGTATATATACACCCAAACTCAATCTAGGGTATTAATAACCCCATCTCAATTAAGTTACACCATAGAGCCAAGGTATTCACTTAACTTTCAGCTCTGATACCACTGTGACAAACCAGGATTTTCGACCCCGAAAATCGAAATAAAACAGGATGTCGACTATTCAAGAATCGGAAATACCAGATCGTTAATAGAAAGAAGTTAGAGGGTGAGAAATAGAAAGAAAGAAAGTAGGAATAGAAGAAGATCACAACAGAACAGAATCAGAGTAAACACGAATCTCACAATAGTACAAATAAAATAATTATATAACATAACTTTTGAAATATAAACTTATAACTGTACATACATACCATTCCAGAGTACAACACATAACATCACAACGAAAATAAACTCTATGTATATCCAATGTTGAAGTCTACTGCTCCAAGCTCCTCCAATTATATCTGTAAAATACCAACTACTTGACTGCCCATACAAATTTGGGCACCCAAGAGTTTAGGGTAAAACAAAATAAACTCTGGGTCAGTCACATGACTAGTGTGAGTAAATTCCAACCGCTTGGTCTAACTTTTAAAAATCCTTAAAAAAAATGATAATCGTAAGACCGATCCACACATAAATACAAATGGTTTTTACCTTACGAGAACCCAAATCATTTTTAAAATCGATACTTTTCTGATATTATAATAGTGTGTAAAAACAAATGAATAGCAATCTAGTGGAACGCTTGCATCTCATGCTCCACATACATAATATACAATCAAAACCGCGGGATCTTATTGGAGAACAGATTTCCAACTATGGCAAGGTATGGGGCCACCTTCGGAAAGTGTACCTCTAGAGAAAATACACTAAGATTCTATAAGTACATCTTGCAACCTTAGCTAAATGTAATGACCTACCATTTTGACCGCCCAAGTTGGTAATTAATCCAACTTAAGACGTTCAAAACGATGCATTGTTATTTGAATTAAAGGGTTTAAATAGATAACGCACAGAATCACATATACAGAAAAGATAACAATTATCTTATAGCAGAATTTTTATTACAAAAATTATCATAGTTATACAAATATTATATTTTACAGCGGAAGATTTATATACATGTACATAGATTTTAAATAAATAAATAAAACGGAAGAACGAACCAAAGCGAGCGCGTCTTCATGTGCTTCAAGATGTATTAGCTCGAGGGTAACACTCAAGACAACGCTACACAAAATGGGACAAGGTAAATGTGCATATGAATTCATCAAAACAGTATAATAGTTCTATTCAACAACAAGTCGAGTATCAAGACACGCAACAAGGCATAGCCTAACACATATATGTATACACGTATTTATATGTATATACACATATTTATGAATCAAAGTGTGTAGGTGCGGGTTACAAGTAACCCGGTCATGATCTTAACACTGTGTGGGTTATCTATCCGCTGTAGGCGAGTTTTATAGCTCACAATTTATCTCGTTCAAGAATCTTAATTTCAATGTTTAACAAATATGTGTACATTCTATGTTAAAACCTGTAAGATAATTAACTATTAGTCATTTTGAACGGTTCAAGTTGGTTTAATTACCGTCTTGGAGCGGGAAAATGGCAGGTCGTTACACTAAACATGACTGGCCACTCATTTCGCTTGAGAGTACCGAATATATTATCACTCTACAGTTTGGGCCCATCGTATTCCCGGGAGATACAGAAGCGAAAGAAGAACAAATAGAAATTTCTCTTGATGGTGACAATATATCCTAATTGGGAGTGACCCATTTAGCCATTCGACCTACCCGATTTTATGTCATTTCCCGATTGAAGAGATTTGAGTTCATAACTTCCCTAAGATAGATCACATCTTCATTAATTGTGAATGCCACATCGTCATACCTGCCAAATCACAAATTGATTTCTCTAAAGATACTACGGGAATGAAGCTAAGAGAAATGAATTCCTTTGCCATCAACGTAAATACGTTTGAAGAGATCAACTTATGCGATCTATTAGGCATACCATGTCAGACATTCGTCCATACAAGTTGTCCTGCGACTAGACAAACCGAAGGCACTATTATGTAAATCCATCTTAGGCAATTTCTACCTAGAATCGCCAAAACAGCCCTTGCATTAACTCCGTCTTCAATTATCTTCAGCATATTCACAATGATAATCCCCATATGGTGTAGTTTTCGGACAATAAACCTGATCCTGGTCTATCCATATTGACAACGGAAAAATGACCAAAAACTTTGATAGCAATTGATTTAACTATCAAAGGAAAACATCCATACAACAAACGATCATATTTCCAAATGGAAATTTTACAGAACAATCATCAATCAACATTGAGCCTTTTTAAATTGATTTATCAATAATTTATTCGTTTCAAAATTTTCCATTTCCCACATTCTTTCTTGATATTCTTAAAACCCGTTTAGCCTTTCAAAATTCACGGAAAACATTTCCATATATCCACGACTTCTTATTTTTATATTTAGAAAATATACGTTATTAACATTGGAAAACATTTCCATTCCTCATTCACGCATCACTATTCTTCCACATTCATTAGTCCCTAACCATAAACTCGTAAGAGAACAACTCCATAAATATCAATTCGAAGTCCAAAACAGACATCGGATCAACACTCAGCCATTCAACTTGACTAATCTCCGGTCAGTTTCTAATTTCCTTAACTCCATTTCTTAGCTTCTTATCAATAAAAATCATTCCTTAAGCAACTCTCGATTCATCTTACGAATTCACTTCTTTTACAGAAAAACATCGATTTTAACTATAACGTTATAATCCTTGCTTCCGAAATAATTAATTTCAAAACGAAACTTTTATTCATTGATTTGAATAAATAAATAAATAAATCTTGTTTAAATCGAAAGTAAATAGTACTTTCCGGAATTTGTTATAATTCAATTTCAACGTATAACTCTCTTTCAAATAATCTCTATTCAAAATTTGAATAAATTCACCGTTTCAGGTCAACTCAATTTCTAATTCATCTTTGAGCTTATCACTTCCAAACATTTACCAATTTCCTATATAACCATTTTAATCTACAACATTTTCTTTTAAATCATTATTCATTTTAATACGTGAATATTATTTCTCTATAGAAATATGGACTCGTTTTATCAAATAAATCTTGAGTTTATTTGCAAATATCATTACCTGTTTAGATTCCATCTATCGAGTTATTTTATATATTCATACTCATATTGCACTTTATAAACTCTGTTTACAATTCAACTTTTTATAAATCACATACCAGGTTTATAAATTAATTCCGATTACATATTCTATTATTAATTATTGGTTTCAAACCGAATATTAACCATCTTTTCAAATTCTAAATTATATATTATATAATTTCTAAATATAAATTATTTTTATAACATTCGACATAGTCAAATACAAATTATGAATCCCTATGGATTTATTTAATTCTATTCTCATTTTGAACATCGAAATAACTTTCATTGTTTTCTTAAAAAACGATTCTCATTTCCCTTTCTATAATTCATTCTTGAATTTACCTTTCCGAATTATCAATTGCTAATTGTTTCATTTTATTTATAAACATCATTTATAAATTTAACCACTACTTATTATTATTAAAACATATATTATTTCTAACCCATTCGATATCAGATTTCTATTTTGTAAAAATAGATTTTTCCTTTTCAAAACTCAAATTCTTTTCCAATTTATTTTTACGGTATTTAAATACCAATTATTTCAAAGTCAATGTTATTCAAACATCCCAAACACAATAATCAACCACAGATTATTTGTCACATCATATAATGCAATATTTGAAAACCAATAATATAATTGTTGTGGAATCCAGTTGGATTCCTCCAACCTTTTGTAGCGACCCGGGAATTTCGACACATGAATCTAGACATTAAAACATCTCATATCCAAATTCAAGTATCAAAACCCAAAAACCTAATAGGAAGAAAATAGAGGATGAGATAAGAAAGAATATTAGAATAGAAGAATAAGAAGAACCAACACAACACAGAGTCTCACATCACAGCGGAACAAAAATATAATATTGAAATAACTTTCTATTGAGAGCTTGAAATAATACTTACAACACTAGAGCAGATCAACACATCTAGACAATTATAATAGCCTGTCCTCATATATATAACACACAGTGGAATAAATACTAGATATTATACGCCTGAATACCTCCAGCTTGTCCCCGGACTTCGCATCATCCAATAACCTGGACCTGTACAGCTTGGTCTAACCTGAGCATTACAAACACCAGGTCAGTCTGGTGAACTAGAGTAAGAAAAACTCGCAAAGATTTAAGGGAAATCATCCAACTTGATTTTAGAGTTCGAAAATCTCTCCGAAAGAAAAAGATAATCGTAAGACCAAATCCATAAATAAATACGGACGGTTTTTCCCCTTACGATAACCCATAACATTTTGAATCGTATATATATTCTGATATTATAGTAGTGTCTAGATACAACTAAATAACAATCTAGCAGAACGCTTGCATATCACGCTCCACATATATAGTATACAAACAAAACCGCAGGCACTTATTGGAGATTGGATTCCGACTATGACAAGGTATGGAACCACCTGTCGATAGTGTATCTCTAGAGGGGAATACACTGGGTTCAACAAGAACGTCTTACAACCCGACCCACACATGGCAGACCATTCATTTTGCTTAAGTGTATCGAATGTATATCACCAACGGTTGGGCTCAAACCACCATTTCCCGAAAGGGTCAGCATCAAAATAGATTAAAGAAGGAAACGGATTTTATTTAGATATGTGATTATACATCCTAATGGGAGCGACCCACATAGCCATGCTGCCTGCCCGATTTTTGTCATTTCCCAGTTGATAAGGCTTGAGGTTTAAATTACCTTTCAGAATATCTGGCCACCTTTCACTTTGAATGCCACATCGTCAAGTCCTCCAAATTATTAATTAACGTCCACAAAAATATTCTGATCGTTAAGCTAAGAGAAATTCCCTTCTCCGCCATGAGTAGAAATACGTTTGTAAAAACCAACGTACGTGATTCTTAAGAAATAATCTGTCAGACATTCATCCATACAAGTCATCCAGGAACAGGATGAACCGAAGGCATCCTCCTACAACATCCTAAGAATCACCCTATAGATCAGTAGCGAGTAGTACTTGCAATCCGTAGATTTCAATCACGATAGAATAATTGTTAACTCTAGGTATCAGCCAGAGATATTTAACAATAGTTCTTCCGCTCATGAAGATTTACGGTCTTCAATTACTCCATCTTCAATCAACATATTTCACGTATGCTGGTTCGGAATGGTTTTCGAATATAAGTTCGATTCCGGTCTTTCCGTACCAACACGAGCTAGGTGATATTTCGATAGTCGGTTATTTAACTATTAAAATAAACAATCATAAAAATAAATAAATCCATTGGTTGATTATACAGCGTCACTTGGCTATTAAAAATAATATATCAGTTTTAATATATTAATATTCTCAAATCATTTTATTTATATACTTGGAAAATAATATCTAAAAATCATATTCAGTTTTCTCGTTAACTATCATTTCAAAACATTGTTACGATGTTACTTATTCTATAATTATGAAATCGATTCAACTTATTCTTGTTAAATGATCGGTACGATATTTCCTTTTTTTCGTTATTTGAACACCATAATCGTCACTTTCTTTTCTTTTTTTAGAATAAACCCATTCTAAAACTCATCTCTTTACTTTTGAAAATATCGTTATATTTTTACAAATCTCCCTTTTTTTTTAAAAAACTCACCCCACGAGGAGGAGAGCCCCCGAACTGCCTGGTCCGACCACAGACAGAACAGGATTTAAGCCAGCCCAGCACAGAGGCTTGATGTCCCCAACCAGTTTGTTTTGGATTAACGGGAACCCACCTCCGCGCCTTGAAAATGGGAGTAGGCTTGATCTCCATTTTATTCCTTTTATTATGGAAATATCATTTCAAATTCTCAAGCCCTTTTTATTTTCGCTATTTTGAAAATATCAATATATATTCCCTCAAATCCTTCAAATAACTGTGCATTGTTATTTATCAAAATAAATCTCTTCTAACATCTTTACCATTACAATTAATATCATCCTTTGATAATCCTGAAGTCGTTTAAGTTGGGGTATTTTAATTACCTCTCTGACCTTGATCAACAATATTCTTATCTTAAGATAGATATGAATTGTATTTCAAAAACCCATATTCAATCTAATACCAACAAATGCCACTTCACTAATTTATTTAAATCATGGTTTTATAAAACCTTCTTACTTTTGAAATCTCCTTTTTAAATATACTATTATTGCTAAATTCGTTGATTTAGTAATTGATAAATAAAATATCAACCTTTAAACCTAAGCTTCTTTAAACTGTTTGTTTCATTATCCGGATTTTACTACAAATCCTATTACTTGACCTTTTACCAAATTCAATTACAAGAATCCTTTCTCTAACACTTTCATTCATTCCCTCTGGGAAATCTTATTTCAAAACTCATTCATCTCACTAAATGCCATCATTAAGTAACTTTAATTTAAAGTTAATGCTTTAACTTCACATTTCTTTTTATAAACTCGTTCATATAACTCTGGTCTTATATCAAACCCTTTTCATATAGATTTCCTTTACTTAATTCAAGTATTAAATAACATTTATTTTAAGCTTATCGCACTACCTTTAAATCCCTTTACATCCTAATTTACCAAACATGGTTTAAATCTAAACCCGTTCATAAATTCACTTTGAAAATTCAATTATATTTCGTTACTAACTCCAGTTACTTACTTAATGAACTTCATTTAAGAAGTAATTCCTTTAAATTATTATTATTTTACTTCATCGTTAACTGGAATAATATTAAATCCCCCTTTTAAAATCTTATTAAGCTAAACAACTGTTCTTTAAATTATCTCATTAGATTGATTGGTACAAACTAATTTAATTTTGAAAATCAATTTCAGTTACAATAGTTGACTTGGTCACTTCTAAAACATGATTAACTCGTTAATCAATTCTAATTAGCCTTTTCATTTAAACTAATTAATAATATAAATTAATTTAAATAGTCCCATTTACTTTGATTTTTATTAAATAAATAATAATCCATTTCAATATAATCCTTTTTTAATTATTACTTAAAAACAATTAATTGTAGTTATTAATCGTCACATTAATCTATGCTCACTTGCTTATCCATCTCAGTAATATAAGAATTATCTTTATAAATCTTGTAATAATTAAAATGAGGCACGTGCTTCGTGCATGACAGATTTTGGTACAAGATGGTGATTGGTGGTTAAGAAAATCAATATATATATATGTAGTAGGTTTATTTAATTTTTATAAACTTCATTTAAAATAATATATTTAAAAGTCTATATTCAGTTATAAAATAAATTTCATAACTTAATTTCTACCAATTTACCTGATGCTAATTCTATCTTTAGAAACGATATATAACTTAGGCCATCTACTTCTGGTTTCTCAACCAATATTTTCCATTTGTTAATATCAAAATAACTGTTGAACTTGGATTCTACAATCAATTATCCAATCATATTCAGTAAAACAATTCATATAATGATAATATAAAATAAACATGAATAATCAATTCAACTGGGAATAGTAAACAAATAACAACAGTTCAAGCACCCAATTAAATTTAATATGTTTATGTTATTATAAACGCAACCAACAAGGTAAGTTACCTAGTTTGGGAATAATCATTAAAAATAACGATGGGTTTTGATTAAATTAAACGCACGTCTAATTTAATTCAGTTATAAAAATATTCAGCATATATGTAAACAATCATCAAATCAACCAACAATTAGCAAACATGTCATACAAATCATAAACCCGACTTATAATAATTATAAGTGGGAGAACTGAGTGAGTTTAACTCATCTTGGTTTTTATTCGTCAAAGGTTCGTTTTAATTAAATTAAACAGGCGTTTAATTTAATTAAAAACTCCAACTGCTTCAGGCTTCGTCCGTTCCAACTCTAGAATGTAGTGCTTCTTAATATGGTTCCAACTGTCCTGTTTTGGTCCGATTCTGTTACCATAGAGCCACGTTATACGATATATCAGTTAGTACCTGTATTTTAAATTAAAATTAACTGAATTATTATTATAACTTGCTTAGTTAAAATGACAGGTCGCTATTACTTACTGCATTTAAAAATCATCCGCCCAATCTCTTTCTGATTTTAACTTCACTGGCCGAATTATAATATAGGTTCTCCTAAAAAAATTCTTAGCATGTACAAGAAATGGCCGATCCATTGTTATAAATCTCCTTCCCTCTGTCTTCTACCCTACCCTATTGTCTCCATTTGCTTCAGTAAATGAATGCTTCACCATTTTCTTTCTCTGAAAGCCCAATTGGCTACTTTCTTTTTCTGAAAGCCCACTTAAAGAAAAAGAATTCCGGCTCAACGGAATTATAACAGCGGAAAAAAAATTGAACAAGGAACTTTAGCCTCTTATAGGAACCAACGGAATTCCTGCAAATAAGAGTTTCTTGTTTGTTTTCAAGGGGGAGAGTTTATCAGGTAATTATTTGGGCAAAATACAGCAGCTTGCCACCCGGTGATGGGAAATCGGAGCAAAACAACAGCACGCCGTTGCCGGGGATCGAACCCGGGTCACCCGCGTGACAGGCGGGAATACTCACCACTATACTACAACGACTGCTTGTTTTGTGAATTGCATTAACCGATTGAAATTTCAAAGTATCCTACAGTTTCCAGGACCAACCCTGCTTCAGTTATTGTATTTACGAACAGATTGCAGCGGAGGGTGAACAATAGCAGTAATGATACCGACGGGCATATAAGGGCTTCTGAACCAGTGAAATTCTGCTAAATACAGTACTTTTTCTTAATCTTGGGTCTAATTTGTCTTGTTTATCTTCTACTCTTGTGATGAGTTTACTATATACGCTGCATGTGATATTTTGACTCATGTGCTTTAAAGTCCTGTTCAATAAGGATAAATGAATATGTTAGTGGTTGGCTGTCAAACAAGGAAAACTCATAATTAAACACCAGAATGTGTTTTTTGCAACCAAAATGTATCATAATGATGTATCACGTACTACTAGATACTGCCTACCTAAGAGCTTAGAAATAAACCTCTACAACTCAATAAATACAGAAGAAAAAACACCTAGAAAAATGCGTCATCTAAAGATTTTTACAACCAAAAGTTAATAAAGCTGAAGACACAGATGAGAAGGAGGAACTATAGTTGAGAGAATTATAAAGCTTGTTACTTTATTCAATAAGAAATTGATTTTTTGATTGATATAAAATAAGACAGAAATACCTGATATATATACAGGTGAATGTAACGGCAAAATACATTATTTCGGGTAAGCAAAATATAACTATGGCAATGTGATGTGGCTCGGTATTGGACAAACTTATCCATAATTAAATGTTTTGCTGACTCATCATTCTATTCAAGGATTCACTGTCTTTCCTTTTATTTTCTGCCTTCAAACCTAGGGTTGGCCATGTCAAACCCTAGTTTGCTTCTGATCTTTTCTCCATTCACTTTGTACTTGACTTAAGTGTGCTGGATCCGAACTATGAGCCTCAATTGGGTCTCTCTCCCTTGTCATTCGAACTGCAGCTTTAATATTTGGCTTCGAACTGACGATTTGAAGTTCTGGTTGCTGGTTAGCTACACTTGACGTTAATTTTGTGTCGATTGGCCTGATATTCAGGGCGTCGTGTAGTCTGGTAAAGTTTTTAGCTGAGAGAGCCTTGGTAAGTATGTCTGCTTTTTGATGGTAAGATGGTATGTAATTTACTTGTAGCTTTCCCTCCTTTACTTGCTCTCGAACGAAGTGAATGTCGATTTCTATGTGTTTAGTTCGTGCGTGCTGAATAGGATTAGCTATCATGTATATCGAGCTTTGATTATCACACCAGATTGTTGCTTTTTGATTGTTTAATAGATTTAGCTCCTTTAATATTGATTGCAACCATATTATTTCTGATGTAGCATTGGCAATGCTTCTATACTCCGCTTCCGCACTTGATTTTGAAATTGTTGGTTTCTTTTTCGATGTCCATGATATTAGATTGTCTCCTGTATATATACAGTACCCTGTTACCGATCTCCTATCATCGGGATCTGCTACCTAGTCTGAGTCAGTGAATCCTGTGATATTTAACTCTTTTCCTCCTTTTATTGTTAAGCCATATTGTATAGTTCCCTTTAAATATCTCAGTATTCGTTTTATTGTTTTCCAGTGTTCATTGCTTGGATCCTGCAAAAATTGTGAAACTTTGTTAACACTGAATGAAATGTATGGTCGTGTTATGGTTGCATATTGCAATGCTCCGACAACACTTCTGTACTCCTTTATATTATTTATAGATTCTCCCTTGTTTTTAGAGAGATTCTGACTAGATATCATGGGTGTTGGTTGAGGTTTTGCTTCATGCATATTAGTCTTTATTAGGAGTTCAGTTATGTACTTCTTTTGACTAAGAACCAGTTCTGTTTTTGATCTTCTTTCGGCTTCTATTCCCAGAAAATATGATAGACTGCCAAGATCCTTTATAGAGAATTGCTCATTTAGATACCGAGTCAGTTGCTTTAACTCACCTTCATTGTTCCCTGTTACAATTAATTTGTCAACATATATTAGTACATATGTTGTATAGTAATTATTTGATTTGATGAATAGTGAAGTGTCAGATTTAGTTGGTCGATATCCCTATGTCACTAGAGTTGATTTTAATTTGTCAAACCATACTCTAGGAGCCTGTTTTAGACCATAAATTGCTTTCTTCAGTTTGCATACATAATTTGGATTCTGAATGTAGCCCTCTGGTTGTTGCATGTAGATTTCCTCTTGTAAAACTCCATTGAGAAATGCGTTGTTGACGTCTAAGTGCTTTATATTCCATTGTTTAGTGAGAGCAATCGTGAGAATTAGTCTTATGGTAGCTGGTTTGACTATAGGTGAAAATGTTTCATTGTAGTCAAATCCATATTCTTGTGTATATCCTTTAGCTACCAACCTTGCTTTGTATCTTTGAATAGACCCGTCTGGATTTCTTTTTGTTATATATGTCCATCTGCATCTAATTAAATTTTTGTTGGTTGGTAGTTGAACAAGTTCCCATGTTTGATTATTCACCAGAGCTTTGTACTCTTCGTCCATGGCTTCTCTCCAGTTTTCATATTGTGCAGCTTGCTGATATGTAACTGGTTCTTCTAAGTTGATAGTTGCTGTGAGCAATTTTGGTTTAAAAATACCACTTTTCGCCCTGGTTATCATTGGATGCCCAATATTTGTTGGAGATTTTGTCTCTGATTGGCTCTCTTGATTGAATGTGGTTGTTGGCATATTGCTGTTGTTTATACTTCTGATGTCGCTTTCAATATTTTTGCTCTCATTTTCTTGTTGTTGTTGTCTTTCAGGTGAATAGTTGGCGAGGCTGATTGGCTCTTCATTGCTGGTATTGGGTGTAACTGATCCGGTAGTGCAGTTTTGATTGCCTTCAGCAGCCACTGCTTTGCTAATACCTGCTAGAGAGTCTGTATAGTATGGTATTCTAGGTATGCTACTCTTACCTGTGATGACTTTATTTGTGGATTTGATGTCTGAACTTTTGTATGGAAATACATCTTCATTAAATACCATATGTCTGCTAATGAAAATTCTGCCATTTTCATCTATACACCTATATCCTTTTTGCTTTGTAGCATATCCAATAAATGTACATGGTTTGGATCTGAAATTTAATTTATTTGTATTATATGGTCTTAAGTATGGGAAACACAAACATCCGAAAGTTTTAAGACTTTGGTAGTCTGGTTTGATGTTACATAGTTTTTCAATGGGACTTAAGTCTTTCAACACTGCTGTAGGCATTCTATTTATTAAGTACATAGCAGTGTTGAAAGGTTCTAACCAAAATTTTAGTGGCAGCGATGCATGAGCCAATAAAGTTAGTCCAGTCTCCACGATGTGTATGTGTTTCCTTTCTACCAAGCCATTCTGTTCAGATGTGTAGGGGCAAGTGGTTCTGTGTATAATTCCCTTAGTTTTGAAGAATTCGCATAGGTTTTTATACTCAGAGCCACCATCACATTTCAACACTTTAATTTTGGTATTAAACTGATTTTCAACCATATTAGAAAAATTAACAACAGAGGCATAAGTGTCAGATTTTGCTTTTAGAAAGTAAATCCAGGTGTACCTAGTGCAAGCATCCACAAATGAAATGTAATACTTGTAGTTAAAGTCGGTGCAAACAGAGGCAGGTCCCCATAGATCAGTATTTATCAATTCAAATGGTTGTGTGTAGTTAGGTAAAGAATTTATAAACGGTAGTTTGTGGCTTTTGCCCATTTGACAATAAGTGCAAACATAGGGATAAGATATATCATCAAAAGCAATTTTATTATTCCTAAGAACTGTTTTGACTACGTTTACACTAGGATGACCTAACTTGTAATGCCATTTATCAAAAGTACTTCTATTATTTTCTTCAAGTAGCATGACAGAATTGTAGCAGCTTTTCTCTTTAGTATTGTTGTCTTGACCATTAACTTTAAACTGATACAGTCCATTAATAGTGTTCCCCTTCAATAAAATTTCCTTAGTCAGTATGTCCCTGACTAAGCAATATTTCGGGAAAAATTCAAAGTAAGCATTGTTATCTTTTGCAAATTGTGATACACTTATCAGATTTTTCTTAATATTGAGTACCCTAAGTAGGTTATTTAAATATAGTTGTTTTTTACCATTAATTATAGCATTTCCCGTGTGAGAAATTTTTACGTACTTATCATTACCTAAGCTTATGGTTTGATTACCTCGATACTCCTTGTTTCCGAAATTAGGATTTTCCAAGTTGCTAGTGATGTGGTTTTTTGCTCGCGAGTCTGGATACCAGTTGTCGTCATGAATATCTTCTCCTTTGGCTTTATCATTTTGATTATAAGCTCTGCTGTTATTGTTTTGATTTATCCCTTCTGTTTGAGACACAACCATGTTGACATTAGGATTGCTTCCTCTTTTATTATTGTTACCTTGATTTGGTGCATAGTTTGAGTTAAGTCGAAAGTAGCACTTCACCATAGTGTGTCCAACTTTCTCGCAAATTTGACATTTAGGTTTGTTGTTGGGGCTCCACCTGCCACGTCCTCGTCCACGATTAGAGTAACCACCTCTTTGACCAGTGTTATTGTGACCACCTCTTTGACCAGTGTCGTTGTACCTATTACTTTGATTTTTCCCTCTGTTGCTAGTAGTGAAGTTCAGCGAGTATTCACTTTCTGATGGCTTTTTTGTCGTTGATTCTTTCTTCGTGAGAGAGTAGTATAGCGCAGATATCGTCCAGTGGCGGTGTTGCTTTTTGTGATGTTATGGCGGCTACTACGACTTCATATTTGTCTCCCAATCCATTTAGTAATGACAATACATGTTCAGCTTCATCTATGTTACTGCCAGCGGCCTTCAACATATCGCATATATTTTTAATTTTTGATATGTATTCTCTCATAGTTAGATTTTCTTTTCTACAGTTTTGTAGTTGTCTTTTATAAAATAGCGACTTTGCAGCCGATTATAAGTTTAATACTTTCTCCATAGTTAGTCATATATCACTTGTTATTTTACAGCCTATGACTTGAGATAGTAGGCTTGGACTGATGGATGACAACAGCCATGCACTGATGAGTCTTTCCTGTCTATGATATTTTGTATATTCGTCGTTGCTAATGGCTTTTAATTTCATTCTAAGTGGGAGAGTTTGAAGTTTGGTTGCCCATTTGAGTTTGGAGGAGGAACAGGAAGATATATCTTCTCTTTACCTGTGTCTATACGTTAGATTTTTTTTATTTTTATTTTTTTCCCTTCTCAAATGCATTTCATGCAATTTGAAATTTCGGGTGGTAGTTTAGCCTGATATTATCGCTATCCTCGTGATGTTTCATTTCTTGTTCTATATGGTTTGTGCAGTACTGTGTATATTGATGTAGTTTGTGTTCTTGTAGTTTGTGTATATTGATGAAAAATTATTTTTGTTTTCACTATATTATATTTACATATCAACGTTTTTAAGATTAGAATTTTATAATTGTCTATTTGATTGGAATTGTTTTAATTCTTATGTACATTATACTTGGAGTGATAGTTCATCCATTTTTATAATATGTTATCGATTCCGTTATGGGATTCTGTGGATCTCCTATAAGCTACAAATCTTTTCTATTCTAAAGCAGTGGTGGGAACAAATAAGATTGTTACAAAACTGTATTTCTATATTATTTATTTATGCATTTTATCAAATCTTATTTATTAACTTATTTTAATTAATATGCATATAATTAAATATATTTATTGTTGTTTCATTTCATATTACCTCAATTGATTCTTCCTATCGTGTGAACGGGTAATATATCTCAAGAAAGAACATTATTCAGAAAATGTCCGTCTTTGGTAAATTCATCGACGACAAAGGTTTGTCGGACAAACCGCTTACGGGCATTCATAGCAGCGTACGCACTACGCACACAGCAATTGATCAAACTAAGAGAAGAAATAAACGAAGGTATAAGCAGTATACTAGGGAGCGTGCAAATAAACATCACAACCCAATACTTTATTCTTCCCTCTCATGTGACTATGTGAGCTCATGGAATTCGTGCAAAATAGGATTTGCTTCTTTGGTTGAAAGGCGGAGAGTTTACGAGGTAATTTTTTGGTCGAATCAAATCCATTCTTACGTTTATCGATCCCGGATATTAAAAATTGGTTAAAATGTGCGGGTAAAGTATATTTTGCATCAGAACGATGAGTAGAAATGCGTAACACAGAAGCTTGCCGTACACAGCAGAAGGATGAAAAGAAGGCAAACAAGTTACAACAGCTTCCCATCCGGCGTAGCGAAATCGGAGAAAAAAAATACAATGCGCCGTTGCCGGGGATCGAACCCGGGTCACCCGCGTGACAGGCGGGAATACTCACCACTATACTACAACGACCGTGTTAGCCAAATCAACTTTTAAGACAATTCCACACGATCATAACCCCAGTTATGTCCAAGTTCCCAAATAGATTGCAGCGGGGTGAACAATAGCAGTAATGATACTGATGGGCAAACAAGGGCTTCTAAGCAACTGTCTCAGTACCAGTGAAAGGCATTGTGCAAAATAGGGTACTCGTTCTTAATCTTGGGTTTAATTTATCTTGTTTATCTTCTGCTCTTGAGATGATTTTACTAGATACACTACATGTGATATTTTGACGCTTTTCATGTATTAATTGGTGTGTTAGCTACAAGGCTGAGGCACAATACGCATGTGATCTTGAAAAGAAATTGTGGAATGAATGATCCTTTGCTTTTATCATGCAAAAATTTATGGTTGTAGCATGTACTACGCTTTAGAGTCCTATTCAATCAGGATAAATGATTGTCTTAGATCTTCTCAGGGAATTTAAATCAATGTTAGTGGTTGGCTGTCAATTAAGGAAAATTTATAGTTAAACACCAGAATGTGTTTTTTACAACCAAAATGTATCATAATGATGTATCATGTACTACTAGGTATTGCCTACCTAATAGCTTCGAAATAAACCTCTACAATTCAATAAATACAGAAGAAAAAACACCCAAAAAAAGGCATCACCTAAAGATTTTTACAACCAAAGCAAGAGAAAATGGTGCTAGTCAAGATGGTGGCAGATTCAACAGTATAACTATGGATTTGGAAACAAGCAGGTACAAAATTATTTATGAAATTAGTGACAAGAAATTAATGTTGAAATGTGGTAACAAGTATCATAATGACAAAGATTTTGTGGTTGCATTATCAACTGATTGGTACAATGGAGGCAACCGTTGTTTGAAGAAAATTAGGATAAAAGGAAACAAAAAATCAGTTGTGGCAATAGCCACCGATGAATGTGTTTAAGTGAATGTGAAATTATAGATTATTGGTTCCGGTGCCAAATATTTATTTATACAATTTGAACAAAAGGCCTATATGGTAGGCGATACTTGGCATGTATTTTACGACAAATCTATTTGAGAACTATTTGTTTTCAGAGGATATTATGCTTCCAAGTAAACAAGAATCCAAAATGATATCTTGAGATAAAACGGATCACTACAAGCGGGTAATACTAAATAAAGATTACATATTATATCAAGACGAATTGTTTACGGAAAAACTCTAGAATCAAATGAGAATTGTTATCCTGATGTTATGATCTAAATGCTTAAAGCAATCCAGGAATTATGTATTATGGTTTTAAGGATAATACTTGAACAACAACTTGGTGTATCATATAATACCTATTACGGGTGCCACAAGGCAAAGCGCCTAGATTATTTGTAAACCATTTTGCTGTTGTTACAATCAATAAGGATGAGGACATTTGTACCTTATCATCAACATGTATTGTAATGGATGGGATTTTCGACCCAGAAAATCAACATAAAAACACACTGTTGACTATTCAAGCATCGAAAACACCAGGACATTAATAGAAGAATTTAGAGGGTGAGAAAGAAAAGATAGAACTAATAGAATAGAAGAAGAAGAAGATCACAACTGAACAGAATCAGAGTAACACGAAACTCGCAGCGGAACAAAATAAGATGTATTATATAACATAACTTTGAATACAAAACGGTATTGTATATACATACCATTATCAGAGTACAATACATCATATCACAGCGGAAATAACTCTACATAACTAATGGTGAAGCTTCCTGCTTTTGAGCTCCTCCAAGTGAATCTGCAAAGCCTGAAACACTTGGCTGCCCGTACAAATTTGGGCACCCAAGAGTTTAGGGAAAACAAACAAAATAAACTCTGGGTCAGTCATGGGACTGGTGTGAGTAAATTCCAACTATACGGTTTTACTTTGAAGAAAATCCTTTTGAAACAAAAGGAAAATAGTAAGACCAGCCCACACATAAACATGGACGGCTTTTACCTTACTATAACCCAAATTACTTTGATATCAAAACAGTGATATTATGATAATGTCTAAACAAATAATTATCCAAGTAGCAGAACACTTGCATCTCACATTCCACATACATATAGTATAAAATCATAAACCGCAGGGCGCTTATCGGAGTTTGGATTTCAACAGACAAGGTATGGGAGCACCTTCTGAATAGTGTACTCTAGAGGGTATACACTCAGGGTTCAACAAGAACGTCTTCCAACCCGGCCACACATGACCGCTCACTCATTTAACTTGAGTGTCGCGAATATGTTGCCACCACGGTTGTAGGCCATCCAACCATCATCCGAAGATACAGAATCGAAAAAGAAGTATAAATATGAATTTTCTCTAGATCGGTGACAATATACCCTGCTTGGGGATGACCCGACTAGCCATGCTGCCTAGCCCAACTTCTGTCACTCCTGGTTGTGAGGCTAGAGGCTACGTCTATCTTCAGAACATCTGATCACCATTCACTTTGAATGTCACGTCGTCAAATCCGTAATCACACATTGATTACACAAATGCACACTGGGTGTAGAATAAAGAGAAGTTACATTCTCCCCACCAACTTGGTATATTCGTAAAATCAACGGCGTGACCGTTGGAAATACTCTGTCAGACACTCGTCCATACAAGTTGTCCTGGGAATGGACAAACAAGAAACATCATTCTAGAACTGGACGACCCTTGCATTTAACTCCGTCTTCAATTATCTTCAGCATATCTAATTCGCAGCGCTTATGCCTATACGGAGTGGTTTTCGGGTAATAACCCAACCGGTCTCTCCGTATTGACAACGATGGTCAAAACACTTCGATAGTTGGTTATTTAACTATCGGAGTTAAAACAAACATCCATTCACAAACACTGGCCCTTTTATTTAATACTAACTTTCTAGTTTCCCATATTTCTATAAACTCTTCCTTACTTCCCTTCATTTCTACTCTATTAGTTCCTCGTTATAAATCGGTAAGTGAATAAATTTCCAAGTATCAACCCCGAATGCCGAAACCAACATCAGATTGACGCCTCGAAAGTTACTCAACTCAACCAACGTACAATGGGTTCTAATTTCTTTAAAACTATATCACCTTCCTTATCATGCTCAGTATATCTTTTTTTAAAATATTATAACTTATCGATTTACTTTAAAACCGTTATATTTTAACTAATGCTGCTATCTTTTCCTTTATAACTAATGCAATATGCTGCTATATTCTCTTTTATAACTACTGCAATACGCTGTTGTATTCTCTTTTATAGCTATTTCAATACGCTGCTATATTCTCTTTTATAACTACTGCAATATGCTACCATATTCACATTTCATTTGATAAACTCCGTTTTCTAAGTCAGGTTCTTATTAAATCAATATCAAGTTTATAACTAAATACTGATTACATATCCTATTATAATTTGTTGGTTTAAAACTAAATACTAACTAGCCTATCAGATTATAATTCCTAATAATGTTATTTAGGTTCAGGTCGTATATATAAATACTATACAACAAACAGTACATACAAATATTGAGGAATCCGGTCGGATTCTTCCAACCGGTTTTTCGCATCCACAGATGTCAGTCAACACAATTTACACTAACTCTATACTAGGCGATATTCTAATCGATGGGATCAGTGTCCAACCGATGATGTGTACATATGTAACGGTACATAATATTCAACCAAATTAATTGTAACCTACCTAATCGACCATCACACAACATTCAAACAATATTAAAATATTTTAAAATAGATCAGAGTTAGTGATTTTACTCACCTTTGCGCGTTAACCGTTAAATAACGATTTGCGTCACTTTCAGTCTCACCAAATTATCCGTCAGTGTAGTGCTTTACTAATACGAACCCGTCGGCATTTGTTTCGCTTTGATCGTATAAACCAGTCCACTGGTTCTCCTTTTCGCCACAAACCCCTTCGTTCGAACTCGCCTCACCGGAGAAAATCCAACTCCATTACTTTTAAAATCTCAACCTTTTCTGTCTTCACCATGGACTTCGCCAAAGTCCACTTCTTTACTACACGGAACTGCACACACTCCCATGCCATCATCTCCCTGTACAGCCTCTCTCAACGTTCAACCTCACGTTAAACCGTACCCTCCATGAGAACCACACTGCTTTTCTTCTTTTCCGAACACACACCTTCTCCACTTTACTTCCCACACAGCCCAAACTTCCTTCATCACACATACTTCACGTCCATAATCCCATGCGCGTGTACCCCTTGCAACCGCTTCTCAGTATATTATTTCCATCTTTTACCTTTTCATTTCCCAAAACCCAACTTTGTCGTGCCTCACCCCATAACTAGACAATACCAACCTCGTGCCATATCCCATCATAACCCGTGGCCTCTACTGTCTTTACTCAACACACCTACCTCACGTCCCTGGTACCATCCCCCTCCACGCGACCGAAAGGAAACACGTCATCTCCTTTTTCATGCATGCAAACTAGTACACTGCTTCATCACTTCCAGACTGAAACCACACCGTTGCTTCAACCTTAGCAGCTCACGGTGAAGATCTGAAGAGGAAATATAGAGCCTGCATTGCTGCGTTCCCATACGTACTTTGAACTAGCTTGCGATAGTGCTTTTTGGGTTTTACTGGAGTATTTATTTTCGCTGTCTTGATTGATGGAAGAGAAGCAGTCCTGTATTTATAGGATTGGGGTTACTTGGCCATGAAGGAGTAGGGTAATGGCCGATAGCTTCTAGGGTAGGTACTGTTATTCCTTACTATTTAAGAAATAGGGTAATGGTGCAGGTTAGTCTAGGCAGCAAATTTCAAACTTAGGAACGTGCTAGTGAAAAGAAATAACACGGTATGCCTTGCTTTTGGTATGGGCGAAGGAAACGTTGATGGTTTCTTAAGAGCTAAGGTATGCATATTACATTATAGGATATAGGTTAGTTGGCATTTCCAAAATATAGCTGCATGGTGTAGATATTGTTTAATCCCTTAGGCATGTGATTTCTATTTCTAGTGTACAGTCTCTAGAGAATAGAGGTTGTCGATATTTAGTTTTGAATCTGATTTGTTTCTTAATGAAAGCGGTCAACGGATTTTTTTTTTAGTTCAAAATTTTAAACATACCAACTCCATCCACATATGATTTACTATGGACAGAAATAATAATACAGTTATGTTCAGCGAGGTGCCCCGATCCCAAAAATATAATAATATCGGTAGATTGACTCATATTTTGACATCCCGAAATACCTTTACAGGGTGCACAATACTCCAAATAAAAAGTTGCATATTTAATTAATTAAAAATTACAGTAAAATTCTAAAAATTAAATTATCGCTGCGCCTCAAAAGAACCTTGTCCCGATTTGCACCAGATATCAAGTTATATTCAAATAACCATTACGGTCGATATACGATTTTACGACGACTTTCTGAATATTTGATTTGGACATATCTTGCAATCTACACAACGAAATCTTGGTTTTTTACTTCTGTTAGGAAGATACAGTTCAACAGATTCCAACGTTTCTCGTTTCGAAGAAATCCGATTAAAAACGAGTCTGGTACACTCAGTTGAAGTTCATAACGTTAAATTACGAACTGCAGGGTCATTCTGGGCTCGATTATAATTAATATATATTTATATACGTTCAACTTCGTTTACATAAATCCATTTATATTTCGAATTCAATATTTAAACCGATTTAAATATTCAAATACGAACCGACAAAATGCGGGACGTTACATGTATTTTATTGTTTCAGATACAAATCAGTATGACGCAAATGTGGACCCTCGGAAAAAAAAGGTAAAAAAAAAGAGAGGAGGTTAAAGTTGATTAGATTTAAGGCATGCGTAAACTTCATCTTGACGTGTGTTTTATCAATTCAATGTTAGTTTAACCTCTACATCTCAAATAGTCTGACAAGCCACTTGAGCCAACTAATTAGATGCATTTAAGTAAGGTTCTGTGTTGGAAAATATGAACACAGTTCTACGAAAATACCATGTGGCATAACAGTATTGTATGATTTTGTAGCAGTTTAAAGAGATACTTAATTCAGTGCAAGAATCAGGCATCTACACTCTCTAGTTTAACTGTTTAACCAACCTCGCTACACAACATAATGGAAGCATTCTCCTGTCATAATAACTTCGCATAAACAAAAGATAGTCGATGTGTTGACTCAGCAATAGATGTATATTTCAGTTTTGTTCTATGCAATAGGCCTGATTTCGGATGTTTAAATGTGAATGTTTACATTGACGAAGATTACCCCAACTCATATTTATGTTTTGAATATTCATGTCCATAAACATCAACAAACGACAAATACACTACATCTAGTTACTGTCTACCAAATAGCTTGTGGAAATGAACCTCTGTTATGGAATAAATACAGGAGAAAAAACCCCATAATAATGCTTCAAATTCAGGTATTTACAACAACAAAAAAAGCAACGTGCCGTTGTAAATGAATTAACCTGTTTCAGTGATCGGATAATTACTAACTTAAGCAGCTAACATCGGAAAAAGATTTAACAAGTTATTCATATAATTTTAAACTAAATAAAGAAATATTGTTTGTGAAAACCCGTTACTTCCCCGTAAAGGAAAGCGTCGGATAGTTCGAGAACAAGCCACAACAGAACTCATACAGAAGAACATTTCATTGTATATTACAACAATGCATCAGATTACAAGAATATACAGAGTATAAACAAATAAATATTACACAGAAATATCAGAGATTTAAATTACATTTAAATACATAGCAGCGGAAAATAATACAATACACAACTAGAAGAGATATACGGATACAAAGCTTTCTGGATATCGTTCCAGCTGTAAACCAGGATCCTGTGAATATAAATCTGCAAAACCGAAACTACTAGCTGCCCATGTCAAAATAAGGGCACCCAGAGTTTAGGTTAAAACAATAAACTCCAGGTCAGTCATGTGACTGGTGTGAGAACTAAAAACAGTAATTTTCAAAGTTCGGTAAATCAAGGGACCACGCCGTATAACACGGAACGGGTTTCCTCCCAAGAATACCAGTGCATAAAACAAACAGCGCCATGCTAAATAAAGAAAAATGAAGCTATTATAAGTCCCAGGTCCTATCACACAATGCAACGCAAGCCGGGGGATAGGGTTTTCCCTTATAACAGCCAAAGAATGCTTGATACGTTTAAAAACAAATCATTTGATACTATTATAAGTGCATAGTGTATAAAACAACTTCAAATCATAAGTATCAATCATAGGCGACATGAGCGTCCCATGCCACTATGTCGCCATATATAGGTTTACAAATAAAACCGCAAAGTCACGTATTTGGAAATTGGATTTCCATCTATGAACCGAGGCAAAAGATAGTCCTCAACCGATTCGAGACGCTCTAGCCCGCCCCTCAGGACCCAGACTCAGGTGGGCCCTTGGATCGTCAGGGCCGGTCCAACGATGTGGATTAAAATGCCTGAACATGCGTTTCCCCGCCCTTTGGGGCGTAAATGAGCCAACTAAATGACTCCATCGGTTCGAGAACGACCGATCAATCCGAGGCGCCTCGCAACAGCAACAACCAAATAAGTCAAACTCGTCAGGGCGTGTAAAACCACTGACGCCACTTCTAACTAGAAAGAAACGCAAGTCCTCCCTGAGGTCCGTCTCCCGTTTTTGGTTCATACCGGGTGTGAAACTCGCGAAGTAAACGTTACACAAAGCTACGCCACAAAGGCCGTGCTTTGATCATCACCACAAGACTTTGCTTTTCAACAGAAGCCTCGATCCATTGCCACTTAGGCATGCCACACAGGCAATTCACTCCATGCGTTTGATATCCATCAATATATAACCCCTGAGCTCGTACGTCTCAGAGAAGGGCGTTAAGCAAGAGAATAAATCCTCCACCGCCAAACAGATATATATTTAATAGAGATCAACCACACGGACTAAAATCCAATGTCAGACACACAGTCCATTTACAAGTCCGTTCTGGGTCTGAACGAAACCGGAGGCACCTAGTACCCCGCATATCCTTCGATCTCCAAGTACGTCTGGACGATCACTAACTGTTTCCATCTTCTTGGGTGTATAGCCCAATCAAGATCATCAGTAATTACCCAAACGACGTGAAGACCTCCGGTCTTCGACCATCGTCTTCATCTTCGACTTATCGTCGTATCAGTTATTCAGAATGGGATAAACCCGGTCTTTCCGAATAACTCGCGTATATTTTGAATAAGTGTTACAAAAACACAACATACGCCTCATTCCAATTCATCAGTCACTAACCGTAAATTAATCAAGAGAATAATTCCCCAAATATTAACCCCGAAGGCCGAAACCAACATCAGATCAATATCCAGAAAACCATTCTGCTTAGCTAACCGACAGTTAGTTTCTAAATTTCACATTCATAGGGAAAGGTTCCCATTAATTTTATCAAAGATAAATTCCTTGAATTTATTCTTTAATCTACTCTTTTGAATTTCGATACAACTAGCCGGGATTAACGAAACTTACCGAAGTAATCATTTGTTTTAATTTCCCAATCCCAACCTATTTATCCCATGAAGTAAAACTGGTAATACTTCATATCTAACACCACAGTGTTATCGGTAAATTCAATTACCATTTCGCGTTCAAATCTAATTAAAGATTTAACTATCGCCTGGAGCAAAAATGGTGATACTCCATTCTCGATTTTTTTCAATCTAATTAAAGATTCATTAAAACTCCACTTAGTTTTAATCGTTAACTGGGTTAAAGAATCAGTGTCATTTAAAACACGGTTCACGATAAACCCAAAATCACATTCCATTAATTATCGGGTTAAAGAACTAGTGTTATTTAAAACACTGTTCACGATAAACCCAAAAATCAATACCAATTCAATTCCAATTAAATATCATTTAATTGGTACACTTCATTAAATCTAAATAAAAAGATTTAATCTTTTCTCAACTGGGTTCAAGAACAGTGTTAGTGAAGACACCATTCACGACAAATCCAAATCACATTTGATATTCAATATAAGGCTCTGAATAGAAAATATATCGGCTTATATTCAATATCAAATTCTACGATTAACAAATGTCGTATTGGAAATAACGATATAAATATATATCTTTCAAATTTCCATAACAACATCTGTATAATCTCGAATTCCAGCATCGAAATATTCCGAAGACAATTTCGATTCAAATCCACTCCAATGCAATCATTGGAAATTCTGGTTATTTTTAAAACCCTTTTTAAATTCAATTTATTTATTTAAAAATAAATAGAATTATATTTCTAGTTCAAAACTAGTTCATTTCGATAAAAATCTATTTTTATCTTTTCAAATATGGAGTTTTTCATTCCAATCCTTTCTAAATCATTTCTTATGATTTTACACAAATTATTACTATTTTTAATAATTTTATCAAGGCCCGTACAGTCGATTTCCATCAACGGCCATCGAACTGCACTTACAGCGACCTTTTTCAAATTTGATTTGGACATAATACCAAATCCAACCGTTAGATTTCTAATTTCTCATATTCGTTAGAAAGCTCTTTTCGATACGAACCCAACGGTTCCGGTTTTAGGAGAATCCGACGGCCGGATCTCCCGTAATGTCCGTTTGAAATAAATGGTCGAAATTCGCGAACTGCCGCGGTGCGGCGCGTTCTATTCAGGCCATTATATTATATATATAATATATATAATATATATTTCGTCGATTTCTATTTAAAACGAATTATATAAATAATTTTAAAATTCGTTTCAAAAGCAATTCCAACTTTCTTTTCAATTCAAATCAAAATTGAATTCTTCTTTATAAATTCGTTTTAAAATTCATTTCTATTCAATTCAAATTTTAATTCAATTTGAATTCATTTCAATTCACTTTCAATTCAATTTGAATTCGTTTTCAATTCAATTCATTTCGAAATCGTTTTCAATTCAATTCATTTCGAAATCGTTTTCAATTCAATTCATTTCGAAATCGTTTTCAATTCAATTCATTTCGAAATCGTTTTCAATTCAATTCATTTCGAAATCGTTTTCAATCGATATAAATACCGTTCACGTCAAAATGGCGTCAATCTAATCAACACGGCTTCATAAATTTCTATTTTCAAATATCCTATTTCAAATATTTCTTTTTCAAAATAGTTGTTATTATCAAAATATTTCGTTCAACACATGACCAATCTCAATGGATGAGTACTGTCAACACATGAACCTTTATTTTATATTGATAAAGATGTAAACTTTATTATTAAAATATTTCGTTCAACACATGACCAATCTCAATGGATGAAACTGTCAACACATGAACTTTTATTTTATATTGATAAAGATGTAAACTTTATTATTAAAATATTTCGTTCAACACATGACCAATCTCAATGGATGAAACTGTCAACACATGAACCTTTATTTTATATTGATAAAGATGTAAACTTTATTATTAAAATATTTCGTTCAACACATGACCAATCTCAATGGATGAAACTGTCAACACATGAACCTTTATTTTATAATATTCTTTATTTTTCAAATTGGAATGAGGCCCAATCAATTACCATATAAAGTTAATTACATGGATTTTCATACATCACATGTATAATAGCATTGAAAAATAATCAACCATCAACCAAAGTGCACTACACTGTATAAGCATCAAATGTAGATATCTAACGCTTATAACAGCCTGTCAATCGATCGATCGACATATTTAATCAATCAGGATGAGTGAACTTCAAATTTCATCCTAACACCCGTGTGGGGTTTCAAACAATCAAACACAGGTTTTATTTGTGCAGTTGGGCGATGTGTAAAATTTATCGACCCAATCAATGTCCTTCAAATAGGTGTACATAAACAAACCGTCTGGTTTGTAAATGAATATTTATTTATTCACATTCACGTTAAAAATTATATTTTTAACGACAAAACATTTTATTCTAACATATGAATTTCTATTCAGTTCATTCTTTAAATAAAATGATATTTTTATTTTTCTAACTTATTTTAGAAAATTTCGGCGGCATAACGGCACGATACTAGAAACGGGACGAGGCCTAGCCTTATCCCCGGACTAGTGAAGGCCCACGCCATTCACACATCAATCAAAATCACCAAACAACCAAATTCAAATCAAATCATATAACTAATCTATGCAACCAAACAAACAAGTCCATGGTCTGTGGACGATTGTGTCGGGTGCTACTAAGCACCGTCTGCATCCTAGTATATATATATAACTAGAAAATAAATTGAAGAGTGAGAAATTCTCACAGATAGCTATCCTAGCTCCACGGCACTTCTAATGCAGGAAATCTTCGCCAATTCGCCTTTTGTCGCTTCCGTTGTCCGCTTTCACTACATATGTAAAAATCGAATTTTACTTCGCTATTCAATATATAAAAATCCTATTTTTATTTCGAAGTTCACTATATAAAAATCATATTTTTATTTCGAAGTTCAATATATAAAAAACATATTTTTATTTCGAAGTTCAATATATAAAAATTCCATTTTTAACTCGAAGTTCAACATATAAAAATTCCATTTTAACTCGAAGTTCAATATATAAAAATTCCATTTTTAACTCGAAGTTCAATATATAAAAATTCCATTTTTAACTCGAAGTTCAATATATAAAAATTCCATTTTTAACTCGAAGTTCAATATATAAAAATTCCATTTTTAACTCGAAGTTCAATATATAAAAATTCCATTTTTAACTCGAAGTTCAATATATAAAAATTCCATTTTTTCAAAAATAGATCTTTCACCATTTCTAAAATAAAGATTTCGTTTTTCATCTTCTACATAATAAAGATTATATTTTTAATATACCTATCATGTAAAAATGATATTTTTAATCCACTACATAAACAAAATCATATTTCTACCACTTCTATATAGTAAAGATTATATTTTTAATACTTTAAAAATATAAAAATCATATTTTTAATTCTTTAAAAATATAAAAATCATATTTTTACTTATAGACAAAATTTATTTAAACTAAATAAATAGATAAAACTCACCTTCACTATACCCGATCTCTTCAGGGAGTTCCCGGGCTCTCGGGATCATCGAGGTTCGCGCGGGGATGTTCGACGACGCCTCTGATTTGCTGCAGCACCTTGGGTGGGGCGATGTCATGCCCTGGAGCTCGCTAGCGATGGACGTCAGGGTAGCGGGTGTAGAAGGGGGTTTTAATGAAGAGGGAAGAGGGACTGAGAGGAGAGAGGGGCGAAGGGGAAGTGGAGGGCGTCAGCAGGGTGTGGAGGCGGTGAGGTGTCGGCGGTGGGGGCAGGAAGGTCGTTGGTGGCGGTTTCGTGGGTTTTGGGGGTGTTTTCAATCGGAGAGGAAGGAGTGACGAGGTGGGAACTGGCGGAGAGGGAGGGGTTTCGAGAGCGGAGACGCCTGCGGTGGGGGGGTGGTGGACAGGGCGGTGGCGCGTGGAAGGGGCTGAGCAATTCCGTTCGTTTTTTTTTTAATTCTAAGTCGAAAGGAATAGGGCGGGCCAGAACGAAATAAAGGGGGAGAAGAGATAGACAATTTAATTTTTTTTTTAATTATTTTAATTGTAAAAAGTTGACTTTTACATACGACCTCTAAACGAGGTCCACCGCCTGTCGCCCATAGCGTTTCACCCCCATTCCGAACACAATGGGATATGTACCGCAAGCTGAATCGATCGTTACAATCAGTTTCCGTTGAATTTACATTTAAATCCTTATATTGAATTTTAAACGTACATTTCAAATTACCGGGGTCACATACTAACTAGAAAAATTCCAGAAAAATATTTTCTAGCTTTTAATTGACGATACGGTCCTAACAAAACTAGTTTCGTCGAATTCTGAGACCGTTTGAAAAATGGCCATTTTCCAGTCGATTAAAATCAACTGAAACTGGTCAAACGCGTTTTCCTTTGCCACGCTCACATATTGATTCGAAAAATTATGAAATTTGAAACCTAGCAATAACTTGACACCACGGACCCAACAAAACTGGTTTCGTCGAAATCCGAGGTCATTTGCAAAATGTCCATTTTTAAGGGCCTGAATTCCATAGCGACTATTCAGAATTTTCAACTGGACATATCTTTTGATTCCCGCTATGAAATCTTGATTTGCCGGATTCGTTGGAAAGATACTATCAAATAGATCCTATGATTTCTGGTTTCACTAAAATCCGGATTATTTTGCACCCGGTACATTCAATTGAAGTTTGAAATCGAATTATCGAACTACCGCGCCATTTCCAATTCTATTTATAATTATATATAAATATTTATATTCTAACGACGACGCGTATAATATATACGTTCTAATTATATTCAAAATAAATTTCTCGTCGATATTATTTAAAATAATTCATTTTAAATAATCAAAATTCGCTATAATTGCCAAAATAAAAAATTTTAAACTGGCCCAGAATTTGCGGATTGTTACAATCTCCCCCACTTAAAACTTTTCGTCCCCGAAAAGGAACAAAGTCGAAAGTGGTTTGATTAATCAACTCTACGTTCGATCTGGATTCCATTCTCCAACTCTTTAGTTTCTGAGAATTTTCAAGATTTCAAAAATTTGGCTAACACCCTAAATTTTCGAAAAATTTCGCCATAACCTCCCCTGCACCGGGAGCATCGGGGAATTTCAAATAGCTTCCCCGGTCCTTCAGATCTCAAAAAGAAAAGGAAAAAGCCAAGCGGCTAGCCAATAGGCTCACAAAATCATCATCACCCAAACAAAACAGGAAATTATGTAGTAAACATGTACCTATTTGTCGGGCAAACAAATTTTATTCTCTGCTCTAGCCTCCTTGCTATGACCTGTTCAATACAAGTATATGTATATGCAAGCAAATGCGACCAATTTTCAATACAATTCAATATTTGTTTCAATTAGGCATAATGGTTCAAAATTATCAAACAAATAAACAAACAACACAAACATCAATCAATTAGTGAATTAGAGTTTCAAATTCATAATTTTTGATATATATACATAAAATCTTGTTTTTGATGCCAATTCACAACAATGTGTTCTAGCTATATATAAGTTTTGGTTCTCACACCAGCCTAATGGAACCATATAGAAAATCACACCTTCGAAACACGAACATAAATACTGACGATGTCATGACAATCATCAGTACCATCTTCGGGCGACTAGAGTGTGATGCTATATCTATCCAATATATTAAAACTTCGAATACACGCGGATCAGACGTATACGCAAAATCTATATATACTGGATTGTCCAACTCAATATAAATAGATAATCAAATACGAATAATTGATTTAAATTTTCAAAACAAAAATTTGTTTTCACTTTAAAAATTTACTCTTCACGCTCGTTCTAGGATACTACTGATCCCATTTCTAACGAGTCATCCTAATTGGATGTTACTAATCCAATATCTGATGAATTCTTTCGTATGGTTCTAATGTGCCTTGTTCTCTGCTTTGTAAACCAAAGCTCTGATACCAACTGTGAAAACCCGTTACTTCCCCGTAAAGGAAAGCGTCGGATAGTTCGAGAACAAGCCATAACAGAACTCATACAGAAGAACATTTCATTGTATATTACAACAATGCATCAGATTACAAGAATATACAGAGTATAAACAAATAAATATTACACAGAAATATCAGAGATTTAAATTACATTTAAATACATAGCAGCGGAAAATAATACAATACACAACTAGAAGAGATATACGGATACAAAGCTTTCCGGATATCGTTCCAGCTGTAAACCAGGATCCTATGAATATAAATCTGCAAAACCGAAACTACTAGCTGCCCGTGTCAAAATAAGGGCACCCAGAGTTTTGGTTAAAACAATAAACTCCAGGTCAGTCATGTGACTGGTGTGAGAACTAAAAACAGTAATTTTCAAAGTTCGGTAAATCAAGGGACCACGCCGTATAACACGGAAAGGGTTTCCTCCCAAGAATACCAGTGCATAAAACAAACAGCGCCATGCTAAATAAAGAAAAATGAAGCTATTATAAGACCCAGGTCCTATCACACAATGCAACGCAAGCCGGGGGATAGGGTTTTCCCTTATAACAGCCAAAGAATGCTTGATACGTTTAAAAACAAATCATTTGATACTATTATAAGTGCATAGTGTATAAAACAACTTCAAATCATAAGTATCAATCATAGGCGACATGAGCGTCCCATGCCACTATGTCGCCATATATAGGTTTACAAATAAAACCGCAAAGTCACGTATTTGGAAATTGGATTTCCATCTATGAACCGAGGCAAAAGATAGTCCTCAACCGATTCGAGACGCTCTAGCCCGCCCCTCAGGACCCAGACTCAGGTGGGCCCTTGGATCGTCAGGTCCGGTCCACCGATGTGGATTAAAATGCCTGAACATGCGTTTCCCCACCCTTTGGGGCGTAAATGAGCCAACTAAATGACTCCATCGTTTCGAGAATGACCTATCAATCCGAGGCGCCTCGCAACAGCAACAACCACATAAGTCAAACTCGTCAGGGCGTGTAAAACCACTGACACCACTTCTAACTAGAAAGAAACGCAAGTCCTCCCTGAGGTCCGTCTCCCGTTTTTGGTTCATACCGGGTGTGAAACTCGCGAAGTAAACGTTACACAAAGCTACGCCACAAAGGCCGTGCTTTGATCATCACCACAAGACTTTGCTTTTCAACAGAAGCCTCGATCCATTGCCACTTAGGCATGCCACACAGGCAATTCACTCCATGCGTTTGATATCCATCAATATATAACCCTTGAGCTCGTACGTCTCAGAGAAGGGCGTTAAGCAAGAGAATAAATCCTCCGCCGCCAAACAGATATATATTTAATAGAGATCAACCACACGGACTAAAATCCAATGTCAGACACACAGTCCATTTACAAGTCCGTTCTGGGTCTGAACGAAACCGGAGGCACCTAGTACCCCGCATATCCTTCGATCTCCAAGTACGTCTGGACGATCACTAACTGTTTCCATCTTCTTGGGTGTACAGCCCAATCAAGATCATCAGTAATTACCCAAACGACGTGAAGACCTCAGGTCTTCGACCATCGTCTTCATCTTCGACTTATCGTCGTATCAGTTATTCAGAATGGGATAAACCCGGTCTTTCCGAATAACTCGCGTATATTTTGAATAAGTGTTACACAAACACAACATACGCCTCATTCCAATTCATCAGTCACTAACCGTAAATTAATCAAGAAAATAATTCCCCAAATATTAACCCCGAAGGCCGAAACCAACATCAGATCAATATCCAGAAAACCATTCTGCTTAGCTAACCGACAGTTAGTTTCTAAATTTCACATTCATAGGGAAAGATTCCCATTAATTTTATCAAAGATAAATTCCTTGAATTTATTCTTTAATCTACTCTTTTGAATTTCGATACAACTAGCCGGGATTAACGAAACTTACCGAAGTAATCATTTGTTTTAATTTCCCAATCCCAACCTATTTATCCCATGAAGTAAAACTGGTAAAACTTCATATCTAACACCACAGTGTTATCGGTAAATTCAATTACCATTTCGCGTTCAAATCTAATTAAAGATTTAACTATCGCCTGGAGCAAAACTGGTGATACTCCATTCTCGATTTTTTTCAATCTAATTAAAGATTCATTAAAACTCCACTTAGTTTTAATCGTTAACTGGGTTAAAGAATCAGTGTCATTTAAAACACGGTTCACGATAAACCCAAAATCACATTCCATTAATTATCGGGTTAAAGAACAAGTGTTATTTAAAACACTGTTCACGATAAACCCAAAAATCAATACCAATTCAATTCCAATTAAATATCATTTAATTGGTACACTTCATTAAATCTAAATAAAAAGATTTAATCTTTTCTCAACTGGGTTCAAGAACAGTGTTAGTGAAGACACCATTCACGACAAACCCAAATCACATTTGATATTCAATATAAGGCTCTGAATAGAAAATATATCGGCTTATATTCAATATCAAATTCTACGATTAACAAATGTCGTATTGGAAATAACGATATAAATATATATCTTTCAAATTTCCATAACAACATCTGTATAATCTCGAATTCCAACATCGAAATATTCCGAAGACAATTTCGATTCAAATCCACTCCAATGCAATTATTGGAAATTCTGGTTATTTTTAAAACCCTTTTTAAATTCAATTTATTTATTTAAAAATAAATAGAATTATATTTCTAGTTCAAAACTAGTTCATTTCGATAAAAATCTATTTTTATCTTTTCAAATATGGAGTTTTTCATCCCAATCCTTTCTAAACCATTTCTTATGATTTTACACAAATTATTACTATTTTTAATAATTTTATCAAGGCCCGTACAGTCGATTTCCATCAACGGCCATCGAACTGCACTTACAGCGACCTTTTTCAAATTTGATTTGGACATAATTCCAAATCCAACCGTTAGATTTCTAATTTCTCATATTCGTTAGAAAGCTCTTTTTGATACGAACCCAACGGTTCCGGTTTTAGGAGAATCCGACGGCCGGATCTCCCGTAATGTCCGTTTGAAATAAATGGTCGAAATTCGCGAACTGCCGCGGCGCGGCGCGTTCTATTCAGGCCATTATATTATATATATAATATATATAATATATATTTCGTCGATTTCTATTTAAAACGAATTATATAAATAGTTTTAAAATTCGTTTCAAAAGCAATTCCAACTTTCTTTTCAATTCAAATCAAAATTGAATTCTTCTTTATAAATTCGTTTTAAAATTCATTTCTATTCAATTCAAATTTTAATTCAATTTGAATTCATTTCAATTCACTTTCAATTCAATTTGAATTCGTTTTCAATTCAATTGATTTCGAAATCGTTTTCAATTCAATTCATTTCGAAATCGTTTTCAATTCAATTCATTTCGAAATCGTTTTCAATTCAATTCATTTCGAAATCGTTTTCAATTCAATTCATTTCGAAATCGTTTTCAATCGATATAAATATCGTTCACGTCAAAATGGCGTCAATCTAATCAACACGGCTTCATAAATTTCTATTTTCAAATATCCTATTTCAAATATTTCTTTTTCAAAATAGTTGTTATTATCAAAATATTTCGTTCAACACATGACCAATCTCAATGGATGAGTACTGTCAACACATGAACCTTTATTTTATATTGATAAAGATGTAAACTTTATTATTAAAATATTTCGTTCAACACATGACCAATCTCAATGGATGAAACTGTCAACACATGAACTTTTATTTTATATTGATAAAGATGTAAACTTTATTATTAAAATATTTCGTTCAACACATGACCAATCTCAATGGATGAAACTGTCAACACATGAACGTTTATTTTATATTGATAAAGATGTAAACTTTATTATTAAAATATTTCGTTCAACACATGACCAATCTCAATGGATGAAACTGTCAACACATGAACCTTTATTTTATAATATTCTTTATTTTTCAAATTGGAATGAGGCCCAATCAATTACCATATAAAGTTAATTACATGGATTTTCATACATCACATGTATAATAGCATTGAAAAATAATCAACCATCAACCAAAGTGCACTACACTGTATACGCATCAAATGTAGATATCTAACGCTTATAACAGCCTGTCAATCGATCGATCGACATATTTAATCAATCAGGATGAGTGAACTTCAAATTTCATCCTAACACCCGTGTGGGGTTTCAAACAATCAAACACAGGTTTTATTTGTGCAGTTGGGCGATGTGTAAAATTTATCGACCCAATCAATGTCCTTCAAATAGGTGTACATAAACAAACCGTCTGGTTTGTAAATGAATATTTATTTATTCACATTCACGTTAATTATATTTTTAACGACAAAACATTTTATTCTAACATATGAATTTCTATTCAGTTCATTCTTTAAATAAAATGATATTTTTATTTTTCTAACTTATTTTAGAAAATTTCGGCGGCATAACGGCACGATACTAGAAACGGGACGAGGCCTAGCCTTATCCCCGGACTAGTGAAGGCCCACGCCATTCACACATCAATCAAAATCACCAGACAACCAAATTCAAATCAAATCATATAACTAATCTATGCAACCAAACAAACAAGTCCATGGTCTGTGGACGATTGTGTCGGGTGCTACTAAGCACCGTCTACATCCTAGTATATATATATAACTAGAAAATAAATTGAAGAGTGAGAAATTCTCACAGATAGCTATCCTAGCTCCACGGCACTTCTAATGCAGGAAATCTTCGCCAACTCGCCTTTTGTCGCTTCCGTTGTCCGCTTTCACTACATATGTAAAAATCGAATTTTACTTCGCTATTCAATATATAAAAATCCTATTTTTATTTCAAAGTTCACTATATAAAAATCATATTTTTATTTCGAAGTTCAATATATAAAAAACATATTTTTATTTCGAAGTTCAATATATAAAAATTCCATTTTTAACTCGAAGTTCGATATATAAAAATTCCATTTTTAACTCGAAGTTCAATATATAAAAATTCCATTTTTAACTCGAAGTTCAATATATAAAAATTCCATTTTTAACTCGAAGTTCAATATATAAAAATTCCATTTTTAACTCGAAGTTCAATATATAAAAATTCCATTTTTAACTCGAAGTTCAATATATAAAAATTCCATTTTTTCAAAAATAGATCTTTCACCATTTCTAAAATAAAGATTTCGTTTTTCA
This sequence comes from Allium sativum, assembly GCA_030737875.1. NCBI lineage: Eukaryota > Viridiplantae > Streptophyta > Magnoliopsida > Asparagales > Amaryllidaceae > Allium > Allium sativum. The sequence goes on along the minus strand of CM060927.1, from coordinate 79,039,361 downwards.
TCTTCTACATAATAAAGATTATATTTTTAATATACCTATCATGTAAAAATGATATTTTTAATCCACTACATAAACAAAATCATATTTCTACCACTTCTCTATAGTAAAGATTATATTTTTAATACTTTAAAAATATAAAAATCATATTTTTAATTCTTTAAAAATATAAAAATCATATTTTTACTTATAGACAAAATTTATTTAAACTAAATAAATAGATAAAACTCACCTTCACTATACCCGATCTCTTCAGGGAGTTCCCGGGCTCTCGGGATCGTCGAGGTTCGCGCGGGGATGTTCAACGACGCCTCTGATTTGCTGCAGCACCTTGGGTGGGGCGATGTCATGCCCTGGAGCTCGCTGGCGATGGACGTCAGGGTAGCGGGTGTAGAAGGGGGTTTTAATGAAGAGGGAAGAGGGACTGAGAGGAGAGAGGGGCGAAGGGGAAGTGGAGGGCGTCAGCAGGGTGTGGAGGCGGTGAGGTGTCGGCGGTGGGGGCAGGATGGTCGTTGGTGGCGGTTTCGTGGGTTTTGGGGGTGTTTTCAATCGGAGAGGAAGGAGTGACGAGGTGGGAACTGGCGGAGAGGGAGGGGTTTCGAGAGCGGAGACGCCTGCGGTGGGGGGGGGGGGGGTGGTGGACAGGGCGGTGGCGCGTGGAAGGGGCTGAGCGATTCCGTTCGTTTTTTTTTTCTTTTTAATTCTGAGTCGAAAGGAATAGGGGGGGCCAGAACGAAATAAAGGGGGAGAAGAGAGAGACAATTAAATTTTTTTTTAATTATTTTAATTGTAAAAAGTTGACTTTTACATACGACCTCTAAACGAGGTCCACCGCCTGTCGCCCATAGCGTTTCACCCCCATTCCGAACACAATGTGATATGTACCGCAAGCTGAATCGATCGTTACAATCAGTTTCCGTTGAATTTACATTTAAATCCTTATATTGAATTTTAAACGTATATTTCAAATTACCGGGGTCACATACTAACTAGAAAAATTCCAGAAAAATATTTTCTAGCTTCTAATTGACGATACGGTCCTAACAAAACTAGTTTCGTCGAATTCTGAGACCGTTTGAAAAATGGCCATTTTCCAGTCGATTAAAATCAACTGAAACTGGTCAAACGCGTTTTCCTTTGCCACGCTCACATATTGATTCGAAAAATTATGAAATTTGAAACCTAGCAATAACTTGACACCACGGACCCAACAAAACTGGTTTCGTCGAAATCCGAGGTCATTTGCAAAATGTCCATTTTTAAGGGCCTGAATTCCATAGCGACTATTCAGAATTTTCAACTGGACATATCTTTTGATTCCCGCTATGAAATCTTGATTTGCCGGATTCGTTGGAAAGATACTATCAAATAGATCCTATGATTTCTGGTTTCACTAAAATCCGGATTATTTTGCACCCGGTACATTCAATTGAAGTTTGAAATCGAATTATCGAACTACCGCGCCATTTCCAATTCTATTTATAATTATATATAAATATTTATATTCTAACGACGGCGCGTATAATATATACGTTCTAATTATATTCAAAATAAATTTCTCGTCGATATTATTTAAAATAATTCATTTTAAATAACCAAAATTCGCTATAATTGCCAAAATAAAAAAATTTAAACTGGCCCAGAATTTGCGGGTTGTTACATTGTTTGTTGATGCAATCAAGAGTAATTTATGATCAAACAACACGAATAATTCAATATTCAATAAGTAATACATGGAAGTGGGGATATAGAAAATCAATTTGTTTGATGAATTTGATGCCTTTGGGTTTTTAAAACATCCAAATATCAATGTTAAATTAGTGTTTATATAATTTTGCATAATCACTTTAAGACTTCACAAGTAAATTTCATCATTTGTGTTTATTAATTAAGACTTCACGTGGCATAGCAAAGATTACTTTAAGCCCATGTTTTGATGACCAAACCGGGCCTTCGGTTGGACCACGATTAACCGTGGGCCATAGCCCAAAATAGCCCGGAAACAATTTTAACCGCAAATGGGCAAAAACCCAGGTTCAACCGTAAAAAAAGAGGTGGACCGTTAAAAATGATATGGTTTTCTAAAACTAATTGCAGTGTAATGCTGTTAAAAACGACAGTACACCGTTGCTGGGGATCAAACCTGGATCAGGTGCATGACAGGCAGGAATACTCACCACTATACTACAACAACTGCTGCTTTTGAGAATTGCATTAACCGATTGAAATTTCAAGGCCAGTTTCCAAGACCCGCCTTGCTTAAGTTATTGTTACAGATTGCAGCGGAGGGTGAACAATAGCAGGGGCATATAAGAGCTTCTGAACCAGTGAAATTCTGCTAAATAGGGTACTTTTTCTTAATCTTGGGTCTAATTTGTCTTGTTTATCTTCTACTCTTGTGATGAGTTTACTATATACGCTGCATGTGATGTTTTGATACCTGTGCTTTAAAGTCCTGTTCAATCAGTATAAATGAATGTGTTAGTGGTTGGCTGTCAAATAAGGAAAACTCATAATTAAACACCAGAATGTGTTTTTTGCAACCAAAATGTATCATAATGATGTATCACGTACTACTAGATACTGCCTACCTAAGAGCTTAGAAATAAACCTCTACAACTTAATAAATACAGAAGAAAAAACACCCAGAAAAATGCATCATCTAAAGATTTTTACAACCAAGTGATATTTGAAAACTTCTCCTAATTGAACAAAAGGCCTTTTCAAAGCACATGTCTCGTACTAATAGCAAGGGCAACAAATATCATTGCCTTCCTATTACGAGAAACAGTGCTAGTCAGGATGGTGGCAGATTCAACAGTGTAACTATGGACAGTTTGGAAACATTATTGTCTTGTATGAGTTTATAGAAGTTTAAAAGGATACTTAATTCACTGCAAGAAATAAGGCATCTATGCTCTCAAGTTTAACAATTTAACCAACCTAGCTACACTACATAATGGAAGCATTCTTATATCATGATAATTTTGCATGAATAAACAAAAGATAACAGATGTTGACTCAGCAATAGATGTATATGTTTCAGTTTTGTTCTATGCAATAAGCCTGATTTCGGATGTGTAAATCAGGATGTTTACATTAATGAAGATTACCCCAACTAATATTTTTTGAATATGTCCATAAACATCAACAACAACAAATACACTACATTTAGTTAGTGTCTACCAAATAGCTTGTGGAAATCAACCTCTATAATAATAATGCATCAAATTTAAGTGTTTACAACCAAAACAAGCAAAGAAAAGAATGTGCAGATGAAAACGAATTAAACTATTTCAGCGATCAAATAATTACTAACTTAAGCAATAACATCGGAAAAAAGATATAACAAGTTATTAATATAATTTTAAACTCAATAAAGAAATATTGTTTGTTGATGTGATCAAGAGTAATTTATGATCAAACATCATGAATAATTCAATATTTATTAAGTAATGAATGGAAGAGGGCACATAAAGTAAATCAATTTGTTTATGGATTTGATGCCTTTGGGTATTTAAAAACATCCAAATATCAATGTTAAATCAGATTAGTGTTTTATATTTGCATAGTCACATTAGGACTTCACATGCAAATTTCATCATTTGTGTTTGTTAATTAAGACTTCACGTGGTATAGCAAAGATTGCCTTAATTGGCTTTAATTAAGCTAGAGTCACTTTCTATTAAAAAAAACATAACTATAGGCAAAATAATTGAAAGTATGGAAACTACCTTCAAAACAAAGGTATGTAACCTGAGCTTATATATTATTATGTCGAAAACAGCTAATATCAGCTGCCACTAGCCGTCTAGCCTATAAATGTGATACCATATCACAACAAAGGGGAAGAAAAAAAAACCAAAAAACAAAAACAAATTACAAACTCACATCATTAACATCCCTTATAGTTCTACTAGCTAACAATTGTGCTTCATCTTAAGCTAATCAAATCCTTTCACACATTAGAAACCTGTTACTCTCACGGGCACCTGAAAAACAAAAGTGGCAGTTTTATTCAAATTAAGAAGTATAGCTCTAACTGCTGCCAGCCACATAAAACTTACCCTAGATGCCTTTTCTCTCCATCTATCCAGCAAAATACACATGCAATCATGACAGTCAGCAACTTCGCAAAAGCATGGCCAAGTTGACGGCGGTTGTGTTAATAACAATGGAAACCACCATACACATGTCATTAAAAAAAGGTGCAAATCAAGGTAGAAATTGACACAGTGTTATCACAGAGAATGATAAAAGTAAAACTAGATGGCGGAATAAGAACATAAGAAGCACAACAGTGATAAAGAGTTTGCGACGACATTGTCTACTTGTTGGTATAATGGGGGCTATTGTCTTTTGAAGAATATAATGATTAAAGGAAACAAGAGTTTGGTTGTAGCTAAAGTAATTGATGAGTGTGATTCCTTTTAATGGTTGTGATGCAAGTAACAGTTTCATATACCGTGCAACAATAACACAGTTGTAGCATCCAGCGGTTTGAAAGACACTAGGTATCCCAAAATCGAATTGTGAAATTTAACGGTCACATGGACTGATGTGTAGTGGCTTGTAGAATTAAAGATATTATGCATCAGTGTGCTCTAAAGGTGCAAATATAGTTGCTATGGATAAATAATAGGACTTTTTACGTACTTGGGCTTGTTTTTGTATAATATAACACTAATGGACCTGTTTCAAAAGTAATTACACGTATAGACCTGTTAGGTTTCTGAAGGTGAGTTTTCAAAACTCGCATTCGGAAAAATACGAAGGCGAGTTTCCAAAACTCGCCTTCGTGTTTTTCCTGCACACAAAACCCCCAACCCGGGACCACCTTCCCTATTTCCTTTTCACTTTACTCTTTCTCTCTTCTTACTCTCTTCTTAGCCAGCTGCGAAAAATAAAAAATAAAAACTAAAATCAACTCCATTTTCGTCCATTTTTCATCCAATCCATTCGTAAAACACAACAATGGCTAGCACATCCGGCATACAACACGAAATCGGTAAGATTCTAAACCCTAATTTTTAATTTTGGTTGGTTGGTTATACATGTTCAATTTTGTGGTTGGTTATGGGTGTCATACATGTTCAATTTTGTGTACACAACATTGAAATTAGGTCATACATGTTCAATTTTGTGTACATTGTTCGCATTTATGATTTTGGGGGTTTTTGGTTCGTATATTGTTGACATTATTGAATTGGGTCATGCAGAGTATGTGGAGATGGAGCCCGGACCAGTAGATCCGAGCGTGTTATATTTGCAGCCGTAACACAGGACATCGAATGCTACTCGGATGCAGGTAGCAATTTGTTAATATTTTCATATTTTGATCTTCAGTTTTTTAGACGTCAAACCCCAATTTTTGTTATCTGTTAAATTTGCAGAGTGTCAATGCTGATTATGTCATAGACCACTCGTCGTCACTTTCGAAAGTGACGTCCGAGGATGCTCGCGTACTTTTAGAGATACAGAGGGCTGGATTCCTGCATATTTTTCGCTTAGGTTACATCCAGCTAGATCATAGCTTTGTTGGTGCTTTACTGGATCGGTGGGGGCCTAAGACATCCACGTTTCACCTACCATTCGGTGAGATGACTATCACATTGGCTGATGTTGCGGTTTTACTAGGACTGCCTATTGGCGGCAATGCTGTTGCGTTTGATGGTGCGGTACATGATTATATGCAGCTAAGTCACGACCTATTAGGGCTGGATCCACCAGCCAATCAAGTAAGGGGTGACCACATGGTTAATATTAGATGGTACCGTAATCAGTTGGCGGGTGATATTTCTGCAGATGCCACCCAGATAGAGGTTGAGCAACGGGCTCGTTGCATTTTACTACATATTATTTTCTGCAGAATGATGGTCGACCATGCCAAGACCCGCATAGATTTGAGATGGCTACCTTTTTTAGCTGACATCGGGCAGTGCGCTACATATTCGTGAGGTAGTGCAGTGTTGGCCTATGCATATCAGGAACTATCTAAGTCCGCGCTGCAACAGTATAACTGTGTTGCCGGTTGCCCGACACTACTTCAAGTATGAACCAAATTTCTATAATTTACTGTTATACAATGTGATATGCATCATTCTCTTGTATTAATAGTATATTCTTGTGTACTTAGCTTTGGTCCTGGACTTATCTTCCCGTCGGAAGATTAGTAGTGACTCCTAATCCCATCGACGCATCGATGCCGCTTGGAGCTAGGTATACTTATTTGAAGGTTTTTTGTATTAAACACAACACATACCATTTCCAATATATGTACCTTTTATTATCGTGTAACAGGTGGGTTGGAAAAAAGGATACGCGACATACACCGAGACGAGAGCTGGCTTTTTACTGCAATGAGTTGGACGTCATTACGGACGAAAAGGTTACATGGTATCCGTACTCTCAGGAGCTACTTGCCACGCTACCAGCCGTGTGCAGAGCTCATAGGTATCTCTGGACGACGAGAGTACTTATGATAGCCTACAACTTCACTGCTTGGCACCTTCCCGATAGGGTTATGAGGCAGTTCGGCATGAGGCAGCATATACCGGATGATGCACCGCCTTACATTGAGGGCTACAGTGCGCAGGACTTTCACGTGCATCATGCTATGTGGAATTCCCGCGATGACTATATTCAGTTCGAGAGGGAGCCCCCCATATCCACGGCGAAGTACATGAGGTGGTACTGGAACATTACACGACGCTACGTCCTTAATGCCAGAGTAGATACAACGTTAGCACCGTATGTTCCTAGAGCACCACTAGAGAGGAACGTGGTAAGTTGATGTGTGTACTATTAAATATAATCAGTTTTATTAATTCACTCTATCTATTCTTTTAAATTTGCAGGTTGCCGGTATTAACTGTGCGTGGGAGGAGGTAGAAAAGCTAAAAGAGAGGCAGACTGACGACGAGGGAATGGCGATGTGCACGAACATACAGAAGATTTTAAACGTGATTCTATGCAGGAATAAGCTAGATCAACCGAAACCACCATCTCCTCCACCTCCTCCTCCTACTGCAGGTCCTCCTCCTCCTGTTGGTTCTCCTCCATCTCCAGCACGCACGAAGAATTTGTGCGTGGTCCATCTCAACCTACACCTACATTACTATGTACCAGTAGTGCATGACGCACTAGGAGCAGCAGCGGTAGTGGTTCGTCTTCAACTTCCACACCACTAGTCACGCGGCCAAGGCGAAACTAGATTGTAGTCTTTTCTTCTTTTGTTCGATCTAGATTTCTTATAGACCTTGTTTTGTTTTGTTTGATCATGCGATGTAACCTTTTCTTTTTCGATCTAGGTACCAAATATGTAGTGTTTGTGTATTATTTTGCTATGTTTGGTTGTGTATGCATGTTCAAAGTTCGGAATGTAATTACATTCACTAGTTTTATCAAATGGAAGTGGTGACAACTAGCTGTCTTAATGAGAGGTGTTCCTGAAGTGAAGTATTGAGTTCAGGTTTGCGGTTCGTGTTTGAAGTATTGAACTGGAGAGTATTGAGTTCTTGTTTGTAAGATTTGTGTATGCATGTTCAAAGTATTGAGTTCAGGTTTGCACTGAAGGCGAGTTTTGGAAACTCGCCTTCGTATTTTTATGAAGGCGAGTTTTCAAAACTCGCCTTCAGAAGCACAGCAGACCAAAACAGGTCTATTTGTGTTATTATTTTTGAAACAGGTCCATTAGTGTTATACTTTACAAAAACAGGCTCAAGTACGTAAAAAGTCCTAAATAATATGTTGCAATGAGATTTCTGTGATCAATAATAATTGACAATCATCATATCTCAAATAACCAAAATCCATTAGGCAATACTGCTCTGCACAAATAACTTAGCACGAATAAACAGAATCAGATTTAATGCAGCACTAGATTAGATACAATATTTCAAAAGGGATTAGGTTAATTGATCTGGATGGCAGGTCCCTTTTACCATTGGGTTTATGGGGACAGTATAGTGACTAAACCCATGCATCCTTGGTCCTTGTTCTCAAAACATGGGTGACAAGTCCTTTTCTATTTAACTTGATTAATTATTATTATTTTATTACAAACTGGTATTAATTACAAAAGTGCTACCACTAGTTGAATTAGGAAAAATGAGTTCACATATTTAAGTAAAGAAATACATGATAATGCATGAAATTTACTAACAAAATGAACAAAGAGCGGAGACTTTATAACTTTTGAAATGGGAAAATATAACTATTTTGCTCTGAAGTTCATATTAAACTCTATGAATTATCTAAAATCTACACTAAGAATGTAAAATCATAATATTCAGCAGTAAGGTATACCCAAAAACATTTTTTAAAACTGTAAATATTTGGAATTTTTAAAAAATGTTTGTAAACTTGGAAGTGCAAATTTTGCATGCAATTTCCAAGCTAACTCCGATCCTGAAATGTGATCTTAATATTTACAGTGAAAAACACAAAAGTACTAAATTCTATGGAAGTGCAAATGTTTCTCTTTTAAAAATTACGAATTAAATACAGAAAAACGTGCAAATTATTTGCTCTTTACATTGTTTAGTAAAAAAAAATGTAAAATCGTGGTATTTAGTGATAATGATATATGAATAATGTACATCGTATTAAAGCGCAGATACTTCTGTGCTTTTTGGAATTTCATATTGCATTGTACGTGCTTCACGAACTCTTAAAATGTAAAATACAAGTATAAAATTATGATAATGCTAAAATACTAAAACAAATAAATTATACAAAAGTGATAATTTTGCACCTTCCCATCGTACGTATATGATATATATTGCTAGAAGAGATAAATTCAATTAGTTCAAAGGGGACTTATAGATTACTATAATTTTGAGGACCTTTAGGCGGTGTTTGGTTTACGGTTTTTAGTTTTCACCCACACTAAAATGCGAATGATACATGCATAACACCAAAAACGGTTGCTTTAGAAAACAAAGCTAACAAACAAAATAAAAAAACAACTTTTATTCGTTTTTCTTATTTTGAGAATCAACACAAGAAAAAGATTATATATTATTCCATAGTCCATCTCTCTTTTACATGGTCCCCTCAATCACCTCTTTTACTCACTTCATCGTCCCTTAACTTTTCTTATATTTTGCTATTGATATTGCAAACTTAAGGCTCAAAATATATTTCAAACCAAACACTACCTTATTTTTTTTGCAAACCTGATGAAAATTATATATTGTCCCTGTTTTTGGTAAAAATAAAGAAACAAGGACTAAATTTGTACAAAGTGAAATAGATCCCTAATGGCTGAAGAGAAAGATAAATGGACGTTCAAGATAAATTTCCAATATATAAACTATAGAAATAAGATTGCAAATTATGTGCACTTTTATTTTGATTTTGTAGTTTAAAATTGAGAAACAAGTTGGAGGCGGTTCTCAGTGTGTTCCATTTACAAGAAACAAAAATTCAACAATAGAAATGTATACTTCAACGGAATTGCAAAAAAAATTGCATTTTCAGTACAGCTGGAAAAAAAACCGGTTATAGCATACTAATAAAAGAAGATTGTAGTGGCAATTTCGTGGTACAGTGCCATAAAATTGTGAATTGATCAGAAGCAGTAGAAAAGATGTAATATTGGTAAAAAAAACTAGCTTTGAATTTGTAAATTAAAAAAAAGGGAATTACGAAGGATTTGCAACCAACGAGTAATTGATGGAACTCTTTTCTACTAATGTATATTGATCATAGCAGTAGAGAATATTATCCTGCATTTTGATTGTGTTATCTTTTGGTAACACTTTTATTTATAGATAGCTAAACTATGAATTATGATGGAATAAAGGACAAATTTTATTTGTATGACAGCGAAAAAAAATGTGTTTCAACTTTAGATCTCTTTCAAAATTTATTTCAAAAATTGTCTCTTTTTCACTAAAGTAAAAATAGGTTTGAAATTGCCCAAGCACGATTCTTTTAGAAAAAAATTATATACTTTCGCAATTTCGAAATGCACAATTACTAACTGTAAATTTGCGCTTGCGCGCTCAAAACTTAGCAAATGCAAATCCTGACGTAGTGAAAACAAGGCTTATCTTCGTAGTTAAAATACTTTTTTTTCCTTGGGTCTATAAATAATATCTGTCCTAGAATAAATTTCATGATAAACCTAGAAACACCTTATTGTATATTGTAACTATGGTCTTCCAGTACACTTATTAATAAACATGGTTCACCATGTAGGAAATTAATAAAAGCAAGGACAAATTTTCATTCTAAACCTCCTTAAAAGCCTTATTTCAAAGTCAAGTCCTGTTCAAAATTTACTATGAAAATATGCATGTTTTCACCGTATAGCATTCCTGTGCATGCGCATTCGAAAAATGCTCATGTGCAAACTACGCTTAAGCACTTTGAATTTGCGCAAATACAAAATTAAAATTAGCTCTAACACATTTTCAGAATGCACAAGTGTAAAATATTGATAAGTGAAAACAAGTCCATTTTTATGATAAGCTTCGAAGAAGGCTTATATTTGTTTTTTTTTTCGAAAACTGAAATGAATTTTTTTTCCTAGATGTGCACTTTTAATTGCGTGGACATTAATTTGTTAAAATTAAAATGGACATGCACGCACTAAAAAGGTACATTCTTAATTTACAAAATTTGTTATTGCTCACTATGAAAGTAATAACAACAATTAAGTTATTAATTCCAAACAAGTTGGGTTGACAAGAAATGAAACTCAAAATCAAATGATAAAGTCAGTTGAAATATTATAATAATAACAAGATATTTAAAAGTGAAAACATAGATAAAGTTTAAAATAAAATAATTAAACAAATTATAATAGTAATAGTAATGAATAAAAAAACTAAGATGAAAATAACAATATTAATGGTACTGATAGTAATAGATATCGAAGATCAACACAACACCTTATGCTCCTGTTCACTAGTCTTATAATCTAAAATTTATAACACTCTCCCTAAACTAACCATAAGCTCATAGTTCTAATACATGGATCACTAGTTTATGTGCATCTCAATTTGACACCAACTCTTCGGATATTTCATTTTTGATCTAGTGTAAACCATGTTCATTTTTACAATAAATTATGAATGAAGTCTGTCTATAGTAGCAATATTTTATTTCGCAATGTAAAATATGCCAATTATCTTATTGTTAGGACTAGCACACATCCAAGTTTTAATCAAAGCGATTGTTATGAAGATTTGTCTATTGTAGGCTAGCTTGATTAAATCGTAAAAACCCAATAAAATAAAATAAGAAACATGTCTATAACATATTTCTTTAAATATCTCTAATTTAACTAGTTAATTTTCTCTACTGACATATTTTTAAAGCTTTCCAAATTTTAATTTTCCTTTCCCAGCACATTATTTGCGGTTGAACTTAAAAAAACCAAATTTCTTTTTTTTTATTAAAAATTATGAAGTTTAACGGTCAATTTCCCACCGCCATGTGATTGTAGTTTGTAGTCCTTAGGACCTTTGAATAAGGAAAGAGAAATTCATTCTTTAACTGTAGACATGTTTGTGAGTGACATGGGAAATTTATTGGATACTGTCCAATCTTAACTATGCACAAAGTTTTATCAAACTACACACAAGATAATTAAAATTAAGATGTAAGTGAGACACTTGTTGCAACTTGAAATACAAGGCTACTTAATTATCTCCGGAGGGCAAAAAGGAATCAATTTGAGTATGGATTTGATTCCTCATTGCATTTGAACATACAAATATATATCAATATTAAATCGGATATGTGTTTTGTTTAGTTTTATATTATCACATTTATACTTGACAAACAGATTTCGCTGTTTACTTTTGTTGTGCCTTAACTAATGTACAATAGCTTGGAGTCGCTTTCTTTTAAATGAACAAGATTAGAGACAAAATAGTTGATGGCTTGGGAACTACCTTAAAACAAATATATTTAACCTTAGTGTATGTCTCATAGCATTCCATATGGACAAAATCAGCTGCCATAAGCCTATAAAGGTTGTATAACCGTATAATTGGAGAAAATAAACCAAATGGTTAACTCATCTTTGCTAAGAATCCAATTAACCCCGGTGATATTTGCACTTCATGTCAATCTAATTATGTCTCTGTGCATATGGAACCTGCCATGCTCATGGACATCTAAAAATTAGTACAGGAATAACAAGAAGAAAATTACACGATTCTTCAATGATGAAGGTAAAACAAAAAGGGTAAAAATAAGTAAACATAGACAGTTCGTCGTTAATTTGGCTATCAGAAATGCCAGGATAAGCATAATAAAACTAAGCACATTAAATTGTAACAACCCGGAATTTCTGAACCAATTTAAAATTTTGATTTAAGCTATTTTAATGAATATGCGAATAGAAATTAGTTATTTTTGCTAAATAAAATTTGAGAACAATTTTAAAATTAGTTTTTATATTTTATTTGACATGAAATAAACGTAGTAAAATAATTAAATTGATTTATAAGCTTTATTTTTTAAAATTTTGAAAATAAGATATTGAAAATCAAAGCATAGACCTTAAAAAGTGAAATTTTGCTAGGAAGCTCATAATTTGACGAAATAATTTTTTTTGGACTCACAATGACAAATCATAGTTGGACTCCAAAAGTGCGCGTCGAACGGAGTCAGTATGTGTCCGTGAGAGACAAAATCATTTGTTCAAAAACAAGCAGTCATTTTACAAAGGAACATTATTGATAGATCTCGGATTTCGATTCCACATTTTTTTGGATTCATATCGTCAAATAATAGTTAAATCCAAAAGGGCATAATTTTTGAAGTTAGCGTTTGAGCATACAAGAAGAAAAGGTACCCTAAAATCGCGTTTTTGAAGCTAATTTGAGCAATTTTACAAAGGAACATTATTAAGACGACCTCGGAATTCGACGAAACTTTTTTTTATTGGATCCGTAATGTCGAATAATGGTAAGATTTCAAATTTTGTTGAAAGACAATTTGAATTCTCTGAATTATGTAAAGGTATGAAGCAGAGTTTGTAATGTATTTAGAAGCAGAGAAAACATATTGAATTGATAATAAGAAATGTACAGCAGAGGGCTATATTTATAGCCTGTGTTACAGATAAACGGGCCAAGCCCAAGGACTCAGCCCACTATCAAAAGAAAAGTAAATACATATGAAAAGAGATCAGGCCGTCATTTCTAATACCCCTCTCAATTCAATCGATGATTAGGTTTTCATCTATGGCGGCTGAGGATAAATCGAGTGAGAGATGACTCCTGAAAACATGAAAGGGTTGTCGAGAGCATCGATTAGCCAGTAAAGGTGACCTCTGACAAAGAGAACTCCACGATCTGAAAGGCTTCATCTGCAGCAACTCAGCAGAGAACAAAAGTGAGTAATTTAGTCTTTCCTTTCATTTTTATCTTCTATGCATCTCTCTTTTACTCTAAGTTCGTCTCTGGAAGTTCTTAATGGATAGGGCTTTTGTAAAAATGTCAGCTTTTTGATAATATGTTGGTATGTGACGAACTTCAAGTTTCCCTTTTACTACTTGTTCACGAACAAAGTGTAAATCTATCTCGATATGCTTAGTGCGAGAGTGTAACACTGGATTGCTTGACATGTAAACTGTACTTAGGTTATCACACCAGAGTGTTGCTTTGTCTTCGTTTTGAATTTGTAGTTCCATTAATAATGACTGTAGCCACATGATTTCTGATGTTGCACTTGCCACACTCTTGTATTCGGCTTCACTGCTGGATTTGGACACAATAGATTGTTTTTTTGAGCTCCAGGATACTAGGTTATCTCCAACGTATATACAGTGACCTGAAACAAATTTTCTATCATCTGGGTCTCCTGCCCAATATGCATCACAATAGCCAGTAATATTTAAATTCTTTCCTTTATTGATGTGTAGACCCAAGCTTGATGTTCCTTTTAGATATCTTAGAACCCTTTTTATGCCCTTCCAATGACTGTCCATAGGATTCTGCATGAATTGAGACAATTTGTTAATACTAAAGCTTATATCAGGCCTAGTAATAGTGACATATTGTAGAGCACCAATGATGCTCCTATATTGTTTAGCATTGATTATAGGTTCTCCCCTGAATTTTGAGAAACTCTGACTGCTAATCATAGGAGTAGGTTGGGGATTAGCATTTGCCATTTTTGCTCTGTCAAGAAGTTCAGAGATGTATTTCTTTTGATTGAGAATAATGCCAGTAGGAGACTTTATCACTTCAATGCCCAGAAAGTAGTTTAATTCTCAAAGATCTTTAAGAGAAAACTGTTGATGTAAATAGGTATCAAGTCTTTAATCTGCTTTTCATTGTTGCCTGTGATAATCAAGTCATCAACGTATATTAGTATGAAAATAGATGATATGGCAGTGATGTTAACAAATAATGAGGTGTTTGATTTGATGGACTGAAATCTTTTTTTAATAAGTGTATTTTTCAATTTATCAAACCAGACCCTAGGGGCTTGTTTAAGCCCATAAATAGCCTTTTTGAGTTTACAAACAAGACTTTTATCTTGTGCATAGCCTTGTGGCTGTTGCATATAAATTTCTTCCTATAAATCACCATTTAAAAAGGTATTGTTAACATCTATTTGCCTTATAAACCAATTTCTAGAGATAGCAATAGTAAGGACAAGTCTAATAGTAGTTGGTTTCACCACAGGAGAAAAAGTTTCAGTGAAATCAAACCCATATTCCTGAGTGTATCCTTTAGCAACCAATCTGGCCTTATACTTGTAAATGCTTCCATCTGGATTCTTTTTCCGTTTATATGTCCACCTGCAATTAATTATATTTTTGTTTTCTGGTGGATGTACTAGCTCCCATGTTTTTTTTACAAGAGGCTTGAATTCTTCATCCATAGCTAATTTCCATTGAGTGTTGTTGATGGCTTGACTAAAATTTTCTGGTTCAATATTTGAGGACACAACAGTGTATACTTTAGGCTTGAATATTCCTCTTTTTGCTCTTGTCACCATTGGATGATCATTAACTACTTGTGGCATGTTTACTGTTGGTTGAGTACTACTTGATGGAGGGTTATCTGAATTATTTTGATCTGATATGACATCTGTGTTGGAATTTCTTTCAGTGCTTTGCTCTGAGCTTCCTGAATCTGTGTGAGAAGTCTGAATAGGCTGTCTGGAAGTACACCCAATTTCTTCACTTGGCTTTTGAGATGAATTGTGAGAAGAATCACTTTCCTTTTCAGATTCCATTGTCTTAGTTGCTTCAGGATAATGAGGTAGAGCAGGTATGGATTTCCTTGTATTATAAACCTTTTGTGTGGTCTTTATGTACTGATTTTTAAAAGGAAATTCTTTTTCATTAAAAACCACATGTCTACTAATAATGACTTTACCTGCTTCATCCAAACATTTATACCCTTTTTGATTGGTACTATAACCAATAAATGTACAAGTTTTGGATCTGAAATTGAGTTTGTTTTTATTGTAAGGCCTAATACA
Organism: Allium sativum; assembly: GCA_030737875.1. Lineage (NCBI taxonomy): Eukaryota > Viridiplantae > Streptophyta > Magnoliopsida > Asparagales > Amaryllidaceae > Allium > Allium sativum. The sequence continues at coordinate 79,023,902 of CM060927.1, read as the reverse complement.
AGGAAAACACAAACATCCAATGGTTCTAAAAATTTCATAATCAAGTTTAATTCCAAACAGTTTTTCAATAGGACATAGACCTTTCAAAACCTTAGTTGGAAGCCTGATAATTAAGTAAACTACTGTGCTAAAAGCTTCAAGCCAAAACTTTAGTGGCATTGATGCTTGAGCCAGCAAGGTTAGACCAGACTCCACTATATGTCTATGTTTTCATTCAACCAAACCATTTTGCTCTGAAGTATAGGGACAGGTTGTTCTATGAAGTATCCCTTTTTTGTGAAAATAATTAGTTAGAGTTTTGTACTCACTACCACCATCAGTCTGTAATATTATCATTTGATTGCCAGTTTGTTTTTCTGCCATAACTATAAATTGTAGAACAGCATTACAAGTATCAGATTTATTCTTTAAGAAATATATCCATGTATGCCGTGTACAAGAGTCAACAAAGGATATATAGTATTTGAACCCATAGTCAGAGTTAATAGGTGCTGGACCCCATTGGTCTGAAGAAACCATTTCTAGAGGTTTACTATAATTAGTTTCAGAGTTAGCAAAAGGCAGTTTGTGGCTTTTGCCTAATTGACAGTAGGTGCAAACATATGGAAGTGTGCAATTATCAAAGGGAATATTATTTTCAAATAGCATCTTTTTGACAATCTTTTCACTAGGGTGACCTAATTTTCTATGCCAAGTATCAAATGTGCTATCAAATCTGCTATTAATGACATTTTCATCAATGTTTTTGCTATGTTTATTATCAACAGTAGCTTCAGAGAAATTACAGTTACAATTCAAACTATCAGACTTATTGCATATTACAGAGCAAAATTTATAAATTCCTTGATCACCTTCACCCTGTAACAACACTTCTCTAGTTAGTATGTCTCTAATCAAACAGTATTTTGGATAGAATTCAAAAAACACATTGTTATCCTTGGCAAATTGAGACACACTAATAAGATTTTTCTTGATTTTTGGCACCCTAAGCAAATTATTTAAATATAATTGTCTTTTCCCTTTGATAAGTGCACTTCCTGTATGTGTAATGTTAATGCAGTTACCATTACCTAAACAAATAAGTTGTTTACCTTTGTACTCTCTGTTCCCAACATTAAGATTTTCAAGACTGCTAGTGATATGGTTAGTTGCACCTATGTCTGGATACCAAGCATCATCAAGAACATGTTTTGGTCTAGCCATTTCACTTAATTGACAACTTTTGTTTGAATTAGCCTGGTCTGTTTCATCCTTTGCCTGTGTAAGGTTGACATTTCCATTGTTACTTCTTTGACTGCCTGAACTCTGACCTGGCATAAAGCCTTGAGTGAACCTGAAATAACATTTTGCTGCTGTATGCCCAAGTTTTTCACAGATCTGACATTTTGGTCTTGAGTTGTTATTCCATCTGCCTCTTCCTCTTGATCTGTTAGAAAATCCACCTCTCTGATTGTTTTGTTCACTTCTTGGATTTTGATTTTTATTCTTGCTGTTAGAGGCATAGTTAACAAACATTTCTGGATCAATAATTTTCATATGATCAATTCTTGCTTCATGAGCAAGAAGAGTAGAATACACATATTGGATGTCTGGTGTGTTTCTTTTAGATGATAGAACTGCTACAACAGCCTCATAATCATGACTTAAACCATTCAATATGGTTAGCACTTGTTCATCCTCCCTTACTCTGTAGCCTGCAGAGCTTAACAGGTTGTATAGTTTTTTAACTCTAGCAAGATACTCTCTCATATGTTCTGATTCTTCTTTCTTGATAGTCTGTAGTTCTCTTTTATAGTGCATTGCCCTTGCTGCTGATTGTGTGCTAAATACTCTTTCTGTAGTAGCCCATATTTCATGTGCAAAATCACATTCGATAACTTGAGGTAGAAGGCTAGTACTGATAGATGATAACAGCCGAGAACTTATCAATCTATCTTGTCTATAGTACTTTGTATATTATTTGTTGCTCACAATCTTGTTTTCAGTGTCAGTAACGAATTGAGGAGGGATGGCTATTGTACCAAAGATGTATCCTTCAAGGCCATAGCCTTGTATTGCGGTTTGGACTTGCAGTTTCCACAACAGATAATTATCTTCTTCCAATTGCACTGTTATCAGTTGACTCTGTGGACTAATAATAGTTTTCATCAGGTTATTGGCTTCAGTTGCAAGATCTAGGTTGTTCTGTTGACCATGCAAAGATGATGAAGCATTTCCAGTTTCTGACTGTGAGTCTCCAGACATGATGAATCAATTTCTGGAAGAAATGTGAGGCAAGGAATAGGAAAAAGACTGAGCCTTCAGGTATTTACTTCTTTATTTCAAGAAGTGTGATGAGAACCTAGAAATTAGAATGCAACCACCTTGTTGAATATTATCTTCAGCAAGGTAAGGATGACTTCTAATGAAGAATCTGATTTCTTGAGTAGAGAAAGTGATATTTGAACTGGCTTTATTGATTTCCATTTCAGTTTACCTTTGAGAAATTGATGATGCAACTAAGAATTCAAAGATTCTTTGGCACGACACTCAATTTGAAAGTGTAAACTGGATTTTATCTCCCAAGTGATGAAATTGAATCTGATGGGAGAAATTACAATTACTCACTATGATTCTTGAAATGAAGATACTATTCAGGATAGAAGATAGTGAGCAGATTCAATGGATCAATTTACTGTGAAACATTTTAGCTCTGATACCATGAAAGACAATTTGAATTCTCTGAATTATGTAAAGGTATGAAACAGAGTTTGTAATGTATTTAGAAGCAGAGAAAACATATTGAATTGATAATAAGAAATGTACAGCAGAGGGCTATATTTATAGCCTGTGTTACAGATAAATGGGCCAAGCTCAAGGACTCAGCCCATTATCAAAAGAAAAGTAAATACATGTGAAAAGAGATCTGGCCGTCATTTCTAATATTTGTGATTTTTAGAGTTAGTATGTGGCCAGACAAAAGTGAAAAACAAACAATATTTTGACTTTAAAAATTCGCTGTTAGTGCTTACGGACTCAAAATTCGACGAAACCAGTTTCGTTGGATCCGTAATGTCAGAGAGTAGCTGCATGTCAATTTTCATTGAAAACGGGATCCGTAGGTGACCACATGGATTTTTAAACGATGAAAATAAGCGATATTTGAGTATAATAAAATATAAAATCATTAGAAAAATAATAAGGCTCCACTATAAATTGTCTCAACCTCCCTAAACCTCATTTCATTTCTGAAAAACACGGCAGCCCCTTTTCCACTTATCTAACCCTAATTGCAAGCTTCTAGAATAAAAAACAATTCATACAAAAATTCATAAATCACAATATAAGTATATTTGCAATGCTTGAGTGATTCTCTTCGCGTCTATATGAGTTTGGAGGGTTGGGGCACAAGTTTGGGACGCTGAAAATTTTCAACATGAGGGTCAAATGGGTTAGGGTTCGAATTTGTGGAGAATGGAAGCAACGGTATGTGTTTTGGTTGCTAGATTTGAGTTTAGAGCATCGAAAGAAGGTTGTATGCGAAGTTTGAAGCGATTCGTGACGGCCCGCCCCGCACAAGTCGGCATTCCCTTCGAAAGGGCGATGTACACATACCCGACTAGCCCGGAACGGTCGCTAAAGAAAGGAAAGAAGAGAATGAACTAATAAAGAACCTGTAGAATGTCTCACAGCGTGGGGAATAAAATATAATAATAACATACTTGACATAAAACAGGTGAGACAGCGCATAAGCTGAATCTAAACATCATGGCAGCGGAAAATCCAAATACAGCTTATGTTCCACATCATCATTATTACAACTTTAAAACTGTCTCTAAAGCAAAAGAAAGGAAGGGTGCACTACTAATGCCCAAAGTAGTGACCAGCATCGACACATGGAGAATATCTATACATATCATACGTGGAAGCCTCCTGCTCGTCTCCGGTACAGCTACTCATGCATCACCAGCTAACCTGTCTCTAGTCTGCTCGTGAGAGCACCCAGAGTAATAAGAAGAGACATAAAACTCTGGGTCATACAAAAGTTTGGTATGAGCGATAAGCAGCAAAACAGAACAATAACAGGTATACTAAACCATACCTGAACCTGGACCTACAACCAAAGAGTTAGCACTACATACCGTACAATACTATAAGGTGCCACTGAACAGATGGTGTAAAGATAACGGAGGTGGGGGTGTGCATGTCATAATGATGGCAAACAAATCAAACATAGCACTCAGTGCGTAAACCATATGATGTCCACCACTGTCAATCACTAGACTCATCGAAGTAGTGACGGAGTTCGACTTGTACAACTACTGCTACTACCAAGCTTGCCCCATGGAGTCATGACCAAATCTTTACAAATGACCCCACTTCATTGGTCTATAGCTCTTTAGTCGTACCTAGGCCACTGTGGCCCTGAATCCGTTCACGTACCCCCTACACATAGTGATCCAAAGTTATAGATATCGACAACCACTTAGCACACGTCCCGCAGCAAAGCCCAACTCATGAAGTTAACTCGTTGGTTCCCAACTGGATCCTGAGCTCTACTTCCTATTTGGACTTCCTTTGCGTCTAGGGTTTTGGTCAAATTGGAGTTGGTCTTCAGAAGAAGTCGTCACGATGAAGTAAAAGTATATATCTGGTTCGGTGCTCCCAACCCGCTTCGGTTCGGTGGTCCTAGTCCATGCCTTGATCAGTGCTCCATTCCTCCTCGGTTCGTTCCACTCACACTTGCTTGGTTCGTTTCAGAAGTGTAGCGCCTATCCTCTGTTCGGTTCGGTGGTTGCTCCCTCCTAAATATCTCGATCCGATCACATCCTTCTTGATTCGCCCGATCCGATCCCCTTTTGGTCTCTCCGATCCGATCCCCTGCCCAAATCCAACCCTAAGCAAATGACCTTCCTTCTCGCCAAGCCCCTTATGCTAAGTTCCAGTCCTAATCAAGTCCACTTGCCCGGTTCTCCTATCCGATCCGAGTCCAATAATCCGATCCGATCCGGTTTGAAACCCTGCACATTTCCTGCAACTTTCCAACGACTGTTTTACGCCATACGACGGCGTTTTCGACCATTCTAACTGTTCTAATCAATCACAAAGCATACCATACAGTCATAGCAACATAGAGAATCAACTATAAACACCAAAACAACAATATGACAAGGTTAAACGGACCAAACATAGCCAAAATCTCATATTTTCCCTTAAGCATGTTTAAGCAAAACTAATGATATGATTAGCAAAACTTAACCAAATTAACCAAATTTCCTAACAGAGGCCTAAAACAATATTTCGAAATTTATAAATATTTTTCCAGAATTTAATCGTGTTTAAATTCGCTAATTAACACTAATTACCCTTAATTAACCATAATTAGTGAGGAACTATGCAAATCACTCACCTTGGCCACAAATAAAATACCAAATCTGAAATGAATCTCTATTTGGCGTTGTTCCCAATGCAACAAAGCAGTTATAACCTTGCATTGGTGCTATTCCTCCTTAATTTGATGTTGATTAGGCTAATCTTCAATTAGAAAGTGGTTTGAGGATGTTTTAGATGTTGGAGGCCATGGCTAGGTTAAGAGGAATGAATAGTGACAGATGAAAAATGAGAAAAAGGTATTCTCCAAACCCTAACATCCCTTTTAAACTCCTAATCCCGAAATTCCCCTTTGGGCCTTGCTGTTAATCACCCGGTTAAGCCCAATTAAGCTGTTTTTCACCATCTGAAACTTGTTTCAGCCATATCTCCCATACGGTGAGTCCGTTTGGCTACTGTGACCACTCTACGGAAAGGTAAACCATCATCCAGAGCCAATGGAAGTGGTTTCAGATCAAAATTCCTTTCCAATCAAAAGTTATGGTCAAAACTAGATCAGCTAGGGGCAAAATGGTCATTTAAAAATCGGCATAAATCATGAACATAGGAAATGACTCCAATAGTCGTCTCCCAAAGTCATATGACCATACGACTTCGTATGTGAAAGAAATAAATATTCTACGATCCTGTGATGCGTAGAATGCTGGTCGTTACACTCTCCCCACTTAAGAAACTTCGTCCCCGAAATTCCTTAACCCAAAACATACAAAGGATCCCGCATGCCTAATAATCATATACAACAATCAAACATGCAAAACAGATAAAACAAGCCTATCCTAGCATGCAGAAAGACTAAATCGAAACTGAAATCTTACCAGGCGAAGAGTTCTGGATACGTCTTCCTAATGCTCTCCTCTGTCTCCCAAGTACATTCATTCTCATTCTCGCCCCCTGGACTTTGACTAGATTCATCGCTTTCCTTCGAAGTTGCTTCGTATCGTTCCCAACAATACGCATAGGCTTGCGGTTCCCAACCGCCTCGGGTTCAACTTCGATATCATCTAACTGATCAGGTGAAATATTCACATCTGGGTCATGTACGAACTTCCTTAACTGGGAAACATGAAATACGTTGTGAACTCCTGCCATCTTCTCTGGTAATTCAACTTTGTATGCCAAATTCCCAATTTGCTCAAGAACTGGGAATGGACCAACAAATCTTGGTGCTAACTTGTCTCTCTCCTGCCAAATCGTATCACGCTCTTCAACGGAGAAATCTTAACAAACACCAAGCCGCCAATGGAGAACTTTAATTCTCTTCTCCTCTTATCAGTATAAATTTTCTGCCTATCTTGGGCAGCCTTCATTCGCTGTTGGATAACCTTGATCTTGTCTGATGTTTCTTTTATTACTTCTGGTCCAAGCTCGTATTTTTGACCTGTCTCTAACCAATAGGACGGTGAGTTGCACGGTCTTCCATACAAAGCTTCAAATGGAGCCATACCAATACTGGATTGATAACTATTATTATATGCAAACTCTACTAGATGCAAATGGTCATCCCATGATCCACCAAAATCCAATACACAGGCTCTCAAGAGGTCTTCTAATATACGATTCACCCTCTCTGTTTGGCCATCGGTTTGAGGATGATACGCGGTACTGAGATGTAGTTCTGATTCTAACGCCTCTTGTAAGCTCTTCCAAAATCCACTAGTGAACAACGGATCTCGGTCACTCACAATGCCTTTAGGTATTCCATGAAATCTCACTACCCACTTTATATACAGTTCCGCTAACTTAGCTGTCGTCCTGTTTGACTTGATGGGTATAAACCTTGCACTCTTAGTCAATCGGTCCACAATCACCCAAATGCTATCATGGCCCGATCTAGTCCTTGGTAACCCATCAATAAAATCCATTGACACTTGTTCCCATTTCCATTCTGGAATTTCTAATGGTTGTAACAAACCATTAGGCTTCTTTTGCTCAGCTTTAACTAGCTGGCAATTCATGCATTTGGATATAAACGTCCCAACGTCTCTTTTCATCCCTTCCCAGTAGTAGGTCTGCTTCATGTCTCGATACATCTTGTTACCACCGGGGTGTATAGTCAGTTTTGAGTGATGAAATTCTCTAAGCACTTCATCTCTCAATCCATTGACATTGGGTACAACTAGTCTTCCATTCTTCCTAAGCCATCCATCTCGATCAAGCCCATACTTATTCATCTCTTCGTCGATTCCCATCTCTAACTTTGAGATGATTTCCAATAGGTTAGGATCGTCCCTCTGACTGGAACCAATCCACTCAATCAAAGTGGGTCTGGTCATCAAACTTGCTAACATTTCTGGATCCAACTCGCACTTTGGTCTGAAATCATACCCAACGATGTACTCTAGTTGCTTCCATTCTAGAAACATAGCCCCTAAATTGGCATGTCTTCAACTCAATGCATCAGCTACCACATTGCCCTTTCCTGGTGTGTATGCGATATCGAAATCATATGAAGCTAAAAATTCTAACCACCTCCGATGTCGGAGATTTAGATCCTTCTGAGAGAAGAGATACTTTAACGATTTATGATCGGTAAACAACTCGAATCTTTCTCCCAAAAGATAATGTCTCCACATCTTCAATGCGAACACGATCGCTGCTAATTCCAGATCGTGGGTAGGGTATCTTCTCTCGTGCGGTTTCAATTGCCGACTTGCATAAGCTACAACCCTACCTCCTTGCATCAATACAGCACCTAGTTCGGTACCACATGCATCTGTGTATACCGTCATCTCTTCATTCCCCTTAGGAATGACTAACACTGGTGCACATGTCAACTTTTCCTTTAGGCTCTTGAATGCATTCTCGCACTTTTCGTCCCAGACGAAAGCTTGATTCTTCTTGGTCAACTGAGTCAACGGTGCTGCTATCTTGGAGAAGTCTTGGATAAACTTACGATAATATCCAGCTAACCCTAAGAAACTTCTTATGTCTGCTGCATTCTTGGGCGTAGACCAATCTTGTACCGTAGCCACCTTCGCAGGATCCACGGCAATACCATTCTCTGAAACGAGATGGCTCAAGAATCTCACTTCCCTTCTCTATAAGTGACACTTAGAAAACTTTGCTTTCAATTGGTGTTTTCTCAACACCTCCATCACTATCCTCAAGTGTTCCTTGTGTTCTTCCTTTGTCCTCGAATAAACAAGTATATCGTCCATGAACACAAGAACAAACTTATTCAACTGATCTCTGAATACTCTATTAATAAGATCCACAAAATATGCTGGTGCATTGGTCAACCCAAATGGCATGACCAACCACTCATAAAATCCAGACGGCGTCCGAAATGTCATTTTAGCTATACTCTCGGCTTCCACTCTAAGCTGATGAAAACTTGTCGCGAGATGCAACTGAGAGAATACTCTCGCGCCACTCAACTGATAAAACAAATAATCTATCCGCGATAGAGGATACTTGTTCTTCCTCGTCACCTTATTCAACTCGCGGTAGTCTACACACAACCGAAGGGAACCATCCGCCTTGGTAGCAAACACAACTGGTGCTCCCCATTCAGAAACACTCCTTCTGATAAATCCCTTCTTCAAAAGATCATTGACTTGCACCCCGAGCTCTCGCTGCTCCCTCAGTGCCATACGACGAAGTGGCATCACTATAGGTCTGACATCTTTCACTAAATCAATACGGAACTCAATCTCTCGGTGTGGTGGAAGCCCGGTCACTTCTTCGAAGACGTCCGGATACTGGCCAACCACGGGAAAACCTGACAACTCACCATGCGGGATGTCGAGGGAATTTAGAAAACTGGCTATTACCCCATCACTAGGTAGACCACCAAACACTACCCTCTGCCCATCATCCGTTCTAGCTATCACCAAAAATCCCTCACAGTCTACCACCACCCCGTATCTTTGGAGCCAATCGACTCCCAAAATAATGCAAAACCCAGTAAAGCCCAAAACAAAGCAATCACAAACAAACATGCATCCATAAATCAATAAGACCACATTACGACAAATCATGCTAAGGTTAGTCGAACCACCAATTGGGTTCGTCACTACTAAAGGTCTATCGACAATCTCGGGCTCCAATCCCAACCTATCTACCAGGTCACTAGATATGAAAGAACTGGAAGCTCCGGTATCAAACAAAACTCTAACAGGAACATCATAAACAGAAAGCATACCTTGAATAACGACATTCTTTCCCTTCTCCGCCGCAGTTGGGGCATTCGACGAAGAAGGAACAGCGTTAAGGGCATATGCTTTCACCATCTTCTTTTCTTTAGGGGGTTGCAGACACTTGTCCTTGTGATGTCCCGCTTGGCCACAGTTGAAGCACTTCCTATCCGCTGGCTTGGCCCGACAATTACTAGCATAATGACCCTTCTTACCACAGCTAAAGCACTCAACGTCTTTCTTCTTCTTTTGGCCATACTTATTCTGGTTCTTCTTCCTCTTATTCTGAGAACCATTCTTGCCTCCACCACTCGCTTTCGGCTTTGGCTCCTCTGCAGATGCAGCCTCAGTTTTCGACTTAGGGTAAAGACTCTTTGACCTCGTTGCTTTCCCCACAATCGATTCAAACGTCTCATCGATGTGGTTAATAAGCCTTTCCCCCAAGTACTGATCCAAACTTGTTATAAACTTCTCATTCTTCTTCTCGGGAGTGTCAATAAGGGATAGTCCATACTTCGATAAAGTATCGAATTCTGCAATATACCCCGAGACAGCTCTGCCATTCTGCTTGAGTTCCAAGAATTTCTTAAACAACACTGAATTCTGAGCAGCTGGAATGAACTTATCGCTAAAGCGAACCTTAAACTGATTCCAAGTAATCTGGTCCTCGGGAGTAGCTGCCTTTATAGCATTCCACCAATTCATTGCCCATCCTTGCAGCTGACGGGATGTTAGCCTTATCTTCATCGCATCCTCGATACCTAAATCTTCGAAGATACGCTCACAGCTATCCAACCAATCCAGAACATCCGTAGCCGACTCCGTTCCGTGGAACGGCTTCCCACCAAGACTAGTATAATCCTTGTTCAGCTTGGCGAAATCGGCCCTAGCGCCTGCACTATTGGACCACCACCATTACCAGCATTGGGAGCTGCCCTATGCACATCCCTAAGCATCTCTCTCATGAGGTCAGTAAACATCGTCCTCATATCAGCAGCATTCCCATTATTGGCTCCTCTACACTACCCCTTGCATATCGACTCATCGTTCAATCTGTAAAGAGAAAACGATTAACCATCTCCATAGTGGTGCCAGTGCAGTGCGACTTCATCCTTAATTATACTAATAGTATATATATAACTTTTGAAAACCAAAATAATCACAAATACGCGCTCTCATATACGTATTATCTCTCCCTGGTGTCTTTCCCTAGGTTAACTACACAACCTCGCTCCGATACCAAGTGTGACGACCCGCCCCGCACCAGTCGGCATTCCCTCCGAAAGTGCGCTGTACACATACCCGACTAGCCCGGAACGGTTGCCAAAGAAAGGAAAGAAGAGAATGAACTAATAAAGAACCTGTAGAATGTCTCACAACGCAGGGAATAAAATATAATAATAACATACTTGACATAAAACAGGTGAGGCAGTGCATAAGCTGAAACTAAACATCATGGCAGCGGAAAATCCAAATACAGCTTATGTTCCACATCATCATTATTACAACTTTAAATCTGTCTCTAAAGCAAAAGAAAGGAAGGGTGCACTACTAATGCCCAAAGTAGTGACCAGCAGTGACACAGGGAGAATATCTATATATATCATACGTGGAAGCCTCTTGCTCGTCTCCGGTACAGCTACTTGTGCATCACCAGCTAACTTGTCTCTAGTCTGCTCGGTGAGAGCACCCAGAGTAATAAGAAGAGACATAAAACTCTGGGTCAGACAAAAGTCTGGTATGAGCGATAAGCAGCAAAACAGAACAATAACAGGTATACTAAACCATACCTGAACCTGGACCTGCAACCAAAGAGTTAGCACTACATACCGTACAATACTCTAAGGTGCCACTGAACAGATGGTGTAAAGATAATGGGGGTGGGGGTGTGCATGTCATAATGATGGCAAAAAAATCAAACATAGCAACCATCCTCACATCTCTCACTCAGTGCGTAAAGCATACGATGTCCACCATTGTCAATCACTAGACCCATCGAAGTAGTGACGGAGTTCGACTTGTACAACTAATGCTACTACCAAGCTTGCCCCATGGAGTCATGACCAAATCTTTACAAATGACCCCACTTCATTGGTCTATAGCTCTTTAGTCGTACCTAGGTCACTGTGGCCCTGAATCCGTTCACGTACCCCGTACACATAGTGATCCAAAGTTGAACCCCTTAGCACACGTCCCACAGCAAAGCCCAACTCATGAAGTTAACTCGTTGGTTGCCAACTGGATCCTGAGCTCTACTTCCTATTTGGACTTCCTTTGCGCCTCGGGTTTTGGTCGAATTGGAATTGGTCTTCAGAAGAAGTCGTCATGATGAAGTAAAAGTATATATCTGGTTCGGTTCGGTGCTCCCAACCCGGTTCTGTGGTCCTAGTCCATGCCTTGATCAGTGCTCCATTCCTCCTCGGTTCGGTCCACTCACACTTGCTTGGTTCGGTTCGGAAGTATAGCGCCTATCCTCTGTTCGGTTCGGTGGTTGCTCCCTCCTAGATATCTCGATCCGATCCCATCCTTCTTCATTCGCCCGATCCGATCCCCTTTTGGTCTCTCCGATCCGATCCCCTGCCCAACTCCAAGAAAATGGCCTTCCTTCTTGCCAAGCCCCTTATGCTATGTTCCATTCCGAATCAAGTCCACTTGCCCAGTTCTCCTATCCGATCCGATCCGGTTTGAAACCCTGCACATTTCCTACAACTTTCCAGCGACTGTTTTACGCCATACGACGGCGTTTTTGACCATTCTAACTATTCTAATCAATCACAAAGCATACCATATAGTCATAGCAACATAGAGAATCAACTATAAATACCAAAACGACAATATGACAAGGTTAAACGGATCAAACATAGCCAAAATCCCATATTTTCCCTTAAGCATGTTTAAGCAAAACTAATGATATGATTAGCAAAACTTAACTAAACTAACCAAATTTCCTAATAGAGGCCTAAAACAATATTTCGAAATTTATAAATATTTTTCCAGAATTTAATCATGTTTAAATTCGTAATTAATACTAATTACCCTTAATTAACCATAATTAGTGATGAACTATGCAAATCACTCACCTTGGCCACAAATAAAATACCAAATCTGAAATGAATCTCTGTTTGGCGTTTTTCCCAATGCAACACAGCAGTTCTAACCTTGCTTTGGTGCTATTCCTCAATTTGATGTTGATTAGGCTAATCTTCAATTAGAAAGTGGTTTGGGATGTTTTAGATGTTGGAGGCTATGGCTAGGTTAAGAGGAATGAATAGTGACAGCTGAAAAATGAGAAAAAGGTATTCTCCAAACCCTAACAGCCCTTTTAAACTCCTAATCCTGAAATTCCCCTCTGGGCCTGGCTGTTAATCACCCGGTTAAGCCCAATTAAGCTGTTTTTCACCATCTGAAACTTGTTTCAGCCATATCTCCCAAACGGTGAGTCCGTTTGGCTAATGTGACCACTCTACGGAAAGGTAAACCATCATCCATAGCCAATGGAAGTTGTTTCAGATCAAAATTCCTTTCCAATCAAAAGTTATGATCAAAACAAGATCATCTAGGGGCAAAACGGTCATTTAAAAATCAGAAAAAATCATGAACATGGGAAATGACTCCAATAGTCGTCTCCCAAAGTCACATGACCATATGACTTCGTATGTGAAAGAAATAAATATTCTACGATCCTGCGATGCATAGAATGCGGGCCGTTACACGATTCGGAGCCTAAAAGTGTCGGGAGGAAGTAGGGCAGCGTGCCGTTTTGGATGGGCTGAAGCGTGTTGTGTTTTTGGAGAAGGAGGATCATGAGGAAGAGGATTAGAAACATGTTAGGGTAATTAATTATTTTAAAACTTAAGTGTTAATGACATATATATGTATGCAATCTTATAAAAAGCATAACTTTCTCATACGAACTCGGAATTCAGCGAAATAGGATCCGTTGGAACCGTATCGACGAGAGCTTCGCCATAAAACTGATTTGGATTGATTTGGAGCTCGTCTTAATTTTTGGCGGAGTGAAAACCATCGGTGAGTAATCTAAATTCAAAATAAATGATGAAAAATACATTAGGTTGCAGACGGAGCTTAGTAGCTCCCGACACCACTTTCTGCTTAACCATGGATGTTTGTGTGACGATTGTGCTGTAGAAATTGATTGTGATTGTGAATGATTGCTTGTGGCAGATTCATTGTTTGAAATAAAATATTTTAACAATAAATATTACATTTTTATTGTATGTAGGAATCATTAAAAATATTCACTGCTTGAAATAAAATGTTTTAACAATAACAATCACATTTTTATTGTATATAGGAATCATTAAAAAGATTCATTTTTGGAATAAAATGTTTTAACAATAAAAATTACATTTTTATTGTATGTAGGAATCATTAAAAATATTCATTGTTTGGAATAAAATGTTTTAACAATAAAAATCATATTTTTATTGTATGTAGGAATCATTAAAAAGATTCATTGTTTGAAATAAAATGTTTTAACAATAAAAATTACATTTTTATTTTATGTAGGAATCACTAAAAAGATTCATGTTTGAAATAAAATATTTTAACAATAAAAAATTACATTTTTATTGTATGTATAAACCAATAAAAAGAACCATATGTTGAAATACATTTTTGTTAGATGGAAAACGTCGTCTTTAACATGTTAGCGAAGTTATAAATAGAATCATATGTTGAAATATGTTTTGTTCATTAAAAATATTGTCTTTAACATGTTAGCGAAGTTATAAAATGAATCATGTGTTGAAATATGTTTTGTTCATTAAAAATATTGTCTTTAACATGTTAGTGAAATTTTAAAAATAATCATACGTTGAAATATGTTTTGTTCATTAAAAATATTGTCTTTAACATGTTAGTGAAATTATAAAAAATTCATATGCTGAAATATGTTTTATTCATTAAAAATATTGTCTTTAACATGTTAGCGAAGTTATAAAAATAAGCATATGTTGAAATATGTTTTGTTCATTAAAAATATTGTCCTTAACATGTTAGTGAAGTTATAAAAAGAATCATTTGTTAAAATATGTTTTTGGTTTGATAAAATGTTGTCTTAACATCTTAATGAAGAATAAAAAAGAATCATTTGTTAAAATATGTTTTGTTTGATAAAAATATCATCTTTAACATGTCAATGAATAATAAAATAATCATTTGTTAAATTATATTTTTGTTTGATAAAAACATCGTCTTTGACATGTTAGTGAAGTAATAAAAATAGTCCTATGTGGAATTATATTTCTGTTAGATAAAAATAGTCTTTAACATGTGTAGGAATTGTATAAAATTTACATGTCTTGAAATAAAATGTTTGTATGTTAAAAATATCATTTTTAACATTAATATGAAGTGTACAAAATTTACATGTAATGAAATAAATGTTTGTTCGTTAAAAATAATTTTTTTAACGTATATTTGGAATGAATAAAATTATTTAAAGAATAAATGGTTTTGAAACCATCGAACGAATTATATATATATATATAAATTAAAATAAAATGAATCGCGTGCGGTAGTTCGTGTTTTGGAATCATAACTTTAAACGATTATACCGAGAGATCCGACCGTCGGATTTTCCCAAAACTGGAACCGTTGGGTTCGCTTTGGAAAGATCTTTCCAACGATATTACATTTGTTAAGATCCAACGGTTAGATTTCGAGAAATATGTAATTCAAATTTGAATAAAAACAGCGCCAGGGCCGCGTAATGACCTGAAATGTCGTTCGAATTAAATGAGTTATTTTTATATAAATAAAAATAGCGATAAATCGTTATAAAATATTATAAACGATATGGAATGAAAATAAATCAATTTCCCTTGGTTTATACAGTAATATGGACTGTTAGATTTATTTGACATTAATCAATAGAATTGAATTAAATTTAACCAAAGAAAAAAATGATTTGAATTATATACATTCGAGGGTTATTTGAAAAGGCCGGGTAGATCTCATTTCAAATAATTATACGACGATTAAAAGTCGAAGACATTGAAGACGGCGGTTGAAACCGGCGATCTTCACATCGAATGGATGACTACTGGTGCCCTGGATTGGTTAGCTCCCAGGAAGGGGTTAAAATGGTAGTTGTCCGGACGTACTTGTTGATTGTCCGAGTATGCGAGAACCTCTCTTCCGTATTGGACATATGGAACGAGAAATAAGGTGTCTCTGGTTTCGTTCAAACCCAGAACGGAATTGTAAATAGATGTGTGTCTGACATTGGATTTTATTCTGTGTTGATTGATCTCTATTAAATATATATCTATTTGGTGGCGGAGAATTTATTCTCTTGGTTAACACCCTTCTCTGAGACATATGAGCTTAGATGTTATATATCGATAGACATCAGTCGCATGGCATGAATTGTCAATGTGGCATGCTAAGATGCAAATGATCAAGACTTTTGTTGAAAAGCAGAGCCTTATGGTTGATGATCAAAGCACGCCTTTAATTAGCATAGCTTTGTGTATAACGTTAATTCGCGAGCATCACACCCCGGTAAGAGTTAGAAACGGGATAAGGGAACACAGAGTGCACGACGTTTCTTTCTAGCTAGAAGTGGTGTCATGGTATGAAGCCCAAACATTTGTACTTATGTGGATGATGGATTGCGAGGTACCTCGATATATTGGTCGCTACTGGCCAAGTTATAGGCCTGATAGGACCGGGAAACGTGTGTTCAGGAATAACCAATCCACTAAAGTATGTGTGGACCAGCCTTGTAGGATCCAAGGGCTCGCCAGCGTCCGAGCCCTGAGTCGTTTTGTTAGAGGTGAATCGAATCAGTAAGGAGACCATCCCTTGCCTTGGCTCATGATGGAAACCCAATTTCTAATACGACATTACGGATTTGATTGTAAACCTATATATGGTGACATAGTATATGGTAGCTATGCTGTCTAGGATTGATACATTTATATTGAAAAGTGTTTTAAACTAAGTAGACACCAATAATAATATCAAATGATTTTGTTTTATACCTATCGATCATATTTGGCCATTATAAGTAAAACTCTATCCTCTGGCTTGCGTTGCATTATATGATGGGACCTGAGTCCTATAATTGTTTCAATTTTCTAAAAAGCATTGCGTTCTAAATGATTTTCTTTATTTATGCACTGGCAATTCAATGGAGTAAACCCGTTCCACATTAGCGGCGTGGTCCTGTGATTGGCCTTATTATTAAATAAGTTAAGTAGGATTTCTCATACCAGTCCCATTACTGACTCGTAGTTTGTTTCACTTGCAAACTCGAGTGTCCCTATTTCCACACGGGCAGTCGAGTGGTTTGTTTTGCAGATATTTATTTATTGAGCAGGATTCTGGATTGAAGCATAAAGCTGCGTATAGAGCATTGATAGGGTTCCGCTATGTTAGTTTATTGGTTTTGCTGCATTGTATTAAATTTATTGGAAATTAATCTTCAGTTGTAGCATTATTTTTCGATGTACTCTAATATATTCTATACTCTGATGTAACATTATTATGATATTTATAAAAGTCTTCTGTTATTTGTTTTGATGTGTTGTATGCCAAGAGTTAGCGTATCCGGGCTTCAAATGGTCTTGGTTGATTTAGCGATCGATTAGGTCCGAGTGAAATCCATATCATTAAAGTTGGTATCAGAGCTTTGGTTAACTCAAATCTTTGGGTGCAACTCGTTAGAGCAGAATAAAAGACTCATTGGAGATTGGATTAGTAATATCCTATGAAAGAAAACTCTTTAGAGATTGGATCAGCAGTATCCTAGAATGAGAAACTCGTTAGAGATGGGGTTAGAAATGCCTTAGAATGAGTGAGGGTGACAAGTTTATAACGTATTTGTGATTATATATAATCCAACCTTATTAAAAATGATTTTAAGTATATAAAAGTTATGAATTTGAATATTTAATTAACTAATTGATTGCTTTTTGTTATGAATGATTATTAGTTCCACTAATAAAACCAATATGACAAAGGAAAGGTAAATTTAGCCAAATTGAATCAAATATTTAACTGAATTGAAAATTGATTGGAAATTGTATACATGTACATATATATATATATATATATATATATATATATATATATATATATATATATATATATATATATATATATATGTGAACAGGTTATAGCAGGGACGCTTAAATGAGGAATAAAATTGTATGCCCGACAAATAGGTACATGTTTACTATTTTCTTGGGTTTTGATGATTTTATGAGCCGACTGGCTTTTTATTTTTATTTTGGATCGATGAGGGCCATGTGAGGCAAGTTGCGGTTTTAAATATCAACCCGTACAAAGAAGATTATGGCGATTTTTTTTGAAAATTTAGGGTGTTAGCTAAATTTTTGAAGAATTAGAAAATTCTTAGAAACTGAAAAGTTGAAGAATGAATGTTGAGTTTGTTAGTTAAACAACTTCCAGCTCTGTTTCTTTTCGATGACGGAAAGATTTTAAGTGGGGGAGATTGTAACAACCAGGAATTTCTGAACCAATTTAAAATTTTGATTTAAGCTATTTTAATGAATATGCGAATAGAAATTAGTTATTTTTAATAAATAAAATTTGAGAACAATTTTAAAATTAGTTTCTATATTTTATTTGGCATTAAATAAACGCAGTAAAATTATTAAATTGATTTATAAGCTTTATTTTTTTTTAAATTTTGAAAATAAGATTTTGAAAATCAAAGCATAGCCCTTAAAAAGTGAAATTTTGCTAGGAAGCTCAGAATTCGACGAAATAATTTTTTTTGGATTCATAAAACAAATCATAATTGGGTTCCAAAGTGCTCGTCGAACGAGGTCCTTATGTGTCCATGAGAGGAAAAATCATTTGTTCAAAAACAGACAGTCATTTTACAAAGTAACATTATTGATACGATCTCACAATTCGATTTCACTTTTTTTCGGATTTGTATCGTCAAATAATGGTTAAATCTAGAAGGACATAATTTTTGAAGTTAGCCTTTGGGCGTACAAGAAGAAAAGGTATCCTTAAATCGCATTTTTGAAGTTAATTTGAGCAATTTTACAAAGGAACATTATTAAGACGACCTCGGAATTCGATGAAACTTTTTTATATTGGATCAGTAATGTTGAATAATGGTAAGATTCCAAATTTTGTGATTTTTAGAGTTAGTATATGGCCGGACAAGATTTTTAAAGTGAAAAACAGACAATATTTTGGCTTTAAAAATTCGCTATTTGTGCATACGGGCTCAAAATTCGACGAAACCAGTTTCGTTGGATCCGTAATGTCAGAGAGTAGCTGCATGTCAATTTTCATTGAAAACGGGATTCGTAGGTGACCACACAGATTTTTAAACGATGAAAATAAGCGATATTTGAGTATAATAAAATATAAAATCATTAGAAAAATAATTAGGCTCCACTATAAATTGTCTCAATCTCCCTAACCCTCATTTCATTTTTGAAAAACACGGCAGCCCCTTTTCCACTTCTCTAACCCTAATTGCAAGCTTCTAAAATCAAAAACAATTCATACAAAAATTCATAAATCACAATACAAGTATATTTGCAATGCTTGAGTGATTCTCTTCGCGCCTATATGAGTTTGGAGGGTTGCAGCACAAGTTTGGAACGCTAAAAAAATTCAACTTGAGGTTCAAATGGGTTAGGGTTCGAATTTGTGGAGAATCGAAGCAACGATATGTGTTTTGGTTGTTAGATTTGAGTTTAGAGCATCGAAAGAAGGTTGTATGCGAAGTTTAAAGCGATTCAGAGCCAAAAAGTGTCGGAAGGAAGTAGGGCAGCGTGCGGTTTTGGGTGGGCTGAAGCGTGTTGTGTTTTTGGAGAAGGAGGATCATGAGGAAGTGGATTTGAAGCATGTTAGGGTAATTAATTATTTTAAAACTTAAGTGTCAGTACAAAAATTATAGTAATTTGTCACTCCATGTAGTGGTCCCAATTTAAGTTACTGGGTCTTTAATTTTTCTTTAAGACCAGGTAAAGACAAATTACGTTGTCTTAAAAATCAAGTCACAAATTTTGTTAAGACCCACAAAATTTGTCTAAACAAAACTAAAGACAAATCAGGCTGTCTTAAGTATGTCTCAATGCATATTCCCAAGACCACAAAGTACAGTGATAAAAGGGTCTCAAATTACCATTTTAATATCCCTTGTCTCCCACATCTGTCAGCGTTGAAATGAAATGTATAGCTACATAATTAAAATTGTTGCAAGCTATGGAGACTAGTTCATTACTTCTCCACCAACTTCACCATGCTCCATCTTCTCAGTTCAACTCTTATTCTCAGTTCTCTCACCCCCGATCATGATCATCTCCTCAGTTCTCCTCATTCTCTTCACCATTAGACACAGACTCACTACCAGTTCATCACTTCCCTAATGGTACAGTTGACCTTCAAACCCAAAAAAGCTGTCAGACCCTACAGATCAGCTGTCGCTTACATACGCTCAAGTGGCGGCCTCAAGAGCTAAGCTTCCACCTGTTCTCCCTAACCCACCTATCAAGCTGATATACACGTAAATGTGTATATTTTATCCGCATATTTATCTTATTTTATCTTTTAAATAATTGATATTGTGTATTTATAGCTGTGTTTTCAGATTGTTGACAAGAATCATGGTTTAGAGCATTTAATGAATAAAGCATGAAGAATTTGCTGAAAAAGAGTGAAGTTAAAATTACTTAAGCTTGAAGAGTTTAAAGCTTGAAGAACGGTTGCAAATAGAGTTTAGTTGGGTAGATTTGGCTCACTAAAGACTCATATTGTGTTCACATTGGCTCAATTGCAGACCATTTCACTCATGTAGCGTTCACATTAGCTCCTTTACAAGGCCTCTTACTCTACAACCCCATTCACACTAGCTTATGTGTTAGTTGGGCTAATTCTTTAGTCCCACATTATGGAATTTGCCAAGTAGCCTTTGTCATATCAGTTATAAATACACTATATCTCATTCATTGTAAAAACACACTTAGTTTTATTCTGTAATCTTTCTCTTGGAATAAAACTCTTCTTCCTCTTTTCTATTTAGTTTTAGTTTTATTTATGTTCATGTTATTTAATTTCTGTTTTTCTTCTTCTTTAGCTATGTCTAGCTAATCCCCTTTGATTAGGGGGTGATGACGCTAACAGATATGATTCATCATGAATCACATAGCCAATAGATGAGGACTTTATACATGTAGATCTGGATTTGAATCAAGGGTTAGATCTGAACCTTCATATTCTGTGTCGTTTAAGAGCTATGCTCCTTCACAGGGTATATTCGTGTTCGATCTAACAATTATCAGATTTAGATCTAATTTTAGGGTTTTAGAAATTAATTAGTGAATCTGTACTGATAGTCTATGGTTGTTTAAGAGCTCAGCTCCTGCATAGGCTATGCTTGTCGTTATTTACTTATTTGTTTCTAAGAATCTATTTATCGTTGATTCGTGTTTGTGACAGAAACATGAATTAGATCTATATTTATTTGTTGGCTATTGATGAGTGTGAATCTAATCTATGTCATTATCCCCTAATTGCTTTCTCTTATTAGATAAATCTCTCTTCTTTATTTAGTTGCTGTTATTTTCTGTGTTTTCAATCAATCAAAATCTTGGAATAACTTGATTGGATTTATTAATTAAAATACTTTTGGTCCCAGAGTTCGACACCCTCTACAACAATCCTTGTTGTTTAGGAAAGCCGAACGGATTTTACAGTTGTTTACAATTGTATAATTTGTTCGCAAACACAAGCGGAGAAGAATCCTTCCAACCTTCAGTTCGATCAGAGAGACGTTGAAGTTTTTGAATTCGGAGAGACGTTGTCTGAAGTGCGCTAATCAAAGACACGTGGCTAAATCATGTAGGAATGCGGTAATATGCTATAATTGCTCTCTCTTTGGGCATGCAAGCTTGCATTGTCCCAATAAAAAGCTACCACCCTCTCGAATAACCGAGACTGATTGGATGCGCCCCTATACAACTCAAACGGCGAACAGTAGCGAGCCACAATACCTGCATCTTCAGAAGAGAGGGTCCCACCAGTCTACTCATATTTCAAATCGTAATTATAACTCTAATACAACTGCACCCAATATCAAAATTAAACCCCCTCTCATTCAAAACGAAAACTCTTCTTTATTTCCTTCTTCTCCACCTAAACGAAAACAAGAATTTCCAATTTTTCGATAAATGACAGACGCGTACCTCTACCTCACTGTTATTACCATTGATGGCCTCTGGTCTATCGAGATGCTCTCTAATGCACTCAAGTCAACTTTTGGTCAGGAGTATGATTGGCCGATCTGGCATACATCAGATAACTCCTTTCTCATTTGTTTCCCCAACTCTGCCATTAAAGACCATGCCTTGCATCTGAAAGTACTAACGAAAGAAGATGGTGTTGTACTCTTACAACAAGCAACAACTGTAACGACAAGGAATTTCGCTTGATCTGAATCCGTCACTAAACCGATCAAGACCGTTCGAAACGCCTGATTGTTTCGAGAACGCAGACGGAAGAACATTTCATTGTCAATTACAACAATTCATCAGATTACAAGAATATACAGAGTATAAATCAATATTACACATTCGATAAATATCAGAGATTACAATACATTACATAGCAGCGGAAAATAATACAATACACAACTAGGAGAGATATACGAATACAAAGCTTTCCGGATATCATTCCAGCTGTGTATTGTATTATTTTCCGCTGCTATGTAATGTATTGTAATCTCTGATATTTATCGAATGTGTAATATTGATTTATACTCTGTATATTCTTGTAATCCGATGAGCTGTTGTAATTAACAATGAAATGTTCTTCCGTCTGCGTTTTATTTTGTCTTGTTCTCGAAAAAATCAGGCGTTTCGAACGGTCTTGATCGGTTTAGCGACGGATTCGGATCGAGCGAAATTCCTTGTCGTTACAGCTGGTATCAGAGCTTTGGTTAGACTCAAATCTTTGGGGTACAACTCGTTAGAACAGAATAGAAGGACTCATCAGAGGTAGGATTAGTAATGTCCTATAAAAGAATCCTCATTAGAGATAGAATCAGTAGCATTCTAGAATTAGTAACTTATTAGAGATGGGGTTAGAAACGCCTCAGAATGAGTTGAGAGTCATAAGTTTATAAATAACGAATTTGTGATTATATATATAATCTGGTTTTAAAAATAGGATTTTTGAGTATATATAAAGTTATATATTTGAAAAGATAATCAACTAATTGATTGATGGTTGTGTTGTTTGATTATTGTTTGAATTAATTAAATGTTGAACCATTTAGCCAAATTGAACAAATGTTGAACTAAATTGAAAATTGTTTGAAATTACATGCATATACATGCATATACATGTGTATTCACTGAACAGGTCATAGCAAGGAGGCTAGAGCATAAGAATAAAATTGTTTGCCCGACAAATAGGTACATGTTTACCATAATTTACTGTTTTGTTTGGGTGATGACCATTTTATGAGCCGATTGGCATTTTCTTTTTCTTTTTGATTGAAGAAGGCCATGGGAGGCTATATGAAATATCCCGAAGTCCCCGGTGCAGGGGAGGTTATGGCGAAATTTTTCGAAAATTTAGGGTGTTAGCCAAATTTTTGAAAAATTTGAAAAATTCTCAAAAACTAAAAAGTTGGAGAATGGAAGCCAGATTGAACGCAGAGTTGATTAATCAAACCACTTTCGACTTTGTTCCTGTTCGGGGATGAAAAGTTTTAAGTGGGGGAGATTGTAACGACCCGGAAGATCTGAACCAATTTAAAATTTTTAAATTGGCTATTTTAGTGGATTTTAAATATTTAAAATCCATATTTTGAATAATAACGATGAAAAGTAAGTTTGAATCGACATTGAAAATGGATATAATTATTTCTAATTATAAACAAGGCCTGAAATGGCGCGGTAGTTTCAAAATTTGAATTCAAACTTTGACTGACTGTACCGGGTGCAACGGATTTGAGTGAAACCAAAAATATTTAAATCTGTTTATGAATATCTTTCTAACGAATCTGAGAAATCGATGTTTCATAGCGGAAATCAAAAGTTATGGCCAAATGGATTTTCAGAAAGGTCGCTATATAGAATATATAGCCCTTGAAAATAGACATTTTGCAAACGACCTCGGAATTCGACGAAACCACTTTTGTTGGACCCGTGATGTCAAGTTATTGCTAGATTCCAAAATTCGTAATTTTTCGATTCAATATGTGAGCGTGGCAAAGGAAAATGCGTTTGACCAGTTTTAGTTGATTTTAATCGACTAGTAAATGGCCATTTTTCAAACGGTCTCAGAATTCAACAAAATTAGTTTTGTTAGGATCATATCTTCAATACGAAGCTAGAAATAATTTTTCTGCGTCAGTATGTGGCCCCGGTAAATTGAAACGTATGTTCAAATTGAATATATTTTTAATTATATTTTAATTTTGATGGAAACTGATTGAAACAGCCGAATAGGCTTACGACCCATTGTGTTCAAAATGGGGGTATTTAGCTAGGGACGACAGTCGTTGGGGTCGATTTGAAGTTCATAATGTTAAACGACTAATTTGCGAATTAAAATAATAGTAATTAAAAAAATACTCTCCTGGGTCAAAACCCTATTATCGTTCAAAAGGGGTCAACGCGGAAAACATATCCGCCCCCACTCTAGGACCGACGGCCAAAATAAACCCAACTTTCTCCTTCAGTTTCTCACTAATCCATTCGAATTAAGACATGAAATTAAAACAAAAATGAAAGGGTGAAACGAGATCTTTAAATCCGTATATCAGTGATCGGTTTTCATGGCATGTTCTTCTCGAATTTTTGCCACAACCGTGCTCCGTTCGCACGCATTTCTGGAGCAATCGGGGGATCCGAGTTGGCGGAGGCTGAGCGTGACAGTGGAGGACCTGGAGGGCTTCAGAGGGGCGGTGTTTGATTGGTCGGGCAGGGTTTCGTGAAGCGTGCGATAGGAGGGAGAAAGAGCCGATGAAGTGGTCGGGTTCTTCTGTAACGAGGAAGACAATAATCAGAGGGGGGTTACGGCTTAATCAAGTGATTAAGGTTTATCTTAACTTTATTGTATTAGTTTATAAAATTTTATAATCAAGTTGTAAATAAAATTTTATTTGAATGATAAAAAAAATGTAATTTGTATAGAAAAATAGCATTGATTTTGTATAGAAAAATAGCATTGTTTTTGTATAGAAAAATAGCATATGTTTTAAAAATTTGAAAAGTGCATTGTTTTAAAATAAAAAGTGCATTGTTTTAAAATAAAAAGTTCATTGTTTTAAAATAAAAAGGGCGTTGTTTTAAAAATAAAAAGACCGTTGTTGAAAATATAAAATATACTTTGCTTTTGAAAATATAAAAATATACTTTGCTTTTGAAAATGTAAAATATACTTTGCTTTTGAAAATATACTTTGCTTTTGAAAATATACATCGCCTTGTTTTGAAAATATATACCACATTGTTTTTAGTATAGAAATAGCAGAATAGAAATATGATTTTTATTTATACAATAGCAGAATAAACATGTGGTTTTTAATATAAGCTTTCATGTAACAGATTGCGCTGGAATCAAAACAGCGGATCTGAGCGATAGTTAAGAATGGAGGAGTGGAACCCAAAGGTGAGAACTCCTCACCTTTAATTTATTTCTAGTTAAAATATATACTAGGATGCAGACGGTGTTTAGTAGCACCCGACACCCGTCGTCCACAGACCATGGACGGCTTGTATGCTTGGTTGTTTGATTTTGATGTGTAGTTGATTGTGTGATGTGAAATGAAATAAAATATTTATATAGTTAAAAATATTTTATGGTTGAAAATAGAATTTTTAACATGTATATAAAATAAATATTTATAAACAAATCGGAGATTTGTTTATATACACTGATTTGATTGATATTGATTGGGACAATAAATTTTACACATCGCCCAACTGCACAAATAAAATCTGTGTTTGATTGTTTGAAACCCCACATGGGTATTGGGATGATATATGACATACACTAATCCCGTTAATTAGTTGTATGTCGATCGATTGATTGACAGACTGTTATGAGCGTTAAATATTTATATTTGATGCTTATACAGTGTAGAATGCACTTTGGATGATGGTTGATTATTTGTCGTTGTTTATATATACATGCGTTGTATGGAAATCCATAGAAATAAAATCTATGGAAATTGATTGGGTCTCATTCCAATTTTGAAATGGAATATTTGAAATAGAATATTTGAAATAGAAATATTTGAAATAGAATATTTGAAATAGAATATTTGAAATAGAAATATTTGAAATAGAATATTTGAAATAGAAATATTTGAAATAGAAATATTTGCAATAGAAATATTTGAAATAGAATATTTGAAATAGAAACATTTGAAATAGAAATATTTGAAATAAAATATTTGAAAATAGAATATTTGAAAATAGAAATATATGAAGCCGTGTTGATTAGATTGACGCCATTTTGACGTGAACGATATTTATATCGATTTTATAATGAATATCGAAAGTGACCTCAAAATTCGAATTAAATTGAAATGAATTGAAATTCGAATTAAATTGAAATGATTTGAAATTCAAATTAAATTGTAATGATTTGAAATTCGAATTAAATTGAAAAGAATTGAAATTCGAATTAGATTGAAATGGAATTGAAATCGTTTTTGAATTGAATTCAAAACATTTTGAAATTGAACTGAAATCGATTTAAATTGAAACTGATTTGAATTGAAAAGAATTGAAATTCGAATTGAATTGAAATGAAATTAAAACGAGTTTATATTTAAAAATTTAATCTTGATTTGAATTTGAAAAGGAAGTTGAAATCGTTTTGAAAAAGAATTTAAAACGATTTATAAAATATGTTTTAAAAGGAAATCGACAAAATATATATAATATATATATTATATATATAATGGCCTGAAAAGAATGCGCCGCGCCGCGGTAGTTCGTGAATTTCGACCATTAATTTCAAATGGACATTACGGGAGATCCGACCGTTGGATTCTCCTAAAACCGGAACCGTTGGGTTCGTATCGAAAAGAGCTTTCTAACAAATATTGGAAATTAGAAATCTAACGGTTGGATTTGGAATTATGTTCAAATCAAATTTGGAAAAGGTCGTTGTAAGTGCAGTTCAATGACCATTTATGGAAATCGATTGTACGAGCCTTGATAAAATTATTAAAAATATCCATAATTTGTGTAAAATCATAATAAATGATTTAGAAAGAATTGGGATGAAAATTTCCATATTTGAAAAGATAAAAATAGATTTTTATCGAAATGAACTAGTTATTTACTAGAAAAATAATCCAATGGTTATAAATAAATAAATTGGATTCGTGGTTTGTCGTGAACTGTGTTTAAATGACATTAGTTCTTTAACCCGTGTAAAAGCATGATTACTTTCCAAAAAGTAAAACAATCAATATGATAGGATTTTAGAGATGAAACCAATTGGGGTTTGAATAAATCTTTAATTAGAGCGGTGATTAAATTTACCAAAACACGTGATGTGATTAAACCAAATTTACAAAGTTGTTGATATTGATTGTGGTTGATTGATTGTTTGGATGGTGCTCGACCAGTTTATGAGTAGAATATGCTTTTACATTTAGCATTGGGTTGGGTAAAGATATCTGTGTGCTAACACCTTGTGAAACACTTCACGATTTGACGATAAGGTGTTTAGCGATGTGGGTTCATTTCAAATTTAATGAACGATTGTGAAATGATATATATATTTTTTTTAAGTCAAAAGAAATGTATTCCCGATTTTGGACAGGGAATGTTTTATAAAAATGTTTTATAAAACAGAAAGAATTTCGAGGGCTAAAACCCGATGATTTCTAAAATGATTTAGAAATGTATTATATGTTACATTGTGGTTCATCGCGTATTCGATTAGTTGCTATTGATAACATATCTGTTTGGTGGCGGAGAATTTATTCTCTTGCTTAACACCCTTCTTTGAGACGTACGAGCTCAAAGGTTATGTGATTAATAGTGACTGATCATATGTGTGAATTACTGATGTGAAGTACTATATTTTGAAAGTACTTGTGATTATTATGTTGTGAAATGATTTTCCCTACTTCGGGATATGAAATGATTTAGTATGTGGCTAAAGAGTCGGGTGACCCTGAGACTAAAAGTATGGGTGAGAGGTCGGTGTAGCCTACTCCTGTGTGGGGTAGGTGCATCGTCGGTGTAGCCTGCTCCTATGTGGGGTAGGTGCACATTTATATATCGAGTTGCGAGGTGCGTACCCTTTGCCTTGTCGATGGGGAGCACGATATTTGGTTGCATACTTGTTTGTATGCATTGTTATGTTTTGGAATTCATATTTCCAAACGATTTGATTTGAGATCCCGAAGTGAAATCTACTTTGATATAGAAAGTTAGATAGGTATTTCAAATGATTTGAAATAAGAAATCGGGAATATAATCCAAAGGAATAATTTCTGTAAATTGAATTGGATTTGGAAAATCTAAGTGTAGTGATTAATCTAAGTGGGTAGATTGGGATATTGCATGTTTATTGATGCATAGTAGATCCATATATCTATAGTGATTGTTGTTTATACACTAGCATTCATGGGGGTAAACCCGTTCCGCGTTAGCGGCGTGGTCCCGTGATATGCCATATTATTAAATAAGTTAATTATAACTGTTTAGAGTTTCTCAGACCAGTCCCATGACTGACCTGTAGTTTTCTTTTTCCCTTGCGAACTCGGGTGCCCCTATTTTCCACACGGGCAGTCAAGTAGTTTTATTTTGCAGATGTATTGAGCAGGATTTTGGATTGAACCTTTAAGCTGTGTCCAGGCATTTACAGTCTTCCGCTGTGTAGTTTACATTTCCGCTGTGCACTGTATTACATTTATTGTAAAATCATCTTCCGCTGTATTGATTATATTTCGATATACTCTGATATTCTGTACTCTGATGTAACATTATTATGATGTTTATAAAAGTCTTCTGTTATTTGGTATGATGTGTTGTATACCCAGAGTTAGCGTATGCGAGATTCGAACGGTCTTGGTCGATTTAGCGATCGATTAGGTCCGGGCGAAATCCGTGTCGTTACAACAACGCTTGAAGAATATCTTGAACCCCTCCTCGAAAATGCCTGCTGGGTTAAAATCAGTGGTTTTCCAGAATTTTACAGACATGACTCTGATACTATCAGGGAAGCCCTAAAGCCGATGGGAAGATTCATTCCCACAGACTCTTGCGACTGGTCCTATATGGACCATCGCTTCCTTTTTGTGAAGATACAGTTCTTCGAAGGTATTACAACTCCATGTTCTTACATTACTTATATAAGGAACCATGCTGTGAAGCATAAGATAGAACGATGGGCACACGCACACCCTTGCCAACGCCTAGAAATTCTCCTTCTGGGAATTAATTATGACTATGATGGCTTTATCTTTCAACCCTTAGCCTAACAACAAGATTGTATGGAGGAGGAAAGATTTGACGTGATGAATGACGAGGCTTTGTGGCAAGTGCCAATGGTGCCGGACAATCAGCCTCAAGACCCTTCTTTGGTGGATTTCAACAAAGAAGACAACATTGTGCCTAGATGGGATCCAATGGTGGATCTGGATCTTTCAGTTCCTCGACATCAACAGCTGTCAGCTTTTCAGGAGCATCAGGATCAAGGTTAACAAGAAGGCCAGGGTTCATCTTCCCCTCGTTTCTCCTCATCAACTATCAGGAGAAGTGCAAGACTCAATAGGGCTCACTCGCTGCCTCCAGGATCTTCGGGTAGTTATTTTGAACCAATCATTTTTTCTTCTGCTAATAAAGCGTTAAACAAAAAATTGGCAAAATGCATTGGGGTGTGCTTGCATGATAAACATTATACTGCCATGCAAGCCCTAGAATAGCAGTGTACTAACCTTTCTAAATGAAAATAGTCACATGGAATATTAGAGGGTTGGGGGACCCCACAAAAAATCATGCTGTCAATCTCATCATCTCCCCTCACCATATTGATATTTTATTTTTGCAAGAAACAAAAACTTCTAATCCAACCAATTCTCTCATTCGTACTCTTTGTGGTCCCTTCTTATCTGGCTGGTCACACGTGGATGCTGTTGACACTCGTGGTGGTCTACTCACTGCGTGGAATGAGCACATGTGGGCATTTGAACAATCTTTATCTCATTCTTCTATTCTACACGTGTCCCTTTGTCATATCCCTTCTAACACCATTTACCACTTCACTACTGTGTACGCTCCTAATGATCATCAGAGTAGAGCTGAAACATGGCAACATTGTCATAACTCATCGCAAAATATAAATGAACCTTGGATAATTGGTGGCGACTTCAACACAACTTGTTCTTTAGATGATCGTTATTCAGGCAACTTATCCTCAGATTCTTCTCTTTTTAATGCATTTATTCAATCTTGTTCACTTATTGAACCACCTATCAACAATCGTTGTTTTACATGGTCAAGTAGAAGAGAAAATCCATCATTATCCAAGCTTGATCGTTTCTTCTTTAATCTCATCTAGGATGACCTCTTTCCGTTGACCTTGGTCAATGGTCTTGCCACTACCATTTCAGATCACTGCCCAGTTCTTCTTGACACCTGTTCAAACACTCCACTTAAGCGCCCATTCAGATTCGAGCGTCTCTGGCTATTAGAACCATCTTTTGATGACTTTATCAAACACAACTGGGATCAACTTCCATCTCACCACTCTACCATGGTTAGAATTGTTAACAAGCTTCGCTCTCTTCGTAAATTGATTCGACCATGGGCTAAACATGTTTGGAATTCCTTAAAAAGTCGTATTTCATCCGCACAAGATGCCATTCTTAGTCTTAATATCATTGAAGAACTTCGACCTTTATCTGATTCTGAACGACATGTTTTGAAAGAACATGAAGCAGAACTTGACATATTAATCAAACAAGAAGAGATTGCATGGAAACAAAGATCTAAAGCGAAATGGATTAAAGATGACGATAAAAACACTGCATATTTTCATAGAATTGCCAATTGTCATAGACGCTCCTCATTCATCTCTGAAATTGTTCACAATAACATTACCTTCACTGACTCTAAAGACATTTGCCATCATTTTACTATCTTCCACAGAAGCATTCTTGGTTCATCTTCGCCCCCCTCTCCAAACATAGATTGGCACTATCTATACCCAAGCCCAACACCCATTAACATCGATCATCCTTTCTCAGAGGAGGAAATATGGAATGTTGTTAAGGATATTGCCGATGACAAGGCTCCTAGGCCTAATGGCTTTGGCCCATCTTTCTTCAAACACTTTTGGCCCATCTTAAAAATTGACATCATTGATATGTGTTCTGAATTCTACTCAAACCCCTCATCAATTGCAAAATTGAATTATGCCAACATTATCCTCATTCCAAAACATTATGGTGCTAATACTGACTCCTCCTTCAGACCTATTAGTCTTCTCAATACAACTTTCAACATCATCACTAAAATTCTATCCAACAGACTTCAACAACACATTGACTCTCTGGTGGGTATCGAACAATCAACTTTCATCTCTGGTAGAAATATCCTTGACTGTGTAGCAGCCACACAAGAAGTAATCTCTCATTGCCACTTCTCTAACTCCTCTGGTGTCCTACTCAAACTTGATTTTTCAAAAGCTTTTGACTCAGTCAATTGGGAATTCATTTTATCCCTGATGATGCATAGGGGTTTCCCATTAAGGTGGTGTAACTGGATCAAAGAAATTTTGCACACTAGCATTTCTACTATGTTTATCAATGGTGAATATGGTGGCAAAATTAAATCTAAGAGAGGCTTAAGACAAGGGGATCCTCTCTCTCCTCTCATTTTTGTTCTAATAGCCGATGTCTTCAATCAAATGGTAAAACAAGCCCTATCTCACGGCATACTTTCTGGTATTCCAATCCCAAATTCTGAAATTTGCACAACCAATTTGCAATTTGCAAATGATACAATTCTTTTCACCATCCCCTCCCCGCAAAACATTCACTCTCTCAAAGTTCTTCTATACTCATTCGAAATGATTTCAGGCCTCTCAATTAATTTTAACAAAAGCTCCATTATTATGCTTGGTAATTGTGCTCACCTGGGTCCTGTTATAGCTGATTGTCTTAATTGCAAGCTAGATTCATTCCCAATTAATTATCTTGGTATTCCTCTCCGCCCTTCTAAACTCCACAAACCAGATTGGCAACCACTCATTTCAAAGATTGAAAGTAGGCTTTCAAGCTGGAAAGCGAATTCTTTGTCCTTTGCTGGCCGTCTTGTTCTTGTAAAGCATGTACTCTCATCACTTCCAACTTACTGGATGTCATTCCACAAACTCCCCAGTTGGGTTATCAAAAGAATTGATTCAATTCGTAGTACATTCCTTTGGAATGGGAGTAAGCTGAAAAAATCAATCAACTGGCAAACTGTTTGCCTTCCAACTAACCATGGTGGCCTTGGTGTTCTGAACCTCTCGACCTTTAATATTACACTGCTTGCTAAATGTATATGGCGAGCTCTCTGGCCTGGTCAATTCATCTAGAAAGACTGGATCTTGAATTGCTTGTACAATTCTAACCCCTTCACCATTCTCCGCTTTAGACCTGATCTCAGACCCTCACCATTCTGGAATGGAATTCTATCCACTATAACAAGAGTTAAATCTCTTTTTCACGTTAAAGTTGGTAATGGGGAATCTTGCCTCTTCTGGTTGGATATTTGGAAAGAACAAATCCCTCTTCACTCTCTTTTTCCCATCCTTGCACTAAGCAGAAATAGCATACTCACGATTGTTGAGGCCTATGAGCTTGGCCCAATGGGCTTTTTTCCTAAAACTTTTCTAGGCTTTGAAGCATTAAATGAAATAAATTATGTGGATCATATTCACAGCTCTACTCACCTATTACCAGAACCAGATTCATTCGTTTGGGCCTTAAGCCCATCCAACATCTTCTCGGTAGCATCCTGCTACAAGTTCTTAATACACCCTGGACGAAGCTTCTCCTTCTCGAGAATCTAGAAATGCCACCTTCCCCTCCCCCCCCCCCGGCGCATTATCTTCTTTCAGTGGCTTCTCATACATGACCTATTAATACCCAAGACAGGCTTCATCGCTTTAATATCAATATTGATCCCATATGTGTGCTGTGCAAACAATGTAACGAATCCATTTCACATATCTTCTTTGATTGTGAATTCTCATATGCTGTGTGGGCTGCAGTCAGTTCTTTCATCCTTGGTTTCATCCCTTCTTTGAACTCATTCTTCGATTACTGGCAACATCACCCCATGACCTCTTAATAGATCCTTTAGTGGCTTTTTTCTCATAGTTAGTTTGGTTAGAACGTAATGCAATCATCTTCGCCAGACCCTCGAAGCTAATGATGGGTACATGTTATCATATCCTGCATCTATTTTAATCATGGACAGGAACAAACAGGCATGCGCGCTTCAGGCTTTCCCTTCCAATACCCCAGTCTCCTGGCTCTCAAGAAAGAAGTACCTTTGTCCCTCGTTGATCCTGATGTAGCTGCTCAGTATTGCATATGTAGTTTTTTGGCTGTGTACTCTTACCTTATGCTCAGTTCTCTATGATGTATATATTCAGATCAGTACTTGTATTATCTTTTGACCGCCTAGGTCTAAACTACTTGCTACCGGTTGGGCCTGTCAACCAGTTTATATTATTATCTACTATGTTTTACGCGTAACCGGCTGTGTAGTTTCACGCTACACACCTGTCTTCCTCTAAAAAAATACATTAAACACGGAGCTACGGGGAACGAATTCCTTCTACTCCAAAATGCAAATTTATAAACCATAAAATAGTTGTCATGTACACAACAGTAAAAGAAATAAAAACATAACCTAGACAATATAAAATGTAGGGAAGAGATTAAAGTTTCATTCTATCCAAACAAGTTTACAAACAAAATTACAACCAAAAATGTCCTGCTATCTAAACAAAAATGAAACACTAAACATGGGCAGGCATCAGCATTGTGCAGACATCACTTCACTTGGGTCAATACCTTGTTTAGATCATATCATGTGCACTCTTCATCTTTAAGTTGGCTTTCTTCATGCACCTCATTAGTCAGCATTTGGCATCAACATTTCCATGCACAGTTCGGCCAACATGCGACAAGTTTTTCAACCAAATTGCATAGTGTTACAAGCCAAACTTTTACTTCCCACTTTAGCCATATACCCGTCATGCATCCATGCAGCATGTTCTTGACGCAACAGCTGCTAATTTTTTTCTAGATTCAACCGCTCAGATCTACACTAACAAGATTTTTGCAACACGATTAGAATTTAGAAGAAAGAGTATTGTAAACCAGCATGACATTGAATTAAATATTGAAAATACAAACCTTTTCCTTCTTCACGATACTAGCAATAACATGCCGCCATTAAGCACTTGGATTTTCCTCTTCTTCTTCTTTTTTTCTAACGAAAACCTACGATTTGTAGAAGAAAGCTAAAACCTAGGTTAATAATTCCACAACAACAATAACAAACATCAAAACTTTATAATTTAAAATTAAAAGACTAAGATTGAAGCAAACATAATTCCACAACAACAATAATAAGCATCGTTCACATCAAAAAAAGAATTTGACCAAATACATCCACAATAAAATTCAATTCAGATGAGTCAAAGGAACAGAGGAATAAATGAAGAAATTTACCTTTGGCGATGGAAAATGGAAAGGATCGCTCAAAGATTTCAGTTGAGAAAAAAATCCGAGAGTTGATTATATTGCATGAGGAAGAAGATGCTAAGCTTTCCTAAGAAAGACCAGAGGATTGCGTTTTGAGGGACAACAATGCGTTTTGAACGTTTCCGGAAGAAGCCCCGTTTTCCTAAAAGATCAGAGAAAAAATTATCTAGGGTTATAACCGATTTTGGGGAATAATGCGTTATGCGGGTTGCGTACATCAAGAAAAATAATGATGCGGAGAACTGGGGTGAGAGATTAGAGGAGTTATAAAGTTAGTGGTTGTTTGAACAGACTGAGACCGGTTAAGGACAAAAGTTGATATATATTTTGAATCATTTGAGACATGTTATCGTTGTCTCTAACTGGACCCTGTTTAAAGACAGATTTTTTTTAAGTATCAAAATTTTGTCTCAAGTTTCCCTTTTTGTTGTAGTGTGTTAATGACATATATATGTATGCAATCTTATGAAAAGCATAACTTTCTCATATAAACTCGGAATTCAGCGAAACAGGATCCATTGGAACCGTATCGACGAGAGCTTCGCAACAAAACTGATTTGGAACTCGTCTTAATTTTTGGTGGAGTGGAAACCATCGGTGAGTAATCTAAATTCAAAATAAATGATGAAAAATACATTAGATTGCAGTCGGAGCTTAGTAGCTCCCAATACCACATTCTGCTTAACCATGGATGTTTGTGTGACGATTGTGTTGTAGAAGTTGATTGTGATTGTGAATGATTGTTTGTGGTAGATTCATTATTTGAAATAAAATGTTTTAACAATAAAAATTACATTTTTATTGTATGTAGGAATCATTAAAATTATTCATTGTTCGAAATAAAATGTTTTAACAATAAAAATCATATTTTAATTGTATGCAAGAATCATTAAAAAGATTCATGCTTGGAATAAAATGTTTTAACAATAAATATTATATTTTATTGTATGTAGGAATCATTAAAAACATTCATTGTTTGAAATAAAATGTTTTAACAATAAAAATCACATTTTTATTGTATGTAGGAATCATTAAAAAGATTCATTGTTTGAAATAAAAAAATTTAACAATAAAAATTACAATTTTATTTTATGTAGGAATCACTAAAAAGATTCATGTTTGAAATAAAATATTTTAACAATAAAAAATTACATTTTTATTTTATGTATAAACCAATAAAAATAACCATATGTTGAAATACATTTTTGTTAGATAAAAAACATCATCTTTAACATGTTAGCGAAGTTATAAAAAGAATCATATGTTGAAATATGTTTTGTTCATTAAAAATATTGTGTTTAACATGTTAGCGAAGTTATAAAAAGAGTCATATGTTGAAATATGTTTTGTTCATTAAAAATATTGTCTTTAACAAGTTAGTGAAATTATAAAAAGATTCATATGTTGAAATATGTTTTGTTCATTAAAACTTTTGTCTTTAACATGTTAGTGAAATTATAAAAAGAATCATATGTTGAAATATGTTTTGTTCATTAAAAATATTGTCTTTATGTAACGACCCAAAAATCCGGTAGAATTTGAGCTGACCAAAAACACAAGTCCAACCCCAAATATCACGGAAATTCGAACCATTAATAAAAAGAAGTTAGAGGGTGAGGATAGATAAGATAGAAACTTAGAATAGAAGAAGAAGAAGAACACAACATCAGAGTAACACGAATCTCACAGCGGAACGAATAACATATAATATATATAACATAACTTGAAATATACATCTGTACTTGAATATACATTCTATATCAAAGTACATCACTTACAACACAGCAGAAATAACTATAGCTATATGATCCTGAAGCCTCCTGCTCCAAGCTCTTCCTGTATATCTGTAAATTCCCGACTACTTGACTGCCCGTACAAATTTAGGCACCCAAGAGTTTAGGGAAAACAACAAAGTAAACTCCGGGTCAGTCATGGGACTGGTATGAGCAAACAGTTTAAAACAGTTTCAGAAAACTAAATGATACCTCATAAGACCACGCCGTATAACACGGAACGGGTTTTTCCCTTATGAGAATCCAAACACTTGATTTATCTTTATATCAAAACTCTTTTGATATTATAATAATGTCTAAATCAAGTAGATAACAATCTAGTGGAACGCTTGCATCTCACGTTCCACATATATAATATACAATCAAAACCGCAAGCACGTATTGGGTAATGGATGTTCAACTATGACAAGGTATGGAACCACCTTCCGATCAGTGTACTCTAGGAACGATACACTGGAGTTCAACAAGAACATCTTGCAACTCAGCCACACACGACCGACCCCTCATTTCGCTTGAGTGTATCGAATGTATATCACCAACGGTTGGGATCAGCAACCGTTCTCGTATATATATATATATATGGGACAGCATTGATAGATTAAAGAAGCAAATGAATATTATCTAGATAGGTGATTATACACCCTACTTCGGAGCGACCGACTTAGCCATGCTGCCTGCCCGATTTTTGTCATTTCCTGGTTGTTGAGGCCAGAGGTTACGCTGTATCATCACATCAGATTCACTTCGAATGCCACATTGTCAGATCCATCGAAAATCACTAATTGACGTCTACAACAGTACATTACGTGTTAGCTAAAGAAGTGCCCTTCTCCGCTTCCACTCTTGGTACGGTTGAAGAAATCAATGTACGTGACCTTTCTGGAAATACTCTGTCAGACATTCATCCATACAAGTCATCTAGGAACAAGATGAACCGAAGGTACTATTTCTATAAATAGAAAAAGTCCTTGCACTCTACTCCGTCTTCGATTATCTTTATATAATCTGATTTGCACGCTACTGCCAATATGGAGTGGTTCTTCGGATAATAATCCAACCGGTCTCTCCATATTGACAACGATGGTCAAAACTCCGATAGTCTGTGATTTAACTATCGAATAAAAACAAGTGTTTCGATAGTCGATGATTTAACTATCGAATAAAACAAGTGTTCATCCAAACATCCAACAATCAGTGAGCCTTTAATTAATATTCCATTAATTAAATCTCTTCTCTATTTCTTTATCAATATTAGTTAACCAAATATTTTCAATAACCATATTGGCCTTATACGTTCTTTGGAAAACATTTCCATATATCGCCTTCCTTTATTTTCTATACTAGGAAATATTCATTATTCTATTTCCAAGCTTTGCACATATTTGGGTTAAAACAGATGTTATATAAAACATCGTTACGACAACCCAAATACAGTATTTAACTAATTCTTATTCCACATTGATCTTCGAGCCTGAATCTTGCTACTTATCGGTATATCATGAAATCAACCAAGTTGGGGTATAATTACCTCTCAGACCTTGACTGAATAACATTTAACGTCAAAACAGACAAGACTACTTACTCAAATAATCAATACCATACAACTGATTATTCACCTTTAAACACATATACATTTTCTCTTTCTATTCCTTACGAGGTTTTATTCTTATACTTCCTTTTTGATTATACTATTCTATTTCTAAGTTCATTTTCTTATCGACTTCTATATATTTTGATACGTTGATTTCTAACTATCAAATTATCTTAAAAATATTCTATCTCCTTAAATTCCCGGAAAAATTCGCCACAACCTCCTTTGTACCGGGAGCATCGGGAAATTTCAAATAGCTTTCCCGGTCCTTCTCATCTCAAAAAGAAAAAGTAAAAGCCAAGCGGCTTGCCGATACGGCGCATAAAATCTCATATGGAAATTAAATACGTACCTTTTTGTCGGGTATTCTATTTATTTCACTTCTATACTTTATTCCAAACCTGACTCCTGTATATTTATACCTGTCCAATCTATTTTAACTATACCAATCTTTTTAACTAAATTTGTTAATTAAATCTGTTGCTTAACTCTTCAGTCTATTTCACCTTCATATTTGAACATGACATGTTCAAATATATTTTAACTGCATATTAACAAATTCTAATTATACTCATACTCTCGTTTCCTTATCGACTTCTCTATTCAAATTCCAATTCAATTCTATTTGAATTCTCTTTATTTAAATTTCATTTGAATTCTATTAGTCAAACTCCATGGTTAACTTCATTTTAATTCTATTAGTCAAACTCCATTTAAATTCTATTGTTTAAATTCCATTTAAATCCTATATTTAAATCGTTTAAAGTCCATTTGAATTTCTATTTTCAAATTCCATATTCAAAGTCTATTTGAATTTCTATATTCAAATTCCATTTGAAATCCTATATTCAAATTCGATAGTTAAAGTCCATTTGAATTCTATATTCAAATTCTAATTCAATTCCTTATATTCAAAGTCCATTTGAATTCTCTGCATTATTTATAAACAACGTTTATAACTTCAATTCAAATCCCCCCCTTTCCATTTATAAACAATGTTTATAAATTCAATTCAAATCCCATATTTTCATTTATAAACAAAGTTTATAAATTCGATTCCCATCCCATCTCCCATTTATAAACAAAGTTTATAAATTCGATTACTTGTTTTATATACCTTCAAAACAAGTTAATATCTTCTATAGTTTTATTAAAAATTCAAATTCTATTTATAAAAATAGAATTTCCTTTTTAAATATCAAATACCCTTTCCGATATTTTTATGAATCAATATTCAAGCCCCAGTGGTATTTTCAACAATCAGATCAACCAATTTTCAATCACTTGATTTTTAACACATCATATAGGAATATATATGAAATCAAACAAACAACAAACAGATAATATATTTTTGAGGAATCCAGTTGGATTCCTCCAACCTGTTTTCCTGTATCCACAGACGTTAGCACATAAATAATACCCATTCTGCTTCGTGGCAGAATATCGCGGTATAAAGGTCATCCACTAATCATAGCGTGGGACGTATAGGGTAATCATCCGCTATGAAACTGCGGGCATCCGCTAATGAGACTGCGGGAATCTAACCAATCATCAACCCAATATATATATATATATATATATATATATCCTAAATAACTAATATATATTTTTAAAACAATCAAACAACATTCAAACAAGCATAGACAAATATTTTTAACTATATAAAAATAATTCAATAAAAGTGAGTGAGATTTTACTCACTGTGATTTTTCTTTTGTCGAATACCCAGCTTTTTGAATTATCTAACCCTTAGCTGACTCGGAAAAATCTTTGATCAAACCCAGCTCATAGGCTTCGGAAACCAAACGTGACTTGTGTTTGCCTATGTATTTTTCCGAACCTCGTATAAATCCATTTACGATTTATATAAGTTTGATATAATTTAAACTAATTAAATTCAATTAAGGAGGACATTAACTAAACTATTTTCATATTTAAATTACCTTAATCCCCTTTAAAAATCACCTTCTTTTTATAGTCCTCACTTTCTGTAGCTCACTATCCTTGCCGAATTCTTCTCTTCTCAAAGTACAACCTCTTATTCACCTTACTCCCAAACTCCATATCACACAGTACACCATTTCGCTGCCTCTGACTGGCCTCCAGACATTGCCAGTTCCCTCAAACAAATGTCGCGCAAGCACCAGATGCGATCCCTCAGATCAAAGAACAAAACGTGATTTTCGATTCTGATTTTCTTCTAAGACTTAGCATTGAGCTTCAATGAAATGGCGGTATTCAATCCGATGAGGAGCTTCAGAAATCGCGACTCCAATAGTTGACCCCGACTTCCACAGTCTTCCTCCCAAACTCCAGCGCATTGACTGGGAACCAACGTCGTGCCTTAGACTTTGATTTCCTGGTCCGAGCTTGAACGCGAACTCCACTATTTCGATTTACTGGAAATAATTCAAGGGGGATTCGAATTGGGTTTTTATGAAGGATTCGGGCTTCGGTCGTTTGATTCTGATATGGGAAAAAGGTGATTTTGGTTTTTGATGTTTACGGTTTACTGAAGGAACGGATCGAATAAAATAGAAGAAGAGGGAGGTGCGATTTTATAACTGAGAAGGGAACAAACGTAGACCATTTTTACTTCATTCGTTTACGAGGGGTGAGGAAAGGATCAGCATGGCCATTTCCTTTTCCTCCTTGCTGTTTGGTTTATGTCCACAATAATTAAATTTACTTTATTTATTTTATTTTTGCTTTTAATGGTATCCTTTAAATTAAATACCCATGATGCCGAACTCCTTTCTGAACCCAACAACTATCGATTCTATGGTTTAACCACCATTCTGGACACACTGGGATTGGTCACGAAGTCCAATTCGATCATATGGTGAAGATATTAATTTAGTTCGATATAAATTAATTTCAGACCGATTTATTCTTTTGAAAATAAATAAATATTATTACCGTTATAAATTCAAATAAAATTTCCTATAAATTATTGGAACTGAATTCAATTCAAATTTAAACTTTGAATTTAACTAAATCCATTATCGTATTCCAATAATGTAATATATCCAATATTAAATCGAAATTGATTATTAAATCGATAACTTAATATAAATATTCATTTAATTTATCAAATTAATATTTAAAACCGTATTAAATATTCGAATCTAACCGACGGAATATCCGGGTCATTACACTTTAACATGTCAGCCAAGTTATAAAAAAAAGCATATGTTGAAATATGTTTTGTTCATTAAGTATATTGTCTTTAACATATTAGCGAAGTTATAAAAAGAATCATTTGATAAAATATGTTTTTGGTTTGATAAAAATGTTGTCTTTAACATGTTAATGAAGAATAAAAAAGAATCATTTGTTAAAATATGTTTTGTTTGATAAAAATATCGTCTTTAACATGTTAATGAATAATAAAATAATCATTTGATAAATTATATTTTTGCTTGATAAAAACATCATCTTTGACATGTTAATGAAGTAATAAAAATAGTCCTATGTGGAATTATATTTTTGTTAGATAAAAATATTGTCTTTAACATGTGTAGTAAGTGTATAAAATTTACATGTCTTGAAATATAATGTTTGTATGTTAAAAATATCATTTTTAACATGAATATGAAGTTACAAAATTTACATGTAATGAAATAAATGTTTGTTCATCAAAAATAAATTTTTTAACGTATATATGGAACGAATAAAATTATTTGAAGAACAAATGGTTTTGAAACCATCGAATGAATTATATATATACAAAAATTAAAATAAAACGAATCGCGCGCGGTACTTCGCGTTTTGTAATCATAACTTTAAATGATTATACCGAGAGATCCGACCGTCGGATTTTCCCAAAACTGGAACCGTTGGGTTCGATTTGGAAAGATCTTTCTAACGATATTAAATTTGTTAAGATCCAACGGTTAAATTTCGAGAAATGTGTAATTCAAATCTGAATAAAAACAGCGCCAGGGCCGCGTAATGACCTGAAATGTCGTTCGAATTAAATGGACTATTTTTATATAAATAAAAATAGCGATTAATTCTTATAAAATATTATAAACGATATGGAATGAAAACAAACCAATTTCCCTTGGTTTATAAAGTAATGTGGATGGTTAGATTTATTTGACATTAATCTATAGAATTGAATTAAATTTAACCAAAGAAAGACTTGATTTGAATTATATATATTCGAGGATTATTTGAAAAGGTCGAGTTAAATCTCACTTCAAATAATTATACGACGATTAAAAGTCGAAGACATTGAATTGGCGGTTGAAGACCGGCGATCTTCACATCGAATGGATGACTATTGATGCCCTGGATTGGTTAGCTCTTAGGAAGGGGTTAAAGTGGTAGTTGTTTGGACGTACTTGTTGATTGTCCGAGTATGCGAGGACCTCTCTGCCGTATTGGACATATGAAACGAGAAATAAGGTGTCTCTGGTTTCGTTCAAACCCAGAACGGACTTGTAAATGGATGTGTGTCTGACATTGGATTTTATTCTGTGTTGATTGATCTCTATTAAATATATATCTGTTTGGTGGTGGAGAATTTATTCTCTTGCTTAACACCTTCTTTGAGACGTACGAGCTTAGAGGTCATATATCGATAGACATCAGTTGCATGGCGTGAATTGTTAATCTGACTTGCTAAGATGCAAATGATCAAGGCTTTTGTTGAAAAGCAAAGCCTTGTGGTTGATGATC
Source organism: Allium sativum (assembly GCA_030737875.1). Classification (NCBI taxonomy): domain Eukaryota; kingdom Viridiplantae; phylum Streptophyta; class Magnoliopsida; order Asparagales; family Amaryllidaceae; genus Allium; species Allium sativum. Next base: position 78,981,558 of record CM060927.1, on the reverse strand, counting down.
AAAGCACAACTTTAATCAGCATAACTGTGTGTATAACGTTAATTCGCGAGCATCACACCCGGTAAGAGTCAGAAACGGGATAAGGGAATGCAAGGAGTGCACGACGTTTCTTTCTAGCTTGAAGTGATGCCATAGTATGGAGCCCAGTCATTTTTACTTATGTGGATGATGGATTGCGAGGTACCTCGATATATTGGTCGCTGCTGGCCAAGTGATAGGTCTGATAGGACCGGGAAACGTGTGTTCAGGAATAACCAATCTACCAAAGTATGTGTGGACCGACCTTGCAGGACCCAAGGGCTTTCCAGCGTCCGAGCCCTGAGTCATTTTACTAGAGGTGACTCGAATCGGTAAGGAGACCATCCCTTGCCTTGACTCATGATGGAAACCCAATTTCCATACGACATTACGGATTTGATTGTAAACCTATATATGGCGAAATAGTATATGGTAGCTATGCCGTCTAGGATTGATACATTTATATTGAAATGTGTTTTAAACTGACTAGACACCAATAATAATATCAAATGATTTTTGTTTTATACGTATCAATCATATTTGGTCATTATAAGGTAAAACTCTATCCTCCGGCTTGCGTTGCATTATGTGATGGGACCTGAGTCTTATAATGGTTTCATTTTTCTAAAAAGCATTGCTTTCCAATGGGGTAAACCCGTTCCGTGTTAGTGGAGTGATCCTGCGATTGGCCTTATTATTAAATAAGTTAAGTAGGATTTCTCATACCAGGCCCATGACTGACTCATAGTTTGTTTCACTTGCAAACTCGGGTGCCCATATTTCCACATGGGCAGTCAAGTGGTTTGTTTTGCAGATATTTATTTATTGAGTAGGATTTTGGATTGAAGCTTAAAGTTGCGTACAGAGCATTGATAGGGTTTTGCTGTGTTAGTTTATTGGCTCCGCTGCATTGTATTAAATTCATTGTAAATTAATCTTCCGCTGTAGCATTATTTTTCGATGTACTCTGATATATTCTGTACTCTGACGTAACATTATTATAATGTTTATAAAAGTCTTCTGTTATTTGTTCTAATGTGTTGTAAGCTCAGAGTTAGCATATCTAGGCTTTGAACGGTCTTGGTCGATTTAGCGATCGATTAGGTCTGAACGAAATCCGTATCGTTACAAAATTATTAATAGGTGTGGATTAATTCCAATTAAGCGTGTGGATTATGTTGGGGATTTTGTGATTTCAGGCTATTGGAGGAGAATGAATGCCATACTTCATACTTTAAGGATTTATATGATAGATTCTTTCAGACAATATGTCAACCCACTAGGTACAAACGGGTTATCAAACTATCGACTTTCAAGATTTAATAAAGCCTTTGAACAACGAAATCAGATTCAAAGTTTGTACGGCTTTGATCCGACCAAGAACACTTTGGTTTTATAGTTTCTGATGATGCAGTAGAAGAAGAGAATGAAGAGAAATAAGAATCAGATTTTGCAACGCCTTAAAGTGTCGCAAATTTGAGAATCTGCAAAGCTTTCTAATGTTGGCAATGGCGCTGCAAAACTGGGATGAAGAAGAAGAATTAAAAGTATTTTAAACTATTTTCTACGTGGCTATTTATATATGTAGATGGAGGCGACCATTTGTCCAAGCGTCGCGACTGTTATTTGCAACAGTCATTTTTGTTCGAATTCGAACTAACGGGCCTGTCCCGTTTTCTATTTAAAATTTCGGTCAAAAATATTTCTTATTTGACCCGAACCCAAAACCGGCCCGGTTCGGTCGAATAAACGGAGGCGTGCGCATGTGGTATTGAGATGTATGGTCTCCCTTCTCACAATACAGTAAACATTTGGATGCCCCTAGGCCCCAACACCTTCATGAGAAGGTCATAGATATACTTTGCAAACTTATATATTTTCCACAATGTGGGACAAATACATTTTCCCATTCCTTCTTCCTTCTTACTTCCCTCTTCAAAAACAAATCCCATGCCCAAGACCATGTTTTGAAAAATTTCTAACAGTCTCCCTCAATTTTTGAAATAAAGAAAAATAGATAAAGCGGACGGCTGAATCACTAATGTGACTTCCTACATACCCAAGTGGGATCAAGCCTATGTAGTTCTAAGATCAAGTTTTGCACCATCGTCGAAACAAGAAATAAATAAAAGGTATCTTTTGGATTTGAACCTTTACTTAGTGTAAACCATTCAAAGTTCTATAGAGATTCTATGGTGAACGAATTTTGAACCAAGTATCCCTTAATGATAAAACCGGAACAATCACACATGTTGATTTCCTTAGTTAGAGTGTTCTGTATTGCTCAGTACGTTAATGGCCATGTGCTTTAATCCTGGTTCATGAGTCTACCTTAGAAAGCGGTCTTATTTTCCTAGGAAATGACCTAATTTCCATACTCATATAGGTAAGTCTCTTAAGGTGTTTCGGCGATACACCTTTTAAGGTTTCTAGACATATTAAGGACATTCATCCATCCTTTGTTTATGCAGAATCCAACACTAAATATTATGGGATAATTGGTTTAGTGTTCCATAATCATGCTCTTAACTTGTTGGTACCCATTGAACTTTGTCTATCCTTTTCTAGACACAAGTTGGGTTTCTGTTAAGGATGATAAATCTTCATTCACAGACCTTAGTCCCATTTCTTTTGACTTTATAGAACCATAGCCTTTGGAAGACCTTTTGTAAGTGGGTCAGCCTAGTTTTTCTTCGTTTCTATGTAGTTAACACTTATAACTCCACTTTTGAGTAACTGTCTAACCATTTGATGTCTTAGACTCATATGTCTAGACTTCCCATTATATGTCTTATTAAAGACATTATATATCATTGCTTGAATATCATAGTCAATTAAGACTGCTGGAGATGGCTTCTTCCACAATGGGATTTCCATTAATAAATTCCTAAGCCATTCTGCTTCCTTACATGCATCTGCTAATGCAATCAATTTTGATAACATAGTTAAATCAGATATGCAGGTCTGCTTCTTGGAAGTCGAAGACACAACAACGACTCCTAATGTAAATATCCATCCAGTCGTAGACTTGGATTTAGATTCTACATTGTTCCAGGTTGCATCACTATATCCTTCTATTACAGTAGGATATCCTTTATAAGATAAGCCATAGTTGATAGTTCCTTTCAAATAAGATAGGACTCTAGAAATGGCTTTCCAGTGTTCGAAACCTGGATTATCGTAAATCTACACAATACACTTATAGATTGTGCGATGTCGGGTCTAGTGTAATGCATAGAATACATAAGACTCCCAGTAACACTAGAATACTCAAGTTGAGAAATGGTACGTCCAATTTTCTTTTCTAACTTAATACTTGGATCTAAAAGAGTTGGTGTTGGTTTGTCATCATAATGATCATACTTCTTTAGGAACTTCTCAATGTAATGAGATTGGGTTAGTAATAACTCTCATGCTTTCCTAATGATTTTAATTCCCAAAATTACATCAGCCTCTCCTAGATCTTTCATATCAAATTTAGAAGATAGAAACTTCTTAGTTTCATTCACACATGATATATTGGAACCAAATATCAGCATATCATCAACGTATAAACATATTATAACATAATCGTTGTTATCCGATTTGCTATAAATACATTTATCAACATCATTAACAATGAATCCAAATGACAATGCAACTTTACCAAACTTCTCATGCCACTGCATGGGAGCTTGCTTCAGGCATAAAGAGATTTGACTAATTTACAAACTTTCTTTTCTTAGCCTAGGGTTATGAAACCTTTAGATTGTTTCATATATATATCTTTTTCTAATCTCCATTTAGAAAAGCTGTCTTTACATCCATTTGATGTATGACCAAGTTATGAATTGATGCAAGTGCTATTAAACAACGTATAGAAGATATGCGAGCAACCGGAGCATATGTATCAAAATAATCTACTCCTTGTTTTTGCTTATACCCCTTAGAAACTAATCTAGCTTTGAACTTATCAATTGATCCATTTGTATTGATCTTCTTCTTGAATATCCATTTACATCCTATAGGTTTAGCACTAGGAGGTAAATCAGATAAAACCCAAGTCTGGTTTAACATTATGGAATTCATTTCATCATTGATAGCTACTTTCCAGAAATTAGAATCTCTAGAACTCATAGCTTCAGAATAAGTTTTGGGATCATCATCGATGTTCATTACATATCTTGTCACATTAAGGACTTCGTCCTTATTGCCTTCCACGAGATATGTTACGAAGTCAAGACCACAGTTCTTCTCTGTTCTCGCTCTTTTACTTTTTCTGTGTTCAGCTATATTATCTGGCACTGACACTTCCTTTCTGTTTTGAGCAAGAGCATATTCATCGTCATTGATATCATTAGTCACTGTTGTGACTGGACTATATGATGTCGATGGATTCTCAATTGTCTAATTTTCAAAAAATTCTGCATCTACCTATTCTATAACTTCTAAAGTGTCAAGAATAAGGAACCTACAAGTTATACTATTAAGAGAATATCCTATAAAAACACATTTAAATGCCCTATTACCTATCTTTGGTCGTTTAGGGTCTTGTTTTCTAACATATGCTAAGCAACCCCAAATTTTAAGTCTAATAAGGTTAGGTTTTCAATTAAACCATAATTCATAAGGGGAAATATTATTCTTTTTAAGTGGTACTCTATTTAAAATGTAATATGCAGATAGCATAGCATCACCCTAAAGGTTATAAGGTAAATTTGAACTTATCAGCATGGCATTAACCATTTCTACTAAAATTCTATTTTTCCTCTCAGCAACACCATTTTGTTGTGGTGTATACGGGGCGGTACACTGGTGAATTATACCATTTTTTTTACAAAACAAAGTGCATTTATTTTAAAAACATTCACCACCGTGATCTGAATGTAACACTTTAATCTTGACTCCTAATTGTGTTTCGACTTCTTCTTTGTAAATTTTGAATTTATCAAAGGCCTCATCTTTCTATTTCATTATATATATATATATGTGCATATCTAGTACAAGCACCAATAAATGTTATATAGTATTGGTTACCACCATAGGTGATATGAATTTTTAAGTCACTCACATCATTATATACCAAATCAAGCAAACTAGTTCTCCTTTCAACAGATTTAAAGGATTTCCGGTGTATTTTTGCTTGAACGCAAATTTCACATTTAGAGATAGAATCAAAATCACAATCAGAAATTAATCCTAATTTATGCATATTTCTAAGAGACTTATAATTAACATTCCTAATCTATCACGCCATAAATTAACACAATCAACAATATAAATAGAAGATTTCTTTACTAGATTCAAGTTAATCATGTCGTTAGAAGAATATCCCTATCCAATAAATTTGTTGTTCTTGGACAACACAAACTTATCAGACTCATACACCATCTTGAATCCTCCTTTGTTAAGAAGGTATCCAGAAACCAAATTATTACGCATATCGGGTACATAAAATACATTGACTAATGTAAGAACTTTCCCAAAGGTGAATGTAAGTTCAATTGTGTCTTTTCCCAGAACTTTGCTTGCAACTTTGTTTGCATCAATAACTTTGCTGGATTCTCCATTTTTCTCTTCGTAAGTCTTAAACAGATTACGGTCTTTGCAAATATAAATGGTTTCTCTAGTATCGAGCCACCAATCATTATCAATGCCAATAACAGAGTTCGCCTCTTGTACAATAGCCACAAGCCTTTCTTCGACCGCATTCGCTTTTTGTGGTTTCTTCCGAAGACAACAGTCTCTGGCATAGTGGTCGGGTTTGTTATAATAGTAACAAGCACCCCTCTTTTTGTTCTTGGAATTATTATTGTTCTTAAACTGTGTCTCGTTCTTAGGCTTCAATTTATCATTAATTTCAACATTAGTTTCCTTAGGTTGAGACTCAGTTTGCGGACTATCATCTAGTTCGCATTTACGAGAATCCTCTTCAATACGAAGATCACGCTATAAACCGTCTAAATTATGATCCGTTTCCGCATGTTTCAATTTTTGCTTTTAATCATTCCAAGAATTCGGGTGTCTCGAAATAATGACTATAACAACAAAAGGTTCAGTGAGATCAATACCGACATCTTTAAGTTGATTCACCAACAGTAGTATTTCACTTACTTATCCAACTATGGACTTGTTGGCGACCATTTTGAAATCCATAAAATTACAAATAAGAAATTTTTTCTTACTTGCCTCGGATATGCGATACTTTCTCTCCAATGCAGTCCAGAGGTCCTTTGTAGTTTCCAAGGTCTTGTGAGCATTGTAGACTGAAGTAGACAATGCGTTTAGAATATGCCCTCTGCATAGAAAATCGTCCTTTTTACGCTTTGCACGTTTTTCCTTCAGAGCAACATCCTCGCCAGCAATTTGCTCCAGTATTACTTCTAATCCATCTTCCAAAATGTAGAATAATTTGATGGTGATCAGAAAGAACTTCATTGTCTCTTGCCAATGAGTGAAGTTTTCGCCATCAAAACGCTCCAATTTAGTCAAATGCTGATTCATCACTTGTAGCGCGCTCAAACCTTCCATGATTGAAGATAGTGTCTGAAAATTTGTTGGGGATTTTATGGTTTGAGGCTATTGGAGGAATGAATGTCGTACTTCAGACTTTAAGGTCCTACATGACAGATTTTTTCAGACAATTGTTCAATTCACCAGGTACGAACAAGTTATCGAACTATCGACTTTCAAGATTCAATAAAGCCTTGGAACAGCGAAATCGGATTCAAAGTTTGTACGGCTTTGATCCGATCAAGAACACTCTGGTTTTTATAATTTCTGATGAAATAGTTGAAGAAAAGAACGAAGAGGGGTAAGATTCAGATTTTGCAATGCCTTAAAGTGTCGCAAATTTGATAATCCGCAATGCTTTCTAATGTTGGTAATGGTGCTGCAAAACCGGGATGAAGAAGAAGAATTAAAAGTATTTTAAACTGTTTTCTGCATGGCTATTTATATATGTAGATGGAGGTGACCGTTCATCCAAGCGTCGCGACTGTTATTTGCAACAGTCACTTCAATCCGAACAAATGCACCCCTTCAGATTTGCAATGCTTCGAAGCGTTTTGAATTCGAATGCGCACACCTCAATCCCAACGTTCTAGTAAAGTCAGCCCGCCTTAATTCAAATTTGTATTTCATATCCTTAACAGACCCAGACCGTTTACTGTTTAAAATTTCGGTAAAAAATATTTCTTATTTGACCCGAACCCGAAACCAGCCCGGTTCGGTCGGACGGACGGCGGCGTGCGCATGTCTGGTATTGAGATGCATGGTCTCCCTCCTCACAACAAATAAAACATTTGGGTGCCCCAATGCCTTCATGAGAAGGTCATAGATATACTTTGCAAACTTACATATTTTCCATAATGTGGGACAAATACATTTTCCCATTCCTTCTTACTTTCCTCTTCAAAAACAAACCCCATGCCCAAAACCATGTTTTGAAAATTTTTTATAAGATTGGTTCCAATTAATTTATCATCACATCACCCTGTAAATATAAAGATAAAAAAGGATATAATGTCCTATAGGTCTAGGACACACGCATGAGCATGCACGTGCGTGCACAAAAAAAAATGAAAAACTGAGAACCAACAGCTTATATTGGGGTCTATTTTGGATCAAAAGCATAATTCATGAATTATAAGATTATTTTAGTTTTGACCAATTGGTAGTTTATTGATAGGTTCAATGCAAAACTTTCAGTTTTTCATCATCTTGTTTTTTTGAGTTGATACGCATACCAAAGTTTTCATTGTCATCTTTGTAACTTTCACAGCAGAAAAAAATAATTCAAACTTTTTAATTATGAACTTAAATAGTTTAAGGGTGTTTTGCTATGGTATAGGAAGTAATTGCATCGGTGGTTAATTTACTAAACTAATAACTTAACTTGATTTTAATTGCGTTTATAAACCATTTCATAAAATATTATAAATAAAAATAAAAATTAAGAGAGACAATTGATATAGCCTTAAGTATACTCAATTACCTCCAGTAGGATAAAATAACTCAATTTGTTTGACGAGTTTGATTCATTTAGAGCATATGAGACATGCAAATATGAATGTTAAATCAAATAATTATTTATTTTTTCTTTCCCCACATAATCACATTTATACCTAACAAGCAAATCTAATTGTTTACATTTGTCGATGCGTAAAAGATATGTCATAGCGAAAACCTTGGCTTTAGGCTGTAGAGTTGTTTCCTATTATAACTTGAGCAAACTTTAAACTTTAAAGGCAGGATATGGAAGCAGAGGTGTAATTTTTATAGCAAACAATATGTACACAAGCATCAAACAGTTAAATTAAAGTTAATAAATGTCGGACATTAATATAATAACATTTAACACTCAAAGTGGTTCACGCTAAATACAATCGATTAGATATAAAATATTTCACTTAATGTTTTTCTATAATTATACATAATTTATTAGTATATGCATGAATATGACATAAATTACTTTGAAATATAAAAATAACCTCTATTTTATTTATTTATTTGAAAGTACACTAGTACAAGCAACAACAAAAAGACCGTCTTATTTCTTTATTATTACAAGCCATAGGAAATTGGTCAAGTTGTTTTTTTCCTTCCCTCCGATTCGCTTGTGCTTTTTAAGGGAAGTTCGGTAAAAATCAAAAACCAATTTCAATTACTAACAAATCAAATTTGAAGCTGACTATGATATTAGGGTGTTGTTATTGACACCCCAACTATTGTTAAGAGGTGGTCATTTTTTAAAAACATTCCACTCTTTGAAAATTGTTAAGGGGCTACACAAACATATTTTTTCACACTACTCAGTATTTCTGGATTTCCCCTTCAAAATAGATTAAAAACCTTATTCGACATGGGAAACCGAATTAAAATAAGCAGTTCGTCACCACTACATCGAATGCATCATGTAACCAATTATGTATGTGTTTAACAGTGATATGTCGAAAATTAATAATGATTTCGGTCCATTACCTTCGTAATTATAAAATTCTTCATATTTATATCGTCCAAAAGAAATAGTTCAATCATATTCCTCCGAAAACGCTTATCCTTTAGGGGTTAAAAAAATCGATATATGCGAATTAAAAAAAATACTATGGCCCTTGAAATATTTGTTAAGGTAAAATTACCTTTATTTGTTAAGGGGCTAAATGAGTAATAAGGTAAAATTACCATTATTTGTTAAGTTGACCCTCCCTTAACAATATTTGGAGTGTCAATAACAATGCCCAAAATTTACTATGTGTTGTTTTGCTTATCTTATACTTGTTATTTACTTGCTATGAAATGTCTAGGACTTTGTAACTTTTGTTAGACAAATTTGAAGAAATGAGGATTGCGGCCGATATCTCTGTTTTATTCTGTATTATGTATAAATGGGCTAACACATTATATTTTACTTTATGTACATTGGGTCGATTATTTTAAGCCCATTTCTTTATTTCTTTGTGACCATTCTATACTATGTATTATACATACACAGTAACCCTGTACATTTCTATAATCTGAAATAATATACACTGCATCTTCTCATCATAATTACAATTTTTGAATTCAGTCCTTTTACATTTGAATTTTGGTATCAGAGCTAATCTTCATTGCCTACCGACTTAATCCTTGTCTCGATCCATTCATTTCATCATCTGTGCTGAAATTTTGTTCTTCTTCTCAGTTAGTTTTCATCATCGGAGAAGAAGCAGCGTTAGTGATATGTTCCTTCCCATAACTTTGCATACGATTGCAACAGTGTGCCATCCTCTGTGCAAAGTGGCTGCAACTTAATCAACAAACACTGCTTTGCTTAAAAAGATCAAGAATTCAATCAAGAAATCAACTGAAACCTTACAAAGCCATCCAGAGATACAATCAGTATTCTGAACATCATTTTGAATCAATTGGTTGCTTCTACAAGCCTTAAATGCCCATTCTTGATTCTCTTAACCCATGTTCTCAATCTTTCTTCAGGTTTTTTTCTGATATCAGTTGTTCATCATGTCGAACAATAATTCAGAAGGGACTTCAAATGCATCAACTAGTTCGAATACGACCAACACTCCTATAGATAATTTGATCAAGACAGTTGTCAGCCCACAATCTCAATTAATAACAGTACAAATCGATGATAATAACTACATGTTATGGAAACTTCAGATAGAAACTGCTAACAAGGCTATGGACTCGAAAGTTTTATCATGGGCACCATCAACATTCCACAGAAATTCGTTATTGATCAAACCAACCATGTAATTCTAAATGAAGAATTCAATAAATGTCATAGGCAGGATAGACATATCAGTGCATGGCTACTTTCATCCATTAGTGAAAAGCTTCTACCCCAAGTTATAGGTTGCAAAACTGTCAGTGAAATTTCGCATACTATTGAAAAATCTTTCAATAATCAATCTTATGTCAAAGTTATGTTCTACAAAAGGCAACTTCACAAAGTCAAGAAAGAAAATATCACCACGAGAGAGTATCTAAATAAGATTAAATCTATATGTGATATGTTGGAGGCTGCTGGGCATAAATTGCCAAATTCTGAACAGATTCTTGTTATTCTAAATGTATTAACCAAAGAATATGAAGCAGTGGAAGCAATTATTGCTTCACAAAAGGAAATATCATCAGTATATAATGTTCATTCTATTCTATATTCTCATGAAGCAAGAATTGAAAGTAAAAGGTCTCAAGATAGTGACATTAATGTCAACTATGCAGCCAGCAGCAATAAAGGCAAAAATCAGAACGTTAAAAATGATCAAACCTTTCAGAGAGGTGGTCAAACATCCAGGGGCAGAGGCAGGTGGAACAACAACAACAACAATCGACCAAAGTGATAGATTTGTGAGAAAGTTGGTCACACAGCACCCAGATGCTTTTTCAGATTTAATGCAAACTATGATGTGAATCAAAATCCAACAAATCAGAAAGGATCAAATCCCAGCGCTAATCTGGCACAAGCATAAAGTGATGTTGTTCCACCTGAATCATCTAGAAACCAAGGTGAAAGTACAAGAATTGATCACATCAATGATGACAGTTGGTATCTAGATTCAAGATCTACCAATCATCTCACAAACAATCTTGAAAACCTTAATCTAGGAAATAAAAACTACAAAGGTAACATCTCCATTTGTAGGGAAATGGTAAGCATATAAATATTTCTCATATAGGTAAAGGTAGTATAAATGGCAAACGACAACTATTTCTGCACAACTTATTAAGGGTTCCTGAAATCAAGAAGAATTTAATAAGTGTATCTCAATTTGCTCGAGATAACAATGTTTATTTTGAATTCTTTCCTAATTACTGTACTATTAGAGACATTCTAATTAAAATTGTTTTATTGTAGGGTGATGCAGTAAAGGGACAATATAAGTTCAATTTGCAAAACTGCAACAAAACTGATAATGATGCATCATACTGCAATGTATCTGTAGTTAACTGTAGTAGTAATTGCAGTAATGTAACTGATGATAACAGTACTAGTAATAGAAATGTGTTTGATTCTTTGCACTTTAAACTTGGTCATCCCAGTGCTAATATAGTTAAGAAAATTCTTCTTGACAACAAGATACCCTATAATAATCCAATTGCCATATATTTGTGAATATTGCCAAATGGGAAAAAGTCATAAACTGCCTTTCACTGGTTCAATGTTTGTTTACACTAAACCTTTAGATCTTATTGCCACTGATCTATAGGATCCTACACCCATTAGTTCTGATTTTGGATTTAAGTACTACATTTCTTTTATTGATGCATACTCTAGATTTACATGGTTGTACTTGCTTAAATCTAAATCAGAGGATACCAATGTCACTATGAATTTTATCAAAATCAGTTTAATTGCAATGTTAAAAAATTTAAATCTGATGGTGAACTGAATATAAGCCTCTTAGCAAGTTTTTTCAAGATAAGGGAATTATTCATAAGATAACATGTCCCTACACTTCATAACAAAATGGTCTGATTAAAAGAAAACATAGGCTGATTAAAAGAAAACATAGGCATATTGTTGAAACAGGTTTAACTCTTCTAGCTCAAGCAGCTCTACCCTTAAAGTTTTGGCCAGAAGTATTTAATTTTGTTGTATTTTTAATTAACAGGATGCCAACCAAAACTCTAAGTGGTATGAACCCCTTAGAAAAACTTCATGGAGTTAAACCTGATTACAATAGTTTAAAAGTTTTGGATGTTTGTGTTATCCACACTTAAGGCCATACAACACAAACAAGCTTGTTTTTAGATCAAGACCTTGTACATTTATTGGGTATTGCACTCATCAAAAAGGATACAAGTGCATAAACTCAAAAGGTAAAATCTTCATAAGTAGGCATGTTTTCTTTGATGAGAATATTTTTCCTTATAAACAGCCTAATATGAAAACAACAATGAAACTATATAGTCAAAAGACTTCAATACCTGAGTTGCCTGTACTCAATGAAGTATGGGAAAAAAAAGGTATCACTGAGGCTGCTGAACCTCACAATGATCACCAGAACTCTTCTGATGGCCACAATGAGTTGTCTGACCCCGCCATTTAGCAACCTGATGCAGATAGTGTTAGCAGAAATCATGTCAGAAATGATCAAACTGTTGAAGATACAGTCAATAATGATAGCAACAATACAATTACAGAAGCCACTCAAGCAGATCAAATGAATGTACCAGTCAATACTCCTCACAACCAACCCAGTCATCATATGATAACCAGGGCTAAAAGAGGCATCTTCAAGATAAAAACACATACATCTATCATCAGGACAGATGAACCTGATAATTATAATCAGGCTATTAAAGATAAGAACAAGAGTGCTACCATGAAAGATGAATATAATGCTCTCATCAGGAATAATACATAGGAATTAGTCAACCCTCCAAGCAATAAAAATATAATTGGTTGTAGGTTTCAAACTAAAGAGAAATGTTGATAGTTCAATCTACAGATACAAAGATAGGCTTGTTGCAAAGGGATTTACTCAGGAATATGGTTTTGATTTCAATGAAACTTTTTCACCAGTGGTGAAACCATCTACTATTAGACTAATTCTATTTATAGCCTTAAATAATATTTGGGTTATTAATCATTTAGACGTGAATACTGCTTTCTTAAATGGTTATTTGCAGGAGGAAATCTACGTGCAACAACCACCTGGATTTGTTCAAAATGAAAATCAAGTGTGCAAACTGAAAAGAGATATTTATGATCTCAAGCAATCCCCAAGAGTGTGGTTTTATAAACTCAAAACCACACTCAACTCAATGGGCTACAATCCAACAAAATTTGATTCTTCACTCTTTATAAAAGTTAACAAATTATCTACAATTTACATATTAATTTATGTATATGATCTCATTATTATAGGCAATAACAGTGAAGAGATCAAGAAGCTTACTGAATATCTAAATGATCAATTCTCAATAAAGAGTCTAGGAAATGCTTCATATTTCCTTGGCATTGAAATAAAAAAATATTCATCTACTGAAATGCACTTAAATCAAAGGAAATACATTTCAGAATTACTTACTAGAGCTAACATGCATGAAGCAAAAGCCTTAGCCTACACCAATGATATCAAATCAGCACTACAGTAAAAACAGCGAAGAAGCCATAGATAATATAAAAAAATAGAAGTGTGGTGGGAGCATTGCAGTATGCAACCATCACATGACCTGATATATCATTTAGTGTTAACATAGTGTCTCAATTTTTGCAGAATCCTCTCGACGAGCATTGGAAAGCTGTCAAAAGAATTCTAAGGTACCTAAAGGGGACAATCAACTATGGTCTATCTCTCAAAGCCAGCAATAGTTTCAACATAACTACGTACATTGATGTTGATTTGGGTAACTGACAATGATGATAGATGGTCAATAACTGGCTATTGCATATACATTGGTGGCAATCTAATTTCATGGTGTTCAAAGAAGCAGACCACAATTTCCAGATCCAGCACAGAGGTTGAATATAGAAGTGTAGCCAGCAACTCTGCAGAAATACTACGGCTGCAATCATTACTGAAAGAGCTAAAAATCACTTCAAGCAGAAAGCCTATTCTATGGTGTGACAATCAAAGCACAATATACATGAATGCAGACCCAATTCAACACACACGAACCAAACACATTGAAATTGACCTATATATCGTGTGTGAACAAGTGCAAAAAAAGAACTTGCAAGTGAATTTTGTTCCTACTTATCATCAGAGAGCAGATTTATTCACTAAAGCTCTATCTGCTAGAAACTTTATCAGACTACGAAATGATATCAAAATAATAGAGCAATACAACCTGTCTAAGGATCCAGAAGTCAATGGAAGCAAAACTAAGTCAGATCCAAAAGATAGCGATCAGATCCACTAAAAATTATTCTCAATCATCACTACTACAAAAGTGGGTAAATTCGACGCAAATTTTATGTGGCCTTACATTGAAAAAGCGTTGCAGTAGCCCCTTTTTTCAAATAGGCAACACCAGAGACCCGTGGCATCTGCGGCCGTTGCCTTAGCCCTTTAAGGCAACGCTTTTGCCCATCTACTGCCACTGATAGAAAGTGTTGCATTATAGCCGTAATGCAACACAATTTGCATGTAATGCAACACTATTCAGCGTTGCCTTAAGCATAAGTTAGGGCCTGGCTTCCAGTGAGCCCACGTCAGCTTTCCACATCAGCTGTCTACGTGCCACACGACACGTCATCTCTCCATGTCAGCTGCCCACGTGTCACATGCCACAACAACTATCCACGTTAGCTATGGGGTCCACGTGCGATAGGTAATTAATTATATTTAATTTAATGCAACACCACTGCAATATGTAATGCAACACCATTGCAATATGTAATGCAACACCATTATCATGAAATGCAATATCAATAAAAGTTAACGCAACAGTAGAAGAAGGCAAATGCTACACTAAAAGATAGCAAATACAATGCTTTAATTAAATTTTTTGCAATACAGGTTTTGTACAAGAAAGTCATCCAAAGCAATTGTTTTAATTATCCAAATATCAAAACTCAAAAATCAGCTACACCGTTTTCTTCATTGTATACAGTAAGCTCGAACTAGTTCAAGAATAGGTGCACGACAAAAGGGACATTATCCTCCATTCCTGGCCAACTCATTAGCGCATTTTGAACATGTACACATATGTCCACATCTGCAAAATGTATTACTCATTTATATATATGAATCATATATATGCAGCAATCCAATTGTAATAGGAAATATATATGTATGTACCTATACAAGATGGCGGCATCAAATATATATATGTGTGTCACATCTGCAATGTATCCCTCTGCCTTCTAGAATTAAATATGCACCTGAAATGATAACAAGTTATTTGATAAGCGATGGCATCGAATGGCCATTGGCCTTCTTAACAAAATGTTATGAACACAATTATTATAATTGACTTACTGACCATTGGTGATTTGTCACTCATGCCAGCCAAGCCCAACAAATAAGCAATTTCAGTATGCTTCATCTTATGAGCAAAAAGTTTTCAGTTCGCATATTACTGCCACGTACAGTGTGTCACTTCATATCCTTTCAAGCTTCAGAACCATATTGTCATCTACATCTTCAACTCCTAAACTAACCTCCATCGTCAAAAGTTTCAAAAAAAAAAACAATGGAGGACTCTTCACTACGCATCACTGCCACTGTTCTTACAGGACATTGGACTTACGAATTTGTGCATCTCATGCTTAGGCATACTCTGGAGCATAATGAGTGGCCTATACGGGTTATACCCAATAACTCTTTTCTAATAACATGCCTATCTTACAGTAAGCGTGGTCATGCGCTAATGTTGAAACTTTTTACAAAATGTGGAGGTGCTTTTTATGTGCAACAATGGTCTGGATAAGAATTTGAGCCTGAACCAGCGTTGGAGGCAGAATAATAGGCTAGAGTTGTTGGCTTTCCCGAGTTCCTAAAGAAAAATGTTCCTGCAATTAAAGAATTAATGATGCCAATGGGAAATGTGCGTGAAATTGACGACTGTCGTGGGTCTCGAATTGACCATACATCATTATACCTGAAAATGGAATTTTATGAAGGCATTGGCTCAAAGAATACTTTTGCTGCTCGATTCGACAACAAGGTTTACCTCATTAGGGTTCAACGCTGTACCCGTGCTCATTCTGGGACAAGGCTTGAACTTCTGTTTGTGGGCAGTAGGGAGGAACCGGTGGTACCATTTTTTTGTGATCATAGGTAAATTTTACTTCCATCCACAGTTTCTTTTAGTTAATCCACAATATATTTGGCCAATTGAGGTAAATTTGCCAAAGAACACAATTAGAAAGTGTTCATTCAACTATGCTCTATCCTTAACAGCCTTATAATGAGGCACAACCACACATGCACACACTCACATACATACATACATACAAGGTTATAATAACCTACATTATGAATTTACCCATTAGTTTCTCAACAAAGTATATGGAGTCAGCATAGTAGGCTCCTTATCATAGTCAGCCCAAAATATAATAGAAGTTTGACACAAAGTGTTCATTCAACTATGCTCTATCCTTAACAGCCTTATAATGAGACACAACCACACATGCACACACTCACATACATACATACAAGGTTATAATAGCCTACATTATGAATTTACCCATTAGTTTCTCCACAAAGTATATGGAGTCAGCATAGCACGCTCCTTATCATAGTCAGCCCAAAATATAATAGAAGTTTGACACAAAGTGTTCACTCAACTATGCTCTATCCTTAACAGCCTTATAATGAGACACAACCACACATGCACACACTCACATACATACAAGGTTATAATAGCCTACATTATGAATTTACCCATTAGTTTCTCAACAAAGTATATGGAGTCAGCATAACATGCTCCTTGTCATAGTCAGCCCGAAATATAATAGAAGTTTGGCACAAAGTGTTCATTCAACTATGCTCTATCCTTAACAGCCTTATAATGAGACACAACCACACACGAACACACTCATATACATACATACAGGGTTATAATAGCCTTATAATGAGACACAACCAGATGACTGACATTCAACTAGAAAGTAGCTATACCAACATTAGCATAAAACAACACATTATCACAAGTGGATTATCTTATCTAGAAGTAATCATTTCTTCTTAAAACTATGATCATATATATGAGGTGATAGTTGGAATATATCAAATGACCATGTAATCTCCTTTCAGTCACTCTGACATAGACAATGCCTCTAACATGGACACCGACTCTGAAGAAGAAGAAGAAGAAGATTAACATGCCTCTTGGTGGAAAACTATTTATGTATGTATACATTCAGTTATGTTTTATGTATGACTGTTTTACGATACTTTATGCTGCCTTTTGACGCTCGCTGGTGGAGTTTGTGAATGGTAGTGAATGCTGGTGATGATTGGAGTGAATGCTGGTGATGACTGGTGATGTTTATGAATGGCTTGAAAGTTTGTGATTGTTGGTGATGAATGTTGGCTTGAATGTTTGTGAATGGCTTGAATGTTTGTGAATGCTAGTGAATGTTTGTGAATGCTGGTGATGATTGGTAACCGCAAGCATTTAATAGTATCTTTGTTTGACTTTGGGTAGATTTAACTTTGGGTTTATCATTTATGTATGCTCGCTACCAACTGACTTACATTGAAAAGTAATTTGCAAACCCAAATATAACTATTCAAGTACATAATTACTTATGGATAGATTAAGGTGGACTGTCTGTTGCTCCTAACCTACATAATTACTTATGGATAGATTAAGGATGTTGATACATAATTACTTATGATACATGATTACTTACGGATAGATTAAGGATAAATTAAGGCACATAATTACTTGTGGATAGATTAAGGATAGATTAAGGTGGAAGAACTCCCCCTAACCTACATTTTCTTCCTTTAAATGGACCGTCTGTTGCTCCTTCAAATATAAGGTGGAAGAAATCCCCCTAATCAGTGCAGTAGCAATAACAAATGGACCGTCTGTCTCTTATATTTTTCGATGTTGCTTCTTCCTCCTATCTGTAATTCATGAGTGTTAATCGACATGGCGATGTGAGAATGGAAGCTGACGTGGATCTAGGTTTACAATTTGGTCAATGGAAAAAGGGGAAAGTTAGGAGAGAGAAGATGAATAATGAGATCATTTTTAGATGCTTTTCGTGAGGGGGAAATGTCGCGCCAAAATTTCAGCGGAAGAATGCAACGAGGTGGCTGTCCTTGATTGGATGATAGGGTAATGTTTAGATAGGAAACATGGATTGATTTTAACCGTTGGATTAAATATGCATAGATGGTTGTGGCTTTATTTATGCTGGTAATGAGGATCGCTGACCTGGATTGTATTTATGTAAAACTACACTTTGATCTGGTGTTGCATGTCACAGCACAAGAATTCCAACCACAATAGTGCATTCACATCTAAGGCAACAACATATGAATACTGTTGCAGAAGATCAAAGAAAGCATAGCTTTCGCCACACTTTTCATGAAACGCACACAAAATAGTGTCGAATATGCCCACTTTTGTAGTAGTGTGCATGCTCATCCGCCTTTACTTGTTCTTATTGTCTTCACATCTTCATCCAGAAGTCAATAGAAGTCGATGATGAGGGCCTTTATCCTCGAATTGTTGAAACAAACTAGGGTCCGACTCAGAAACCTTAACCCTAATTTGAGAGAGGGAATTAGAAGAAATGAGGATTGCGGCCGATATCTATATTTTATTCTGTATTATGTATAAATGGGCTAACCCATTATATTTTACTATATGTGCATTGGGCCAATTACTTTAAGCCCATTGCTTTATTTCTTTGTGACCGTTGTATACTGTGTATTATATATACACGGTAACCCTGTACATTTCTATAATCTGAAATAATATACACTACATCTTCTCATCATAATCACAATTTCTAAATTCAATCCTTTTACATTTCTATTTAGACATGAATTTTGCTTTATTTAGACATTAGAAAAAAGGGGGAAAATGTCCCACTATATAAACATAGTGCATAAATTTTCATGTCACATAACATTCTTGTATGATTTTGTATAAGCTGTTAAAAGCTACTTAATTCACTGTGAAAAATATGGCATTAGCACCGTCATTTTTAACATAACCAACCTTCCTATACTACACGATGGAAGCTTTCTCATGTCATGATAACTTGCATAACAAAAAACAACCAATGTTGACTCAACAGTAGATGTACACTGCAATTTTGTTCTATTCAGTGAGCCTGGTTTCTGATGTGTAAACGAGAATTAAACATTGAGGATGATTACTCCAACTCCTTTTTTCTTTTTCTTGTTTCGAATATTTATGTCCATAAACATCAACAAACAATGTATACACTACATCTAGTCGATGTCTACCTAGCTTGGAAATCAACCTCTAATATGTTATAAATACAGAAGAAAAATACCTATAAAAATGCATTGATTTTAAGTGTTTACATATGCGAAAACTTCTCCTAGTTGCAACACTTATGATAATGTTAGCATCAATAGCTCCTACTCTAAAGTTTGCATCAACTCTACATGCATATGGTACTTTCCATTCTAACGGACAGTTACGTATGAAAAGTGATGTGACTTCCTTCTTTAGTACAAAAAAACTTTGAGACTCACAAGTTATATCGGAAGTATCTATGTTCTCCACCTGTAACTCGTAACACACAAGCAATCATGACAATCAAAAGCCTTTCAAAGCAGGGTCTCATACTAATGGAAAGCACAACAAATATCACCTCCTTCCTATCAAGAGATACGACTCTAATCAAGAAGGTAGCAGATTTAATACTATAAATATGGACAGTCTGGATGCAAACATGTACAAAAATATCAATAAAATTAGTGCTAAGAAGAAAAGTAAGTTGAAATGCGGTAACAATTACCATAATGATAAAGAATTTGTGGTTGTATTATCAACTGGTTGGTATAATGGATGCAATCATTGCTCGAAGAAAATAAGGATATTGGGAAACAATAAACCAGTTGTGGCTAAAGTTGTCGATGAGTGTGACTCAGTTAATGGTTGTGATTCTCACAGCGGATTTCGTGTACCTTGTGGTAATAACATAGTTGTACCATCTTCAGCAGTTTGGAAGGCACTGGTTATTCCAAAGTCAAAATATGGGAATTTCAAGGTTACATGGATCGATGCTTAGTGATTTATAAGTTTGAGATACTATGCATGGATGTATTGAAGTTGTATGTATTGTCGTAGTAAATGAATAATATGTTGTGATGATATTAATAATATGTTCAATATCATGAATAATATGTTGTGTGCTTGGATTTTCTTAGTGATGTTTGTTGACGTGTTTGTATTTTAAAAACTAGTAACTAAGAGCATCTCCAAAAGTTTTACGAGTCATAATATTACGACTCGTAAGATTTAGAGGAGATTTGTTAAAATGTCCCAACAGATGCGCGCCGATTTTGACAGCGCGCCATTATTTTATCAGCGCGTGCTAAAAAATTAAGGTGCAAAAGCAAACAATTCTGGTCCCCATGAATTGAAAAAATGGGGCAAAAATATTGTGGTCCCCAAATACAATACATATGGCAAGAATATGGGTGAATGGAAATATTTGTTGGTCCCATGAATTAAAGAAATACACATTGATTTATGGAAATATTTGCCAGAAAGATTGTGGTCCCCAAAGACAATACACGTGACAACAATATTGGTGAATGGGGCATACTTTCCAGTTAAAATGCTTTGCAGCGCGTTGATTTAATAACAGCGCGCCAATTTATTCAGCGTCTTCCACAGTTTGCTAATAAAATATGCACGCCGGGTATATTACGAATTCAGGATACAACCCTGATATTTTCCCTAAATATTCAGGGTACAAAGATCTGTTGGGAACAAATTCTTCCCCATATTACGAATTCAGACAACGAAGTGAGCACCGTTGGAGATGCTCTAAGTAAATGTGTGTCTTTGCATCTACAACATCTTTGTTTCAGGAGAACGCAATAAACATATTGGTACATATTTAATATACAAAAATAATATTTAGGTAGATAACCAAGTAAAATTTTAAAATCAACAATCAGATATCTATTGTTCTTTCTGTAATTAGAAGAAAGGCTCATGATGAGAATTGGTAGTCGACACCGCTTACACACTCAAAACAATCAGCCACAATTATGCTAAAGATTTTTCCTGCCTTCCAACACGAATGAATAAATAAATAACCCAAAAAAAGAACAAGTGTTAGATGAAAATGAATCCACCTTTTTGTGTGATCAAAGGAACTGCAAATGTATAGGTATAGTCATGCACAAAATTAGATATCTGACTAACATAATTGCTAAAACTAACATCAGGGGAGGATATAACAAGTTGCTAATACAGTTATTTTTAGATAATTACAACAACATTATCTGTTTCATGATTTAGCCATTTGATGTAATTTATGATCATTATATCACAAATAATTTAATATTCATTAGATAATGCTATGCCGTATCGATAACATGACACAAATGAATACATTCAAAAAAAATATCAAAAAAATGGATATATTCAAAATCACTGTGAAGACGTTCTACTATTATAATTCATAAACTAAAATATTATCTCCTTCTTTTTTTCGTTAATAAGTTAACTATGACACCGTAGGTCTTTCAAATGTCACAAGGGATAGTTAGGTAATTACGCAAATTTCCTTATAATTAGATTTGTAAAGAAAAGAAATAAAATGTAGAAATGATAAGACACACAAACTTGATAACAGAGTTCAGCCAATTATGCCTACGTCTCCGTGCTACTGCAGATCTTTTATTTGAGAGAATATTACAAAGTGATTACACAAAACACTTTTCACTCAACACTCAATCTGACTCTAAGCTTGTTTCCTTTTCTTCTTATTGGATTTGAGACGGGATAGAAATTATGAAGAAGAAGAAGGATGTATTTATAGGGTGAGAAGATGGCTGGTGGGGGTTGGTAGCTTGGTTGGTGGCTCGGTTGGTGGCATGGTTGGTGGCAGCCCCATGTTGAACACATGGGTTGATGGTGGGCTGTTGCTGCAGCTGCACGTTCTAATAATCTCCCACTTGAAGACTAATTTCAATCCATCTTCACATCTTGATCGATGCAATAGCCATTATGATCTTTTTAACTCTAGCAGACCAACTGAAGTTAAAAACAACTTTAGTTTATTAATAGTTACCGTCTTTGTCAACATATCTGTTGGATTCTTGCTTCCTTCGATCTTCTCCGGTATTAACACATCACCTTCTAGTAGAGATCTGATGAAGTGATAAAGATGCCCAATATGTTTGGTTCTGGAATGAAATGCTGAATTCTTCGCCAAATGTATTGCACTTTGACTATCACTGTATAAGACATTCTTTTCCTACTTGAATCCCAACTCAGTTAGCAAACCTTGAAGCCATATCATCTCTTTACTAGCTTCGGTGATTGCTACATATTCAGCCTCTATAGTGGATAAAGTGACAATCTTCTGTATCTGTAACATCCAACTAACAGCTGTATTTCCAATCGTGAATACATAACCAGTAGTGCTTCTTCGATGATCGACTTCACCTCCAAAGTCTGCATCTACATAGTCTTGAGCTTTTAACTGTCCTTTACCAAAGTACAAACTGTTATGTACGGCATGTCATAAATACCTCAAAATCTACTTGATTGTATCCCAATGAGCTTTCCTTGGATTTGACATAAACCTGCTAACAGCTCCCAATGCATGGCCAACGTCTGGTCTCGTATAGACCATGACATACATCAAACTTCCAATAGCCGAGGAATAAGGAACATCAATCATGAAAATTCTCTCTTTCTTTGTTTGAGGGGACTGATCCTTGGATAAGCGAAAGTGATTGGCCAACGATGTACTGACTGTCTTAGCATCGTACGTGTTGAATCTCTGCATAACATGGTTGGTGTAATCTTCCTGAGATAGCTGTAAGAGCCCTCTTTGCTTATCCCTAGTGATTTGCATTACGAATATCTTTTTTGCTGGACTGAAGTCTTTAATGTCAAACTCCTTTGACAGTTGTCGCTTCAACCTTCTGATATCATCCATATTTGATCCTGCTACTAACATGTCATCAACATAAAGTAGTAAAATGATATAACTAGATCTGTATCTCTTGAAGTAGCAACAATGGTTAGCATTACACTTTCGGAAGTCTTCCTTGTGCATGAATTCAAACTTTTTGTACCATTGTATTGGGGCTTGTTTCAAGCCACACAAACTTTTCTTTAGTCTACACACCACGTTCTTCTTCCCTTTCTCGAAGAAACCTTCTGGTGGATGCATGTATATCTCCTCATCCAAGCCTCCATGAAGAAATGTTGTGATGACCCCAAACCCCGTTCCACGGAAGCAAGGATAATCATTGGAATATAACACATAAACAATAACAGCAGAACGGAAATATAGCATTACACCAGATGATGTACATCAAATTACACTGGAAATAATATATCATCAGAGTCACGCAGCATAATAGGATCATACTTAGTATAAAATACAGTTTTCATCTTAATATAAAATGTCTGCAGCAGAATCAAACATAATATATTTAATGAAGTTTGAACTGCATAATAGAAATGATAGAATCCATCTTCGGCTCCATAGCTATCCAGAATGAGTCTGCTAAAACCTGAATACAAGGTTGTCCGTGTGGAAAATAAGGGCACCCGAGGACTGGTATGAGAAATCTACTTAACTTATTTAATAATAAGGCTAATCACAGTACCACACCGCTAACGTGGGACGGGTTTAGTCCATTGGATTGCCAGTGCATAAATAAAGTAAATCATTTAAACAACGTAATGCTTTTTAGAAAAATGAAGCCATTATAAGACTCAAGTCCCATCACACAATGCAAAGCAAACCAGAGGATAGAGTTATACCTTATAATGGTCAAATATGCTTGATACGTATAAATCAAAATCATTTGATATTATTATTAGTGTCTATATGTTTCAAAAACATTTTCAATCGTAATGTATCAATCATACATAGCTACCATAGACTATGTCGCCATACATAGAATTACAATTAAAACCGCACGATGTCATATTGGAAGTTGGATTTCCATTATGAACCAAGACAAGGGATCGTCCTTACCGAATTCGAGACAATCTAGCCTACGATGTCTCAGGATACAGCCGCAACTGCACCTTGGATCTTTAGGGTCGGTCCTCTCTTACATGTGAGGATTGGTAATTCCTGAACAATATGTTTCCCTACCCTATGGGGCGTAATTTTAGAGCCACTAGGGACTCAAATCTGAGGTACCTCGCTTTCCAATATCCACAGAAGTAAAAATGTCTGGGCTCTATACCATGACACCACTCCTAGCTAGAAAGAAACACATGTCCTCCCTGCATTCTTCTCCCGTTTCTAGTTCGTACTGGGGTATGAGACTCATGAATTAACGTTATAGACAAAGCTATGCTAATTAAAGATGTCCTTTGATCATCAACCACAAGGCTTTGCTTTTCAAGAAAATCCTTGATCATTTGCATCTTGCCATGCCATGCGACTGATGTCTATCAATATATAACCTCTGAGCTCGTACATCTCAGAGAAAGGTGTTAAGAAATAGAATAAATTCTCTGCCACCAAGAAGACATATATTTAATAGAAATCAATCAACACAAAATAAAATCCAATGTTAGACACACATATTCCTCATCCCATATGTCCAATACAGGAGAGAGGCCCTCGCACATCCGAACAATCAACAAATACGTCCGAACAACTACCACTGTAACCCTTTCAAGGCAACAACTCTAATCAAAGGCATCAATAGTCGTCCATTCGATGTGAAGATCGTCGGTCTTCGACCAACGTCTTCAATATCTTTGACTTTCAATCGTCGTATAATTATTTGAAATGAGATTTAACTCGGCCTTTTCAAATAATCCTCGAATATATATAATTCAAACCATTTCTTTACTTTGGTTAAATTCGATTCAATCTTATAGATTAATGTCAAAGAATCTAATCGTCCATAATACTTTATAAACAAAGTGAAATTGGTTTATTTCCATTCCATATCGTTTATAATATTTTGTAACGATTTATCGCTATTTTTATTTATATAAAAATAGCCCATATAATTCGAACAACGTTTCAGGTCATTACGTGATCCTGGCACTGTTTTTGTTAAAATTTGAATTACACATTTCTCAAAATCTAACTGTTGGATCTTAGCAAATTTTATATCATTGGAAAGATCTTTCCAAAGGGAACCCAACGGTTCCAGTTTTGGGAAAATCTGACGGTCGGATCTCTCAGTGTAATCGTTTAAGGTTACGATTTCAAAACACGAACTGCAGCTGCGCGATTCGTTTAATTTTAATTTATATGTATATATATATATATCATTTGTTCGATGATTTCAATATCTTTTATTTCATTTCATGTAAATTTTATACACTTCATATTCATGTTAAAAAAATTATATTTTTAATGAACAAAAATATATTTCAAGATATGTCTACTTACTTCACTTCATTAATATGTTAAAAATAATATTTTAATGAATCAATACATGTTTAACAAATGATTTTTTTTCTTTTCTAACTTCTCTAACATGCAAATGACATTATTTTAATGAATCAACACATGCTAAACAAATGAACATTTTTCTAATAACATCGCTAACATGTAAATGATAATGTTTTAATAGTCAAAACATATATTAACAAATGATTTTTTTTTCTAACTTCCCTAACATGTAATTAACATTATTTTAATGAATCAATAATAAAATGAAAATGTAATTTTTATTGTCTAATATTTTTATTTAAAACATGATTCTTTTTAATGAATCAAACATATAATAAAAATGTAGTTTTTATTATCAAAAACATTTTCTTCAATCATGCATCTTTTTCATGAATTAAACATACAATAAGAATGTAATTTTTTTGTCCAATCATTTAATTCCAAACAATGAATATTTCTCATCACTTCTTATATACAATAAAAATGTAAATTTTTATTGTTAAACTTTTCTATTTTAAACAATGCATATTTTTCATCATTTCTTATATACAATAAAAATGTAAATTTTTCTTGTTAAACTTTTCTATTTCAAATAATGATCATTTTTACATATTCTATTCATACAATAAAAATGTGATTTTTATTGTTAACATATTTTTATTTCAAATAATGATCATTTTTACATATTTTATTCATACAATAAAAATGTGATTTTTATTGTTACATATTTTTATTTCAAATAATGATCATTTTTACATATTCTATTCATACAATAAAAATGTGATTTTTATTGTTAACATATTTTTATTTCAAATAATGATCATTTTTACATATTTTATTCATACAATAAAAATGTGATTTTATTGTTCAAACAATTCTATTTCATACATGAATATTTTTCAAAACATGAATATTTCAGAAAATTTAGGCATTATAACGACAGGGTAATTAAAACTGGCACCGTATCCAACATGGCTCCTCTGTTATCCTAGGCCTCACGGCGATAAAAGGGTTTCATTTTCATAATTTCCACAATATCATTCATTTTCACAACACAATGAATATACCACAAACACAACCAATTTTGTTGCAATCACAATCAATTTCTACCACATAATACTATCAAACAAATCGTCCATGGTCTGTGGACGATGGTGTTAGGAGCTACTAAACTCCGTCTGCAATCTAATATGATTTTATTCATTTAATTTTGAATTCAAAAATCTCAAACTGGTTTTGACTTCGCCTAAATTCGTAGCAAGCTCCAAAATTTCTCCGGTCTCTTCTAGAATGTAGAAGACATTGTCACGATCACAATGGCTCATGTTTCATGTGATATCGACATCGTATCAAAAAGATATGATTTTTATAATTAAAATCAATTTTGCAATGCTTTTAAATGTTGTAAACAATTAAATTATATACCTCGTTCTTCAAGTCCTTACTTTCCACTTCGATTCAAAACTAGATTTCGACTTTGCTTCAAATCCGCACAGCTAGAAGGCGATCAGGTTCTACCACGCTGTAGAGCTATAGGAGGCGCACCACCCCCAGGAAGCAGGGTCAACTCGACGGCAGTTTGGGAGGGAAAACGAGGGCGACACGACTACCTTTGGAGGCTCGGATTAGCAAAAATACACCTCCAAAAATTATGGCACCAGTATGGATTTGAAGATCGAGAGATTCTCCACAGAATTTCCTTAAGGATCAGTGTATTTCATTGAGAGAATCGAGAGAAATCGAAAGGGGAAAATTCAATGGTTTCCGCCGTTGATCGATAGAGAGAGGCGGCTCTATTTAAAATTAATTAGGGTTCAGGAATTATCTGATTGGCCGGGTTTTATAATTTTATTATTTAATTCTTTAATTCCAAAAAGCCCGTTAACCCATATGAACTCCAAATCCAACCCAACGACTGTTGCCCCTAGCTAAATACCCCCATTCCGGACATAATGGAATATGTTTCGTAGGCCCGTTCGACTGTTTCAGTCAGATATTCTTCAAATTAAAATATAAAACATTCATTATTAGATTTGAACGTACATTTTAATTTGTCGGGGCCACATACTGATTCCAAAAATCCCCAAAAAATAAACCTAGCTATGTTTTGATGATACGATTCTAACAAAATTAATTTCGTCAAATTTGAAGACCGTTTGAAAAATGTCCATTTTCTGGTTGATCCCATTCAACAGAAATTACCAAACGCGTTTTAATCTACCGCACTCACATATTAATTCCAAAAATTATGGAATTTTAAACCTAGCAATAATTTGACATTCCGGATCCAACTAAAGTGGTTTCATCGAAAACGGAGGTCGTTTGCACAATGGCTATTTATTATATTATATTAAATTCCATAGCGACTATTTTAAATTTTAAAATGGACATAACTTTTAATTCCCATTATGAAATTTGGATTTTCACATTCGTTAGAAAGATATAATTAAACAGATTCAAATATTTCTGGTTTTACTGAAATCTGATTTATTTTGAATCTTGTACATTCATTTGAAATTTGAAATTGAATTTTCAAACTACCGCACCATTTCATGCTTGTTTTATAATTAAAATAAATATGTACGTTCTAACTTCGATTTAAATAAATTTTAAATCGTTGTTATTTAAAATAAATCATTTTAAATATTCAAAATTCATAAAATAGCTAAAATTAAAATTTTAAATTGGTTTTGATTTTCCGGGTTGTTACAATCTCCCCAATTAAAACTTTTCGTCCCCAAAAAGGAAACAACAGTAAAGTAGGAAACAAAATGGAAATGCAAAATATTGTAAATGTACCTTACACAAGAGCAAATCAGAGATGTCCACTCTGCACTTGGGATAAGCCTGCTTAATGTTATCTTCGGTCTCCCATGTACAATCTCTAGGATCTCCGCTCCACTGCACTTTAACTAAGTGTATCTTCTTGTTTCTCAGAACTCTAGTTTCTTTGCCAATAGTCTTTACTGGTTCTCTTCTCACTGCTAAGCTTGGAGTAATTTCCAAATCTTGTTGCGTTTCTTCTTCCACAACCAAGTATGGATCATGCACATGCTTTTGAAGTTGAGACACGTGAAATACATAATGTACTCCTGGAAACTAGCCAGGTAACTAAACCCTGTAAGCAAGAGTTCCAATCCTCTCAAGTATAGGAAATGGACCAATAAATCTAGGCGCCAACTTCCCTGTTTTCCCGGATCGGACTACTCCTCTCATCGGAGAAACTCTCAAGTATACATAATCGCCAACAGCAAACGCTAAATCTCTTCTTCTTGAATATGCATAACTCTTCTGTCGACTCTGAGCTATTTACAGTCGCTTATTAATGAAATCGACTTTATCCGAAGCTTCTCGAATCATGTCAGGACCCAATACGAGACGATTGCCTGATTCCACCTAACACGCGGGAGATCTACATGGTCTACCATACAATGCTTCGAATTATGACATTTTTAAGCTTGCTTGATAACTGTTATTATATGAAAACCCAACCAAATGCAAGTGATCTTCCCACGATTCGCCAAAATCAAGAATACATGCCTGCAACAAGTCTTCTAGTATACGATTCTCCCTCTCAATTTGGCCATTTGTTTAAGGATGATATGCGATGCTCAGATTTAACTTTGTCCCCAGCTCTACCTGGAATGCTTCCCAGAATTTACTAGCGAATATCGGATCATGATCACTAACAATACTACTGGGAACTCCATGTAGTTTAATGATTTCTTTGAAATAAATCTGTGCTAGACTTTGAGCTGTTCTAGTTGATCTGACAGGAATAAAATGGGCGGTCTTCGTGAAACAATCTACGATCACCCATATACTGTCATTACCTTTCTTAGTTCTGGGAAAACCATCAATGAAATCCATGGAAATTTGATCCTACTTCCAATCTGGAACCTCTAATAGTTGTAACAATCCAGTAAGTTTTTGTTGATTACTCTTGACTTGTTGGCAAGTGGAACACCTGCTGACATACATGGAAATGTCTCTTTTCATAGATTTCCACCAGAACATATGCTTGAGATCATGATACATCTTACTCACCCCTGGGTGAATACTAAACTTGGACTTGTGGCATTCATCCATTACTTCCCTTCTGAGCTTAGGAATATTCAGAACACAAATTCAGCCTAATAACCTCAGAACTCCTTTGTTATCAATCTGGAAACTCGAGGGTTTGCCTTCCTGAATCCTTTTACTAATTCCCTGAATAAATTCATCATCCTTCTGAAGAGCAGAGATTCTGTCAATCAATGAAGGCGTAATAATGAGATTAGCGATAATTGCATTCTTTCTGCTGAGCGCATCAGCTACAACACTGGCTTTCCATGGAGTATACAAAATATCTAGATCGTATGCCGCAAGAAATTCTAACCAACGCTGGTACCTATAATTCAAGTCCTTCTTGGTGAACAGATACTTTAATGACTTATGATATGTATATAATTCGAACTTCTCACCCAAAAGATAGTACCTCCATATTTTCAAAGCAAACACGACGGCTAACAACTCAAGATCATGAGTAGGATATCTCTTCTCATGCGGCTTTAACTGACAGCTAGCACAAGCAACTACTTTTCCTTTTTGCATTAATACCGTACCAACACCTTCAAGAGAAGCATATGTATAAACTATCAAATATTGATTTCCATTTATAATAGTCAACACTGGAGCAGTAGTCAATCTTAATTTCAGCTCTTGGAAACCTGCCTCACATTCAGGCGTCCAATTAAACCTTTTATGCTTCTTGGTAAGTTTTGTTAATGGACTAGATAGCTTCAAAAAAATCTTTCATGAATTTTCGATAATAGCCAACCAATCCTAGAAAACTTCTGACTTTTGTAGGCGTGCTAGGCTGCTTCCAATCTCAAATGGCTGTGATTTTACTTGGATCCACTGAAATTCCTTCCTTCGATACTACAAGACCGAGGAACTTCACTTCTTCTTGCCAAAATATGCATTTAGAAAATTTGGCCTTTAAAATATTATTTCTTAGAATTTCCAAAACTTCTTCCAAATGCTTCGCATGCTAGGCAGTTGACTTAGAGAAGATTAAAATGTCATCAATGAAAACCATCACAAATTTATTTAAGACATTATGGAATACTCGATTCATTAAATCAAAAAAGTAAGCAAGGGCATTACATAAGTCGAACGACAATACTAACCACTCATAAAATATGTCTGGACCTCTGAAAGCTGTCAAAGGAACACATTCTTCAGCAATACGCAATTAATGGAAACCTGTAGCTAGGTCCATTCTCGAAAATACTTGCGCTCCATTTAAACGATCCAATAAGTCATCAATACGCGGTAATGGATATATATTCTTTAGCGTCGGCTTGTTGAGGTCTCGGTAATCAACACATAATCTGAGAGTACCATCTGACTTTGGGACAAACACTACTGCTGCACCCCAATTTGAAAAGCTAGGCCTGATCAGACCTTTCCATAAAAGTTGTCGAGTTTGATTACTCAATTCTTCTTTCTCTTTCAATTTCATTCTTCGAATAGCGTGCACAACTGGCCTTGCATTCAGAACTAAATCAATCCTGAAGTCAATTTCTCTCCGCGAAGGTAAGCTATCAACTTCCTCGAACACATCCGCATAATTCTTAAGACAGGGATATCTTCAATAGCAGTGGGGGTAACCTCAAGAGCAGCCCAAAATTCTTTTCTATCTGAATCTGAACCTACCATGGTATAACAATATTTCCAAGCTTCGTTTTAACTTTAACCACTCTTTCTGCACATTTAACCTCGGCTTCAAATCTGGTTTACCAATCCAACACGAGAATGATATCAAATTTAGAAAGATCCATAACAATTAAATCAAAGGAAAACCGGTAACAAGAATAAGAAACGAACACTTTATAATACAAATCGAGAACAAGAGAACCTCCTATCGGATTATGAAATCTAATCGATTCTTTAAGATTTCTTAGTTTAACCTTCAACTTCTTAATTGTATTGCTTGAGATAAAGCTTTGTGACGCGCCCGTATCAAACAATACTATAACAGAAATATTGTTGATAGTGAGCGTGCCTTCCAATACATCTGGCCTTTCGCTACTAGCAAATGGAATTACAGCATCTGTCGTGTTATTGATTTTAGCCACCTTGATCGGTTTAAAAAGACAGAAATCTTGCTTTACATGACCAGTCTGATGGAAAAGATTGCATTCTCTTGAAACTTTTTATTGGGCTTAGATCTGTCTTTCTTCGAAGATTTACAATTCCTTATCGAATTCCCTTGCTTATTACCCTTTAGACATATGACTGTCTTTACCTTTTTTTGATTGGCCTTAGGCCTCTTACTGACCCCTGGCTTTGTACTTGCCTCAGGCTTTGAACTTGCCTCCGGGCTATCAGTTTCAAACTTTCTTTTGTTGCTAGAACTGCCTTCCTCTTCATCTTACAAAACACCTTGCTTATCGAGATTCTTATAGTGACAAGCCATTTGTATCGTCTTAGAAAAAGGAAGATTCACATGTGCAGTTACTCTACCTTTGTATTTTCTGTGAAGTCCGTTAATAAATCTCAGATTCTTCCTCAAAGGATCTTCAATTAGTTTCAGGGCAAAGCGGGTAAGTTCATTGAATTTATTCTGATACTCCCGAATGGTTATATCTCCTTGTTTCAGATGGTAGAACTCATCATATAGCTGCTCAGTTGCTTCTGGAGGAATAAACCTTTCTTTGAAAATTTCTTTAAATCTATTCCAGGTAATATTACCTTTTGGATTTTCCTTAGTAACAGTTTCCCACCAAATTAATGCTTCGTCTTTTGAGTGCCCAAGATGTCAGTAGTCTTTTCTGATCATCTCTCAGCTTTAAGCCTTGAAAAATTCTCTCAGAAGAACGCATCCATGCTTGTGTTTCTATAATAGACTCTTTGCCCAAGAATGGTACTACACCCAGATTTCGATACTTCTTTACTAGAACTTCTAGCTCTGATTCTGGCTGTGGGAGCACAATTTGCTCATTAGATTGCTGAACCATAGAATTTCTTCTATTTCTGCCACTCATTCTCTAGTATGTCTACAAATAGCAGACAAAGAGTCAGGCCAACAGAAAAGATATTGTAAAGCATAGAGGCATATATTTAAATGTAAATGCATCTATGGGTGTGTATTTTATTCTGCTATACTCATTCTAGGACATTACTAATCCTATCTATGATGAGCCACTCATCTTAGAATACCGCTGATTCTATTTCAGACGAGTTCGTTAATATGTTCCAGAGCTAAGGTTAACCAAAGCTCTGATACCAACTGTGATAACCCCAAACCCCCGTCCCACGGAAGCAAGGATAATCGTTGGAATATAACACATAAACAATAACAGTAGAATGGAAATATAGCATTACACCAAATGATGTACATCAAATTACACTGGAAATAATATATCATCAGAGTTACACAGCATAA
Source organism: Allium sativum (assembly GCA_030737875.1). Lineage (NCBI taxonomy): Eukaryota > Viridiplantae > Streptophyta > Magnoliopsida > Asparagales > Amaryllidaceae > Allium > Allium sativum. The sequence goes on along the minus strand of CM060927.1, from coordinate 78,948,604 downwards.
TAGGATCATATTTAGTGCAGAATACAGTTTTCATCTTAATATAAAATGTCTCCAGCGGAATCAAACATAATATACTTAATGAAGTCTGAACTGCATAATAGAAATGATAGAATCCATCTTAAGCTCCATAGCTATCCAGAATGAGTCTGCTAAAATCTGAATACAAGGCTGCCCATGTGGAAAATAGAGGCACCCGAGTTTGCAAAGTGAAACAAACTACGAGTCAGTCATGGGACTGGTATGAGAAATCTACTTAACTTATTTAATAATAAGGCTAATCACAGGACTACGCTGTTAACGCAGAACGGGTTTACTCCATTGGATTGCCGGTGCATAAATAAAGTAAATCATTTAAACAACGCAATGGTTTTTAGAAAAATGAAGTCATTATAAGACTCAAGTCCCATCGCACAATGCAATGCAATGCAAACCGAAGGATAGAGTTTTACCTTATAATGGCCAAATATGCTTGATACATTTAAATCAAAATCATTTGATATTATTATTAGTGTCTATATGTTTCAAAAACATTTTCAATCATAATGTATTAATCTTAGACGGCATAGCTACCATATACTATGTCGCCATACATAGGTTTACAGTTAAAGCTGCACGATGTCGTATTGGAAGTTGGATTTCCATCATGAACCAAGGCAATGGATTGTCCTTACCGAATTCGAGACAATCTAGCCTACCATGTCTCAGGATACAGCCGCAATTGCACCTTGGATCTTCAGGGCCGGTCCTCTCTTACGTTTGAGGATTGGTAATTCCTGAACAATACGTTTCCCTGCCCTATGGGGCGTAAATTTAGAGTCACTAGGGACTCAAATCCGATATACCTCGCTTTCCAATATCCACATAAGTAAAAATGTCTAGGCTCCATACCATGAAACCACTCCTAGATAGAAAGAAACGCATGTCCTCCCCGCAGTCCTTTCCCATTTCGGGTTCATACCGGGGTGTGAGGCTCGCGAATTAACGCTATACACAAAGCTATGATAATTAAAGCTGTGCTTTGATCATCAACCACAAGGCTCTGCTTTTCAAGAAAAGCCTTGATCATTTGCATCTTCGCATGCCACACTGACAATTCACGCCATGCGACTGATGTCTATCAATATATAACATCTGAGCTCATACGTCTCAGAGAAGGGTGTTAAGAAGAGAATAAATTCTCCGCCACCAAGCAGATATATATTTAATAGAAATCAGTCAACACGAAATAAAATCCAATATTAGACACACATACATTTACAAGTTCGTTCTGGGTCTGAACGAAATCGGAGACACCTTATTCCTCGTCCCATATGTCCAATACAGGAGAGAGGCCCTCGCACATCCAAACAATCAATAAATACGTCCAGATAACTACCACTGTAAACCTTTCAAGGCAGCAACTCCAATCAAAGGCATCAGTAGTCGTCCATTCGATGTGACGATCACTGCCCTTCAATCACCATCTTCAATATCTTCGACTTTCAATTGTTGTATAATTATTTGAAATGAGATTTAACTCGATCTTTTCAAATAATCCTCGAATATATATAATTCAAATCATTTCTTTTTTATGGTTAAATTCAGCTCAATCCTATAGATTAATGTCAAAGAATCTAATCGTCCATATTACTTTATAAACCAAGTGAAATTGGTTTATTTCCATTCCATATCATTTATAATATTTTATAATGATTTATCGCTATTTTTATTTATATAAAAATAGCCCATTTAATTCGAATGACGTTTCTGGTCATTACACGACCCTGGCGCAATTTTTGTTAAAATTTGAATTAGACATTTCTCAAAACCTAACCGTTGGATCTTAGAAATTTTATATCATTGGAAAGATCTTTCCAAAGCGAACCCAACTGTTCGAGTTTTGGGAAAATCCGACGGTCGGATTTCTCGGTATAATTGTTTAAAGTTACGATTTCAAAATGCGAACTACTGCTGCGCGATTCGTTTATTTTTAATTTATATATATATATATATATATATATATAATTCGTTTGATGATTTCAAAATCATTTATTTCATTTCATGTAAATTTTATACACTTCATATTCATGTTAAAAAGATTATATTTTTAATGAACAAAAATATATTTCAAGATATGTCTATTTGCTTCACTTCATTAACATGTTAAAAATAATATTTTAATGAATCAATACCTGTTTAACAAATGATTTTTTTTCTTTTCTAACTTCTCTAACATGCAAATAACATTATTTTAATGAATCAACACATTCTTAACAAATGAATATTTTTCTATTAACATCGCTAACATGTAAATGATAATGTTTTAATAATCAAAACATATATTAACAAATGATCATCTTTTCTAACTTCCCTAACATGTAATTAACATTATTTTAATGAATCAATAATACAATAAAAATGTAATTTTTATGGTCTAATCTTTTTATTTAAAACATGAATCTTTTTAATGAATCAAACATACAATAAAAATGTGATTTTTATTGTCAAAAACATTTTCTTCAATCATGAATCTTTTTCGTGAATTAAACATATAATAAGAATGTAATTTTTATTGTCCAATCATTTCATTCCAAACAATGAATATTTCTCATCATTTCTTTTATACAATAAAAATGTAAATTTTTAATGTTAAACTTTTCTATGTCAAACAATGTATATTTTTCATCATATCTTATATACAATAAAAATGTAAATTTTTATTGTTAAACTTTTCTATTTCAAACAATGCATAATTTTCATCATTTCTTATATACAATAAAAATGTGAATTTTTATTGCTAAACTTTTCTATTTCAAATAATGATCATTTTTACATATTCTATTCATGCAATAAAAATGTAATTTTTATTGTTAACATATTTTTATTTCAAATAATGATCATTTTTACATATTCTATTCATACAATAAAAATGTGATTTTTATTGTTAACATATTTTTATTTCAAATAATGATCATTTTTACATATTCTATTCATACAATAAAAATGTGATTTTTATTGTTAACTTATTTTTATTTCAAATAACGATCATGTTTACATATTCTATTCATACAATAAAAATGTGATTTTTATTGTTAACATAAATTTCAAATAATGATCATTTTCACATATTCTATTCATACAATAAAAATGTGATTTTTATTGTTAACATATTTTTATTTCGAATAACGATCATTTTTACATATTCTATTCGTATAATAAAAATGTGATTTTTATTGTTAACATATTTTTATTTCAAATAATGATCATTTTTACATATTCTATTCGTATAATAAAAATGTGATTTTTATTGTTAATATATTTTTATTTCAAATAATGATCATTTTTACATATTCTATTCATACAATAAAAAAGTGATTTTTATTGTTAACATATTTTTATTTCAAATAATGAACATTTTTACATATTCTATTCATACAATAAAAATGTATTTTTATTGTTAACATATTTTTATTTCAAATAATGATCATTTTTACATATTCTATTCATACAATAAAAATGTGAGTTTTATTGTTCACATATTTTTATTTTAAATAATGATCATTTTCACATATTCTATTCATACAATTAAAATGTGATTTTTATTGTTCAAACAATTCTATTTCATACATGAATATTTTTCAACACATTAATATTTCAGAAAATTTCGGCATTATAATGGCAGGGTAATTAAAACCGGCACCGTGTCCAGCACGGCTCCTCTGCTATCCTAGGCCTCGCGGCGATACAAGTGTTTCATTTTCGTAATTTCCACAATATCATTCATTTTCACAACACAATGATTATACCACAAACACAACCAATTTTGTTGCAACCACAATCAATTTCTACCACACAATACTATCAAACAAATCATCCATGGTCTGTGGACGATGGTGTCAGGAGCTACTAAACTCCGTCTGCAACCTAATATAATTTTATTCATTTATTTTTGAATTCAGAAATCTCACATTGGTTTTGACTTCGCCTAAATTCGTAGCAAGCTCCAAAATTTCTCCGGTCTCTTCTACAATGTAGAAGACGTTGTCACGATCACAATGGTTCCTGTTTCATGTGATTTCGACATCGTATCAAAAAGATATGATTTTTATAATTAATTTCAATTTCGCAACTCTTTTAAATGTTGTAAACAATTAAATTATATACCTCGTTCTTCAGGCCGTTACTTTCCACTTTGATTCAAAACTAGGTTTCGATTTTGCTTCAAATTCACACAACTAGAAGGCGATCAGGTTCTACCACGCTGTAGAGCTACAGGAGGCGCACCACCCCCAGGAAGCAGGGTCAACTCGACGACAGTTTGGGGGGTAAAACGAGGGCGACACAGCTACCTTTGGAGGCTCGGATTGGCGAAAATACACTCCAGAAATTATGGCACCAGTATGGATTTGAAGATCGAGAGATTCTCTATAGAATTGCCTTAAGGATTGGTGTATTTCATTGACAGAATCGAGAGAAATCGAAGGGGGGAAATTCAATGGTTTCTGCTGCTGATCGATAGAGAGAGGCGGCTCCGTGTAAAATTAATTAGGGTTCAGGAATTATCTCGTTGGCCGGGTTTTATAATTTTATTATTTAATTCTTTAATTCCAAAAAGCCCGTTAATCCATACGAACTCCAAATCCAACCCAATGACCATCGCCCCTAACTAAATACCCCAATTTCGGACACAATGGAATATGTTTCATAGGCCCATTCGACTGTTTTAGTCAGTTATTCTTTAAATTAAAATATAAATCATTCAATATTAGATTTGAACATACATTTTAATTTGCTGGGGCCACATACTGATTCCAAAAATCCTCGAAAATAAATCTAGTTATGTTTTGACGGTATGGTCCAAACAAAATTAATTTCATCGAATTTGGAGAACGTTTGAAAATTGGCCATTTTCTGGTCGATCCAATTCAACAGAAATTACCAAACGCGTTTTAATTTAATAGCTCACATATTAATTCCAAAAATTATGGAATTTTAAACCTAGCAATAAATTGACATTCCGGATCCAACCAAAGTGGTTTCATCGAAAATGGAGTTCGTTTGCACAATGACTATTTATTATATTAAATTAAATTCCATAGCGACTATTTTAAATTTTAAACTGGACATAACTTTTAATTCCTGTTATGAAATCTGGATTTTTCACATTCGTTAGAAAGATATAAATAAAAAGACTTAAATATTTCCGTTTTATTTTGAATCTTGTACATTCATTTGAAATTTGAAATTTAAAATAGAATTTTCAAACTACCGCACCATTTTAGGCTCGTTTTGTAATTAAAATAAATATATACGTTCTAACTTAGATTTAAATAAATTTTAAATTGTTATTATTTAAAATAAATCATTTTAAATATTCAAAACTCATAAAAATAGCTAAAATAAAATTTTAAATTGGTTCTGATTTTCCGGGTTGTTACAAATGCGATCTTCACATCTAACTGTTAAAGATGAAGGTATTCAATAGCAACAATACTTAATACTGACCTGATAGTATTGAGCTTCACAACAGGAGAAAAAATGTCGTTGTAGTCCACTCCTTCCTTCTGTTGGAACCTTTGACAACTAATCGAGCTTTGTATTTCTTGGAACCATCATGCTCTTCTTTCATTCGATACACCCATTTATTACGAAGTGCCATCTTTCCTATGGGCAACTCAACCAGTTCCCATGTCTGGTTAGAGATAAGAGACTTCTTCTCATCTATCATGGCAAGCTCCCACTTGCTAGCATCTTCAGTCTGAGAAGCTTCATCATAGCATTCAGGTTCTCCTGCATTGGTTAGCAATAAAAAGTTCATGTATCTTTTGGTAGGTACATGAGGTCGAGAAGACCTTCTCAGTACAAGAGTTAGGGTAGGATGTTGTGGTGTGTCAGACTGGTCCACACTGCTCAAATCAACGATTTCATCAAGTTGAGGATTTGCTATAGTCGGTTCTGTTATGAGACTTGTAACACCCAGTAAAATTCATAAGTACTACTAATTAATAAATAATTAAAAATAAGTAATTAAATGATATGGCTGGAAAATGAGATTTTGCAGTTTTAGGAATTTGTCTACGAAATTCTTTTATTCGGATTCGTGGCGAGATTCTGAATCATTTTCATATATAATATGTTGAAAACAGTCAATGTACGAAGAAGTTATGAACAAATGAATTTGGATCGTAAACGAAGAATATATATATGGATTATATATATATATATATGGGTCCAAGATAAATTTAAAATAAAGAGGGAGATTCAAATTTTGAATTGAAGATAAGATCAGGGGGACAAAATATATTATATATATGGAATAAGATTAAGAGATTAAGGAACGTATTAAATAAAATAAACAACTCAGCAATGCAACCTTATTGGGTGTTCCATCCCCAAAGGGATTGACCTCCCCCTTTAAGGGGTATCGACTGCCGGTTGACCTTGGGTCGACCGCTCGGCGGCTGGACAGCCCAATAAAGCTAGCTGATTAGGGTTTTCTATGAGGACATATATATAAATTAAAGGCTTGGATTAATTATAAGTAATCCAACGGTTTATGCTCACACATGCAACTATATATAGCCCTCCTATCACAGTATGAAAACCGTAATCATTTCCATCCTTGCCTCCATGTCGCCTCTCCACCATTGTTAAATTCCAGATAAAAATAAAGAATAGAGTAAAGGTTTTCTTCTAATTCTCTAACTCTATTCTTAATCTCTCTCTATTCTACTTCATATGAATTTAATATTATGGAATTTGGCATAAACATATATGTATAATATTCTAATGCATGTCTCTTATATGTATATAATTAGGAGGATTATTGGAGCTTGCTTGAACGCAAAGAATTAGTGCAGATCTAGATCTACCGTAGATTTCTCTCTATTCCACCTAGATATGTGGGTGGAATCTAGTTTACTTAAGACATATTCATTTTTTTAATATATTTTCATGTGAATATATATGCCTAGAAGGATTTGGGAAATTCGACAACAGAAACATTAAAAAAAAACCAAATCCTCTATCTTGTAATTTCGTATGAATTGTCATGATTAATTTGGTTTTTTGGACTTTTGGTTTCAATATTGGATTAAAGATGAAAATTTGGGTGTTGCTACTATTATTTATATTTTATGTAATTCACCTTTATTGTCATTTGAATTTAGCCTAAAAAGGTTTGGATTTGATTGTTTCATGATTTGAATGGGTTTAGATCCTATTTTGGATCTAAACGCATTCACAATTGAAATGGTAAAATGTAAACATTTTTATGTATACAACACCAAAAAGGGGTGAATTGGGTGAAATGTTAATTATAAACATACACATGTAAGTATATGTAATACTCTATTTTTAATTTAGTATTGAAATCATGTCTGCATGCCTAGGATACAAGTTGAAATTTTGTATATGTATGTTTTCCATCCACTGCTAATTGTTATCTTATCATTATGTTATCATGCCTATGTTGTAGCGGTAAAAGTATGGAAAATTAAACTTGTATTCCTTGATTTGGATAAAAGTTAACAATTGCACCTCGTTAGAACATTTCACCAATTTATACGAACATTTATCTTATTTAGGCTTTATTATTATTATACTTATATAAACGAATCAACGTAATTAACGTTGTATTAGCGTAATAAATTTGATTAGGTTAGATTTGAATTAGAAATGTCCCCATAATATATATATATGTTTGATTGCTTGTTTGTGTATATATAGAATGACTTTAAATATATATATATATATATATATATATATATATATAAATAGTGACACATAGACACGAGGTTAGTTGCCATTTGTGGTAGAAGTCTGCCCGGAACCGACTGGCAAATCCAGCAACCACAAGTAGGCCCAACTAATGTAAGATGTCTACATGCCATGGGCCATTCAAAAACTTAGTACACTAGACACGGGGTTAAACCAACTTGTAGTAGAAGTCTTCCCGGAACCGACTAGCATATCCAGCATCTATAGGTATAAGATTTAATGAGAGAGGTCTAGTGTGTGTGTATACATATATATAACTATATATATATATATTGTGAAAATATGCAGGTTTACTATGCCTTGAGAAGGTCTTAAGTGGCTGACTCTCTTTTTATCTAGTTTGGGTCTTAAGTGGTTAGGACTAGGATCCCTCCGAAGGTTTACTCCTTGGAAAGAAACCAAAGTCATGGGACCCAGCCTTACTAGATTTGAAGTAAGTCTTTGGGTCCTCCCTCTCTAAAAGTGGTTAGGCATAACGGTAACAGAGTAGGGTAGTTCACGGGGATGTCCACTTCCTCTAGAAGCTTGTAAGGGCTCAACTAGGGACAGATTGGTATTGAAAGATATGTGGTCATTGCATGCTCACCAACTGTCTAAGGTAAGTCTTAAGTGGCATAGGTTTCCTACCGGGTAATATCAGTTAAGTAATAACGCTTGCAATACTACTTCTCATATTACAAATAAGAGAATAGACTTAAGAACGTTAACGTATTAGGATGGGGTCAAAAAGGGCTAGGGGTCCTCCTCAAGGTTATAAGGGATTGTAAGAATCCACCTTTTAATAGGGCCATAACTGACTGAGAATGTCACCTCGTTGGGTCTTTACCCTAAAAACACTAATTGGGGATTCACTTGGATATCTACCCCATTGGTTAGAAACTTATGTTTGTTTTGTGCTGCGTTTACATACCTTGACATATGTAACCTGCAAAAAATACAAGGTATGGGTATTGAGTAACACTATATTTTAGTTACACAGAACTTTATGTTCTCAACATATCCAACATGTCAGTAGATGGGGTAAAAGCCATGGACGAAGTGATGATTGAAGCTGATGAAGAAGTCAAAGTTGTTACACTATTATTAGTAGTTATTGCTTTACTTCTTTTGGAAACTTGTGAGAATGAACTATTTGATTTACCCATTAAACAAATGTAACTGTGACTATTGTATTTCTGTGGTTTTGAAATAAATGATACATCTTTCTTTTAGTGTTATATTTTCTCTTTCCGCTGTGCGAGATTTCCATTCGAAGTATCTGTGTATGTATATATTATGTGCAAATGTAATCCTTACAGGAACCAACGACCCATTTAGATTGGCTCTAAGTTTCGATGGGCCTTTTCTAGGTCAAAATTTAGGCCCATTCCGGGCGGGTTGTTACAAGACTATCTGGAATATCATTTGATTCTGCAAATACTAGCTCGCTCTGCTTTGAGTCATTGATTTCTGTTTTATGTCTGTCTTTGTACATTACTCTTTCATTAAAAATCGCATCTTGACTACAGATCACCTTATTGTTTTAATCATCCCAAATGCGGTAGCCAAACTCATTTTCACCACAGCCGATGAGAGTGCATTTCTTGGATTTGGGATCAAGTTTATTTTTGCATTGATCACTAACATGCACATATGTTATACAACCAAAAACTTTTAAATGTGATAGTTTTACCTCTTTTCCACTGCATAACTCCTCCGGTATTTTGTGCTTTAATGGAACCGAAGGACCTCTGTTGATTAAATAAGCTGCTGTGTTGACTGCTTCTGCCCAGAACTGCTTTGGTAGACCTAATTGTATACGAATGCTTCTGGCTCTTTCTGTCAGCATTCGATTCATACGCTAAGCTACACCATTGTGTTGAGGCGTACCCGGCATGGTTCTTTGCATTTGGATCCCGTGCTCATAGCAGAACTGCTTGAATCTGGTATCTTCATATTCACCTTCGTTGTCAGTTCTAGCTTTTTGATATTTAGATTTGTCTCATTTTCAACCATAACTTTCAATATCCTGAAAGCCTCGAACACTTCAGATTCATGCCTTAAAAAATAAACCCATACATTTCACGAGTGATCATCATTGAAAGTAATAAAGTAAGGCTTTCCACCGATGGATGAGATGGTCGTTGGCCCTCAAACATCAAAATGAACAAGAACTAGCCTTTCCTTTTTTGGAGTTTTACCATTTATTTGAAAGCTGGCTCTCTTCTGCTTTGTAAATATGCAATTTTCGCACATGCCTATTTCCACTGACTGTAGACTTGGAATTTTTCCCTTCGAGTGCATAATCTTCATACCCTTTTCACTCATATGGCCTAACCTCTGGTGCCATATGTTGAAGTTTTCATTACCAGCTGCAAAAGTGATCGAATATCGTGCTCCTACTGTCATGTAAAGAGTACAAGTCTTCTTGCCATGAGCAATCGTCATTGCACCCTTTGAAATTTTCCAATCATCGCCATGGAAAATAGTAGTGTAGCCTTCACTAGCTAATTATCCTACAGAGATCAAATTCTTTCTCAAGTTAGGTATGTGCCTAACATTCTTTAGCTCCCAAACTGACGCATTTAACTTAACTTTCACAGCACCTTTACCAACTATATAACAAGGTTGATCATCACCAAGATATACCTTTCCAAGATTTCCAGAGGTGTATCTTTCGAAGAATTCTTTCTGTGTAGTATCATGAAACAATGCTGCAAAGTCTAACAACCAAGACTCTTCCTTGCTCTCCAAAGAGCATATCAACGCTTCATCTCCTCCTGAGGTAGAAGTAACATTTGCCTCTGCCTTCACCTCCTGTTCCTTTGGTGCACTTCTGCATTGAAATTTGTAGTGCCTGGTCTTTCTATAATTCCAACACTCAACAGTCTTTGAGCTATAAGAATTATTTGGATTTCTGGATTTAGATCTCCAGTCCTTCAACCTACCTCGGTAGTTTGATTTGCTACATCCATTTCCTCTTGTTAAGTTTCTTCCTCTTGATTGTGTATGCAAAATTGAAAAGTTAGATGACTTACCAAAATTGAAAAGGTAAATCTCTTCGCCGTGACATTAGCATTCCAACTTTCTGACAGGGAAGACAAAAGTATCAATGCTCGTACTTCTTCGTCAAACTCAATTTCAACTGAACTTAGCTGAGATGTAAATGTAATCATTGAGATGTTGAGTTATCGATGCACCTTCTGTCATCTGCAAATTGAACAATCGCCTCATCAAATGAGCTTTGTTAGAGGCTAGTGGCTTCTCATACATACTGGAGAGAGGCGCCATAAGACCTGTCGTGGTCTTTTCCTTCGCAATGTTAAAAGCAACATTGCGAGATAACGTCAATCGAATAACTCCAAAAGCTTGTCTATCAACAAGAACCCAATCTTCATCCTTCATATTCTCTAGCTTCTTTTCTAAGAGAGATCGATAAAGATTTTTATAGTATAGGTAATCTTCAATCTGCATTTTCCAAAAGCCAAAGTTAGCTCCATCAAACTTCTCGATTTTCACGCTTCCTTCATCTGCCGCCATCGCTCCCACTCGAATTTGGTTTCCTTTCTAGTAAATTATGGATTTGATACCAGTTGTTGGGAAATTACACAAATTTCTTTATAATTAGATTTGTGAAGAAAAAAATAAAATGTAGAAATGGAAAGACACACAAACTTAATGATGGAGTTCGACCAATTATGCCTACGTCTCCGGGCTGCTGCAGATCTTTTATTTGAGAGAATATTACAAAGACATAAAACACTTTTCACTCAACACTCAATCTCACTCTAAGCTTGTTTCCTTTTCTTCTTATTGGATTTGATATGGGATAGAAATTATGAAGAAGAAGGATATATTTATAGGTTGAGAAGATTGTTGGCGGGTGTTGGTGGCTTGATTGGTGGCTCGGTTGGTGGTAGCCCCATGTTGAACACATGGGCTTCTATAGTAGCCATAGGCTCTAACAGGGATGTGATTGTGTGAGGACCAAGCCACATGTGAGATTGAAGACAGATGAAACAAAACCATCTTTTATTAACTCATTGCTTGAGTTGGCAAACATAGCTAAGTTACAATTGTTCCCGTCTCCGTAACTTTGAAGAGTGAAAAAATAATTCAAACTGTTAAACAATAAATTTGATCTATTTAAGTTTTTTTGATACAAATATTGTAAAATAATAGCATCCATCAGGTAATTTGTTAAACTACCAACATAGTTTAATTAAAGTTATTTATGATTTTTTTTCAAAAATTGTTATCATCAAAACTAAATTAAAAGAGACAACTAACATTTAATTGATGGATTTAATGCACTTACGTCAACCGAAACATCCAAATATCAATGTCAAATCAAATAACTGTTTATTTATGAATATAATCTCATTTGGACTCCATATGCAAATTACATTGTCTGTGTTTGTTGATTAAGGAAGAGACATGCGATAACTGCCTTAATTGTCTTCAGGCTAGAATCACTTTCTAATATAAAAAGATTGATCATAGAAAAATAAATAAAGAAAGGGAAATACCTTCTAAAAAAATACAAACCTTAGCTTATATATTACTATATCCAAAATGGCTAAATTCAGCTGCCACTAGCCTATAAATATCATTCCAGACAATAACAAGAGAGAAAATAAACCAAAATGATAAACTCACCTCTATTGGAAACACTTGCAGTTCTAATAACATTTTCACTTCATATCAATCTGATAGAACCCGTCCATACATTTGAAACATGTTGTGCTCATGGATATCTGAAAATTGAAACTGTCAGGGTTATTAATATCAAGAAGAATGTCTCTAACTACTGCCAGCAACACAAACCTTATCCAAAATACTTTTGCTCACCACCGGTCAAGAAGAATACACATGCAGTCATGGCATACAACAGCTTCTCAAAGCACAGTCATTGTTGCTCTTATATTAGGAACAACGCAAACAAATACCAGCGCACACATGTCATTGAAAATGTTGGTGGTGAAGACAAAAACCAGCATAATGTTATCACGAAGGATGAAAAAAAACATAAGTGCAAAAAGTAAGTATTATAGTAACAAAGTGCTTGTGGTGGCATTATCTACCGGTTGGTACAATGGAGGTAGACGATACTTGAAGAATATAAGGATTAAAGGAAACAAGAAGTCGGTTGTGGCTAAAGTTGTTGATGAGTGTGATTTTAATGATGGTTGTGACTCAAGCATTTAATCAGGAGAAATGACCCTACATGTTTAATTATAGAAACATTATTGTGCGTATATAAATGAACAAAGAGCACACGAATCGTACATTTGAAAATAAAAAATGGAAACATGAATGAAGAGACATTGTGAAACAAAAGTCCAAACTGGATGAATTTCAAGAAACTAACTCTATAAATATGTGTAACGACCTGGATTTTTGAATGATTTATTTTAAACATTTAATATTGTTTTGAATGTTGGATCAATAATATAAATGGATTTTTTATATTGAGTTATCGATTTAATAATCGATTACGATTTAATTTCAAGTATATTGAATTATCGAGATACGGAAAACAACTAATAATAGAATTCAAAGATAAAACTGAATTGAAATGATTCAGATGATCAATATAAATTGTATTTGACTATAAATGATAATAATAATTTATTATCAAGGAATTGATTGTTACTGAATTTAAATTATATAATATCGATTTAATATGGTTATTTTATATACGTGTTCGAATTAAATTTCAGAATCTATTCCGTTGAGTTTAGAATAGCGTTATAACATTGAAACGTCTGTCGTTAAGTTAAAATATGGGTTCGTGATTTCAAGTTATGCACCTCGATATATTTTAAATGGATAAGCTCGAAATCATATCATAATATGTTTAAATAAAATAAAAATCTCTTTATTTAGAATTGAATTAAATAAAAATCAGATCGAATTTAATATGCTTGTACTTCATTTGTACCTAAGCTACCCTAAAGCTGACCTATCCCACGATCTTCTTTTCTATAAATCGCGATGACCCCCTCCCCATTCTCTCTATTATTTAGCCTTCCAAACAACATAATTTCCCTCGACCAAATAAGTTAATATGTCATCCCTCATTTATTTTCAATTCCAGAAGAAAAGAAAAAGTTTATAAAATCGTAATCTCCTCAAATCGAATGAAAACCCACTGTTATACTTTTGGTTGTATTTTTACACTTCATCCTCTATGTTCTTTGAGGGTGCGACGGTTTTCTATAGATCTCGACTTCAGACAGATGATTTAGGGTTAGACTCCTATGGTGCAACGACATCCATTTGGAGTATGGAGGTGAGATTCTAATTTAGGGCAAAGAGGCGCGTCAGTGGGCTGATATGGGTGGAGTTCGATTTAAATTGTTATCGCATTTTTTATAGAGAAGCAGAGTTCACGACAACAGGGAGTGGTTTAAAGTTTTGCTGATGGTGTTGAGGATGATTGGAGGAGGGGGTACATTGGTTTCAGTGATCGACAAACAAAGATGGGTGACGAGATAAGGAAGGAGGATTGGTGGAATCGGTAGTAGTGGGTTTGCCTGAAGCAGGAAGTCGTGATTTGCTTTAGGGCTTCAGGTCGGGGAAGGAAAAGGGGTATTGAGTTTCAATCCAAGGCCAGGTTTGAATTTTTGTGGAGTTTAGCGTGAGTGTTGAAGTTCTGGAAAGGTTTGGTGCTTAAAAAAAAGTCGATAAGTTTTTCTGTAACAAAAACACTGTCGACAGAAGACGTGAGTTGAGGTGGTGGTTCTATCAGGGGTTCGAGTCGCTGTGTTGATGTCAGCGGTGTACAAGTTTTGGGTTTTTTGTGATATTAAAGGTTGGAAATGATGGTGGTTGGAGTGTTTTATAGTTTGTTAGGAGATGAAGTTGAGACCTGCAGTTGCAAGGTATTGGTGCAACGTGGTTGGTTAGTGATGTTAGATGAAGATCGGAACTTAATCGAACAAAACGAATTACTTGGAACACTGTGATATAAGATTGGACTGGAATTCATTTGCTAGCAAGAGAAGAAAGGTTAACAATGTTTTAAGATTTTATCGGATGGAGTCAGGCGAGCAATGCATAGCTGCGAACTACATAAACTAAAATTAAAACTAGAATCAGAATGGATCGAATAAAAAAAATCAAGATGAGTAAACTCACTCTCTGTATTCATTTATAATTTTATTATAAATGAATTTTTATTTTAAATAATTTTTTATATGATGTTTGTTGGTTGTTTGGATGCATTGAAATATTATTGTGGCTATTATATATATATATATTAGTTATATAGGCATGGTGGTTGCGGCTATTATATATATATATATATATGATATTTCCCGCAGTACCATTAGCAGATGCCCATAGTACCATTAGCAGATATTTCCCTATGTGCCCTACAATATATATAGTGGATGACCTTTTATATCGCGATATCCTGCCTTGAAGCAGGATGGATATTATTTATATTGGATAACACATGCGGATGCAGGAAAACAGGTTGGAAGGATCCAACTAGATTCCTCAAAATTTATTATTTGTTTGTTTCCATATATATTATCATACATGATGTGTTAGAAAACATGTGATTGATAATTGAGTGTTTTGGATGTTGAATATCATTGGCCCTAAATAGTAATATATAAAAGTATCGTGAAAAGGAATTTTGAGATTTAAAAGGGGAAATTCAATTTTCCAAATATAGAATTTGAATTTTGAATGGACTAGAATTGTTAACTTGTTTTGAATAATAAAAACAAGTAGTGAATTTATAAACGATGTTTATAAATGAAATGGAATAATCATCATTGGATAATGTGAAAGTTCAAATTCAAGTATGAATTTAAATAGGAGAATTGGGAATTGTTTCAAAAAGTAAACAATGTCGACTTTTATAAAATATAAGATTTTCAGATAGGATATTGGAATTGTATTAGATATAAACTAAATTTAAATAAGAAAATAGATTCTCTATTATATATAAGTTATAATAAATGAAATATTCCAAATATAGGAATTGGGTTTTAAATAGATTTGGAAATGAAACTTGTTTTAGTGTATAAAACAAGGAAGTTGGATTTATAAACAATGTTTATAAATCTAGTGAAATAAATTATCATTAGATGATTTAGAATTTTAAATTAAAGTATGAAGTTAAAAGTGAATTGGAAAACGTTTTGAAAAGGGAACGATATATTTTATTCCGGAATTTGGAATATAAACTGAACTGGGAAAAATCCAATGGATTTATAATTGAAATTCGATTATATCGAATTTTATTAAATAATTTATTTCAAAGGGAATTGGAATTCAGTATAGAAGACTGAATTATAAATAAATTTATAACTGAATTATGAAAAATCGAGATTAGGGATAATCAGAAACATTAAGTTGGATTCGGAAAATTGGTTTAATATATATTAAAAATATATAAGAACGGAGTTAAGATTTATTAATAAATGAAGTTTTATTGTTTATATTTAAATATAATTAAAATGAACTCACCACAGCTCGGTAGTTCGTAATTTGACCTTTTGAACTTCAATTGAGTATATAGAACTCAATTTAAGTCAGAAATCTTTGAAACAAGGATCGTCAAGACCGATTGAATAATAGTTTTCTAATGGAAGAGAAATATGGATTTCGTCTTATAAATTTTGAGTTATGTCAAAATCAAATTTCTAGAAAAACAATGTTATAATCGCTATTTAACCATAACGGTTTTATTTATTTAATAAAAGGATTTTAAGCAAATAGAACTTAGATTTCCGTTAGAAAAACCTAGACTTGAGTTATTAAATAAATATGAACTCAAGTGGAGTGAGTGAATTGATTTTTTCAAATAAAAATCAGATTTGTAATTATTGAAAAGAGTTAACTAATTAGAAGAATAATTATTTAATGAATTTTGGATCGAAATTGGACTTTGGATAAGTGAATTGGATTTGTGAATTTATATTCGAAATCGAATATGAAACTTGAGTTGGAAATGACATTCAATTGATTATAAGCGAATTAAAAATATGTATGAACGTGATTATTCAAATAAAAAGTAAAATAGGCAAAAGAGCTAATTAGAGAATGAATTAGCAGATTGAGTTAAAAAGGATTGGGTTGAGTTCGAATAAATTGGGAATGGTTAGATATTTGTTAAGCAGGTTTGGAATGAAGTGTATGAAGAGATATAAATTGAATGT
This sequence comes from Allium sativum, assembly GCA_030737875.1. Lineage (NCBI taxonomy): Eukaryota > Viridiplantae > Streptophyta > Magnoliopsida > Asparagales > Amaryllidaceae > Allium > Allium sativum. The sequence goes on along the minus strand of CM060927.1, from coordinate 78,931,688 downwards.
CCGACAAAAGAGGTATGTATTTTATTTAATATGACATTTTATAAGCCTATTTGGCAAGCCACTTGGCTTTTTGATTTTCTTTTTGAATGGAAAGGCCTGGAAAGGCAATTTGTAGCTGTACCGAGTGACCCATACAAAGGAGACGTTGGCGATAAAATTTAAAAACATTGCAATAAAGGTTTCCATCTATAGGAAATGATGTTTGGAAAGGAAATAATATAAGATTTTAAATATAGTTAGTTAAATACAGTATTTGGATTGTCGTAACGACGTTTTACACAACATACATTTTAACCCAAATAAGTGTAAGTTTGAAAATATAATAACGAATATTTCCTAAGTATAGAAATAAATGAGTTCGGGAAAGAGATAAGTAATTGGAATGTTTTCCAATTATAAATAGAAGATATTTTCTAAGTATAGAAAATAAAAGAAGGTGATATATGAAAATGTTTTCCAAATAGCGTAAGAGGCCAAGATGGTTGTTGAAAATATTGGGTTAACAAATACTGATAAGGAAACGGAGAAGTGATTTAATTAATGAAATATTAATTAAGAGGCCTAGTGATTGTTTGATGCTTTGGATTGATGTTTTTCGATAGTTAAATAACTAACTATCCAAGTATTGGCCAATATCGTTGTCAATATGGAGAAGCCGGTTGGATTATTATCCGAGAACCACACCGTATTGGCAGTAGCATTGCGAATCAGATTATATGAAGACAATCGAAGACGGAATAAAGTGTAAGGGAATTTTCTGTTAATCCTAGGTAGAAATTGCCTATGATGTATTAATGGAAATTGTGCCTTCGGTTTCGTTCAGTCCCAGAACGAACTTGTATGGACGAATGTTGACAGAGTATTTTCAATGATCACATAGGTTGGTCTGTACAAATATACATTTGGTGGCGGAGAATTTATTCTCTTAGCATAATATCCAGAATATATTTGTGCAAATTAATTAGTGATTAATGGATTTGACGATGTGGCATTCAAAGTAAATGAAGATGTGGCATGTCAAAAGATAACGTGGCCTCAAGCCTCACAACTGGTTAATCGTATAAAATTGGGTAGGTCGCATGACTAAGGGGTAGCTCCCAATCAGGGTGTATTATCACCTGATCTAGAGAAAATCCATTTGCTTCTTTATTCTTTCGATGTTGTCTCTTTCGGCAAACGGTTGTCGATCCCAACCGTTGGTGCCAATACATTCGGAATACTCAAGCGAAGTGAGTGGCCAGTCATGTTTATCCTGGGTTGCAAAATGTTCTTGTTGAATCCGGTGTATTCCTCTCTAAAGATACACTTTCGAAAGGTGGTCTCATACCTTGCTAGTTGGAATCCATTCACCAATAAGCGCCTGCGGTTTTGATTGTATATTATGTACGTGGAGCATGAGATGCAAGCGTTCCGCTAGATTGCTATTTATTTGATTTAGACACTATTAAAATATCATAATAGTATTGATTTTAAAGAAATGTTTTAGGATATCGTAAGGTAAAAAACATATGTGTTTATGTGTGGATCGGTATTACGATTATCTTTTCTTTCGAAAAGGATTTATCAAAAGTTAAACCAAGTGGTTGGAGTTTACTCACACCAATCCCATGATTGACCCAGAGTTTATTTTGTTTTATTTTACCCTAAACTCTTGGGTGCCCAAATTTGTATGGGAAGTCAAATAGTTCAAGTATTTACAGATACCCTTGGAGGAGCTTGGAGCAGGAGGCTTCAGTGTCGGATAAGAATTATTATTTCCGTTGTGCTGTACATGTGAAGTACTTTGATGATGTATGTAAGTACAAATTTTATCAAAGGTGGTTATATATATATATTATATTTTATTCCGTTGCGATGTGAGATTTTGTGCTGTTGTTTTTGTTCTTCTTCTATTTTTTCTTCTTTATTTCATAATGATTCGTATTTCTGTGCAATTTGGGTTGGATGTGTGTTGTATTCAGTCAACTTAAACGGTACGGAAACCCGGGCCATTACAATCTGAATAAAAGTAGTTAGCATTAAAAGTATACAAAAGAAAATTCTTATAAAAGTGCAAGTGTTTGACATTTTTCAAAAATGGAATTAAACTCAGAAATGATGTACAAATAAATGTAATTAACATGGTTCGATTTAAGCCATACTCATAATAAAACTCTGAAATAAAAATGCTCTTAGTTTGGTTGATGGAATTTTTTCTCAAAATAAATTATTAACAAGGTTCTTTTAAGCCACGCTCTTAAATATTTCCAGAAACACCCTTAAAAAAAATAAAAAATAGAGTTAAGAGAGACAATTAATTAACACAACTTGAAATGTTGTGGTACATAATTTATCTCCAGTTTGCGTATAAATTAAATCAACTTATTTATGGATTTGATTCCTTTGTGGTAATTGGAACATCTGAGCATCGGTGTTAAATCAAATTCATGCTTTCTTAATTTTATATGATCTCATTTAAAATTGATAAGCAAATTTAGTTGTTTATTTTTGTTGGGTGGATGTCTGTCTAGTTCACTAATCTAATTTTGATGAGCAGATGATGCCTCATATTGTAAATTTATAGCAGAGATTACGTTAATTCACAAAAGGTCATAGTCACTTTCTTTTGTTAAAACTAGACTAGAGGCAAGATAATTACTAGCGTAGGAACCTAATTGAAACAAGAATAATTAACTTAAGTGTGTGCATTACTGTGTCCTAAACAGTAAAAGTTCAGCTGCCACTGGCCTATAAATGTCGCAAGGCCACATTATTGTGGAGAATTTCGACTTAAGATTGCTCAAATCAAAACTCCCAACTCAGAGGAAGACGAGATCGTGAAAAACATGCAAAAACAACCAATCAATATATCAAAGACAATCTCAACCCAATCCAATGCCAATCACAATCACCAAAGAAGATGAATAGTAGAGCAATAACGAAAAGTAAATCACACAGCGATTTATAGCGGTTTCACTGATGTTTTGTCAGTGTACGTCCACTTTGAGAGAGAACCTTTATTAATATCAATAAGAATAAAAAAGATTGATTACAATGATCAAATTCAGCAGAAAAAAATGATTTTGTGGAGATAAGAATTGAAGAAGATTAGGGTTGCCAAAACCCTAATTTGAATAAACCTAGATCTTAATCTCTTTATTAGTCTCTTTCTGGTATATTATAACCTAATCCTGAAAATAGCTTATATAAAAAGAGAATAATACGTAGCAATTGCCCAAATTGCCCCTGATATCTTCACAAATCAACATATAATATTCTCAGCCCGAAACAGTCGAAATACCCGATTAGACGTCCGTCGTGGTGTCGGACAGACGTATGTCCCTAACTAGGAATTATTCCTGCTTCAGCACAGACGTCTGTCAGAGTGACAAACATCTGTTGCAAGTCTCGGGAAAATTTCTCTGACAACACAGACGTCTATCACCCTATGACAGACGTCTCTGTCGCACCTTCCTGCTGAAACCAAACACTTCTTCAACTGCAACTTTCACCTACGAGCTCCGATTTGCAAACCGTTTTCTCCGATACGAAGCTACTTCCATCCACTTCAATTCTACCATATAATACCGCAAAATTTAACACTCTACCTCGATACTATATCCATCTCCATCACCTACACCGATGGTACCAAAATATCCTTTACCTTCAACCAAGCAAGCTTGAATGTTTCCTGAATGAGCTCCGGCATAGCCACCGCCTATTGCACTCCACCAACGAGTTTAGGCAAAGCCCCCACCTGCCAGTGAAGTGTTGAAAGCATCCAACTCCTAAACTAGTCTCACCAAAAGACAAGCATACCAAGAAGATAGGACTTCAATCTCTCACCGATACTCTTCTCCATCTATCATCAAGCTTCTCTCTCAACCATGCCACCCTGTGGCACCTAGCACCTCTCCAAGCGAATTAAGTTCGAGCAATGCTTGAACTTCCCAAACGGCAGTGCCTTAGTGAACATGTCCATCGCATTATCCTTTGTGTGCACTTTCCGAAGGCATACTTGCTTGTCTTTGTCATTGGCTACTAGAAACGACTCCCTCACTTCAATATGCTTAGTTCATGAGCTAAACACCAAATTCTTCGTCAAATGAATAACACTTTGGCTATCACATTGAACATCAACATTGTCATGTTCAAACCTCAAATCACACAACAATCGCTTCAAATAGAGTGCTTCCTTTTCTGCCTCTACTGCAGCTATCAACTTAGCCTTCGTAGTGGATAAAACAACTATGGTCTACAATCTCGATCTCCGACTTATGGTTGTACCGCTAAGAGTGAAGACATATGCGGAAGTTGAATTTCTTCGATACTTATCACCGACGTAGTCTAAGTCACAATAACCAACCAACAAGCAATTCTTCTTCTCACTACCCTTGAAAATAAGACCATGAAATGTAGTACCTTTCAAGTATCTCAAAATAAGCTTCACAGCTTCCCAATGTGATTTCTCCAGATTAGACATGTACCGACTAACCACCCAACGACATTTGCAATATCGGGTCTTGTACACACCATGACATACATCAAGCTACCAACCGCACTAGCATATGACACCTTTGCCATATAATTCTTGTCTTTCTCCTCGATAGGTGATCCCTTACTCGAAAGCTTTACATGCAGAGGTAAATGTGTAATTGACGTCTTTGCATCCGCCATGCTGAACTGGCAATGCACTTTTCTAACGTGTTCCTAATGAGTCAATTTCAACTCATAATGCTTTCGATCCCTTTCAATCTCCATGCCTAAAATTTTCTTTGCTTCTCCATGGTCTTTCATTTCAAACTCCGCCTTTAATCTCAATTTCAACTTGTTGATTTCTGCCTTATTTTTAGAAGCAATGAGAATATCATCCACATACAAGGGTAAATACACCCAACAATCATTTCCCAAGTTCTTGAAATAAACACAAGCATCTTTGATGCTTCAGTGGAAGCCACTTTCAAGCATGAAACGATCAAATCTCTTGTACCATTGCCTAGGTGATTGCTTCAAACCATATAGTGATTTCTTCAACTTGCAAACCAATTTTGACTTACCATCTTCAACAAACCCTTCTGATTGCTCCATGTAAATGTCTTCATCCAAGTCACCATGCAAGAAGATGGTTTTCACATCAAGTTGCTCCAACTTCAAGTCGTGAATAACAACTAAAGCAAGTAACATCCAGATTGAAGTATGTCTCACAACTGGTGCGAAGATCTCATCATACTTCTTTCTCTTTCTTTGTGCAAACCCCTTAGCCACTAGCATAGCTTTGTATCTTCCATCCTCCTTTACCTTGTATATCCATTTGCACCCAATAGCACGGTTTCCTTAAGGAAGTGGAACCAACTCCCAAGTCTGGTTCTTCATCAACGATTGCATCTCTTCCTCCATGTCATAAATCCACTTCAAGCTATCACTCGATCTCATGACATCATCAAGGTCCATCGGCTCATCTTGAACTACATGAAGAGCATAGTCCAAATTCTCACAAAATCTAAGATAGTTCCAATCACCATATCTTTCGGGTGGCCTTATAGCACAACGACCAACCCGAGTAGCAATATCATCACCCGGTCTTCCTTCAGCTCCACCTTGAACTGAATCTTCTCTAGGCTCATGTACATCACAAACACTACTAGAGGAATCCTGTGGACTATGTGATGTAACATCAACCACATTCACCTCGCATGCACCTCCAACAACTCTACTCTCTCTAGGCCTAAAAGTGGGAATAACTTCCTTTTCCTTTGATTCACTATGAACCAAATCTGGAAGATCCGATAAGCTCTCATTCTCCTTGAACATAGCCTACTCATCAAAAGTAACATGACAAGAAGCTATAACATTCTTCGTTTCCGGATTCCAAGTCCGATAGCCTTTGACTCCATCCATAAAGACAAGAAAAATCCCCTTGCAAGCTCTAGGTGAGAGCTTATCATTCCCCGGATCATGCACATAAACAAGACTGCTATATAAACGAAGATAACTCAAATCAATGCTCTATCCCTTCCACACTTACTCCGGAATTTTGTTATCAATAGTCGAGCACGGAATTCGATTAAAAATATGCATTGTAGTTGACAAAGCTTTGACCCAAAATCCCTTAGACAAACCCAACATCAATCTCAAGCACCGAGCTTTCTCCAGCAGAGTTCGGTTCATTCTCTCTGCTACTCCATTAGATTGCGGATCTCCAGGTGTAGTAAAATGCCTCTGAATACTATGATGCTTGCAAAATTTTAGAAAATCTTCGGAAACATACTCTTCGCCATTGTCAAACCTAAGAACCTTCAAAGTCTTCTCACTCTCATTCTCAACAAGAGTCTTACATTCTTTCAACCTTGCAAATGCCTCCGACTTGGCCTTCATTACATACACTCGAACCTTCTGAGAAAAATCATCAATGAAAGAAATATAATATCTTTCTCCTCCCAAAGAAGCTATTGGGGTCGATCCCCAAACATCCGTGTGCACATACTCAAGAATCCCCTTAAATCATGTTTCCCTTCACCGAATGACACTCTAGTTTGCTTTCCCATGACACATTCCTTACAAAACTCCAACTTGTTGAAACTCTCTCCATCAATCATCTCCCTTCTACGAAGAACGTCCAGACTCTTCTCCGAGACATAATCCAATCTCAAATGTCACAGCTGTGTCACAGCTGTGTCGCATCTAAGCCACGAGAACTATCAATACCAACACATGTTTCGCCATCCACAGTCACTCCTTGAAGCAAATAAATATCATGAGTCCTAGCACAGTTGATAACCAGAAACGCACCCTTCGAAACCCTCAAGTTATCACTCTCAATAGTGATCTTGCAACCTAAAGAATTCAGCTGTCCCAAAGAGATAAGTGACTTCCGTAGTTCCAGAACATAGCACACATTAATGAGAGTACGAACCACTCCGTCAAACATACGAATCTGCACGGATCCAATGCCCTTCGACTTGCTAAGTGTACCATTTCCCATAACAATTGAATTTCCTTCTCGATCAACATAAGAAGAATAACAATTCTTATTAGGCATCATGTGATATGAAGCCCCTGAATCAAGCACCCATTCGTTGTCTGAAACATTTGATGCTACAGCCGACAAAACATCTACGTCTCCCTCACCAACATCTCTCTCCATCCCAACTGATGAAGATGCTTCCTTCTTCCCCTTGTCTGGACAATCATTCTTCCAATGACCAGGTTTCTTACATATAAAGCTCTTGTCATTTCTTACCTTCGACTTTCCTCTCCAACCGAGCTTTCTAGACTTAGAACGCCCTCGGTTTCCCTTCTTCTTAGATTTCTTCTTCTCCACAAATAAATCTTGACCATTACCAACACCGCTACTACCATCACTCAGATCCTTCATCTGATCTCGCAATTCCTCACTAAGAAGACCCGTCTTGACATCATCAAGATTCAATGTATTTCAGTCATAGATCAAACTGTTTGAGAACCTAGTATAACGCTCAGGCAACGAACATAGCAATATCATCGCCTTCTGCTCCTCATAAATCTTCAAATATACCGCCTCCATCTTCATTAGAAAATCATCAAACACATTCAAGTGCGCCTTTAGCGAAGTTTCTTCCTTCATCTTGTAGGTAAAGAAAGTCCGCAACAAGATCAGTCAATTTGTGAGTGACTTCTTCATATACAACTCATCCAACTTATTCTAAATACCCTTAGCAGTCGTCTCACCACTAATTTCGGAGATAACATTCTCTCCTATAACAAGTTGAAGTGCAGTGAGTGTCCACTCTTCCACTTCTTCTCTCTCTACATCTGAGATGTCCGCTGGCAATAAGTTTGTATTAAACACTAACCTACGTACCCGATTCCGCCTAAGAACCACTTTCATCTTCCATTGCCATTTTTCGAAATCATTATCACCATTCCACTTGTCAATAACCAATTGTGACCCAGAAGCTGCATATGAACCACGTACATAAGGAGCTACACCACTTGGACCAACTGTTGAGGCACTATTTGAATCTGATTCCGGCATTTCTACAACTATCTACCAACCTGGCTCGGATACCAAATGTTATGGAGAATTTCAACTCAAGACCGCTCAAATCAAAACCCCCAACTTAGCGGAAGATGAGATCGTGTCAAACATGCAAAACAACCAATTAATATATCAAAAACAATCTTAACCCAATCCAATGCCAATCACAATCACCAAACAAGATAAATAGTAGGGCAATAACGAAAAATAAATCACACAGGGATTATACTGGTTTCACTGACATCTTGTCAGTGTACGTCCAGTTCGAGAAAGAACCTTTATTAATATCAATAGGAGAGTACAAGAGATTGATTACAATGATCAAATTTACCATAAAAAATTGATTTTGTGGAGATAAAAATTGAAGAAGATTAGGGTTGCCAAAACCCTAACTTGAAAAAACCTATATCTTAATCATGATTTGTCTCTAGTAAATTATAACCTAATCCTGAAAATAACCTATATAGGGAAAGAATAAAATGTAGCAATTGCCCAAATTGCCCCTGGTATCTTCACAAATCAACATACAATGTCCTCATCCCGAAACAGCCGAAATACCCGATCCGACGTCTGTCGTGGAGCGGGCCAGACGTCTGTCCCAAACCAGGAATTATTCTTGCTTCAGTACAAACGTCTATCAGAGTGACAAATGTCTGTTGCAAGTCTAGGGAAAATTTCCCTGATAACACAGACGTTTGTCACCCAATGACAAACGTCTGTCGCACCTTCCTGTTGAAACCAAACACTTCTTCAACTGCAACTTTCACCTACGAGCTCCGATTTGCGAACTGTCTTCTCCAACACGAAGCTACTTCCGTCCACTTCAATTCTACCATATATTATAGCAAAATTTAACACACACAACAAAGGGAGAAAATAAACTATTGACAAACTCACCATCTCTCCGAGTAACTTAGTTATTATAATATTCATACTTCCAGTTTAACCTGACTACATCACTCTGCGCATTCAAAACCTATCATACTCATGGAAACCTGAAAATTAATACTGCAGTTTTAACCATGGAAAAAAGAGAACTATAAAATTACAAACTAGTTTACTGATGTGAAGATAAACAAACTATAAAGACAGATTTTAGAGTCGTGATAAACTAGGCATTGGAGATGCCATGCAAAGAATAAGAAAAATAAACATACTATAAAGCAATTAACATAAAATTGTTCATTTGCGCTTCATTCCACACTCTATTGTCATATCTGAATAATATCACTTTCGTATAACAAATGTGAAGGTAAAATAGACTAATAATTCATCATTAACCATGGAAATGTATGGGATTTGTTTATATTCACTACCGAGCACTGAAACCATACATAAGGATGGCCTATCTAGTAACTGGTGAAGCATTGCCCCGTAAATATTGTGTGTTTATCAGCTTGTGTTTATCTTCCTGCACTGCTCAATTTTCAGATCCATATAACTGTTTAAATACGTACATATAAATCCATGATGTCTTAATGGTTCATAATTCCTTCTGAAACTCTATATGAACAAGTCATAACCCAAATGCACAAAGCTTATTGGTTTACTAGATAAGTAAGAATGTTATGCAAATTACTTGAACAAAAATCTAGTGTGGTGTATGTGTATGCAATACTTCTATTGGATACATAAGATTAAACACATAGCTCAATTGTGATTATCATACTTACAAGGGTTGTATCTTGGCACCAATGTCTGATTTAGAAGCATTTCTTGCTCCAACACTACAAAAACATATGGCTATTCCAACGGCTAAATGCTGTTGGCGGCCGCTGGAAGCCGTTGGAACAGCCGTTCGAATAGAATTCACGACGTTCAACGCTTCCAATGGAGCCCACAGATAATTTCCAACGGATTCCAATAGAAAAACCGTTGGAAACCATTTGAAAACCATGACCATATAGCCATTGGAAACCATTGATAGCTGTTGGAAATACTGGGTGTTTTTTTAATATAACAAGCAAGCTACCTTCCAGCCTCCCCAATTCATTTCATTTTCAATCCATTTTCATTTCCAATCCATTTCCAACCAATTCCACATATATTCGACACATATATACAAATAACAACACAAACAACCAAAATAAAACGCATAAACATCAATATATACAACAAAAACTATCTACACATCCAGAAAACCATCCAAACATGTCTACAAAGCGTACCAATATATACAAATCATCAAAACACATCCAAACTTGTCTCATCAAATTAGATCAAAACAAAACACATCCCCCAACCAAGCATCAAAACACATACCTCAAGCTGCATCGTCGCTATGTCCTCCAGAAGCAGACGATGAAGGAACATCACCATGATTATGCACGTACTCTGCAATCTTTTGATTCAGCTGCTCAATTTGCATACCCTGCACACGATTTTGATCCTGCAACTACTCAATCAACGCTCGCATCTCCTTAATTTCTTCCTTATCTTATGCCTTTTTATCTTGTCAAACCTGCAAATACAAGTATAGAAGAAAACGTTCAAAAGATACTCTTGGACAAGCATGAATTGAAATTATAACAAAATGAGAGCAGGATGTATGTCTACTAATTTTTATAACAAAATGAAATCATAACAAAATCATAGCAAATAGGAGCATTATTTACAAAGGGTGGATAAGACCAATTTTTATAACATACAATTTTTATACAAGTAATCTGTTACACAAGTAATTTTTATAAGTAATTTTTATTTACAAGTAATTGTTATAACATACAATTTCAAAATCATTTTAAGGAGGCAGGATGTATGTCTACTAATTTTTATAACAAAATGAAATCATAACAAAATCACAGAAAATACAAGTATTATTTATAAAGGGTGGATAAGGCCAATTTTTATAACATACAATTTTTATACAAGTAATTTGTTATACAAGTAATTTTTATAAGTAATTTTCATTTACAAGTAATTGTTATAACATACAATTTCAAAGTCATTTTAAGAAGGCAGGATGTATGTCTACTAATTTTTATAACAAAATGAAATCATAACAAAATCATAGCAAATACAAGTATTATTTACAAAGCGTGGATAAGGCCAATTTTTGTAACATACAATTTTTATACAAGTAATTTTTACAAGTAATTGTTATAACATACAATTTCAAAGTCATTTTAAGGAGGCAGGATGTATGTCTACAAATTTTTATAACAAAATAAAATCATAGCAAAATTATAGCAAATACAAGTATTATTTACAAAGGGTGGATAAGGCCAATTTTTATAACATACAATTTTTATACAAGTAATTTTTATTTACAAGTAATTGTTATAACATACAATTTCAAAGTCATTTTAAGGAGGCAAGATGTATGTCTACTATTTTTTATAACAAAATGAAATCATAACAAAATCATAGCAAATACAAGTATTATTTACAAAGGGTGGACAAGGCCAATTTTTATACAAGTTATTTTTATTTACAAGTAATTGTTATAACATACAATTTCAAAGTTATTTTAAGGAGGCAGGATGTATATCTACTAATTTATTGCTTAAATTTATCTAGTGGCAATGCTTAACTTGGCTACCCACAGTCTAATGCAGTTTATAAATACATATATCATTATTAGTGAACGAAGACATTTCTAGTGTACTTCAGACTTTACATATAACTCTTTAATATTGATTGTATGCTTATGATTGTGTTTTGAATTTTATAAGAATTTATTTTATGTTGAGCCAACAACAAATACGACTATTAAGGTTTTTAAGTAGAAGTAAGTCTTAACAGAGAAAAAACACTTAATTATGCTATACGAATATTACCGTCAGGTTATCGAATCCATAACGCCTGCTCTGCTGTGATTTATCCATAACAACATCAAATAGGTTGCCTTCCTCCTCTTGCGCCAACTCATTACGGTCCGACTCCTCAAGCACATGAGCCCGTGCCTCCTGGAACTTTTCCTATAATGCAAAAAACAATTTCATTTGAAAAATAATAAAATATTGATTTTATTTTACATTAACTAATAATTAATAAACTAATCGATTCATGCTTGTAATATTTAAAATACACATATGTATGTTGTTGTTGCCTTATCCTGATCATCCCACTGATATGTGACATTGCCAACCTCATCGACCTGCCTGGATGCATGGGTGTGAGTAAATACGCCCATATATGACACAGGATGTCCACAAGCTCATTCCTGCAGTTGATAATTTGAATAATTCAATTCCACATAATTAATTACTGAACTAATCAAAATACAAATGTAATAATTAATAAATTTACCAAGTCCTCGCGGTGATCCTGGAAAAACTTGGATCCTCCGCGATGAGTTACTGGATTCTTGTTCCTGTTTGCGGTGTTCCTTTCTGACTCAGCCTGGAAATGTACGTCGACAAATTATTTAAAATCGACAAAAAATTAAATTAAATTCGTTATAGATTTACCTTGAACTCGGGCGTGTCCCACCACGCAACCATCTTCTCAAACACTTCATCAACCATCCACTTTGGTTCCTTTCCCTTTTTCTTAAGCTCATTCATCTTCTCTCTATAATTCCTGGCAACCTTTGAGTTCCAGTGTCGATGAACTAGGCTCATGTCAGCCTCCTGCACATCTACTGCTCCCTGTATAATGAGAAAATATTACTAATCTCATTTATTTGTGTTTAATTAGTCTCTTTGATGTACCAAGCGGTATAAATGTACCAGAAAATCTTACCAGATAGTCTCTTTGACGTCTGCTGGGACCCTACTCCACTTAGGCCAGAAATCGCTCATTCTAGTTATATATGCATCCTTAAAGATATCTAGAACTGTTTGAGATGGCCCCAACTCAAACTCCCTGCATTAAATATAAATTAGAACTTTATAGAATATAGTTATATTATGTAAAAAAAACATTTTATTGTTATTCTGTTAATTTTGATACTTACGCCTTGTCAGCCTTAAGCTTCATGTAAACAACCGGACGAGCTTGCTGTTCGCCACTACCCTCACCAGCATGCGGGGTAATGCTACGTCGTCTAGAGCCAGAGGCGACCCCAAGCCAGAAGTAGGGTCAGACATAATATACCTGCAACATAGATATAAAATTGGATTTCAAATGTCATAATTGAAGTATCATATACACATTAATAAAATGCGCAGATAATATGAATATGAGCAACACAACATGAATGAATAAAGATACATTTTGAGAATATGTAATTAAGTAGAAAAAGATAGATAATATGCTATAGAACATGAACATTTTGAAAGTATTTTTCTTTAAGCATGATTTAATTCTAAATTCTCATAAGTCAAAATGAAACCTGAAAATACCCTGAAAATGAAGGTTTGAAGCGTCTAATACATACAGTTTTGAGAATACGATGTAAGCATTGACTTTGAAAATATGATGTAATATACATACACATACAACTAGGAATCAAAAATACTTCTTGAATTCAAAATTTATTGTGAAAATAATAAATTTGTTTAATTAGTAAAACAAATTAAAAGTATATATGAAACTAGAAATTTAAAGTAAAATATACATATAGTTTAGAGAATAAACTAAAACATGATAAATATGCATATATATATATATGGGAAAGTCTTTAAAGACACAAAATTTTGACACAAATAGTGACACAATCGATTTGCACCATTGGATCACCCCATGAATTACACCTCTCCATATAAAGACAAAAAGATCCAACGGTTGAAGCTTTGTGTCTCTCTCTTTGTGTCTAATTTTTGTTCAAATAGCCGCCCCCTATATATATATATATAAATTAAATTATTATTATAACCCCATATATATATATATATGTTGGGAAACAAATGGCTGAGTCACGTACTCTGTCGCTTTCTTGAAGACGATTCGGCGATCTGGCCGGTGGTGCAAAACCAGTTCGTACTTTCGCCGCCGCCTCTAGGATAAAACAGCATCTCCGAAATTAATAACTGATTTGCTTTGCACAAACAAACCAGTGCAGATTTGCACTTTCTGATTTTTAACTGCTCGAAAATTTCTTAAGAATATTTTTAATGACGGAGAAAGAGAAAAGAATAATTTTTTCTATGTAGATCTCGTCTGATCTGATGATAATATATAGACGAGGATTAGGTTATTCGAAAATACTGGTCAGTGGAGGAAAATAGGATCTGTGAAATACTTGGTCAAAATTTTTACCGCTTCATATTAAAGTCGGTTCAGAAATATCCGAATTTAAAAAAACAGGTTCGAAAAATGCAGTGTTTTCTGGACCAAAAATATAAGTGTCTACACCACATAGCCAAGGCCCAAAGCCCAATACCGAACCGAGCCGGGCCGGTCGCGCGCGCGTGTGGTGGTCATGATGCATGGGCTCCCTCCTCACAACAAAGCATGTATTGGGAGCCCCAAGGCCCCATCAAAGCTTCTTAGAAACAAATATAAATACTTGCTTCTTTCATATAATCCCATGATGTGGGACTATTCACATTAAGGAGCCACTCATACACTTATTCAAATATTTTAATAATTCACACAAATTTCCAACAATATATATATATATATAACACATTGATTTCCTTGTTAATTTTTGTTCAAATCGTGGAAAGGGTTTAAATTTTAATTGAGGAAGAGATAATGAGCTTCGGCTAGCTGATGCAGGAGATATCTCAAATATTTCTAACGTCCGTCAACGGACTTTATTACGTCGGCTTCCACGGATTCTATTTAGCCATTGGGACCGTTGGAAATCGGACGTTGGAATACACTATTTCTCTAGTCGTGCAAAAATAATATAAATGACCTACAAAAGGTACAATTTAAACAGATAAAGTGTGCATATTTCATGTTAGCATGTGTTTTATCAAGTTTAGCATTCATTTAAAGTGAGAACCGTATTGGATTATTCAACTTGTTAAGTCGTCGGAACCATATTGATTTTTTTTTCTTTTTGAAAGTTATACAATTAACCATAAGATATATGCAAATACATTAACATAAATGAGCTGCAAATGGTCTTTAAGGTCTGCAAATGACGTTGTGTATTGTTTTAATGCACAATTGTATCAACATGACTACTTGTTTATACAAAGTAGCAGCGAACAACGATAGAAATTTAAAGATGTCAAACTTGACGAATCTTGTTGTGATCTTGAATTAGGAGCTTGCAACAATGAAGAATATTGTGAAGGAATTTGTTGTTTAATCGTTGAAATGATGTAGGGGTATTTCTGTCTTTAAACTTTTTTAAAAAAAATAAAAGCCCAGCGTAGGAAAAGCAAATTTTGGTGTATAAACAGACAAAAATGCTTTGGTACCCGGTTTTATTTTTGTCAAAATACGAGGTAAGAGACAAAAAATACGGATGTCCCCACCATGATTTCATGCACAATTACAAATCTACCCCAGTGACATCCACAATTTGAACTAGTTCGCATGTTTTGCCTTTACTCTGAATCCCTATAGTTCTAGTAATAAATGTCATATGGCCGGGAGAAAATAAACAAACGACCAACTCACCTTTACTCTGAATACCTATGGTTCTAGTAATATTTGCATTTGCATGTTAATATAATCTGCACATTTGAAACCTGTCACGGTACAAAGAGAGCCATAGAATTAACGGTTCTAATGATTACACTTTTTTGCATTTGTTGATTACAGATAAAGAATCTCGACCTTCAATGAAGCAGTCTCAAAAAAACACCTAATTGTTTTCCTAGTACAATTTTTATTTTATAATCACCATATAACTGTGAGATATGAATAAAATAGTCTCATAAATAGTTAAGTGTGTAAAATAGTAAATATATATATGCATATATGGAGAAACGTTCGAACCAATATATAAAAAAACACATAAAATTGAATAATTGGATCCTTCAGGTTTACTTATTTTCCTCCAACAAGCAAGCGCATCTCCAGTAAACATTGAACAGACCTCTTTACTGATGTGAAGGTAAAAATTTGTAAAGACAGTTTGTAGAGTGGGATTATTTGGACAACAGAAATGCCATGATACAGCAAGAAAATTAAACATGATATACATATAAACAAAGTAACAGATATTAGTGGCTTCTAATTCAATTCACACACAGTTGCGATATTCAGATGATCTGTCATTTTCATCAAATTACTCGGTCAAATGAGCAAGGATGAGCACCAAATGCTTACATAAGGAGCTATCACAACATTCGGTTCTTAGCATGTCAGTTTAAGTTGTACAAATGTTATGATCTAAATGTGCAAAGCAATTGATCCACGAATTGTCGTCTCTAAGTAAATGAGAATTTACCATAAAAACTTGAACGATAACCTGGTATAGCATACAATTCTTATCAAGGGAGCACAAGCAAAGGCCATAGCTTAATTACGATTCAGTTTGTTATCATTGCATTCACAGACGTACCTTAACATCAAGCGGTACTTCACTATTTCTGAAGCATTCATTTGTTCCGAAAAAATATTATGCAAATGTGAACCCTGCAAAAAACACAAGTTGATTAGAATTAAAAGAATATGCAAATTTCAGTTTGATGCGCATTTTACCAATTTAATGCCCGTTCATTCTCCCTACCTCAAATAGTTTGACAAGCTACTGCAGCTAAATAATTAGAGGTGATTCAGCAAGGTTCTGTGATGGAATCAATTTATCTAAAATATGTGCACAGTTCTGCAAAAATACCTTCCAAATTTTTTTTCTCATATCGTAACAGTTTTGTATGATTTTGTATAAGTTTCTAAGAGCAACTTTATTTACTGCAAGAAACAAGGCATCTGAAGATCTACCATTTTTAAGTTTTAACAATTTAATGAACCTAGCAAGTAGCAACGCTACACAATGGAAGCATTTTCAGGTCATGATAACTTGCATAAACAAAAGACAACCAATGTTGACTCAGCAGTAGATGCGTATGCAAATTTGTTCTACTCAATGAGCCTGAATTCTGATGTGTAAATGAGAATACATACATTAACGACTGATTAATATAACTCATATTTAATTTTTGAATATTCATGTTTGTAAACATCAACAAACAACACAAATACTACAGCTAGTCACTGTCAACCCAACAGCTTGGAAATAAACCTCTACAATGCTATAAATACAGCAGAAACATACCCAAAGAAAGGCATCATCTTAAGGTGTTTACAACCAAAGCAAGCGATATGGGAAAACTTCTCCTAATTGCAATACTTGGCGCTGCAACATTAGCACTGTTAGCACCAACGCAACATAGTGCATCAACCCTACATGCACATGGCACTTGCCATTCTAGTGGACAGTTACACAGGAGAAGTGATTTAACTTCCTTCTGCGGTAACAAAAATAAAACACACTGCTGTGAGCCTCACAAATCATATCCAAGGTACCTCTGCTCTCCGCCTGTAACACACGTTACACAAGCAATCATGACAATTAATAGCTTTTCAAAGCACAGGCCTCGCACTAATTGCAAGGGCATCAGATATCATCGCCTTCCTGGGAAAAGAGACGGTGCTAGTCAAGATGGTGGCAGATTTAGTAGCGTAACCATGGACAGATTGGATGCAAAAAGGTACAAAAACGTGGATAGAAATGGTGACAAGAAGAATAAAATGTTGAAAGGTGGTAACAACTATCATAATGATAAAGATTTTGTGGTTGCATTATCAACTGGTTGGTATAATGGGGGCAGTCGTTGTTTGAAGAAAATTAGGATAAAAGGAAACAACAAATCAGTTGTGGCTACAATCGTCGATGAATGTGATTCAGTTAATGGCTGTGACTCCCACAGTGGATTTCGTGTACCATGTGGCAATAACATAGTTGTCGCGTCTCCAGCGGTTTGGAAAGCACTAGGTATACCAAAGTCAAAATATGGGAATTTTAAGATTACATGGAGCGATATGTAAGTAGAATATAAGGTTAAGATACCATGCATGGATGTATTTGAAGTTTTATGTATCGGTGTAGTAAATGAATAATATGGTGTAATATTAATGGATATGCAATAATGAATATGTTGTAGGCATGGATTTTCTTCAGTGATATGCGTTCGTGTGTTTGTATTTTTAAAACTGGCAACAATGTAGATGTGTCTTTGCATTTGAGGAATCTTTATTTCATGAGAATGTAATGAACATATTGGTAGATAGTCAAGAAACACAATTAGCATACAGCTAGCAGCCATTTACAATTTCTTATACCAGTTCACTCAAATTTCCATTGCACTTTGTGTAATTAGTTAGAAGGCTTATCCAGTAAAGCAGTAGTCAACACCTATTATACCCTCAAAACAACTATGCTAAAATGGTGTTGAAGATACTTCCTACTTTCTAATATGAAAAAAAGAAAGTGCTAGATGAAAATGAATTTACAGGGTTCAGTGCTCAAAGAAAAAGGCTTCAGCGTGAACTACAATTGTAAATGCAGAGTCAAGCCAGAAAATTATTTCCATTCAAACACAGAATTATTATTTGTTTTGTGATCAGGAGTAGTTTGTTGGAAACATAATTTGAAATTTATCTTTATTTAATAATAGTTATGAAGCCAAAGTGTCAGTTCGCAATGTGTTGTGTCTTTTATGTTTTAAGAGTCATATGAAAGTTTGTGTTTATTTAATAAGTGGCGTCTATTAGTATGGAAAGAGTCATGTAAACCACTATATATATATGTGGTCATTTTGTATGAATTAAAGGAAAATTAAAGGAATATTAAAGGAAAGTAAGCAAGTAAGAACAATGTAGTCATTAAAGTATTCCGCGTTTTATCTCTCTACTCCTCTTTATATTAAAATTCTAATATGGTATCAAAGCTAGGTTGATGAGAGGGGATAGAGAGATCTCTAAAGAACAAGAGAACATGACACAAGTGGCTGTGAAAGAAAATTTATTTTTAGAGTTGTTGGAAAGAAAGTGCTCCAATATTCAAAGAGTTGTTGATGAGAAAGTGCACCACGGAGAGAAAGTGCTCCAATATTAAAAAAAATGAAGGTGATGAGAAAGTGCATCACAAATCGAAGAGAAAGTGCTTCGTATATTATCTCAACAAATCGAAGATAAATTTCAAATTAAGGGGAAGTATTGGAAACATAATTTGAAATTTATCTTTATTTAATATTAGTTATGAAGTCACAGTGTCAGTTCGTAATGTGTTGTGTCTTTTATGTTTTAAGAGTCATATGAAAGTTTGTGTTTATTTAATAAGTGGCGTCTATTAGTATGTAAAGAGTCATGTAAACCACTATATATGTATAGGTGGTCATTTTGTATGAATCAAAGGAAAATTAGAGGAATATTAAAGGAAAGTAAGCAAGTAAGAACAATGTAGTCATTAAAGTATTCTGCGTTTTATCTCTCTCCTCCTCTCTATATCGAATTCTAACATAGTTATGATCACCATATCTCAAATAATTTAATATTCATTATTCTACTAAATCAGAATCAACGAGAAGACGGTTAGGCTATTAAATTCATAAACTGAATACTATTTTAACTTGACCAAGTGGGATTTCTTATAATAAGCTCATCCGCAAGTCCTTCTCGTTGTTTGAATTGGTAAACATATCCAAGTTTCTATTTTCCCTGTCTCTATAGCTTTGCACAGTGGAAAAAATTCAAACCATTTTAATTCTGAATTTAAACAATTTATGCATTCTTTGGGATCAGTATAGGAAAGTTACAGCATCCATTAGGTAATTTGCTAAACTGCTAAAATAGTTTGATAAAAGCTATTTGTGAACTTTTTCAGAAAATGCTATCAGAGAATTAAAATTAAGAGAGACGATTAACTTAATCTAAATTATAGCATAACTTCAATTATATCCATTGGGCACAAAAATCAAATCAATTTGTTTAACGGATTTGATCCCATTACGGCATTTGATATGTTGAAACATCAATGTCAAATCAGATAAGTGTGTATTTATTGAGCGTTGATCGTCTGGACCGGGGAACCCCCTGGTCCTCTGGTCCGGACAAATCAAAATCCCCCTGCAATTGATAGGATTTGATCCCATTCCTGGGGGATTTTGCACTTTGGCCCCTGCAATTCGGGGTTGAATTCAGGGGACCAAGTGCAAAATGAGGGATTTTGATTGTCTCGGACTAGGGGACCAGGGGGTCCCCGGTCCAGGTGATCCGCTGCCGTATTTATTTACTTTACATAATCCAATTTAGCACTCACATGCAAATTTCATTGTTTATGTTTGTTGTTTATGGAAGAAACAAGTCAGCAAATATTGCCTTAATTGGCTTTAGGCTAGAGTCACTTTCCATGGTAAAAACATTAATACAGACAAAACAACTGAAAGCATGTGATCTACCTTAAAACAAATACACTTAACCTTAGCTAATGTATCATTATGCCCAAAACAGCAAAATTCTGCTGCCACTAGCTTATAAATATCGTTCCAGACCACAACAAGAGAGAGAAAATAAACCAAATAACAACCTCACCTCAACTAACATCCCTTGTAGTTCTACTAACATTTGTGCTTCATCTTAATCTAGTTGGATCCTTTCACACATTTGAAACCTGTCAAGCTCATGGGCACCTAAATATAAATATAAATAATAATAATAATCGAAAGTGACATTGTTTTTCATATTAAGAAGAATTCCTCTAACTACAACCAGTCACATGAACTTATCATAAATACCTTTGCTTTCCACCTGTTAAGCAGAATACACATGCAATCATGACAATCAACAGCTTCTCAAAGCACAGTAGTTGAATGTGGTTAAAGTTGATGACGAGAGTGCTTCTAATAATGCTTGTGGCTCAAGCAATAATATTTGTGTGCCGTGTAGCAATAATATAGTTGCTGCATCTCCTGCTGTTTGGAAGGAGCTAGGTATCCCAAAGTAAAATATCGGGTATTTCAAGGTCACATGGACTGATAAGCAGCGGTCTTTATAGTTAACTAACATACTATGCATGTATGTAATTCAAAATTGCATGCATTGATGTTGTGTATAAAATACATTATAAGAGCAGTCCCAGCAGTGGCAACGGGAGAGGAAATGGGAAGGGAAAACGTTTTCACGCTCTCCAGCAGTTGCACAAGGGATATGGGGAGAGAATTGAAATGGCGACGCTCGCCATTTCCAATTTGAAGCGGCGATGGACAAACGGTTTTGTGAAAACCGTTTATACGTTAAACGGTTTTCAGAAAATCGTTTAACATATAAACGGTTTTCAGAAAACCGTTTATATGATATGGTTCTGAAGGAAAACCGTTTAACATATAAAATTGTTTAAATGTGCATCCTTAAGCACTTTGTTTGGGTTTTAAAATTTGTTAAACACTTTAAGTTTCTGAATTTTCTGAATATGTTTAAATGCACATCGTATATTTAAATTATTTAATTATTTAAAGTTGTTAGTTAATTTTTTTAAAATTTGTTTCAATGCTTTTAGTTTTATATGGTTTGGTCCATTTTTTGATGTTTTATTTTCTAGTTCTAAACATTGGATTTTTAATGTTTTTTTTAAATCCATTTTTAATGTTTCAGTTTCTAGTTTTAAAATCCATTTTTTTTTAAGAATTAAAACCTACCTATTTTCTAGTTTTCAAATTGGATTTTTAATGTTTTGATTTATGTTTGTGTATCAAACACTTACCGCAAATTTGTGTTTACCTTTTAGATATAGTTTTAAACGTGTATACGTATTTAAAAGGAATGTAAAATAAGTTCGAATACCATATATGCATTAGAAAAAGATACATTAGTTACTTAAAACTAGTTAAATTTGTTTAATAACCCACAAAACAGTACAACCAACATAGAAAACTAAAACTATGATACAACAAGCTAGAAATAGCAACATTAGCCAACATAGAAATCTGAAACTAGGATACAAAAAGCTAGAAATAGCAACATAGAATTCGCCTAGAACTGAGAACTTCCTTCTTCTTCCTGATATCGTTTCTTTTGAGCCCTCAGAATACTACTTTTTTGCTATAGCATACTCAAGGGCCTCTTCAGTCAACTGAGATACATCTCTTGCTAGATACTCCTCTTCTTTTTCTTTCTTCAAACGTCTTTCACGTTTTTCTTTATAATCAGTTCTTTTGTTGAGAGCTATAGTTATAGCGGCATCTTGCTGCAGTTGCATCTCCATGATCTGCAGCTTCTTATCTTTACGCTTTTCACGGTCTTCTTTGTTCGAGACAGATGCAAGGGATATATCACTTAACAATGAAGTTAGTTTATCACTAGATGCTGCCAAATCTTTTGTTTCCTTATTTCTCAATAGTGATCTCTTGCTTGATTTTATTCCTTCTGGCCTTGTTTCAACCCCACCATATAGGAGTCACAGGAGTACTGTTATTCCCATCCTCGTCTGTAGCCATAGGACATTCAACTGTATTTCCCGGGGATGAATCCACCGAAAGTCTAGAAGCTACATTTCTTAAGTAAGAACCTTTGGTGTCTCCAAGGTATACATCATCTGGTTCGCCTATATTGGCCCAACGTGGACAAAAAGAAAGAATTTCCAATGCTTCATGAGCAATGAATTCAGTTTTATAGGTGTCACGATAGATGCTATCATAATCGTTCTTTAAATCTCTGAATGTTTGGCTGCTTCTAAGCAAATCCCCCCTTAGTGCTTTTATCCCTTTGTACTTGGTACACATAGTATTCAAAATATACCATGCAGTCTTTGTGCTCTCAATTGATCTTCGTGTTACGTATTCAGGATCTTCATTGTATAAATCATTAACCCTCTGGTAGAAAAACTTACCACCAGAACGGCCTTCAACAACGACAGACACGCTTACCCATGCATTAGCTAGCACTTTATAGTCAGCTGCTTTCCATATTTTACCAGTAGCTACAGTTTTTTCCATGCCACTTTGAACATGAGTTTTTTTTCCGCTTGATGTAAGACCGTTTGGCCTTGGTTTGTCCTTTGTCAGGTACTGGGGTCGGAGAAGCCACCTCTTGTTGTACGTTTTCAGCAGGATCACTAGATTGTGACCCAAAGTAGTTGTTGGTTTGAGGAACTTGGCCATACATGTTACCGTACTGCTGATCGAGGTTTTATTGGTGGAGATATTGACTTTTTTGGGGAGTTAGGAAAGAGGGAGGAATCATTCACAGGCCTTCAGCTTGAGATAATAAACTAGTAAAATTACCAATGTTATCATCGGTATAGGCAGAGAAATTGTTGTTGTTGGAATCATCCATTGTTGTTTGTTTATATTTGGAATTGTTTGTGAGTATGAAGTAAACTACCATACCCCTGTATTTATGAAGACAAATGATTCCCTTGAATGGTGTGATGCTTTGCTTTACTTTGCCTATATAAAACATTGGAATTTTTAGTTTAACTACACACTTCAAAATAGAAAACGAAAACTGGACTGCTTCAGATTACGTTGTTTTGATAAAGGCGTACATTGAAGCAGACGTACTACATATGAAATAAGAGATAGATCAAGATTTTTGGGCAACCCTCAATGAAAAATACAACAATCATACTAGTTGTAGAATACAGAGGCCCAACTTAACAACCAGAAGTGCTTTCTGCTTATTTACCATTGATTATAAGAATTACCGCAAAGTAATTGATGAGGTAAAAAAGGATGATGTTTTTCAAGAGAAACGGTCGACGTATGACTCACTCTATCTTTTCAAGCACCGTTCAAACTTCGTCGGTCACGAAGCGTACGGGTTATGGTACAATCATATTATACAGTTTGAGTAGTATATCGTTATATTATGTGTCGTATTCAATATGTATCGTTTGGTTTATGTATTTGGAAAGTTCGGATGTATCCGTAGAGTTTAATTTCAATTCATGGCTATATTATATGTGTTATTCAACTGAAATGAAAAGTCTATGAACATTGAAAGTCATGCGCCACTCACATTAAAATTCGTGCTCCAATCACATTAAAAGTCGTGCTCCACTCACATTAAAAGTCGTGCTCCAATCACATTAAAAGTCGTGCTCCAATCACGTTAAAAGTCGTGCTGGAAAGAAAGAGTTAAGGAGTTAAAGATTGCGGGTCGTCCTCTTCTGAATTGTGAATATACAGTTTGGGTCGTCCTCTTCTGAATCGTGAATATAAACAGTTAAAGAGTTAAGGAGTTATATACAGTTAGGGTCGTCCTCTTTTGAATTGCGAATATAAAGAGTTAAAGAGTTAAGGAGTTATATACAGTTTGGGTCGTCCTCATCAAACGTGCATTTTGCATATTAGCTACAATAGAAAATAGAAATGCGATATATTTAAAGTACATAAAACAATACAATAATTGAGTACTACAACGTTACAATAGTTTAACAAATGCATAGACTATATCTAAGCAGTCCCTTTCAGATGCCATAAATGTTCAACCAGGTCGTCCTGCAATTTACTATGTACCTCCCTAGACCTAATTTTACGCAGGCGCCTAAGAAATACCTCAAGAGTTGCTGGATTTCTATCAGCAACAACAGTTGCGGTGTTATCTGGATCATATCCCAAATAAGATGGAAATGTTCCTCTTTCTTCTTCAGTGATCATGTTATGCATTATAATACAAGCACGCATAATGTTGCTCAGAACCTGTGGCTTAAATAATTTAACAGGGTTTTTAACGATGGCAAACCTTGCTTGGAGAGCCCCGAATGCACGTTCTACGTCTTTTCTCGCTGCCTCTTGCCTTTTAGCATAATATTTTTTCTTTTTCTGTTTCAGGAGCTGAAATAGTTTTGACAAGTGTACCCCATGAAGGATAGATGTCATCTGCTAAATAATACCCCATGTCGTACGTATTTCCTGCAATATTAAAATCACACGCAGATGCTTTTCCATGTGTAAGGCTCTTAAACAAATGTGATTGGTGAAATACATTAATATCGTTCGTTGAACCATGACATCCTAAAAATGCATGCCAAAACCATAGATCATGTGAAGCAATAGCTTCAAGTATCATTGTCGCTTTAGTGTAATGTCCAATAAATTGACCGTGCCATGTTGTAGGACAGTTTTTCCATTCCCAATGCATACAGTATAGGTTGCCTAACATGCCGGGAAATCCTCTTTTGGCTCCTAACCTTTTCAATTTGTTGACATCGCTTTGCGTTGGAGCACGTAGATACTCCTCACCATACAATTCAATTATGGCTATACAAAACCTTTCAAGGCTTAAGGTAATAGTACTCTCACCCATTCGGACAACCTCATCAAACGCATCTGGAGCTATTCCATAAGCTATTATACGTAATGCACCTATAATTATTTGGTACGGCAAACATCCTAAGGTACCAGCACTATTACATTTTTGAACAAAATAATTATCGTGTTCAACAACTCCATTGAAAATGCGCATAAACATATTCTTGCTCATACGAAAACGGCGTCGAAAGTCGTTAGGACCATACGTACAGGGGGTGTTGAAAAAATCTTTAAGTAATCTTGCAGTACCTCATTTATGATCATGCATCTTCCGTATGTCTGCACGACCGTACACACTGCCTCCTCGAGTACCACTAGAATCCTTCCGTTAGGAAATGTTTGTCAATCTTTAATTGTTGAACGACAACAGCTTGCATCATAATCTCTAACTCATACATTTCATCGCCTTCGTCAGAATCAAAGTCAGTATCATCCGGACCATTTTGGCTGAGTAATTCGAATCTTCGGTTTGCATATCTGATTCGTAAACAGCATCATTGTTGTGGACATTATGAGACATTTTTGTGTTGTGAATCTAAATGTGCACACCAAAAGTGGTTTTATAGCTTCCTCACTCCACAGTTGCGATGGCTATAC
This sequence comes from Allium sativum, assembly GCA_030737875.1. Classification (NCBI taxonomy): domain Eukaryota; kingdom Viridiplantae; phylum Streptophyta; class Magnoliopsida; order Asparagales; family Amaryllidaceae; genus Allium; species Allium sativum. The sequence goes on along the minus strand of CM060927.1, from coordinate 78,905,993 downwards.
ACGAATATTATATGAAAATATATTCGTCAATGACTATAAATTCAAATAAAATTATAATATTCTGCAACGGCTATAAATTTGAATTGTGTTTTACTATTCAGCAACGATTATTAGTTTAAACTATATTTAAATATTCGGTAACGACTTTATATATATATATATATATATATATATTCTATTCTAATATTCCAAAACGGCTCTATATATATAAATATATATATTATATTTTAATTTTTATACCCGGTAACTATATTTTAATATTCGACAAGATTTTATAAATTATATAAGGGGAAGGAAAAAAAGTTAAAACACATTTTATAAATTATGTAAGGGGAAGGGAAAAAAAATTAAAAACGGTTTTCTGAAAACCCCTTTTGGGTTAAATGGTTTTCTGAAAACCGTTTTACCCATAAACGGTTTTCAGAAATCCGTTTACAGAAAAAACAAAAAAAACAATGGAGCGTCCCCCCATCGGCTGCTGAATCTGTAGGGGGAATCCACGCTCTAAATGGCTGATTCACGCTCAAACATTCAAGAGCTGCTGGGAATGCTCTAATAAGCTTTACAAAATTTCATTCTGAAATGTTGTAACTTGAAGTTGTCATACTGATGTTATGATCCAAATGCTCAAAGCAATCTACGAATTATGGATTTTAAGGATAATACATGAACAACTTGGTGTATCATATAATACCTATTACGGGTGCACAAGGCAAAGCGCATAGCATAATAGTGAATCATTATGTTGTTATTACTATTACTGATACTATCAGTATCACGCAAATGTGGATCCTGCAAAAAGAAAAAAAGGCACGTGCAACTTCAACTTGACGGGTGTTTCATCAATTTAACGTTAGTTTGTCGTCTACAACTCAAAGTCTGACAAGCTGCTTGAGGTAACTGATTAGATGCGTTTCAGTAAGGTTCTGTACTGGAAATAATTCATCAAAAATATGAGCACACTTCTGCAAAAATACCATACATAACCTTTGTTCTCATGTGGCATAACAGTCTTAGAAGTTTAAAGAGATACTTAATTTAGTGCAACAAATAAGGCATCTACACTTTCATTTTAACAATTTAACCAACCAAGCTACGCCATATGATGGAAGCATTATCATACAATGATAACTTTCATAAACAAAGGACAACCAATGTTGACTCAGCAATCAATGTATAATCCAATTTTGTTCTATTTAATAATCCTGATTTTTGATGTGTAAATGAGAATGTATACATTGACGATGATTACCACAACACATATCTATTTTTTAATGTCCATGTCCATAAACATCAACAAACAACAAACACACTACAGGTAGTTACCGTCTACAAAAATACTCGGAAATCGACCTCTATAATGCTATAAACACAGAAGAAAAATACCTATAAAAATGCATCAAATTTAATCACTTACAACCAAAACAAGCAAGATGGAAAAACTTGTCCTAATTGCAGCACTTATTATATCATTAGCATCATTAGCTCCTACTCTAAATCTTGCATCGACCCTACATGCACATGACTTTTGCTAGACAATTACATATAAAAAGTGATGCAACTTCCTTCTGCAGTTAACCAAACACACTATTGTGTGACTCACAAATCTTATCCAATGTACCGTTGTTCTCCACCTGTAACTTGTAATACACAAGCCATCGTGACGATCAAAAGCTTTTTAAAGCATGAGTCTTGTACTAATGGAAAGCACAACAAAATTTAGGGCTGTCAAAAAGTTATCCAACCCATTTACCAAACCCAAGTGACCAAAAAATAAATGGGTTGCGTCAAATCCATTAAAATAAGTGGGTTTATTGGGCAAATCCATTTAACCCACTTAATTACTTGGTTTACACGGTTCCAGCCCATTAATTTTTGTTTCAACCATTTAACCCATATCGGTGTTTTCTTCGCACCGGTACCCAAAAAATGAAACAAAATTAGGTCTTCTTCCATAAATTCATATATTCTTATAACAATTTCACTGCTGATTCATCCGTCTTTCGTACCTGATGTCGCCTGCTATCGTCCTTTAGATGCATATACAAAAGAAATTATTTTATGGAATTGCAATTGATGGTGAATCTTGGAATCTTGGAATTCAATCAGCAATTGACGGCTTAAACTCCAAGGTTGAAGATTTATCTTCTCTCTTCACCCCGCCTTGGTCCACTCCTCTTCTTGGCTGCCACCTGCATTGGATACCAGATATAATAAATGGAGTGGACCAAGGCGGGGTGAAGAGAGAAGATAATCTTCAACCTTGGAGTTTAAGCCGTCAATTGCAGATTGAATTCCATGATTCGAAGATTCACCGTCAATTGCAGATTGCATAAAACGATTCCTTTTGTATATGCATCTAAAGGACAGTAGCAGGTGACATCAGGAATGAAAGACGGATGAATCAACAGTGAAATTGTTATAAGAATATAAGAATTCATGGAAGAAGACCTAATTTTGTTTCATTTTTTGGGTACCAGTGGGAAGAAAACACCGATATAGGGTAAATGGTTGAAACAAAAATAAATGGACTGGAACCGTGTAAACCAATTAATTAAGTGGGTTAAATGGGTTTGCCCAATAAGCCCACTTATTTTAATGGGTTTGACCCAACCCATTTATTTTTTGGGCATATGGGCTAGGTAAATGGGTTAGATAACTTTTTAACAGTCCTAAAAAAAATAGTAGTCTGACACCAAATATACACTCAGAACAATTTACCATAATTGTGCTAAAAATACTGTCTGCCTTCCTACATTAAAAAAGAAGAAAAGAAAGTGCCAGATGAAAATGATCTTACCTGTTTCGGTGATTAAAAAAAGGCTTGAGCATGAACTGGTAATGCAAATGCATAGTCATGCTGAAGTATTAGATATTATGATCAAATAGTTACGGACTTAAGCAACTAACATCAGAAAAATGGTATAACAAGTTACTAATTTATTTTTGAAATTGGATACTTGAATAGTAGCATATATTAGTACTACAGGTCTTATGTAGCATATAACATACTATATGTCAATATATGTTCGAATCACGCTAGGCAAGTTGCTAATATAATTTTAAACTAAATAAAGAAATATTGTTTGCTGGTGTGATCAGGAGTAATTTATGATCAAATAACACGAATGATCCAAAATTCATTAGGTAATTCAAGTGCTAGATGAAAATGGGGCACATAAATTAAATCAATTTGCTTGTTGGATTTAATGCCTTTGTGGCATTTGAAACGTCCAAATATCAGTGTTACACCAGACAAAGTTTTAAAACGCGAAAGGCGTACATGAGGCTTTTTCAGGTCTACGAGGTGAGGTGTAAGCTTCGAAACGTTGAAGCGTAAGCTTTTCAGGTAAAAAAAACGCAAAACAAATAAAGAAATTCTGACACTTTAAATTAACCAATGCAAAAAATGAAAAATAAACAATTTAAGATTTGACTTTTACGAAGTATATATTTTTTATTATAGATTAAAAATAAATAATCGAAACTCATATGATTCAAAATTTGATTTCTTAAAACTAATTGAAGATTACATCAAACTCCAATTTTGATACGTTCTATCAATTCAAATCAATTTGGGAAATTTATTTCAAAATTTAACAAAGTTCATTGAAAAACGTTCATTAAATAACAATGAGAAGATTCATTACATTGCTCATGATGATTATTTCTTAAACAATCCTACTTGATTATGTCGATATTGAAATTGAAAAGTACAAAATGCTAATTTTTATTTTCTTAAATTTTGTCTTTTTTATTTGCATTAAATAATTAAAGTTTAATGACATTTTTCTGTGTTAATATCTGCAACTAAAATTAAAAGGTTTTTAAGTCATATGCCTCAGCTGTTTGAGGCGTGCGAGGTATACGCTTTATGCGCTTTGTATACCTCAAGTTGTTGGGGCGTAAGATTTAAAGGTAAAAAGCTTTTTGGAATAAACCTCAAGGCGTTTTATCTTTTATTTTCTCGAGGCGAGCCTTGAGGCGAGAATCGATGTGGGTTTTTTAAAACAATATTATCAGATCGGTGTTTGTTTATTTATTTTGCATGATCTTATTAAGACTTCACGTGCAGATTTCATCATTTGTGTGTGTTTATTAGGAAGAGACAAGTCATAGCAAAGATTGCCTTACTTGGCTTTAAGCTAGAGCCACTTTCTATTATTAAGATATACAATTATAGACAAAATAATTCAAGACATGGCAACTACCTTAAAATCAAAGACATTTAACCTTAGCTTTATTATTCTTATTATGTCCAAAGCAGCAAATATCATGTGCTGCTAGCCTGTAAATGTGACACCAGACCGTAACAAAGGAGAAGAAAAAACCGAAATGACATGCTCGCCTCTGCTAACATCCCTTATTGTTCCACGGCTTCAAATCCTTTCACACTTTTGAAACCTGTCACCCTAGTGGGCCACCTGAAAAACAAAAGTGGCAGTGTTATTCATATTAAGAAGAACATCTCTAACTACTGGCAGCCATATGAAATTTATCCTAGAAACTTTTTCTCTCCATCTGTCGAGCAAAATACACATGAAATCTCGACAGTCAGCAGCTTCGCAAAGGCATGGCGAAGTTGGCGGTTGCTCAATGGAAACAAATACCACCATGCACATGTCATTAAAAAAAAGTGCCAATCAAGAAAGAAATCGGCACAGTGTTATCACGGAGAATGATAAAACTAGAAGGTGCAATAAAAGCTTAAGAAGTATAATGGTCATGATAAAGAGTTTGTGATGGTTGGTACAATTGAGGCCATCGTCACCTAAAGAATATAATGGCTAAAGGAAACAAGAAGTTGGCTTTCGCTAAAGTAATTGAGTGTGATTTTATTAATGGTTGCAACCCAAGTAATGGTTTATGTGTACTGTGCAGCAATAACATAGTTGTGGCAACTCCAGCAGTTTGAAACTGAAAATTACAACTCTTTTACATCTCTAGAAAGGAATATATATAAACTATGGTACAAAAGTTTAAGCTTTATGAACTATTTAAAAATCAGTCTAAAAATGTAAAATAAAAACATTTTGTATTGAAAGTAGACCTTAAAAAAACATTTTATAAACATACAAATATGCAAAATTTGCATGCTATTTCCAAACTAACTCTTGAAATGTAATGTCCAACTAAATATTTACAATGAAAACATAAGATTACTAACTTCTATGAAAGTTCAAATATTTGCTCTTTTCAAATTATATATATATATATATATATATATATATATATATATATATATATATATATATATATATATATATATATATATATATATATATATATATAGAAAAAGTGCATATATTTGCTCTTTACATTATCTAGTAAAAATTGTAAAACATAATATTTAGCAATAAAGATATACAAATAAAATACATCATATGAAAGTGCAGATACTTTGGCACTTTTTTGGAAATTCATATAAATAATGAAACGAAACTGCACTGTATGTGTTTCACGAACTCGAAAAAGTGAAATATAAGCATAGAATTTAGATGACAATAATACACAAACAAATAAATTTAACAAAAGCGATGATTTTGCACTTTCCCGTCATACGTATATTGTGTATATATATTGCTAGATGAGATAAATCCAATTCGTTTCAATGGGAATTATAGATTAGTATAAGTTTTGAGGACCTCTCTTTTTACGCAAAACTTGATGGAAATGTATATTATCCCTTTTTTGTAGAAAATTGAACAGAGTAAAATGTATCCCTTATGGCTGAACGGAAAGATAAATATATGTTTGAGAAAAATTTCCAGTTAAACATATAAACTATAAAATAAGATTGCAAATTATGTGCACTTCCATTTTCAGTTTTGTAGTTAAAATTGAGAAAACAAAATGGCGGTGATTCTCAGTGTATTCCATATGTAAAACATAAAAATTCAACGATAGAAACATGTACTTTCACGGAATTGCAAAGTATTGCACTTTCTCTACAGCTGGGAAAAAAGGAAAATCGGATATAGCATACTGGTACAAGAATATTGTAGTGACAGCTCTGCGGTATTCCAAAAAATCAGCAGTAAACTTATGAATTGATCAAAAGGAGATAAGCTGCAGTATTGCTGGAAAAAACTGGTGCAAATATGTAAATTTTTGAAAAGGAAATAACTAAGGACTTGCAATCAATGAGTAATTAGTGTTAGTCTTTTCTACTAATGTATGTTGATAATATGCAATAGAGGATACCATCATGCATATATTTTGGTAACTTTTCTATTACTATATAGCTAAACTATGGATTATGTAGAATAAAGAAAAAAAATACTTATACACCTAAGAAATAAATGTGTTTCGACCTTAGGTCTTGATCAAAACTTTATTGCAAAAATGTCTCTTTTTCACTAAACCAACATTTTGTATTTGCATAATTTGGAATTGCCCAAGCATAATTTAACGAGTCATTCGCAGTTTCACGGTCTGAATTTGTTAATACTTACACATGCATGACTTAATCTTTGAGACAAACATATGACTACTGGCAGGATCAACCAAGTAACCATCGAACAAACTATAACTGATTTAACGAGTCATTCGCAGTTTCACAGTCTAAATTTGTTAATACTTACACATGCATGCCCAAGCATAATTTTTTTCAGATAAACATTTTATACTGTGCAATTTAGAAAGGATAACATTTTGACGAAAAATCATTATAGTGCGCTTTTTTTACGAAACCGGAGAGAACAAGGGAAATGATAAACTTTGTAAATAAAATAAAATAAAATAAATCAGGCTCAAAGAAATTTGGTTTTGTTTTTCAGACTAAAGGACAAATGCTAGTTCTAATTAGAATTATTTTTAACTTTTACACTATACAAAAGACTAGTTGTAACTAAAATTATATTTAGTTTTACTCTATACAAAATGCAAGTTATAAATAACATTGTTCTTGAGAAAAAACTTACCATTTTTTAGTTTAAATTTTTTCTGAGTTTGTCCTTAATCCTATTTTTCTGGTGAAAGCAAGGTTTTTTTTTTAATAAGTTTATAACGAAACCTAAAGTTGAAATAGATTTTTTTTTTCTTGGGTATATAAACAAGATTTTGTCCTAGAATGAATGTCATAATAAGCCTAGAAACGCTTTATTGTAACTGTTGTCTTCTAATAAACTTATTACAGAAGTAGACTGGCTTTCACAACATCAGAAATTAATAATTGCACGGAAAAAAAAAAAATTCATTCTAAGCCTCCAAAAAAAATCACATTCAAGTCTCATTCGAATTTTACTTTGAAAATAGGCAGGTTTTTCTCTATAACCGTTTTTTGTGCATCTGCATTCTAAAAATGCTCATGTACAATTTTTTTTTTTTTAAAAAAAATAAACTTGTGCTCTTTGACTTTTTGCAAATACAAAATTAAAATTTGTTCGAATACATCTTCAAAACGCGCAAATGTATTATATTAATAAGTGAAGAAAACATGTTTATTTTCATAGTAAGTTTTGAACAAAGTTTTTTTTTTTTTTTCCTAAGCCTAAAAAGAAAAACTGTCCTAATTGCGCACTTTTCAAGTACACGGACATTAATCTGTTAAAAAATAAATTGATCATGCATGCACTAAAAACGTGCATGTTTAATTTACATATTTGTTATTGTACACTTTGAAAGCAAGCAAACGAAAATTTTGATCTTGAGTAAACCGTGCTTATCAGCAATAAGTTTGGAATGGAGTCTATAGTAGCAATATGTTTTTTTGAGGCTTATTATAAAATATGCCCATTACCTTATTGTTAGAGCTAGCATACATCCAGGTTCTAACAGTCCTCCGAACCTCTGCACAAGGAAAAAGAAATTCACTCTTTAATTGCAGATATGTTTGGGAGTAACATTGGAAATTTATTGTGTCCATTAGATGCTGTCCAATCTTAGTTACACTTAAAATTTTATCAAATTACACACAAGATAATTAAAATTAAAACATAAGGGAGACAGTTGATGTAACTAGAGATACATCGCTATTTAATTCATCTCCAGACAGAGGGCATAAAACTGAACCAATTTATGTATTGATTTGATTCTTTGTTGCAGTTGAATATCCAAATATCAATGTGCTTTCTTTAATTTTATGCATACATTTAAACCTGACATGCAGATTTCGCGATTTCAATTTGTTGTGCCTTAACTAATGTACTATAGATTGGAGTCACTTTCTTTTATATGAACAAGACTTGAGACAAAATAGTTGATGGCTTGGGAACTACCTTGAAACAAATATATTTAACCTTAGCCTACGTATTATTATGTCTCAAACAGCTAAAACCAGATGCCATACCTTGAAACAAATATATTTAACCTTAGCCTACGTACTATTATGTCTCAAACAGCAAAAACCAGATGCCATAAGCTTATAAATGTTATACAACCATATAATTTGAGAAAATAAACCAAATGGTGAATTCACATTTACTAAGAATCCATTTAGTTCAGGCGATATTTGCACTTCATATTAATCTATTTGTATCCTTGTTCACATGAAACCTGTCATGCTCACAGACACCTGAAAATTTGTTCGATTGTATTTAACAAATATCAAATCATGGAATATTTTTATGTTGCACACATCTCGTATAAAGATATTGGACATATTCACACATGCTAAAATTTTCTATCCAAGGGAATGTTTCAGAGTTGACTGAATGTTAATTTTCTGAGAATGTATTCACTTCTTTCAAAGCCGCTCTCTTGATTTATCGTTCACGAGTTCTCAATCCCATTCATTTGCTTTTGCATTTATGCTAGCCAATATTTTACGATCTTTTATACATTATATTATATATTTCTAACAATATTAAACTGAATCTAAACTACGTTGGATAATAAAATAAATTTCAGCTCTAAATGTCGGCATTTTAAGGTCAGTCAATTACATAATTGTAAGGTTATTAACTTGTTGATGATATTCGAATAGGAAATAATAATGATGTGGTTATGTTTCCATATAATTGAAAAATAAAATTATTAACAAAGTTATTCACATTTCATTTTATTATGATAATTATAGCAGTAGTAGTGATGGTGGTTGTAGTGATGGTAAGAGTATTTGTAGTAGCAGTTATTGCAGTTTGAAATGAAAAAAACGTAAAATAAAGAAAAGACGTGTCATTTCGCGCCGCGCGCCATCTCTGCGCCACGCGCCATCTTTGCGGCGCCCGCCATTTGGCGTGCCTTTTGATGTGCAACGTGCACCATGGCGCGCCTTTCATAACTATGATGCTATGCTGTATTAATAACATGGTACAAAATGAACACATTCAAAAAAATATTATCAAAAAAAAAAAAAATGGATATATTCAAAATCAATGTGAAGGCAGTCAGACATATTATTCTTAAACAGAAATTTTGTCTTACTCTTTTTTCCTTAATAAGTTCATTGCGACACCGCAAGTCTTTCAAATGTCATAAGGGATGTGACAGAATGGGGACCAAGCCACATGGGATTGAGGACGGAGGAATTGAAACCATCTTTTATTAACTCGTTGTTTGAATTGGCACACATATCTAAGTTTCCATTATTCCCATCTCTGTAACTTTGCAAAACGGAAAAAGAATTCAAACTGTTTAACTATATATTTGAGCTATATAAGCTTTTTTGAGATAGATATAAGAAAACTGCAGCATCCATTAGGTAATTTGCTAGGCTATCAACATAGTTTAACAAAAGCTATTTATGAATTTTTTTTCAGAAATTGCTATCATGAAAACTAAATTAAGAGAGACCACTAACAATTTTTTGATAGATTTAATGCGTCGACATCAACTGAAACATCCAAATATCAATGTAAAATCAAATAACTGTTTATTTATTACATATAATCTCATTTAGACTTCAGATGCAAATTCCAGTGTTTGTGTTTGTTGATTAGGGAAGAGACATGCCATAGCAAATGCCATAATTGTCTTCAGGCTAGAATCACTTTCTGATATCTATTATAAAGGCATGACCATAGACGAAATAACTGAAGACAATGGGAAATACCTTTTTTTTTTAAAAAAAAAAAAAAAAAAAAAAAAAAAAAAACCTTAGATTATGTATTACCATGTCCAAAACGACAAAATTCAGGTGCCACTAGCCTATAAATATCATTCTAGACCTTAACAAGAGAAAAATAAACCAAAATGACAAACTCACCTCTATTGACAATCCTTGTAGTTCTAGTAACATTTTTTACTTCATGTTTATCTGATAGAACCTCTCCGCACATTTGAAACCTGCCATGCTCATGGATACCTGAAAATCAAAACTAACGGGGTTATCCATATCACAAAGAATGTCTGTAACACTTGCCAGCCGCACAAAGCTTATCCAAAATACTTTTGCTCACCACTGGTCAAGAAAAATACACATGCAGTCATGACATACAGCAGCTTCTCAAAGCACAGTCATGGCAACTCTTATATTAGAAGTTAGAACCAGTGCAAACAAATACCAGCACGCACATGTCATTAAAAATGTTGGTGGTGAAGACAGAAACCGCCATAATGTTATCACGATGGATGAAAAAATCTGTAAGTGCAAAAATAAGTATTATAGTAACAAAGATCTTGTGGTGGCATTATCTACTGGTTGGTACAATGGAGGCAGACGATATTTGAAGAATATAAGGATTAAAGGAAACAAGAAGTCAGTTGTGGCTTAAGTTGTTGATGAGTGTGATTCTAATAATGGTTGTGACTCAAGCAATGGTTTCCATGTGCCATGTGGCAATAATATAGTTGTTGGATCTCCAGCTGTTTGGAAGGCACTTGGTATCCCAAAGTCGAGATTCGGGAAATTCAGTCACGTGGTCTGATGTATAGTGGTCTGTATAGGTAAAATACTATGCATGGATGTACTTTAAAATTACATGTATTGATGTTGTGGATATATATTACATCATAATAAGCTTTATCAACGTACAACTATGAAAAGTAAAAGCTTTTGCAATATGAAGTTGTAGAGTATTGGTTCAGATACCAGTTGCCTTTTATGAAATTCAGTCACGTGGTCTGATGTGTGTGTGTGTATGTATGTATGTATGTGCAGGGAAACAAACAAGTTCATAAATAATATATAACCAGTTCAATGCATAGAATATATAATTTAAATCAATCACAAACAACAACAAATAGGGAAAAAAAGACAAAGTGCATAACATCGGTGATTTATAGTGATTCCACTTGTGATAGTGTTACACTGATTTTGGAAAAAGTTGTTTTGCAAAGGGCAATCTCTGAGTATTCATGCATGATTTATTGCATCAGCTTCGGCCAAATACGATATTATTCTTAACATATGGTGTATCTTTAACAATGTCACTTTTTGGTTTGGATGTTGGATAATGCAAAAGGAAGCTGATCTAATACCACATTAGAGAACCAGTTGTGACAAGATTAATTGCTTATGTGACAACACATGATTCCAATGAAATAACATATGATGATTGCACAATATAGAAGGTCCAAGCTTTTGCTAATAGGCATTTTGTCTGCATTTCTACATGGTAAAAGTATATGTATTGAAAGGAAAAAAAAATTGAGCTTGAGCACAAGCTTCTGGCATAAAATCACCTCTGTACCTCAAGGATTGTCCGGATATAATAAACATTTTTTTCACTATGATTATTAATTGAATACAAGGGTGGTATATGTTTCTATAATAAATGGTACACAAATGTCTATCATTGTATGAAAAAATAATCAAATATTCCTTGAAAAATATCGTGAAGAGAAAGGGTTTATTTGACTGGGGTGGCAAGTCCCTATAATATCACTCAACAATTCCTTCTGAAATAAAAAAATATTTTACTGGTGTGCTAGAAAGTAACCATTTATTCAAAGATAAATTTCTCCATACACTGACTTTCCTTCTGAAATAGATATCCGAATGAATAATTTACATGTCATCCAAAGAAGATATCCACGTGTAATTTGTGTCATTCGGAAACGCATTCCGAATGGATATTTGCTGTGTCAGGTAATTTGTAGTAGAGATGGAAGTTGTTTGGGTACTTCTAAAAATGGGTAACTTCAAATGTAAACCGTGGTGCATTTACATAACAACTTTTTTTTTTTGGTTCATAAGTGGAAAGGATGGTAATTAGAACCTATGCATTCTTGGTCCTTGTTCTCAAAACATAGGTGAACAGGGCCTTTTTTCTTACAACTTGGTTGAAGATTCTGATTTCAAATTGATATCATTACAAAATTGCTACCACGCATTTAATCAGGAGAAATGACCCTATATACGTTTAATTATAGAAACATTAATGTGCATATATAAATGAAAACAGAGCACACAAATCGCACTTTTGAAAATAAAAAAAGGAAACATGAATGAAGAGACACCGTGAAACAATAGTCCAAATTGAATGAATTTCAGGAAACTAACTCCATAAATCTGAATGAGAGTAGTTAGCAGTAAAAGTATACAAAAAAAAAAAGTCTCATAAAAGTGCAAGTGTTTGACATTTTTCCAAAATGGATTTAAACTCAGAAATAAAGTACAAATAAATGCAATTAATTAACATGGTTCGATTTAAGCCATACTTGTAAAACTCTAAAATAAAAGTGCTCTCAGTTCGGTTGATGGTAATTTTTCTCAAAATAAATTATTAACACGGTTCTTCTAAGCCACACTGTTAAATATTTCCAGAAACACCCTTAAAAATATTAAATTAAGACTTAAGAGAGACAATTAATTAACACAACTTGAAATGTTGTGGTACATAATTTATCTCCAGTTGGCATATAAATTAAATCAACTTATTTATGGATTTGATTCCTTTGTGGTAATTGAAACATCCGAACATCGGTGTAAAACCAAATTCACGCTTTCTTAATTTTATATGATCTCATTTAAAATTGGCAAGCAAATTTAGTTGTTTATATTTGTCGGGTGGATGTCTGTCCAGTTCACTAATCTAATTTTGATGAGCAGATGATGCCTCATATCGTAAATTTATAGCAGAGATTACGTTAGTTCAAAAAAGGTCAGAGTCACTTTCTGTTAGACCGAAATCTGGACCTAACACCCAAATGCTATGTGAAAACCTCACAATCACAGATCTAGTGCAGAAAATGCAGTAAAATAAGAGGAGACACACGAGATTTTTATAGTGGTTCGGCTCAGTCCAAGCCTACGTCCACTTTATAGTTTCTTAAATCTTAAGAAGCTATTACAATGTTGTTTGTTTGCGGTTTATACACAATAGCCTTGTGTTACAATGAAGAAGAGGAGATTAGAAAATGAATTTATACACGAATTCGTCGTGTTAAAGTGAGGAGCAATGTCCTTGCTTGGTTGCAAAGGAGGCCAAATGTTGGAGTAGCCAAAAAGTCCCCTTGAAATGGCCGCGTTGTGGTGTATTTATAGGCATAGAGGAGCCTTGCAAGACCCAGAAGCGGTCCGGTTCGGATGGGCCACGTGGAGAGTAGAGAGGCCATCTCGGAGAAAGTAGAAGAAGTGGTTACCAGATCGTGCTTTGACAAGTGGAGCCGGATCCGTGAAAGTAGGAGGTAATGGCTCCTTAAGAATAGGTCAGATCCGAAGTGTAGCAGCAGGTCAATAGGGGTCGGATCGGTTCGGGTCCGATCCGAACCGAGGTGGAATCTCCGAACGGAAGACATGATGTGCACTTCTGTGCTGAGCAAGGCGGTTCGGGTTCTGATGGTCCAATCCGAACCGAAGTAAGCTGGAGTCGAAATCTGAGTCTCTTTAATCCGAAGACTTCGTGTCCAATGCTTTGAAGGTGGAGCAGATCGGGTATGCTCCCTCCGATCCGATCCGTGCTGATGTGAAGCAGGTCGGGTCTGCCTCATTCCGATCTGAACCGAGTCTCCAATCCGAGCCGACACCTATGTGTTGAAGAGAAGATGCTGAATTGGTGAAGGTGTGATGCCTCAATCCGATCCGGTCCTCCTAGGCTGATCCGATGCGAAAGGATTGTGCTAATCCCAAATTCCAAGTTCCCGGTTCTGCAAGCGTTCACGGAAACGGGCAAAACTTTCAAACCGTAAGTCCGTTTTAGCTAAACGAAAGCTCAAACTGAAGCTAATTCAAAGATCTACAAGAGTTACAGAGCTCAGCTCCGTAATCGTTGTTTTCGGGCTCAGAAAAGGTCGTCTGGTAGGAGTTCCGGGCCTTTCTTTGTTTGTGATGCGATTTTGACCAAATCGATGCCTGTCTTCTGACGATGCTTCCAATACTAAAGCGTATTGTTGATCAGAGATTTCATGTGTGACTGCTTTGACTAAAAAGCGAGTCAATATTTTGCCCCCCAGAACATATCGTGTTGGTTGAAGGAAGATGTGTTCTGGATAATCCAAGGCCATGCCGAGCCTGCCAGCTGCGAGTATAATCCATACTTGTGAGGAAGAGAGAGCAAAAAAGTGTGTCAAATCCTGACAAAACTGATTATACTTTCGAGCATAAACCATGCTTGGCTGTTTGTTTGAGCATAAACCACACTTAAGAGACGTTCGAATCATCCTACCAAAACCTGACGAGAGACCTAACCTTTCAGGTATAAGCCATACCAGGAAGTTCAAACTGAGCATAAGTCATACTCGAGTTTTATTGAGTTCTTTTGCCAAATCCTGACAAAACAATAAGTCGTTCCATAGCATAATCCATACTTAAGAATTCTAGTGAGTACAATCCATACTCATGTCGGGATAGAGCTATACTTGCCAAAACCTGACAAGACAGTCTGTCCCTAGGCATAATCCATGCCTAGGGGTCCGAGATAAGTATAAGCCATACTTTAATTGAGATTGAGAATCCTGCCACAACCTGACAAGACACTTAAATTGCCAAACATAATTCATGCTCGGAAAGTTCTTCTTTATTCAATTCAAAGTACAAAACCAAAGCAAATCCTGATTGGTTTGTCATCGAGTCCAGAGCACATTTTGGAGCTAAATCCTAACCCCGAACGTGTGCACTCCGATTTAGCCAATCGAAAAACCTAAATAAAGCAAAGAGACATATCTTAAATCCTAAGAAATGCTGAAAATGCAGAGTGATCCAATCCATATCAGTTGATGATGAGCCCACGAGAGCTCGATCCAGGGTCATTCCCTCTCCGGGAAGCAGGAGGTGGCAGCGCGGGTGTAGGCGATGTAGGTTGTTTCACATACTCGGGTAGCTCTCCACGTCTAACTCGTTCCACAATCAAATCTCGCAAGTGCCTACAGTCATTTGTGTCATGACCGTCCATATCATGAAACATGCAGTATTTTCCAGAATCGCGTTCTCTTTGCGATGGCTCCCTCCTGGGAGGCCTTGGATATCTCACCGTTTGTGTTCACGTAGATGTCGGTTAGTGACGAATTGAGCTCTGTGTACTTTTCATATCTGGGCCCTCTCCGGGGCTGAGTGTTGCGGTCATTCTTGACGGCAGCTTTTCCTTTGCCTTTATCAAAATCAGACGGTTCTCCGTCTTTGAGCATGTTAACATCGAGAATTTTCTTTTCGGACGTTGTGTCTTCTTCACGCAGAAACCTATCTGATTCAAGGTAGTACTCGCTGAGATTCTGTGGTGGGTTTCGGTACAAGGATTTTTTGAACTCCGAGTTGTCCAGAACACTGGATACTGCCACCATCAATACCATAGATGGCTCAGGTCGATCAACTGATGCTGCTGCAACGTTGAATCTTTCCAGAAATGATCGCAGAGTTTCTCTGGGCCTTTGCTTGATTGTAGTGAGCGACATTACATTCTTGGGTCGAGCGATGTGGACCCGAAATTGTTCAATAAAGCGAGCGACCAACATGTTCCAGCTGTTGATCGATTCAGATTCCAGCTGCCGAATCCACATAGCAGCAATATCAGTCAAGAAGAGAGGGAAGCATTTTACCATGACGTTTTCCGACGCCGATTGAACTTCCATATGACGTTTGTAGCGCATTAGGTGCACGGTAGGATCTGTCCTGCCGTTGTAGGGCTCCAATTGTGGAAGTTTGAAATCTGGGAGATTGCGAGAATTGCTGATTTCCTATGTGAATGGATTGTGGTTGACATCATCCATGTCATTCTGATAAGTGCGGCCTCTCGAGAGGCGTTCAATGATGTTGGCGAGCCGATCGCCTTCAAAGAGCTGTTGCAAGCTGCTAAGGTCAGACCTGGTGCCCGCATCGTTGAATCCAGTAGAGTGTGGAAGTGTATGGGGAGCTTGGAAGGTCATTCGGTTCGGTTCGGAGGTGCCCCCATGCTGCGGCTCGGAGAAGCGAGGGAGGTCATGGAGAGGTGCACGGTTCGGGTCGGATGTACCTATCCGATCAGGTTCTCCTGTTCCGAACCGGGGAGCTTGATGCTGAAGCTGTGTGGTATTGCCGATCCGAACCGGTGCGGAGGTTGGTCGTGCTCGCCCTGAACCTTGAGCTTCTGCATTTCCATCCGAAATATTAAGCATCGGAGCTATTGGTTGTTGAGGGGTATTGCCCCCAAGTCCATTCGTGCCTCCGGTTCAGATCAGATCCGAACCGATCTGGTTTACAGCGGCTGCTGGGGCTGATTCTATTCCATTTCCCATGAGTTGTACGTTGTTGCTCGGCCTTCCTTCCATCCGAGCGAAGAATTGATCGATCATCTCCTGTTGTTTGCGAAGGAGGTCATCTTGCCTTGCCATCTGAGCTCTCAATTCGGTGAGAACGTCATCCATCTCTTCTCGCGTCAAGTATGCTGACGGGTTTTCATGTGAGAAAGCTTCATGGCTTGCCTCATTTCTCGTGCCTTCGCCTTCAACACGGGAAACCTTTCGCTTAGCCATCGATCCAATAGCCAAATAATCCAAACAGAAGTTGAAGTTGTCGTGTGCCCCCCTTACTGGCGCGCCAAAATGTTAGACCGAAATCCGGGCCTAACACCCAAATGCTATTTGAAAACCTCACAATCACAGATCTAGTGCAGAAAATGCAATAAAATAAGAGAAGACACACGAAATTTTTATAGTGGTTCGGCTTAATCCAAGCCTACGTCCACTTTATAGTTTCTTAAATCCTAAGAAGCTGTTACAATGTTGTTTGTTTGCGGTTTATACACAATAGCCTTGTGTTACAATGAAGAAGAGAAGATTAGAGAATGAATTTATACACGAATTCGTCGTGTTAAAGTGATGAGCAATGTCCTTGCTTGGTAGCAAAGGAGGCCAAATGTGGGAGTAGCCAAAAAGTCCCCTTGAAATGGCCGCGTTGTGGTGTATTTATAGGCGTAGAGGAGTCTTGCAAGGCCCAGAAGCGGTCCGGTTCGAATGGGCCACGTGGAGGGTAGAGAGGCCATCTCGGAGAAAGTAGAAGAAGTGGTTACCAGATCGTGGTTTGACAAGTGGAGCCGGATCCATGAAAGTAGGAGGTAATGGCTCCTTAAGAATAGGTCAGATCCGAAGTGTAGCAGCAGGTCAATAGGGGTCGGATCGGTTCGGGTCCGACCCGAACCGAGGTGGAATATCCGAACGGAAGACATGATGTGCACTTCTGTGCTGAGCAAGGCGGTTCGGGTTCTGATGGTCCGATCCGAACCGAAGTAAGCTGGAGTTGAAATCTGAGTACCTTTAATCCGAAGACTTCGTGTCCAATGCTTTGAAGGTGGAGCGGATCGGGTATGCTCCCTCCGATCCGATCCGTGCTGATGTGAAGCGGGTCGGGTCTGCCTCATTCCGATCCGAACCGAGTCTCCAATCCGAGCCGACACCTATGTGTTGAAGAGAAGATGCTGATTTGGTGAAGGTGTGATGCCTCAACCCGATCCGGTCCTCCTAGACTGATCCGATCCAAAAGGGTTGTGCTAATCCCAAATTCCAAGTTTCCGATTCTGCAAGCGTTCACGGAAACGGGCATAACTTTCAAACCGTAAGTCCATTTTAGCTAAACGAAAACTCAAACTGTAGCTAATTCAGAGATCTACAAGAGTTACAGAGCTCAACTCCGTAATCGCTGTTTTCGGGCTCAGAAAAGGTCGTCTGGTAGGAGTTCCGGGTCTTTCTTTGTTTGTGATGCGATTTTGACCAAATCGCTGCCTGTCTTCTGACAATGCTTCCAATACTGAAGCGTATTGTTGATCAGAGATTTCATGTGTGACTGCTTTGACTAAAAAGCGAGTCAACACTTTCTTTTGTAGAAACTAGACTAGAGACAAAATAATAGTTGGCGTAGGAACTCAGCTGGAACAAAAATAACTAACTTAAGTGTGTATTATTGTGTCCTAAAACAGTAAAAATTCAGCTGCCACTTGCGGATAAATGTCACAAGGCCACATAACAAAAGGAGAAAATAAACTAACGACAAACTCACCATCACTCTGAGTCACTGTAGTTCTTGTAAAATTCGCACTTCCAGTTTAATCTGACTGCATCACTCTGTGCATTTGAAACCTATCATACTCATGGACACCTGAAAATTAATACTGCAGTGTTAACTACGGCAAAAAGAGAACTACAAAATTAAAAATTAGTTTACTGATGTGAAGGTAAACAAACTATAAAGACAGATTTTGGACTCATGATAAACTAGGCATTGGAGATGTCATGCAAAGAATAAGAAAAATAAACACGTTATAAAGCAATTAATATAACCTTTTTCACTTGTACTTCATTCCATACACCGTTGCCATATTTGAATAATATCACTTTCATACAACAAATGTGAAGGTAGAACAGACCATTAATTCAGCATTAGCCAGGGAAATGTATGAGATTTGTTTGTATCCACTACCGAGCACCGAAACCATACATAAGGAAGGTCTATCTAGTAACCTGTGAAGCATTGCTCCGTAAATATTGCGTGTTAGCAGCTTGTGTTTATCTTCCAGCACTGCTCAGTTTTCAGATCCACATAACTGTTTAAATACTTGCACATAAATCCATGATGTCTCAGCGGTTCATAATTCCTTATGAAACTCGATATGACAAAGTCATAACCCAAATGCACAAAGCTTGTGGGTTTACTAAAAAGGTAAGAATGTATCCTAATTACTTGAACGAAAATCTAGTGTGGTGTGTGTATGCAATACTTCTATTGGATACACAAGATTAAACACATGGCTCAATTGTGATTATCATACTTACAAGGGATGTATGTATCTTAGCACCAAGGTCTGATTTAGAAGCATTTATTGCTCCAAAAATCATATAGATGACCTACAAAAGGTACAATTTAAATAGATAATATGTGCATATTTCAAGTTAGCATGTGTTTTACCAAGTTAAGCATTCATTTAAAGTGAGAACCGTATTGGATTATTCAACCTGTCAAATCGTCGGAACCGTATTGAATTTTTTTTATTTTTTTGAAAAATATACAATTAAACATATGATATATGCAAATACATTAACATAAATGTTATGTAAATGAGCTGTAAATGGTCTTTAAGGTTTGCAAACGAAATTGCGTATTGTTTTAATGCAATATTATATCAGCATGACTATACTTGTTTATACAAAGTAGCAGTGAACAACGATAGAAATTTAAAGACATCAAACTTGACGAATCTTGCTGTGATATTGAATTAGGAGCTTGCAACAATGAAGAATATTGTGATGGAATTTGTTGTCTAAATTTTGAAATGATGATATTTGCGACATATATTTGTTTACTTTCGTCGGATCGATACTAATGATGAGAATGAGAGAATTATATAGTGAGAAAGCAAAGAGAAAACAAAAGATTGGTTGTTCAACCAGTTAAAATTGAAAGTTGGACCGCTGGTTTGAAGGTCCGGCCCTAGATCCGTATATGACTGAGGTCCGATTGAGTTCTGGTCCATGGTGATCCACGTTTCAGGGATCTTCGAGGTCGAACCGCCGCTGGGTACGGTCACGAAAACACTGATGTAATGTTGGAATTCAACAGCAAATAAATAATTTAACCACACGGAAAAATATAGCCTTCCAGATAATATATACAAACATTAATCATTTGCTTATGGCACCAAAGGGAGATAACTTAGATGTGTATACTTTAAATAACATAGCAATTGATCATTCATGCATATTCATATTTGAAACTTTGTAAATGCGATACAAATAACTATCTAGTCTCTTCAGTCGAAAATGAGCTACTAGAGAAAACTAAATAGATACACTTCAATAAGGTTCGTACAAAATAGTCTTATATGGTTTGCGTATTAAATCACAAAATTTTCCATGTGTTACGTCGTTTACTGTTAGGAACAAGGCATCTGCTGTTCCATTTTTAACAATTCAACCTGCCTACGATTGAAGCATTTTATCATGTCATGATAACTGAAGAAAACAAATGCTGATTCAGCAGCAGATACATAATCCAATTTTGTTTGTTTCTGTTAGCATGATTATTGATGTGTAAGTAAACATATTCGCAGAGAAAATGATTACGCTAGGTGTTCAACATATTTTCTAGTTTGGATCATTCGTGTCTGTAAATATTTATAAACAACTCAAAAATCACATCTCTTCTATTTCTGCTTTAAAACTATAAGTTTCTATTGATTATAAACCTAAATTAGTCTCTTCTTCATCAATTTTCATTGCTAACGACTAAGATTTAAATTTTGTGCTTTCAATTGGATTAATTCGAATTTTAAGATCTAAAGTAGTACAAAATAAAAGTACTAAGCGCTGCTAATATATGTAGGGGTATTTCTGCCTTTAATTTTTTTTAAATAAAAGCCTAGTGTAGGAAAAGCAAATTTTGGTGTATAAATAGAATTAGTTAGATGTAAGAGTCTTTTTTTTTTTTTTTTTTTTTGTAAAAACAAAACTAGAGACAAGATAATTGATGGCATAGGAACTACATTGAAACAAATATATATAACTTTTGTGTGTGTACTGTTGTGTCTTAAACAGCAAAATTCAGCTGCCAGCCTGCCACTAGCCTATAAATGTCAAATGGCCACATAACAAAGGGAGAAAATAAACAAACAATGAACTCACCTTTACTCTGAATCCCTATAGTTCTAGTAATATTTGCATTTGCATTCTAATATAATCTGCACATTTGAAACCTGTCCGGTACAAATAGAGCCATATAATTAATAGTTCTAGTGATAACACTTTTTTACACCTTAGCCTATGTATTGCTATGTTTCAAACAGGAAAAACCAGCTGTCATAAGCTTATAAACGTTATACAACCATATAATTGGAGAAAATAAACGTAATGGTGAACTCACATTTGCTAAGAATCCATTTAGTTCGAGTAATATATTTTCCATATTAATCTGACTGTATCTCCGCACATATGAAACCTTTTATGCTCATCGACAGTCAATACATGTACAACAAGAAGAAAATTACACAATTCTTTACTGATGTGAAGGTAAATAAAAAACTGTAAAAATAAATAAATGAAGACAGTTTATAGAGTCAAGATAATTTGGCCATCATAAATGCCATGATAAGCATAAGAAAACTAAGCACATTAAAGAACAATTAATAGGTGTGGATTGCTTCCAATTAATCTATCACATCACCCAACAAATGTAAAGGTACAATAGGATATGAATATCGCATAGGTCTAAGATATATAGTGGGGGTTTAACGTGGATCAGATATCATAATTCATATTTACAAGGTTTTTCCAATTTTGCCCAATTGATAGTTTATTGATAGGTTAACTACTGAACTGTTAGGTTTTTCGTTGCCCCCTTTTCAGAATTGGTACACATACCTAAGTTTTGATTGACCTTTTTGTAACATTTCGCACAGCGGAAAAAATAATTCAAACCCTTTAATTATGAACTTGAACAGTTTAAGCATGTTTTGCCATAATATAGGAAATAACGGCATCATTAGATAATTTACTAAACTATTAACTTGGCTAGAATCAAACTACGTTTGTAAACTTGGATGTTAAACTCGGGGAAAAAGTTCTAAGGTGTAAACTCATGTCTCCATAACAGTCTTGTGTGATTTTGTAGACGTTTCTAAGAGCTGCTTAATTCAATGCAAGAAATAAGGCATCTGCACTTTCATTTTTAACATTTTAACCAAATCAAGCTACACTACACAATAGAAGCATTCTCACGTCATGATAACTAGCATAAACAAAAAACAACCAATGTTGACTCAGCTGTAGATGCATGGTGCAGTTTTGTTCTATTTGATAAGCCAGGTTTCTAGTGTGTAAATGAGAATGTATGCATTTAATTACTCCAACTCATTTATTTTTTGAATAGTCATGTCCATAAACATCAGCAAACAACATATACACTACATCTAGTCACTGTCTACCTAATAGCCAAGAAATCAACCTCTACAATGCTATAAATACAGAAGAAATACAACATTGAAAATGCATCAAATTTAAGTGTTTACAGCTGAAACAAGCATTATGGGATAACTTCTCCTAATTGCAACACTTACTGCAATATTAGCATCATTAGCTCCTACTCTAAATCTTGCATCAACTCGACATGCACATGGCACTTGCCATTCTAGTGGACAGTTACATATGAAAAGTGATGTGGCTTTTTTCTGCAAAACAAAAAACAAAACACACTGTTGCGAGACTCACAAGTCATATCCAAAGTATCTATGTTCTCCACCTGTAACTCGTAATACACAAGCAATCATGACAGTCAAAAGCTTTTCAAAGCATGAGTCTCATATTAATGGAAAGCACAACAAATATCACCTCCTGCCTATGAAGGGAAACGGCTCTAGTCAAGATGGAAACAGATTTAATGGTGTAACTATGGATGGTCTGGATGCAAACAGATACAAATATATTAATAAAAATAGTGCTAAGAAAAAAAGTAGTTTGAAATGCGGTAACAAGTACCATAACGATAAAGATTTTGTGGTTGCATTATCAACTGGTTGGTATAATGGAGGCAGTCGTTGTTTGAAGAAAATAAGGATAATGGGAAACAACAAATCAGTTTTGGCTAAAGTTGTTGAGGAGTGTGACTCGGTTAATGGCTGTGACTCTCACAGTGGATTTCGTGTACCGTGTGGCAATAACATGGTTGTTGCATCTCCAGCAGTTTGGAAGGCGTTGGGTATTCCAAAGTCAAAATTTGGGAATCTCAAAGTTACATGGGCTGACGTGTAGTGGTTTATAAGGTTAAGATGCTATGCACGGGTGCATTTTGAAGTTGTATGTATTGTTGTAGTAAATGAATAGCATGTTGTGATGATATTACTGAATATGCAATTATGAAACATGTCGTGTGATTGGATTTTCTTAGTGGTGTTTGTGCATATATTTGTATTTTAAAAACTAGTAACCAAGTAAATGTGTGTGTGTGTGTTTTTTTTTTTTTTTTTTTTTTTTTTTTTTGCATTTGGGGTATCTTTATTTCAAGAAAATGCAATGAACATATTGGTAAATATTCAATATATACCATTGTTTTAAAAAACCCGCATCGAGGCTCGCCTCGAGGAAATAAAAGATAAAACGCCTTGAGGCTTATTCGAAAAGGCTTTTTACCTCTAAAGCTTACGCCTCAATAACTTGAGGCATACAAAGCGCGTAAAGCTTACGCCTCGCGCGCCACAAACAGCTGAGGCATATGACTTAAAAACCTTCTAATCTTTAGTTGCAGATATTGACACAAACAAATGTCATTGAACTTAAATTATTTAATAGAAATAAAAAAAGACAAAATTTAAGAAAATAAAAGTTAGCATTTTTACTTTTCAATTTCAATATCGGCACAATCAAGTAAAATTGTTTATGAAATAATGATCATGAGCAATATAATGAATTTTCTTATTGTTATGTAAAGAATGTTTTTCAATAAACTTTGTTAAATCTAGAAATAAATTTTGCAAATCGATTTGAATTGATGGAACATATCAAAATTGTAGTTTGATGTAATCTTCAAATAGTTTTAAGAAATCAAAATTTGAATCTTTTGCACGAGAAGGAAGATACCATTTGATCTTTTACATTTTATATTAAATGTGCAAGAATGATTGTATTTTGTTTGAATTGCTTTGAATGCTTTATGGGTTTTACTTATATTTGGGCAACAGAAACGCCATGACAAGAAAATTAAACATGATATACACATATACAAAGTAACAGATATTAGTGGCTTCTAATTCAATTCACACACAGTTGCGATATTCAGATGATCTGTCATTTCATCGAATTACTCGGTAAAATGAGCAAGGATGAGCATCAAATGCTTACATAATGAGCTATCACAACGTTCTGTTCTTAGCATGTCAGTTTAAGTTTTACTGATGTTATGATGTAAATGTGCAAAGCAATTGATCCATGAATTATTGTCTCTAAGTAAAAATGAGAATTTACCATAAATACTTGAACGATAACCTGATTTAGCATATAATTATTATCAAGGGAGCACAAGCAAAGGCGCTTAATTATGAGTCAGTTTGTCATCGTTGCATTCACAGACGTACCTTAACATCAAGTGGTACTTCACTATTTCTGAAGCATTCATTTGTTCCGAAAAAATATTATGCAAATTTGGACCCTGCAAAAAACACAAGTTGATTAGAATTAAAAGAATATGCAAATTTCAGTTTGATTAGAATTAAAAAACACAACGGAAGCGTTTTCAGGCCATGATAACTTGCATAAACAAAAGACAACCAATGTTGACTCAGCAGTAGATGCATATGCAAATTTGTTCTATCCAATGAGCCTGAATTCTGATGTGTAAACGAGAATACATACATTAACAAATGATTAAAATAACTCATATTCAATTTTGAATATTCATGTTCGTAAACATCAACAAACAACATATATACTACAGCTAGTCACTGTCAACCTAACAGCTTGGAAATAAACCTCTACAATTCTATAAATACAGAAGAAAAATACCCGAAGAAAGGCACCATCTTAAGGTGAAGCAAGCGATATGGGAAAACTTCTCCTAATTGCAATACTTGCTGCAACATTAGCACTGTTAGCACCAACACTACATAGTGCATCAACCCTACATGCACATGGCACTTGCCATCCTAGTGGACAGTTACATATGAGAAGTGATGTAACTTCCTTCTGTGGTAACAAAAATAAAACACACTGTTGTGAGCCTCACAAATCATATCCAAGGTACCTCTGCTCTCCGCCTGTAACACACGTTACACAAGCAATCATGACAATTAATAGCTTTTCAAAGCACGGGCCTCGTACTAATTGCATGGGCATCAGATATCATCGCCTTCCTGTGAAAAGAGACGGTGCTAGTCAAGATGGTGGCAGATTTAGTAGTGTAACTATGGACAGATTGGGTGCAAAAAGGTACAAAAACATGGATAAAAATGGCGACAAGAAGAATAAAATGTTGAAAGGTGGTAACAACTATCATAACGATAAAGATTTTGTGGTTGCATTATCAACTGGTTGGTATAATGGGGGCAGTCGTTGTTTGAAGGAAATTAGGATAAAAGGAAACAACAAATCAATTGTGGCTACAATCGTCGGTGAATGTGATTCAGTTAATGGCTGTGACTCTCACAGTGGATTTCGTGTACCATGTGGCAATAACATAGTTGTTGCGTCTCCAGCGGTTTGGAAAGCACTAGGTATACCAAAGTCAAAATATGGGAATTTTAAGATTACATGGAGCGATATGTAGTAGAATATAAGGTTAAGATACTATGCATGGATGTATTTGAAGTTTTATGTATCGGTGTAGTAAATGAATAATATGGTGTAATATTAATGGATATACAATAATGAATATGTCAGACATGGATTTTCTTCAGTGATATGCGTTCGAGTGTTTGTATTTTAAAAATTGGCAACAATGTAGATGTGTCTTTGCATTTGAGAAATCTTTACTTCATGAGAATGTAATGAACATATTGGTAGATAGTCAAGAAACACAATTAGCATACAGCTAGCAGCCATTTACAATTTCTTATACCAGTTCACTCAAATTTCCATTGCACTTTGTGCAATTAGTTAGAAGGCTTATCCAGTAAAGCGGTAGTCAACACCTATTATACCCTCAAAACAACTATGCTAAAATGGTGTTGTAGATACTGCCTACTTTCTAATATGAAAAAAAGAAAGTGCTAGATGAAAATGAATTTACAGGTTCCAGTGCTCAAAGAAAAAGGCTTCAGCGGGAACTACAATTGTAAATGCAGTGTCAAGCCAGAAAATTATTTCCATCCAAACACAGAATTATTATTTGTTTTGTGATCAGGAGTAGTTATAATCACCATATCTCAAATAATTTAATATTCATTATTCTACTGAATCAGTATCAACGAGAAGACGGTTAGGCTATTAAATTCATAAACTGAATACTATTTTAACTTGACTAAGTGGGATTTTTTATAATAAGCTCATCCGCAAGTCCTTCATTGTCTCGTTGTTTGAATTGGTACACATATCCAGGTTTCGATTTCCCCTGTCTCTATAGCTTTGCACAGTGGAAAAAATTCAAACCATTTTAACTCTGAATTTAAACATTTATGCATTCTTTGGGATCAGTATAGGAAAGTTACGGCATTTTTAAGGCATTTTCAAACCATTTTACCCTGTTAATACAAAAATGACCATTTTTAAGGCATTTTTATTAGTATTTACACAATTTTTTTGGGCAAAAATTTGATAATATGAGAAATTATAGGTTGAAATTAAGATAAATTCAAGGTAAACTGATATATAAAAAAAAAATAAAAAAAATGGCCCCCCTTCGAATCGGCCCCCCGCTGAGCCAGTTCCTGGCTCCGTCCCTGTCCATTAGGTAATTTGCTAAACTGCTAAAATAGTTTGACAAAAGCTATTTGTGAACTTTTTCAGAATATGCTACCAAAGAATTATAATTAAGAGAGACAATTAATGTAATCTTAATTATAGCATAACTTCAATTATCTCCATTGGGCACATAAATCAAATCAATTTGTTTATCGGATTTGATCTCATTATGGCATTTGATAGGTTGAATCATCAATGTCAAATCATACTTTACATAATCCAATTTAGCATTCACATGCAAATTTCGTTGTTTCAGTTTGTTGATTATGGAAAAAACAAGTCATAGCAAATATTGCCTTAATTGGCTTTAGGCTAGAGGCACTTTCTATTATAAAAACAAGAATACAGACAACAAAACAACTGAAATTATGTGATCTACCTTAAAACAAATACATTTAACCGTAGCTTATGTATCATTATGCCCAAAACAGCAAAATTCAGCTGCCACTAGCTTATAAATATCATTCCAGACCACAACAAGAGAGAAAATAAACCAAATAACAAACTCACCTCAACTAACATCCCTTGTAGTTCTACATATACTTGTGCTTCACATTAATCTAATTGGATCCTTTCACACATTTCACACAAACTCGCCTCAACTAACATCCCTTGTAGCAAAATTCAGCTGCCACCAGCAGCAGCAGTAGTACTAATCCAAAGTGACATTTTTTCCATATTAAGAAGAATTCCTCTAACTACTGCCAGACAAATGAACTTATCCTAACTCCTAAGTACCTTTGCTCCCCACCTGTTGAGCAGAATACACATGCAATCATGACAATCCGCACCTTCTCAAAGCACAGTAGTCGGTTGTGGCTAAAGTAGATGACCAGTGTGCTTCTAATAATGTTTGTAAATCAAGCCGTGTAGCAATAATATACTTGTTACATCTCCTGCTGTTTGGAAGAAACTAATATCCCAAAGTCAAAATTCAGGGATTTCAAGGTCACATGGACTAGTGTGCAGTGGTCTGTATAGTTACTTAACATGCTATGCATGGATGTAATTCAAAATTGCATGTATTGATGTTGTGGAAAACAATATATTATAATAAGCTTCATAAATTTTCAGTGGCGGCGATTATGTTAATAACAATGGAAATAAATACCATCATATACGTCATTTAAAAAAGGTGATAATCAAGAAAGAAATCAGCACAGTGTTATCACAGAGGATGATAAAAGTAGAAGGTACAATAAAAACTTAAGAAGTATAACGGCAATAAAGAGTTTGTGATGGCATTACCTGCTGATTGGTACAATGGAGGCCACCGTTATCTGAAGAATATAATGGCTAAAGGAAACAAGAATTTGGTAGTAGCTAAAGTATTTGATGAGTGTGATTTAGTTAACGGTTGCAACCTAAGTAATGGTTTCTGTGTGCCGTGCAGCAATAACATAGTTGTAGCATCTACAGCAGTTTGGGAGGCAGTAGGCATCCTAAAATCAAAATTTGATATTTCAAGCCCACATGGACTGATATGTAGTGGTTTGTATAATTAAGATATTATGCATTGATGTACTCTAAAGTTGCAAACAGTGCTGTTGTGGATAAATAATATGTTGCAATGAGCTTTCTATGATTAAGGATAAAAGACGATCATCACATCATCATAAATGACCAAAATTCATTAGGCATTTCTGCACTTTACAAATAACTTAGCATGAACGAACATAATCAGATTCAATCTTGCACCAGATTAGATATAATATTTCAAAAGAGATAAGGTTAATTGATCAGGATGGTAGGTTCCCTTTTTCTGTTGGACATAAGTGGACAGGATAGCGACTGACAACGTATACATTCTTCGTTCTCGTTCTGAAAACATTGGTGACCGGTCCATTTCTATTTATAATTTCATCAATCTTTTTATTACAAACTACTATTAATTACAAAACTGCTACAACTCATTAAATTAGGAAGAATGAGTTCACATATTTAATTAAAGAAATATCATAGTGCATAATATTTATCAACAAATGAACAAAGAGGAGAAATTTTAAATTTTTTGAAACTGAAAAGTACAGCTCTTTTACATCTCATAGAAAGAAAAGGATAAAAACTGTGAAACAGAAGTGTAAGCTCTATGAATTATTCAAAAATCTACTCTAAAAATGTAAAATAAAAATATTTTGTACTAAAGGTGGAGTCCCAAAAAAAATGTTATATAAACATGTAAATATGCGAAATTTGCAAACTAACTCTTGAAATGTGATGTCCAACCAAGTTTTTACAACGAAATATAGAATTGTTAAATTCTATGAAAGTGCAAATATTAGCTCTTTTCAAAATTACATATAAAATACACAAAAAGTGCAAATTATTTGCTCTTTACATTATCTAGTAAAAATAGTAAAACAGAATATTTAGCAATAAGGATATACAAATAAAATTCATCATACAAAAGTGCAGATACTTTGGCACTTTTTGGAAATTCATATAAATAATAAAATGAAACTGCATTGTATGTGTTTCACAAACTCTAAAAATGTAAAATAGAAATACAAAATTTTGATAATAATAATAATACACAAACAAATAAATTTAACAAAAGCAACGATTTTGCACTTTCCCATCGCACATTTATGGTAGTGGAAAATAGGGAGAAGGACAAACTTAACAAAAATTTTGGTGAAAAGTATGGAAAGTTTAGAATTTAGTGAGAAGGACAAATGATAGTGTAAATGGGAAAAGGTTAGTAGGCCCCCTGAATTCCACCTTTAGTGTAAATGTGTCCTTCTCCCTAATTTTGAAACTTCCCATACTTTTCAACAACAAAAAAATTCAAAGTTTGTCCTTTAAAATAAAATCCTCTTTATGGTATATATATTGCAAGACGAAATAAACCCAATTCGTTTCAAAGAGACTTATAGAGTAGTATAAGTTTCGAGAACCTTTCTATTTTATGCAAACCTTGATGAAAATGTATAAAGGATGCCTTATGGCTGAAGAGAAAGATAAATAAATGTTTGAGACAAATTTCTGGTGAAACATATAAATTATAAAATGAGATTGCAAATTATGTGCACTTTCATTTTCAATTTTGTAGTTTAAAATTAAGAAAACAAGATGGCAGCAATTATCAGTATATTCCATATGTAGAACATAAAAATTCAACAATAGAAACATGTACTTTCACGGAACTGCAAACCACTGCACTTTCTCTACAGCTGAAAAAAAGGGAAATCAGTAATAAATAAATAAACTGCAACATTGCTGGAAAAAACTGGTGCAAGTTTGTATATTTTCGAAAAGAAGATAACTAAGGACTTGCAATCAATGAGTAATTAGTGGAAGTCTTTTCTACTAATGTATGTTGATCATATGTAATAGAGAATATAATCATGTATATATTTTGGTAACTCTTCCATTAGTATATACTATATAGCTAAACAATGAATTATGGTGGAATAAAGAACAAATTTTATTTATATGCCTAAGAAAAAATGTGTTTCGATTTTAGGTCTCGATCAAAACTTTATTGGAAAAATGTCATTCTTTCACTATACTAGCATTTTGTACTTGCGCAATTTGTGATTGCCCAAGCACATTTTTTTTAGAAAAACAGTTCACACTTGCGCAATTACATAGCGTGCAATTTCGAAAAAAAATTAAGGAAAAAAAAAATAATGGTGTGCATCTTTTATAGGAAGCCAGAGAGAATTAGAGAAAATGACAATGTTTGAAAAAAAAAAAAAAGGATGAAAGAAATCAAGTATTGTTTTTAAGTTGAAGGACAAATGCTAGCTCTAATTAGCATTATTTTCAATTTTTACGCTATATAAATTTGATTTGAGTTATATTCGAGGTAATTACAAAGAAGGACAAACTTTGAAAAAAAAAAGGCTGAAGGACAAAAAGTTTCGTTTTTAGTCTGAAGGACAAACTTTTAAAAAAAAAAATTGGTCCAAGGAAAATGCTAAACACAACTAGCATTATACTCAATTTTTACAATATACCAAAATGCTAGTTACAACTAGTATTATATTCAGTTTTACAATGTACAAAATGCTAGTTATATTTAACATTGTCTTTCAACCTAATATTTTTCAAAGTTTGTCCTCCAACCTAAAAAAACTTGGTGTCCTTCAACCTTTTTTTTTCCAGAGTTTGTCCTTGTGCCTATTTTCCATATTATATTCAGTTGTACTCTAAACAAAATGCAAGTTATAACTAGCATTATCCTTCAGCCTAAGAAAAAAAACTCGTCTTTCAGCCTAATTTTTTCCTAAGTTCGTCCTTAAGCCTATTTTTCTGGTAAAAGCAAGGCTTATTTTTGTAATAAGTTCATAACAAAATCTAAAGTTGAAATAGGTTTTTATATTCCCTTGGGTCTAGAAATAAAATTCATCCTAGAATGGATATCATAATAAGCCTAGAAACACCTTACTGTAACTATTGTCTTCCAATAAACTTATTACATAAATAGACCCGGTTTTCACAATATCGGAAATTAATAATTGCACAGAAAAAATTTCGTTCTACGCCTCCAAAAAAGGAATGTTATTTCACGTATAAGCCCCATTCGAATTTTACTATGAAAATAGGCATGCTTTTTCACTATACACCGCTTTTTGCATCCGCATTCTAAAAATGCGCATGTTCAAACTTTTAAAAAAAAATACACTTGCGCACTTTGAATTTTTGCAAATATGAAATAAAAATTTGTTCGAGTGCATCTTCAAAATGCGCAAGCGTAATATATTGATAAGTGAAAAAACAAGTTTATTTTCATAATAAGTCTCGAACGAGGCTAATACCTAAAATAAGTTTTTTTTTTTTTTTTCCCTAAGCCAAAAAGGTAAAATTGTCTTAATTGCGCACTTTTCAAGTTCGTGGAGATTAATATGTGAAAAGTTAAGTTGAACATGCATGCATAAAAAATGAGCATGTTCAATTTACAGATTTGTTACTGTACACTTTGAAAGTAAGCAAACACAAATTTTAATCTGGTGTAAACCATGTTTATCTGCAACAGATTTGGAATGGAGTCTATGACTCTATAGTGGCAATATGTTTATTTTTGGGGCTTACTATAAAATATGCCCATGACATTATTGTTAGAACTAGCACGCATCCAAGTTCTAATAGTCCTCCGTACCTTTGCACAAGGAAAAAGAAATTCACTCTTTAACTGCAGATATGTTTGGGAGTAGAAATTTATTGTATCCATTAGATGCTGTCCAATCTTAACTACACCTATAGTTTTATCAAATTACACACAAGAGGGCATAAAAATGAATCAATGTGCATGTGGATTTGATTCCTTATTGCTTTTGAATATCCAAATATCAATGTCGAATCAAATATGTGTTTTCTCTAATTTTATACATACATTTAAACCTGACATGCAGATTTTGCCGTTTCCATTTGCTGTGCCTTAACTAATGTACAATAGGTTGGAGTCACTTTCTTTTATATGAACAAGACTAGAGACAAAATAGTTGATGTCTTGGGAACAACCTTAAAACAAACATATTTAACCTTAGCCTATGTATTGTTATGTTTCAAACAGGAAAAACCAGCTGCCATAAGCTTATAAACGTTATACAACCATATAATTGGAGAAAATAAACGTAATGGTGAACTCACATTTGCTAAGAATCCATTTAGTTTGAGTAATATATTTGCCATATTAATCTAACTGTATCTCCGCACATATGAAACCTTTCATGTTCATCGACAGTCAATACATGTACAACAAGAAGAAAATTACACAATTCTTTACTGATGTGAAGGTAAATAAAAAACTGTAAAAACAAATAAATGAAGACAGTTTATAGAGTCAGGATAATTTGGCCATCATAAATGCCATGATAAGCATAAGAAAACTAAGCACATTAAAGAACAATTAATAGGTGTGGATTGCTTCCAATTAATCCATCACATCACCCAACAAATGTAAAGGTACAATAGGATATGAAAATTGTATAGGTCTAAGATATATAGTGGGGGTTTAACGTGGATCAGATATCATAATTCATAATTACAAGGTTTTTCCAATTTTGCCCACTTGGTAGTTTATTGGTAGGCTAACTGCTAACAGTTAGGTTTTTCGTTGCCTCCTTTTCGGAATTGACAAACATACCTAAGTTTTGATTTACCTTTTTGTAACATTTCGCATAGCGGAAAAAATAATTCAAACCCTTTAATTATGAACTTGAACAGTTTAAGCATGTTTTGCCATAATATAGGAAATAACGGCATCATTAGATAATTTACTAAACTATTAACTTGGCTAGAATCAAACTACGTTTGTAAACTTGGATGTTAAACTCAGGGAAAAAGTTCTAAGGTGTAAATTCTATGCATAAATTACCCATGTCTCATAACAGTCTTGTATGATTTTGTATAAGCTTCTAAGAGCTACTTAATGCAATGCAAGAAATAAGGCATCTGCACTTTCATTTTTAACATTTTAAACAAATCAAGTTACACTACACAATAGAAGCATTCTCATGTCATGATAACTTGCATAAACAAAAAACAACCAATGTTGACTCAGCGCTAGATGCATAGTGCAGTTTTGTTCTATTTGATAAGCCAGGTTTCTAGTGTGTAAATGAGAATGTATGCATTTACGATGGTTTGATTACTCCAACTCATTTATTTTTTGAATAGTCATGTCCATAAACATCAACAAACAACATATACACTACATCTAGTCACTGTCTACCTAACAGCCAGGAAATCAACCTCTACAATGCTATAAATACAGAAGAAATACAACCATGAAAATGCATCAAATTTAAGTGTTTACAGCTGAAACAAGCATTATGGGAAAACTTCTCCTAATTGCAACACTTACTGCAATATTAGCATCATTAGCTCCTACTCTAAATCTTGCATCAACTCGACATGCACATGGCACTTGCCATTCTAGTGGACAGTTACATATGAAAAGTGATGTGACTTCCTTCTGCAACACAAAAAACAAAACACACTGTTGTGAGACTCACAAGTCATATCCAAAGTATCTATGTTCTCCACCTGTAACTCGTAACACACAAGCAATCATGACAGTCAAAAGCTTTTCAAAGCATGAATCTCATACTAATGGAAAGCACAACAAATATCACCTCCTTCCTATGAAGGGAAACGGCTCTAGTCAAGATGGTAACAGATTTAATGGCGTAACTATGGACGGTCTAGATGCAAACAGGTACAAATATATTAATAAAAATAGTGCTAAGAAAAAAAGAAGTTTGAAATGCGGTAACAAGTACCATAATGATAAACATTTTGTGGTTGCATTATCAACTGGTTGGTATAATGGAGGCAGTCGTTGTTTGAAGAAAATAAGGATAATGGGAAACAACAATTCAGTTTTGGCTAAAGTTGTTGAGGAGTGTGACTCGGTTAATGGCTGTGACTCTCACAGTGGATTTCGTGTACCGTGTGGCAATAACATGGTTGTTGCATCTCCAGCAGTTTGGAAGGCGCTGGGTATTCCAAAGTCAAAATTTGGGAATCTCAAAGTTACATGGGCTGACGTGTAGTGGTTTATAAGGTTAAGATGCTATGCACGGGTGCATTTTGAAGTTGTATGTATTGTTGTAGTAAATGAATAATATGTTGTGATGATATTACTGAATATGCAATTATGAAACATGTCGTGTGATTGGATTTTCTTAGTGGTGTTTGTGCATATATTTGTATTTTAAAAACTAGTAACCAAGTAAATGTGTGTTTTTTTTTTTTTTTTTTTTTTTGGCATTTGGGGTATCTTTATTTCAAGAAAATGCAATGAACATATTGGTAAATATTCAATATATACAGTTAGTATTTAGCTAGAAAACCATATAAAACTTTAATATCAGCACACTCGGATATCTATTGTTCTTTCTGTAATTACAAGAGAAGGCTTATGAGGAAAAAAAGAGGAACAAATAAAACAAGTGCCAGATGAAAATGAATCTGCCTGTTTCTGTGAAGAAAAAGGCTTGACCATGAACTGCAAATGTATATTTATAGTCGCACACAAAATTAGAAATTTGACCAACACAATTGCTACAACTAACATTAGAAAAGGATATAACAAGTTACTAATGCAGTTATTTTTAAGTAAATACAGTAGCATTATTTGTTTCATGATCTAGTAATCTGGTGTGATATAGGATCATTATATCACGTATGATTTAGTATTCATTAGATAATGCTATGCTGTATTGATAACATGGCATAAAATGAACACATTCAAAAAAAAATGAATATATTCAAAATCAATGTGAAGGCGGTCAAACGTTATTATTCATAAACCAAAATTTTGTCTTACTCTTTTTTCCTTAATAAGTTCATTGCGACACCGCTAGTCTTTCAAATGTCATAAGTGATGCGACTGAATCGGGACCAAGCCACATGGGGTTGAGGACGGAGGAATTGAAACCATCTTTTATTAACTCATTGTTTGAGTTGGCACATATATCTAAGTTTCCATTGTTCCCATCTCTGTAACTTTGCAGACCGGAAAAAGAATTCTAACTGTTTAACAATAAATTTGAGCTATATATTCTTTTTTGAGATAAATATAGGAAAATTGCAGCATCCATTAGGTAATTTGCTAGACTACCAACATAGTTTAATTAAAACTATTTATGAACTTTTTCAGAAATTGCTATGATTTAAAACTAAATTAAGAGAGACCACTAACATTTTTTTTCTTTTTTTCTTTTGATGGATTTAATGCATCTACATCGGCTGAAACATCCAAATATCAATGTCAAATCAAATAATTGTTTACATATAATCTCATTTAGACTGCATATGCAAATTTCATTGCTTGTGTTTGTTGATTAAGGAAGAGACATGCCATAGCAAAGGTTGCCTTAATTGTCTTTAGGCTAGAATCACTTTCTATTATAAAAACATGACCACAGACGAAATAACTAAAGGCATGGGAAATACCTTTTAAAGAAATACATTTAACCTTAGCTTATGCATTACTATGTCCAAAACGGCAAAATTCAGGTACCACTAGCCTATAAGTATCGTTCTAGACCATAACAAGAGAGAAAATAAATTAAAATGACAAATTCGCCTCTACTGACAACCCTTGTATTTCTAGTAACATTTTTACTTCAGATTTATCTGATAGAACCTCTCTGCACATTTGAAACCTGCCATGCCATGGATACCTTGAAATCGAAACTAACAGGGTTATCCATATCACGAAGAATATCTCTAACAGCTGCCAGCCGCATAAAGCTTATCCAAAATACTTTTGCTCACCACTGGTCAAGAAGAATACTCATGCAATCATGACACACAACAGCTTCTCAAAGCAGTCATGGTTGCTCTTATATTAGCAACAGTGATAACAAATACCAGCATACACATATCATTAAAAATGTTGGTGGTGAAGACAGAAACCGACATAATGTTATCATAATGGATGAAAAAATCAGTAAGTGTAAAAATAAGTATTATAGTGACAAAGAACTTGTGGTGGAAATATCTACCGGTTGGTACAATGGAGGCAGACGATATTTGAAGAATATAAGGATTAAAGGAAACAAGAAGTCGGTTGTGGCTAAAATTGTTGATGGGTGTGATTCTAATAATGGTTGTGACTCAAGCAATGGTTTCTGTGTGCTGTGTGGCAATGATATAGCTGTTGCTTCTCCTGCTGTTTAGAAGGCACTAGGTATCTCAGTGTCAAAGTTCGGGGATTTCACGGTCACGTGGTCTGATGTGTAGTGGTCTGCATAGTTAAAATACTACGCAAGGATGTACTTTAAAGTTACATGTATTGATGTTGTGCGTAAGTATTACATCATAATAACCTTTATCAGTGTACAACTATGAAAAGTTGAAAAAGTTACTGCAATATGAAGTTGTAGAGTGTTGGTTAAGGTACCAGTTGCTTTTATGCAATTTGAATGTATGATCTTTATGGGATATATGCGCACACACACGAAAAAAGAATCCAAAATACTACCTTACAGTGAAAGCAGATCATTGCAAGTGCAGGGAATCAAACAAGTTCATAAATAATCTTCAGCCAATTTAATGCACAGAATATACAACTCAAATCAATCACAAACAACAAAAAAAAGGAAAAAAAAAAAAAGATAAAGTGCATAACATCAGTGATTTATGGTGATTCCAGTATCGACGTGATAACATTGATTTTGGAAAAAGATGATTTGTGAAGGGCAATCCCTCAGTATTCATGCATGATTATTGCATTAACTTCCAGATATGATATTATTGTTAACATATCCCCTCATTTGTGGTGCATGATTTATCTCATACCACATTAGAGAACCAACTGTGACAAGATTAATCGGTTATGTGACAAAGGGTTCCAACGAAATAACATATGATGATTGCACAATATAGAAAGTAAAACAGGGAAGGGTCCAAGCTTTTGCTAATAGGTGTTTTGTCTGCATTTCTACTAGGTAAAAGTACATGTACTGAAAGAAAAAGAAGTTCAACAAAAGAAATTTGAGCTTGAGCATAAGCTTATGGTATAGAAGCACCTATATACACCTCGATGAGCATCCGGATAATAAACATTTTTTTTTTTACTATGATTATTAATTGAATACAAGGGTGGTATATGTTTCTATAACAGAAGGTACACAAATGTTAATCATTGTATTAAAATCAAATATTCATTGGACAATATTGTGAAAAGAAAAGTTTATTTTCGGGGTGGCAAGTCCCTATAATATAACTGAACGATACCTTGTGAAAATAAACAATATTTTACCCGAGTGCTAGAAAGTAACCATTTATTCAGAGATAAATATCTCCACATTGAATTTCCTTTTGAAATAGATATCTGAAAGAATACTTTACATGTCATCCAAAGCAGATATGCACACGTAATTTGTGTCATTCGGAAATACATTCTGAATGGATATTTGCTGTGTCGGGTAATTTGTAGTAGAGCTGGAAGTTGTTTGGGTACTTTTAAGAATGGGCAACTCCAAATGTAAACCGTGGTGCATTTATATACCAACCTCTCCTTTTGTTGTGCATAAGGGGAAAGGATGGTAATTAGAATGTACGCATTCTTGGTCCTTGTTCTCAAAACATAGGTGAACAGTTCCTTTTTCCTTATAACTTGGTTGAAGATCCTTATTTCAAACTGATATTATAACAAAATTTCCATCATGCATTTAATCAGGAGAAATGACCCCATATGTTTAATTACAGAAACATTATTTTGCATGTATGAATGACATGAATTGCACTTTTGAAAGGAAAAAAAATGGAAACATGACACACACCTTGTCCAAACTGGTTAACTCACTTGTCCAAATTGAATGAACTTTAAGAAACTAAATCTAAAAATCTGAATAACAGTAATTAGCAGTAGAAGCATACTAAAGAAATGTCTTATAAAAGTGTAAGGTGGTGTTTGGTTTAGGCTTTCTAGTTTAATTTTCGCCCATAGTAAAATACGAACGATACATGTATAACATCAAAAACGGTCGTTTTAGAAAACAAAGTTGATACACAAAATAGAAAACATCTTTTATTTGTTTTCCTTATTTCGATTAACACGGTTCGTTCTAAGCCATGCTCTTAAATATTTCCAGAAACACCCTTAAAAATATTAAATTAAGAGTTAAGAGAGACAATTAACACAACTTGAAATGTTGTGGTATCTAATTTCTCTCCAGCTGGCATATAAATTAAATCAACTTGTTCATGGATTTGATTCCTTTGTGGTAATTGAAAGATCCGAACATCGGTGTTAAACCAAAATACATGCTTTCTTAATTTTATATGATCTCATTTAAAATTGACAAGCAAATTTAGCTGTTTATGTTTGTTGGGTAGATCCCCCCCCCCCCCCTTCCTCCCTCCCTCTCTCTCCCTCTCCCTCTCTCCCCCTCCCCCCCTCTCTCTCATACATTGTTCACTTCTAGTTCATTCCACACATAGTTGTCATATCTGAATGATACCACTTTTATACAACAACTATGAAGGTCAAATAGACCATTAATTCAGTATTTGCCAGGGAAGTATATGGGATTTGTTTGTATTCACTACCAAGCACCAAAAGCATACATAAGGAGGGCCTATCCAGCAACTGGTGATCAGGCATAGCCCCATAAATATCGTGTGTTTAGCATCTTGTGTTTATCTTTCAGCACTGCTCAGTTTTCAGGTCCATATAACTGTTTAAATACTTGCACATGAATCCATGATGTCTCAGTGGTCCATAATTCCATATAAGTACATAATTCCATATGAAATTTGATATGATGAAGTCATAACCCAAATGCACAAGGCTTGTGAGTTTACTAGAAACGTAAGAATGTATCCTAATTACTCGAACGAATATCTGGTGTAGTGTATGTGTATGCAATTCTTCTGTTGGATGCACAAGATAAAACAGCTCAATTGTGATTATCATACCTACGGGGGATATATGTATCTTGGCACCATGGTTTGATTTAGAAGCATTTCTTGCTCCAAAAATCATAAAGATGACCTACAGAAAATACAAGTTAAA
Organism: Allium sativum; assembly: GCA_030737875.1. Taxonomy (NCBI): domain Eukaryota; kingdom Viridiplantae; phylum Streptophyta; class Magnoliopsida; order Asparagales; family Amaryllidaceae; genus Allium; species Allium sativum. Next base: position 78,866,851 of record CM060927.1, on the reverse strand, counting down.
TAGATAACGTGTGCAAATTTCAAGTTAGCATGAATTTTACTGAAACTTTTTGTGATCGTTTTACTCATTGAGAATCTTGTTTTAGCCATATATTTTGATAGATACCGAATCAGGTGCTCTAATTGGTCTCGTTATTTTGGGATGGTGGTTGACCATTCTGTAGAGTGGTCACGCTAAGAAAACAATTCAGCATTTTTTGAGAAATTACAGTTTAAAGTTTTCAATTATGTTGGACGGATTAAGAGACAGCCAATTTCAATTTTCAAGTTAGCATGTATTATACCAAGTTGAACATTCATTTAACAAATATCAACTTAGTTTTGTTCAGAAGAACAATGTAAGTTGGAACTGAACAGTAAATAAAAATTATAACCACATAGTCCACATGGCCCACACAGAAAATATAGCCAGCTAAATAATACATACAACATTAATCGTTTGCTTGTGGCATCAAAAGGAGATAAGTTAGATGTGTATATTTTAAATAACATAGACAGTTGATCATTCATGCATGTTCATATTTGAAACTTTGTAAATGCAATTCATATAATAATCCAGTTTCTTCAATCGAAATTGAGCTACTTGAGAAAACTAAATAGATACACTTCAATAAGGTTCTTTTGCTAGAATTACAAAATAGTCTTATATGGTTTCAGTTTTAAATCACAATATTTTCCATGAGTTAGGTCATTTACTGTTAGGAACAAGGCATCTGCTGTTCCATTTTTAACAATTCAACCGCCTACGATTGAAGCATTACCATGTAATGATAACTGAAGACAACAAATGTTGATTCAGCAGCAGATATATAATCCAATTTTGTTTGTTTTTATCAGCCTGATTATCGATGTGTAAGTAAAGATATTCACACAGAAAATGATTACGCTAGGTTTTCAACGTATTTTGTAGTATGGATTATTCGTGTCTTTATAAACAAGATATATACTCCATTCGGTCACTATCTACTCAATCACCTGAAAATCAACCTCCTATAAATACAGGAGGGAAAACTTCAAAAAATGCAACATCTTAAAGTGTTAACAATCGAGCAAGCAACATGAAACCCTTTTTCCTAATCGCAACACCTATCGTTATATTAGCAACAATAGCTCCTACTCTAAATCTTGCATCATCTCTATTGCACACACAACTTGCCATTCTAATGGATGGTTACATATGAAAAGTGTTGTAACCAACGCCAATACCTTTTGCAGAACAAAAACAAAACATGCTGTTGTAAGCCTCGCAAGTCTTATCCAAAGGCTCCCCACCAGTAACACATAATACAAAAGCAATCATGAAAATCAATAGTTTTACCAAACCACGGGTCCGTCTAATATCAATGGCAAGAGCAACAAATACCACCACCTTCCTATAATGAGAAACAATGCTAGTTAATACGGAAACAGATGTAGCAGTATAACCTTAGTGGTCCAGTTCGGGTAGTTTGGATGAAAACAGGTATAAAAAATACTAATAGAAATAGTGACAATAAGAATTTGAGGTTGCATTATCAACTGGTTGGTATAATAGCGACAGCCGTTGTCTGAAGAAAATAAGGATAAAGGGAAACGATAATTCTGGTGTGGCTAAAGTTATAGACGTATGTGGCTTAGTTTTTGCTTGTGACTCTAGAAATGGAATTTGTATGCTGTGTGGCGATAACATGGTTGTTGCATCTCCAGAAGTTTGGAACTTGGAAAGCACTGGGTATTCCAAAGTCAAATTTTCGAAACTTCAAGGCCACATGGATGTCTGTAAAGTTAAGAATCATATTGTGTAGAGATGTACATGAAGTTGTCTGTGTTGCTGCAGTGGATAAATAATGTGTTGTAATAAGCCTTAACAATGTGCAAGTGAAATTTTGTTTATTTATTGTTGTTGGATCAGACGCCAACAGTTTTTAACGCAAGCCGAAGATAACTTATACATGGAAAATGATATTTGACATATATTTTACACAAGTTACAAACATTGATGGTTTGGTTTCTGTCTAAAAGACATTTTGCCTGCATTTCAACATAAACAGAAGGGTATCAGAAGAAAAAGAGTTTCCTTGCTTAGTGATAAAAGAAGAATAAGCTGCTGGTGTAAGTAAATACGTACCCAGCCATGAAACCAATCAGTTGAAGGCATGTCTATATCATATACAAGTATACACGAAGAATATAACAAACGATGTGTACAATAATTTTCAACTAAACACGACCAGGGGTATGTGTTTCTAATATCTATGGTTAAAGATAACTGAAGTTCATCTTATCGCAGGTAATCAAATATTCATCAGACATCGCTGTGGTGCGCTGATAACTTAGCTTAAACGGGTATAATCGGATTCAATGTGGTGCCAGCTCAGATGTCATTTTTCATAAGGGAGAAGGTTATTTCATCAGGATGGCAGATCCCTATATTTATCGTGTACCTATGGAAAGGGTGGGAACTAAAACGTATGCATTCTTAGACCATGTTCTCTAAACATTGGTGATGTGTCCTTTTTTGCTTATAACTTAGTCCAAATTTCTTTTTTCAGATTGGTATTGATTACAGAATTTATGCAGTTGATTAGGAAAAATGACACCGCATCTAATATAATTGTGTATATTATGATGGACACAGTGCAGACATTTTGCATCTTTCAGATGAATACATACATGTAGAGTGTAACAAAAGTGCAAATTGTATTACTTTAAGCAAAAACTCTAAAAATGTAAAATAAAAAACAATAGTAGTAAGCTGTAAAAGTATACAAAATAAGACAATTTTTAAAAATAAAAGTCCAATTTGTATGCAAATTTAACTGTAAAAATAAATATGGTGCAAACTGCAATACCTAAATATTTAACAATAAAGCATACAAATAATAATATTTTCGAATTACAAAAATTTTGCACTTTCAAAGTTACATATAATGGTATGGCGAAAAAGTAAAAATATATAAAAAGTAAAAATTCATCTTTAGCTCCTTCATAATATTAGTAACTTTAGCTCCTACTCCAATTCTTGCACCATCTCTACATGCACACACCAGCTGTCATTCTAGTGGATAGTTACACATGAAAAACGATGTAACTACAGTCAATACCTTGTGCAGTAACAAAAACGATACCTTCTGCAATAAAAAAAGTAAAATAAAAACACGCTGTTGTGAGCCTTGCAAGTCTTATATATAAAGTATCTTTGTTCTCCACAAATAATACATAATACATAATACATAAGCAATGATGAAAATCAATAGCTTTTCAACATGTGGGTCATATATAAATGGGAAGGGAAACAAATACCTCCGCCTTCCTATAATGAGAAACAATGCTAGTTAATATGGGGATATAGTAGTATAACCTTATATGGGTCGAGATCGGGTAGTTTACATGAAAACAGGTATAAAAACATGATAAAAATAGTGAAGAGAATAAAAAATAGATTCAACTGTGGAGAAAAATAGATTGAACTGTGGTGACAAGTACTATATGATAAAGAATTTTTGGTTGCATTGTCAGCTGGATGTTATAACAGAGGAACTCGTTGTATAAAGAAAATAAGGATACATGGAAACAATAAATTCGTTATAGCTAAAGTTGTTGACAAGTGTGATTCAATTAATGTTTGTGACTCAAGGAATGGCTTTCATGTACCATGTGACAATAATATAGTTGCTGCATCTCCAGTAATATGGAAGGCGCTAGGCATCGTAATGCCAAAATTTGGAAATTCAAAGGTTATGTGGACCGATGTGTAGTGTGACCTATACAGTTAAGGATCAAAACACTATCCACGAATGTATATCAAAGTTGTATATATTGCTATAGTGATTGAATGAAGTACTGAGATAAGCACTACATTGAAATGTTGAATATCTGGATCTTCTTAATGAGATACACGTATGAGTCAATTCACATAACTGAATATGATTAGATTTAATTTAGAGCCTTATTTCACAATCGTTGAGCGAGAAGGTTAGTTTAGTTATGGCCTATTTGGTAACATTTCGGCAAGTGTACTTCCAAACATAAGTCCTTGGCTATCTTATCATTTGAGTCAGTATAAAACTAAGTTTCAATACCGTTCATCCTCGTAGCTTTATTCAAGGAAAGAAATCCAAACCCTTAAACTAGAAATTGCAGTTATCTGAGCATTGATAACATAACAAATTGCTAACGTGGTTTGATTTAAGATACATTTATAAAATGTTATCAAGGTAAATCAGATAAAGAAAGACAAAGTAACCTTCATTACACCAGCAGTTAATTCGTCTCCAGTGGGCGCACAGAGAAATAAAATAAACATGGTCTCACAATGCTCTAGTTAAAGTTGCAGAATTAGCATCGTAGTTATAAAAAATAAAAATAAAAATAATGTGTTATACGTTTTGAAAAGTGAGTTAAAATGATTTAAAAAAATCTAATCAATTTTATCGGCAGTTTTGTATGTTCTATGGGACAACATGCTAAATCCTTTAACAATTCAAAAAAATTACAAATTATGATGAACTTATTCTGAATATTGTGTAATTTAGAACATATTCATCTACTTATATTGTTATGTTTTGAATGTAAAAAGCTATTGATGGAACAAAATAATAGTTAATGTAGTGTAATTGGAAACCAAATAAGAAGAAAAAAAATGGTATAATACACATACATTAATAAAAGTCCTTTAGCAAAACAAAAACAAAACAAAACCCCAAAAAAAAAAAAAAAAAAAAAAAAATCGAGAAATAAGGAAGTACTTGTTTTTGTTTTTGTTTTTTTTTGGTTAAAGCATTTTATGTTTGTTTCATGTATCAACATTATAAATAATATTTTCTAATCTTCATAAATGTACATTCAGATAGTTAAATACTGTATAATCCAAATGGTATTAATTATATTTTACGGTATATATAGGGTATTCACTATATTCTAGAGTGATTCTTACACCAAAAAATAATTTTGATTTTACCATATCTTGAAAATACCACATCCATTTGAATATTTTCTTATTAGACCATAACCAACAATCCGTTCTGTTCACTTCTTCTCTTTCATCCAAACAAGCCACAACTCAACCAGCAATACAAAACTAGCCACAACTAGCCACAAACCACTTAAAAAATATATTATATAATACAAACAGTACAAAACAACAAACACCTCTTCCATCCAATATTACCCATTTTCACCGCAGCAAACAGCGTTTGCATGATTTTTTATAATTAAAAGTTTATAACGGCGAAGTGTTTGCCGTTTTAATTTATAACGGCAAAGACTTTGCCGTTATAAATTTATAACGGCAAAGACTTTGCCGTTATAAATTAAAACGGCAAACACTTCGCCGTTATAACCACTAGCCTCTGTTCAGTCAACTGGACACGAACTGGTTCAAAACTAGCCACGGGAAGTAAACAAGCCATATCTGGTTGCTTCGTGACTTGTTTAGTAACTGAACAAGCCATTGTTGGTTGTGCTCTTAATACCCTATATACCCCACAACTTTTATTAACTCTAGTTAGAAGAAGAAGAAAATGCTAAAGAAATGATCACGCCGCTATAAAGAAGACAAATCAAATAGCCATACTGTACTACAAAAATCTACGTTTGTCTACCATACAATATAAACGTATGTCTAAAGTAATGTATCGTGACTTTCAAATTATCAAAAAAATTCAAATTCTCGATAATAAAATCAGTCAATTCATTGTTGTCTGCTTTAGTATTAAGAATACCGAACTGACGAAATCAACCATATGTGTACAATAAAAAGACAACACAAAATTGATTTAGTATTATACGATATGCACACTTCGGTAGAAAATGATGTAAAATAAATAAATCGAATTGAGAATTTACCCAAAACATGCGCATTAGCTAGCCATTGATAATTGCTATCCAAGTTCCTACAAATTGCTTCTAATGCTGCTACTGTACCCAAAAGTAGCACTCGAAACACCAGAAAATGAAAGAGAAAGTGGATATCGGGGTGCAGTATAATTAATAACCATGATGGATTGCCGCATGGATTTTCCGGTGGAGTAGCGGCTGAAGCAGCATTGTTGAATTGGTTCAGGCGGAACGGGATTGAAAAAAAAAAAAAAAAAATCTGGACCCGACCCGAGCTCCGGTTCTAGGCGGGTCGGGTTTTGTTGGGTCTGAACTATACATTTCAAAAATCTGGACTCGACCCGACGGTCCCAACCCGAGCTCCGGTTCGGATCGGGTCGGTTCGAGTTCGGTTGGACTATAACACTAAAAATACATGTATTTTAATGTTTTTTGGTCGGTTCTTTTGGGTCTGGTCTTAAACGGGTCTTAAATGTATTTTTCATCACCTAGACCCGACCCGAGACCCATTGGGTTCGGTTCGGGTTCGGGTCTTTTCTGGTCGGTTCGGTTCGAGTTTTCGGTTCTAGGTTCTAATTGTCAGCCCTACATTAGCCGCACCGCCTTGTTTTATCGGAAAAGTTAGGTACTCTATTGTGTGACTTTGAGTTGCAACCCCTGATATCAACTAACTTTTCGCTATATCGTCGGGAATAACTATGAATACTTCTTTCTTGTCGGGTTCCATAACAAATAATATTGCTTCTGCAATATCAAATTCACCTCCTTCTCCAAGACGTTGAATACGATCAATCATATTTGCATAATTTGCAGAACTTCTTGTTGATTCTACGCTGGTACCGGTAGTCTGACTATCAGAATGCATGCGAGATTTTTTCATCTATCTCTCGTGTATTATTTTGGAGTTTGGTGAAATGGATGATTAATTGGAGTTTGTTGCAACTTAGGTTTTGTTGGCGAATTCAAATTTTGCATTTGTTCATTTTGCGTTTCATCCAATTGATTAAAAAAACTCATCAAAAGTCCATGTTCTATCAAGCGTGCTCTGTGTTGAAGGAGGCGTACCAATCTGCGATAGTTGTTGTAACAACCTTGAATTTTGGAACCAATTTAAAATTTATTTTTAACTGATTTTAATGGAAACTAAATATTTCAAATGATTTATTTCAATAAATAAGGACTTAGAATTTATTTAAAACTAGTTTGAACATAAAAATTTATAACATAATTATAAATCGAACACGTAACATCGCAGTAATTTGAAAATTTAGTTTTGAACTTTAAATTAATATACAAAATTTGAAATAAAGCGGATTTCAATAAAATAAGAAATGTTAGAATCTATTTAATATTATCTTCCTAACAAATGTAAGAAATTGAGATTTCGCGTTATAAAATGTAAGTAATATTCAAATTAAAATTAAGATAGTCATTGTGGAATTTATAATATTTTAATATTATATAAGCCTTTAAAAATAGTCTTTTTGCAAACGGCCTCCGTTTTCAACAGAACTAATTTTGCTGGATCCGAAATGTCAAATTATTTTTAGTTTTAAAATTTCAATTCAATTGGAATTAGCATGTAAACGCATATTGAGATTTAGTTATAATTTAATAAGCTAGTTAAAAAGCTATTTTTCTAATGGTCTCCGAATTCGACGAAACAAATTTTTTTAGAACTGTAATTGTAAAACATAGTTAGATTTTAAATTTCATAATTTTTGGAGTCAATATATAGCCATGGCAAATTAAAACGTACGTTCAAATTCATTGTTTAACATTATATTGATTTGTATATTAATTTTGATAAAAACTGATCGAATTAGCTTTTGAAACATATTCCATTGTATCCAGAATGAGAGTATTTGGCTAAGGGTGAAAGACGTTGAGATTCGTTTAGAGTTCAGATGCTAAAATTTCATCGTTAAGGACTATATGAATTAAATAATATTATATATATATATATATATACAATCAAATGGGTCAAAACCCTAATTCCTTTTCTACGTGGTCAAGGCTTTCAACGCGGCCTCCTTCCTGAATGAACGGGTAGAAACTTCGATCGTTCTTCTTCAATTTGCACTCAATCCAATCACCTACAGCAAAAACTCCTAACTATGTTTATCTTCAGCTAGACGAGTCTCCCTTCCGACCAGCGGCGATCTGATTTTAGTCGTTGTGGTGGCCTGTGTCGAGCTTAAAAGAGCCGGCGGTCGTGCTGATTTTGTGGATGAACGGCGTGACTTTGGAGTGAATTGTACAGGGTGGGGATAGGTGGTGTTCGGGCGCGGCGACTGGTAGTCTTCGATCAATCTTCGGCGATCCCCTAGTGGTGCGGCCTGTGCTCAAAGATGGTGAAAGCCTTTGTGTTTTTCTTGGAGTGTGAAGACGAAGGATAACGGCATGGGTTAATTTATTTTTAAACGTAATCAGAGTAGTTTAAAACTTAATTAAGGAATTAATATTTTTATTAAGTTATATAGCTATGAACGCTAATAACTTATTCAAATCTTATCAGGATTGTGCAAACCAAACATCGTTGAAATAGTCTTAATGAACACATCGCGATGAAACCAATTTGGATAGAAATTGAAGCAACTGAATATATTGATTAAATTAAACCTACTGTTTAATTTAATAAAAACAATTGTTTTATAACAATTTCAAAACCGATCGAGCCGAGAACTCTCTCATTCAACTAATTTGTACAATTATTTTATTTTATAATTGAATATATATTGATTGCCTATGTTGATTTGTATTTGATTTAATTATCACAAATTGTTTTACGGTATATGGTAGCTCACATCATAGTGTTTGCAAATCAGATAAATGAATGGATGATTGTTTGTGTTATGATTTGAATGTGATTTTGAAATAATTAACATGTTAAAAACGATGTTAGATTATTTATGGTAGTTTAAATTGGATTAAAATATCCATTTACAAGTCGAACGGCTTGTTTATGTTCACCCATTTAAGTAATATCAATTGGAATAAACAAACAATTGATTATTTATTGGTTAAAACCCCACATGGGTCTCGGGATGATATGTAATTCACACATCTCACTTATGTATTTAGTTATATGTCAACCGATTGATTGATAGACTGTTATAAATGTTATTTAATTATTTAATGCTTATACAGTTGTAGATGCACTCTGGATGTGAATTGGATGTTTAATAGTTGTTTATAACTGTTGTTGAATACATGTGATGTATGAAATCCATATAACTAAAATTATATGTTAATTGGTTGAATCTCATTTCAATTCGAAATAAACAAATAGTTAAATATAATATTCAGTGGAAAGTTGAGGTTTGATTTTGATGTCTGATTTTGGATGGACATGAAAATGTTAAAATACCATTGAATTTTTATAATTGAAATGAACTGATTTGAATTAATTTTCACATAATTATGATTTATTCAAGATTTGATTTCAAAATGTGACATTTTGAAAATATTATTATTTTGTAATTATATTAATATGGGATTTTCAATTTTGATTTAAAATTGAAGTAGAAGTTGAAATCATTTTTCAAACGAGATTATAAACATTTATAAAATATGTTTTGAATGGAAATCGATGAAATTTATTATATATATATATATATATATATTTAAAATTGTTCGAACAGAAGGAGTCGCGCAGCGACCGTTCACGAATTTCGACCATTAACTTTAAATTGACGTAACGGGAGATCCGACTATCGGGTTCCCCAAAAATCGAAACCATTGGGTTCGTATCAAAAAGATCTTTCAAATGAATGTAAAAGATTTAAAATCCAACAATTAGATTTAAAAATATGTCCAAATCGGTTTTGGAAAAGGTCTCTATGGATACAGTTCAGTGGCTGATATTGGAAACCGATTGTAAGGGCCTTAATAAAATTATTAAAAATATGAAGAAATTATGATAAATCATAATAAATGATTTGAAATGATTTTAGATGAAATATTCCATGTGTTGGAAAGATAAATGATATTTTTATCTGAATATGTTATTTACCAACCTGAGTAAAAAAAAAAAAACTAATAAGAATTGTAATGGTTTTACTATAACCACAATTACCGATATATAAATTGAAATGTATTTGTATGGAAATAAACTTCGAATATTTCGATATTGGATTCCGTGATTATATGGATATCATTGAGGAATTTGAAATATACATATCGTTATTCCCAATACGATATCAGTTGGTTTCAGAATTTGATGTTGAATGTAAATCAATATGATTTCTATTCAGAGCCTTATATTTAATATCAAATTGGATTTTAGGTTTGTCACGAATGGTATCTTTAATTATATTGTTCTTAAACCCATATAAGAATAGAATAAATCCTCTAATTAAGATTAATGAAGTCTTCCAATTAATAAATAAAATTGGAATTAAATGGAAGTTGATTTTGGGTTTATTGTGAACGATGTTTTAAATGATGTTAGTTCTTTAACCCAAATTAACAGTGAAGTTATGATTTGGACATCTTTTAATTAATATTTAATGGAATTTTCCAATAAGAAGTTTTTTCCCAATTTAATAAACTAAATTGGAATTGAATGGAATTCGATTTAATAATAATCGAGATGAACTTTTGTTAAGGAATAGCGTTACTATTTATAGAATTTAAAAGGTTTTGTCGTTATTCCACTTATAGTATTAGTCTGATATGGAAATTCATATTGATTACAACTGATCTGATTTCCGTGAAGATTCCAATGAAATGGAAGTTGTTTTTGGATTTATCGTGAATGGTGTTTTAAATGACATTTGTTCTTTAACCTAGTTAAAGATAGGACTAATTTCGTAAAGTTGAATAATCATTAAGTAATGGTTTTTGAGATTAAAACTAAGTTGGAGTTTTAATGAATCTTTAATTAGATTAAAATGTAAAGTGGTAATTAAATTTACCAAATTCTAGAAGTGTTTGAAATGGAGTACCACTAATTTTACTCCATGCGATAGTTCAATCTTTTAATCAGATTTGAACGTCAAATGGTAATTAAATTTACCGATAACACAATGGTGTTAGATATGGAGTACTACCAGTTTTGCTCCATAAGATGAATAAGTTGGGATTAAAAAAAAATGAATGATTACTTCAGTAAGGCTTGATAATCCTGACTAGTTTTATAAACCGTAATCCGGTTTATGTTACGAAAGATATTATAAAATCTTTTGAAATGATTTCCAAAGAATGGATTAAACAATAAGTCTAAATGAGATCATCTTTGATAAAATTAATGGGAATCATTCCCAGTAATAAAGAATATTTAAATAAAAGAATGTTCTATATTGGAATGAGGCGTATGATGTGTTTTTATATCACTTGATTATAAGATACGCGAGTTATTCGGAAAGACCGGGTTTAACCTAGTCAGAATAACTGATACGATGATTAAAAGTCGAAGATTTGAAGATGGTGGTTGAAGACCAAAGATGTTCACATCTTTAGGATGATTACTGATGTCTCCATTGGGCTATACACCCAAGACGAGGTAATAAGAGGTGGTCGTCCAGACGTACTTGGAGATCGTCCGGATATGTGAGGACCTCTCTCCTGTATTGGACATATGGGACGAGGAATAAGGTGCCTCCGGTTCGTTCAGACCCAGAAGGGACTTGCAAATGGATTGTATGTCTAACATTGTATTTTATGATATATAAATTGATCTATACTAAATGTATTTGGTGGCGGGGAATTTATTCTCTTTTCTTAACACCCTTCTCTGAGACGTACGAGCTCAGAGGTTGTACATCAGTTGTATGGTATGAATTGACAATGTGGCACGTTGAGATGCATGGATCAAAGATTTCATTGAAAAGCAGGGCTTTGTGGTTGATGATCAAAGCATAGCTCTAGTATAGCGCAACTTTGCGTATAGCGTTAACTCGCGAGCTTCACACCCCAGTACGAATCAAAAACGGGATGAAGGACCATAGAGAAATAAAGGACATGCGTTTCTTTCTAACTAGGAGTGATGTCATGGTATGAAGCCTAGACATTTACTTATGTGGATATTGGATGATGGATAGCGAGGTACGTCGGATTTAGCTGCACAAGGCTTTTAATGGTCGACATACTGACCAAGATGGTCGACGTACTAATCAGGATTTTAGGTCCTAAAGGACCGGGAAACATATTGTTTAGGTATAACTAATTAGCGATAGATGACCGACTTTGCCACTCCTAGGTGCACTTGTGGGTGAATCCTGAGGCATAGGCTAGATTGTTTCGATTTCGGAAAGGAAGATCCCTTGCCTTGTTTCATGGATGGAAGCCCAATTTTCAATACACGACTTTTTGATTTTAGTTGTAAACCTATACGGCGACATAGTAGGATAGGGTACTATGCCGTCTAAGATTGATACATTCATATTCGAAATTGTTTTTTGCACTACGCACTAATAATAATATAAGATAAAATTTCGCGTATCAAGAATGCTTGGCTATTATAAGGTAATACTTTATCCTCCGGCTTGTGTTGCATTGTGTGATGGGATCTGAGTCTTATATAAGCTTCATTTTCTCTTTTTAGCATTGCGTTGTTTGTTTTATGCGTTGGTATTCATGGGAGTAAACCCGTTCCGTGTTATATGGCATGGTCCTTTGATTTACCCAACTTTAAAATAAAGTTAATAACTATTTTGGTTCTCATACCAGTGCCATGACTGACTTGGAGTTTATTGTTTCCCACCTAAACTCTGGGTGTCCATATTTTCCTCACGAGCAGCTAGTAGTTTTGGTTTGCAGATATTTCTTTTCAGGGGATCCTAGATTACGGCTAGAGTTATACTCTAGAATGTTTTGTATCCGTGTATTTCTTTCAACTGTGGTTGTTGATGTTTTCCGTTGCACATTATATGTATATATTATATTTCCGCTGCTTTGTAATTTATTAATCTATGATAGCTATTATTTATTTCTACTTTGATATCTTGTACTCTTATGTAAATTGTTGTAACAACAATGAAATATTCTCTTGTTTGTGTAACGTCCCCTTTTTTACAGTATAACAATTAATTAATTTAATTATTTAAATAGGGACTTAGAGAATTAAATGGCCGTTTAATTAAATAATACTGAATATTTAATTAATATAAATAATAGAATAATATATATGTTTCTGAAATAATCGGAAATAATAGAATTCACAATATTGTGTGAATTGGATCATTTATGATATTTAATTCAGTTTAGAATTGAATTAGAATAACGAATATATTATTTGAATGATAGTTGAACGTATAATTATATTATAATTATAATCGAGCTCGAAATGGCGCTGCAGCTCGTAATTTGGCTATTCGAACTTTAAATGAATATACAGAATCCGTTTTAAGTTGGATTTCTGTGAAATAAGAAACGTTCAGAGCTCGTGAAGTACATTTTGCTAATGGAAGAGAAAAATCGAGATTTCATCGTGTAGATTTTGATTTATGATCAAATCAAATTTTCAAATAGTCGCTATGGAATCGTTTATAAACCATAACGATATATTTAATTTTAAATTAAATATTGGCTTTGAATTTAGACAGGATCTTTGAAATGTAGGTATAATTTAATTTTTAGAATTTTTCTGTAATTTTTATTTTGGAAAATAAACACTTTTTATTTTGAAGTATTTTACATCCTAAATCAGCAATTTTGGGACTTCACAGAATAAGTTAACTAGTCTATATTATCATATTTTTGGGATCATGACACATTGTTTATCACAATACTATTTTTAGTTTTGTCGATAGCAGTTCATACGTGAACGGAACTCTACGTAACGGGGTACGTTAATCTTTATAACTTTAAACCTAAAAGCAAAAGGGTATTACTTCACGACTAAGGCTAACAACTTGTCACCTCCCATCAACGCAGCTATCACGTGCCTAAGCATCACCCTACCCAAAACGTACACTGTAACCTGTTTGTTTTCTTAGCTATTAAGTGTATACTTTTCCTTTCTTAGGTCTTAAGTATTACAGTATGTATGTTCCTTCTTTTCAAATCATCATTTAATTTGCTTAAGACATGGACATTGTCTGTACCTTTTTCTTAGCAACTAAGTTGTACCCCTTTTTCTTAACCCTTAAGTGACCTTGCCTATAAAAACACAACCAACGGCTTCACGTTCTTTCTTTTTCTCTGTGCTCCAGTGAAATATTTCAAACAGTTTTAATGCCTTCAGACATTTTAATAAACCAAACCAGTTCCATGAAACGATTGATCAAAGTGATGCAAGTCTTAACATAGCCGCGGCTTGTGCTGTCAGTGCAAAAGGAGGAGAAATTCGAAGTTCATATGTTTGTGTACTTGCTGGTTTGTAGTACAAGGGGGGTATGGGCCATGGATTTCTAAAACAAGGAAGAAGACTGATGTGGAAGCATTTGGCATTAAAGAGCAGACATGACCAGATCAGGTGACATTGTGTATTGGTATGTCTTTTGAGTGCATTACATACGTGAGAAAAAGGAACAACATGGAGTAGTATCTGGAGCGGATATTTTCATGAGGAGGAACAGCAAGGAAAAAGTGATGTGGTTGGAGTGAGATGGTAATAACAGTTTTCGCACCTCTGTGTTGTGCGTGAAGGAACACTGTCGAACGGAGAAGGATGGGAGGGTGTTGCAAGTACGGGGAGATAGAGGGGTAACGAGTGGGTGCGTGGTTTCCATTTTGAGATTTTAAACGATGAGAGGGGGAAACGAGGTCTTCATTTTCACGGCAAAAGGGAAATAACAAAGAGGAGCAACGTGTGTTTTTATATTGGGGAGTTCGGTCTGTTCGGTGTATGTACATTAAAGAACAATACAAAGAAAAATGGACAGTGGAGAAAGAGTTCACGCAGGGAAAATCATGATGAAGGCGTTCGAGGACTTAGAATAGCAGGCGTTCAAAGAAAAACAGACACATCAAAGTTAGAAATGTTGTTCAGTTAAGGTCTGAGAGGTACTTATACCCGAACTTGATTGACTTCATTTTTAACTAAGAAATGATTAGGGTTTGATGGTGAAAGCTGGCTAAGTGAATTAGTTAATGAGTGTAGTGGTTTGAGTTGGCATAGCGATGTTTTATTTAAACATCAGTTTAAATCCAGTGGAGGAGTTTTGGAAATGTTTTCCAAATAAGAATCAGAAATATTTTCTAATATAGAAAATAAGAAATGAGAGTAAATATGGAAATGTTTTCCAATGTTAATTACGTATATTTTCTAAACTTAGAAAATAATAATTTCACGAAAATAGGGAAATGGGGAGATGAATAAATTAATGATAAATTAATTTAAAAAGGGGAAAATGTTGATTGATGATTGATCGATAGAATTTCCATCTGGAAGTAATATCGTTGTTTGTACACATGTTTTCCTTTGATAGTTAAATCACCAACTATCAAAGATTTTGACCATTTTCGTTGTCAATACGGAGAGACCGAGATCAGATATATTATCTAAAAACCACTCTATTGGCATTAGCGTTGCGAATCAAATATGATGAAGACAAATTAAAACGAAGTTATGCGAGGGCTGTTCAGAAAATCCTAGGTAGAAATTTCCTAAGATGGATTTACAGAATAGTGCCTTCGGGTTGTCCAGTCCTAGGACAACTTAAATGGACGAATGTCTAACAGAGTATATCTAGTAGATTGCGTAAGTTGATCGTTTCAAACGTATTTACGGTTGTGGCAGAGGAATTCGTTTCTCTTAGCTTATACCCATGGTATTTTTGGGGAAATCAATTTGTGATTTGCTGGGTATGACGATGTGGCATTCAAAGTAATTAAAAGAGTGATCTGTTAAAAGATACGTTATGACCTCAAGCCTCATCTACTGGGAAATGACAGAAATCGGGCAGACAACATGGCTAAGTGGGCCGCACCCAATTAGGGTATATTGTCACCATCTAGAGAATATTCATATTTGTTACTTCTTTCGCTTCTGTATCTCCCAGAAACGGTTATGTTGGTATGCCAACCATAAGGTGATAATATATTCGGAACATTCAAGCGAAATGAATGGCCGGTCATGTGTGGCCGAGTTACAAGATGTTCTTGTTGAACTCAAGTGTATTGCTTCTAGAGTACACTGATCGAAAGATGGTTCCATACCTTGTCATAGTTGGAAATCCATTACCCAATAAGCATCCGCGGTGTTTGATTGTATATAATATATGTGGAACGTGAGATGAAAGCGTTTCCACTAGATTGTTATTTATTTGATTTAGGCATTATTATAATATCAGAAAAGTATTGATTTTTAAGAAATGTTTTGGGTTATCGTAAGGTAAAAACCATCAGTGTTTATGTGTGGAATGGTCTTACGATTATCATTTCTTTAGAAATGATTTTAAAAGTTAAACAAATGATTGGAGTTTACTCACACCAGTCACATGACTGACCCAGAGTTAATTTTGTTTTGTTTTCCCCTAAACTCTTGGGTGCCCAATTCTGTACGGGCAGTCAAGTAGTCGGGATTTTACAGATACTTGAAGAGATGGAGAAGGAGGCTTCAGGATTATATAGCTATTGTATTTCCGCTGTGTTGTAAGTGTTATACTCTAATAATGGTATTGTATACAGGTACTGTTTTATTTCAAAGTTATGTTATGAAGTATATTTATTTGTTCCGCTGTGAGATTCGTGTTTACTCTGATGATGTGATGCTCTTCTCCTTCTTCTATTCTAATTTTTTATCTTATCTATTCTCACCCTTTAATTTTTTTCATTAACTATCCGATATTTCCGATGCTTGGATAGTCGATATTGAGTTTATGTCGATAACCAAGGTCGCAAATTCCCCGGGTCATTACATTTTGTGTTATGATGCATCGTGTTCTCAAAGCAATCCATCTTCTTGTTTAGTTTATGCCGGTCGTGAAATTCTGGTCGTTTCAGTTGTATGGTAGCAGAAGGCGTATATGACGATTGACCAGTAGCATTCGTCCCACGAAATAATTGTTGCATCATCTCCGAATTTCAAGCGGACGTCTCCTATATTTTGTAATACTTGGTCCAAACTCCTAAAAATAAAAAGTAAAATGATTATGAAATTTTAACTATATATAAATAAACTATAAAACTTCAAGTTCATAGACGTTTACACGATTTCCCATCATTCGTCGCTTCTAGAAACCATTTCCTTATTAGGGTCTCTACCCGCACCAGTCTTGTTCTTCAAACCATCACATTTAAGTCATTGATCTCGTCGAAGACTATCGTATTTATTTTGGATTTTGCTTTCGTCTATCGGTGCGATATTCGTATTGTTCTGTACGGCATTGTTGAACTTTTCTATTATTGCTTTGTGCACACCTTTTTTTGCTACCATAGGCTTCAACCGCACATTGCATCAGAATATGAGTTGCTTCAAATGTCCAGTGATGTGCAATTTTTTGGTTGGCTGTACCGAAAAAATAGAAATGCAAATTGAATAAATAAATCCAGAAAAACAGCATGTTAAATACGAAAATAACTAAAACAACGTTAACAAAAAAAAACCTGTTTTGATGCACGGATATGGTTGGAAAAAAATAGAAGAAGAAGGGGATTGTAGGTTGAAATTGTGGAGAGTTGAAAGGAGGGGAGGTATTATATAGGAGGGAGATGAGCGTTAGAAATTGGACCGTTGCATCCACCGCGTCGAACACTAACAATCCAATTTCTAACGTTCGACATTGTGGCTTCCGACCGTTGGTGGACGTCGCATACGTCCGGCGCCGCCATAGCAGTAACATGGCATTTCCTGTCTGTGAATGGTACCTTAATTTGTTCGGTTAGAGCAACTCCAATGGTTGCATATTCAGGTTCTGAATTTGTAATATACGGACATTTCCCAGCAAACACATTGCCCCTCAATATTGTGAGGAAATTTCAAGAATTCGGATGTTGATTTATTCAGCTCCCAAAATCAGTGCCTTGCCCTTGGGTTCTAATTTAATCAGAGTCCAATAGTTAGGCGCCAATTAAATCAGTGCCTAACAGCTGGGCGCTGATTAAATCAGCACCCAAGTCTTGGGCTCTGATTAAATTAGATCCCAAGGACGCTGATTTAATCAACGTCCAACTATTGGGAAAAAATTGACAATTCAAATCAAAAGTTCAAAAATGTAATATTACGTTTTTGAATCTGTTGGAGTTGCTATTGTAATGGCTTGGTGGTTTGATTCGAAATGGAAACATCTTTTGTGGATCAAATGTTAATTCTAAAACCGTAATTTGAAAGAACAAATCTTTGAGGTTGGTTGCAATTTTTGAAATTTACTAAAAAAAAATATTTTCAATCAAATCAGAAGAAATTTTTTTTTAAGGAAATTTATTTAAAAAAATTATGCACGACGACACACCCAATATAGTTTATTCAAAAGGATAAAAGCCCAACCTAGAATAACAATAATTGTTTTACTCATTCACCTCTCATCTGATTAATCCTCCATCTTACTGCTTTGACCAAAACCGTTTTTCTCAAAATACATAGAAATCAACTTTAATGGATTTGCCTCCGAAACAAAATCACCATCATCTACTCTACTCACACCTCAAAACTCACCGCAAGTGGAACCACACATACCAGCTGTTCCACAAACTAACACTACAACTGGAGCCCTAGTAGAACTGCAACCGCAACAAAATATTGAATGTAATGATAATCTTCAACAAACTGATACTATAGACCAAGTTGAAGTGCAAATTCAAGTATAATTTCAACAGTATGTACAAGTTGTCAAAACCCTAGTTCATACGCAAGTCGACACTGAACGACCAATACAAAATGAATAGAATGTTTGAATGAAATCTTAGTTGAATCAAACAAATCAAAAATGCAAAAAGAGTGGATGAAGAACAAATGTTGGAGATTGCATAAAAGATTAAAAAAAAGAAATTATGCAAAAAGTACTAAGGAAAATGAAATGAAAAAGATCATAGAATAAAATATTCAAGAAATTGATACAGTAGATTAAAAAAATTGATGCTATCAATATTGTCGTCTAACAGTATTGAAAATGTTGAATAGGAAAAAATAGAGGAAAGGGTAAACAAATTCGAAATGAAGAATCTGAAGATAAACAAACAGGTTCGGTAATATCGTTAATAGTATAATTTTTATGTATATTTCACGATGCAAAAATGATAAATATAGTTTGTTTGGGTGAAATTAAAGCTTCCAGGCTTTGAAAATATTCTTTCAATATCATTGGGAACAAAAGTAATACTCTTATAGTATAAAAACTACACACACACTTCATATTAAATTTTAGAAAAAATGATGCTTAGAATGTTCTAAAAAGTAAAAGGATACTCTTGTAATATAAAAACTGATATCATGTACTTGAACATATTAGAATGTTTTATTATTTCAGCGGAACTGATACTACACAACATGCAAAACTGAAACTATAGCAAATCTGATACCGTATAATATGCAAAAATGATACTATATAACTGAACACGTTAGATTCTTTTATTATTTAAGAAAAACGGATACCATAACACGTGCAAAACCGATATCATATGCCTGAATACGTTAGAATGTTTGGTTATGTTATCAAAACTGACACCACATTACATATAACATTGTTACCATAACTAGGACACAAAAGAATGGTATATTATTAATTTTAAATTGATATCACAACACATGCGAAACTATTATCAAAATTCATCAAATTCATTTATTTGTTTTACTAAAAACTACCGCAAAACTTGCATTATTGATATCATACACCTACACTTGTGTTACTGATATTGATACCATACATCTTTACATTTTACATAACATGCATGACTGCTATCGTACACCATTACATTTTAGAATTTTCTATTATTTTACTAACAATGATACCATAACACATGCAATACTAATACTTTAACAATTTATACGTGCAAAACTAATACCATAGTACATCCAAAAATGTTACTTAGCAATGTATACCTACATGTAATCCATGTAAATGCAGTTTCAAAACTGATACCCGTAAATATTATAATGTATTATTGTGTATAGTTATACAATGTATAATTAACTTAAATTCAATTGTCATCAAACAATTTCTGGATGAAATCAAAGAAGGGCAGGTATAAAGTATAAATCTATAATACTATTTCATCTATAATATTATATAGAACACACTATTTTCTCAAAACTGATATCTCGGTCAATTCAAAACTGATACCTAATAACTATAAACAATACACTTTATAAATATTGATACCTAAGTGATTGGAAAACTTATACCATGTTGCTCTGTAAAAGAATGCATGTAAAAAATGATACCTCAGCAGTATCAAAACTAATACTATATTTTTATATTCCAGTGTACTTGTAAATACTGATACCTAAAATATTGCAAAACTAACGCCTTATAAATGGGCAATATTATGTTTTGAAAAATTGATATCTAAATTGCAGTTAAAGTGCTACCTTATCTATTGTGTAGTGTTATCTTTTTTTAAACTAATATCTAAGTTGATATAAAAATGATACCTAATTACAGTGTAGTATTAATTTTTTTTCAAAATTGGTTCCTAAATTAATACCAAATAGATACCATATTACAGTGTAGCATATTTTTATTTAAAACTTATACCTAAATTAGTACCAAACTGGTACCATATCATTGTAAATATCATATTATATAGTACAAGTACCAATTACATGTATATACATAATAATTCTCTATAATTTTTTGAAAGTATGAAGGCCTAACAAATAATAAACATCTGTCCACATGAAGCAAAACTTCTGGAAAACTTAGAGGCATTATCATAAAGAACCAGAAAAGAAAAAGCAACAAAAAGAAAAAAACAGAACGTGATGAACATCAAAAACCACTAGGAACATTAGAGAAGGATGTATCAATAAGAATTTTACAACTGCAAATTCAAGAACTTGAAGTAAAGAATAAAAAATTAAATGACAAACCGAAAAGAGAAAGTAGAATGAGAAAGGAAGCAGAGGAAGAATTATTGTAACACCCCGTGTATTCTATAACAGTAAAATTCACTAATTAAAGTATAATTAATTTCAAATCAAAGAATTAAGGGAAACGGGATACGCCATTGTGTTCGTCTCGGAAAAATACGCGAAATAGAGTCCGAGTTTTCGAAAAACGGAGTCCGTATGAAGAAGATATGGCCTCCGGAAGTTTCTAAATTAAGTTTAAAATTCGAACATAAGAAAACAGCTCAGAAAAGCAATTCAAAATTCAAAATCGGGCCTAATTGGCCAAGGCAGGAAAATTCCCGCCTAAGGCACCCAGGTCGACTGGGCTGTCGACCTGGGCTAGCCATGTCGACAGGGCTGTCGACAGGGCTGTCGACCTGGTCCAGAGCCAGGTCGAACCCAGTCTACCCTGGCTGGCCTGGTCTAGGTTTGGTCGATTTTCAGAGGGCTGCTTTGTCACTAGGGCTAGGTGGCGGCACCGGATTGGCCTCTCCTTCAAACGAACGGCTATTGTTGAATCAAGCTCCATCGACGGTCTAAAACAACTTGCAAACATTATAAAAATGACCTAAGACCTAGCCTAACATCATACTATTTCATTCTAGCCTCAGGCCGCCGCCATTAAACCTAGAGCTCTAAATTAAAAATACAAAGAATAGGATTATAGAAGAAGGAGGATGATTCTTGGAGGCTACAACTAGAAGCTACAACGACTACGACGCCTTAGACAACGAATTTGGGACTATTTTATCTGAGTTATTTGCTTCATAATTGTAAGTTCTATGTTACTTTTTAGGCAAAAACGCTAAAACAATATGGACATGCGATGAATTGAAACTGAATTTATGTACTATTGCTAATCCATTGTTTATATTATTGATCGTTGAATTATAATTTTGGGAATATTGCTATGGCAACGTTGCAAGTAAAACTTGTCATGATTTTGATGTTGTTATGAATCATTTGGGCTTAATTGTTTGGCAAGTTGGACTAATTCATGTCCATGGAATCGCTATGAAACCTTTATGTTGATAAAACCATGCCTATGGTGCCAATTAAGCCATGACTATGACTATTGATGGAGTTATGCCTGTGATGTTAATATACCCATCATGATTAATGAAAAATTGGGTATTGCTAGGTTATGATGAAAAGTTAGAATTATTATCTCTATCATGTTAATTATGTTAAAGACGCTAAATTGTCTATCATGTTAATTATGTTAAAAACGCTAAATTGTCTATCATGTTAATTATGTTAAAGATGCTAAATTATCTATCATGTTAATTATGCTAAATTGACTATCATGTTAAAAACGCTAAATTGGGATCATTATGTCTATCATGTTAATTATGTTAAAACGCTAAATTGGAATCATTATGTCTATCATGTTAATTATGCTAAATTGTCTATCATGTTAATTATGTTAAAAACGCTAAATTGGAATCTTTATGTCTATCATATTGATTGAGAATCATTATAAATTGGAATCATTATGTCTATGAGAATTATTATGTTAAGATGATAAATTGGAATCCACTATGCCTGTTAGGATTATTATGCCTTTTATGTTTCATGTTTATAATAAAATTAATATGCCGCAATAATTATTATGCCTATGATGCAAAGTTGAAATCATCATGTTAAATTAAGTTGGAATCATTACTACGCCAAGTTATCATCATTGCAACTATGTGATATGTTATAGTCTGTTTATTATGCAAGTAATGTTGTAACTGTCACATATGCCTATCACATGTTTGGTGTTATTCCCCTTTATCTCTTGAATTGTTTATGCTTATGAACGAAGTACGTTTATATACGTTGGGGATACGATTGGGTAGAATAGGCAAAACTTGAATTAATTATAGGAATAAACTGTGAAATTTGGCATAAGTAGAACATGAAATATGGCACGAAAAACTTGACTTGAACATGCCATAACCTGACTTTAAACATGCCTTAGTTGGGCACGAAGTTGACATATGAACATGATAAGAACATGGGCATGACTTTAGAAAACAAGAAAGTGGCCAACTCGAGGTTGGGTTGAGTTTGTAGTGTAAATCTGCCCGGAACCGCCCGGCAAATCCAGTTGCTACAAACAATAGGATCCAATGTGGGTAGTTGGTCACATCGCGCTTGAAACCCGAGGTTGGGTTGAGTTCGTAGCGTAAACCTGCCCGGAACCGCCCGGCAAATCCAGTGGCTACGAACAACAGGATCCAATGTGAGTGGTTCGGTGCATTAACGAATCAATTAATGCCAAGTAGGGTTAAGTCATGAACATGAAAAGACAACTTAACCAACATGAACACGATTTGAAGGGCTAAGTCATGAACTTGAAAACGACGACACTTAGCCAACTTGACATGATACGTAGGCGGGTTAAGTCGCGAACTGAAATGACATACTTAACCATCTTGACATGACTAGATTAGAAAAGGATTGAGTCACGAATTACATGACTTAATCTATTAGGCGGGTTGGGTCACGAATTACATGACCTAATCTATTAGGCGAAACCCTAGACACGACCCCTTTCAGCAGTAACCCTCTAGATGTATCAAGGTACCCTGGGGCTAGGCCGGGTGGGGGCACGATTATTGGGCTGATTGTAAGAGGTGAACGGCGACAGTGGGGCACGCCAGTGTAGGTTCGGCGGACTACGATCGTGCACGTATCCGAGGCAGACACTGGGTATCCGTAGATTTATCTGTGCATCTTGAATCGTGTCAGGGGTTGACACCTTAGGGCTGATACACCCGAAGGTGGACCCAGCACAGGTGACTACATTCGTGATTAGCCGTATGACACGGACACTTGACGAGCTAGAACTTGTAGGGAGCCGATCGACTAGATAATCGCTCCGTAGGACCCCGTACTTGGGTCAGACCCCGTTTCAGGGTCATTTCATGATATTGGGCCACGGGATTTATTTCGTGATTAACTTGTGACATGGGCTTGGTATACTAGTGAAGTCGATGCAATGGATCTCGAACATGTGATGCTTTACTTGACTTGTCTTGATTTATCCTGATCACCTTAGTCTATCTTGTTCACCTCGATACTATTCTTAAGTTTAGTTCCAGTTCATACATGACAGGTTGTTTTAACCGTTTTTACACTGAAAGTCACTAGAACTTACTCAGTCTTTATGACTGACCCTTTTCCATTCGCCTCTTTTTCTTTCGTTCCCCCCCACGTTCTCAGGGAGGAATAACTAGCTCTTAGCTTGGATATCACTTGCTTTGGCTCAGCATGTACGGTTTGCTATGGCTGCTTCTTTTTACTGCACTTGGGGAATAAGCTGTTTTACTGTTTTTAAATTACTGCTTCTTTGGCTATTATTACAAGACAGTTGTAATGAAGTTACTTGAAATATTTTTAAAAGACATGGTTTAATTTGGAATGAAATGAAGTTCTGTTTTGCTCAGAAATTCTTCCGCTATTTACTTAATTATTTATTTATGTTATGTCTTGTGATAATTCTGTGATGTTATCTCGATAATACCTCTCCAAAACTTGGGCATTCCCTTTGTGAGTGACCCTAGCGGAGGTGGGGTGTTACACTTGGTATCAGAGCAGAAGGTTACCAAGACTGGGCAAAAGTTTTGAAAACCTTTTAAAAAATTTCAAAACCATATACAAAGAAGCATTTTCCAGGAAAAAGTTTTTAAAGGCTATTCCCCAAAAGCCATTAGCACTATCCTTTGTTTCCTTGTTTGAATCTCTTGTCCTTCGTTTTGAATCTATCCTTCTTGTTTCAGCATGTCCGAAGAACTTAACTTACCAGAGGGCGTACCAATACCTGGTTGGTTTAGACGATTCTTAGAAGCAAGGGCCACCCAGCCAGGTCCTACCATTCCTCCTCCCCCAGCTGCAGGAAATCATCCAGCTGCAGCAGCACCTCTTCCTCCACCTCCTCCACGGGGAAACACTTTTGCTAAGATATGTAAAGATTTTAAGGCTATGGGAGGACAGGACTTTCATGGAACTGAGTCCTTCGTGGCAGCTAGGAATTGGTTAAAGGAAACCGAGGACTTATTCGTCATCTTTGAGGTAGAAGATAGGCAGAAAGTACAACTGGCGGTGTGGCTACTAAAGGGCGAGGTTTCCTACTGGTGGGAAGTCACTAATGCAGAAAGACTAGTGGAAACATGGGAGGACTTTAGGGCAAGGTTTGAGGCTAAATTTCTCTCAGAAGCCGAAAGGAGTTTACAGTTGGAGAAATTTTTATTTCTTAAGCAAGGAAATATGAACGTCAAAGAGTACGTTAATCAGTTTGACGAGCTGGCTAGGTTCGGACTAGACCTAGTCAACACCCCGCACGAAAAGGCTCTCCGCTTTGTCAAAGGGTTGAATGAGCCATTACACAGTTTGGCCATGACCCATATACCCATGGGAGCTACGTACGAAAGGTTGGTGCAGATGGCATTGCTGAACGAGGAAGATAAGTGCAAGAAGGAGACAGAGGCAGAAAACTCTCAAGGGAAGAAAGAGGTCAAACCTACCGATTCTAAGAATAAGAAGGTAGACTCCGAGAAGGGAGGCAAGAACAACAACTCACGCGATAAAAGGAAATGCAATTACTGTGGTACGGAAGGGCACATAGCCAAGGATTGTAGAAAGAGGAAGAGAAAGCAAGGTGAATGTTTTCATTGTGGGAAGACTGGACACATCAGCAAAGACTGCCCTGAGAAGCAGACCGGACCTTCTGGCGGTACATCGTTAACCTATTCTAGATGCTTTGTTTTATCTTATTTCTCTCCTCGATCCTATCTTGAGAACCATAGTTAGAATCTTTTTGGATGTAAACATGTAATTGAAACATGTTATGATTGCGAAATGGTTGCAAGTGGTCGCAAGTGGTTGCTCGTGGATGCATGAATACACATTAGGCACTAGATCGGCTCAGGCACATTTTCATATTGCATATGCATGAGTGTTTAATTTGGAAACTTGGTTGTGTTATCATTTGGTTGTTGCATATGATTGAATGTTTGAGCACTCATGTAGAAATTATGAATTATAGTAGGAAAAATTTGCATACATATTGGATTCATTTCACTAAACATATTTTGCATTTAGAAGATCAATCAGGCCTGATCATTAGCATTAGCTAAGGAACATATACACACACTTCGCATATGATCATAAAGCATTAGAAGTCTTTTAAGGACAATGGATACTCGTGTTTGATGGATGAGTAGATGGATGTTTGGATGTTAGGATTTACATTCCTCCTAACTTGAAGATTTCGGGGACGAAATCCTTTTAAGTGGGGGAGAATGTAACACCCCGTGTATTCTATAACAGTGAAATTCACAAATTAAAGTATAATTAATTTCAAATCAAAGAATTAAGGGAAACGGGATACGCCATTGTGTTCATCTCGGAAAAATACGCGAAATAGAGTCCGAGTTTTCGAAAAACGGAGTCCGTATGAAGAAGATATGGCCTCCGGAAGTTTCTAAATTAAGTTTAAAATTCGAACATAAGAAAACAGCTCAGAAAAGCAATTCAAAATTCAAAATCGGGCCCAATTGGCCAAGGCGGGAAAATTCCCGCCTAAGGCACCCAGGTCGACTGGGCTGTCGACCTGGGCTAGCCATGTCGACAGGGCTGTCGACAGGCCTGTCGACAGGGCTGTCGACCTGGTCCAGAGCCAGGTCGAACCCAGTCCACCCTGGCTGGCCTGGTCTAGGTTTGGTCGATTTTCAGAGGGCTGCTTTGTCACTAGGGCTAGGTGGCGGCACCGGATTGGCCTCTCCTTCAAACGAACGGCTATTGTTGAATCAAGCTCCATCGACGGTCTAAAACAACTTGCAAACATTATAAAAAGGACCTAAGACCTAGCCTAACATCATACTATTTCATTCTAGCCTCAGGCCGCCGCCAATAAACCTAGAGCTCTAAATTAAAAATACAAAGAATAGGATTATAGAAGAAGGAGGATGATTCTTGGAGGCTACAACTAGAAGCTACAACGACTACGACGCCTTAGACAACGAATTTGGGACTATTTTATCTGAGTTATTTGCTTCATAATTGTAAGTTCTATGTTACTTTTTAGGCAAAAACGCTAAAACAATATGGACATGCAATGAATTGAAACTGAATTTATGTACTATTGCTAATCCATTGTTTATATTATTGATCGTTGAATTATAATTTTGGGAATATTGCTATGGCAACGTTGCAAGTAAAACTTGTCATGATTTTGATGTTGTTATGAATCATTTGGGCTTAATTGTTTGGCAAGTTGGACTAATTCATGTCCATGGAATCGCTATGAAACCTTTATGTTGATAAAACCATGCCTATGGTGCCAATTAAGCCATGACTATGACTATTGATGGAGTTATGCCTGTGATGTTAATATACCCATCATGATTAATGAAAAATTGGGTATTGCTAGGTTATGATGAAAAGTTAGAATTATTATGTCTATCATGTTAATTATGTTAAAGACGCTAAATTGTCTATCATGTTAATTATGTTAAAAACGCTAAATTGTCTATCATGTTAATTATGTTAAAGATGCTAAATTATCTATCATGTTAATTATGCTAAATTGACTATCATGTTAAAAACGCTAAATTGGGATCATTATGTCTATCATGTTAATTATGTTAAAACGCTAAATTGGAATCATTATGTCTATCATGTTAATTATGCTAAATTGTCTATCATGTTAATTATGTTAAAAACGCTAAATTGGAATCTTTATGTCTATCATATTGATTGAGAATCATTATAAATTGGAATCATTATGTCTATGAGAATTATTATGTTAAGATGATAAATTGGAATCCACTATGCCTATTAGGATTATTATGCCTTTTATGTTTCATGTTTATAATAAAATTATTATGCCGCAATAATTATTATGCCTATGATGCAAAGTTGAAATCATCATGTTAAATTAAGTTGGAATCATTACTACGCCAAGTTATCATCATTGCAACTATGTGATATGTTATAATCTGTTTATTATGCAAGTAATGTTGTAACTGTCACATATGCCTATCACATGTTTGGTGTTATTCCCCTTTATCTCTTGAATTGTTTATGCTTATGAACGAAGTACGTTTATATACGTTGGGGATACGATTGGGTAGAATAGGCAAAACTTGAATTAATTATAGGAATAAACTGTGAAATTTGGCATAAGTAGAACATGAAATATGGCACGAAAAACTTGAATTGAACATGCCATAACCTGACTTTAAACATGCCTTAGTTGGGCACGAAGTTGACATATGAACATGATAAGAACATGGGCATGACTTTAGAAAACAAGAAAGTGGCCAACTCGAGGTTGGGTTGAGTTTGTAGTGTAAATCTGCCCGGAACCGCCCGGCAAATCCAGTTGCTACAAACAATAGGATCCAATGTGGGTAGTTGGTCACATCGCGCTTGAAACCCGAGGTTGGGTTGAGTTCGTAGCGTAAACCTGCCCGGAACCGCCCGGCAAATCCAGTGGCTACGAACAACAGGATCCAATGTGAGTGGTCCGGTGCATTAACGAATCAATTAATGCCAAGTAGGGTTAAGTCATGAACATGAAAAGCAACTTAACCAACTTGAACACGATTTGAAGGGCTAAGTCATGAACTTGAAAACGACGACACTTAGCCAACTTGACATGACACGTAGGCGGGTTAAGTCGCGAACTGAAATGACATACTTAACCATCTTGACATGACTAGATTAGAAAACGATTGAGTCACGAATTACATGACTTAATCTGTTAGGCGGGTTGGGTCACGAATTACATGACCTAATCTATTAGGCGAAACCCTAGACATGACCCCTTTCAGCAGTAACCCTCTAGATGTATCAAGGTACCCTGGGGCTAGGCCGGGTGGGGACACGATTACTGGGCTGATTGTAAGAGGTGAACGGCGGCAGTGGGGCACGCCAGTGTAGGTTCGGCGGACTACGATCGTGCACGTATCCGGGGCAGACACTGGGTATCCGTAGATTTATCTGTGCATCTTGAATCGTGTCAGGGGTTGACACCTTAGGGCTGATACACCCGAAGGTGGACCCAGCACAGGTGACTACATTCGTGATTAGCCGTATGACACGGACACTTGACGAGCTAGAACTTGTAGGGAGCCGATCGACTAGATAATCGCTCCGTAGGACCCCGTACTTGGGTCAGACCCCGTTTCAGGGTCATTTCATGATATTGGGCCACGGGATTTATTTCGTGATTAACTTGTGACATGGGCTTGGTATACTAGTGAAGTCGATGCAATGGATCTCGAACATGTGATGCTTTACTTGACTTGTCTTGATTTATCCTGATCACCTTAGTCTATCTTGTTCACCTCGATACTATTCTTAAGTTTAGTTCCAGTTCATACATGACAGGTTGTTTTAACCGTTTTTACACTGAAAGTCACTAGAACTTACTCAGTCTTTATGACTGACCCTTTTCCTTTCGCCTCTTTTTCTTTCGTTCCCCCCCAGGTTCTCAGGGAGGAATAACTAGCTCTTAGCTTGGATATCACTTGCTTTGGCTCAGCATGTACGGTTTGCTATGGCTGCTTCTTTTTACTGCACTTGGGGAATAAGCTGTTTTACTGTTTTTAAATTACTGCTTCTTTGGCTATTATTACAAGACAGTTGTAATGAAGTTACTTGAAATATTTTTAAAAGACATGGTTTAATTTGGAATGAAATGAAGTTCTGTTTTGCTCAGAAATTCTTCCGCTATTTACTTAATTATTTATTTATGTTCTGTCTTGTGATAATTCTGTGATGTTATCTCGATAATACCTCTCCAAAACTAGGGCATTCCCTTTGTGAGTGACCCTAGTGGAGGTGGGGTGTTAAAATTATTCAACTTAAGATAAGAATTAAAATAAAAAATTCAGCTTTTAAAGACAAACATTCTGAGGAAATGGTGGATTCTGAAGCAGAGTGAATGATATACCTGTTGTAGACACTACAATAGAAATAAAACAAGGAAACGTTGATTTGAACTCGAAAATTGATGGCCAAACAAAAGAAAATTTGACTATTCCCATTGATGAAGTAATAATAGCTGGAAAAGAAGAAACAACAATTGAAAAGCAACATGAACACAGTACAACAAATCAAACTGCAAATCAGGAGGACAACTCCGCAAATAAACAAATAATCCCAACAATTCTTGATATCACTCCTCTCAGTTTCAACTTGAATACCACACAAGACAATGAGGAAGAAAAAATGGTTGAAAAAAGCAAAGAAAAACTACTCAACAAACAAAAAATAGACCAACAACTAACAACAAAATGTCTTCTTATGTGAAAAATAAAGGAAAGAAAAAGGGGGCCAAAAAAGAGTGATCCATTTGAGTATTCAAAAAAATCATCCAAAAAAGAAAAGAAAGGAAAAAAGTGAAGTTGACATTGAAACAAGATGATGCAATGGGAAAAATAGAGCCAATAGTATAAGACACTATGAAGAAAAAAAGAAGGGACATGGAAAGAACAACAAAAAAACAGAAATACAAACAAAATTAGTACTACCAGTAAAGCCACTTGCAATTATAGATCCGACATAGGGAGGGCTGCAATTGTCCAATTTCAAAACAGTTCATCACCTGAATCTACAACTATAACACCCCGCATTAATTAAATAATAAAAGGGGTAAGAAATAATTCTAATGTTGAAATAAAAAGTGGAAGTTAAAAATAGAAAGAAATTAATGCATAGATAAATACATGCATGAAAGTGGACAAGAAATTAGCTGCAAATTGAAATTAGAATGTAATGCATTAAAAAGGGAATAAAATAATGCATTAAAAAGGGAATGCAACAATGCATTAAAAGGAATGAAACAATACATAGATAGCCTTATAAATTACATTAATTTAGCAGCTATAAAATGGAGCTTGCATGAGAAAGTTATCACTGAATTAATAACTAAATGATTGCATGCATATATATATATATATATATATGTATGTATATATATATGTATACATGCAAATATGAAATTCAAACTTAAAGATGAATTATAGCTGAAATAATATAAATCAAGGAAATTGTATTTAGCAAGAAATTAACGTTATTAATTAATGTTAAAATCAGAAACCACAACAATGTAGAAATTTTGTCTGGACCCAAGATGGATCGACCTACGTTAGGCCTGGGTCGACTAATGTGTCGACCCAGGGGTCGGCCCACCTTAGAGGTGGGTCGACATAGGGGTCGACCCAATCGACCTAGATTTGTTTTTATATATGACGTGGTTTTCTGATATGAATGATTCAGATTTTATTTCATTAAATCCGATGGACCATACTTTCTCGTACACTTATTAATAGACTAGCAGGGCCCAACTTTAAACTCGTATTTTCTGAGATGGTGCATAGACTCTGCTATTCTCTTCTTCCTCCAAATCTTTTTAGAAAATTAATATTAGTTCATAAGGGTACTGATTCAAGATTTGAAGATAAGAGTTATAAATCTACAAATAGGTGTTCGGAATTCTAATCAACGTGAGGTAAGTTCTTGAATCTAATTTTTTTTTGTTTCTCTTCCTCTTTCCCTATTCTTTTAATATCAAATTTGTAAATCCGTGGTTGTTTAATATTATATTCAGTTAGGGAGGCCACAAAATAACAAATCTGGATCAAATTCAAGGATTGGAAAGATGTCTAGTGAGTGGAATTAAATTATACCTTTTTGAATAATGGTTTATTTACCATTTGCTTTCCCCGTCATTCTTAACATGTTAAATAACTGTAAGTTGTGATAATTGTGGTATAATTCATTTTTAGTTATGTTAAGAATATTATTGTTGTATAGATCTATTCTATGAATTTGTTAATTGGATTAAAATCACTAGAATACTGGAATTGTGGAATTTACGATAAAAATGAAAATGTTACAGAAAATGTTGTTAATGACAAGTTAGATATTGTAAATCAAATTATAGTGAAATTGGGAATAATAGAAAAAGAATAGATATCCCTAATTTGTATGTAAAATTAACAGTAATTGGGAAATTGTAGATAACCGCAAATACGAAATTAGCCCACAACGCAAATACGAAATAGAAAAAGAATAGATATCCCTAATTTGCATGCGTATATATACACACAAATACGAAATTCAAACTTAAAGATAAATTATAACTAGAATAATATAAATCAAGGAATTTGTATTTAGCAAGCAATTAACATTATTAATTAATGTTAAAATCAAAAACCACAACAATGTAGAAATTTCGTCTGGACTTAGTATGGGTCGACCCATGTGTCGACCCACCTTAGAGGTGTGTCGACACATAGGTCGACCTGATCAGCCCAGAATTGTTTTTATATATGACGTGGTTTTTGGATATAAACAGTTCGGATTTATTTGATTAAATCTGATGGACCAGACTTTCTCGTACACCTATAAATAGACAAGCAGAGCCTAACTTTAAACTCATATTTTCTATGATGATGCCTAGGCTCTGCCATTCTCTTCTTTCTCCAAATATTTTTAGAAACTTAATATTAGTTCATAGGGGTTCTGATTCTAGATTTGAAGATAAGAGATATAAATCTACAAATAGGTGTTCAGAATTCTGATCAACGTGAGGTAAGTTCTTGAATCTGAGTTATTTAGGTTTTCTTTCTCTTTCCCTCTTCTTTTAGTACCAGATTTGCAAATCCGTGGTTGCTTGATATTAGATTCAGTTATGAAGGCCACAGAATAACAATCTGGATCAGATTCAAGGATTATAAAGCTGTCTGGTGAGTGGATTTAAATTATACCTTTCTAAACAATGGTATATTTATGGTTTGCAGTCCCTGTCATTCTTAACATGTTAAATAACTATAAGTTGTGATAATTGCGATATAGTTCATTTTCATTTATATTAAGAATATTACTATTGTATAGATCTATTAATTGAATCTGTTAATTGGTAAAATAATTGTAATACTGGAACTGTGGTATATACAATAAAAGTGAATATATTGTAGAAAATGTTGTTAATGGCAAGTTGGCTATTGTAAACCAAATTACAGTGAGATTAGGAATAATAGAAAAAGAATAAATATGCCTAATTTGTATGTAAAATTTACGGTAATTGGAAAATTGTAGATAACCGCACTAAAACACGAGGTTAGGTTCAACTTATGGTAGAAGCCCACCCAGGACCACCCAACAAATCCAGCATCCACAAGTGGTCAACTTAGTTTGAGAGGTCTGGTGCCTAAACACATATAAAAATATATGTATACAACAGACAATAAATAAATAAATTAGTAGTGTCTATTGGGGTACAACAAATAGATATTTTGGGATTGATAAAATAAAGATACTTCATTGTCAATTAATGTCTTAGGAAACTATGACTATTAGGTTCATAAGTGACATTAATTGTAATCAATAGAATTAAATGACATGTATGAAGATATAAAAGATGGTAAAGAAATGGATGCTACAGCAATAAAGGTTTGGTTAAAAAGGGAAGATGTGATGAATGGGGAATATAACCTATTATAACTGATTATATGAATGAGAAGGTAATATAATAGGTAGGCTTTCCTCGGGACAAGTGTAATTATAACATGGGTTGTAATAAATAAAAAGGAAACTTATTAATAAACCTTAGTTAAGAGAACTAAGTTAATAAGTAAACAACAACGAATAGTTGTGACGGTTATATTGGAATAAGAAAGAGTAAAGTAAGAAGACTTATGTAATAAAATAAGTTGTACTTAATTATATATTAAGTAACATGTTAATAGAAAACATGTGGGTTGAGATAAGACATACTTAATTATACATTAAGTAGAACATGTTATTGTAACTTGTAAACATGAAATTGATCAATGATGACATGGTAATAATGTGAAGAGGTTGTATATTACTTTCATTAATTGCAATCCAGGTAATAACATGTTATGGGATTATTAATGAACTTAAATGGGTTAAGTTATGTCACTAAATTAATAAGTGAAAGGGCCCGTTCCTTCGAGATATAAAGGGATCAAAGAAAAACTGGTAACTTGAATGAAAAGATAAAATGTGGATAATCCAATTAATTGGCAATCTGATAAGATAAGACAAGCGTGCGATTAAAAGATTAGACATAGGGTCTAATAACACGTTAGCGTGATGTGCTTGGACCAGTCCGCATGTCCAAAAGTAAAGAACCCAATAGGGTAGATCATCGAGGTGTCTGGAGGCACGAGAGGAATACATCCATCTGATTCTTCTGCTTGATGTTCTGTTTGCTGGCTCTGCGTGACTGGAAGGAAGCACGCGACTTCTGAGGTACGTGGTAGGGTACTCTGTAGTAGTCCTCTGTTGCGGTGCATGCTGAGGCTGTACTCGTAGAGGTTGGGTCTGCGCGTTACTACCCGATGAGTATACCTTGACTACAACAGTAGTTTGGCAGTCAGATGGTTGTGGCGAATGATGATGGGTGATTCGGTGGTTGCCTCATGGGGAGGCTGGTCAGGACCAAATAAAGGATAGTAATCGTCGGGCATCTGTCATCGACAGTCAGCAGGATGCGAAAAGACTATAGCTAAACCTATAGACCATCGATCTTTCATAGTTGAGACTTTAGTTGAGGGACATGCCAATTTGGAGGACTGTTTGCTAGGGGCACGTCACTTAGCTCTTGATGTATTCTTTCACTAGTTGAAGGAAGGGTCGGGGTGGGACCATAGCCACCATGAAAATGCAGACCATAGTTTGGATATTTGTACTTTAGGCTCTGTTACTCGACCTATACAGATATGGAAAAGCTCTCGACCAAGTTCTGTGCATTGGATGCAGCCCTATTACGAGACTCGAGGTACAGTAGAAAGTACGTACGTGTGAAGGTCTAGGTGCACACACTGCACCAGGTGGTGTATCGTAGATGCTAGGGCGTTGCTTCGTGTTGAGACTTGATTTGGCCAAGGAGTTTGCATATGGCAGTCTACATGCTTACGTAGCATAGCGATGGTAGTTCTGTGCGGAATGTGGTCTATTAATATGAAGGTCGTGCATCGTTTGACGTAGGGTGAGAGTTGCATACGCTTTCGAGGCATGACGGAGGAGACCATGCAAGAAGGGTACCATGGGAAGTACCTTGATATTGAGGGTAGCTACATATATGCTATATTAGGTTAATCTACTGGGAGGCAGATGGGTACGACGTTTGTGTAAAGACTTGAGCACTTTTAACCCAAACGAACCTAATAAACAAGAAAACATAACTGAACAGTATATGTAGGGTTATTTTAGAATGTGTAATTTAGTCCAGTCACCAGAAATTGTATTCTGACTCACTCCTCATAACACACTCGCAGGTTAGGTTTATGGTAGAGATACGATAGCTTTGGATACTGGTTAGGCAGTATTATTACTTTGGTAAGGCTATATTTTATTATATTTTATTTTATCCTTTCTGCTGTGAGATGTCTTTTGAGTTCTGATATATTTATTATCTCTGTCTATTATGTAGGATACCAGACAAGCCAACCTGAGTTTCAATAGATTGAAATTTTTGAAAAAAATTCGGTCTGTTAGAATTCAGGTTGTTACATCTGGTATTAGAGTTTAGGTTCATGATTCCTGTATAGGTAATGAGTGAACGTATTTGTATTTTTTAATATATATATATATGATAGGAATACTTGGATTTTAAGCTTTTGAACTTACAAAATTACCCTTTCAAATTTACACTGTGTGGTTAGGGCAGTTTTTTCATTTCTGCATTCACATCACAATACACTTTATCCACGTTGTTTTCGCATAAAATCCAACTCAATTCCCATTTCCTCTCTTCAACAATTTTCAACATCCTCTCCTTAATCTTCCCAACTGCCAATCGTCACCGTAAACTTCAAAACCCATCACAATTGACCACGTGCGACTTGATTGCACTTGGGGCTTCGTCGCTGTAGTGGAGGAACGACCGCGTGATCGCCATAGTCAGAATCGCATGTGACGAGCGGAGGGAGAAGGCCTTTGGAATGTTTTAGCTTTAATTAGGAAGGATTAGGTAACGAAGGATGGTCCGGAGGTAAAAGGAAAGGTTCAACCGTGGCTTTTATAGGATTTTGCAAATAATTATAATTGATGATTGTACTAGACTTAATCTTTATTTTTATGTTTTTTTTTCTTCTACTTTCTTCTGCAGATCCATATTGGACATTTACAAAATGTTGCAAGCAGAATATGTTGGGTACTTTTGAGCCTTTCTTTATGATAGCATAGTTTTTTTTCTTTCTTTTTCATTAATTTCTGAGTTTTCTCATATACTCCAATTGGTAAATTAACACTGCCCCGCCATTGCAACCCCAAAGTAATTGCCCTTTGTTGTTACTATATCAGTTAATGTCGTTACTATGTGCAAAAATTGTTTTACTTTTTCTTTTTGTAAATTCACGTTTAACATGAACACTTATTCGTTATTTGCAATTTGAGGTTCTGCATATGCTAGGATGGATGAGCAAGAAGTTTCATAGTGGTAAGGGCGCGCTGCCACTGCTAAAAAATACCTAGGTTTGCGTATATTGTACGTTCCCTATTATTAACCCAATCATCATCTACATTATCAATTAAGTATTTCTCATATATAATGATACATGAATGGGTCTTCAACAATGAACCACTAAGTGGAAATTTATCTCAGTTGTTGTTAGCTATATTTTGAAAGAGTGAGCTTATTATGGTTTATCTTTTTAATTGTTCTTCTTAGGTTGTTTCAATCTGTGAAATTTTGGGGAGGAATTCCAGAAACAATTTACATTGGAGATTTTGGACAAAAAGAAAGTTTCAGCTGTTAGTAGTTACAATTCCTTCGTTTGTTTTGCTCCATATCTTTATTGATTGGTTGAATTTTAATATCTGATTAACTATATTTATTTGTTTGTTTAAGTAGTTCTCCCACTATCACGTTGCAAATGCGATAGCATGGACTCGATAAACAAGTACAATACTATTTCAACCTTTTCCCCCTTTTCAAGTCCGTCTTTGCTCGTATTGAATTTTGTGTATGACGCTATTTAATTGTTTTGATATAGTGATTATAATTCCTATTTTGAAAATTATTACTGCTTTGCTGCACTATATGCATATGATTAAAGAGGCAGGCTTTCTTTCATTTTCTTGCCTAAGATAACTTTTCGCTCTACTCTTACTTTCAAAAATGTTTGGATGTTTAACTAACTAATTGTTTTAATCATGATTAAACACAATCAAAGTCGTGTACTATATACTGATATATATTTCTTTTGATTTTTATTGTCTGCTATTGCAGTTACCTAGGAAAATATTTGCATTCCTCAAACAAAGGATTTTGTTTCCATATTAACTTCACATTTTTTATCAACTTTGGATAAGTCTGTTTGTTTCTGTTTTGTCACATAATTTGTTTCTTTGACATTCTATTGAAAAATAAAATATGGTGGACATTCGATCTATGCAAACTTTACACTACCTTTTAGGATCTCAATTTGTTCTTTTCTATTTAACAGTTTTGCCTTCTTTCCTGGCATTTTGGTTTGCTTAACCGATTTTCGAGGCTGTATTATAATTTTCTTCCATGATATATCTTACTTATTTCTCTAGGACAAACAAAGATCTCTCTTGAAGAATTAAAGCTCGAGGTAAGAACACTTTGTGACAACATAAAATTCTTGGAACATAGTATCACTAAAAATAGCCATGAGTATGGTAAACATAACCCTGTAGCCATCTTCATATATGCAAGCGGTTCATGATTCTATGGAGCAGTAAAATTATATGAGTATTACCATTGGTAGCATTAACATTGTTTCTAATTATCAATTATATGGCATTATTTTTTTCTTATAGTTTATTTGGTGCTATTATTTGTACATGCTTTTGTGGGAATAATGTAGCTGACTGAAGTCCATATGCTGTTGTTTATAGAATTAGCAAGATGAAAGTAGAATTCGGGGACCTGATTTCTGTTCTGACAGAAAAACAAACTGGTTTCATGAATTGCATGAAAGCTTCTAAAGAATATTTGGAAAATCTGAAGTAAGAAAATAGTACATTGGTTGGAGCGCTAAAAGGGTCAAGAGAAGAGACCTGTAAACCTAGAGATTTACTGAAACAAGCAGTGAGTGATGCCAAAGCCCACAAAGAAGCTTTAGAGATAGCTCGAAATGACATTCTGAACTTAAGGAGTTGTTATTGGAACAAGAGAACAGTCCACAAAGCATAAGGCAAGACCATGAAAGCTTACAAGTTAGTGAAGCTACAGCAGTTGGCAATGTCAAAAAGTTGAATGGCTTTCTTGCTACTACTTCATCATTTCTATCGGAAGGAGACATTATACGGTAGGGTCAGGGAAGTTCAGTGGATTAGTAATGGAAAGGAAGAGCTATTTATTTCCATCAATGAATGGACTGGAGAATATGACCGCCTCATCAATTATGACAAAGAAAAAAAAAAGTTCAGTGGGAAGAATTAGGGATGCTATTAGAAGAAAATGCTTCCACAAATACAAAGATATGTTCTCCTTCATTGTTGAGGATAATATTTATGTATCTGATAAATTAATACACTTTAAATTCGAAATGTTGTGTTTGTCTATGTGATAAATGTTTTACATGAAGATTTGGCTAGCCATGTAGTTGCATAAATTTGTGTAAAGCTAACATTGTGAAGGTGAAACCACAGCTTCCTCTATTGTCATCACCCCTACCCCCTAAAAAAAATCTAGGAAAAAACAGCTTTGATAAAGTCTTATGGATATTTTCATAAACATTTCATTATTTTGCAATCACAGCAATATTATTTCTAGGCCAGGCTCAGTAAATTTGTGTTTGGTAACCCATTGCAATGCGTTTCATTTTGCACATTTAGTAAATGGGCATATTTGTGAAAATAATTTATATATGACCATTCAAGTTAATATCTTATCACTTGAGCTAGAATTTGTATTAAAGGATAATGTTGTATAATAAGACTAATGTTCATAGTATCTGTAGCGTGGGATGGGAAATGTATTAAGCAACTTTAATGAATTTTATCGCGAGGCAATAGGAAATGTATTAAGATGAGTTTGAGAACCAAGTTAACTATTATTAAGCATGCTTTTAAGATTTTTTTATTCTTTCCAAATTAGGTCCTATACTGTCAATCTAACTTTTATGGAAGATACTATCATTCTAACTTTTGTCCTTCCACACACCATGAAAAATCATGAGACAAATCTTAAAACAAAATAAAATATGAACAAGTTTCCAACTAAGGGTTTTGATTAATAATGCATAGATGATGAGTAGATGATTTGTTATCATCAAACTTTTAAACAAACAGAGTGTTATTGTTATACCGACAGCATTAGTTTTTCCTAAGTATGCGCAGTATAGTTTCAACACATCAAAGCCTTTAACCATGAATATGTATGGTTATATGTGTCAAGCCCGATCAATAATTTAAATGATCTATAAACTAACTTTTAAATTACTCCATGAGGTTATAGGCTAAAAACAGAAATGAATATTACTGTAACTAGCATACATCAGTGTATGTTTTATATTTGCTAAGCATGCGTACAGAACATGAAAATATGTGGATAAGTATTCGCCTTTTTTTATTACGTCGGCAAAAAATAATTTACAAAATGCTATAGATGTTGATATTATTACCAGTTATTTACATATAACAATCATCAATTATGTAGAAGAAAGTGAAATAGATCAACATCTAAAGTTCCAAAACAAAGACCAGAACCTGATGAATCATCACTTATTGGAGTTGGACGAGGGTAGTGGAGAACAAGTTGTTATGACTAAGAATATGGTGGGAATGTCACTTGAAAATGAAGAGAAACTACCCCATCTGCATATCAGAGATAGTTTATCCAGAGTGTAGCTAGTAGCCATATGCTAATGCACCCATAATGACTCTGGTCTAGGGATGCTTTATTCTCTAAATGTCATTGAAACAATCTGAACGTATATTCATAAAGATGTCTTCAAGATTAGCCTGACAAGCTATGGATGGCATATTATAGATGACTATGTGTATGAGTTGATGTGTACCATTGTTTAGTGGAGCCTGAGTTTATATTTTGCGTTTGAGTGTTGATCCATGGTGCTTGTGGTGTGTAATGTGTGTCAAATGAGTTTGTAACCGTGTGTGCGTGTGTGTATATCATATTTCCAAAAAAAATTATTCTTGACTTTCAATTTTTCTTTGCATGGTTTTGTTACGAATCATGATAATATTGGATTTCTTCATAAGGAAAGTAAAGAATATTCCAAGTTGCGAAAGTATAACTACAAATTTATATAAGAAGACATTTATTTATGGGTAAGTTTGGCTCACATACCTAATAAGTTTCAAAATTAGGCTCACATCCAGTCCAACTTTTAATATAAATTAGGTTCCTATTTCTCGAAAAATAAACAAAAAAAATCACGAAAATTCATAATTAAATACAACAACTAATCACCATCAAATTCAGGTGTTAAAACCACCAAAAAAACAACTCAAAAACCAAAAAACAGCGAAACAACAATATATTTCATCAAAAGATGCACTTATTTGTAAATAGTTGCATACATTTACGCATATATTCCACTTATGCATCAAGTTGCAGTATAAATGCATACATGTATGCAGAAATTGTGGAATAAACACATTTTTTCATGCATTTATTCATTCTTGGGTTGTTTTTCAAGCATTCACAGTTTTCAGACATTGTTGCATACATTTATGCACTTATACAAAATAAACACATACATTTATGCACATATTCAAATGCCTTCATCCTTTTTACTTTGTTGCATACATGTATGCATATATAAGGAATAAATGCATATATGTATGCAACTATTCGTAACACATGCAGCTCAGTTCAACTTTATATGCATACATGTATGCAACAATTACAAATATATGCATACATGTATGCATATATTCACCCAGATTTTCAATAGAAAGCACTGGATGAATGTATGCAACTTTTTTTTTAGATTGCTTTCGGGAATATTTGCGATTATTTGAGAAAAAAAAATTAGTGCTCAGCGCATTTTTTTTCTTTGAAAAACACGTAAAGGGGAAAATAGGGACCCGCTTTATATTTGAAACTTGAATTGCATGTCATGTCCATTTTGAATAGTAACAGGGACGTATGCCCAATATCCACTTTATTTATTTGACCACTATTTCAATATTAATAAATATGGTCTCAGTATTCTTTGCACACGTACAACGGATGTGCCTAACACAATGGTATATATAAATATATATTATACATATACACCTAGATCCATAAAGGACCCACTAAATAAGGGGAGCAGTTGATGCAAAGTGTTTGGATATCAGTTATGTACACTGAAGGAATGATTATGGAAATTGGAGACCCTTAGGTGGTTTGGAAAAAAGCGTACAATGTAATTGGTAATGAAGAAAGATGTATCCATATGTTAGTGCTTTAGATTAGTCGGTCTGATAGTTGAGCCTTATAAATTGGAAATAAGGAAAATGAATTAGGAATATATATATATATATATGTATATATATATATATATATATATATATATATATGAGAGATGACTTTGTGGAGATATATAGAAAAGTCTAGGTAAGTTGGATACATGCTGTGAGTCTAGCCTCATTGTTAACTTTTGAGAACTTGAAATACTAAAAGCTTTTGAGCGAAAGTTTGTGGTGGCTTTCAAATTTTGACGTTAAAAGTTACAATTTTAAAATATGAACTAGCTAAATTGTGTAGAAACAATTTCTAAAACAAAAAGGAGGTATTTTTTTATGTTTGAAAAAAAATTGTAAGGAACATATTTGTAAAGTACAAATTGAGTTTTGGAATAAAATTAGGTATATTTTGGAAACCGTGATTTCTTGTCTAAAAAGAATTCTTTTAGAAAATGTGCAAATTATAGAGCATGTATAGCTCACTAGTTTTTAAGTTATAATGTATGAAAGGATTAAAAAGCAAAACGTAGAAAAGATTGCATTTTGTTAATAACTAAAATTTTCAGTAAAGAAAATATTGAAAATCTCTATTTTTTCTAACAATAATTTTTTATAATTGTTTTGGCATAAAATTTTGTTGGGTAGACAAAATAAGTTGTAAGAATTTAGAGTAAAGTAGATGTTTGCACCTAGTTGTAAGTAATTGAACTGACATTGTAAACATGAATGGTTGTGAAGCTGATTGAGAAATAGTTGTCATTGTCTACTCCAGTTTTTATGATTTGAAAAAAAAAGTCTTGCATTTTTTTATGTGATGTATTTTTATGGTTTGGCAAAGGTAAGTTTTAATGAGGAAAAAAAATAAAGTTTTGAAACTTTTAATTTCTGAAAGGAAAATGAAATGAGGAAGCCAAACCATGTTTTTAAATCATGGAGTAGGTAAGGATTAGTACCTAGAAAAGACAGGGAATATTTGAAGGCTATGAAGCGGATAACGAGAATTTTTTTGAAATAATGGTAAGTTCCCGTAGAATGCGTAAGCATTATAGAGCCTAGGTTGTTGCTTGGAAAAGACTGTTAGTACACAACAAGGGCTAATGGTGACTACTAGACGGTAGAGTGTAAGTAAGTGTTTATATCCTTTGGTTTGGGCTTTTCTTTATCAGAGGGAATATGGTCCTAGGATTCTTAGCCCTTGGTATTAACTGTGTAGAGTGCTTGTTTTCCCGTTTTAGTTAAAGGATTAGTTGGCTTATTTGAAGACTAAACTTAGAATGGTGGATTAAGTTAAATAAGCTAAGAAAAAGTAATGACATAACTAAAAAGAAAACACCAAATCTAATAAAGTAGCAAACATGATAGTTGAGGAAAATAGAATTTCCGAGAAATGGGAATAAAAATGGGTTTTTCCTAAGTAAGTTGAAAAAGAAAAATGGAAGATGTTAAAATTTCCGTTTTCCACCTTTTTGTAACATAAGAAATCGAATTTAGAAAATTAGGTTTTTTTTGAAATTCGAAAATTTAAAATTGGTTAGTAGGGTTTTGGTTGCAAAAATGGATGAACTACGCTCTTTTTTTGTAAAAGTGTAGGAGAATTTGGAAGAAAGAGTATTTTTGATTTTCAAAATATTGCATTTATAAAGAAATTGCCAGTATATTTAGGGTGTGTGCATCATGTTTTCAAAAGATTTTAAAGAAAATTTGCATTCATGTAGGAGATACCTCTTAGGCATTCATTACATCCATGTATTACTATGTTGTATTAAACTTCGCACAAGTGCACACATGGTTGAAAAATTAGATGTACGCCTGATGGTTGTGAATTATGCGAGTAATTACTTAATTTTACCTTTAGCAAATTTCGGGGATGAAATTTCCTAAGTGTGGGAGAATGTAACACCCCACTTTAATTAAATAATAAGAGGGGTAAGAAATGATTCTAATGTTGAAATAAAAAGTGGAAGTTAAAACAGAAAGAAATAAATGCATGAATAAATACATGCATGAAAAGTGGACAAGAAATTAGCTGCAAATTGAAATTAGAATGCAATGCATTAAAAAGGGAACAAAACAATGCATTAAAAATGAAATGAAACAATGCATTAAAAGGAATGAAACAATACATTGATAGCCTTAAACATTACATTAATTTAGCAGCTATAAAACGTAGCTTGCATGGGAAAGTTATTAACAAATTAATAACTAAAAGATTGCATGCGTATATATACACGCAAATACGAAATTCAAACTTAAAGATAAATTATAACTAGAATAATATAAATCAAGGAATTTGTATTTAGCAAGCAATTAACATTATTAATTAATGTTAAAATCAAAAACCACAACAATGTAGAAATTTCGTCTGGACTTAGTATGGGTCGACCCATGTGTCGACCCACCTTAGAGGTGTGTCGACACATAGGTCGACCTGATCAGCCCAGAATTGTTTTTATATATGACGTGGTTTTTGGATATAAACAGTTCGGATTTATTTGATTAAATCTGATGGACCAGACTTTCTCGTACACCTATAAATAGACAAGCAGAGCCTAACTTTAAACTCATATTTTCTATGATGATGCCTAGGCTCTGCCATTCTCTTCTTTCTCCAAATATTTTTAGAAACTTAATATCAGTTCATAGGGGTTCTGATTCTAGATTTGAAGATAAGAGATATAAATCTACAAATAGGTGTTCAGAATTCTGATCAACGTGAGGTAAGTTCTTGAATCTGAGTTATTTAGGTTTTCTTTCTCTTTCCCTCTTCTTTTAGTACCAGATTTGCAAATCCGTGGTTGCTTGATATTAGATTCAGTTATGAAGGCCACAGAATAACAATCTGGATCAGATTCAAGGATTATAAAGCTGTCTGGTGAGTGGATTTAAATTATACCTTTCTAAACAATGGTATATTTATGGTTTGCAGTCCCTGTCATTCTTAACATGTTAAATAACTATAAGTTGTGATAATTGCGATATAGTTCATTTTCATTTATATTAAGAATATTACTATTGT
Organism: Allium sativum; assembly: GCA_030737875.1. Classification (NCBI taxonomy): domain Eukaryota; kingdom Viridiplantae; phylum Streptophyta; class Magnoliopsida; order Asparagales; family Amaryllidaceae; genus Allium; species Allium sativum. Next base: position 78,822,663 of record CM060927.1, on the reverse strand, counting down.
ATAGATCTATTAATTGAATCTGTTAATTGGTAAAATAATTGTAATACTGGAACTGTGGTATATACAATAAAAGTGAATATATTGTAGAAAATGTTGTTAATGGCAAGTTGGCTATTGTAAACCAAATTACAGTGAGATTAGGAATAATAGAAAAAGAATAAATATGCCTAATTTGTATGTAAAATTTACGGTAATTGGAAAATTGTAGATAACCGCACTAAAACACGAGGTTAGGTTCAACTTATGGTAGAAGCCCACCCAGGACCACCCAACAAATCCAGCATCCACAAGTGGTCAACTTAGTTTGAGAGGTCTGGTGCCTAAACACATATAAAAATATATGTATACAACAGACAATAAATAAATAAATTAGTAGTGTCTATTGGGGTACAACAAATAGATATTTTGGGATTGATAAAATAAAGATACTTCATTGTCAATTAATGTCTTAGGAAACTATGACTATTAGGTTCATAAGTGACATTAATTGTAATCAATAGAATTAAATGACATGTATGAAGATATAAAAGATGGTAAAGAAATGGATGCTACAGCAATAAAGGTTTGGTTAAAAAGGGAAGATGTGATGAATGGGGAATATAACCTATTATAACTGATTATATGAATGAGAAGGTAATATAATAGGTAGGCTTTCCTCGGGACAAGTGTAATTATAACATGGGTTGTAATAAATAAAAAGGAAACTTATTAATATACCTTAGTTAAGAGAACTAAGTTAATAAGTAAACAACAATGATAAATTATGACAGTTAAAATGGAATAAGAAAGAGTAAAGTAAGAAGACTTATAGAATGAAATAAGTTGTACTTAGTTATATATTAAGTAACATGTTAACAGAAAACATGTGGATTGAGATATGACATACTTAATTACACATTAAGTAGAACATGTTATTATAACTTGTAAACATGAAATTGAACAATGAATGACATAGTAATAATGCAAAAAGATTGTAAAATACTTTCGTTAGTTACAGTCTAGGGAATAACATGTTATGGGATTATTAATGGACTTAAATTGGTTAAGTTATGTCACTGGATGAATAAGTGAAAGGGATCCGTTCCTTTGGGATATAAGGGGCTCAAAGAAAATCTGGTAACTTGAATGAAACGATAAAATGTGGATAATCAAGTTAATTGGAAATCTGATAAGATAAGACAAGCACGCGATTAAAAGATTAGACATAGGATCTAATAACATGTTTGTGTGATGTGCTTGGACCAATCCGCATGTATGATGGTGAAGAACCCAATGGGGGTAGATCATCGAGGTGTCTGGAGGCACGAGAGGAGCACACCCATCTGATTCTTCTGCTTGATATTCTGTTTGTTGGCAGGATTATAAGGAAGGGGGCGACTTTCGAGGGATGCGGTAGGGTACTCTGTGGTTGTCTTCTTTTGCGGTGCATGCTTAGGCTATACTCGTAGAGGTTGGGTCTGCGTTTTACCACTCGGTGAGTATACCTTGACTGCAATGGTAGTTTGGCAATCATAAGGCTATGATGGATGACGTTAGTGATTCAGCGGTTGCCTCACAAGGATGCTGGTCAGGACCAAATAAAGGATAATAATCGTTGGGCATCTATCATCGGCAGTCAGTGGGATGTAGAAAAACTGGAGCTAAACCTATAGACCTTCGATCTTTCACTATCGAGATTTTGGTTGTGGGACATGCCAATTTGGATGTAGATTGTTTTCTAGGGGCATGTCACTTAGCTCTTGATATTGTCTTTCACTAGTTGAGGGAGGGGTCGGGGTGGGACCATAGCCATCGTGAAAATGCAGACCATAGTTTGGACATCTGTACTTTAAGCCCTGTTAGTTGACCTATACAAATATGGAAAAGCTCTCGACTGAGTTTCGTGCATTGGATGCAACCCTATTACGGGACTCGGGGTACAGTAGACAATACACACATGTGAGGGTCTATGTATATGCACATTGCACCGGGTGGTGTATCGTAGACGCTAGGGCATTACTCCGTATTGAGACTTGATTCGACCGAAAAATTTGGATATGGCAGTCTGCACACTTATGTAACATAGCGATGGCAGTTCTGTGCGGAACATGGTGTATTAATATGAAGGTCCGTACATTGTTCTACGTAGGGTGAGAGTTGCATACGCTTCCGAGGCGTGGCGACGGAGGCCGTGCGAGAAGGGTACCATGGGAAATACCTTGATATTAGGGGTAGCTACATATATGCTATATTAGGTTAATCTACTGTGAGGTAGATGGGTACGACATGTGTGTAAGGCCTTGAGTGCTTTTAATTCAAACTAACCTAATAAACAAGAAAACATAACTGAACGGTATATGTAGGGTTATTTCATAATGTTTAATTTAGTCCAGTCACCAGAACTTGTGTTCTGACCCTCTCCTTATAACACACTTACATGTTAGGTTTATGGCAGAGATATGATAGCGTTGGATACTAGTTAGGCAGTATTATTACTTTGGTAAGGCTATATTTGATTATATTTTATTTTTTCCGCTGTGAGATATCTTCTGTGCTCTGATATATTTTATTATCTTTATCTTTTCTACAGGATACCAAACAAACCAACTCGAGTTTTGATAGATTGAAATTTTTGAAAAAAAAATGGTTTGTCGGAGTTCGAGTTGTTACAACAACAACAAAGCGTAATTACAAAAAATTCTCTCTTGCAAAATCTTCAGCAAAGTATGTATAACTTATTTTTTTTTATGATTACAATTTGTTGAGAAATTAATTCAATTCACTTAAAAATAATAATCAAGTTTCCTGGTCTGACAACAACACAGTGAGAGGAAGATACACAATCACAAAGGATATGCTGAAACATGTGTTGGAAGGTAACTTCACTAATGACCAGGTACTATCTTTATTACAATAATAATTTAATAATACATGGTAAAATGGGAAATTATCATATATATTCTATTCAAAATGAATTTTCTTATACCATTTATATCTTGGATATACACGTGCATATCTACTGTTTATGTTTCACTCAGCATTAATGGGAATACATTTGGATATTTTAGAGTTATGCAAGGAATAAGGCAAGGGGATCCCATATCTCTGTATTTATTTGTTTTCATAATGGAGTTATTCACAAATTTATCTCAAATGGCTTACATGTCTAAGAAGATTGATTATCACCCATATTGTAAAAGCTTTGGTATTAGCTCTGTATTATTTGCTGATGACTTGCTTTTGTTTACCAAACCAACGTCAAATCTGTGAATGGGATAATGGTGGTCCTTGAGTCATTCAACATGTTGTCTGGCTTAGCTATTAATTGAAGTAAGTCTAAAATGAAATGTCGTGGTATTGACGAAGTCAGGAAGTCTGCAAAGTATACCCTTTCTGGTCTTTAACCTATGCTTGATGATGATCTGTATTTAGGTGCTCCTCTTTGTACATCTAGACTGAAAGCTTCCCAATGTCTCTCCTTGTTTGAGAGTATAATTTCCAAAATATCCAGTTGGCCGGTGTCAAAGTTTTTTATGGCAGAAAGATTAATCATTGTTAAGTCTATTGCGTTAGCAATGTGTATTTATTATTCTAGATTATTTGTGCTACCATCTAAAGTTATTGACATAGTCTGTTCTGCCCTTGGTCACTTCCTATGGCACGACAATCCTTTTTCCAAAAAATTAATCCCAATTTCGTTTAAGAGGGAATGTTGTCCTTATACAAATGGTGGACTTGGTGTACTTAATCTAAAAGAATGGAATAGAGCTGCACTCTCTGCTAGAATAGAAAAAATACACAGTTATGATTCCAACATATGGGCAGATTGGTGCAGACATAATTTGATAAAAGGAGAACACTTTTGGACAATGATTACCCCTAATGACTGTAGCTGGTCTTGGAGAAATATATTGAATCATCGAGTGAAGTTTCTCCCTCTTTTTCGAAGTTATTTGCTTCACCTGAATCGTGTTTCATTTTGGTATGACCCCTGGTATGCTAAGGGGATAATCCTAGTCGATTATGTTGATTATATTGTTAGAGGATCTACTGGTATTAGTGATGTAGCTAATGTTGCGCAGGTATTTGTAAATGGAGCTTTCTGTCTTCCACATTGTAGCGCAGCAATAATTAATACTATTTAGGCTAATATTTTGAGCGTAACTTTCACCTTGATGATCATGCTCAATGGAATGGAAAGCCACATGCTGTGAAAAAAGTATACAAGGCTTTGATGCAAAATAATGTATACTTTCCTTGGCACTCGAGAGTTTGGATGTCTAATAGTGTTCCTAAGGAAAATCCTTTGATGTGGAGAATCTTGAATAATGGGCTACATACAAGAAGGAAGTTGTTCAACATGGGAATTATTGATTTGAATGCATGTATGTTATGCAATAATCAAACTGAAACACTAAAACACTTGTATTTTGAATGTAACTATTCTAGCTATGTATGGAAACAGGTGCTCATTCATCTCGGATTGCATAATCCAGCTGTGGATTCTGCAGAGGAATGGTTTATGATCTTTAAATACACACGATGGAAGAACATAAGTGGTTGCTTACTTTTGAAAGCTTTGGAGAAGACTCTCTACATTTTGTGGATGGAACAGAACAATAGAGAGTTTAGGAATGAAGATGTTGCTAAACATGTATTGGTCCGTACTATCGTTACTAGTATTTGAAAGTGTTTTGTAATATATCTTTGTACTTGTATTAGTTATTGTTTAATAAAAAAGGTTGGGGCCATTCAATCTAGCTTGCCATGAAAAAAAAATGAATAATTTGATATTGAACGTTGGAAAACTGATATGTATTTATTTTTAAGTTGTAAGTTTCAAGTAAAATGAAACTGGTTCCTAAACACATATGGAAATGATATTAAGAATATTTGTATGTAATGTGATACCTTTAAAATTTAGAAACTGATACCTAGTTGCATATGAAAATGATACCTAGAACGTGGTTATGAAATATGATAGGACTTGAAATTGGTACCCAAGCACATATGAAACTGATACCAAAAACAAGAAAATTTTAAAGATGATACCTAAATGCATATGAATTTAATACCCAAAATCAGCGTAAAAAATATTGAAACTTCAAGAACTAGAAATGATACCTAGACAAATAACAAACTGATATCCACTTTTTATATGTTGACCTGCCTTTCGACAAGGCCATCAAGATTCATGACCAAAGCATTAAGGACATGACTCATGCGCACTCATACATTATAGGGTCAAACAAAGCAACCTATATTGACTCCAACTCCAACTCGACGGCTCATCTAAGCTGGATGGGGTGTAGAATCCGGATCGATTAAACTCCGGATCAGTGAAGATATTAATGGAAAATCTAGCTCGGCATACCTTCGGTTCAACTATGCCAACTCGAGCATAGGCCAAATCAGATAATATCTCATATTGACCAGCTCTTCTGCATCGTGACCAAGCCCACGATCTCCTTCATCTTTGGACCGAATGCCACGTGTCCCTACCGACCCAGACCTAGACTTCTTCTATAAATAGCCTCCTAAAGCCTTAAAAGAAGGACTTTTGGCTTCTCTGATTGGTTTTACTGTCTGTAATCATTGTGTACTCGAGATTTATTAATCTCGTAACTTTGTAACCTCCTTTTTCTTATTAATATATAATGAAAAGTTAGAAAGTGGACATAGGCAATTAATAACTGAACCACTATAAATTACTTGTGTGTGATTTCTCTTCGTTTTTCATTTACATTTCTTCATTTTTATCTCTTCATTACAATCTTTGGGTGTTTGTTCCATTTTTGTTGATAACATTCTAGTGCTTTCACTGAGAATCATAATTCTCAGAGTTTAGGATTTTTTTAATCTACTATTTGGATCTCCAAGTCTGAAGAAAAAATCCTCCATTTTCTTATCTCCAACAAAAATGGTGTCAAAGAGAAACTTGCATCCTCCAGGTTTTCCAGTAGTCGTTTGCTAGAAGAAGCAAACTGGATTGCATCTGCTCTAGAATCCTTCTCGGTTATGCTGAACCGGAAGGGGACCTCGCCAGTGCCTTATGAGATACACATAGTACATGGATTCGGCAGCAGCCTCGGGTGCCATCAATTACAAAGCTTTCCCTATATACCTATATGGAGTTGCGTTGATATGCTTTACTCGACTGCCACCTAGATATGTAACGAATTTTGTAGACTTGAGTAAGAAGTTCATGGACTAATTATGGCTTCATGCCTCCAAATCAAAACGTGTAATAACTATATCTCATGTGAATCAATCCCATATGGAGACGCTCAAAGACTACCTTGATCATTTTATTATTACCGTTACCGAGATCAACAATCCTAATTCGGACACAATACTAATGGCTTTGGTCGATAATGTTGATCTATAAAATTAATTTGGAAAGTATTTAACTGGGAAGCCTCCCTCGACCCTTGAACCATTTTATGAAAAGGATAATGTCTATTGGCATATTGAAGAGGCCGACAGGAGCCAGAAGAGGAGAGCAAATGATGCAGTGAATGAAGGTTTTCAAAGTAATGTAGCACTAAAACAATCCAGAGAGAATTCCGGGTAAGTTAAAGTCAATGTTGGGAATCGGAACAAACGAAACATTAGTCAGCGCAGAAGTAGCAATGGAGGATGCCATAACCAAAATATGGATGCTAAGAAGCGACCCCGGTTCCAAATTTTCGATAAGTACACTCCCTTGAATGATTTGATCGAAAATGTGTATTTGGACACATGTAATACCATGCAATACAAGAAGCCACCGCCGCAAGAATCTGTGGAGATTGAAGTTCAGAATGGAAAGTTTTGTATATTCCACGAGATATACATCCATACGACTGACGAGTGCCATCATCTCCGGGACATTGTAGAGAAATTGATATGAGAAGGAAAGTTAAATGAGTATAAGGTGACCCGTGGAGACAAGGGGCAGGGGGTATTCGAACCCCAAACGACAAGGTCATGCAGCTCCTAGAGCTACCACCCAACCTTGGAACAAAGGTATTGTTATTAATACTATCATCGGAGGACCACATTCGGTGGACTTTAGTCTCTAAACCATGGAATAATATGAAAATGAGGTAAAGCACATTGAGACTGAAGAGTACAACACCACTAGTGAGACCGCTCCTACTATTTATCCTTTTGTGGTAAAGCAACAAAGGACGATGTTGGACGAAATCGTCTTCCATGACTGTAAAGCTGACGGTGTAGATGCCCTTACTATTGATCCTTTTGTGATATCGGCCATGATTGGGCCAACATTAGTACGGAAAGTCCTTGTTGGGTGTGGAAGTTTTGTCAACATTCTATTCAAAAGAACCTATGATCTGGTAATGCGAAGGCTAAGGATATGAATCCATGTAAAGACATGATTCACCGCTTTAATAGAACAATGAATGAATCAGTAGGCATGGTTGAATTGCCATTTGAGTTGGGTGAGGGGACCATCAGTGCGGATCCTCTAGTTTCTTGTAGTGGATGTTAACTCTCCATATGGTGTTTTTTTAGACTAACCGGCCCTCGTTGAATTCTGAGAATGCACAACTCTATGGTGCCTGCTCTTGAAGTTCTTGACTGAGAATTGAGTCAAAAGGTATGAGGAGACCAGGTAGTAGGACGAGCATGCTAATTGAATGAATAGAAAGATGCCAATAGTAGAGAGAAGGAAAAAGTTGTCGACAACTCCCTTCGCATCCAAGATACTGCATAACGAGTAAAGAAATCCTAGCTCGGACAGAATAGTTGTCAACTCAAAGATATTGATCCGCGAAAAGATAAGGACTCATGATACCGAAGGGCGACACCCAATGAGTCGACCATGGCGAAATCGATTGGTAACGACGGCCCTTCTATGTCTTGAAAATAAAATCCCACCTTGGACCCCGTCGGACTAAGGAATTGACTAATTTTCTCTACGTAAACCTTGACATATTTTGCTGAACCCGTGATGATGTATGAGGGATTTCGCTGACCACCACAAGCCATTCACTCAACATTGACTCGAAGTATGCCCTAGTAAAGCAGAAAAGTCGTATGCTTGGTGTTGAGAGATCGGCAGCTTTGAAAGAAGTGGTAAAAAGATTAAAGAGTACCGGGTTTATTCAAGACTTGCTATACCCCAAATGAATATCAAATCCAGTTCTCGTAAAGAAATCTAATGGAAAGTGGCAGACGTGCATCGATTTCTTTGACTTAAATAAAGCTTTCCCCAAAGACAATTCCTCGCTTTCCACAATCGACTTTCTTGTGAAGTCGAGATAGCCAGCTAATCATGTAGATGACTTGGTGGAAATGTTCAGTATTCTCCATCAATATGGGTTGAAGCTCAACCCTTTGAAATGTTGTTTTGACGTTGCGCCAGGAAAGTATTTGGGTTTCATCGTCAGCCTGGGGCATTAAGGCAACTCCTAGCACATTAAATCCATACGAGACATCAAGGAGCCTCAAAAAATCAGAGATGTGCAAAGCCTAAATGGGAAAGTGGCAGCTCTGGGAAGGTTCTTATCCAGAGCCAAAGAAAAGTGTATTCCTTTTTTTGACCTAATAAAGCGGGAAAAGCCTAACTTTGTCTAGATGCTTGACCACGTCAAAGCATTCTAGAACTTGTTGAATCATCTAGAGAGACCTCCAATATTGTCAAAACCAATTGATCATGAAGACTTATACATGTATCTGCCAATATCATTGCATGCTATCAGCTGAGTACTCATTCGTAAGGAATATATGATTCAATAGCCATTGTTTATGTAATCAAGATGTTGACAGGTGCAGAAGACAACTGCTCAAAGTTCGAAAAACTCACTTACAGCCTTTTAATAGCTCCAAGGAAGTTGCGCCACTATTTTCTAGCATACCTTATCAAATTTTATACTGACCAGCCACCACGATAGGTCCTTTAATGCTAAGTGGTATCTAGAAGGTTACTAAAGTGGAATATTGAACTTTCAAAGACATGCACTGGCTGACTTTATTTAGAATTCATAGCTACAGATGATACTGAAAAGGAGTACGATCCATCAACTGTCATATGAAAATTATTTATGGATGGATTCCACAATGGTCGATGTTCCGACGTTGGGGTTGTTTTATTAACTCCTGAGGAATGAATGGCTTATTATGCACTAACGTTGAAATTTCTAGCTACCAACAATAAAGCCGAGTATGAAGCCCATATTTTCGGATTGGAACTTGAAAATTAACTTGGAGTAAAAGTCGTTGACATTTTTTGTGTCAAGATTGTTGTATTTTAGATCTGGATGGAGTTCCAGACGAAGGGAGCATGACTTCCCGCCCATCTGGATCGGATAGAGGGCTTGTTGATTTGGTTTGACTACGATAGCATCCCTTATATTCTGCAAGATAAAAATGAAAAGGCCGACTATTTGGCAAAGCGCTAGCTCAGAGATTTTAGTGCAAACGGAGTTGATTTAGACAGAGATGTTAACAACCCCAGCATAAGTCAGAATGAAAAACATGCTCTCATATATAAAGCTTCAAAATACATCATTCAGGAAGACATGTTATATCGAAAGGGTATCTCGGTCCCTTTTCTTTGGTGTGTAGCTCACGGCGATGCCAAGTGAGAGTTGCTAGAGATGCATGAAGGAGAGTGTGGCGATCATACCGGGGGAGGGGGAAACTCTAGCAAAAAAGACACTTCGATACCACTATTTATGACATACCGTTGATCGGGATGTAGCTGATTGTTGATGATGTTGCGATAAATGCCAGAAATTTGCCAAGATTTCCAGGGTTCCACCAACTCAGCTCACCTAGATGGTTAGTCCTTGGCCATTTTCAGTATTGCGAGTGGACATTATCGGTAGCCTTTTGATTTAGAAAGGTAAAGCAATGTACGCGATCATGTTAGTTGATTATTTTATAAAGTAAGCCGAAGATAAACAGTTGACCACGATCTCAATGAAGCGGGTGATCAACTTTATCATCAAAAATATCATATATCGATTTGGACTTCCCAGGACTATCATAACTGATAATGGGACACAGTTCGATAGTAAAAAGTCCAAACCTTTATGTCACTGCATCGAGAAGAGATATACTGCAGTTGCACACTAGCAATAAAATGTATAGCTTGAATCTGTGAACAAGATCATTAAGTCCATTATGAAGAAGTGACTGGAGCAACCTAGAGGTAAGTGGGTTGATGAACCACCTTTTGAGAATATCAGACGACCATAAGTAAGCGACTGGCCACATTCTGTTCGCGTTGTCCTATGGCCCCGAAGCGGTTATACCAGTAGAGCTTGACCTCCCCTCTCACAGAACGATGTATTATGATCCTTTTTACTAATAAGGCACTTCTTTGGAATCTGTGGACATGATTGATGAGAAGAGAAAGGAGGCTGACTTATGCGCTTTAGCTCATAAACATTAAGTCACCTAATGCTATAATAAAAAGGTTCGATCTATAACCTTAGAGTCTAGCGACCTTGTTCTTAAGTGGTTCTTCCCTTCCCCTATTCACATAGGACCAAAGTGGCAAGGACCCTACGTCATTCAATAGATGCTTGATAGTGGAGATTTCAGGTTAATGACCGTTGATGGCGACCGACTCCCGAGAGCATGAAATGGAGAGCATCTACGACATTATCTGATCTGAGCTTTTATTTTTGTAACTTTGTAAATATCATTTCATTTTTAGACTATGTATTAAGGCATGACTCGCCGATTTGTGTTATAAATAAAAGTTTCTTCCATGCTCTATGACTATGTGTAATATTTTGGCAAAGTGATATTAATCGACTAGCCTACACTTGAATTTGAACGAAGGGAACGACAAATTCCCCAACGACATTCATTTTCTAGCGTTTCGACGAGCTTACTTAGTTCCACGACTAGTTGGATAAGGGTTAACACAATTCGCGCTTGACTCCAATGCTCAATAGGGCGATCCTTACTTTAAAAACTAAAGTACAGGAATGATGCCAAGGCGAATGTGAAAATGACCATCCGTCACACGACTAACTCTAATTATCACGACTTGGGAAAGAGTACAAAACAATTAGGTTAGAATGAACGTTTTATCATGAATTACGATCGGTTAACCCGTAACTCCAGCCTGAATTAACGATGGGAGAATATAGACTTAAGGACTATACGTCCAATAGACTTAGCTCGAACCCCACCGACACTGGGGGTATGAGCATAGACTTACAAATTAACTTCGAACATCCCCTTGACCCGGTGCATGAATCTAGGTTAATTGTGGGAGTATGCACTATATAGGGCTGGGAATTAGAACCGAGAATCGAAAACCCGAACCCAGTGGGTATCGAGTCGAATTTATGTGATGAAAAATACAATTAAGACCTGATCAAACCCGACCCGACCTGAAAGACCCGACAAAGAATCATTGAAATATATGTATTTTTAGTGTCACTATCCAAACGAACCTTAACCGACCGGACCCAAACCGAAGCTTGGGTCGGGTCGGGTCGGGTCCAGATTTTTGAAATATATAGTTCAGACCCGACAAAACCTGACTCGCCTAGAATTGAGACCCGCCGGGTTGGGTCTGATTGCCACCCTTGCACTATAGCTCAGGACTAAAACAATTACTCATTCTATGCAAGACAATTTATGAATTGAGTGTTACTCATCTTAAGCAAGACTGCTTATGCTTAACGCTTACTCATTTCAAGCGAGATGACTTATGAGTTAAGGACTTAGAAAAATTAAATCGTAAGTACATTAACCGGAACATGACATACACTTGAAAAAAAAAGAACTACTTAATTTGTAGTGCAGGTTTATGCAATCAAAAATTCAAGGGCTGCACTTGCACAAACACAGCAGGTCTACAAATCAAAGATTTACAGCAAACGAGTTGTCAAGTCTTTGACTTCTTTTGATTCTTCTTCTCCAGCTCTGCCTCTGATAGCGAGCGCTTTTAAGATTTCTCATTGGAGGACTCTTCAGCACCTAACATGGGTGGTCATGTTTCTTCTTTGAGCGCTTCTCCCGGATTGGATACATAACTTCCTCAAGTGACACGGCGGTACCAGAAGGATGATGACTTGTCGGGATTGACAGAAATTGGCCTTGACACTGACTCGATTTAGGTTGAACAAGCTTTCTTTCATGTAGTCGCTACACCATATATGCTAATTAGATTGTGCTAGTGGTTGTATCTATAGCGATTTGGCATGCCTGTAAGACATATCGAAAAATGGCATGTCTAATTATTAGATACGACTATAGGCCATGTCCAACTGAAAATTTGACAAGCCCACGTAGCCGTATCAAAAGTTAAAATAGAAATGGCCCATTGCCGTATCTAAAGGACAACTAGATACGAATATAAACCGTAGCTAATTTGCGACAGACGTTGCTTTACTATATTTTAGAAACCGTTTTTGATCGTATCTCATTATATATATGTATATATATACACACATTATATATATATATATAAACAGAAACTACAACACATATTTTCCATAACACAGACCGTATCACAATTTATACAAAGCATAGCCCAAATTATATACAAAGCATAACAAGAATTTTCATAACACAATTTATAGAGTGTCGTACAACTATTAAAAGGAAACTATCATAGATGTTTCATCTAATTACAAAGTCTGATAAAATTGAGCTGGTTATTGAAAGTAGAAATTTAATTAAAGAAAAAACATATATGATAAAACTGCAGGATCAGACTGGGAAGATTGAGAGTGTTGATCATGCTGTGTATTCCACGTTGCTGTAAATTAAAGCGGCGATGAGAAGATGCTTATATTGAATGTACAAAATTTATATGTTTCAAAGCATGCATTGATAAGCATAAGCTAGATGCTAATTGTTGATGTGTGCATGCACGAATCATGTGCACAGTTTAAGTGTAACAAATACATGGCATGTAGGCAAATAGGCACTGCATCTTAGAGGTCAGTAATGGCGAAAAAGATACATGGGCAAATAGGCATATACATGTGCAAGTTTAAGGGCGTCATCATTATTATGGTAGTAATCGAGTCGACAGACGTCCAGTCAGTCGACTCGTCGATAAGTCGTAGACTATAGTTGACAAATATATTGCTACTTTCAGGTATACACCGACTTTCGATCGACTACAAGGAAGGTCACAATAAAGTTCAGGATCAGGAAGTAGAAACAGGCACATGGAAGGTCACAACACCAAACATGCAACAACACGAAACAATTCCATATACAACAAATACATGGGCAAATAGGTCAACATGATCAAATACATGTCATTTTAACCTATTTACCCATGTATTTGTTGTCTATGGAATTGTTTCGTGTTGTCGCTTGTTTGGTGTTGTGACCTTCCATACGCCCAACAAAGGATAGTTTGTTGTCGTTTATTTGGTTTTGTAACAAATACATGGGTAAATAGTCAAGTGCAACATGATCAAGGCAAACAACACGAAACAATTCCTCATGAACTGCGTATGTACACACATGAATTATCAGCGGATCGATCAATTTGTAGAACATTAACAAAAAATATTCAGAGTATTTTCATAATAACAAAAATGGAACACAAAGCCACGACATTTGGAGTGAACACTCCGACGTATTATTGCTTACGTCATGGCAGTTAAGGTTTGGTCAGTTAGTATCATGGCTTTGTGTTCATGTGTGGATATCGTGTCTCACGTATGCATGTGTATGCCACCAAAGAGAGTTCATGGAACCAATGCAAACACAAGTGTCATGGAATTCTTATTTCATAAGTAAACCAAGAGTCAAGTGTAAAATTATATATACCTGCTCCATCGTATAAAGATATCGAATCTGGGACTTCACAAGACACACAAACTCACCCACTCCGACTTCATCAAAGGTCTCTGCAAATTGACGATTCAGTTTGGAGGTTTTCTCATCTGGTAGCAGTATACTGTCCAAAACCACTTTTCCATGTGTAGGTGGTACAACAATCTTATGGCATCTGGATGACGCATGATCTCGACAGACAGTACCTGTTGCAATAAAGTCGAGAATTTCAAAGGACAGTACTAATAAAATATGCTTAATTTTATTAAAACAAGAAAACTGGAGTACATATCCATTAGACTTTAAGCACTCGCTTTAGATCAGAGTGCAATAAAATATGCTTAATTTTATTAATAAAATACCTGTTGTTATTATGTCTAGATCGGAGTTGAGAATTTCACATCGTTGATTGTTCACCACATTGGTCATATCCTGGATCAGAGAAGCCACACCCTTTGATGCACTGACTTGTGTACTGTTGCATACTCCATCTGACGTAGTTAACGGTGTGTGAATTCCTTGATCAGTTAGAGTTCCTACCATGTTGATCAAAACTTCCTTTTTTCCAGACAAATTTCCCACTGTATTCTTCATATCAGCCATCATACCCTCCAAGCTTCCCACCCTCATTTTCAACTCATCATTGTCTTCACGTACATGTTTGAATCGTTTCTATGCAATGGCATAAGCCTGAACATGCATCTTTGGTATGATGCTCCCAACAGCGCGGCTCCTAACCCTTGTATCCTTACCCAACACTTGTGATAAGATATCTTCATCAATAGGCAATTTTTCTTCATCACTATTGGTGATCTTTTCCTTCAGTTTGGCAATTTGATCCTAGGATAAAAGTTAAATGCATTTACACCAACATTTACTTGTAACAACTTGTAACTATAGTATGTTACTCCTAACTGAATAAATTCAATCGAAACAAAAGCACCATAGCAATAAAAACACATAATGAAGAAAATGTAATGAGAAACTAATTAATCATAATTTTGGAAAGCCTGAAATGGAAGTCCAAACAATAGACTGCTCGATGTTAACCATAATACAAGTAAAAAATTACGAAGTACCCAGATGTGGCATCTGATATGCAACCATCTTTTTTCCTGTGTGTCTTCTCCCATACTTGACGACGGTTGATATTTGCAGGTGGACTTGCAACGATCTACAATATATTCCATTTCATGTATATTCTCTCTCTTAATTGTGTTTTTTTACTACTATTGAAAGAAAATGATCAAATAATTTACCAATTCATGTTCGACTCTAGCGTGACTTTTACGTCCTGCATGGTGGGCATAACTTAGACTGGATCTATTTTTTTGCCTGCCTCCCTTCTTCCGCTCGCTTCAGGCATTGCTTCATTCTTTATGAACTCGTTCCAATCATCTTGAGCAATTATAGGTGGACAATTCTTCATCCATTCTTTGTCATTGTCGAAAGTGTAAGTTGCTCTCAAGTTTTTCTTGTGTCTCCTAAAATCCTTGGCCATTCTTTTTGAAAACATTTCCTTTGAAAGCGGCTCAAGCGTATACATTTTCTGCAAAAATTAAGAGTCAGAGACTAAAAATAAACTATAACATTTGTATGCTATTTTTCAGAAATTTACCACCAACTGGTTCTAAACATCGTCCTTATATGTTTTGGGTACTTTATCCCAACCTGTGTAAGAGACCGGCACATAAAATCTTACTAGTTTACCAAGCGTAGTAGCGATTTTTGGAGCGTTTTCTGAGACTGGAATTCCAAGTAGGTTTTGTTCAACTTATTGATCTTTCGAACATGATGCATGTGATGATGTGGGATCTTGCAACATATTTTCCTATGAAATAAAAGCAACATTAAGAATCATGAAAAACACCATGAATAAGAATATTATTCACATTCGTTACTGATCGTGTTCTCTATTACATTTTCACTCAACAATTCATAAGTCTTACTCACTTTGAAATAGTTAAAAGAAATAATAAATGCAGAATGGATTGCGATCAGAAAGTGTAAGTCGCGACATTCCAAATACATGTGATTCCCCGGTAAAAAAAGCATTCAACAATTCATAGGTTGACACATGAGTTTGGTTAGATCTTCTAGTTTTTCATTGTCTTCAAAGGCTGATTGATAGACGGTAGGAGACTCAATGTCATCCACGTTTGTAGTCAACTATTTTGGTGTATGCCAAACCGCAGACCAGCCGTCATTTTTTAAATCTTTTGAGTAGAACACTTGACTCGCTTCTGATGCAAGAATAATTGGCTCATCATCCACGTTGTCACTGTTCTTTAATTTTCCTAAATTAACCATGATCAAGTTTGAAGCGGGATCTATTTTGCAACCATTGATCTTATCCTCAACTTTTACCCAATCATAATAAAAAACTGTTTGTATGAAATCAATGTAATCCAACTCAAGTATCTGCTGAATGACTCTGTAATACGTTGTTTCTACTTCCTTATAATTTTTATCTTTACCACTTGCTCTAAACTTTGTAATTTCTCTCATGCATACACCACTATCCTATGTTACCATATGGTCTTCGTACATTTCCGTGGAAAATAAAAACCCATTCACTTGGTACTTCGTATAACTAAGCACCATGAACTTCAGCCCATGTATTAGCCGCCAAAGAGTTGGATCAACATCGTACAATTCAATAACTGCATAAAATAAAAGGAGAAAAATCAACCATGTTCACGAAGGTGTATTGTAAACTTATAAACTTGTGAAATATTTTGGATGATGTAATACCTCATTACGTAACCATATGGTAAAAGGTTTAACGACTTCGACAGTTGTACCTCTGCCTCATAGTTGAAATTTAATGCTTTTCACATAGGATTTGTACCTTCTATACGTAGATAACACATATCGAAATGAATATTGTATAAATTGAATTAAAAAATGGAAATTCGAAACCCACTTCATGAACTTACTTCTTTCATGGATCCAATCCATCATACTTATTTAGGACCCATCTACGCACTTGTTCGAATTGCACTTGGGTTAACGTTATATCCTTACCATTATCCAAAGGTATCTCACCAGTAAACTCATCATCCTCATCTAAAAATGCTTTGCAAGTATGTTTATGGTTGCCATAACCTCTATTTGGGATATATTCCCCGCAATAAAGGCTAGCTTCTTGTATGATATATCCTTTTGCAATACACCCTTCAATGTATCTTTTGTTGCGCTCATACCCTTTATATGTTTTCATCAACCTACGATTGTGATCAATTATAACTTGCACACGATAGCCATATACATAACTGAAATTAGTTATTTACCATTCAAAAGGATACATCCATCTATATCTGATAGGGCCACCAACCAATGCTTGATCGGATGAATGAACCATAACATGGATACTGATATCAATAAATGCAGGTGGAAAATGTTTTTCAAAAACACACATTGCTTCCACCAACATAGCCTTTGCTTTTATAAGGTATTCCCTATTGATCACCTTTGAGCACAAAATGTTAAAGAATAGACTAATACGTTGAATAACATTTCGTAGATCCTTATGTTGTGCATAAGTATGTTGAAGCAATACCGGAAGCAGATGTTGCATTATGACGTGGTAATCATGTGACTTCATATTTCATAGTTCGAGAGGATTGATGCTCACGTTGTTGCGGAAGTTAGAGGAGAATTTGTTAGGCACTTTCAAAATTTTCAATACGATGCAAAATATTATCTTTTCTTCTCTGCTCAAGGTGAAAGTTTCCTTTGGTATGATTGTTTTTTTGGTTTTGGATCTACCATCACCCACAACTTTTGTTTTATAACCATGGTTTTCATGTCCTTGCGTGCATTGATGCCATCTTTTGATTTCTCTTTATGGTCCATAATGGTGCTGATGAGATGCTCTGCGACATTCTTCTCTGTATGCATAACATCAATATTATGTCGAATCGTATTTGCTTTCCAATGTGTTAAATCAAAAAAGATAGATCTCTATACCAAGGAGAAACATTGTCACCTTCTTCAATGACCGACTTTTTCCTTTTTCGACCAACTTCTTCTTTGTGTTTATCGATTTTTATTTTGACATTCACTACTCTCTTTTCAACTTCAAAACCATTCAATGGCCTTTTAGGACGACTAAGTTCTTGTTCATTGTTGAAATTTGTCTTGTCGTATCGAAAACTGTGTCCGTTAGGAAGATACATTCGATGCCCCATAAAACACATCTTCTTACTTTCAACAAGATGATAAGAACAAGTGTTTTCCCCACAAATGGGACATGCAAAGTAACTGTTTGTTGTACATCCCGATAAAGTCCCAAGAGCAGGGTGATCATGGATCGCCCACAACACCCTAGCTCTCATTGTAAACTTGGATTTATTTGATGAATCATATGTAACAACTCCTTCCTATAACTGTTTCAACTCGTCTACCAACGGCTCTAAATAAACATCAATGTCCTTCCTTAGTTGTTTTGGCCTAGAAATCAACTGTGTTAACATTGAAAACTCCCGTTTCATGCACATAGACGGAGGAAGATTATACGTGTACTACAATTACCGGCCAGCAACTGTAAGGTTTTGGTAAGAGAAGCATTCAAACAGAAACCATCTGTTGTTATTCCAAGTGTGACATTTCATGGCTTGACTGCGAATGTTTTGTCAAAAGAATCCACGGCTTTCCATTGAGAAGTGTCACATGGATGACACATCACATTTGGATCAGACTTGGCACGACCATGCCAAGTCATTGCATCTGCTATCCATGGTTCAATATACAATCTCTTCAATCTAGAAATTAATGGAAAATGTCTTAATGTCTTTCGAGCTACTTTGGTTCCTTTTCTCTTGTTGTTAAAAGATGTCCTATATCTTGGTTCATTGCAATTTGTGCAAGAAATTCTATTCGCATCATCTTTCCAGTACAATATGGAATCATTAATGCATGCGTCATAAGTTTTGTAATTCTTCCCAACTTGCTTAATGAACTTCTTCATGTCGTGGTATTTTGCCGGTAGCGTGTTACGTTCGGGAAGGTAACTCCTTCATTAGTTCGAGTAGTGCAGTCACACCATTATCTGGGAAGCTGTATTGGGTCTTCAAGCTATTTAGTTTCACAATGGCATACAACTTCGTTATCCCTTTTGGATATGAAGGATACAGTGGCTCTTTTGCGCTTCCATAAAGTGGTGTATACTTCTTACTTCCATTGACCTGCCAGTTGCCATCATCCGTACACTACTCCCTAACATTAGCATGATCAAACAACGGATTTTCAGGTTGAAAGTCATGAAATCTATTTGCATCATTGACTAGATCTTCCATCACAATATGTTCAGCCTCGTCAGTACTTGTGGCATTAATAATTGGTTGCTGTTTTCCCATCTCCACCCTTTTTCCCCATGAAAATACCACACGCTATATGATTGGATAAAATCCCATCTAAGCAAATGAAAATGAATTTCATCTAATTTGAACGTCTTCATATTTTGGAACCGATTGCAAGGGCATAAATACACTCCTTTCTTACCACTGTTTTCTTCAACAAAACAAATAAACATGTTCACCCCATCAATATAGTATGGAGATCTTTAATTAGATTCACTTATCCCCTTTTTGTCTATATTGAATGGCATGTTGCCCGCCTATAAATTCAAAAATTGTTACAACTTACAAATCGCATCAATAATAGGATGTTTCCATTGAAAAGTTTTTTTTTTTTCAATCTATCACTAGAACACAAATGGGCCCCCCTTCACACATGCATGTATTTTTCTCCTTTGAAACATCAAAGGAATTTTCAGGCCTTAGCGAGCCTAGTTTTTCTAGCTAGGTTCAGTACATTTGTCCAAGTTCAATACATTTTCAGGCCTTAGCAAGTTAGTTTCGGTACATTTGTCTAAGTCTGGTGCATGAAAAGTAAATAAAACTAGCTAATTCTTGTGTATTGTTCAGCACATGAATCAACTAGTTAACCTAAAACTAGTTTTATTTACTGGAATCAGTATGACAGTTTAACAAACAAAATTCAAGGTTCATATTCTACATATCCAGTATCATGACTAGCTAATACAAGGAAATAGGTCAAATAACGTGTGCACTAACCATGGTGTAATATGACCAACTGCAAAAACCTAACTTTCTTCAACGTTTAACCTTGCTTTGTAACTGCCCTTGGGTGAAAACCAATAAATAGCTCTTCGGCATACAACATGTTGAGCATGAATTGAGACAATAGCGCAAAAATATCGATTACTAGAAACCAAATCAAACCAAAATTCTACCAGCAACAGAGATGCACAATTTGCAGGCAATGACAAAGAAGCAGATTTGAGCAGACACCTATCAAATTTCTATAATTTTTTGGAAGCGATTTTCAGAAATGCAAATAAGGCACGGGATACAATATTAGACTAGGGAAATAAAAAAAGGGAGGGAGAGAACCTGAAAGGATTAAAAATTTGGAGGGATAGGTGTGCTTTTTCGGCCAAAAGTTTTACACAAAAAAGCACGAATTTGAAACGGCCAACAATCAAATCAAATTAATTGATCTAGAGCATTCGCGATGGACGGTCAGATTTGGGGTGTTTGGGGTGGTGCGGATCGCAAACAGTTGTTTGATACGAATCTGAGCATCATCAACTTTGATATGGCTATTAGCCGAATTATATACCTGCATCCTTGTGTGCCAAATTCGCTGATATAATGTAGTGAGTGCCTTTATTTCCATCAATCTCAAGGCTCCGGTTTTCCCAGACTCGACGATGTAGATTACATCATCATTGCCTTCGGTGGGAGGCTCTTTTCCATCCAATTTTTTAAGAGCATCAATCATCTCTTCCTCCTTAGCTGTGTCGTCACCTGGGGGCACTTGAGATTCCTCTGTTGTTTTTTCTTTTTCTTTACAAGCAGTCTTGACCAGGGGTTAACCTAAAGCATAAAGAGCAACAACTGTCGATCATGGTAGGATAATAGGTCTGTCGACCTGAAACCTCATCTTTTTGGGTAGTGTTCGATAACAACTTTCTAAAATTGAGGAAACAACAGAGAAGTACGCTCAGTAGAGGCATCCTCAGGAGTTGCGCGAGTCTTGATTTCTGAAATAGAAGTTAAAGGCTCTCGTGGGCCAAGACCTGGATCATCAGCATTTTACTCCTCTATTACTTCGGAACCTTAAGCCAGAGGAGGCGGAGCGACTGCTCCTTAAGCGGGCAGATCCACAACATAGGTAGGCTGGCTAGTTGATTTAGCAGAGATCACATCATCTTTAGCCATGCTGGGTTTCCCTTCCACTATAGATTTTTCTTTGAGCCAAAGTAGCTCTGCATCCTCCTCCTCCTTAAAAAGCCATTGCCCTTTAATGTGAACCTCTAGCTCATCGCCCTATAGAAATTTGGCCCTGCGCTCTTTTTCATTCACCACCCCATCCTCAGAATTCCATCTCTCCATTTCTATGAATTGGTCCCAAGTGTCGGCTGGAGTCTGCAGGTAATCCTAGAACCAAGCCAAATCCCGATACGTAATGACTCTAGCATAGATAATCAACACCTGGGTGCCGAGAACCTCCTCTGTATTCTTTTCCTAAGCCACTTTAGCTTTAGGCTCCTGGATTTCTTTGTCATACAGGCTTGGGTGAACGACGAACTCAAGAGCAACATGGGTATTATCTTTGGCTTTCTTTCTGACTTCTTCGGAGGCAGCCGTTGGGCCTTTAATTATGCACTCTCTTAGGCTAGCTGCTTCCTCTCTTTCTTCAATGCCTCATTTTCAACCTTGAGAGATATGCTTTCTTGCTCAACAAGCTTTATCTCTTCCTCAACTGTCTTGGTCTTGAACGGCCACTGATTCTGCTTGGTATTAAATCTCCCTCGAACTTTGTCAAGCTAAACTAGGGTCTTCTCATACAATTTCTTCATGGCTGTGAGCTGGGCCTCTTACTCTACTATGTCTTCCTTGGTGTGCTTAAGGGTGCTCTTGTCGTAGTCTCACATTTGGTTCGTGTTATATATGTCCAACTTCAAACCCCTGATGACTTAGGATAATCGCCTCAAATACTACACCACTTCTTAGTACCGGGTAAGAATGTCATTGGTGTCCACAATAAATTTTCATCAAAGGACTCTAGAATGGGATGCAAAGTGGGAAAAAAAACTAGATTCGATAGAAATAATGTTGAAGGAAGGATTTTTCCAACTATTTATTTCTCTGCATGTCAGTCATCTCTGGACCTTGAGGAAACGCAATTGGAAGATCTTTCTCTTTCGTCCATCGGGAATGACGACCTCTATCCCTTGGAGGCTGTAGACTTGGATTTCTGAGAAGGTTCGACTGAAGGCTTATGTAGCGATAAGCCCTTGGTCTGGGAGTACTCGCTAGTCGTCTTATCATGTTTCCTGGAGGATTTATCGTGAGAGCAGTCATCGGATTCATAATGATTTCTTCCTCTTTCATGCTCCCTCTCCCAGGCATGCCCCATTTCCCTCTCTCTCTCCCTCTTCTCCCTTTCACGGTCCGATTCTCCATGTCCTGCCTCTCTTGGTATCCGCGATCTAAAGAGATATTTTGGGTAGGATCACTCCTAGAGAGACTGGTAAACAAAATGACCATGGTATTTTCTTCCTTTTGTCATCGAGCCTATAATTAAAAAATATTTAAGTTAGAACATGGCACACATGAGGTGAAAAGAGTGTTGTGACGTGTAGTGCTCGTATTATGTGTTTCCTAGCCCCAAACGGACCCCCGGAGTTAGGCTTGTCGGAGTTGTCTTCCTGCGACAAAGGAAATCGATGATGAATGGACTAAACAGAGGAATGCCTCCCACCGTGCATATCTTATGACTGATAGTCATGTAACCCCGTGAAGGGTTGAGAGCAGTCTCGCTTTGTGTCGGCACTCAGATCTAATCAAACGGAATTCTGTGCTTCACACACAATCTTCTTAACTTTGGTTTATCCATCAATGTAATCCGGGAATCAACTGGTTGATTTGAAAAGATGGCTCCAGAAAAGGCATATGAAGCTCCTTCATTATCAGATTCGTCTTCTCCCAACAACGATACTTCATAAGATGATGAGGTGGCTAGCTCCTCGTCATGAGGTTGAACTCCGAACTATGAATCCTCATCCGATTCGGTCTTGGAGTTAGACTCCATCTCAGGATCTCGTGGAAGAATTTTTTTCCTTTCCAGCTTCAGGAGCTCGTATGCGGTATCTTACAGACATTGTAGGTTTGCTACCCAAGAAATGTTGTTGGTTAGTGCAATTAACTCGAACCCCCTATTTGTGTAAACTAGTGCAATGCGTGCAGTAAAAAGCTGTGCAAATATAGCAAGAAAAATAAAGTGCTGGAAACACGTGATGAGTTTTAACTTGACAGACCGTTTTTCTTGACTGTCATATCAGATTGTGATTATGAGTGAGTTCACGTCATATTCATGCTGGAAGTAGTACCCTTTTACTTGGGTAGTCCAGAGTTTTATGCAATATCAAGTCAAGTTCGTAGGCTTGATCAAAAGTCCTGATATGCTCTATCCTAACTGTCCAGATGTTTGTGTAAATCAATTCAAGTTTAGGGTTGGTTTATTATTATCATTGCGTTCAAGGTTGTTGTAATAATCAAGATTGGTTGAAGCATCGAAATTGAGAACTTAAGCCGGTTTGGTCAAGTCTAGGTCAACCACTTTGGTTCGATCAAGTTCGGATTGATCAACTCAGGTAGACTTTTTTGGATTGACTAAATATGAATCAATAATTTTTTGTTCGACGTCCACCGCGCGACCTACTTCAGCTCGGGCTACTTTGGCTTGACTAGTAGTTATGCCGAGCCGAATACTTCGATATCCCTTCAAATCTCCACCCTTACTTCTCTACTACTATCGTGGGTCTCGCCCACTTCTTGAACTCTCCATTGTCTTCCCCAACAAGTCAGGCCAAACAAAAAAAACTGCCTCTCCTCTCTTCCCATCGCCAAAAAGTGTCTGGCACAACTCTCCTTCGCAACGCCGCCACGTCGTCATAGCGCTACTACCATCATCTTTGATGTGAAAAACAACGATCTCGACCACGACTCTCGATGTACGAAATAAAATCAACGTCGTAGCGCTACTAGCATCATCTCTGATGTGAACAACGATGATCTCGACCACTACTCTTGAAGTATGGAATAAATTCAACGCAAGATAATGAATTCAAGGTCATTTCGTATGAAAACATAAGAAAAAGTAGAATCGAGAGCCACCTAAGTCAGATTTAAGGAGGATTTCCCAATTGATTTGAATCAGTTTAAGGATTGAAAAATATAAAGAAGTTCATATCATTGCAGTTAACAGTGAAAGTTAAAAAGAAAAATGACTATGTGGACCCGCTATTTATAAGGAAAAGTAAGAGACTTCTCATCTTTCATGATGTGATTACTGACCCAGTTCTGATCGACTAGGCCGATCTGGAATCTGTCTCAATGAACGAGCCGAACTTCTAAAAATAATGGAGAAGAGTGGAGAAATCACTCTAACAATTTTATGACTTAGTCAAAGACTCCATGTGTTGACTCACGTGCGATAATGGACTTGACTTATCCATGCACTCGACTTGTGCTTAAAAGATGTAACGACCCAACTTTTGAACATATCGGATGTTGTGCCATTAATAAGAATAAGAATAGATAGAAGATAAAATCACAGAAAACATCAGAATCTCACAGCGGAATTTGTACAAAAGATGATACTTCATAATATTACATAGCAGCACATATTACATCAGAGCATACTGGATCTAGTGATCAAGCCATTCATAGTACAATCATAATTATACATATCATTGACGACTAACTTGCAGACTTAATTATACAGTAGATAAGATAAGTAGGCCAGCCCACAGAAAGTTCCATCCCAGCTTTCCAAGTTTCATCCAATCCTGATTCACTTGTCTATTTATAACAAGTGTTATGAATAACCAAGAGTTTAAGGGAATCACAGAAAAATAAACTCCGGGTTAGTCAGGGGACTGGTATGAGTAAACAGTTTAAAACAGATTTAAGAAATAAAAATATCTCACAAGACCACGCCATGAATACGGAACAGGATTTTAGCTTATGAGATCAAACACTTTGTATACTTGAAATCGGATATTATCATAGTGTTTATAAGTTTTCACAAATAATTTAGAATCTAGAAGAATGCTTGCATCTCACATTCTCCTATATAGTATACAAATAAAAACCGCTTGGCGCTTATGGAAATTGGATTTCCAACTATGACAAGGTATTAGACCACCTTCCGATGATGTATCTCTAGAGGCGAATACACCTGGGTTCAACAAGAACGTCTTGCAACCCGGCCAACACATGACCGATCACTCATTTCTCTTAAGTGTATCGAATGTATATCACCAACGGTTGGGCTCAAACCACCGTTTCTCGAGAAGGGACGGCATGGAAATAGATTAAAGAAGTAAAAGGAATTTCTCTAGATAGGTGACTATACACCCTAATGGGAGCGAACCACATAGCCAAGCTGCCTGCCCGATTTTTGCCATTTCCTGGGTGTGAGGCTTGAGGCTAGACTTACCTTTCATCATCACTGTTTATTTCTTTGAATGCCACATTGTCCTATCCGTCAGAAATACTCATTCGATTACCCAAATATATTATGGGTAATAAAGCTAAGAGAAACGAATTTCTCCGCCACCAACGTAATCTACTTATGTAAATTTGATGTGTAGAATCTAACTGATATACGTTGTCAGACACTCGTCCATTCGGGTTTGTCCTGGGACTGAACAGACCAAAGATATTATTTACAATCTTCTTGCACATCGTCGTCTTTAGTTTGAAAATCTCTGACGCGCGGCGTATAATCAAATCAAAGTGAATATTTATTTCGGTCTCTTTGAAATGATTAGCGAACATTTTCTTTTTAAATTATTAATCTAACATGATTATAATCTAATTTACATATAAATACAGTCAAACTAAACAGTATATGATCATCTTGCCTATATCTCTGGTTATTTGATCATTTCTTAAAAATGGACAGTTTTAGTATGCACGTCGCACACGGTTTTTCTTACCATTTTGTTCATCCCTTAAAAAATAAAAACTTTTCATTATTCTTAAGAAAATTATTTCTCATAATTACTCTTTAATCTGATTATTCATAAATGAATTTAATCTATAATTTACCAGTTATTTTACAGCTTTTTCTTGTTTCGTCAAATTTCCCTTTGATCCCTTATAACTGATCCACTTCTTCTTTCTATATGCCAATAAAATTTCTCTTTTTATTTATTAGTCTAAAACACGATTGAAATATGCTTTACAGTTCTTATTTTATAATGTATAGAACTGTACTTGATCAGTTTCTTATACCAGGGATTTTAGATTACAGTTTAAAACTGACAAATCTAGCGTATGTGTTGCATACGATTTTCTTTACCTTGTTCTGTTTAAAATTTAAATATTTCATTAGAAAATAAATTCTAATTTGTATTATAAACTAAATTTATAATTATAGTTTCTATGCTAACTTCTTGACTTCTGTCAAAACCATATCCGATCTTCTACACTTGATCGGCTTCTTTTGTTGACCTTAAAGTTTGAATATTTCATTAGAAAAATTTCTTATTATATTTTAAATTTATAATTTTATCTGAACTGCAGTTTCTACACTTTTTCTCCACTGTTGACAAACTGCATTTTTATCCTGATTCACTTCTTTTTTGGACTAGCTAATAAAAATTCTATTTTTATTTATATGTTTATTTAAATGTTTATTTTCCTATTTATTTAATTATGTATTAAATTTAAAAACTAGTTTTAATTAAATTATATTCAAAAATCTTCATTTGAACACAATTTAGACAAAGTGCCACCTCGGTTCAAAGTGCCAGCTCAAAAACCTGGTCTGCGCTCATGAAATCAGCTCTGGCCATCAGGGTTTTGCACAACACCAGTTTGCCCGATCATTTACCCAAAGTACCAAGTGCCACCTCCTCAGATCCCGTGGTTTTTACCCCGATCATGCTCTTGCACACATGCTCCAGTCCACTACCAGGTGGTAGTACCACCTGGTAGTACCAACCTCATCAAAATCATGGCGGATCACTCCAAACCATGGTGTTTCCATAACAGATCGTCCCCCATGGCCTCGTGCACGTGCACACACCATACGACCACCAACCACCACCTACGACCGTCCCCACAAGTTACTCTCCAACCCCTGATCACTTCACCACCTTCCGATCCTCTCCCTCTTATAGCTACAGTATTTTTGTCGTGCCATCACTTTTTAACCGAAAATATACCATCCAAGAAAGCCACCATATCTCCTCACCTCGTCCATGGGCCGCAGCCTCCTCCTTGCCATGTCAACCTGGCACCCCGACGCCTCTAACCCCCTGGACCGCACCTCCATAGCCCCACCGTCGATGAGCAGTTCCACGATCAAAACCCGAACCATAAACCCACCAATTACCCTATTTCGATTAAATCCTTTAATCCCATTCATTAGAAAATTTATTTAGGATTTTTCCTAGCATCTCTGAACCTAGTTGAATCTTCTCCTTCAACCACCCCGCCTCTGATCGCCTGGATGATCGGGAATTGCCTCGGTTCCCAATTCGGATCATCTTAGGATTTTCCCTGATTTAAGTCGTTAAAATCTTGATTTTTCTTTTAAAAATCATCATTTGGTTCCTCCATTACATTTATGAACTCCAAACAAGTTTTTACAAAGTTTGAAAATCAATTTTGATTTTTAGGAACAGAGAGTACTGCTGTTGTTTCCTGTTTCATGTTTAAGTGTTTGTTTTGAAATATAACACCTTCTTTCCTAATTTTCATATGACCTGTATGTTATATGATGGTTTAAACTCAACATGATGTCTTATTCAAACCCTCTTAAGGTCCCTGACCAATGAATCAAGGGTTTGATTCTTTAAAACTGGATCAGAACAACAAAGTTTATACTGGTATGATAACATCCTTAAACTAATGCCACTAAGCGTTTTAATTATTAACCACTAGTTCTGTGATTAGGCAAAGACTACTATGCAACCAAGACATACAACTTAACAAGATCATCACAAAACCCAAGTTCAATTTACAGTGCAAACTAGCAAATACAGGAACTTTAAAACAGAAATAAGAAAAAACAGTTTACTCACCTACAAAGCTTGAAACCCTTGGCTCTATTCTTCTTAATGATCTAATCCTGAATGGCTTGTGGTGTGTGCGGAAATGTGTGCTTATGGCCTTTATATAGTGGAGGAAAATCATAAAATATTGGTTGCAAAAATCAGTTTTTAGATTTTGTGTTTGACACATGATTTACATATCAGAAAATCCTCCTTCTCTTACCAAATGAAAGCACCATCACCATATTCACATGGCTTATCTCAGCCATCATCACCTGAAAATCCCCTATGCAATCGCCAATTTTCTTCCTATTGGTTTACTATAAATCATCACCTTAAATGCCATGTACTACCCATGATCTTTCACAAATCTTTTCTAGGTTTAAACAATTTATAGTATCCATTCTAGTACCATATATGCTCAGTTTTTATTGGGTTTCTACCCTAAAATCTTCTCATGAAAATTGGATTTAACACAAAATATATAAAATCATTACTTGCCTTCCAAGGTTAGGCAAAATCTGAAAGTTTGGTACAAGTAAATCCATGACATGTAATAGAATATGTCTAGAAAATCTTTGGAAAATCCATGTTTTTGAATTGATCTTGTGTAGGTAAGATTCTTGATATATACATACAAGATTTTCTAATCTATATGTACATGTCTTTTGACAAATAAAAAGATGTATTGAAAATAGAAAAGGAAGTGTAATTTTTAGAAAATCTTAGGTAGAGAAAGAAAAAGATTTAAAACTGAAAATACATTGATACAAAATGATTTTCCATGTGACAAATATTTCCCTAGATCCTCTTTACTAGCTCATTACTAGTGTAGGTGTTATCTTTGAATTTTGTTCATGAAAACATGCTTGCAAAAGAAATGGTATTTTCATGTTTTGGGTGTTGATAATGTACAAGTGAAAATGGCTTTTGAACTTGCTTTAAAAACAAAAAGGTTTTAGCATGTTTTACTCTAATGTTATAAGTTTTTTAAATCAAGAATTTGCAAAAAATCAAATTCTTAAATCCTTTGAAAAAAAAGAAAAAAACATATGAACTAAAATGGCATAATAAAGACATGCTATGTATAAGTGTTATTCTTCACATATGTGTAAAATCAATTTAAACAAATGCTATCTAATTCATGTTATCATACATGAGTATGTAAAAACGGGTTTTGGTAAATGTTGTGATATATGCATACGTAAATGCTATTATACATAAGTTATCAAGTTTATGAATTTCAAAGTCTAGATTTTAAATCGTATTTGTAAATATGCACTTACGATCAATTAATATCTGTGTCAGTGATATGTGTATAGACCGGGTCATTACAATCTACCCCCCTTATAAAAATTTAATCCTCGAAATTTATAAACAGTAGATTAGAGTTATCGACTTATATATAAATAATTAACACACATCAGCAATTTTCCTATTCATAACCAAAATATCTGTCCAAATTTCCTTTTTAACTCATCAGTCAATTTACTTAACTCCGTTAAGTTTTACCCACAATCTTGATTCTCTTAGTTAAGTATCTCCATTTCAGGACCCACAAATATGATTTAATTTTCAAATCGACGAGTTCACTTTCCTTGAGTTCATATCCAAGTCCAGCCTTAATTTCAGGAAATCCAAATTTTAATTCAATTTAAAATTCTAACCCGATTTCTTGTATCAATATGATCGGATATTATTCTAATTTAATCCAAAAAGAGTAAGGTACCTTCTGAAGCTCCTTCCAATTTCACATTCTCAGAAGTTGATGACTTATCCATTAAAGCATGGACCTTTGGTTGTTGTGCCTCTTTCATAAGTGGACAGTCTTTAACCAAGTGCCCAGGCTGATGACAGTTATAGCATGAAAACTTCTGTGGAATAACATCACTTGTTCCCTTTGGTTTCTGCTGAGGTTGCTCCGGTTGCTGAGTTTGCTGTGGCTTTTCTACTGCTCGCTTCGTACAAAACCTTGCAATATGTCCTTTCTCCTTGCAGTTATGGCATTTTTTATCTTTATAACGCTCTTTGGCTTTCTCCCCCATCTTTGGTACTCCTTTATTGTTCCAGTTCGGATTAAAATTTCTTTTGTTGGAATTCTCGCCACCGGGTTCTCTTGTCTGCTGTTTTGCAACTGGCTTCCTTCCCTCTAGTGCCTCATAACGAACTGCCATATCAACTAGATCGACAAATGGAATTTTGAGATGCCCAATCATTTGAACCTGCAGGCTATCCTTTAACCCTGCTATGAACATCTCATTCTTTTTGAGTGGGGTATTGATTAGTTGTAGCCCGAAACAAGAAAGTGAATTAAACTTATTCTCATATTCAGATATTTTCATGTTCCCTTACTTGAGATTGATGAAATCCTGATACATCCTAGTCTTTCCTGCAGCAGGTAAAAATTGTGCTTCGAAAGCTTCTTTAAATTTTTCCCAAGTGAAATCTTCCTCAGGAACATACGTGGTCTGAGCATCCCACCAAATAGCAACAGCTTCTTGAAGTTGCCATGAAGCTAAGAGACGTTTTTACTCATCATTCAATTTCAGTCCTTTGAAAATCCTCTCATAGGATCTCAACCATGCTTGGACTTCAATGAAAGATTCCATCCCTTTGAAAACTTTTCCTCCCAGAGTTGTATACTCTTTGCAAATAGTTGCAAAGCTTTTATCCTGCTGGACTGGTGCAACTTCCTCCACAGTCTCCCCTTGATCCTGGGATCCAGTATTACGACCAGTAGTAGTGGAAATTCCACTAGCTCAACCTCTTTGTCCTTGGTTACTCATCTTAATCAACTGAATATAACAGGTCATCATTCCAGACTTGATTGGATATAACTAATGTAGGTATATCATCCAAATTGATTTATTTTGAAATTTATTTTAAATTTTCAAAAATACGCTCTCTCACACTCACCCAAAGCCTAGGTAATCAGTAACCTAAGCTCTGATACCAACTGTAACGACCCAACTTTCGAACACATCGGAAGTCGTGCCATTAATAAGAATTAGAATAGATATAAGATAAAATCACAGAAAACATCAGAATCTCACAACGGAATTTTTACAAAAGATGATACTTCATAATATTACACAGTAGTACTTATTGCTTCAGAGCATACTGGATCTAGTGATCAAGCCATTCATAGTACATTCATAATTATACATATCATTGACGGCTAACTTGCGGACTAAATTATACAGTAGATAAGATAAGTAGGCCAGCCCACAGAAAGTTCCATCCCAGCTTTCCAAGTTTCATCCAATCCTGATTAACTTGTCTATTCATAACAAGTGTTATGAATAAACAAGAGTTTAAGGGAATCGCAGAAAAATAAACTCCGGGTCAGTCAGGGGACTGGTATGAGTAAACAGTTTAAAACAGATTTAAGAAATAAAAATATCTCATAAGACCACGCCGTGAATACGGAACATGTTTTTAGCTTATGAGATCAAACACTTTGTATACTTGAAATCAGATATTGTCATAATGTTTATAAGTTTTCACAAATAATTTAGAATCTAGAAGAATGCTTGCATCTCACATTCTCCTATATAGTATACAAATAAAAACCGCTTGGCGCTTATGGAAATTGGATTTCCAACTATGACAAGGTATTGGACCACCTTCCGATGATGTATCTCTAGAGGCGAATACACCTGGGTTCAACAAGAACGTCTTGCAACCCGGCCAACACATGACCGATCACTCATTTCTCTTAAGTGTATCGAATGTATATCACCAACGGTTGGGCTCAAACCACCATTTCTCGAGAAGGGACAGCATGGAAATAGATTAAAGAAGTAAAAGTAATTTCTCTAGATAGGTGATTATACACCCTAATGGGAGCGAACCACATAGCCATGCTGCCTGCCCGATTTTTGTCATTTCCTGGGTGTGAGGCTTGAGGCTAGACTTACCTTTCATCATCACTATTTATTTCTTTGAATGTCACATCGTCCTATCCGTCAGAAATACTCATTCGATTATCCAAATATATTACGGGCAATAAAGCTAAGAGAAATGAATTTCTCCGCCACCAACGTAATATAATTACGTAAATTCGATGGGTAGAATCTAACTAATATACGTTGTCAGACACTCATCCATTCGGGTTTGTCCTGGGACTGAACAGACCGAAGATATTATTTACAATCTTCTTGCACATCGTCGTCTTTAGTTTGAAAATCTCTGACGCGCGGCGTATAATCAAATCAAAGTGAATATTTATTTTGGTCTCTTTGAAATGATTAGCGAACATTTTCTTTTAAAATTATTAATCTAACATGATTATAATCTAATTTACATATAAATACTGTCAAACTAAACAGTATATGATCATCTTACCTATATCTCTGGTTATTTGATCATTTCTTAAAAATGGACAGTTTTAGTATGCGCGTCGCACACGGTTTTTCTTACCATTTTGTTCATCCCTTTAAAAATAAAAACTTTACATTATTCTTAAGAAAATTATTTCTCATAATTACTCTTTAATTTGATTATTCATAAATGAATTTAATCTATAATTTACCAGTTATTTTACAGCTTTTTCACTTTATATTGTTTCGTCAAATTTCCCTTTGATCCCTTATAACTGATCCACTTCTTCTTTCTATATGCCAATAAAATTTCTCTTTTTATTTATCAGTCTAAAACACGATTAAAATATGCTTTACAGTTCTTATTTTATAACGTACAGAACTGTACTTGATCAGTTTCTTATACCAGGGATTTTAGATTACAGTTTGAAACTGACAAATCTAGCGTATGTGTTGCATACGATTTTCTTTACCTTGTTCTGTTTAAAATTTAAATATTTCATTAGAAAATAAATTCTAATTTATATTATAAACTAAATTTATAATTATAGTTTCTGTGTTAACTTCTCGGCTTCTGTCTAAACCATATCCAATCTTCTACACTTGATCGGCTTCTTTTGTTGACCTTAAAGTTTGAATATTTCATTAGAAATATTCTCTTATTATATTTTAAATTTATAATTTATAATTTTATCTGAACTGCAGTTTCTACACTTTTTCTCCACTGTTGACAAACTGCATTTTTATCCTGATTCACTTCTTTTCTGGACTAGCTAATAAAAATTCTATTTTTATTTATATGTTTATTTAAATATTTATTTTCCTATTTATTTAATTATGTATTAAATTTAAAAACTAATTTTAATTAAATTATATTCAAAAATCTTCATTTGAACACAATTTAGACAAAGTGCCACCTCGGTTCAAAGTGCCAGCTCAAAAACCTGGTCTGCACTCATGAAATCAGCTCTGGCCATCAGGGTTTTGCACAACACCACTTTGCCCGTTCATTTACCCAAAGTACCAAGTGCCACCTCCTCCCATGGTTTTTACCCCGATCATGCTCTTGCGCACATGCGCCAGTCCACTACCAGGTGGTAGTACCACCTGGTAGTACCAACCTCATCAAAATCATGGCGGATCACTCCAAACCATGGTGTGTCCATAACAGATCATCCCCCATGGCCTCGTGCACGTGCACACCCCATACGGCCACCAACCACCACCTACGACCATCCCCACAAGTCACTCTCCAACCCCTGATCACTTCACCACCTTCCGATCCTCTCCCTCTTATAGCTACAGTATTTTTGCCATGCCATCACTTTTTAACCGAAAATATACATTCCAAGAAAGCCACCGTATCTCCTCACCTCGTCCATGGGCCGCAGCCTCCTCCTTGCCATGTCAACCTGACACCCCGACGCCTCTGACCCCCTGGACCGCACCCCCATAGCCCCACCGTCGATGAGCAGTTCCACGATCAAAATCCGAACCAAAAACCACCATTTACCCTATTTCGATTAAATCCTTCAATCCCATTCATTAGAAAAATTATTTAGGATTTTTCCTAGCATCTCTGAACCAAGTTGAAGCTTCTCCTTCAACCACCCCGCCTCTGATCGCCTGGATGATCGGGAATTGCCTCGGTTCCCAATTCTGATCATCTTAGGATTTTTCCTGATTTAAGTCGTCAAAAATCTTGATTTTTCTTTTAAAAAACATCATTTGGTTCCTCCATTACATTTATGAACTCCAAACAAGTTTTTACAAAGTTTGAAAATCCATTTTGATTTTTAGGAACAAAGAGTACTGCTGTTGTTTCCTGTTTCATGTTTAAGTTTTGTTTTGAAATATTACACCTTCTTTCCTTGTTTTCATATGACCTGTATGTTATATAAAGGTTTAAACTCAACAGGATGTCTTATTCAAACCCTCTTAAGGTCCCTGACCAATGAATCAAGGGTTTGATTCTTTAAAACTGGATCAGAACAACAAAGTTTATACTTATATGATAACATCCTTAAACTAATGCCACTAAGCATTTTAATTATTAACCACTAGTTCTGTGATTAGGCAAAGATTACTATGCAACCAAGACATACAACATAACAAGATCATCACAAAACCCAAGTTCAATTTACAGTGCAAACTAGCAAATACAGGAACTTTAAAACAGAAATAAAAAAAACAGTTTACTCACCTACAAAGCTTGAAACCCTTGGCTCTATTCTTCTTACTGATCTAATCCTGAATGGCTTGTGGTGTGTGAGGAAATGTGTGCTTATGGCCTTTATATAGTGGAGGAAAATCATAAAATATTGGTGGCAAAAATTAGTTTTTAGATTTTGTGTTTGACACATGATTGACATATCAAAAAATCCTCCTTCTATTACCAAATGAAAGCACCATCACCATATTCACATGGCTTATCTCAGCCATCATCACCTGAATATCCCCTATGCAATCGCCAATTTTCTTCGTATTGGTTTACTATAAATCATCATCTTAAATGCCATGTACAACCCATGATCTTTCACAAATCTTTTCTTGGTTTAAACAATTGATAGTATCCATTCTAGTACCATATATGCTCAGTTTTTATTGGGTTTCTACCCTAAAATCTTCTCATGAAAATTGGATTTAACACAAAATATATAAAATCATTACTTGCCTTCCAAGGTTAGGCAAAATCTGAAAGTTTGGTACAAGTAAATCCATGACATGTGATAGAATATGTCTAGAAAATCTTTAGAAAATACATGTTTTTGAATTGATCTAGTGTAGGTAAGATTCTTGATGTATACATACAAGATTTTCTAATCTATATGTACATGTCTTTTGACAAATAAAAAGATGTTTTGAAAATAGAAAAGGAAGTGTAATTTTTAGAAAATCTTAGGTAGAGAAAGAAAAAGATTTAAAACTGAAAATACATTGATAAAAAATGATTTTCCATGTGACAAATATTTCCCTAGATCCTCTTTACTAGCTCATTACTAGTGTAGGTGTTATCTTTGAATTTTGTTCATGA
The DNA here is from genome assembly GCA_030737875.1 of Allium sativum. Classification (NCBI taxonomy): domain Eukaryota; kingdom Viridiplantae; phylum Streptophyta; class Magnoliopsida; order Asparagales; family Amaryllidaceae; genus Allium; species Allium sativum. The sequence goes on along the minus strand of CM060927.1, from coordinate 78,787,451 downwards.
AAACATGCTTGCAAATGAAATGGTATTTTCATGTTTTGGGTGTTGATAATGTACAAGTGAAAATGGCTTTTGAACTTGCTTTAAAAACAAAAAGGTTTTAGCATGTTTTACTCTAGTGTTATAAGTTTTTTAAATCAAGAATTTGCAAAAAATCAAATTCTTAAATCCTTTGAAAAAAAAGAAAAAAACATATGAACTAAAACGGCATAATAAAGACATGATATGTATAAGTGTTATTCTTCACATATGTGTAAAATCAATTTAAACAAATGCTATCTAATTCATGCTATCATACATGAGTATGTAAAAATGGGTTTTGGTAAATGCTGTGATATATGCATATGTAAATGCTATGTGAAAACCCGTAACTTCCCCGTAAAGGAAAGTGTCGGATAGTTCGAGAACAAGCCACAGCAGAACGCATACAGAAGAACATTTCATTGTATATTACAACAATGCATCAGATTACCAGAATATACAGAGTATAAAAGAATATTGCACAGAAAAGTTACATAGCAGCGGAAAAATAATACAATACACAACTAGAATGAGATATACGGATACAAAGCTTTCCGGATATCGTTCCAGCTGTAAACCAGGATCCTGTGAATATAAATCTGCAAAACCAAAACTACTAGCTGCCCGTGTCAAAATAGGGGCACCCAGAGTTTAGGTTAAAACAATAAACTCCAGGTCAGTCATGTGACTGGTGTGAGAACGAAAACAGTTATTATCTTTATTTTCAAAGTTAGGTAAATCAAGGGACCACGCCGTATAACACGGAACGGGTTTCCTCCCAAGAATACCAGTGCATAAAACCAACAGCGCAATGCTAAATAGAGAAAAATGAAGCTGTTATAAGACCCAGGTCCTATCACACAATGCAACGCAAGCCGGGGGATAGGGTTTTCCCTTATAACAGCCAAAGAATGCTTGATACGTTTTAAAACAAATCGTTTGATACTATTATAAGTGCATAGTGTATAAAACAACTTCAAATCATAAGTATCAATCATAGGCGGCATGGGTACCATATATCATGTCGCCATACTAGTTCTACAATTAAAACCGCAAATGTCACGTATTTGGAAATTGGATTTCCGTCTATGAACCGAGGCAAAAGATAGTCCTCAACCGATTCGAGACTGTCTAGCCCGAGCCTCAGGACCCAGACTCAGGTGGGCCCTTGGATCCTCAGGGCCAGTCCACCGATGTGGATTAAACTTAAACCCTGAACATGCATTTCCCCGCCCTATGGGGCGTAAACGAGCCAACTAAATGACTCCATTGGTTCGAGAACGACCGATCAATCCGAGGCGCCTCGCAACAGCAACAACCACATAAGTCAAACTCGTCAGGGCGTGTAAAACCACTGACGCCACTTCTAGCTAGAAAGAAACGCATGCCCTCCCTGACGTCCTCTCCCGTTTTTGGTTCATACCGGGTGTGAAACTCGCGAAGCAAACGTTACACAAAGCTACGCCACAAAGGCCTTACTTTGATCATCACCTCAAGACTTTGCTTTTCAACAGAAGCCTCGATCAATTTCCACTTAGGCATGCCACACAGGCAATTCACTCCATGCGTTTGATATCCATCAATATATAACCCCTGAGCTCGTACGTCTCAGAGAAGGGCGTTAAGCAAGAGAATAAATTCTCCGCCGCCAAACAGATATATATTTAATAGAGATCAATCACACGGACTAAAATCCAATGTCAGACACACAGTCCATTTACAAGTCCGTTCTGGGTCTGAACGAAACCGGAGGCACCTAGTACCCCGCATATCCATCGATCTCCAAGTACGTCTGGACGATCACCAACTGTTTCCATATTGTTGGGTGTACAGCCCAATCAAGATCATCAGTAATTACCCAAACGACGTGAAGACCTCCGGTCTTCGACCACCGTCTTCGTCTTCGACTTATCGTCGTATCAGTTATTCAGAATGGGATAAACCCGGTCTTTCCGAATAACTCGCGTATATATTATAAAAGTGTTACACAAACACAACATACGCCTCATTCCAATTCATTAGTCACTAACCGTAAATTAATCAAGAGAATAATTCCCCAAACATTAACCCCGAAGGCCGAAACCAACATCAGATCAATATCCAGAAAACCATTCTGCTTGGCTAACCGACAGTTAGTTTCTAAATTTCACATTCATAGGGAAAGGTTCCCATTAATTTTATCAAAGATAAATTCTTTAAAATTTATTCTTTAATCTATTTTTGAATATCAATTCAAACTAGTCGGGATTAGCGAACCTTACCGAAGTAATCCTTTGTTTTAATTTCCCAATCCCAACCTATACATCCCATGAAGTAAAACTAGTAATACTTCATATCTAACACCACAGTGTTATCGGTAAATTCAATTACCATTTCACGTTCAAATCTAATTAAAGATTTATCTATCGCCTGGAGCAAAACTGGTGATACTCCATTTCGATTATTTCAATCTAATTAAAGATTCATTAAAACTCCACTTAGTTTTAATCTGTGACTGGGTTAAAGAATCAGTGTCATTTAAAACACGGTTCACGATAAACCCAAAATCACATCACATTTCAATCAGTCCCTAATTGTAAATTAGCAAGTGAGCTGTAACGACCCGCGTTTTCGACCATTTGAATATGAATATTTAAATTTTGTTTTAAATATTATATTGGAAATAGTAATGAAATTAAATATTGAGTTCGTTATTTAAATGAAGTTTGAACGATATATATTCATATATAATATAAAACGAGCTTGAAAATGGCGTGCAGTTCGTAATATGAAGTTTTGAACTTCAACTAAGAATACAGAATCCGTTATAAGCCGGAATTCTATGAAATAAGAAACGTTGGAACCGTATTGACGATAATTTTCATATGAAAGAGGAAAATCCAGATTTCATGTTATATATTGTTAGATATGGCCAAATCAAATTTTGAAATAGTCGCTGTGAATAGTCGCTGTGAAAAATCGTTATTAAAATAAAGGCCTTTAAAATAGCCGTTTTGCAAACAGACTCAGATTTCGACGAAATCAGTTTCATTGGAACCGTATCATTAAATTATTGTACGATGTTGAATGGCGTGGCAAACAGGTGTCATATGTGACCACGGTAGTTGTAAACGTCCGTTCAAATTATATAGCGCATTATTAATTCAATAAAGGGTTATTGGGATACAACTGGAGCAGACGATCGAATTAGGCCACGAAACCAGTTCCGTTGAGTTCGTATCGTTGATTAGAGTCAGGATATGTATATAGTTGTTATTTTTAGAGATCAAGAAATTTGGCGTTAAAAAGGGTAGGGCGGTTCGAGGTAAAAATAGCCTACCGGGGCAACAGTCTCAGAATGCGACGAAACTAGTGCCGTTGGGTTCGTATCGAAAAGTTATTGTCAGACTTTGCAGTCTCAAGTTGATTTGATTTATCTAGTGACCGTGGAAAAATTAAATGCGTGTTCATTTCCGGTTTCATAAAGGAAATTTTTTCATACGACCTCGAATTTCGACGAAACTTGTCCCATTGGGTCTGGAATACCTTTTTACACCAAGATTAGTTTTTTTATCAGTAAACGAAAGTCGTTTGTGGTAGTTTCTGCGTGTTACTTCAGCGTGAAGTTTCGTTAGAAATACAATAATAATTGATGAAGCTTCCACCATACATTTTTGCATTAGCCTATCTTATCAGCTTTTAACGTGCGTTCACCCTAAGGAATAGCTGTGGATGCTAAGAAATAACACTGTCCTTCTTTGCTTCTCACAAGTCCTGTTCTAATTAAAACACTGCAGCTTCATGTCCCAACACTTCATTTCTTTGTCTGTCTATCACGAACACCGTGCCGACCAAGTAAATCCTCGAGTCCAACCCTACTCTCTTTTATCTGCAGACCTATACCTAAACGCCTTGCTCACCACGTACCCCTCTCTTATAAAAGGAGCTTCTCCTCTCGTTTTCTTTTATCTCCATGGCTGAAACCGAAAATTTCCTTCATCCGCTCACGAGCAGCTTGGGAAAAATGATGGGGAACAAAAGTGGACGTTGCGGAATAGTCAGGGGATGGAGAATACAAGAATGTTGTGTACTGACGTGCGCTGCATGTACCCATTTGGACTAGGGTACCTTTCGAAGAAAAAAAAAACAAAAGAGAAAACGTAAGAAGAGAATATGAACGTGAAGAGCTGGGTGTATGAGAGGGTGGTTTCTCTAATGTGTTCTGTGTAAATGTGTTGAGGGGAGGAAATGAAGAGTGGAACGTGATGAAGTACATGTAGGAGCTGGGGAGGGGGTTCATACGTGGGAGGTCATTGCCAGATCAGCGAATGAAATGGGAAAAGGGAATAATGACCGAAAAAAAAAAAGACAGGAGGCATGTTGAGCGTGTGGAGAAGGAAGAAGGGGGGGAGTGCAAGACGTGAAGACGGGTGGTGTTGCATGGGATAGGAATGTATAGTAAGGAATAAGCAACAAGTGGAAGGAGAGGTTGGGTTTGAAATGGGGTATCAACGTGAAGAACAGGAGTTCGGATTTTTGTAAAAAAAGGAGGAGCAATAGTGTACAATGCTTTTTTCTCGGTGGGATGTAAGGAGGTGACGCTGGCCAAGTGATGATGTAGTCAGTTTCATTGGGGTGATGGCTCGTTATAAGGGGGAGTGGGGTTCGAAAATGCTGATGGTGCAAGGGGGATCTGAAATGGGAACGTGGGAGGAAGAACAGAGTATAGAATGGTAAATTATTAAAATACATATTAAGTTTAAGTTGTTTATTATATTACTAACAAAAACGTGGCCAGTAATTAATTAACGTGTCTAATAGTTGCTCAATCATATTTAGTTGCCAAATCACAAGGTCACGTGGCTTATACATGCCGAAGTATATTTTAAAACATGCTTAATTAAGGTTAATTTTATATAATTATATTAGTAAGACCTGGACCCAATTTGTCAACGAAGATCGGTTTAGTAAGCAAAAGCTGGACGGTTTGGATCAAAGAGGCGGGTTGAGTTCTGAATCAAACAACATATATTTAGTTTATTAAGTAATGTGATTGGTTTAGTTAAATAATTGGTACTTTTAATTAGGATATCCATAATATCACTGTATAACTTAGCTGAGAAGTTGAGATCATTGCTATCTAGTTTATAGTGACGTAATGACATGGCCATCAACGTTTACACCATGCAGCATCAACGGAAATGTGCCTAAAACATTCAATATGTCAACCTTATGATATAAGTGGGCCAATATATATGTATTCAATATGATAGCAGACTGATAATTGTTAACATACTTAATTTCCTTTGTACCGGCCTAATCAAAATAAACGTGGCCATCTTATATAAACATAGTTAACAGTTTAATGTTAATATATTTAGTGCAAGTAAGACCTAATTAATACAGAGTAATAATTATTAAAGTTAAAATAGTGATTTTATATCGGTATAACAGAATCGGACCGACCATAAGCGTTGAAACCATATCAGAAAGCACCGCAATATGGAGTTGGAACAGACAGAATTGAACGCAACTGGACGCTGGTAAAACGAACAGTTTGACGACGGATGGAAGCAAGGTGAGTTAAACTCACTCAGTTTTTCCTATTTATATCTTTATATAAATTGGGTTTTTATTTTGTGTGCTCTGCTTGCCAATGGTTGACTGTTTGCTTGCTGGTTTAACTGATGAAATTAAACCGTCGTTTAATTTCAGTGAAATACCAAATCGTTATTTTTAACGATTGGTTCCAATAAAGGTGACTCACCTTGGTTGGTCACGTTTATTTATAAACGTGTTTAAAATGATTGCATTGTTTGAATTGCTCATGGTTGATGTTAAATGGTCGTTATTTAGTTTATCAGTTAAACAAAACTGAACAGTCTAACTTGAGATAACCATTTTGTATACAGGGAAGAACAGGTTGGAGGGATCCAACCGGATTCCTCAAATATATTATTTATTTCATATTTTCACATATGAACTATCCTGCTTGGTTGATTGATTTGATTATTGTTTTGGACTGGGAATTCAACCTGTGTTGTGTTTAAACCAATGAGCGGTATTGGTTGAGTATTTAGCAGTGTATGGCCTATAAAATCAATCGTGTTATAAATATTGATTCACCGTCAGGGGAATCGAGAAAGATGAGGTTATAAAATTTATTATATAACTGGAGTTGGATTTTGAATATATTATTTTGAATAGAGGGTTATAAAAGAAAAGTAAATAAATAAATAAATATTTTATTTGTTTAAGACTTCGATTTGTTCTGATGTTAATCAGATCTACAATTATGAGCATAAGAAATGAGATGAATGGTTAAACTTTAATAAGTGTTTTGTAAACAGCGATTTTGGCGCTGTTGTTATAATATATGTTTTGTAAATCAAATATAGCGATTTTAGCACTGTTGCTATAGTAAATGGATTGTAAACCCTAAACAGCAATTATAGCGCTGTTGTTTGTAAATCTAAATAGTAATTTTAATGCTATTGTTATAACATATGTGCTATAAATTTCCTTATTAAAACAAATGGATTTTCCCGATTTAAATAATAAAGGATGAGTTGTCATTTCGTACGACTGCTAGCGTAATTCGCAGGGCTGCTGATAGCCTACGGAGGTCGGATGTTTCCTGAGGGAATCAGGCGTAACCATTGTGATCGCTGTGATCTAGAGTCAAGCGAATGGATGTAAGTCGAGTATTAGTTAATCGATATAAGTTAAAAAGTAGAGTTAATCGGTTAGAGTTAACCAGTTAAAGTTAATCAATTAGAGTTAATTGATTTGAGATTAATCGAATTAGAGTTATTCAAATATCGTATTTTGAATGTTAACAGAGTTAGAAGTTTTGGTTTAACAAAAGTAAATCAGTTGTTAAAGGCCAAATGGTGCTGAATACTGAGCCAGTGACTCATTGGGTTGTCATGATTGAAACACTGATTATTTTGATAGTTAAATCACCGACTATCAAATCGGACCCATACGATTGTTGGTACGGAAAGACCGGGATCGAATTTATATTCGAAAACCATTCCGACCAACGAATACGTGAAGATATCAGAAGACAGTCGAGATGGAGCATTGAAGACCGTGGATCTTCATAAGCGGAAGGATTACTTATAATCTCTGGTTTAGCGGCCCGAGATACACTGTGATTCTGTCGTGGTTGGAATCCACGGGTTGCAAGGACTTCTCGCTACTGATCCATGGGGTGATTCCTATATAAGATGCAGTAGGAGAGTACCTTCGGTTCATCCTGTTCCTGGATGACTTGTATGGACGAATGTCTGACAGAGTATTTCCTTATAACCACGTACGTTGATTTTTACAAATACACCGAGTTGGTGGCGAAGAGGGGCACTTCTTCAATACCAGAGTATATTTGTGGACGTCAATTAGTGATTTGACGGATCTGACGATGTGGCATTCAAAGTGAATGATGGCCAGATGTTCGAAGAGATGAATTCTTGCCTCAAGCCTCATCAACCGGGTAAGGACAAAAATCGGGCAGGCAGCATGGCTATGTGGGTCGCTCCCATTAGGGTGTATGATCACCTATCTAGAGAAATTCCTTTTGTTTCTTATTCTATCGATTCTGCCCATTCGGGAACGGTGGTTTGAGTCCAACCGTTGGTGATATACATTCGATACACTCAAGCGAAATGAGTGGTCGGTCATGTGAGGGCCGGGTTGCAAGACGTTCTTGTTGAACCCAGTGTATTCGCCTCTAGAGATACACGAGCGGAAGGTGGTCCCATACCTTGTCAAGGTCGGAATCCAATCTCCAATAAGCGCCTGCGGTTTTGATTGTATTCTATATATGTGGAGCGTGAGATGCAAGCGTTCCACTAGATTGATATTTATTTGTATTTAGACATTATTATAATATCAGACAAGATATTGGTTTCAAAACTGTTTTGGGTTATCGTAAGGTAAAAACCGTCCGTGTTTATGTGTGGATTTGGTCTTACGATTATCCTTTTCTTTTGGAGAGATTTTGGACTTTAAAATCATGTTGGATGATTTACCCTTAATACTGTGCGAGTTTATCTCACTCTGGTTCACCAGACTGACCCGGTGTTTTGTAAATGCTCGGGTTAGCCCGGAGAGTACAGGTTCAGGTTATCTACTGCTGAGAAGAGACAAGATGGAAGAGTCCAGACATATGATACTACTATTCCGCTGTGTGTTGTATATGGGAACAGGCTATTATAACTGTCCCAGTGATGTTGATGTACTCTGATATTGTAAGTTTTATTTAAAGCCTTAATAAAGTTATTTCTATATTATATTTTGTTCCGCTGCGATGTGAGACTCTGTGTTGTGTTTGGTTCCTCTTCTTCTTCTATTCTAATATTTCTTTCCTCCTTATCTCATCCTCTAAATTCTTTCTAATAACGTCCAGTGTTTTCGGTGTTTGGAAGGTCGGCATGAGTTACGGTAAGGGTATTTATGTCGATTTCCGGGGCCGGAAATTCGCTGGGTCGTTACAGTGGTATCAGAGCTATTGGTTTAGTAATAACCTTGGCTCTGTGGTGTGACTCAATAGAGATAGGGTCAGTAACACCCTAGATTGAGTTGAGTGTATATATACGAGAGCGCGTATTTGTATTTTGATATAAAATTATTTTTGAAACTATTTTTGGCCCAATTTATTTTATCATAAAATAAAAGTAAAGTTTATTATAGTATGGGAAAATTGTTTGGATTTGTTGATTGTGTGATATGCTGAATTGTGTTGATGGATGCTCGAACATAAATCTGAACCTGAATAGGGTTGGTTGAAACAAATCTGGAAATAATTAAGTTGACCAATCAATCCTGATTCAAATAATTTTGAATGGGTAATTAAATAAACCAATTCAGGAAAATAAATTCGAATGGATAATTATAGTAATAAAGGAAGTAATTACGAATAATAAATCCCGTGTGGATTGAACTGTGTGTGGAATGAGTTGATAGGAAATTATATGGATGTTTTAAACATAACTGACCTTGTAGGGATAGCTGATGAATTTGTTTGAGTTGAGAACAGGTACAGAAGCGCCAATTCAGTTTTAAAACTTATCCAAGAGGAATTCTGGAGTTCATCGTCTCCAGTTTGAATAGAGTTGTAAAACCATTAAGCAGACTCAAGTAAAATATATCGCTTATCGCATAATAACGCTCGCCAAAAGGTACGCTTACGCAAATATGAAATTTTGGTTTTCTTTGGGGTTTTGAGTTTGATTTTTGATTTTCCGACCATGAGAGTCGAGGTATACATATTTCTTGATCCTGCGATATTGCAGATGGTCCTCCGTGCAGGGGAGACTCTGCCGAAATTTTTCTAAAATTTAAGGAGTTAGAAAGTTTTTGGAAATTTTTGGGAAATTATTTTTATTTGAAATAAATTGGTTTAAAACCCAAATGGGTCAGTTGGAAAATAAAAATTGAGTTTGAAATTTAAACATTTTGTAAAAGTAATAGTTGACGGCATTTCTTCTACTTAGCAATTTCGAGGACGAAATTATTTTAAGGGGGGAAGAATGTAACGACCCGCGTTTTCGACCATTTGAATATGAATATTTAAATTTTGTTTTAAATATTATATTGGAAATAGTAATGAAATTAAATATTGAGTTCGTTATTTAAATGAAGTTTGAACGATATATATTCATATATAATATAAAACGAGCTTGAAAATGGCGTGCAGTTCGTAATATGAAGTTTTGAACTTCAACTAAGAATACAGAATCCGTTATAAGCCGGAATTCTATGAAATAAGAAACGTTGGAACCGTATTGACGATAATTTTCATATGAAAGAGGAAAATCCAGATTTCATGTTATATATTGTTAGATATGGCCAAATCAAATTTTGAAATAGTCGCTGTGAATAGTCGCTGTGAAAAATCGTTATTAAAATAAAGGCCTTTAAAATAGCCGTTTTGCAAACAGACTCAGATTTCGACGAAATCAGTTTCATTGGAACCGTATCATTAAATTATTGTACGATGTTGAATGGCGTGGCAAACAGGTGTCATATGTGACCACGGTAGTTGTAAACGTCCGTTCAAATTATATAGCGCATTATTAATTCAATAAAGGGTTATTGGGATACAACTGGAGCAGACGATCGAATTAGGCCACGAAACCAGTTCCGTTGAGTTCGTATCGTTGATTAGAGTCAGGATATGTATATAGTTGTTATTTTTAGAGATCAAGAAATTTGGCGTTAAAAAGGGTAGGGCGGTTCGAGGTAAAAATAGCCTACCGGGGCAACAGTCTCAGAATGCGACGAAACTAGTGCCGTTGGGTTCGTATCGAAAAGTTATTGTCAGACTTTGCAGTCTCAAGTTGATTTGATTTATCTAGTGACCGTGGAAAAATTAAATGCGTGTTCATTTCCGGTTTCATAAAGGAAATTTTTTCATACGACCTCGGATTTCGACGAAACTTGTCCCATTGGGTCTGGAATACCTTTTTACACCAAGATTAGTTTTTTTATCAGTAAACGAAAGTCGTTTGTGGTAGTTTCTGCGTGTTACTTCAGCGTGAAGTTTCGTTAGAAATACAATAATAATTGATGAAGCTTCCACCATACATTTTTGCATTAGCCTATCTTATCAGCTTTTAACGTGCGTTCACCCTAAGGAATAGCTGTGGATGCTAAGAAATAACACTGTCCTTCTTTGCTTCTCACAAGTCCTGTTCTAATTAAAACACTGCAGCTTCATGTCCCAACACTTCATTTCTTTGTCTGTCTATCACGAACACCATGCCGACCAAGTAAATCCTCGAGTCCAACCCTACTCTCTTTTATCTGCAGACCTATACCTAAACGCCTTGCTCACCACGTACCCCTCTCTTATAAAAGGAGCTTCTCCTCTCGTTTTCTTTTATCTCCATGGCTGAAACCGAAAATTTCCTTCATCCGCTCACGAGCAGCTTGGGAAAAATGATGGGGAACAAAAGTGGACGTTGCGGAATAGTCAGGGGATGGAGAATACAAGAATGTTGTGTACTGACGTGCGCTGCATGTACCCATTTGGACTAGGGTACCTTTCGAAGAAAAAAAAAACAAAAGAGAAAACGTAAGAAGAGAATATGAACGTGAAGAGCTGGGTGTATGAGAGGGTGGTTTCTCTAATGTGTTCTGTGTAAATGTGTTGAGGGGAGGAAATGAAGAGTGGAACGTGATGAAGTACATGTAGGAGCTGGGGAGGGGGTTCATACGTGGGAGGTCATTGCCAGATCAGCGAATGAAATGGGAAAAGGGAATAATGACCGAAAAAAAAAAGAGACAGGAGGCATGTTGAGCGTGTGGAGAAGGAAGAAGGGGGGGAGTGCAAGACGTGAAGACGGGTGGTGTTGCATGGGATAGGAATGTATAGTAAGGAATAAGCAACAAGTGGAAGGAGAGGTTGGGTTTGAAATGGGGTATCAACGTGAAGAACAGGAGTTCGGATTTTTGTAAAAAAAGGAGGAGCAATAGTGTACAATGCTTTTTTCTCGGTGGGATGTAAGGAGGTGACGCTGGCCAAGTGATGATGTAGTCAGTTTCATTGGGGTGATGGCTCGTTATAAGGGGGAGTGGGGTTCGAAAATGCTGATGGTGCAAGGGGGATCTGAAATGGGAACGTGGGAGGAAGAACAGAGTATAGAATGGTAAATTATTAAAATACATATTAAGTTTAAGTTGTTTATTATATTACTAACAAAAACGTGGCCAGTAATTAATTAACGTGTCTAATAGTTGCTCAATCATATTTAGTTGCCAAATCACAAGGTCACGTGGCTTATACATGCCGAAGTATATTTTAAAACATGCTTAATTAAGGTTAATTTTATATAATTATATTAGTAAGACCTGGACCCAATTTGTCAACGAAGATCGGTTTAGTAAGCAAAAGCTGGACGGTTTGGATCAAAGAGGCGGGTTGAGTTCTGAATCAAACAACATATATTTAGTTTATTAAGTAATGTGATTGGTTTAGTTAAATAATTGGTACTTTTAATTAGGATATCCATAATATCACTGTATAACTTAGCTGAGAAGTTGAGATCATTGCTATCTAGTTTATAGTGACGTAATGACATGGCCATCAACGTTTACACCATGCAGCATCAACGGAAATGTGCCTAAAACATTCAATATGTCAACCTTATGATATAAGTGGGCCAATATATATGTATTCAATATGATAGCAGACTGATAATTGTTAACATACTTAATTTCCTTTGTACCGGCCTAATCAAAATAAACGTGGCCATCTTATATAAACATAGTTAACAGTTTAATGTTAATATATTTAGTGCAAGTAAGACCTAATTAATACAGAGTAATAATTATTAAAGTTAAAATAGTGATTTTATATCGGTATAACAGAATCGGACCGACCATAAGCGTTGAAACCATATCAGAAAGCACCGCAATATGGAGTTGGAACAGACAGAATTGAACGCAACTGGACGCTGGTAAAACGAACAGTTTGACGACGGATGGAAGCAAGGTGAGTTAAACTCACTCAGTTTTTCCTATTTATATCTTTATATAAATTGGGTTTTTATTTTGTGTGCTCTGCTTGCCAATGGTTGACTGTTTGCTTGCTGGTTTAACTGATGAAATTAAACCGTCGTTTAATTTCAGTGAAATACCAAATCGTTATTTTTAACGATTGGTTCCAATAAAGGTGACTCACCTTGGTTGGTCACGTTTATTTATAAACGTGTTTAAAATGATTGCATTGTTTGAATTGCTCATGGTTGATGTTAAATGGTCGTTATTTAGTTTATCAGTTAAACAAAACTGAACAGTCTAACTTGAGATAACCATTTTGTATACAGGGAAGAACAGGTTGGAGGGATCCAACCGGATTCCTCAAATATATTATTTATTTCATATTTTCACATATGAACTATCCTGCTTGGTTGATTGATTTGATTATTGTTTTGGACTGGGAATTCAACCTGTGTTGTGTTTAAACCAATGAGCGGTATTGGTTGAGTATTTAGCAGTGTATGGCCTATAAAATCAATCGTGTTATAAATATTGATTCACCGTCAGGGGAATCGAGAAAGATGAGGTTATAAAATTTATTATATAACTGGAGTTGGATTTTGAATATATTATTTTGAATAGAGGGTTATAAAAGAAAAGTAAATAAATAAATAAATATTTTATTTGTTTAAGACTTCGATTTGTTCTGATGTTAATCAGATCTACAATTATGAGCATAAGAAATGAGATGAATGGTTAAACTTTAATAAGTGTTTTGTAAACAGCGATTTTGGCGCTGTTGTTATAATATATGTTTTGTAAATCAAATATAGCGATTTTAGCACTGTTGCTATAGTAAATGGATTGTAAACCCTAAACAGCAATTATAGCGCTGTTGTTTGTAAATCTAAATAGTAATTTTAATGCTATTGTTATAACATATGTGCTATAAATTTCCTTATTAAAACAAATGGATTTTCCCGATTTAAATAATAAAGGATGAGTTGTCATTTCGTACGACTGCTAGCGTAATTCGCAGGGCTGCTGATAGCCTACGGAGGTCGGATGTTTCCTGAGGGAATCAGGCGTAACCATTGTGATCGCTGTGATCTAGAGTCAAGCGAATGGATGTAAGTCGAGTATTAGTTAATCGATATAAGTTAAAAAGTAGAGTTAATCGGTTAGAGTTAACCAGTTAAAGTTAATCAATTAGAGTTAATTGATTTGAGATTAATCGAATTAGAGTTATTCAAATATCGTATTTTGAATGTTAACAGAGTTAGAAGTTTTGGTTTAACAAAAGTAAATCAGTTGTTAAAGGCCAAATGGTGCTGAATACTGAGCCAGTGACTCATTGGGTTGTCATGATTGAAACACTGATTATTTTGATAGTTAAATCACCGACTATCAAATCGGACCCATACGATTGTTGGTACGGAAAGACCGGGATCGAATTTATATTCGAAAACCATTCCGACCAACGAATACGTGAAGATATCAGAAGACAGTCGAGATGGAGCATTGAAGACCGTGGATCTTCATAAGCGGAAGGATTACTTATAATCTCTGGTTTAGCGGCCCGAGATACACTGTGATTCTGTCGTGGTTGGAATCCACGGGTTGCAAGGACTTCTCGCTACTGATCCATGGGGTGATTCCTATATGAGATGCAGTAGGAGAGTACCTTCGGTTCATCCTGTTCCTGGATGACTTGTATGGACGAATGTCTGACAGAGTATTTCCTTATAACCACGTACGTTGATTTTTACAAATACACCGAGTTGGTGGCGAAGAGGGGCACTTCTTCAATACCAGAGTATATTTGTGGACGTCAATTAGTGATTTGACGGATCTGACGATGTGGCATTCAAAGTGAATGATGGCCAGATGTTCGAAGAGATGAATTCTTGCCTCAAGCCTCATCAACCGGGTAAGGACAAAAATCGGGCAGGCAGCATGGCTATGTGGGTCGCTCCCATTAGGGTGTATGATCACCTATCTAGAGAAATTCCTTTTGTTTCTTATTCTATCGATTCTGCCCATTCGGGAACGGTGGTTTGAGTCCAACCGTTGGTGATATACATTCGATACACTCAAGCGAAATGAGTGGTCGGTCATGTGAGGGCCGGGTTGCAAGACGTTCTTGTTGAACCCAGTGTATTCGCCTCTAGAGATACACGAGCGGAAGGTGGTCCCATACCTTGTCAAGGTCGGAATCCAATCTCCAATAAGCGCCTGCGGTTTTGATTGTATTCTATATATGTGGAGCGTGAGATGCAAGCGTTCCACTAGATTGATATTTATTTGTATTTAGACATTATTATAATATCAGACAAGATATTGGTTTCAAAACTGTTTTGGGTTATCGTAAGGTAAAAACCGTCCGTGTTTATGTGTGGATTTGGTCTTACGATTATCCTTTTCTTTTGGAGAGATTTTGGACTTTAAAATCTTGTTGGATGATTTACCCTTAATACTGTGCGAGTTTATCTCACTCTGGTTCACCAGACTGACCCGGTGTTTTGTAAATGCTCGGGTTAGCCCGGAGAGTACAGGTTCAGGTTATCTACTGCTGAGAAGAGACAAGATGGAAGAGTCCAGACATATGATACTACTATTCCGCTGTGTGTTGTATATGGGAACAGGCTATTATAACTGTCCCAGTGATGTTGATGTACTCTGATATTGTAAGTTTTATTTAAAGCCTTAATAAAGTTATTTCTATATTATATTTTGTTCCGCTGCGATGTGAGACTCTGTGTTGTGTTTGGTTCCTCTTCTTCTTCTATTCTAATATTTCTTTCCTCCTTATCTCATCCTCTAAATTCTTTCTAATAACGTCCAGTGTTTTCGGTGTTTGGAAGGTCGGCATGAGTTACGGTAAGGGTATTTATGTCGATTTCCGGGGCCGGAAATTCGCTGGGTCGTTACATGAGCAATTCCCTAAGTATTAATCCCGAAGGCCGAAACCAACATCAGATCAATGCCTCGGAAACTATTCAACTTAACTAATCTCCAGTTAGTTTCTAATTTTCTTAACTCCTTTAGGTCTAAGAACTGTATTATTGAAGATACCGTTCACGACAACCCAAAATCACATTTCATTAATGATCGGGTTAAAGAACGAGTGTTATTTAAAACACTGTCCACGATAAACCTAAAAATCAATATCGATTTAATTCCAATTAAACATTATTTAATTGGTACACTTCATTAAATCTAAATAAAAAGATTTAATCTTTTCTCAACTAGGTTCAAGAACAGTGTTAGTGAAGACACCAATCACGACAAACCCAAATCACATTTGATATTAAATACAAGGCTCTGAATAGAAAATATCCCGGCTTATATTCAATATCAAATTCTACGATTAACAAATGTCATATTGGAAATAACGATATAAATATATATCTTTCAAATTTCCATAATAACATCTGTATAATCACGAATTCCAACATCAAAATATTCCGAAGACAATTTCGATTCAAATCCACTCCAATGCAATCATTGGAAATTTTGGTTATTTTTAAAACCCTTTTCGAATTCAATTTATTTATTTAAAAATAAATAGGATTATATTTCTAGTTCAAAACTAGTTCATTTTGATAAAAATCTATTTTTATCTTTCCAAATATGGAGTTTTTCATCCCAAATCTTCACAAATCATTTCTTATGATTTTACACAAATTATTGCTATTTTTAATAATTTTATCAAGGCCCGTACAGTCGATTTCCATCAATGGCCATCGAACTGCACTTACAGCGACCTTTTTCAAATTTGATTTGGACGTAACTCCAAATCCAACCGTTAGATTTCAAATTTCTAATATTCGTTAGAAAGATATTTTCGATACGAACCCAACGGTTCTGGTTTCAGGAGAATCCGACGGTCGGATCTCCCGTAATGTCCGTTTGAAATAAAAATTCGATTTTTATATATTGAACTTTGAAATAAAAATTCGATTTTTATATATTGAACTTTGAAATAAAAATTCGATTTTTATATATTGAACTTTGAAATAAAAATATGATTTTTATATATGGAATAGCGAAGTAAAAATTCGATTTTTACATAGGTAGTGAAAGCGGGCAACGAAGATGACGAAGATGCGATAGCGATGAAGATTTCTACCAATGAAGAGCCGTGGAGCTAGGATAGCTATATGTGAGAATTTCTCACCTTTCAATTTCATTTCTATTTATATATATATACTAGGATGCAGACGGTGCTTAGTAGCACCCGACACAATCGTCCACAGACCATGGACTTGTTTGTTTGGTTGCATAGATTAGTTGAATTATTTGTTTGAATTGAATTGTTTGGTAAGATGAAATTGATTTGATTGATGTGTGAATGGCGTGGGCCTTCACTAGACCGGGGATAAGGCTAGGCCTCGTCCCGTTTCTAGTATCGTGCCGTTATGCCGCCGAAATTTTCTAAAATATGTTAGAAAATAAAAATATCATTTTATTGTGTAAATGAATAATAGAAATTCATATGTTGGAATAAAATTTTTTATCGTTAAAAATATAATTTTTAACGTGAATATGAATATAGTGAAAGCGAATAAAATAAAATATCCATTTACAAACCAGACGGTTTGTTTATGTACACCTATTTGAAGGACATTGATTGGGACGATAAATTTTACACATCGCCCAACTGCACAAATAAAATCTTTGTTTGATTGTTTGAAAACCCCACACGGGTGTTGGGATGAAATTTGAAGTTCACTCATCCTGATTGATTAAATATGTCGATCGATTGATTGACAGGCTGTTATAAGCGTTGAATATCTATATTTGATGCTTATACAGTGTAGTGCACTTTGGTTGATGGTTGATTATTTTTCAATGCTATTATATACATGTGTTGTATGGAAATCCATATAATTAACTTTATATGGTAATTGATTGGGCCTCATTCCATTTTGAAAAATAAAGAATAATATAAAATAAAAGTTCATGTGTTGACAGTTTCATCCATTGAGATTGGTCATGTGTTGAACGAAATATTTTAATACTAAAATTTACATCTTTATCAATATAAAATAAAGGTTCATGTGTTGACAGTACTCATTCATTGAGATTGGTCATGTGTTGAACGAAATATTTTGATAATAACAACTATTTTGAAAAAGAAATATTTGAAATAGAATATTTGAAAATAGAAATTTATGAAGCCGTGTTGACTAGATTGACGCCATTTTGACGTGAACGATATTTATATCGATTTTATAACGATTTCGAAATGAAATGAATTGAAAACGATTTCGAAATGAATTAAATTGAAAACGATTTCGAAATGAATTAAATTGAAAACGATTTCGAAATGAATTGAATTGAAAGCGAATTGAAATGAATTCAAATTGAATTGAAATTTGAATTGAATAGAAATGAATTTTAAAACAAATTTATAAAGAAGAATTCAATTTTGATTTGAATTGAAATGGAAGTTGAAATTGCTTTTGAAACGAATTTAAAACTATTCATATAATTCGTTTTAAATAGAAATCGACGAAATATATATTATATATATAATATAATGGCCTGAATAGAACGCGCCGCGCCGCGGCAGTTTGTAAATTTCGACCATTTATTTCAAACGGACATTACGGGAGATCCGACCGTCGGATTCTCCTGAAACCGGAACCGTTGGGTTCGTATCGAAAATATCTTTCTAACGAATATTATAAATTTGAAATCTAACGGTTGGATTTGGAGTTACGTCCAAATCAAATTTGAAAAAGGTCGCTGTAAGTGCAGTTCGATGGCCATTGATGGAAATCGACTGTACGGGCCTTGATAAAATTATTAAAAATAGCAATAATTTGTGTAAAATCATAAGAAATGATTTGTGAAGATTTGGGATGAAAAACTCCATATTTGGAAAGATAAAAATAGATTTTTATCAAAATGAACTAGTTTTGAACTAGAAATATAATCCTATTTATTTTTAAATAAATAAATTGAATTCGAAAAGGGTTTTAAAAATAACCAAAATTTCCAATGATTGCATTGGAGTGGATTTGAATCGAAATTGTCTTCGGAATATTTCGATGTTGGAATTCGTGATTATACAGATGTTATTATGGAAATTTGAAAGATATATATTTATATCGTTATTTCCAATATGACATTTGTTAATCGTAGAATTTGATATTGAATATAAGTCGGGATATTTTCTATTCAGAGCCTTGTATTTAATATCAAATGTGATTTGGGTTTGTCGTGAATGGTGTCTTCACTAACACTGTTCTTGAACCTAGTTGAGAAAAGATTAAATCTTTTTATTTAGATTTAATGAAGTGTACCAATTAAATAATGTTTAATTGGAATTAAATCGATATTGATTTTTGGGTTTATCGTGGACAGTGTTTTAAATAACACTCGTTCTTTAACCCGATCATTAATGAAATGTGATTTTGGGTTGTCGTGAACGGTATCTTCAATAATACAGTTCTTAGACCTAAAGGAGTTAAGAAAATTAGAAACTAACTGGAGATTAGTTAAGTTGAATAGTTTCCGAGGCATTGATCTGATGTTGGTTTCGGCCTTCGGGATTAATACTTAGGGAATTGCTCACTTGCTAATTTACAATTAGGGACTGATTGAAATGTGATGTGATTTTGGGTTTATCGTGAACCGTGTTTTAAATGACACTGATTCTTTAACCCAGTCACAGATTAAAACTAAGTGGAGTTTTAATGAATCTTTAATTAGATTGAAATAATCGAAATGGAGTATCACCAGTTTTGCTCCAGGCGATAGATAAATCTTTAATTAGATTTGAACGTGAAATGGTAATTGAATTTACCGATAACACTGTGGTGTTAGATATGAAGTATTACTAGTTTTACTTCATGGGATGAATAGGTTGGGATTGGGAAATTAAAACAAAGGATTACTTCGGTAAGGTTCGCTAATCCCGACTAGTTTGAATTGATATTCAAAAATAGATTAAAGAATAAATTTTAAAGAATTTATCTTTGATAAAATTAATGGGAATCTTTCCCTATGAATGTGAAATTTAGAAACTAACTGTCGGTTAGCCAAGCAGAATGGTTTTCTGGATATTGATCTGATGTTGGTTTCGGCCTTCGGGGTTAATGTTTGGGGAATTATTCTCTTGATTAATTTACGGTTAGTGACTAATGAATTGGAATGAGGCGTATGTTGTGTTTGTGTAACACTTTTATAATATATACGCGAGTTATTCGGAAAGACCGGGTTTATCCCATTCTGAATAACTGATACGACGATAAGTCGAAGACGAAGACGGTGGTTGAAGACCGGAGGTCTTCACGTCGTTTGGGTAATTACTGATGATCTTGATTGGGCTGTACACCCAAGAAGATGGAAACAGTTGGTGATCGTCCAGACGTACTTGGAGATCGATGGATATGCGGGGTACTAGGTGATGGATATCAAACGCATGGAGTGAATTGCCTGTGTGGCATGCCTAAGTGGAAATTGATCGAGGCTTCTGTTGAAAAGCAAAGTCTTGAGGTGATGATCAAAGCAAGGCCTTTGTGGCGTAGCTTTGTGTAACGTTTGCTTCGCGAGTTTCACACCCGGTATGAACCAAAAACGGGAGAGGACGTCAGGGAGGGCATGCGTTTCTTTCTAGCTAGAAGTGGCGTCAGTGGTTTTACACGCCCTGACGAGTTTGACTTATGTGGTTGTTGCTGTTGCGAGGCGCCTCGGATTGATCGGTCGTTCTCGAACCGATGGAGTCATTTAGTTGGCTCGTTTACGCCCCATAGGGCGGGGAAATGCATGTTCAGGGTTTAAGTTTAATCCACATCGGTGGACTGGCCCTGAGGATCCAAGGGCCCACCTGAGTCTGGGTCCTGAGGCTCGGGCTAGACAGTCTCGAATCGGTTGAGGACTATCTTTTGCCTCGGTTCATAGACGGAAATCCAATTTCCAAATACGTGACATTTGCGGTTTTAATTGTAGAACTAGTATGGCGACATGATATATGGTACCCATGCCGCCTATGATTGATACTTATGATTTGAAGTTGTTTTATACACTATGCACTTATAATAGTATCAAACGATTTGTTTTAAAACGTATCAAGCATTCTTTGGCTGTTATAAGGGAAAACCCTATCCCCCGGCTTGCGTTGCATTGTGTGATAGGACCTGGGTCTTATAACAGCTTCATTTTTCTCTATTTAGCATTGCGCTGTTGGTTTTATGCACTGGTATTCTTGGGAGGAAACCCGTTCCGTGTTATACGGCGTGGTCCCTTGATTTACCTAACTTTGAAAATAAAGATAATAACTGTTTTCGTTCTCACACCAGTCACATGACTGACCTGGAGTTTATTGTTTTAACCTAAACTCTGGGTGCCCCTATTTTGACACGGGCAGCTAGTAGTTTTGGTTTTGCAGATTTATATTCACAGGATCCTGGTTTACAGCTGGAACGATATCCGGAAAGCTTTGTATCCGTATATCTCATTCTAGTTGTGTATTGTATTATTTTTCCACTGCTATGTAACTTTTCTGTGTAATATTCTTTTATACTCTGTATATTCTGGTAATCTGATGCATTGTTGTAATATACAATGAAATGTTCTTCTGTATGCGTTCTGCTGTGGCTTGTTCTCGAACTATCCGACACTTTCCTTTACGGGGAAGTTACGGGTTTTCACATGCTATTATACTTAAGTTATCAAGTTTGGGAATTTCAAAGTCTAGATTTTAAATCGTATTTGTAAATACGTACTTACGATCAATTAATATCTGTGTCAGTGATATGTATACAGACCGGGTCATTACAATCTACCCCCTTATAAAAATTTCGTCCTCGAAATTTATAAAGAGTAGATTAGAGTTATCGACTTATATATAAATAATTAACACACATCAGCAATTTTCCTATTCATAACCAAAATATCTGTCCAAATTTCCTTTTTAACTCATCAGTCAATTTACTTAACTCCGTTAAGTTTTACCCACAATCTTCATTCACTTAGTTAATTATCTCCATTTCAGGACCCACAAATATGATTTAATTTCACAAATCGACGAGTTCACTTTCCTTGAGTTCATATCCAAGTCCAGCCTTAATTTCAGGAAATCCAAATTTTAATTCAATTTAAAATTCTAACCCGATTTCTTGTATCAATATGATTGGATATTATTCTAATTTAATCCAACCATGTTTAATTTATCTCAAGGCTGGCCTTGGTTAATTAACTCCTTTTATCTAAAAAGAGTAAGGTACCTTCTTAAGCTCCTTCCAATTTCACATTCTCAGATGTTGATGACTTATCCATTAAAGCATGGACCTTTGGTTGTTGTGCCTCTTTCATAAGTGGACAGTCTTTAACCAAGTGCCTAGGCTGATGACAGTTATAGCATGAAAACTTTTGGGGAATAACATCACTTGTTCCCTTTGGTTTCTGCTGAGGTTGCTCCGGTTGCTGAGTTTGCTGTGGCTTTTCTACTGCTCGCTTCGTACAAAACCTTGCAATATGTCCTTTCTCCTTGTAGTTATGGCATTTTTTATGTTTATAACGCTCTTTGGCTTTCTCCCCCATCTTTGGTACTCCTTTGTTGTTCCAGTTCGGATTAAATTTTCTTTTGTTGGAATTCTCGCCACCGGGTTCTCCTGTCTGCTATTTTGCAACTGGCTTCCTTCCCTCTAGTGCCTCATAACGAACTGCCATATCAACTAGACCGACAAATGGAATTTTGAGATGCCCAATCATCTGAACCTGCAGGCTATCCTTTAACCCTGCTATGAACATCTCATTCTTTTTGAGTGGGGTATTGATTAGTTTTAGCCCGAAACAAGAAAGTGAATTAAACTTATTCTCATATTCAGATATTTTCGTGTTCCCTTGCTTGAGATTGATGAAATCCTGATACATTGTAGTCTTTCCTGCAGCAGGTAGAAATTGTGCTTCGAAAGCTTCTTTGAATTTTTCCCAAGTGAAATCTTCCTCCGGAACATTCAAGGTCTGAGCATCCCACCAAATAACAGTAGCTCCTGGAAGTTACCACGAAGCTAAGAGACGTTTCTACTCATCATTCAATTTCAGTCCTTTGAAAATCCTCTCACAGGATCTCAACCATGCTTGGACTTCAATGAAAGATTCCATCCCTTTGAAAACTTTTCCTCCCAGAGTTGTATACTCTTTGCAAATAGTTGCAAAGCTTTTATCCTGCTGGACTGGTGCAACTTCCTCCATAGTCTCCCCTTGATCCTGGGATCCAGTATTACGACCAGTAGTAGTGGAAATTCCACTAGCTCGACCTCTTCGTCCTTGGTTACTCATCTTAATCAACTGAATATAACAGGTCATCATTCCAGAATTGATTGGATATTACTAATGTAGGTATATCATCCAAATTGATTTATTTTGAAATTTATTTTAAATTTTCAAAAACACGCTCTCTCACACTCACCCAAAGCCTAGGTTATCAGTAACCTAAGCTCTGATACCAAGTGTAACGATCCAACTTTTGAACACATCGGAAGTCGTGCCATTAATAAGAATTAGAATAAATAGAAGATAAAATCACAGAAAACATCAGAATCTCATAGCGGATTTTTTACAAAAGATGATACTTCATAATATTACACAGCAGTACATATTGCATCAGAGCATACTAGATCTAGTGATCAAGCCATTCATAGTATATTCATAATTATACATATCATTGACGGCTAACTTGCGGACTTAATTATACAATAGATAAGATAAGTAGGCCAGCCCACAGAAAGTTCCATCTCAGCTTTCCAAGTTTCATCCAATCCTGATTAACTTGTATATTCATAACAAGTGTTATGAATAAACAAGAGTTTAAGGGAATCACAGAAAAATAAACTCTGGGTCAGTCAGGGGACTGGTATGAGTAAACAGTTTAAACCAGATTTAAAAAATAAAAATATCTCATAAGACCACGCCGTGAATACGGAACGGGTTTTTAGCTTATGAGATCAAACACTTTGTATACTAGAAATCAAATATTATCATAGTGTTTATAAGTTTTCACAAATAATTTAGAATCTAGAAGAATGCTTGCATCTCACATTCTCCTATATAGTATACAAATAAAAACCGCTTAGCGCTTATGGAAATTGGATTTCCATCTATGACAAGGTATGGGACCACCTTCCGATAATGTATCTTTAGAGGCGAATACACCTGAGTTCAGCAAGAACGTATATGGGTTTTAGGGGTATGGAGAAAGGTTGGCATTTTCCATTCTCTTATGGGGAGGCTTTGATCTCCTTCTTCCTCTAACATCTTTCCACCATTAAAATTCCAAAATCCAAGGAGGGAAATCGAGGATCTTCACCATAAGAGGCTAGATCTACATCGTCTCAAGGGCGAATTCATCGGATTAAAGAGTTTGATTCGAAGTGTTCGCTGTCCGGATTGCGTTTTCATTGCTTTTGCTTAGATTTGGATAATTGGTGAGTGATTTACATCTCTCATTCGGATGCATGCAAGTATATGGGTTTTAGGATGTTAATTTCATCATTTCCATGTTATTTTCCTTAAATCCACACCATGGTAAGTCCATTTTATATATGAATCACCTTAGGATCTGATCTAGATAATTTAAATGGGTAATTTTATGATTTTTCTCAAGATTATGCAAGTTAGATCCGTTTTTATGTTCATATGATTCACTCATCATGTTTTGGGAAATTTATGTGTTTTGATGGAAATTGTTAGATTGATGATATTGTTGGTTGCATAACATGTTTGTGATTGCGTTTGGATGAATCGGATAAGCTGGTTTCGTCGGTTTCGTCGTTTGGCGAAGTTTTGGTCGAAATCGGAGTCGAATTGGAGATGTGCAGGTTTCTGGTCGTCCTGGAGCTGGTCGGGTCGGTCGTGGAGAGGTGGTCGGTCGGAGCTGGTCGGTCTGATGGCTCTGGTCGGTCCAGAAGGGTCTGGAATGAGGTGGTCGGTCATATTATGGCTTGGGGAGCAAGTCAGGGAGTTGGCCGGTCAGATGGAGTTGGTCCTGGTCGGTCCGATGGGTCTGGTCGGTCTTGACGGGGTCGGTCCAAAGCTGGTCGCTATGGAGGAGCTGGTCGCTCATGAGGAGCTGGTCGCTCAGGAGGAGTTGGTCGCTCTGGAAGTCCTGGTCGCTCTGGAAATCCCGGTCGGTTTAGGATGGGAAGTAAATTCTGATCGGTTTTGGATGGGAAGCAAATACTGGTCGGTTTTAGCTGGTCGTTCTGGAGCAAGTTGGTTGATTTTAGCTGGTCGTTCTGGAGCAAGGCTAGTCGGTTTTAGGCTGCTCATTCTGGAGCAAGGTTCTGGTCGGTTTTGGCAGGGTCGTTTTCTGAAAAAGTGCGTTTTCGGGTACGACTCGGGTACGAACCAAAAAGGTCTGGAAAAAATATTTTTCGGGGGCAACCCCCCCCCGAACCCTAGCCGCAGCGCAGTGATGTGTTTTGGTTCGGTGATGGCGTGACTTCGAGGTGATTCAAGTAGGAAGACTCGAAGTGATGAATGTGTTCGTTGATCAAGGTGGAACAACGAATGCGGAAACAACTCAAAGGTCGTGAGTTGGTGGATAATGGCTGCTCGAGAAGGTTGCTTGAGCTATGAAACATCGTCAAGGTTGGACGATTAGAGATGCGAAGGCCGAGAAGTCATCGTTGTCGTAAGTTCTAGCAGGCTCAAAGCAGGGGTACAATGGGTATCGTTGAAAGGCCCAAAAGACCGGTTGTTGGTCGAGTACCCTGGGTCTTTCTGGTTGGGGAAAGGCCTAGTGTCAAAGTTGGACATTGCCAAGGTTGGGCATATGGAGTTCATGCTAGAACTGGGGTTATCATTAGCCCTTGACATATGGCAAGGTTGGCCGTCATACGATAATGATGGTTTCGAAGCAGGATTGGCAGTGATAGCCAGAGTCAGTCATGGATGATTAGTTGTTCTGTTTGTACTATCTCACATAGATTATCCAAAGTCGAGGGAGACGTTCTTTGAGTGCTTAAGTGATATTGGTCTAGGCCTCTGGCGAGAGTACTTGAGGAATGTTAAACTCGATTAGGGTTGTCTGCGTGAGACTTATCTGGATGTCATGTGTGTTTTCTATGATTGAATGGGTGTTCTGATTTCTATGGATGAATGGTTGAAATGCTTGTCGTAAAGGCTATCACTGTCCGATGTGGGGAAGATAAGGTTGAGTTCTTCTCTGGTGATGTGGGTAGATAAGTTGTTCATTTACCCATTCTCATATGCTTTCTTGTTGAAGTTTGTTAGCTGTATTATCGCTCACTAAGACTATTGTCTGACTCAAGGTTTTATGTCTCCTCTTATTACCTTGGGCTGTTCATCCGGTTGTGGATGGGCAGACTAAGTAGCAGGTTACAGGTAATGAAGCTTAGTGATACGAAGAAGCTGAGCGATGACGAGCAGGAGGCTGGCGTACCAGTTTTATTCTATCTAGTATTTCTGTTTCCGCTGTTTGAGTTGCTTGAGAGTTGTAGTGAGGCCTTATGTACAAACTTGGATATCAGTTGGATAATCTTTCTGGATGTTGAAAGAGTTTCAAAAGTTTGCTATATGATACCTCATTACTATCACCTGTTGTATATGTTCTATTATATTTTATCCTTGCGCTGTGAGTTCTACGGCAGGTTTCGATGTGTTCACTTACTATGATGATCGTCCGTAGCAGCCTGGCACGCCTTTCAGCGCATAATTCCTCTTGTTTAGTGCGGGGGTTATGGGCGGTCGTCACAGGAAGGATTGTTTTGATGAGTTAGAAGTTCAAAAGAATCTAAAAAGGCTTCCTTTCCATGAATCCAGATTAATTCAAGATAACAATAAGAAAAAGCCAGTTGGTCCTAATTCCCATTCTAGAGTAGCACTTCATAGGTATAGAAAGTGTTACAACTATGGTTCCCTAAATCACTTTTCAGAGATTGTCCTAAACCTTAAATTTGCTGTTATTGCAAACGAGAGGGATATTGAGATTCGTTTTTCCTTACAAAAACGAAGAGTTCTAATTCTGGAAAGTTCGATGCAGCGAATGAATTAGGTGGATCTTCTCTGCCCAAGGTACTTTTCCTTCTATTTTTAAGGTTCTATCTTGTTTCATGATTATTCCATTCGAGTTCTCTTCCATATGAGTGTGTCACATTCATTTGTATGGAAGGAACATGTTGATGAAATATATTTGGATGTGAAATTGTTTTGCGACTTCAATGAGGATTGCAAATCTTATTGAGGGATCCGCAATGTTCAACTTAGTGTGAGAATGTTGAATTTTTTTGATGTAGTCACTATTCTAAATGAGTAAATTAAAAATACATGGTTTTTTATACTTACATGGTTTCTATGTGTTTCTAGTCCTACAACAGTTGTCTGGTGTGCCATTATTTAATTAAGTGTTTCTATATTAATTGCATCATTATTTAAAATAGGTAAATAAATATCTAATTTCGAAGATAATCCGTCTACTTGTTATCCCTCAGCCGCTAGCATGAGCTAAAACAAAACCGTTCCCAATTTTAAAATTTGGCCACTTCTCTTGAAATTAGATGTTTCCGTCTGATCTCCGTCCGATCTTGCTTCACTCCTAATTATTCTTTCTCAGTTATCGCTTCCTTCTTCTCTTAAGTGATTGTTGACCTTTGCTTTGTGAGTTTTCTCAAATGCCCCCAATAAGGTACTACATCATTTATTTCTACTTTTATTGGATCTATTTTCTTTGAGACAGGTAGGTGACATCACTTCAATTCTCTTTGTTGTAGCTGGATTTTTATTTTATTTTTCTCTTAAATTAGGTACACATCGTTTCTTTCTACTTTGATTTGAAGTTTTGATTTGTTACATCCCGAAATTTTAGCGATTTAATAATTAATTTATTTAATTATTTTAATATAATGGTTTGGGAATTTAAATGGTCTAAATTTAAAATATTTTGAATATTTGATTAATATAATTAATGGGATAATAATATATTTATTTCTGAAATAGTCGGAAATAGTTAAATTTGCAATATTTTGTAAATTGGAAAATATAAGATATATAATTGAGGTTATATTCAAGTTATAATATCGAATTTTTATTAATAAGTGATGTTTGAATGTATTAATTATAATATAAATTATAATCTAGCTCGTAACATCGCGGTAATTCGTTATATTTCGATTTGAACTTTAACTGAGTATACAGGATTCATTATATGTCGGATTTCTTCGAACAAGAAACGTTCGAATCTAATTAACTGTATTTTTCTAATGGAAGTGAAAAATCGAGATTTCGCTTTATAGATGGTAAGTTATATCCAAATCAAATTTTCAAATAGTCGTTATGGATTCGTTTATAAACCATAACAATTATTTAATTATAATAAAACATTGGTTTCATATTTGGCTAAGACTTTTAAGACGTATCCTTAATTTAATTTTTATAGTTTTTCTGTAAATTTTTATTTTATCAAATAAATAACTTTTTATTTGAAGTATTTTACACCCTATATCACTATTTTTGGAATTTCACAGAATAAGTTATCTTGTCTAATTTGTAATATTTTTGGAATCGTGACACCTTGCTCGTGACAACGATATTTTTATTTTTGTTGATAGGAGTCCGTAAACGAACGGTGTTTGATGTAATGAGAAGGCTAAACTTAGAATAAATAATGATACCTATGTTTCTTCGCTGCTAAGTTTCGTACGCCCACCTACCTTTTAAAACACAGACTAGTCTACCCAGCATTTTCACATCCTACCCTACGCATTATTGTACTTACCTATATTTGAGCTATTACTTAAAGGTTAAGACTCTGCCGGTTATAAATACAACAGTGCGACCTTCTTCTTTTGGGTTTAGAAATTCGACACTTCCAATAGCGACGAGTTTAAAATGTTCAAACAAACCAAATACACCCTTAAAAATATCGAAATGTGTATATATGAGATCCTGGCAAGTGAAGCTCCATTCCTATACGCGTTTATCACTGCTCGAACCCCTTTGTTTCACTGTGTGTTTTCGGCAGTAGGCGTAGGGTTTATATATGATCTAGAGTATGCAGAGGAGTTACTGGGACGCGTGGGGTTTCGGTCCTGAGAATAATCATCGGAGAAGCCATGCAAGTGTGTATGGGGAGATGCATGGAAAATAAAAAGAGAGAGAATGTCATGTCTTCCCTATAGATACTGAAGACCAGCTGAACGAGGCGTTCAACAAAGAGGCTCGGGACTTACATTTGTAACGTGGGGTGATTAAAGTTTCGAAATGTGAAGAAGGTTTGAGCTTGCGTTTGAAACATACAGGGGGAGGTCTCCAGTTTGCATGGGTATGGGATGGAGGTGGTCATGACATGGATTCATGTGTCTGTAGCAGTCGGGTTCAGAATTGAAGCCGCGCGCAGCAGTATGGTGCAAGGTGAGCGTAAGCGATTCTTGTATGCGTCAGCGGAGAGATCTAAATTTTCTCTAGCATGCGGACTTGATTTGAGGAGTATGGGGAGGTTGAGACTGAAGAAAGGGAAGCTCAAATTTCGACATTATCACTATGATTGAATGTTGTACGTGATGGTTGTTTGGATGATTTGCTAATAAATTAGTTGAAAGAATATATATAGTTATACATATATAAGTCGTTAGTTTAATACTGATTATATTTATTATTATATTTCAGATTGATCTGAAAGCTGGTATTATTAATATTGATTAACATCTATGGATGCAGGGAAACTGGTTGGAGGGATCCAACTAGATTCCTCAACAATTATATTGTTATTTTCATATATTACATTATATGATGTGACAAATAATATGTAGTTGATTATTGTGTGTTTTGGACGTTGGAATAACATTGGCCCTGAAATAATTGGTATTTAAATACCATAAAATATATTCAAATATATTGGAAAAAGAAATTGGGGTTTAAAAAAAATCTATTTTAAAAAAATAGAAATTTAATTTCGATGGCTAGAATATAATAACTTGTTTAATTATATGAAACAAGTAGTTTGGTTTATAAATTTATTTTTAAATAATTTGAAATAAGTTTTATTAAATAAATTGGGAATTTGTTGGAAAGTAAACGATGAATTTCCTTTCGATGTTCAAAATAAAAATAAAAATAAAAATAACCATAAGCGTTTGTAACTATAATTCGACGATGTCGAATGTTATGAAAATAATTTTTTTTAGAAATTATATATTACATAATTTGGAATTTGAAAAGATAATTAAGATTTGGTTTGGATACAATAAATTATGATAGAATATGAAGTCGAGATTTAATTACTCCTGAAGGACGATCCATTTACTACGCCCTGCGGTTGGAATTCCCCGCCACTAACAGTGATTCCGAATACGAGGCCCTGATTGCCGGACTAAAACTCGCTAAGGAATTAGGGGTAAAGACACTAGACATATTCTGTGACTCCAAGATAGTTGTCTTCCAAGTTCGAAAGGAATTCGAAACCAGGGGATCTCGGCTTATTACTTATCTTGAAATAATATAGGAGTTACTAGGTAACCTGGAACATTATAGCATAACTCACATCTCGAGAATAGAAAACCAGAAGGCAGACCGACTGGCTAAGTTAGCAAGTTCTGACAACCCAAATGAAACCGAGATGGTTCCAATAGAGGTATTGGAATCACCAAGCTTTGACCAAATGGACGTCGACCTAGCTCTGGAAGCTGAACCAGAAAGGGAGTCATGGATGACACCGATTAAGAACTTCCTTAGGAGTGGAACTCTCCCATCAAAAAAGAGCGAGAGACGAGATGTAATACATAAAGCCGCAATGTACGTTCTACAGGACGACATCCTTTACCGCTAAGGATTTTCTATGCCTCTACTACGGTGTATAGCACACGACGACATCAAAGCGTGTACTGAGAGAAGTGCATGAAGGTGAGTGTGGAGAACACACCGGAGGCTAAACTTTAGTAATGAAAGTATTACGATATGCCTATTTTTGGCCTACCATAAATAAGGATGTGGCTAATCACTCACGATGCTGCGATAAATGCCAGAGATTTGCTAAAGTTCCAAGGGCACCCCCGAGACAGCTTAAATCAATGGTCAGCCCATGGTCGTTCGCCATGTGGGTATTAGACATCATCGGGACCCTACCAATCACCAAAGGAGGAGCTAAATATGCAATTGTGGGCGTGGACTATTTCACAAAATGGGTGAAGGCCGAACCCTTAACCACGATCACGACGAAACGAGCGATAAACTTTATGGTCAAGAATATCGTCTGTCGATTTGGTATACCAAAAACCATTATAACCGATAATGGAACCCAATTCAATAGCACAAAATTTAGAAACTTCTGCCAAAAGTATAAGATTGATAAGAGGTATACTGCCGTAGCTCACCCACAGTCGAACGAACAAGTTGAAGCGATAAATAAAGTTATTAAATCCGTTCTTAAACAGCGGTTGGAACGAGCAAAAGCCATGTGGGTTGAAGAATTATCACTAGCTTTGTAGGCCTATCGAACGACCTTCAAAACGACAACTGGTCATGCAATCTCCTTTGGATCAGAAGCGATGATTCCGGTAGATCTCAAAGTCCCCTCTCATAGGGTGATGTATTATGACCCGATGACAAACAAAGTGCACCTCCTAGAGTCCCTGGACACAATTGAAGAGAAGAGGGATGAAGCGGATTTGCGTGCCTCGAGGCACCAACGCCAAGTGGCACGCTATTATGACAGAAAGGTTCACCCTCGGCCCTTTGAACCTGGAGATTTAATACTGAAGCGAGTCTTCCTGCCTCTAGTTCATTTAGGTCCAAAGTGGGAAGGACCATATACCATCCAACGGAAGCTTGATACGGGAGCTTTTAAGTTAACGACCGTTGATGGTGAAGAAATTCCTAGAGATTGAAATGCCAAACAATTGCGGCGATACCTGACTTGAATTTTATTAATTTCTTTTGTTTTATAAGCCATGTAAAAAGGCACGAATTGCCTAGAAAAGTCTGGATAATATAAACAAAAGATTATAAAGTGGACGTAGGTCACGACTTGACCGAACCACTATAAAATATTGCGTGTGATTTACTTTTCCCGTTCGAATTTTGTTTCATGTATATTATGTGATTGTAATAATATAAGTCGAAAACATTAGAAATTTGAATCAATACTAGAGCAAATGGAATAACCGTTTGCATAATGACATAAAAAGGACGGGAAGCCGACGTCCCAAACTCTAACTCTCACGAGTCGAGAGTATAAAGGACGGGAAGACGACGTCCTTGAGGCGTGAAGGTTCACCATGACAAAAGACCACCTCGAATCCACTCTAACCTGACCGTACGACATGAGAGTATAAAAGTACTGGGAATAAGTACCAATGAAAAAGAATCTTAATCTCGCTAAAGAACCGGAGGCAGTTTAATGCCGAACCTAATCAATCCCGAATGAGCCCTGGCCAGGCATTTTATTCAAGATTGATTGGGGCACACACATCTCATCCCCTGTCATCGATCATCTATTTAAGCAACAGTTTCTGCGAATAATATTTTCTCCTGCATGTACACTTGCAGGGGGAACATAACTGTGACTTAAATTGTTATCACTTATGCTTGTTCATCTTTCGACATTGATAAAAACAAGTAACAAACTTGCAAGTACTTGACATAGTGGGAAACTAACTACTTTATTTACGTAACTGCAGGTTCATGCAAAAAGACTAAGCAAAGAAATGCGAGGGCCGCACTTGCTACGAGAACAGAGGTCCAGGAGATAGACAAAACCAAGGATAGAGCTGCCTTTCATTTGGACTTCGGAGTGGACTTCACTTTCTTGGCAACCTTAAGTCTTTCTTTCTCCTCTTTCTCAGCCTCGGTCAAAATACGTTTTGGTTTCTTTTTCCCCGGGACGGAAGCGTTGGGATCAACAGAATATTTGCAAGCTCTTCAGTAATTGACCTGGTTGAAAGATTGACAACTAACCTTGATCCAGGAGGAATTGTTGCGAGGGGTTCGAGAGTTTCGGGATCTTCTGTCTCAACTTTGGCTTTTAAAAGCATATCCTACTTGGCTTTCATGTCAGCCAAAGTCATATCGTCGGCGTTCCCCGAATCCCCGGTCATAAAAACGTCATCGTCTTCCTCATGCCCACCATTACCGCCATTGTCTTTCAAGGCGTCTATCATATCCCCGTCTTTGGGAATCTCAGTGCTAGAAGGCACGGGAGTTTTCTCGGCAACCTCCTCCTTATCCCCAACCCTCTCTGTAGGTTTTGAACCAGTGGGCTCGTCTTATTTCTCCTGGGCCTCTTCAGCAGACTTCGCATCGGTAATTTCTTCCTATCGCTCATCGGTCTTTTTAGCTGGCAGTACACCTATAGAATGAGAAGTAACTGGTATTATCTCAAGAGGAATAATAGGTTCTTTGGTTGTCTGTCCAATAATGTGATGAAAGGTTAAAATAGCTCTAACAAACTGAGGTGAAAAGGTGGAGATACCCTCAGATGATTTCTCGACTTGAGCAATAGGAATCTCCAAGTCAGTTGTAGTTTTAACACGCATCACATCTAGTAGGGCACCTCCTCTAGAACCTGCCTTCGTTCAAACAGATCGTTTCTTCAATGCTGTGAAACAATGTTATGCCCTTCTCTCGACCATTACTACTGTCAATAAGTGGGAGATCATTGAGATTTTTCGCCTTAACCGGTCTATTTTGGAGGTGGTGGAGACATTACCTGATCGAGAGTTGCTGGGGTACATGAGTTATCATCTTATAAGATTCTGCAGACGTTAGTAGTTTGTTGTAGTTTTTGTTTTATTATTATGTAGTGAACTGTTATGTAATATTAATATGTACTGAACTGTTATGTTTGGTTAAATGTGTTATTTTGCATTAATTATATTGTTATGTTTTAATCATTAATTAATTAAATTACAAAATAAAAAGAAAATACTCTGCTCAAATTCTCCGTTTAACGCGCCAAACGCATTCTCTGCTAACTACAATTCTCCACTAACATTCTCTGTTCAAAATCTCTGTAACGTCCCGGATTTTTGAACATTAATTATGAATATTTAAATCCGTTTAAATATTGATTTAGCGATATAATATTTTTTATATCGAATTTATTTTATAAAATAGAGTTCGAATATATATAATTTATGATATAATTAAATTGTTTTATTATATCGATAATATTTAGGCTTAGAAATAGATTTAACTTCATATGACCTCCATTTCTAACGAAATGAGTTTTATTAGAATGCGTACAGCTAATTATTGTAGCATTTCCGATTTGGAGCAAAACGGATTTGTTCTGTTAGTAGACGAAATTTAAGAGTGAACCGATAATTAGAATTTGAATAAAACAGCACAGTTTTTGCAAACGGAGTCGGTTTTCAACGAAACTGATTTCATTGGGACCGTAACGTCAAATTATATCATCGCGTCCATTTTCGAAATTTTTGAAGTTGATATGTATCGGTGTGGGTGTGGATTTAACAATAGATGTAATATAACACTATACGTTCTATAGCGGTAACCTAAATTTGTTTCTATCTTTTTTTTCTATATTATAATTACTGTACCCAAACCCATGCTGTGTAGAAAGGTGCTCACGTCACTTAACTACTTAAGCACTGAGAAAACAAATGTCAACCCCTACTGCAGAAATTTCTTACTCCTACCTACCAGACGTCCTCATCAAAATTAATGTATACATCCCCCAACCATGCGCCTACCCTAAAAACTCCATGCAACTACTACCCGATGATGTAACATTGTGCTCATCTGATTTGTTCTCCCCTTTATATAAACATGTATCCACTCTTCGTTTCAGCTGCTGTAAAGACCCGCAACTTCCCCGTAAAGGAAAGCGACGGATAGTTCGAGAACAAACCACAACAGAACGCAAACAGAAGAACATTTCATTGTATACTACGACAATGCATCAGATTACAAGAATATACAGAGTATAAATGAATATTACACAGAAATATCAGAGATTTAAATTACATTTAAATATATAGCAGCGGAAAATAATACAATACACAACTAGAAGTAGATATACGGATACAAAGCTTTCCGGATATCGTTCCAGCTGTAAACCAGGATCCTGTGAATATAATCTGCAAAACCAAAACTACTAGCTGCCCGTGTCAAAATAGGGGCACCCAGAGTTTAGGTTAAAACAATAAACTCCAGGTCAGTCATGGGACTGGTGTGAGAACTAAAACAGTTAATCTTTATTTTCTAAGTTAGGTAAATCAAGGGACCACGCCGTATAACACGGAACGGATTTCCTCCCAAGAATACCAGTGCATAAAACAAACAGCGCAATGCTAAATAAAGAAAGATGAAGCTGTTATAAGACCCAGGTCCTATCACACAATGCAACGCAAGCCGAGGGATAGGGTTTTCCCTTATAACAGCCAAAGAATGCTTGATACGTTTAAAACAAATCATTTGATACGACTATAAGTGCATAATGTATAAAACAACTTCAAATCATAAGTATCAATCATAGGCGGCATGGGTACCATATATCATGTCGCCATATATAGGTTTACAAATAAAACCGCAAATGTCACGTATTTGGAAATTGGATTTCCATCTATGAACCGAGGCAAAAGATAGTCCTCAACCGATTCGTGACTCTCTAGCCCGAGCCACAGGATCAGAACACATCAACCCTTTAGATCGTCAGGGCCGGTCCACCGATGTGGATTATTATGCCTGAACACTACGTTTCCCCACCCTATGGGGTGTAAGTGAGCCAACTAAATGACTCCATCGGTTCGAGAACGACCGATCAATCCGAGGCGCCTCGCAACAGCAACAACCACATAAGTCAAACTCGTCAGGGTGTGTAAAACCACTGACGCCACTTCTAGCTAGAAAGAAACGTAAGTCCTCCCTGATGTCCTCTCCCGTTTTTGGTTCATACCGGGTGTGAAACACGCGAGGTAAACGTTACACAAAGCTACGCCACAAAGGCCTTGCTTTGATCATCACCACAAGACTTTGCTTTTCAACAGAAGCCTCGATCAATTGCCACTTAGGCATGCCACACAGGCAATTCACTCCATGCGTTTGATATCCATCAATATATAACCCCTGAGCTCGTACGTCTCAGAGAAGGGCGTTAAGCAAGAGAATAAATTCTCCGCCGCCAAACAGATATATATTTAATAGAGATCAATCACACGGACTAAAATCCAATGTCAGACACACAGTCCATTTACAAGTTCGTTCTGGGTCTGAACGAAACCGGAGGCACCTAGTACCCCGCATATCCATCGATCTCCAAGTACGTCTGGACGATCACTAACTGTTTCCATCTTCTTGGGTGTACAACCCAATCAAGATCATCAGTTATCACCCAAACGACGTGAAGACTTCCGGTCTTCGACCATCGTCTTCATCCTCGACTTATCGTCGTATCAGTTATTCAGAATGGGATAAACCCGGTCTTTCCGAATAACTCGCGTATATTTTAAATAAGTGTTACACAAACACAACATACGCCTCATTCCAATTCATTAGTCACTAACCGTAAATTAATCAAGAGAATAATTCCCCAAATATTAACCCCGAAGGCCGAAACCAACATCAGATCAATATCCAGAAAACCATTCTGCTTAGCTAACCGACAGTCAGTTTCTAATTTCACATTCATAGGGAAATGTTCCCATTAATTTTATCCAAGATAAATTTCTTGAATTTATTCTTTAATCAACTTTTGAATTTCGATTCAACTAGTCGGGATTAACGAACCTTACCGAAGTAATCATTTGTTTTAATTTCCCAATCCCAACCTATTCATCCCATGAAGTAAAACTGGTGATACTTCATATCTAACACCACGGTGTTATCGGTAAATTCAATTACCATTTCACGTTCAAATCTAATTAAAGATTTAACTATCGCCTGGAGCAAAACTGGTGATACTCCATTTTCGATCATTTCAATCTAATTAAAGATTCATTAAAACTCCACTTAGTTTTAATCTTCGACTGGGTTAAAGAATCTGTGTCATTTAAAACACGGTTCACGATAAACCCAAAGTCACATTCATTAATTATCGGGTTAAAGAACGAGTGTTATTTAAAACACTGTTCACGATAAACCCAAACAAATCAATATCAATTCAATTCCAATTAAATATTATTCAATTGGTACACTTCATTAAATCTAAATAAAAAGATTTAATCTTTTCACAACTGGGTTCAAGAACAGTGTTCACGACAAACCCAAATCACATTTGATATTCAATACAAGGCTCTGAATAGAAAATATATCGGCTTATATTCAATATCCAATTCAACGATTAACAAATGTCGTATTGAAATAACGATATAAATGTATATCTTTAAAATTCCCATAACAACATCTGTATAATCACGAATTCCAACATCGAAATATTCCGAAGACAATTTCGATTCAAATCCACTCCAATGCAATCATTGCAAATTTTGGTTATTTTTAAAACCCCTTTCAAATTCAATTTACTTATTAAAAAAAAAATAGAATTATATTTCTAGTTCAAAACTAGTTCATTTCGATAAAAATCTGTTTTTATCTTTTCAAATATGGAGTTTTTCATCCAAATTTTCCCCAAATCATTTCTTATGATTTTACACAAATTATTACTATTTTTAATAATTTTATCAAGGCCCGTACAGTCGATTTCCATCAATGGCCATCGAACTGCACTTACAGCGACCTTTTTCGAATTTGATTTGGACGTATCTCCAAATCCAACCGTTAGATTTCAAATTTCTAATATTCTTTAGAAAGCTCTTTTCGATACGAACCCAACGGTTCCGGTTTTAGGAGAATCCGACGGTCGGATCTCCCGTAATGTCCGTTTGAAATAAATGGTCGAAATTCACGAACTGCCGCGGCGCGGCGCGTTCTATTCAGGCCATTATATTATATATATAATATATATAATATATACTTCGTCGATTTCTGTTTAAAACGAATTATATAAATAGTTTTGAATTCGTTTCAAAAACATTTCCAACTTCCTTTTCAATTCAAATCAAAATTGAATTCTTCTTTATAAATTCGTTTTAAAATTCATTTCTATTCAATTCAAATTTCAATTCAATTTGAATTCATTTCAATTCACTTTCAATTCAATTCGAATTCGTTTTCAATTCATTTCGAAATCGTTTTCAATTCAATTCATTTCGAAATCGTTTTCAATTCAATTCATTTCGAAATCGTTTTCAATTCAATTCGTTTCGAAATCGTTTCAATTCAATTCAAAATATTCGATTTCGAAATCAGTTTTCAATATTCATTTTTAAGATGAATAAAATCGATATAAATATCGTTCACGTCAAAATGGCGTCTATCTAATCAACACGGCTTCATAAATTTCTATTTTCAAAATAGTTGTTATTATCAAAATATTTCGTTCAACACATGACCAATCTCAATGAATGAGTACTGTCAACACATGAACTTTTATTTTATATCGATAAAGATGTAAATTTTATTACTAAAATATTTCGTTCAACACATGACCAATCTCAATGAATGAGTACTGTCAACACATGAACTTTTATTTTATATCGATAAAGATGTAAATTTTATTACTAAAATATTTCGTTCAACACATGACCAATCTCAATGAATGAGTACTGTCAACACATGAACTTTTATTTTATAATATTCTTTATTTTTCAAATTGAAATGAGGCCCAATCAATTACCATATAAAGTTAATTATATGGATTTTTCATACAACACATGTATATAATTACATTGAAAAATAATCAACCATCAACCAAAGTGCACTACACTGTATAAGCATCAAATATAGATATTCAACGCTTATAACAGCCTGTCAATCAATCGATCGACACATTTAATCAATCAGGATGAGTGAACTTCAAGTTTCATCCCAACACCCGTGTGGGGTTTCAAACAATCAAACAAATATTTTATTCGTGCAGTTGGGCGATGTGTAAAATTTATCGTCCCAATCAATGTCATTCAAATAGGTGTACATAAACAAACCGTCTGGTTTGTAAATGAATATTTATTTATTCACATTCACGTTAAAAATTATATTTTTAACGATAAAACATTTTATTCCAACATATGAATTTCTATTAAGTTCATTCTTTAAATAAAATGATATTTTTATTTTTCTAACACATTTTAGAAAATTTCGGCGGCATAACGGCACGATACTAGAAACGGGACAAGGCCTAGCCTTATCCCCGGTCTAGTGAAGGCCCACGCCATTCACATATCAATCATATCAATTTCAATTTCACCAAAACAATCCAATCCAAATCAAATAATCTAATCAACTACACAACCAATCAAACAAGCCCATGGTCTGTGGACGGGTGTCGGGTGCTTCTAATAAGCACCGTCTGCATCCTAGTATATATATATATATATATATATATATAACTAGAAAAATTAAATTGAAAGGTGAGAAATTCTCACCTATAGCTATCCTAGCTCCACGGCTCTTCCTTTGCAGAAGTCTTCGTCGTTTCGCCTTTTTGTCACCTTCGTTGTCCGCTTTCACTACATATGTAAAAATCGAGTTTTTACTTCGCTATTCAATATATAAAAATCATATTTTTATTTCGAAGTTCTATATATAAAAATCATATTTTTCTTTCGAAGTTCAATATATAAAAATCGAACTTTTATCGCTACGTCAAATAGATAAAAATTATATTTTTATCACGCTATTTTCCACATAAAGATTTCGCCTTTTCTAAAATAAAGATTTAGCCTTTTCAAAAATAAAGTTTTCGCCTTTATAAAAATAAAGTTTTCGCCTTTATAAAAATTACTACTTTATCTCAACGTAATAAAGATCAGATTTTTACTTCGCTACATATACAAAGATGATATTTTTATATCCTCTATCCTATAAAGATTATATTTTTAATACTTTAAAAATATAAAAATCATATTTTTAATATTTCTATATAGTAAAGATTATATTTTTAATACTTTAAAAATATAAAAATCATATTTTTACTTCTTCTACACAATAAAAATCCCGTTTTTATTCTTCTTTTAAAAAATCCAGTTTTTATTCTTCTTTTCAAAAATTCTGTTTTTATTCTTCTTCTCAAAAATTCTGTTTTTA
Organism: Allium sativum; assembly: GCA_030737875.1. Classification (NCBI taxonomy): domain Eukaryota; kingdom Viridiplantae; phylum Streptophyta; class Magnoliopsida; order Asparagales; family Amaryllidaceae; genus Allium; species Allium sativum. The sequence goes on along the minus strand of CM060927.1, from coordinate 78,747,893 downwards.
AAATCTTTTAAAAATTTCTGTTTTAAAATTCTAAAACAAAAATCAGTAATTACCTTTTATAATTTCAGTTTATAAAAAAAAACAGTTTATAAAACTAGAAAAAAAATATACAGTAATTAGCTATAAATCAGTTTTATAAAACAAAAATAAAAATAAAATAAATTAAATGCTTACCGTGGTATGCGAAGGGGAGGAGGGAAGTCGAGGGCGGCTCAGGCGGCGTTCGGAGGTTCAGCGAGGCGTCGCGGCGGTGGTTCGAGGCTTCGACGAGGGGGCTGCTTCGATTTGTCGAGGGTTGCTTCGGGGTGTGGTTCGGTGGGAGGAGGAGGTTGGTCTGACGGTGGGGGCTTCGGTGAAGGGTTCGTCGGCGTCATTCGAGGGTCAGGGGGCGGCGCGGTTTAGTTTCTAGGTTTTTTTTTTTTTTTTTCCACTTTCTGATTAATGATCGGGGGGGGCCAAGGCAGAAAGAAAAGGGGAGGGAATAGGTTTTTTTATTATTTTATTTTATTATTTAATTATTAAATTATGCACAAGGGTTGACTTTTACATATGACCTCTAAACGAGGCCCACCGCCTGTCGTCCATAGCGTTTTACCCCCATTCCGAACACAATGGGATATGTATCGTAAGCTGGTTTGATCGTTACAATCAGTTTCCGTTAAATTTACATTTAAATCGCTATATTGAATTTTAAACGTACATTTCAAATTACCGGGGCCACATACTAACTAGAAAAATTCCCGAAAAATGTTTTCTAGCTTCGTATTGACGATACGGTCCTAACAAAACTAATTTCGTCGAATTCTGAGACCGTTAGAAAAATGGCCAATTTCCAGTCGATTAAAATCAACTGAAACTGGTCAAACGCGTTTTCCTTTGTCACGCTCACATATTGATTCGAAAAATTATGAAACTTGAAACCTAGCAATAGTTTGACATCACGGACCCAACAAAAGTGGTTTCGTCGAAATCCGAGGTCATTTGCAAAATGTCCATTTTTAAGGGCCTGAATTCCATAGCGACTATTCAGAATTTTCAACTGGACATATCTTTTGATTCCCGATATGAAATCTTGATTTTTCGGATTCGTTGGAAAGATATTCACTATTAGATTCCATTATTTTTGGTTTCACTAAAATCCGGATTGTTTTGCACCCGGTACATTCAATAGAAGTTTGAAATCGAATTATCGAACTACCGCGCCATTTTCAATTCTATTTATAATTATATATAATTATTTATATTCTAACGACGACGCGTATAAATATATTCGTTCGAATTATATTCAAAATAAATTTCTCGTCGATTTTATTTAAAATAATTCATTTTAAATAATCAAAATTCGCTATAATTGCCAAAATAAAAATTTTAAACTGGCCCAGAATTTACGGGTTGTTACAATCTCCCCCACTTAAAACTTTTCGTCCCCGAAAAGGAACAAAGTCGAAAGTGGTTTGATTAATCAACTCTACGCTCGATCGGGCTTCCATTCTCCAACTCTTTAGTTTCTGAGAATTTTCAAAATTTCAAAAATTTGGCTAACACCCTAAATTTTCGAAAAATTTCGCCATAACCTCCCCTGCACCGGGAGCATCGGGGAATTTCAAATAGCTTCCCCGGTCCTTCAGATCTCAAAAAGAAAAAGAAAAAGCCAAGCGGCTAGCCAATAGGCTCATAAAATCATCATCACCCAAACAAAACAGTAAATTATGTAGTAAACATGTACCTATTTGTCGGGCAAACAAATTTTATTCTCTGCTCTAGCCTCCTTGCTATGACCTGCTCAAGGTAAGTATATGTATATGCAAGCAAATGCAACCAAATTTCAATACAATTCATTATTCGATCAAATTAGGCATAATGGTTCAAAATTAGCAAACAAATGAACAAACAACACAAACATCAATCAATTAGTGAATTTAACGTTTCAAATTCATAATTTTGATACATATACAGAAAATCTTGTTTTTGATGCCAATTCACAACAAAGTGTTCTAGCTATATAAGATTTGGTTCTCACACCAGTCTAATGGAAATATATAGATATCACACTTTCGTTACTCGAAAATAAATGCTGGTGATGGTATACTTCATCATCAGGACCATGTCCGGGCGACTAGAGTGCGACTCTATATCTATCTAATATATTAAAACTCCGAATATACGTTCATGACGCGTATATGCAAAACCTTTATATATTAGATTGTCCACATCAATATAAATAAATAACCAAATACGAATAGTTGATTTAGATTTTCAAAACAAAATTTGTTTTCATTTGAAAAATATACTCTTCACACTCGTTCTAGGATACTACTGATCCTATCTCTAACGAGTCATTCTAGTTGGACATTACTAATCCAATATCTGATGAATTCTTTCGTATGGTTCTAATGTGCCTTGTTCTCTGCTTTGTAAACCAAAGCTCTGATACCAACTGTAAAGACCCGCAACTTCCCCGTAAAGGAAAGCGACGGATAGTTCGAGAACAAACCACAACAGAACGCAAACAGAAGAACATTTCATTGTATACTACGACAATGCATCAGATTACAAGAATATACAGAGTATAAATGAATATTACACAGAAATATCAGAGATTTAAATTACATTTAAATATATAGCAGCGGAAAATAATACAATACACAACTAGAAGTAGATATACGGATACAAAGCTTTCCGGATATCGTTCCAGCTGTAAACCAGGATCCTGTGAATATAATCTGCAAAACCAAAACTACTAGCTGCCCGTGTCAAAATAGGGGCACCCAGAGTTTAGGTTAAAACAATAAACTCCAGGTCAGTCATGGGACTGGTGTGAGAACTAAAACAGTTAATCTTTATTTTCTAAGTTAGGTAAATCAAGGGACCACGCCGTATAACACGGAACGGGTTTCCTCCCAAGAATACCAGTGCATAAAACAAACAGCGCAATGCTAAATAAAGAAAGATGAAGCTGTTATAAGACCCAGGTCCTATCACACAATGCAACGCAAGCCGAGGGATAGGGTTTTCCCTTATAACAGCCAAAGAATGCTTGATACGTTTAAAACAAATCATTTGATACGACTATAAGTGCATAGTGTATAAAACAACTTCAAATCATAAGTATCAATCATAGGCGGCATGGGTACCATATATCATGTCGCCATATATAGGTTTACAAATAAAACCGCAAATGTCACGTATTTGGAAATTGGATTTCCATCTATGAACCGAGGCAAAAGATAGTCCTCAACCGATTCGTGACTCTCTAGCCCGAGCCACAGGATCAGAACGCATCAACCCTTTAGATCGTCAGGGCCGGTCCACCGATGTGGATTATTATGCCTGAACACTACGTTTCCCCACCCTATGGGGTGTAAGTGAGCCAACTAAATGACTCCATCGGTTCGAGAACGACCGATCAATCCGAGGCGCCTCGCAACAGCAACAACCACATAAGTCAAACTCGTCAGGGTGTGTAAAACCACTGACGCCACTTCTAGCTAGAAAGAAACGTAAGTCCTCCCTGATGTCCTCTCCCGTTTTTGGTTCATACCGGGTGTGAAACACGCGAGGTAAACGTTACACAAAGCTACGCCACAAAGGCCTTGCTTTGATCATCACCACAAGACTTTGCTTTTCAACAGAAGCCTCGATCAATTGCCACTTAGGCATGCCACACAGGCAATTCACTCCATGCGTTTGATATCCATCAATATATAACCCCTGAGCTCGTACGTCTCAGAGAAGGGCGTTAAGCAAGAGAATAAATTCTCCGCCGCCAAACAGATATATATTTAATAGAGATCAATCACACGGACTAAAATCCAATGTCAGACACACAGTCCATTTACAAGTTCGTTCTGGGTCTGAACGAAACCGGAGGCACCTAGTACCCCGCATATCCATCGATCTCCAAGTACGTCTGGACGATCACTAACTGTTTCCATCTTCTTGGGTGTACAGCCCAATCAAGATCATCAGTTATCACCCAAACGACGTGAAGACTTCCGGTCTTCGACCATCGTCTTCATCCTCGACTTATCGTCGTATCAGTTATTCAGAATGGGATAAACCCGGTCTTTCCGAATAACTCGCGTATATTTTAAATAAGTGTTACACAAACACAACATATGCCTCATTCCAATTCATTAGTCACTAACCGTAAATTAATCAAGAGAATAATTCCCCAAATATTAACCCCGAAGGCCGAAACCAACATCAGATCAATATCCAGAAAACCATTCTGCTTAGCTAACCGACAGTCAGTTTCTAATTTCACATTCATAGGGAAATGTTCCCATTAATTTTATCCAAGATAAATTTCTTGAATTTATTCTTTAATCAACTTTTGAATTTCGATTCAACTAGTCGGGATTAACGAACCTTACCGAAGTAATCATTTGTTTTAATTTCCCAATCCCAACCTATTCATCCCATGAAGTAAAACTGGTGATACTTCATATCTAACACCACGGTGTTATCGGTAAATTCAATTACCATTTCACGTTCAAATCTAATTAAAGATTTAACTATCGCCTGGAGCAAAACTGGTGATACTCCATTTTCGATCATTTCAATCTAATTAAAGATTCATTAAAACTCCACTTAGTTTTAATCTTCGACTGGGTTAAAGAATCTGTGTCATTTAAAACACGGTTCACGATAAACCCAAAGTCACATTCATTAATTATCGGGTTAAAGAACGAGTGTTATTTAAAACACTGTTCACGATAAACCCAAACAAATCAATATCAATTCAATTCCAATTAAATATTATTCAATTGGTACACTTCATTAAATCTAAATAAAAAGATTTAATCTTTTCACAACTGGGTTCAAGAACAGTGTTCACGACAAACCCAAATCACATTTGATATTCAATACAAGGCTCTGAATAGAAAATATATCGGCTTATATTCAATATCCAATTCAACGATTAACAAATGTCGTATTGAAATAACGATATAAATGTATATCTTTCAAATTCCCATAACAACATCTGTATAATCACGAATTCCAACATCGAAATATTCCGAAGACAATTTCGATTCAAATCCACTCCAATGCAATCATTGCAAATTTTGGTTATTTTTAAAACCCCTTTCAAATTCAATTTATTTATTAAAAAAAAAATAGAATTATATTTCTAGTTCAAAACTAGTTCATTTCGATAAAAATCTGTTTTTATCTTTTCAAATATGGAGTTTTTCATCCAAATTTTCCCCAAATCATTTCTTATGATTTTACACAAATTATTACTATTTTTAATGATTTTATCAAGGCCCGTACAGTCGATTTCCATCAATGGCCATCGAACTGCACTTACAGCGACCTTTTTCGAATTTGATTTGGACGTATCTCCAAATCCAACCGTTAGATTTCAAATTTCTAATATTCTTTAGAAAGCTCTTTTCGATACGAACCCAACGGTTCCGGTTTTAGGAGAATCCGACGGTCGGATCTCCCGTAATGTCCGTTTGAAATAAATGGTCGAAATTCACGAACTGCCGCGGCGCGGCTCGTTCTATTCAGGCCATTATATTATATATATAATATATATAATATATACTTCGTCGATTTCTGTTTAAAACGAATTATATAAATAGTTTTGAATTCGTTTCAAAAACATTTCCAACTTCCTTTTCAATTCAAATCAAAATTGAATTCTTCTTTATAAATTCGTTTTAAAATTCATTTCTATTCAATTCAAATTTCAATTCAATTTGAATTCATTTCAATTCACTTTCAATTCAATTCGAATTCGTTTTCAATTCATTTCGAAATCGTTTTCAATTCAATTCATTTCGAAATCGTTTTCAATTCAATTCATTTCGAAATCGTTTTCAATTCAATTCATTTCGAAATCGTTTCAATTCAATTCAAAATATTCGATTTCGAAATCACTTTTCAATATTCATTTTTAAGATGAATAAAATCGATATAAATATCGTTCACGTCAAAATGGCGTCTATCTAATCAACACGGCTTCATAAATTTCTATTTTCAAAATAGTTGTTATTATCAAAATATTTCGTTCAACACATGACCAATCTCAATGAATGAGTACTGTCAACACATGAACTTTTATTTTATATCGATAAAGATGTAAATTTTATTACTAAAATATTTCGTTCAACACATGACCAATCTCAATGAATGAGTACTGTCAACACATGAACTTTTATTTTATATCGATAAAGATGTAAATTTTATTACTAAAATATTTCGTTCAACACATGACCAATCTCAATGAATGAGTACTGTCAACACATGAACTTTTATTTTATAATATTCTTTATTTTTCAAATTGAAATGAGGCCCAATCAATTACCATATAAAGTTAATTATATGGATTTTTCATACAACACATGTATATAATTACATTGAAAAATAATCAACCATCAACCAAAGTGCACTACACTGTATAAGCATCAAATATAGATATTCAACGCTTATAACAGCCTGTCGATCAATCGATCGACACATTTAATCAATCAGGATGAGTGAACTTCAAGTTTCATCCCAACACCCGTGTGGGGTTTCAAACAATCAAACAAATATTTTATTCGTGCAGTTGGGCGATGTGTAAAATTTCCAATCAATGTCATTCAAATAGGTGTACATAAACAAACCGTCTGGTTTGTAAATGAATATTTATTTATTCACATTCACGTTAAAAATTATATTTTTAACGATAAAACATTTTATTCCAACATATGAATTTCTATTAAGTTCATTCTTTAAATAAAATGATATTTTTATTTTTCTAACACATTTTAGAAAATTTCGGCGGCATAACGGCACGATACTAGAAACGGGACAAGGCCTAGCCTTATCCCCGGTCTAGTGAAGGCCCACGCCATTCACATATCAATCATATCAATTTCAATTTCACCAAAACAATCCAATCCAAATCAAATAATCTAATCAACTACACAACCAATCAAACAAGCCCATGGTCTGTGGACGGGTGTCGGGTGCTTCTAATAAGCACCGTCTGCATCCTAGTATATATATATATATATATATATATATAACTAGAAAAATTAAATTGAAAGGTGAGAAATTCTCACCTATAGCTATCCTAGCTCCACGGCTCTTCCTTTGCAGAAGTCTTCGTCGTTTCGCCTTTTTGTCACCTTCGTTGTCCGCTTTCACTACATATGTAAAAATCGAGTTTTTACTTCGCTATTCAATATATAAAAATCATATTTTTATTTCGAAGTTCTATATATAAAAATCATATTTTTCTTTCGAAGTTCAATATATAAAAATCGAACTTTTATCGCTACGTCAAATAGATAAAAATTATATTTTTATCACGCTATTTTCCACATAAAGATTTCGCCTTTTCTAAAATAAAGATTTAGCCTTTTCAAAAATAAAGTTTTCGCCTTTATAAAAATAAAGTTTTCGCCTTTATAAAAATTACTACTTTATCTCAACGTAATAAAGATCAGATTTTTACTTCGCTACATATACAAAGATGATATTTTTATATCCTCTATCCTATAAAGATTATATTTTTAATACTTTAAAAATATAAAAATCATATTTTTAATATTTCTATATAGTAAAGATTATATTTTTAATACTTTAAAAATATAAAAATCATATTTTTACTTCTTCTACACAATAAAAATCCCGTTTTTATTCTTCTTTTAAAAAATCCAGTTTTTATTCTTCTTTTCAAAAATTCTGTTTTTATTCTTCTTCTCAAAAATTCTGTTTTTAAAATCTTTTAAAAATTTCTGTTTTAAAATTCTAAAACAAAAATCAGTAATTACCTTTTATAATTTCAGTTTATAAAAAAAAACAGTTTATAAAACTAGAAAAAAAATATACAGTAATTAGCTATAAATCAGTTTTATAAAACAAAAATAAAAATAAAATAAATTAAATGCTTACCGTGGTATGCGAAGGGGAGGAGGGAAGTCGAGGGCGGCTCAGGCGGCGTTCGGAGGTTCAGCGAGGCGTCGCGGCGGTGGTTCGAGGCTTCGACGAGGGGGCTGCTTCGATTTGTCGAGGGTTGCTTCGGGGTGTGGTTCGGTGGGAGGAGGAGGTTGGTCTGACGGTGGGGGCTTCGGTGAAGGGTTCGTCGGCGTCATTCGAGGGTCAGGGGGCGGCGCGGTTTAGTTTCTAGGTTTTTTTTTTTTTCCACTTTCTGATTAATGATCGGGGGGGGGGGGGGGGGGCAAGGCAGAAAGAAAAGGGGAGGGAATAGGTTTTTTTATTATTTTATTTTATTATTTAATTATTAAATTATGCACAAGGGTTGACTTTTACATATGACCTCTAAACGAGGCCCACCGCCTGTCGTCCATAGCGTTTTACCCCCATTCCGAACACAATGGGATATGTATCGTAAGCTGGTTTGATCGTTACAATCAGTTTCCGTTAAATTTACATTTAAATCGCTATATTGAATTTTAAACGTACATTTCAAATTACCGGGGCCACATACTAACTAGAAAAATTCCCGAAAAATGTTTTCTAGCTTCGTATTGACGATACGGTCCTAACAAAACTAATTTCGTCGAATTCTGAGACCGTTAGAAAAATGGCCAATTTCCAGTCGATTAAAATCAACTGAAACTGGTCAAACGCGTTTTCCTTTGCCACGCTCACATATTGATTCGAAAAATTATGAAACTTGAAACCTAGCAATAGTTTGACATCACGGACCCAACAAAAGTGGTTTCGTCGAAATCCGAGGTCATTTGCAAAATGTCCATTTTTAAGGGCCTGAATTCCATAGCGACTATTCAGAATTTTCAACTGGACATATCTTTTGATTCCCGATATGAAATCTTGATTTTTCGGATTCGTTGGAAAGATATTCACTATTAGATTCCATTATTTTTGGTTTCACTAAAATTCGGATTGTTTTGCACCCGGTACATTCAATAGAAGTTTGAAATCGAATTATCGAACTACCGCGCCATTTTCAATTCTATTTATAATTATATATAATTATTTATATTCTAACGACGACGCGTATAAATATATTCGTTCGAATTATATTCAAAATAAATTTCTCGTCGATTTTATTTAAAATAATTCATTTTAAATAATCAAAATTCGCTATAATTGCCAAAATAAAAATTTTAAACTGGCCCAGAATTTACGGGTTGTTACAGCTGCGAGAAATAAGCATTTCCCCGTTCATTTTTCCCCAGCATAAACAAACCAAACCTAAAATGCTTCATTTCAAAACCAACCGAAACTTAGGGAAATCCTCTAAATCCAATACCCTATGAAAATGAATTGAATATCGTTAGACTCAGCGTTCCGAGAGCCTCCTTACGGTAGCACAAGTTTGGTGTTCAGTGAACTTGTCAATGTCTCCTTATTTTCCACCGTAGGCTTGAAGTACCGTTACGCAACCGAAGAAGAAGTTGTAACAGTTGTTTAGTTCAATATTTGCAGTGAAGTGCTGGCCTATGTACGTGAGAGCGTGGGTGTGTAGGCTGGATGGAGACGGAAGGAGTATTGGAAATTAAACCCAATTTATTGTTTCTCGTAATTTGTTGTGTCTATTAGTTTAAGTGTTATGTCACTTCGTTTAATGTTGTGTCTATTAATCAATCGGTGTCTATTGGTATGTGTAAGGGTGTGTCTAGTCTACTATATAAGGGTTGTCATATTTTGTTGTAAGAAATGAAATGCAAGTAATGCAAGAAATATTGTAAGAAGTATTGCAAGAAAATTTAGTTATCCTCCTCCTCTTAAATTCCAACAATTGGTATCAGAGCGTCAGGTTGAAACTATGACAATGCTATTTTTCTCACCATTTGTTCTCACAAAAGAAAATTTCGAAGAATGGAGTGATAAAAAGAAAAAAGAATTGATCTCCAAAGGGCTTTGGGAGATCGTTGAGAATGGCTACGAATGGCCAAAAGATGTCAACAATATGACGGAGAAAGAGAGTGAGGCATTCACAAAGTTGAGATGGAAAGATCGTTGTGCACAAGCTGCAATGACAAAGGAGAAAGCTTTTCATGTCAAAGGAGAGTCTTCAAATAAGGAGAAATCAAACCAAAACTCAGCAAGAGGAAGAGGAAGAGGAAGAGGTGGCCATAGAGGCAGGGGCCGTGGAAGAGGCCAATCTGGTGAAGGAAGAGAAGAACCTTCTAAAAGCAAGGGGCCAATCAAATGTTATTATTGTAACAAACCTGGCCACAAGGAAGCTTCTTGCTGGAAAAAGAATGAAGACAAGGAGAAAGGAAAACAGGAGCAAAAGTCAAATTATGTTGAGCAAGAGAACCTGTTTTTAGCTCAACATAGTTGTGACAATGAAAGCAATTCGGTCTGGTATGTGGATAGTGGATGTTCTAACCACATGACCAATTCAAGAAACTTGTTTCAGAATCTTGATGATAGCAAGAAAAGTATTGTAAGGCTTGGAGATGGGAAGCAATTGATAGTGGAAGGTCTTGGTACAGTTGCTTTTCAAACTGAGCAAGGCAAATCAAAGCTTCTGCACAATGTTCAGTATGTGCCAAAACTGACACACAATCTTTTGAGCGTTGGTCAACTGATATGTGGTAGCTACAGAGTTGTGTTTGAAGATGACATCTGTGTGATCAAGGAGAAGCAAAGCAATAAGGCACTAATGAAGATTGCAATGGGAAAGAACAAAGTCTTTCCTCTAAATCTGTCAAACAGTTCCGGACATGCACTTGTGGTGAAAGGAGATGACAGTGCCAAGCTGTGGCATCTCAGGTATGGACATTTAATTGTTCATGGTTTAAAGCATTTGACTACTAAAGAATTGGTGCTTGGATTGCCCAAAATTGGGAATCTAGAATTTTTCGAAGGATGTGTGTATGACAAACAGGCTTGTGGATTCTTTCCAAGCGGAAACTCTTGGAGAGCTAGTGAATGCTTGGAACTGTTGCATGCCGATTTGTGTGGGCCTATGCAAACTGAATCTTTAGGAGGAAGCAGATACTTCCTATTGATTACAGACAATCACAGTAGGATTTCTTGGGTCTATTTTCAGAAGACCAAGTCAAAATCATTTGAGAACTTCAAGAAATTCAAAGCTCTAGTGGAGAAGCAAAGTGGAAAGCAAATCAAGGCATTAAGAACAGATAGGGGAGGAGAGTTTGTCTCCAACGAATTTGTGCAGTTCTGTGATGATCATGGCATTAGGAGAGAGCTCACTGCACCTTACACACTAGAGCAGAATGGGGTAGCAGAGAGAAAGAACAGGACTGTGGTAGAGATGGCTAGGAGCATGCTAAAGGCTAAGGGGATGCCTAACACATTCTGGAGTGAAGCTGTTGCAACTGCAGTGTATTTGCTCAACATCTCACCAACTAAAGCTGTCATGAACTCTACACCTTTTGAGGTTTGGAGAAATAAAAAGCCTTCTGTAAGTCATCTTAGAATTTTTGGATGTATTGCCTATACATTGATTAATTTGAGAACTAAGCTGGATGATAAGGCAGAGAAGTGCATCTTTGTGGGCTACTCAACACAATCGAAAGCCTACAGGTTGTATAATCCAGTCAGTGGCAAGATCATCATTGGAAGAAATGTTATCTTTGATGAGGAAGAATGTTGAGAGTGGAATGAACCAAGCAAGAGGAGTGTAGCCTTACATAAGTCAATCGCACTTGGAAAATTTGATGAACCAGTTGAAGTGCCAACACAACAATCTCCTCCAACAACACCTCATGGTTCATCAACATCTTCAAGTAGCCATTGTTCTTCATCAACTCAGTCCTCATCATCAAGTGAATCCCCTCCACGCCGCGTAAGATCACTTGTTGATATCTATGAAAACTGTAATTTTGCACTTGTAGCTACAGAACCTGCAGGGTTTGATGAAGCAGTATGTCAGAATGAGTGGCAAGATGCAATTTCAATCTCTAATCTATTATCTTTCTCTTGTTAAAATACATCAAGGAGAGGAGGTCAGTGACATTAGGTGCTGTAGTGATAGGAAGAAGGCAATATGTGTGTGACGATACTGAAGGCGAGTAGTACAGCTAGGCTTGGCATAACTGCTGTGAGAAGAAGAAGCCATGTTGGCAAAGGGAAGGTGAATTGCTCGGACGGGGAAGTGTCGGTGAGTGAGAGCAATGACGGGTGGCGATGGTTGAGCTTGCGTGGGAGAGTTCTGAAGCTGGAGCTTATTTTCCGGCGATGGAAAACAGTGAAAGTGGTGATGGGTTCCAAGAAGTAAAATAATGCAGAGGCGGCGGTGAGCGTGAATTGATGTCGGGTTGAAGCCATGGGTGAAACAATGGGAACAGTTGCACGATGAAGTGGTTATGAAATTTAAAGGAGCAGGGAAAAACATGTTGATGGGGATAGAAGAGATGGGGAAAGCAGTAAAAAGAACGGTGGAGTGTTTTGCTGAACAAAGAAAAGAGGAGAAGAAGGCAGAATGGAGAAACTGGTGCATCGAAAAACATGTTGACGGGGAAACGGATGCATGATCAGCGAAGAAGAATAGACGAAAAAGAGAAAGTGAATAGTGTTGAACATGGACTAGGTAACCATTTTACGCCTAATTGATAATTAAGACATGCCTAACCCTAGTTTTGAAGTAACTAATTTATAATTAAAGAGGGGGCCGATTAAACAAAGCTTTATCATTAATATTATAATTAAAAAAACGGTCAGATCCTATAAATATGCCTAATATGAAGGTAAGCAACCATTTAGGGATAGTGTGACCTATGGTTTAAATTAAGCATGTCTATTGTCTGTTGAATCAAACCTTTGCCCGAGCGAAGAAAGTTAAATGTATATACTTTGCATTAATACCTTAACCTTGTAAGTTAATGTCGTACGTGCATTAGCTTTTGTATGAATGTCATCCACCGATACCAATGTAGTTTAAAAATGGCCTAATCACCTAATAACGTGGCCGATTATTTTAGTAAGTTATTAATAGTAGAAGGTAGAATAAACGGGTTGTATCATTTTTAGCCCAAACAAGAATTTACGTACATGAGAGTTTTATATATAAATGGTTTTAACGTGCCTACCCTTGTATATATATATATTTTTTGCCCAAGCTATTTTTAAACATACCTAATAGAGTTTAAATATGCTAAGTCAGGTTATTTACAACGTTAATTAGAAATTAATAGTAAATAATATATTATTTTGGTTTTATTAATATTAAATTATAAAGTGAAATATCGGTATTAAATGTATAACCGTGTCGTACAGTAATGGGATCGAACGAAGCAAGTGACATCAGAACAGTGTGACGAGCGTTTCATTACGAAACTAGTTTAGTCAGAGATGGGTGCTACTGAAACGAACAGTCTTCGCGACGAATGAGAACCAAGGTGAGTTTAACTCACTCGATTTATCCTGTTTATATTTTATATAAGCTAGGTTTATAATTTGTGTGCAATGCTTGCTAATGGTTGATGATTGAATGACTGTGTTTGCATGTATTTTGAATATTTTTAATATTCATTGATTAAATTAAACGTTTTTTTAGTTTAATCAAATTAAATCGTTATTTTAACGATTGGATTCCAAACAAAGTAACTTACCTTGTTGGTTACATTTATAATAATATAAACGTATTAAATAAATAATTGAATGCTTGATTGGATGTTATAAATTGTTTGTTGACTGTTATGATTGGACTATTTATTTCTGGTTATAGTAAATGAATAAATATATTGTTGTGTTGAAATCAAGGTAACCCATTTTATGCAGGGACGGACCGGTTGGAGGGATCCGACCGGATTCCTCAAATATGTTGTTTACTTATATAAATCTATTTAATCAATCTGAATGATTGTTGATTATTGAATCTAAATTCAACACTTGTGTGATATTAACCAATAGGTAATATTGATTGAGTAATTATCGGCTGATGGCCTAAGAATAAACCGTTTTATAAAGATTGATGTACTGTCAGGTAATCAATTGAAGAAAGTTATAAAACTATTTTTATAACTAAAGACAGATTTGAAATCTATTTTATATAGATTATTTTTAACGAGAGTATTAAAGGAAGTGAATAATAATTTTATTTGGTAATTATAAACCAAATATATGAAGCAAGCTTTATGTTAACCAATTTGTGAAGCAAATGAGTAGAAATTAACCTAATGGTTAAGGATTAAATTAATTGTTTCAAATAAACAATTAATATCAATTATTTAATTTAATTAAATTATTAATTGAATCAAAAGAAATTGTTTAAATTAATTTATTAATTTAAAAGAAATAATTAAGTAAAAATGGTTAACGAATTAACCTTGTTTTAAGTTGACGAAGTCAACTGCTTTACCTAGAACTGATCATTGGACAAATATTATTGAGTTTTTAACTATTATAATAATAGTTAATTAATTAAAATGATTGAAATGGGTTTTTCAAAAGAAAATAGATGAAGTTAAACTAATGTTTAAAATCAGAAGCATTGGATGTTTATTGGAATAGAGTTTCGTTAATAAACTTTTATCTATTCTGAAAGTAAGAATATTGTCATCTCAAGGTCCGAGAGGTAAATAAAATGCCCCAACTTGTAATGACTTCATGATTATCCAAGGATGATAGTAGTTTAGAGACGAAGGCAGTTGAGGGGATTAAAATTAGTATTTCCGTAAAGAAGAGTATAAACTAAATTCGAATTATAAGTTTAATAAATTGAAGTGAAAGGGCGGTATTTCAAATGTTGGGAGATTTAGAAATTTAATTAACAACTGTTTAAATAAAGAGGCCATGCAACGTTGTACGCTGAACCGTTGAGTCCACTTCACTTTTCTATGGATGATTGATTGTTTATTTGATAGTTAAATAACCGACTATCAAATCTGGCCAATACGATTGTTGGTACGGAAAGACCGGGATCGAATTTATATTCGAAAACCATTCCGACCAATGAATACAAAATCGTTAAAGATGCTGATTGAAGATGGAGCATTAAAGACCTTTGATCTTCCTAAGCGGAAGAACTACTTGTTGAATTTCTCTAGGTCGCTCCCGGAGCTATTTTGACTTGTGATTTTGTCGTGATTGAAATCTACGGATTTCAAGGAATACTCGCTACTGATCCTTAGGGTGATTCCTATATAAGGATGCAGTAGGAGGGTGCCTTCGGTTCATCCTGTTCCTGGATGACGTGTGGACGATGGGAGATTCAAAAGTAAATGGTGGCCAGATGTTCTATAGATAAACGTAGCCTCAACCCTCATCAACTGGGAAAAGACAAAAATCGGGTAGGCAACATGGCTTGGTGGGTCATCCTCAAGTAGGGTGTATTGTCACCAATCTAGAGAAAATTCATTTTGTTCTTCTTTTCAATTCTATATCTCCCGGGAAACGGTAGCTACGCAGCCGTAAGGGTGACAATATATTCGATACACTCAAGTTAAATGAGTGGTCAGTCATGTGTGGCCGGGTTACAAGACGTTCTTGCTGAACCCCAGTGTAATCCCTCTAGAGTACACTGATCGGAAGGTGATTCCATACCTTGTCTAGTTGGAATCCAATCTCCAATAAGAGCTCACAGTTTTTGGTTATATACTATATATATAGAGAGCGTGAGAAGCAAGTGTTCTACTACTTCGTTATTTACTTGATTTACATCACTATGATAATATCAGACTAGTATTGATTTCAAAAATGTTTTGGTTATAGTAAGGTAAAAACCGTCCGTGTTTATGTGTGGACTGGTCTTACTATTGTCTTTCCTTTCAAATGATTTCAAAGTTAAGCAATATGGATGCTATCTATAACTTAGTGGATTTTACTCAAGCTGGTTCATCAGACAGATCCGTGGCATTTGTAATGTCTCGGGTCAGCCCGAGTTACAGGTTCCGGTTATCGGAAGCTGTGAAGTTCAAAGACGAGATGGAGGAGTCCAGATGTATTAATAGTTATTCCGCTATGTATTATATAAAACAGGATATTATAGCTGTCCAAATTTGTCTGTTGTACTCTGATGCATGTAAGTATATTTATTCAAATTCTTTATAAAGATTTATTCCTATGTTATATTTTGTTCCACTACGATGTGAGGTTCTGATTCGGTGTTGTCTTTTTATTCTTTTATTCTAATAGTTCTTTCTTTCTTATTTAATCCTCTAACTTCTTTCTTATATCTTTCTGGAAGTCCGGTACTCTAGTTTGGACACGGATTGTGTTAATGTCGAAATTCGAGCATCAAATTTTCCCAGCCGCTACAATCTCCGCTCAAATTTTCCGCTTATGCTTGCGCTAAACACACCCTAAAAGAATGTAACAAAGTCTATTCATAGCGTACATTGTTAGTTTCCAACTAGCAGGTCCTGTAACCAGTATGGCTAGAATAGGTCATAGAGAAACACTAAGCAAACATGGAAAGGATTAGATTAGGAACTAATATGTTAATGTAAATAAAGCAGCGAGGCTAGTGACATGCAAAACCATATCAAGAATTACAAGTACACACAAGTCAAGGCCAAAGGGATAATGTTAGCATTGTAGCAACATCTGTTCAAATGGGAAACAGGCACAAGCCATGAGTTCATATGGAGTAGTCAAAATTTAATTCTACAACAATCAAACAATTTGCTATTTTGTTTTTCCGATTTATGTCGAGGCTAACCACTTGAATACAGTGGTCGTTAGGTAAAGCTCACCTTAAATGCAACAGCGATAAAGGGACAACAAGGAATAGGCGCAAACGACGGAAAAACAAATGATGAAGGTTATTGACAGTGAACGGCAAGCAAAGACAACGAATTGGCATGGCACTGGATTCGAATGGAGCTGGAGGCGTAGGCCAAGTTTGGGAGGCGCGGTAGTTGCTTCGGAGGTAAGAGAAGAAGAAGAGGAAGGGTATCGAAACTTTCAGGGGAAGATTAGAATAGTGGGCGCATATATAATTTGAGCATTTATATGTAAAGTGGCAGGAGAGGATGTCAGGCGTTACATATTTTCTTGGCTAATTCTTTTTAGACACCTGATTTTGCCTTACATACACATAACGTTAGGCTGAAAATTTAAAACTATTTTTCACTTTGCCTACACCCCATATGTTCCTATTATACCCATAACGTTAGGATGAAGTTAAAATAATCCTAGAACAGTAACTACATGGAAAAGATGAAAACCTAGCAGGTGGAGTGCGGGGAAAAAATCATTCCACCCAGTCGAGGTTCTGGCCATCACACAACCTCACACCGCTGCTGTGTTGACGTCAATTTCGCTATCTAATCTAAAAACTGGAAAAAAACTAACCTAATCTGCATATTCTGTTCCAAAATCATGATTTTTCCCAGTTTTTACAACAAAATGATCTACGTGTATAAATCCTAACCTTAAATTTGTCTCTTCTTCAACAATTTCCATTGCTAAAAGTTTGGATTTTGGTTTCTAACTTTAACAAATTAATTAGCATGTTACAGTTTTAAAAATATATAATTACAACGTATAGTATATAGCTACTATATATTAAGGTATTTTTGTCCATAATTTTTAAAAATAAATTTGGTGCAAGAAAAGCAAAATTATATATATATATATATATATATATAGATTTAGCAATTTTCTTTTCAAAAGCTTTCAATCAAATCACGTTTCAATTTATAGAAAGAAAATATAAGGATGGGAAGATGAAACACAAGGATCAGTTTCATGTAAAGGATACCAAAAGCAATGACCAACCACGCTGCTATAAATTCAACATGTTAAGAATTGGAATATATGGTTTTTTAATATATATTATTAATAATGATTTTTTTTATTAGGCTAGGCTTTTTTTTGTTAAATGGAGGAAATGGATGGACACAAGTGGAGAGGTAAAGTGTAAGGGATAGGAAAATATAACTATATAAGTGGGAAGGCAAAACGTGGGAGTAGAAAGTTGTTTCTGTAGGTTGCATGCATGAAAGCATTAGAAATTTGAAATTTTAAAGCGCTCTTCTTTCATGCAACCTGAACAAATCTTTTTTTTTCTTTTGTTGAAGGATACATGTAGAGATATAGGTTAACACAACACACACCAAAAACACAGATATCAACATTTTTTAGTTTGTGCGCTTTTGACACAAAATCGCTATTATGGACCAATGAATGTCCGAATTTTACAAAACAAAAAATAACGTTCTCTTCAAAATACAGTCTAGTATTTTTAGTTTAAATTTGCTCAACTTTCGACAATGTTTCATTCGTAACGATTTACTAAATATTTAATTAAATTAGAGCAAATGGAACAAACTTGCGTATTTTTCTACGGAGTTCATTCCTCCACTATGTATAGTTAGATACATCTCAAATATCAAATTTGTGAATTTTATTACAATTTTAAATTTTTATTACTATTTATGATTTGTCAATTGTTGCTAACGCAAATCAATCGTCAAAAATCGATTCAAACGGAACGAGCGAGTTTTGACGTTTTTGATATATAATTGCTTGGATCGCCTTTATATGAAAACAACAAATATTAAGGATCAACGTTTCATTATAAATCAATTTCATATTTTAGTTTCCAAATAAATACATTCTGAATTGAATTTATCATTTAATTCTTGTTTTCAAATCAAACGTGTCTATACACCATTGACACTCAGCTTCATGATAATTTCTTATCATATTGAACCGTTCTTATTATTAATTATTGAATTTTCTTTAATATTAAAGTTTGTTGAATCATTGATATTATCAGCTTCAAATGTGCTCGGGTCAGGCCAAGTATGTTATCAGGTTAGGTTTTGCTTGGAGTTTCGAAGAGAAGCTAGAGTGAGACGTAATTCCGTATTTTTATGGTAATAAATTATTCCATTGTGTGAGCTGTATTAATCTGATGTTGTACTCTGATATGGTAATCATATATATATATATAGTTTTCTTTTGAATAAAGTATTGTTAATATATTATATTTTGTCCATTCCGATGTGCGACTGTGAACTTCTTATTCTTCTATTCTAATATTTCTTTCTTTCTTCTCTCATCCTCTAAATTCTTTCTCTTAACTATCTTCTTTTTTGTGCAATTTGAGTTGACATGGGTTGATAAATGTCACCTTAAACTGTACGGAAAAAGTGAGTTGTTACGAACTCGATTTATCAGTTAAATTTATTTACAATAGTTCAAAATAAATTATTTCAAATACGTATGAAATTTGATAATAATTCTCATTGTTATAAATCACCATTCATCTTATTATAAATTATTGTCGATTAGAAACACATTTGAAATCATTTATTAATAACATTATAAATTTTAAATTAAAACCATTTTAAATCCAATAATTAAATTTAGTTCAATAACTTAAATGGTTGAAATTTACTAGATGTTACAATCTCTCTCATTCAGAAGTTTTCATCAAAAGGAACAAAATAAGGAACTGCTCGCAGTTAAATGAAATACCATTCATATGCATATCAACTCTGATTATTTATTCGAACAATTTTTTTTTTTGCTTGCAATTAGCATTGTTAACCCGAATACCCTAGTATAAACTTCTGATTTGACTTCTTGATTAGAAACTTTTATTCTTCTTGCATTGCAATTCTCTATAAAAAAAATTGTATCAGTGTTCATCATTAAGAATGAAGTGAACAATTTTATTTGAAATCAAAATCGTATATTCAAACTAAATAAAAACCGGTATGTGAATAGAATGGTGTTCACATACTCACGCTTTATAGTTCATTTAGTTTTTTTATACCAATGTATTTAATTCAAGTTTCTTCAATTTATATACAAATTTTAAAGTTTATAAGAAGATTCTTTAGAAAAAAAATTATATCAAACCCATTAAAGGATTTTCTAGAAATTGGTAAACGAGAGAAAAAGATGAATTTTTAGTATCTCTCATTCTTCCTCGTTTTGAAAGCTTAGTGTAAAAAAATTTAGAAAGGAAAATGGTCAACTTTCTCTTATAAATTCCTTAATCTTGACCAATTCTCAAATAAGAATAAAAAGGAGAGAGAACTGGAATAAATCCTTACAATAAAATTAAGCTCCAACAAAGGATCTATTCTTCAATTCACAAAATGGAGAATAAAAAATTTTAGTAGTAGGTTGCAGGCTTTGCATGTCCTTGTTGTTTCTTCCTACAGGTTGTGGATTCTCAAACTCCTCTCTACAAGCTATAGTTTTTGAAATCCATCAGCATGGCCACTCAAGGTGAGTTAAACATTCACACATTCTAGTTTAAATAATTGTGTATGTTTATGTGTTGGTTTTGGTTGAGTTTGCATTGAAGTTGAAAACTGTAACATGAAACTTTGTTTCAGTTATTTTACAGTACCAAAACCTCATCAGGAATGATTTTTAAGGCTTTATATATTCATCATTCTTGTTAGAATTGTGTAATTCTTTTTTCTCCATAGTCTGTTTGTTTTACTTCATGCGTGCTAAGTTTCATTCCACGTTTGGGAACTTAGTATAATATGTGTCCAAAGTTAGAGACGTAGCAGAAAGATTTACTCGGGGAAGTCGCTCCCCTACATCGACCTAAGCTCTTCAGAGGGTCGACCTTAGGGTTGATGCAAGCCTAAGTAAGATCAATTAGGGGTCGAACTGTGATGAAACATTGGTCGACCTACGTTGTTTGCATGAATGTGACTTCCTGCTCTTTGTTTCTAGTAGCTTTCATGTTATTTTCTGCATATATATTACCGATTGCTTGGTGATTTCTAAAGTAGCTTCCGTTGCTGATTTTTTTAAGGCTCGAACCTAAAATGGAAGAGCCAATAGTGTCATTACACATCGAATTAGTAAAGTTTCATGTGATTTAGTTTCTTGATTTCATGAGCTATTTCATGAGATTTTTGACACAGTGCACGTTTTTTTAAAATGATTTTTGTAAAGAATTATATATATCGCTTTGAGACAAATATTTTTCTACGTATTGCACCACACCAGAAAAGGATTTTTGCAACTGTTATTACTGTTACTAGCATAATTTATAACAGTTAGAACCGTTACTACAATATACGTGACAAACAACTGTCACGAATATTGTAACGGTTATAACCATTATAAAGTGCGTATATTACAATAGTTATAACCGTTATAAAAGTTTTATTTTATCACACTTATAACTGTTCATATTAGAAATTTATAACACTTATAACCGTTATAATAAAAAAATTGTAACACTAATTACTGTGACAAATATTAAATATGTAACAATTATTACTGTTAGTGCGTAAAACTGACTTTTTCATACAATAAATTTAATAATAGTTATAACTGTTATTAACTTGAATATTGTACCAGACCTATAGTAGGTAATTCCTTTAAACAAGTAACAATCATGATATGCTCCAATTAATCTCACAAAGCATATGCCAATAAGAATATACAACATTTAATATAATAATATCCCAAAGCAAATGCAACAATATATCGCAATCTGTATCCTAAAGAAAATTCCTTTTCGACAAACATCAAACTATCATAGTTTAACATACAACCATTCACCATCCATAACAAATATCAAATAATGATAATTTAACGTACAATGATTACACAAAACACAAACAATAAACAGACCAAATTACAAACTCACTATCGACAAGATCAGATAGCATATGCATACCATTTTGCGGCACGTCAAAAACTGACACTTCCGGATCCGGAACTTCCTCCACGCAGATGACTTTATCTCCTTCTAATACAGGTCTATGGTGACAAACTTTTTGCATTCCTACATATCCCTTCGCTACCTCCATTTCAATAAATATTGTACTTATTTACCTATATATTGTAAATCCAATATTGGATTTCAAGTCAATGATATAAGATCAAATGCATATAGCTGATAATATTTCAATCTGGGTGCTCTTGGTTGAGCCAGCCATTTATTTATGTTGGAGTTATCTTATTGTGTGCAATATCCTTCCAAAAATCATATGCATGTCAGCATGTGTTAATTTTAAGGCGATAAATTGAATTTTTTTATGAAGGAATGATTCAATAGATAACAATATATTCATGTGATTGCTCATACGAAACCATGCTTTAGCTTTTAGGGAGTCAAAATTCCCGACCATGTACACTACATGAAAAACAAACTGTCTGAAACTGAGCTCCTCGGTTTCAGCACACTGCCTGAAACCGAGGCTCATTTCAGGAAACCTACTGAAACCGAGCTCGGTTTCAGCAAACTGCCTGAAACTGAGCGACAGGTTTAGGAAATTGCCTGAACCATTGAGCCTTGATCGCTCTGAAATCGAGTGTCGAAAAGTTTCAATTTCCTAAAACAAAACGAAAAGTTTCAACCATGACGGAAAATAGCGTTCAATTAGTGTTTAGTTGCATATTAGAGGCTAAATTGCCACTTTTTGTACATAGGATATCAATACATTTCAACCAGGGAGTGAAATTTATAACTCTTTTAAGTACTTGTTAGAGAGTTATTTCTATATTAAAATTTTAACTAGTTTGGATCGTATCATAAAAATGTTTAAATGCATGTCAGGTTATGTTGATATAAATGTGGTGTTATATGGAGTGATTTTAGTGTCTATTACCGCTTACCTAGTCATAAAAAAATATCTAACCAAATTTTTTTTTACTTGGATATATTCATGTTGTTCCTACCTAAAGTGTAAAAATGACTTGGCAGTATGTGTATTGCTATATGCACGAGGGACTGAAATTGATGTGTACTTCTGTACGCACGAGGTTAGGTGCGTCATGCGTGTATGTTTGCTGTTACTTGCTAAAGTTTACGCAAAAAATATATGGTAAAGTGCCTCATATAAGGCAGTAAAAACAAACAATTAATATGTTTGTTACGACTGCGTATTAATACTATTACGACTGCACATATAATTGTTAGGATTACCTCGCATGTTCTTAAGGAGAAATGATGGTTTGGATATAATAGTCCCACATCACGAAATATATTGAAGAAATTGTGTATAAATATGAGCTGGTAGGCACGTAACGTCAGGGATTCCTTTTGTTATATGAGAGTTGTATGCCAACTCATATGCGTGCAAGGAAGGGGGCTTTGTTCCGACCGTCGTTACATAACAGTGGTATCAAAGCCAAGGTTTGGACTGGGCCATGCAGGCAAGGCGGTGCTCTCAAAAGATACTCGTATGATGCGAGTCAAGGGAGAGACTGTTAGGATTGCCTCGCATGTTCTTAAGGAGGAATGATGGTTTGGATACAGTAGTCCCACATCACGGAATATATTGAAGGAATTGTGCACGAATATGAGCTGGTAGACACGTAACATCAGGGATTCCTTTTGTTATATGGGAGTTGTATGCCAGCTCATATGCGTGCAAGGAAAGGGGGCTTTGTTTCGACCGTCGTTACATAATAATAATTATACTTTAATATTGGAAATGTTGGAACATTGTATCTTATTATACTTTAATATGTATGTTGTTATAATATATCTTATATATTATGTTGTTTTAAATGTATATATTCATCCAAATAAAAAATAATCTACTTGTATAATCAAGTATGTTTGCTAGAAAAAAAATAGCATTCAATAGTTTGTTAAAACAACATACATACTCCATCTTCACATAAATATATTGATACATCGGTCAGACGCGCACACCTGTTTCCCGAATACGGACACAAACGGACCAGGTTAGATATAAAAATTAGCCTTCTTCTATATACGGATACATATTAATAGCATATGATAAAATCTAAGCATTCATTGTGTTAGGTGGATGATTAAATTTATTGATCCTAAGAACAATACAATACCTGCAACAATAACTATCAAAACTAAGTCATATTCCAATATATCATGATTCCTTGCCATGGTATCAAACTGTAACTTACCAAGTTAGTGAAATTTGAAATAATTATGTTACATTAACTTGTTGATCGAAAATATTGAGCCTAATCAATAATAGATATTAACCATCCTCAATCAAAAACTCGCCTTCTTTTGCCCAAGATAATATATACGATATATTATTAGATAATATCTTAAATATTTTATTAATAATCTAGACTGAACTATGAATATTTGGTTAACAATCTTATAAATTGCATGTTTAATAACAAATGTCTAAGTTCATTAGAAGTGCAAAGTCTTAGACTTCACTACTCAAATTTTTGTTTCCATACTCAAGCATCAACTGCAATGGTAATGCAGTAAATTGAAGTTAGAGTCTATACAATATTATATGATGTAACAATTAAATATTTAATGCTATGATATACCTGGTCACAACGCGAGAACTAGGACGAAATAAAACACAAAATAAAAGTAAAAACAATAGGACAAGACTTACCTGAGCATATAACAAACTCAACAAGAGGATGCATTATCTGTATTAAAACATAAATAACCCATAAGCACACATATATAAAGCAAGTAGTTAACACAAGCATTCAACATTATCTTAATATGGAAATCTGCGATAAAAATAAACAAATTCTTCTACCCACACCAATAACATGGATCTGAGCAGCAAAGAGAACCAATGCAGATAACAATCATCGCCTCTATATCTGCACATGAAAAAACTATTCGAGGGGATATTGTACTATATTAGCGTTACGTATTAGCGTATATGTATAGAATATATAATATTAACGTATATGTATAGCATTACTTACGATAATATTGTACGCTAAATGTGTATATATACATTAGCATATATGTATAACATTATGTATATGCATCAAACGTGTACATTATAGGGTATATGTATAACATTATGGAAAATTAGGCCATCAAAATAAAAAATTAATTGTGACAAAATCGAGCATCTATTTGTATTTATTTTAGGATAAATAATGATTTAAAGGAAAACAAGCATCTATGTGCTTGAAGAAGGTCAGTTGTCTAAAATGCCTCCATGCTTGCTCCACAACGACTGCCTCATAATTGTCTCCAGAGTATGTATGTTGTTTTAGCAAACTATGTTTCTGAAAGCATATACGACTGCACGCACGCACGTGCACACACACGCGCGCCCGCACACATATATATATGAGGCAGCCGTAATATTCAATCCGTATTGGTTTGGTTTATATGTATTGATAATTATACTTATATATGAGGCAGTCGTAATATATTTTGTATGTCGAAGTATAACTATACATATTAACATAAAAAATCAATAGTTTGCCTCATAAAGTATAATAAGATACAATGTTTCGACATAATTATATACTTTAATATGTATGTCGTTAGGACAAGATATAAACAGAAAGTGACTTTAATATTATAACAAAAGCAATCTGACTGCCTCATAATTACGATTTTGACATTACTTGTATAACTCACATTTGACTGCCAAATAATCTACTTGTATAATCAACATACATAGTCTGTATGTACCGATCGTGCATACGATAGTCAATGTATACGAATTAAATACATTGATCTTCAATCCTATACAATAAAAGAAGACTAATTTTCATTCGTTGGTGTATCGTAGATAAATAGGAGAACATTTATCACATCCTAAAATAACAAAGAGTAATATTTTTTTAAATGTTTTGCACAATGAGATTTATATCATTTTTTAACATGTTCAAAGGGCAGTGTTCTTCAGAGATACTTAGTAAGAAAACATAACTACAAATATTAGTAGTAGTTATGGAATCAGAATTTATCAATCAATACGTTTCTATTTAGATAAATAAGTTCCCTTATAGTAATTAATGAAATTGCATCCAATGTACAACTGTCACTAAGGAAATACTCTACCCTTTCTACTTTACCTCTTTGAAGATAAAAAAAAAGCATTCTAGTTTCTATTTTTGAAAATTTATCAGTATAAAGAAAATGATAAGGATTTAAATATAAAAATCAAAAAACATTTGAACATATCTATGGTGCTTCTGCTACCTCATTATTGCATTGATATTATATCCCCTGTTTCTTGTGTTGAGCATTCTCACTAATTCAAATATATACTAAGTATACAATTTAGAAACATATGTAGGTAGGAATCCTAGACTCGTCTAAGCATGCGGACAAACAAGTGTTAACAAATGCAAATATGGCGGTAGAGTGGGTATAGTTTCTCACCTCCATCAGGTAGATTCTTCCTTATTGAAGCATTATTTATCTTGCAATTTATCCTGTAGTTGTTTCTGCTAGCACTTCCCGCCTGATCTTTGATCTTGTCCTTTGTAAGTCAGCCTTTTGCAATACACTCCAGCACCATTCAGTCTGCTTATGTTTAGCCCCTTGTGGGCCATCGATTCGAGCTTGGCGGTAAGCTTCCCTGCCTACACTGTTCCTCCTCGATATACCTACACACCGCAGTTTCCTTATATATTTTCTACAAATTAGTAATTTTCTAGAATATGCTAATATTATCTATATTAAGATCCTCCACGTTATGATCTCCATTGTATTTGTTTGTTATATGACTTCAAGTTTGTAAACATTTATAGATGGTTTTATGGATTATTATGTATTAGTAAAAATCAGTGCTCTCGTGAGTTAGAGGACCACACTTTCAATTAAGAAAAATCAACAGAATGATAATTATTAGAATATCGTCAATATTTAGTCATAATATGTAGCTAGCTGTTAGATTTTGTGATACAATATTTCTATTTGTAGAAGATTTGGAAGATATTATTGATTATGGTGATACAATATTTCCTTTTATAGAAGATTCGGAAAATATTGTTAATTTGAGTAATATAATATTTCCAACTGCACAATATTTGGAAAATATCAGAAAATTTATTACTTCTTATGTAAAATTTGGCAGGGCAATAAATTACCTACATAAGCGGAAGAATATGAAGAAGTTTTTTTCTTTTTTGGGATATTAGAGTAAAGAATTAATTCTTTGATTGGGAGCAAATAAATTGGAGAATTAATTAGGCATTGATTTATAACGAGAAATCAATTACTTCAATCCAAATATTAATCCTTATATAAGGATAGGGATTAGGTAAATGTGTGGATTATCTCTAAAAGTTGTATTTCTTCTTCTTCTTCTTCTTCCCTATTATCAGTCTCGTAATATTTTCTTACTTAGAAAAGTAATGAAATCTCCTATCCTCAAGTGGATGTACACTAACAAGACGTTAGTGGAACCATTATTAATTTCTTGTGTTCTGAGGAGAAGAAGAAGAAGAAGAAAATAAAGTCAAGAGATGGGAAGTGCTACATTTGCAAGAAACCAGGCCATTGGAAGAGATATTATCTGGACTTGAAAAAAAATTGAAGTTGGAAATTCATCGATTGCGGTGGAGGAATTTTTGTCTGATGACTTGTTGATAGTGGTAGTTTCAGATGTTTCAGACCATTGGGTGCTAGATACAGGGGCGTCTTTTCATATGGCACCTATTAAGAATTATTTCAGTTTTTTTAAAAGAAAAAGAGGAAAATTGATTCTTATGGGAAATGATGCTAGTTGTAGAGTCATGGGCGTAGGTACTATGCAGATTCGCATATGACGGGGTAATACGCACCTTGACAGGTGTTCATTATGTTTTAGGTCTTCGGAAGTAAATAATATCTCTTGGGCAGTTGGCATCTAAAAGATGCGAGGTGACTATTGATAAGGATAGTCTAAGGGTTCCTAAGGGTGCATTTGTAGTGATGAAGGGAGATAAGTTTCATAATTTGTATCTCTTGAGGGGAAACACTGTACTTGGAGAGTCAAGGGTTGGAGTCAACAATTCTCGTGGAAAACATGTCAAAGCTCTGCGTACGAGAAGGGACTTTGAGTTTCTACATAGGCAGAATATGATCAAAGGAAAAAGCTTCAACGAGGTGGGATTTTTCCAAGAGGATGTGCTTAATAAGCGGAAGAAGGGATCGTCTGAAATTGATCAGAGATCAAAGGAGAAAGAAGTGGATATGCATAAGTCTTTGCAGACTGCTAATTTTGGGCGTTGCTCGAGCTGTAATCGCTTATCGAAATGCTAGGTGCCACGCGGTGGCACGGTGTGGGGAGAGAGTTGAGATGGTTCATGAAGACGTTTGTTTTCATGGTAAAGTTTGATAAGTCTTACATGAAGGGGGTACTTTGAACACTTTGTTGGCAGGCGGTGGCGTTGCCGGAGTTTGATAACAAAGTGCAATGGGTGATGGCTATGCCAAAGCTCATTGGGTGAAGTAACCATGGTGTTTTGTTCGAGAAGATGCTTAGAGTAAGAGGATGCAGGTGGAGTTCGTATGCTTTCAAGGAAGTATAGTATCAAGGTGGAGATTGTTAGATTTCGTGATACAATATTTCTATTTGCAGAAGATTTGGAAGATAATTTTGAGTATGGTTATACAATATATCAATTTAGAGAAGATTTGGGAAATATTGTTAATTTGAGTAATATAATATTTCCAACTGTAGAATATTTGGAAGATATCAGAAAATATATTGTCTCTTTTGTAAAATTATACAGGGCAATAAATTACCTGCATAAACGGAAGAATATAAAGAAGTTTTTTTTTTCTTTGAATATTGAAGTATAAAATTAATTCTCTGATTGAGAGCAAATAAATTGGAGAATTAATTAGGCATTGATATATAACCATAAATCAATTATTTGGACCCCAAGTATTAATCCTTATATAAGGATAGGGATTAGGTAAATGTATGGATTATCTCTAAAAGTTGTATTTCTTCTTCTTCCTCCCAAATATCAGTCTTGTAATATTTTCTTGTTTAGAAAAGTAATAAAATCTTCTCTCCCTAAGTGGACACACACTAACAGGACATTAGTGAAGTCACTATAAATCTCTTGTGTTTTTTCTTTTATTGCTTGATCCGTGATTGTTTTGTTGAAGATTATCTGTTGTTTGTTTTGCCTCACCATCAATCCGTTCTTTTTTCTGCAAGGTCGGATTTTATTTGCAAGGCGGTTTTTGGAAACTTTTCCCCAACACTAGCAATGTCATTTATCTGTCGGATATCACTACAAGAAATATCACGTTTGGCAGCATCTAAACTCAGCGTTTCAGACTTGTTGTTGTTGTATATCTCATTCTTTTGGTAGCGTTTGGTTTAGATTTTTCAATTTTGAGTTTTCACACATACAAAAATACCGACAATGCACATATATCGTGAAAAATGACCGTTTTACAAAACGGAGTTAACACACAAAACCGAAAACAACTTTTTATTATTTTTCATATTTTAAGAAACAAGGGAATGACAATAACAAATCCGTCTATCCATCATTCCCGCGGTCCCCTCCGTCACTCCATTTCCCTTTGATCCATCACCAGCGCTACACTTCAAATCTTCACAACTTGATTAACGCCGAAAACTAAAAATGCAAAACACAAGATAAACCGAACGCTACATAAAAGTCTAAACGTTGTGCAAATTAGCCCGATTCATTTTCAATTCCTTTTCATTTCGCAGTTATTCGGCCGTCTTCTTATCTTTCTTTTTTAACTTCGTAGGAAAAAAAAAAAAAAAAACCTCGCCCCCAGCTTATTTCGTTTTCCCATCCATGAGAACGAATGAAACGAGACCTCCACCTCATAGGCAGAAGAAATGAAACTAAATCGCTAGCCTCAATCGCTTGCCTCAGTTTCTAAATCGCTCGCCTCAATTTCTAAATCACTCGCGCCTCACCAACTCCGAAGGTATCCACTTAAACCTGTTTCCATTTGTTTTCTTATTTGTTATGCAGATTTCGTTTATGAAACTAACATCGGATTGCAACATTGTAATGCTTAAAGACCCTCTACGTAGATTTTCTTGGCATAAGACATGTTTTAGGGCAAGACATCTGTTGGTTACGAACTAGTTTATAGTGATGAACATGCGAGGTAAGTCTGATCTGAAGTTTGCTGAATACAAGTATTTTCTTATATTTATCATTGTCGATGAATAGTTTAGAACTTTTACTATTTGGTTTTTCCTAACCAGAAAAGTTTTTTCTGCTTTTCAATGGTTATGTAGGTTTGTGTTGAATTTGTAATGGATATTTTCTTCTTTAAGCAATCATGAATAATATCATGGTTTAAAAAATATAATTATGTAATGATGTTGCAGCCATATTAGAAAATAGTACCGATGTTTTCTGAATAATTTTGATTTTCCTTATTTAACTTTAAAAAATATATTCCTATTTGTTTGGTTTTTTTTTTTTTTTTTTTTCAGGATTATAAGTTTGATGTTTCTAAATTGAGCCAGTGGTTGCAAAGGTATGTAAAATTAATTAATATAAATATAAATTTTATTTTCTATACATATAAAATATTCATAATTCATTTAATGAGGGGTTTTCTCTCAGCCACACTCTCCTGATGACAGTTCTTTAACAAGAGAATGCAGGAGTGTGAAAATCAATCGAGTTTATATAGGTTCATGTATTGGTGGGAAGACAGAAGATTTTCTTGTTGTTGCCAAACTTTTTTTAGCTGCAGTAAGTAAATTTGTCTTATAATGGCTTTATTTGTGAAACAAGAACAAAGGAGAACTAATGCTACTTTCTACTTGAGAACATAGTTCATTGAGCTAAACTCTTATCACTGTCTTACTTGTCAACATTTACTCCATTGAAAGCGTAATTATTTACAGATGTTTTTACTCTTCTATTACAAATATTTTCTATAGTAATCTTTAATAGATAATCTAAAAGGTTATTACTTATGTTTCTTAGAAGCAGAGCATTGCTTTGCAGAAGATCTAAGAAAGGATACGTTTCTTATGTTAGACCATACTCAATCGATCACGATACCCCATTGAACATATCAAAGTAAAACTGACTGTAATTATCAAATCTCATTGAAAATACTAATAATCATTGGGCAGGGGAAGAAGGTCAAAGTTACCATGTTCCTCGTCCCTTCCACGCATAAGGTATAGATGGACATATGTGCCCTTCAGTTTCAGGGTCGGGGGGAAAACTTGCTCTCGAATATTTGAAGAAGTGGGTTGTGTCACTCCCACCAACCCAAGTTGTGGAGCTTGTTTGGGAGGCCCACTTGACACTTATGTTCGAATGAATGAACCTCTGGCAAGTTATATATCTCATCCATTTACATGCTTTATTTATTTTATGTTACTAGCATATGAGTAAGCATAAATATGTGCGAGTACATTAATATTTGTTGCATGTTTTTCAATTATTATTTTAATCTTTTTTCGCCTTATTTTTACAAATTTCAACTGAAATATGGACTAATTTAATGACATTTCTGTAGAACTTGGAATGCTCCATGATTTATTGGCAGTATAATTTATTTATTTGTAAGAGAGGTCAGAATAGTCTGGTTTTAACGTATGCCATAAGCCATGTTTAAGGCTACACCGTCTAGAGATAAGTGCATCGAAAAATAAACTTTGTTTCTTTTATACAATACATGCAACTGATCTTATGTAATGATTAAGTGTCTCATTTTTTGTATAGTTATGCAACTCAAACTTTTTCTCTTGTCGTGTGTGACCATCAGATCTTATCTGGTGCTTACTCAAATTGCCCTGTGCCCCATCACCTCATCATATTCTCCGACCTCGACGCATGTCCATCTTCTTTCTCTATTAATCGCTAGCGCTGCCTCTCTCTGTTCATTTCAAGCTTCCAAAGAAATCATGGGTCAGTTTTATACTATACTCTCCTACATGCACACTCTAGCCGGGTACAATTCCAAACCTATATACTACAATTTTATTTTCCCATTAATTAACAAGTGATATTATAGTCATTAGATACTGATTTCCAAAGTGTTTCCATGCTAATAGACCTTCTGTGATGTTGCCGTACCCACTGTAAGTACACTCAATTAACTAGTGGATTGGTCTGAATCCATTAGTTTATTAAAAGAAGTGGTTGAAATTTCATATGGATTTCAGGTATGCATCTGTCGTGGCCATAGAGAGTCCATCAAAAATGGACGATGAATAGTGGTTGGCATATTGGATTTTGTACTCTTTTCTTGCTCTTTCGGAGATGGTAGCTCATCCTCTTTTGATATGGTATATCTCTTATTTTTGTTACGTGCATCGTTGTTGGTGTACATATACAAAGATCTATATATCTGGCTATTATGATCATTTTTGTGAAGGATACCATTGTGGTATTGGCTGAAAGTAATGCTAGTGGCATGATTGGTGCTACCTCAATTCAGAGGTACGACTTTCGTATATGTGAAATTTGTGAGGGAACAGCTTCATAAGCTTAGGGGTTATGACAAGTTTCCTCGTCCTTCCACTTCGTCTTCCAAAAATGGACAACAAATTTGTAGGACTTGTTGCTTCTAATAAGGTATGTTTATATACGTAATAAGAATGTTATGTTGTGTTTGGGATGATTGTAACATCCCATATTTTCCATATATTTAAATTTTGATTTAAAATAAATAAAATGGAATAATATTAGATGAAAATCATATTTTGTTGATTTTTAATGTTGATAATTATTTGAATTTAGTATAAATAGATTTTTCAAATTTAGTTCATTTAGAAAACATTGAAATTTGGGGATTTAATATTTAAATGATTAAATAAAAATTTAAACTTTTTAAGTTAAATTTAAAATTCAAATAATCAAATTGGTTAATTCAAAATATATGGAATCAATCTATTTTGATTTATTTAAATTGTAATTGGATTTAAATGGATAAATAAATTAATTTGGGAGCGCAAAATATGTGAAGTTGATTTATAAAAATTTATTTAAGTTATAAATTGATTTAAATGGAATTTTATTAATATTTAATTTGAATTAAAACAGTTAATCGAATAACTGAATATTTTATTTATTTAATTAACTGTGGAATTTAACTGTTTAGGCGACTGTCTCAGAATTCGACGAAACTGGCGCCATTGGATTCAAAACGATGAATTATGGTAG
The DNA here is from genome assembly GCA_030737875.1 of Allium sativum. Lineage (NCBI taxonomy): Eukaryota > Viridiplantae > Streptophyta > Magnoliopsida > Asparagales > Amaryllidaceae > Allium > Allium sativum. Next base: position 78,715,202 of record CM060927.1, on the reverse strand, counting down.
GATTCCAATTTGCGTTACGATCCGACTTACCGTTTGATCGTATGAGAGAAAATATGAAAGAAGTCAGTGTAATATGACAATTAGTTGTTTTCTAATATTGAGCCTCATACATTATATAAATAAAACCCTTTTGCCCCTTCATCTATTCATTACTCACTTCACGTATATTTCATCTGCCTGTTCTTTTCTTCCATGGCAGAAATCAAATTTCTAAGCCTAGTTGAAAATAAAAATTCAAGCTTTGAAATTCAAATCTCTTCAAACCCTAGCGTATTTTATATCAAAATGAAGGCCTCAACGATACGAAGCTACAACTGTTCTCTGTTTCAACATGCAGTACATGGATTGCCTGAAAATCAAGATCAAAGGTGCTAAAATCGGAACCCTAGCATTCGAATTGGGGTCTTTTGATTTTGGCTCAAATCATGAGATCTGTGATATGTGTACAAGGTTTTAAATCTCGGATATCGATCGCATTTCGTCTCGGGGATTTTATAGACTTGGTTTCGTATCGGGGGAGATCTCGGACGAGATGAGTCTAACTCAGGAGTTCGTCTCGGATTTTCATCTCGGGTCTGAAAGTTCATACCGGAACAATCTCGGGGTACATGATACGTTAAAAATGATATTTTAACAAAATATTTTTTATGAATGCTATTAAAAACACAGTAACTTAAACTTAAAATGCAAAATAAATTTATTATTCTTTATTTTGCGAAATATCATTCATACTCTAAATCATAAAATGCTTAAAACGGAAATATTGTTGGACATGAAACATTAAAAGGATCTGAAACATTAAGAAACTCAGCATAAACAAACCATAAAATACATAATTTCATAAGTAATATGTATGTAAAAAGGGAATATGAAAATCATAAGCATTGTAAAAGTTATACGAACATACAATATGGTCATTTAACATGCAAAATGTAAAATAACAAAAGATTGCTATGGATAGATTTGAGTTTTTTAATTATTCTTCTAGTTCAAGCACAGATTTAAATTTTAACCAAAAAAACTAAGATCTCGGACGATATTCCAGTATTTCATCTCGGTCGATATATCGTTTGATATTGCAATATGTCGGACGATATATTCGAAAGGAGATTTACAGTGATATTTGTTGTTTCGTTTCGGAAGTTGCCCAAAACGAGATCTCAGAGGAGATCTCGAGCGATATTTGTGAGATTTGAAACAGTGTATGGGTATTGAAGAGGAGATCAATACAAGTGCAATGGTGGTGCTCGTTTGTTCTATCGTGCGATAAATCATCAGAATTTGGCAGTTTAGGGTTTAAAACCCATTACGTTCATGGAATCGGCGGCAACGGCGGGGACCACCGAAGGTGACGGCGGTGGGTGGAAAAGGTGCGGCTAGTGGCGGTGGTCATCTCGCTGGTGGTTGGAAGTTTCCAAGTGGTCGGAGCTCGCTGCAATAGTTGGTCAAAGTTACGGTGTAAAGGGGGGGTTTCTGCGTTGGATTTACTGTAGCGAGTAAAGGCTGGAGCGGGAAGAAGGGTTGACCGGGCGCTGACGTGTCCAAGTTTGATTTGGAGTGAGAGAATAATTTATTTATTTTATATATTCAAATTTCAAATGGTAAAACAAACATAACTTCTTCATACGACCTCGAATTGACGAGCGGTTTGTTGCGTTAGGATCGTGGCGAAATTCCGGACGAATTAAGACTGTTTCGCTGCATTTGGAGACTGAAATTTTGGGCTTTGATGGGACGTCCAATACAATTTAAACCCAAAGGTAAGTGATTTTCTCACTTACTAAATACTGAATTCTTCCCATATTTATTGAATCAAATTATGAAATAATTTTAGTTGCATGGTTATGTTTAATTGTTGAAGTGCTGTTTGAAATTGACATGCAAGCGTGTTAACATGCAAATTAGGTTGATGCTTAAGTATTTAATTAAATTTAAATTTCTAGTTGGAAATTCGAATGCTTGCTAATCCTGAAACAGTTAATGCCGATCAGTTGAATGGAATGATGTGATGGATGTTTGGTTGAATTTTTATTACTGAATTGATATTGACACTACTAATGCCCATATTTAGTATATTGTATTGCATGTTGATTTTGACGATAAATCCCATTTACCCTTGATGTTACGGGCATCTAATAAACCTAGGATTTATCGATAAAATAAATTTAGAACACGGAGTGAAATGATAAATCTCCGTGACCCTGATTTGGATTGAAATGATAGATCCATCCCTGGAATATCGAGAAATTGAATTTAAAATCACTTGGCCATTGGATAGATAATTATATACAGACATCGGTTGGTTAAATGATTTTAAATATTTGAAAATTTTAATTGATAGAATTTTCATTTAGAAGAAACTCGATAAATCCATTTCTTTAAAAATTCTGAACTTGGGATGTTTGTTTAAAAGGGTTAAGGAAATTATCCCAAACGAAGTGGAAATTCTTAAATTAGGATTCGAAAATGATTTGAAATTATTCAAATTAACAGTGTGGATTAGAAGGAAATAAATTCTTATGGAATTTTATTTTGGAAAAATGGAAATCGAGGGTATTATGGGTTGTATAACTCGGTTTGAATATAGATTTGAACGTTTGAAAATCGAATGGTTGTTTTGAACAGTGTTGAAAATGAGATATGAAAATAAATGAACTCCATTGAGACTGGAGTATAGATAAGTATTTGAAATTTTGAAAAAGGAACGATTATGGCTAAAGAAATTTATTTGTATATATTTACACATCTGATTTCAAATAATTATTATTTCCTTAAATTTATTATTTACCTTTAATTATAACTATTGTATTATAAATAAATTTTTCCTTATAATTTATTATTCAAAATTATCTAGTAAACCTTTATTTTAGGTATATACATAATATTTAAATTATTTACTTATTTTAATTATTATATTCTATATATATTTATTTATATAACAAAATTTTATATAACATTTATTTTTACAAGTGTTTTTGAAATTATAAATTTCTCCCGAATGGAAAATGTTTGAACTCAAACCGCCGGTTCAAATGGAGTTGAGATAAGAATTCATCCTATTTGAATATATGAACCGATATAAAACGACTTTTATATGGAAATATGAATTATATTCTTCTCGAATATAAACGGATCTTTTAAGAGATTTAAAATGAGTGGTTATGAAATATATATTCTAGTTGAATATGAATGGATTTCTAACCTAAATCAATTGAGATAATTATAATATTTGATATGAAATATATTCTACTTGAATATAAATCGATTTGGTGAATATTATATGAGCATAACATAATGATATGGAAATATATTCTGATTAGAATATAATCAGTTTTTGAATGATTTTGATATCTTGATATGAAATTATATTCTATGTTGAATATAAACGGGGTTCTAACAAAATATGATATTTTGATATGGAAATGAACCTTTGAGAAATGTAAAAGAACCGACCGATGTAGAAAACATAAGCGTTGGTTGTTAAAGAGACCGGAGTCGGCAAATGACATACTCTCTGTCTGTGTCGATACCACTTTGACAACTGTGAACGTTATGTCGTATTCAGAATGAGTATGATGACTTGGAGGCGATTATTGAATCGAAGAAGATGAACGACAACTAAATAGCCCTGACCTTCGGGTCAGAATTGAAATGACTAAAACAGGAGCTATACCGTGACTAATTGAGGTAGCACCTTTGATCGGTCACACTTCTTCGATACTATTTTATGACTATGATGACGATGATGATGATGATGATTTGGGCCCTTTATGATGTTGGGAGTGTGTTCCGAGGTGGGCGGTAGTGGCTGCTATGCGTTACCACTGGTCCGGGAGTGCAATTGGTAGAATCCTACCCTGGGCATTGCCTCGAGTGCCTTGTCATATTGATCCATATCGAGCCCCATACGATTTTGATTTAGCATTGCCTTCTATGGAGTGCCCTTTGATAACACCAGTACGATGAATTTACGGTACTGTATAGACTGTTGATGCCTATAAACAGCGTAAGGGTAATATGGTAATCTCGCTTATGTTATTTTTATGATATTTACTTTACTGGATAGACACTATCATAATAGCATATTATACTATATAAGTATTAGTTTAACGGATCCTCGAGAGATGGAAAAATCCCGTAACATCTCTTGAGTTACTGCACTCATGACACTGAGGTTATTTCGTGTTTTGATTTGACTAATATGAGAATGATTTAGTGCTGATCCGAGTGTTTGTTGTGTTTTCTTTTATGTAATACGCTCGGGTCAGCAGACGTTTGCAGTTTCTGAAGATGACTGTGACTTGGAGATCGAAGACGAAGATTGGTACATATCTATCATATATATATGTATTTCCGCTGCATTTTATTTCCGCTGCCATGTGATGAAACCTGTATATGTATAACTCTGATAGTCAATGTATATATATTTCAACTGTTTTTAAACTGCTATTTGTATATTATATGTTGTCATTCCGCTGTGAGATTCTGTTATTGTTTTCTCTCCTTTCTTCTTTTCCCAATAACTGCCTATATTTATGGTTCGTTCGGGTTGACATGTGTGGTTTATTGTCGATTTGAACGATTAAAAATGTGGGTCGTTGCATTGGTATCAAAGCGTCAGTTAGCGACAACTTGGCTCTGTGTGGGAATTAACTCGTTAGAGATAGGGTTAGAAATGCCCTAGAATGAGTTTGAGAGTATACATGAGAGAGCGTACTTGTATTTTCGATATAAAAATGGTTTTTATTGTGTTGACTGGTTCTGTTGAATATTTATGGATTCTTGTCGATATATGGGACGCCATAAAATTGATATGAATTTCTAAATAGTCGAACAGAATGAATCGACATAATATGGTTTTCGAGTTTATTTTAAAATTTATCAAATATATTATTGGTTTTAAGTGTATATGCATTCGTTATTAATAGGTGGTAATATTTAGTCATTATCTATTATGGTTGATTTAACAATAAATTCAACGGCAAAGACAAGTTCAAATGATTTAAAAGGATTTGGAAATGAATGTATAAAAATACAATTGGGTAAATATGTCTTAAAAAAATAGAAAAAAATAGAAGTGAACTTGAAACTTGATCCTGGGGTACTCTTGAAATGGTTTTGTCAAATTTTGAAATAATATCGTATTATAAGTATTTTCAAAAGGAATGGTTTAAAGGATTTTAAAAGAAAAAGTGTGTAATCCCTTCTCGGACATCAAAAATGACTTCGGTAATGAGTGCACGCATTATCGACGTATATTATGAAGTGTCTAAGTGGGGGAGGCCACTCTGTACTTTCGCAACTTGTTTGAAAGGAATTTTTGATCTAATTTCCAAGTTATGTAAAGTGGAGTTTAAGATTTAACCAGGATTGAAATTTCTTTTCTTTGTTAATTAAAGTTTGGATTTCAATTTATGGTTGGTTTTCTAAGGATTTTTATAAATACATATGCATTTTTAACTTGGTTTATAAAACCTGAAATCAAGCAATTTAAGTCCATCCTAACTAACTACATCGATTCAAGATTAATTTTCTCGATTCGTTGGAGTTTTAGACTTTGAAATTATGGAATGGACTTAAAAATTAAGAGGGGTCGTCACCTAAACTCTTAAATATGGTGATGATTAGGGTTAAACAAATCCCAACTTTGGTTGGTAAGGGTGCTAGAAGAAATTGAAATTAACTGCGAAATAAAATTCAACCAAAGCCCACTAAAATGAATTGGAAGAATTTGATTATGTAATAAAACGGACAACTCATAATTAGGGTAACTAATAGGTACATTGAGTTAGTTCGAGAAGAAATTAAAAAGGGTTTAAGTTGTTAATGAAATGGGAATGGTCAATAAATTAAAATGAAGAAATCATTTGGCAAATTAGTGAATATGTGAAACGAAAGCATAGAAAAATCTAAAATGGGAACTTGATTTAAATATCATGTTGAATGTAAAGTGTGTTTGAATAATGAAAAGAATAGATGTAAATCAATTGTCGAATGAAATGCAACTTAATTGGAGTGAAGAAATCGAGTTAAATAAAATTTAACTTAAGAGATCGAACAATAATAGTTCGAAAACTAAGTATAAAAACTTGAGTACTAATAGTCCTTAATCCAATTCATAATTGTGAGTCGAATAAATAAACTGGGTTAATGGAAATAAGACTTGATTTAAGGTGAAACTAGAATAAATGAATAAAGGAAATAGTTAAAGAATAGAAAAGCCAAAACAAAAGAAGTGAGATGTAAATATAAAATTTGGCTTATACGAAATAAGGTAATAGTTAAGCGAATTCTAATTTGGAAATTTTGATATAATGAAATGAGATCAACTCAGAAAGGCTAAATAAGTTGATATAGTATTTACATATATTGTTGGATTAAGTAAGAAAAAAATGAAAATTTCGAAACGAGGGAACTAGAATCGTTTATATAAAAACCATCACTGACCTTAACCCTTGATCATAAATTTAAAATTAACTAAATAGAACGAAGAAATGGAATAAACTGGGAATTGAAAATATGAAATAAGATACAAGAAATATGGAACCGAAGTCTAATTCATTAAATAAGGATATCGAAAGAATTTTGGACTAAAGGGATTCCATTAAGTCAAATGAAAGAGAATAGATGGAAGTAAACTCGAGAAATCTAAATTGGTCGACTTAGAACCAAACATGAATGAAATGAAGTGAAGTGAGATGAACTTGAATAATTAGAATTAGTAAAGTCAGAATTAATTCAAATGAATGGCTAATCGAATATGTATTAACAGAGCGATAGTCAATATAATATGGATGAAGTAAACAGGAATAAGCTATGAAATTTGGCAACTCGGTCCATGTTAATGAATTAAGGATTCAATATAATTGAGTTCGTTAGAAAAGTAAAATGAAATTGAAGTTATTATAAATGAAACGAATATGAAATATTTATGCAATAAAAGGGTAACCCTATTATGAGCATAATGGAACGATGATCCGTTTGGTGATTAAGTTTTGCTGAAGTCTCGAATTTGAGAGTTGAAACTCGAAGTAAATAAATCGACATTTATATATGGAAACCTGAAATATTAGATAAGCTGAAGCAAAATGACCATAACTTTCGATGGGCTGATCGGAATTTGACGATTCCGGATTTTTTGGAAACCTTGGGACCTGAACCAAAACTTTTGTTAATAGGGCCTTGTCTAATTTTCATGATTATTAGGTTAAAACCAAGGATTAGTCGTAGTTGTATGCGCAGGAAAAATAAAAATCTGAAGTGTATACCTATATTGTTTTGACCATAACTTCCTAACGGAACGTCGGATTTTAACGTGCGAGTACAATTCGGAAAGGGCAGAATCTGAACTAAAATTTTCCTTGTTATGCTTGTTGAAATTTTTATGTTTAATGGGTTGAACAACTCAGTTCTGCAATTTTGTGTGTGCGGGCTGAAGCGTTCACTTTCACTAAAATAGTCATAACTTTTGAACGAATTATCCGAATTAGACGAATCCGGACAATTCGCAAAGCCTAAAACGAATGCTACAACTTTTGCCTGTGTCCTTTAGTCAAATTCCAAGATTTAAAGGGTGATAAACCTCATTTTGTTCGCTGACCTGTTATGAATATCTTGATTTTATAGTTGAAATGTTTGATATATGTTGTGTAAGTTGTATGCATTTGCTATGTATTGTTTATATGTTGGATTCTTATGCCTATGCGAGTATATAGCAGGTGCGGGGAAGTCGCGCTACGCTTTGGAACTCACTTGCGCTAAATACTAAGTGCTAAGGTAAGTAAAAATGCAAATAAACGCTAAAGAAAGGTACGTAATTGTGTTGCAAGATTTTGGTGGTTTTATATTTTGTTTCTCCCCATTTTTGGGATGCCTCATCGAGATGGATATTTGGATTTATATATGTATTGTGATTTTTCCGGACCTTTCCGTACAAAGGAGATGCTGCCGAAATTTTCCGTGATTTCGGGAGTTAGAAAAATTTAAGAGGCTTTACAACTATATGACTTACTTTATAAATGGAATTTTACATATATGAATGTGGAAGTATATATGTACTCAACATCGTCTTTCGTTCTCTTTTCGAGGACGAAAAGCTTTTAAGTGGGGGGGGGAATGTAACATGCCATATTTTCTATATATTTAAATTTTGATTTAAAATAAATAAAATGGAATAATATTAGATAGAAATCATATTTTGTTGATTTTTGATGTTGATAAATTTAGTATAAATAGATTTTTCAAATTTAGTTCATTTAGAAAACATTGTAATTTGGGGATTTAATATTTAAATGATTAAATAAAAATTTAAACTGCTTAAGTTAAATTTGAAACTCAAAAATTAAAATTCAAATAATCAAATTGGTTAATTCAAAATGTATGGAATCAATCTATTGGATTTATTTAAATTGTAATTGGATTTAAATGGATAAATAAATTAATTTGGGAGCGCAAAATATATGAAGTTGATTTATAAAAATTTATTTAAGTTATAAATTGATTTAAATGGAATTTTATTAATATTTATTTTGAATTAAAACAGTTAATCGAATAATTGAATATTTTATTTATTTAATTAACTGTGGAATTTAACTGTTTTGGCGACTGTCTCGAAATTCGATGAAACTAGCGCCATTGGATTCAGAACGATGAATTATGGTAGGATTCCAATTTGCGTTACGATCCGACTTACCGTTTGATCGTATGAGAGAAAATGTGAAAGAAGTCAATGTAATATGATAATTAGTTATTTTCTAATAATGGGCCTCATACATTATATAAATAAAACCCTTTTATCCCTCCATCTATTCATTCCTCACTTCACGTATATTTCATCTGCCTATTCTTTTCTTCCATGGCAGAAATCAAATTTCTAAACCTAGTTGAAAATAAAAATTCAAGCTTAGAAATTCAAATCTCTTCAAACCCTAGCGTATTTTATATCAAAATGAAGGCATCAACGATACGAAGCTACAACTGTTCTCTGTTTCAACATGCAGTACATGGATTGCCGGAAAATCAAGGTCAAAGGTGCTAAAATCGGAACCCTAGCATTCGAATTGGGGTCTTTTGATTTTGGCTCAAATCGTGAGATCTGTGATATGGGTATTGAAGAGGAGATCTATACGAGTGTAATGGTGGTGCTCGTTTGTTCTATCGTGCGCTAAGTCATCAGAATTTGGCGGTTTAGGGTTTAAAACCCATTACGTTCATGTAATCGGTGGCAACGGTGGGGACCACCGGAGGTGACGACGGTGGGTGGAAAAGGTGCGGCTAGTGGCGGTGGTCATCTCGCCGGTGGTTGGAAGTTTCCAAGTGGTTGGAGCTCGCTGCGATAGTTGTTCAAAGTTACGGTGTAAAGGGTGGGTTTCTGCGTTGGACTTACTGTAGCGAGTAAAGGCTGGAGCGGGAAGAAGGGTTGACCGGGCGCTGACGTGTCCAAGTTTGATTTGGAGTGAGAGAATATTTTATTTATTTTATATATTCAAATTTCAAATGGTAAAACAAACATAACTTCTTCATAAGACCTCGAATTGACGAGCGGTTTGTTGCGTTAGGATCACGGCGAAATTGCGGACGATTTAAGACTGGTTTCTCTGCATTTGGAGGCTGTGAAATTTTAGGCTTTGGTGGGACGTCCAATACAATTTAAACCCAAAGGTGAGTGATTTTCTCACTTATGAAATACTGAATTATTCCCATATTTATCGAATCAAATTATGAAATAATTTTGGTTGCATGGTTGTGTTTGATTGTTGATGTGCTGCTTGAAATTGACATGCAAGTGTGTCAACATGCAAATTTAGGTCGATGCTTAAATATTTAATTAAATTTAAATTTCTAGTTGGAAATTCGAATGCTTGCTAATCCTGAAACAGTTAATGCCGATCAGTTGAATGGAATGATGTGATGGATGTTTGGTTGAATTTTATTACAGAATTGATATTGACACTGCTAATGCCCATATTCAGTATATTGTATTGCATGTTGATTTTGACGATAAATCCCATTTACCCTCGATGTTACGGGCATCTAATAAACCCGGGATTTATCGATAAAATAAATTAAGAACACGGAGTGAAATGATAAATCTCTGTGACCCTGATTTGGATTGAAATGATAGATCCATCCCTGAAATATCGAGAAATTAAATTTAAAATCACTTGGCCATTGGATAGATAATTATATACAGACATCGGTTGATTAAATAATTTTAAATATTTGAAAATTTAATTGATAGAATTTTCATTTAGAAGAAACTCGATAAATCCATTTCTTTAAAAATTCTGAACTTGGGATGTTTGTTTAAAAGGGTTAAGGAAATTATCCCAAACGAAGTGGAAATTCTTAAATTAGGATTTGAATATGATTTGAAATTATTCAAATTAAGAGTGTGGATTAGAAGGAAATAAATTCTTATGGAATTTTATTTTGGAAAAATGGAAATCTAGGGTATTGTGGGTTGTATAACTCAGTTTGAATATAGATTTGAACCCTTGAAAATCGAATGGTTGTTTTGAACAATGTTGAAAATGAGATATGGAACTAAATGAACTCCATTGAGACTGAAGTAGAGATTCAAGTATTTGAAATTTGGAAGAAGGAACGATTATGGTTAAAGAAATTTATTTGTATATATTTACACATCTGATTTCAAATAATTATTCTTTCCTTAAATTTATTATTTACCTTTACTTATAACTATTGTATTATAAATAAATTTTTCCTTATAGTTTATTATTCAAAATTATCTAGTAAACCTTTATTTTAGGTATATACATAATATTTAAATTATTTATTTATTTTAATTATTATATTCTATATATATTTATTTATATAAATTTTTTTTATATAACATTTATTTTTACAAGTATTTTTGAAATTATAAATTTCTTCTGAATGGAAAATGTTTGAATTCGAACCGCCGGTTCAAATGGAGTTGAGATAAGAATTCATCCTATTTGAATATATGAACCGATTTAAAACGACTTTTATATGGAAATATGAATTATATTCTTCTCGAATATAAACGGATCTTTTAAGAGATTTAAAATGAGTGGTTATGAAATATATATTCTAGTTGAATATGAATGGATTTCTAACCTAAATCGATTGAGATAATTATAATCTTTGATATGAATATATTCTACTTGAATATAAATCGATTTGGTGAATATTATATGAGCATAATATAATGATATTGAAATATATTCTGATTATGATATAATCGGTTTTTGAATGATTTTGATATCTTGATATGAAATTATATTCTATGTTGAATATAAATGGGGTTCTAACAAAATATGATATTTTGATATGGAAATGAACCTTTGAGAAATGTAAAAGAACCGACCGATGTAGAAAACATAAGCGTTGGTTGTTAAAGAGACCGGAGTCGGCAAATGACATACTCTCTTTCAGTGTTGATACCACTTTGACAACTGTGAACGTTATGTCGTATTCAGAATGAGTATGATGACTTGAAGGCGATTATTGAATCGAAGAAGATGAATGACAACGAAATAGCCCTGACCTTCGGGTCAGAATTGAAATGACTAAAACAGGAGTTATACCATGACTAATTGAGGTAACACCTTTGATCGGTCACACTTCTTCGATACTATTCTATGACTATGATGATGATGATTTGGGCCCTTTATGATGTTGGGAGTGTGTTCCGGGATTGGCGGTAGTGGCTGCTATGCGTTACCACTGGTCCGGGAGTGCAATTGGTAGAATCCTACCCTGGGCATTACCTCGAGTGCCTTGTCATATTGATCCATATCGAGCCCCATACGATTTTGATTTAGCATTGCCTTCTATGGAGTGCCCTCTGATAACACCAGTACGGTGAATTTACGGTACTGTATAGACTGTTGATGCCTATAAACGGCGTAAAGGTAATATGGTAATCCCGCTTACGCTATTTTTATGATATTTACTTTACTGGATAGACACTATCATAATAACGTATTATACTATGTAAGTATTAGTTTAACAGATCCTCGAGAGATGGAAAAATCTCGTAACATCTCTTGAGTTACTGCACCCATGACACTGAGGTTGTTTCGTATTTTGATTTGACTAATACGAGAATGATTTAGTGCTGATCTGAGTGTTTATTGTGTTTTCTTTTATGTAATACGCTCGGGTCAACGTACGTTTGCAGTTACCGAAGATGACTGTGCCTTGGAGATCAAAGACGAAGATTGGTATATATCTATCATATATATATATATATATATATGTATTTCCGCTGCATTTTATTTCCGCTGCCATGCGATGAAACCTGTATACGTATAACTCTGATAGTCAATGTATATATATTTCAACTGTTTTTAAACTGCTATTTGTGTGTTATATGTTGTCCTTCCGCTGTGAGATTATGTTATTGTTTTTCTCTCCTTTCTTCTTTTTCTTCTTTTCCCAATAACTGCCTGTATTTATGGTTCGCTCGGGTCGACATGTGTGGTTTATTGTCGATTTGAACGATAAAAAATGTGGGTCGTTACAATGATCCATTATGTAATTTTGTCTACAAGCAGAGCATGAGCCATATTAGAGAGGCTTGCCCTCCATAATTTTCTAATTCCAGTAATTTTGTGTGTAGTGATGTGGGTTTATGTATAGTTATCACAAAAGTACTAAACATCACCACCTAATTATCCAAATAACATCCAGTATTTTCTTGTGTAGTGTTGTTGCATTTTTCGTGAAGGTAAGTGTTAACTCTTTGAAGATGTCATTAGTTCTATTTATTACTATACTGCGATAATGTCCTGATTTTTTTAAGGGAGTTACTATTTTCTGTTCTATTTATATTTTATAACTTCAAATGGGCACGTGATGTTATTCCAAAGGATTCTGAATTTTTTTCCATACTGGAAGTGATGTCATTGGTTGGATTAGTGGTATGTCAACGTTTGTTGAATGCACTTCTCAGACTTTTTTGGTTGCTTTCCACACAATGTGTTTTAAATTGTGTTCTCAAGCATTTGTTATTTCATTCCCTTTTGGAATTGGAGATGTTCCATCGATTAAGATGTCAGAGATATGTCATTTCCCTCATTGTTTACACTGAATGTACATCCAATTTTGTTGTACGGTTTGTACTTTATACCATATGATTGAGAGTTTTGATCTCAATATCAACTAGGGTGCATGATTTAACTTTGTGACATACATTGTGCAATGTGTAAATGTAAATATGTATGGTGAGTAATCAGATCCACTAATAATTTTATCTAGTAAGCATATTTTAATGAAATCATTGACAAATTTATGTCTTTCAACATGAATTACAAAGGTACCAGACGTCTGAACCAGGCCGAGGAATTGCTCGAGAATATTTTCAGACGTTTGAAATAAAAATTCAGAAGTCTGAAATGGTCCCAAGATGTTGGCCGGAATTCAATCCAGACGTCCGAAACTTATTTATAGACGTCTAGACCAGGTCAGACGTCTGAAAATAGGTTCAGACGTCTGAAATTTGCTAACTCATTTGAAATCTCAACCGAAAGTGGCTTAGGTTTAGTAATGTGCATGGAAGTTACAGTTGTGTATCAAAACTGAGATAGTTTTGAGTCAAAACTGAGCACTTTTTTGACTCGATCCTTCTCAGTTTAATTTCAAAACAGAGCATAACCCATTTTTATATCAAAACAGAGCATAACTCAGTTATGTATCAAAACAAAGGTATGCAATAATATTCAGGTTGGTTTTGACCCTTTTTTGTCAGCTAGAATGGTCTATAGATTTTCAAAGTTGCAATGCATTTGTGTACCCGTGAAGAATCCATTTTGCTCCCAAATCAGGTATTATCACAACAATGTTTGCACATGCATGCACATCTATATTTCTCTATTGACTTTAATTCAACCTGCATGCACTAATGTTTTCTGAGCGATGATTTTGTGAATTCAAATGTTTATAATTATTTGCGGTCGTGTAGAATATCCATTTGAATTCTTTTACATTACTGATGTAGGCTTCTAATATTTCACCATAGTAGTATGTAATACTAATACTGTCCCATATTGTCTCATATAAAGAATGTTACCAAAGTAGGAATAACAAAGTACATAAATATACAAAACATAACTAAACTATTATAAAAATTAACTAAGTTTATAAAAATTAACTAACTATTATAAAAATTAACTAAGTTTACTAATCTTATAAAAATTAAGAAGTTTAGTTTATAAAAGTTAACTAAGTATATAAAAATATAAAATATTACCAAGTACTCTATAATAATAATAGCAATAATTAAAAATTAACCAAGTACTATAAAAATTAACTAATTATTATAGAAAATTAACTAAGTTTACTAGTCTTATAAAAATTAAGAAGTTTAGTTTATAAAAGTTAACTAAGTATATAAAAATATAAAATGTTACCAAGTATTCTATAATAATAATAGCAATAATTAAAAATTAACTATGTACTATAAAATTTAACTAACTATTATAAAAAAATTAACTAAGTTTACTAATCTTATAAAAAATAATAAGTTTAGTTTAAAAAAGCTAACTAAGTATATAAAAATATAAAATATTACCAAGTATTCTATGATAATAGTAGCAATAATTAAATACTAACTAAGTATTATAAAAATTAACTAACTATTATAATTTTTTTATAAGTTTACTAAGTTTATAAAAATTAAGAAGTTTAGTTTATAAAAGTTAAATAAGTATACAAAAATATAAAATATTACCAGTATTTTATAAAAACAAAAATTATTTAATATTAACTTGTTAATATGAAAGCATGACCAAATGCTAATATGAACACATGTGTATAGGTATTGGAGATGATCGTCATTGTGCATTCGGCCATAATCGGAATATCGTTAGGCGCTTCTGAAGATTCCTTAATAATAAGACTGCTTGTAGTGGCTGATTATATAGAAATTGGTGTTGTTCATTTTGTTGGCATTTGGCGAAAACTTGTTCGATGGATATTGTGTAAATTTAGTTTATGGTGTTATTTTTGTTTATGGAAATTATGTAAACTTGGTTTACTGATGATGTCGTTGTGTATGAATATTGTGTTATATAATTTATGTAAATGATTAACAGTAATATAATTATACGATAGCTTTTGTATTTTATTCGAACTTGTTATTGATATTAGTTGGTTAATATATATTTACATGTTGGTGATGTGTATACTACAATATGGAAATGCTATGATAGATGCAAAAAAACGCTGTGATATATGGCAAAACACTGTAGAATAAATAACATTTAAACTTCTAGAAATGCAGCGATATGTGGCAAAACACTATAGAAAAGGGTAGACGACAACATTTCTAATACAAAACGCTGTACAAACATAAGATAACGCCATTTGAAACGCTGTAATATGTCAATTTTCTAGAGAGTTTTGGTATGTATTGTGATATTTCCATGGCCTATAACAAGTTGTTGGTAAGCAGCATTCATCAAAACGTTGTTGAAGGCTACAACGACGTTTTTTCAACACTGTGAATGGACATATTTGTTGTAATGTATGATTTAATGAAAACATTTCCAAATTATATGATATCTTCTAATATGAACAGATAATTTGTATATGTTGAACAATTTATAATTGTAATTTTCACGTGCAGTTTTCATTTGTAAAAGGCTGTAACAACAAGGAATTTCGCTCGATCCGAATCAGTCGCTAAACCGACTCAGACCGTTCGAAATGCCTGATTGTTTTGAGAACACGACAAAATAGAACACAGACGGGGGAACATTTCATTGTATATTACAACAATTCCATCAGAATACAAGAATATACAGAGTATTAATAAATATTCACATTCGATAAATATCAGAGATTACAATACATTACATAGCAGCGGAAAAATGATACAATACACAACTAGAAGAGATATACGGATACAAAGCTTTCCGGATATCGTTCCAGCTGCAAACCAGGATCCTGTGAATATGAATCTGCAAAACCAAAACTACTAGCTGCCCGTGTCAAAATAAGGGCACCCAGAGTTTAGGTTAAAACAATAAACTCCAAGTCAGTCATGGGACTGGTGTGAAAACTAAAACAGTTATTAATCTTTATTTTAAAGTTAGGTGAATCAAGGGACCACGCCGTATAACACGGAACGGGTTTCCTCCCAAGAACACCAGTGCATAAAACAACAGCGCAATGCTAAATAAAAAAAATGAAGCTATTATAAGACCCAAGTCCCATCACACAATGCAACGTAAGCCGGAGGATAGGGTTTTTACCTTATAATAGCCAAGAATGCTTGGTACGTGATATTTCATCTTTGATTATTACTATAAGTGTATAGTGTCAAAACAATTTCAAATCATAAGTACCAATCATAGACGGCATTAATGCCCCATACCACTATGTCGCCATATATAGGTATACAATCAAAACCGCACAATCACGCATTTGGAAATTGGATTTCCGTCATGAACCGAGGCAAAAGATAGTCCTCACCGATTCGAGACTCTCTAGCCCGAGCCTCAGGACAAGTACTCAGTCAAGCCACTTGGATCGTCAGGGCCGGTCCACCGATGTGGATTAAAATGCCTGAACACTGCGTTTCCCCGCCCTATGAGGCGTAAATGAGCCAACGAATGACTCCATCGGACCCGGATCGTCCGATCAAGCCGAGGTGACTCGCAACAGCAACAACCACATAAGTCAAACTCGTCAGGGCGTGTAAAACCACTGACGCCACTTCTAGCTAGAAGGAAACGCATGTCCTCCCTGAGGTCCTCTCCCGTTTTTGGTTCACCACCGGGGTGTGAGGCTCGCGAATTCACGTTACACAAAGCTGTGCCACACAGGCTTTGCTTTGATCATCACCCACAAGACTTTGCTTTTAAACAGAAGCCTTGATCATATTGCCACTTAGGCATGCCACACAAGCAATTCACTCCATGCGTTTGATATCCATCAATATATAACCTCTGAGCTCGTACGTCTCAGAGAAGGGCGTTAAGCAAGAGAATAAATTCTCCACCGCCAAACAGATATATATTTAATAGAAATCAACCACACAAAATAAAATCCAATGTCAGACACACAGTCCATTTACAAGTTCGTTCTGGGTCTGAAGGAAACCAGAGGCACTTTCCTCGCATATCCATCGATCTCCAAGTACGTCTGGACGATCACCAACTGTTTCTCTCCTCTTGGGTGTACAGCCCAATCGAGATCATCAGCAATCACCCAAACGATGTGAAGATTTCCGGTCTTCGACCACCGTCTTCGTCTTCGACACCACGTCGAATCAGTTATTCAGAATGGGATAAACCCGGTCTTTCTGAATAACTCGCGTATATAATAAACAAGTGTTACACAAACACAACATACGCCTCATTCCAATTCAGAATATTCTTTTGTTCAAATATTCTTATACTTTGGGAAAGGTTCCCATTAATTTAATCAAAGATAAATTCTTTAAATTTATTCTTTAATCTTCTTTGAATATCAATTCGAACTAGTCGGGATTAGCGAACCACACCGAAGTAATCATTTACTTTATTTCCAAATCCCAACCTATTCACCCCATGAGGTAAAACTGGTAATACTACATATCTAACACCACGGTGTTATCGGTAAATTCAGTTACCATTACACGTTCAAATCTAATTAAAGACTTAACTATCGCTTGGAGTAAAACTAGTGATACTCCATTCTCGATCTTTTCAATCTAATTCAAGATTCATTAAAACTCCACTTAGTTTTAATCTTTAACTGGGTTAAAGAATCAGTGTCATTTAAAACACGGTTCACGATAAACCCAAAATCACATTCCATTAATTATCGGGTTAAAGAACAAGTGTTATTTAAAACACTGTTCATGATAAACCCAAAAATCAATACCAATTCAATTCCAATTAAATATTATTTAATTGGTACACTTCATTAAATCTAAATAAAAAGATTTAATCTTTTTCTCAACTGGGTTTAAGAACAGCGTTAATGAAGACACCATTCACGACAAACCCAAATCACATTTGATATTAAATACAAGGCTCTGAATAGAAAATATATTCAATATCAAATTCTATGACCCACAAATATCGTATTGGAAATAACGATATATATATATATATATCTTTCAAATTTCCATAACAATATCTGTATAATCACGAAATCCAACATCGAAATATTCCGAAGACAATTTCGATTCAAATCCATTCCAATGCAATTATTGGAAATTCCGGTTATTTTCTAAACCATTTCAAATCCAATTTATTTATTTTAAAAAATAAATAAATTATTATTCTAGTTCAAACCTAGTTCATTTCGATAAAAATCTATTTTTATCTTTTCAAATATGGAGTTTTTCATCTCAATTCTTCACAAATCATTTCTTATGATTTTACACAAATTGTTGATATTTTTAATAATTTTATCAAGGCCCATACTGTCGATTTCCATAAACGGCCATCGAACTGCACTTACAACGACCTTTCTCAAATTTGATTTGGACATAATTCCAAATCCAACCGTTAGATTTCAAATTTCTAATATTCGTTAGAAAGCTCTTTTCAATACGAACCCAACGGTTCCGGATTCAGGAGAATCCGACGGTCGGATCTCCCGCAATATCCATTCGAAGTCAATGGTCGAAATTCGCGAACTTCCGCGGCGCGGCGCGTTCTATTCAGGCCATTATATTATATATATAATATATACTTCGTCGATTTCAATTCAAAACGTGCTTTATAAATCGTTTTAAATTCATTTTCAAAACGGTTTCAAATTCATATTCAATTTCAAATCAAAATTGAATATTCCAATATAAATTCGTTTTAAATTCATTTCAAATCGATTTCAATTCAATTTCAATTTAATTCGAATTCAATTCCTTTTGATTTCAATTCGAATTCAATTCTATTCAATTTCAATTCGAATTCATTTTATTCAATTTCAATTCGAATTCATTTATATTCAATTTCAATTCGAATTCATTTCTATTCAGTTTAATTCGAATTTCAATTCTTTTCAAAATATCAGATTTTGAAATCACTTTCGATATTCATTATAAAATGAATAAAATCGATATAAATATCGTTCACGTCAAAATGGCGTCAATCTAATCAACACGGCTTCATATATTTCTATTTTCAAATATTCTATTCAAATATTTCTATTTCAAATATTCTATTTCAAATATTTCTTTTTCAAAACTGGAATGAGGCCCAATCAATTACCATATAATGTTAATTATATGGATTTTCTACAACACATGTATACAATAACAACGATGAATAATCAACCATCATCCAAAGTGCATTCTACACTGTATAAGCATCAAATATAAATATTTAACGCTCATAACAGTCTGTCAATCAATCGATCGACATACAACTAATTACTGGGATTAGTGTATGTCATATATCATCCCAATACCCGTGTGGGGTTTTCAAACGATCAAACACAGATTTTATTTGTGCAGTTGGGCGATGTGTAAAATTTATCGTCCCAATCAATATCAGTCAAATGTGTGTATATAAACAAATCGTTCGATTTGTTTATATTAATTTATTTTAAATACACGTTAAAAATTCTATTTTCAACTATAAAATATTTTCAACTATATAAATATTTTATTTCATTTCACATCACATCACACAATCAACTACACATCAAATCAAACAAACAAACATACAAGCCGTCCATGGTCTGTGGACGACGGGTGTCGGGTGCTACTAAACACTGTCTGCATCCTAGTATATATTATTAACTAGAAAACAAAATTAAGAGGTGAGAAGTTCTCACAGAGGGTTCCACTCCGCCGTGCATTGCTGCTGAACATCTGGATTTCTTTGTAATTCCTATGCAGTTCTTTTCACGCTGTTCGAATAAAAATTATATTTTTATTACTTCATTTCAATAAATAAAAATTGTATTTTTATTTCTGCTTCATATATACTTTTACAACATTTATTTCTATATAAAAAATTATATTTTAATATTTACTTCATATATAAAGATCGAATTTTTACTTTACTATATATAATAAAAATCATATTTTTATTTCACTACCTATATAAAGATCAAATCTTTACTATCTATATAATATAAAAATCGTATTTTTATTCTTTCTATATTATGAAAATCATATTTTTAATACTCTACTCATATAAAAATAATATTTTTATATCTTCTATAATATAAAGATCATATTTTTGTTACTCTACCTTAATAAAAGTCATATTTTTATTATTCCTATGTTATCACTATAATAAAAATCAAATTTTTATTCCACTAAAATAAAATTCATGCTATTTTAATTTATCAAAAATCTCCTTTTTGTTTCATTCATAAAAACCCATTCTTATACTAACAAAATAAACAAGGTCAGAAAAGAAAAGCAAAAGGGAAAAAACTTACTTTGATTGGTTTCCTTGGGGGGGGTTGCTTGCGTGCTAACGGGAGGTGGAGGGGGGTGTTCCGGTCTACACGAGATTGGAGGGGGGCATCCAGGTGGTCAGCGTGGGGACAGTAGGCCAGAGGCGGCGGGCGCTTGCGGGTTAGGGTTAGTGGGTACTGTCGTCGGTTCTTCAGGGGGTTCGGGGGGTCTCGGTTTCAGGTGGGGGGGAGAGAGGGTGGCAGGGGGGGAGGGGTCGCGCCTGAGGGTGGGCGGCGTGAGGCGTCGGCGGTGGCTCGAGGATCCCAGGGCGGCGGCGATTTCTGTTCGACGGGGGGGGGTGTTTATTTTCTTTTGTATTTTTTTTATCTGAAAGAAATGAATTGAGGGGGGGGGAGGTATTAGAGAAGGGGAGTTGACTTTGGTTTTATTTAATTTATTTTTAAATTCAAAAGCAACTTTTTATTTCAAATTCGAAATCGAACCCACCGACTGTCGCCCCTAGCTAATTACCCCCATTCCGAACACAATGGGATATGTATCGTAGGCTGATTCGATCGTCTCGATTAGTTTTCATCAAAATCAACATATAACTCTATATATTGAATTTGAACGTACATTTCAATTTACGGGGGTCACATACTAACACTACAACAAATTAAGGTTTTCATAGCACCTTCCGCAAACCAGCTTTGGTGCGCTATGCAAGCTTTTGATTTCAACGCTATTTTACTTGCTCAATTTAGAAAACAACCCTATACGTAAAAAAGTTAGGCGGTAAACCAAATTTGTGCGAGAAATAGAAAAGTCCGTATCGCTTTGTTACTCCCTCGATCGGAAAATTTATTTCATTTTATTCTATCATCATCACCTCTAGAAATCTCAAATTAATTAACCCTATCATCAATAGTCGATCAATGCCCCCAATAACCCTACTATCAATAGTTGATCGATGCCACAATCTCTCTTTGATGCAGTCATCCTAGGCCCTAACCCTAGGAAGCATCTCTGATTTGAACTTCGCTGGGAGGTATTATTACATATATTTCATATAATTTTAAGTAGCATACTGTGTGAACAACTCATTTTATTGCAATTGCTTTATTATCATCTATCTATATGCTTTTGGCATTAGTTTTTCTACTATGGTCAACCTTCACAGTAAGTTATGCTGTTCTATTATAGTATATTCATGCTTCAGATAACATATCTATATGTAGATGAGTTGAAATAGTACTTATTAGATAGAGGAATCTTACCTGGGAAAAATCAAAATTTGCACAGTGAACTTTTTTGTCTGACATTTTTCTAAAGTGGTCAGCTTCATTACTTAAAGCTAAATATGATGTGGTGTGAATGATTATAAATCATTTTATGATTGAAAGGATTATTGTAGATGTTGAAATTTTATTTTAACTTCTACAACTAAGACAAATAGATTTCTGAAATATAATAACTTCTTGCAATGGTTTAATAATCAAATAAATTCTATAAAAAAATTACAACCATTTTATTTTAACTTTCAGTAAACCTGAAATTTCGATGCAACATGTTTTAAAATATAATAACTTTCAGTTTTCATTGCACGTCACTTTCATGTTTAGAAATTCTGAAAATCGTAGATTGATTAATAGCATAAATTCTGGAAAGACAACTGATTTGGCAGATGCTGTAACCATAGCTTGAACTCATGATTTTTGCTAATCATGTCTTTGTCTTAGTTTATTGTGAATATCAAACGTTTATATGATTCAAATTAACCATGCTTAAACTTAATCTTAAAAAAACCATGCTTGAACTTAATTCACCTTCAAAGTCGTGACAAGCAGTGCCAGCTTCTACAACCTTTTAAACAGTCGTTGTTGTAATGCAACTGAGACTTATGGGTCCTATAAGCTACGAAACACAACAAATAATTGTAATTAGAGCCATTAACATGTACCCTCTACGTTAAGTGTAAAATATTGCAGTGTTTATTTTCTTTTAAAATTTTTTTATCTGAAAGAAATGAATTGAGGGGGGGGCGAGGTATTAGAGAAGGGGAGTTGACTTTGGTTTTATTTAATTTATTTTTAAATTCAAAAGCAACTTTTTATTTCAAATTCGAAATCGAACCCACCGACTGTCGCCCCCAGCTAATTACCCCCATTCCGAACATAATGGGATATGTATCGTAGGCTGATTTGATCATCTCGATTAGTTTTCATCAAAATCAACATATAACTCTATATATTGAATTTGAACGTACATTTCAATTTACGGGGGTCACATACTAACACTACAACAAATTAAGGTTTTCATAGCACCTTCCGCAAACCAGCTTTGGTGCGCTATGCAAGCTTTTGATTTCAACGCTATTTTACTTGCTCAATTTAGAAAACAACCCTATACGTAAAAAAGTTAGGCGGTAAACCAAATTTGTGCGGGAAATAGAAAAGTCCGTATCGCTTTGTTACTCCCTCGATCGGAAAATTTATTTCATTTTATTCTATCATCATCACCTCTAGAAATCTCAAATTAATTAACCCTATCATCAATAGTCGATCAATGCCCCCAATAACCCTACTATCAATAGTTGATCGATGCCACAATCTCTCTTTGATGCAGTCATCCTAGGCCCTAACCCTAGGAAGCATCTCTGATTTGAACTTCGCTGGGAGGTATTATTACATATATTTCATATAATTTTAAGTAGCATACTGTGTGAACAACTCATTTTATTGCAATTGCTTTATTATCATCTATCTATATGCTTTTGGCATTAGTTTTTCTACTATGGTCAACCTTCACAGTAAGTTATGATGTTCTATTATAGTATATTCATGCTTCAGATAACATATCTATATGTAGATGAGTTGAAATAGTACTTATTAGATAGAGGAATCTTACCTGGGAAAAATCAAAATTTGCACAGTGAACTTTTTTGTCTGACATTTTTCTAAAGTGGTCAGCTTCATTACTTGAAGCTAAATATTGTGTGGTGTGAATGATTATAAATCATTTTATGATTGAAAGGATTATTGTAGATGTTGAAATTTTATTTTAACCTCTACAACTAAGACAAATAGATTTCTAAAATATAATAACTTCTTGCGATGGTTTAATAATCAAATAAATTCTAAAAAAAAATACAACCATTTTATTTTAACTTTCAGTAAACCTGAAATTTCGATGCAACATGTTTTAAAATATAATAACTTTCAGTTTTCATTGCACGTCACTTTCATGTTTAGAAATTCTGAAAATCGTAGATTGATTAACAGCATAAATTCTGGAAAGACAACTGATTTAGCAGATGCTGTAACCATAGCTTGAACTCATGATTTTTGCTAATTATGTCTTTGTCTTAGTTTATTGTGAATATCAAATGTTTATATGATTCAAATTAACCATGCTTAAACTTAATCTTAAAAAAACCATGCTTGAACTTAATTCACCTTCAAAGTCGTGACAAGTAGTGCCAGCTTCTACAACCTTTTAAACAGTCGTTGTTGTAATGCAACTGAGACTTATGGGTCCTATAAGCTACGAAACACAACAAATAACTGTAATTAGAGCCATTAACATGTACCCTCTACGTTAAGTGTAAAATATTGCAGTGTGTGCGGCATAATGTAAAAATATGTAGTTCAGAAATATACACCAATAATAACAGGATTCAGGTTTTGAGCCAAGCGATTGTCATCGCTGATCGTGTCATAACCCTTCGAACGATGGGAGTGGATTCTGAATAACCTTTAGAATCGATCATCAACACTAAGGAATGTTGTTGTCATATTCAAGTTTTGTTCATGGTTAGAATGATTATGCATATGCATAGATTTCGGTTCAAATTCTAGTTGAGGAAGATTTGATCCTGTGCTTTAATCCTAACTTAATGTTGGGTTCCAAAGTCCATAGGCATATGTACGAAGGGATACGTTCAAAGCTTCCAAGATGGAATATTCCCAGGTCTCAAACGCAAGTAAGGAGTCATACTCGATCTCAATCATGTAGCCAAACAATAAACTTTTCCACACTTGCTTGCGTTACCAAACCGAATCGGATTCGATTCCAAAAATCAATAGCCACCTTGAATTGATTTAGTAATTCTGAAGTATAAAGGTTAAAGGTGTAACTATACTCTTACTTGCAAAATTCCTGAAGTATAAAGGTTAAAGATACTTTACATAATTCCTGAAGCATATAGGTCAATAAAGGTGTTACTATACTCCTCTTACTTGCAAAATTTTAAGTTAATTTTATCTGAAGACTCGTTTTCTCTGCATTTGTATTTCTTTCTTCTAAATAAGTCTTGCTTGCATGTTTGTTAGCAAGAACAGTATTTTCGATTCTTCCATAAACTTTTTGTTGTTATCATACATTAGGTCATACATTAGGGGGTTATATTTTGATGATTAAAATCATTTATTTCACAGTGGGAAACTGTTATTTCCAAACTGTTTGAATTCTTAAAGCATTTATTAACCCAAATATATGGTAACTTTAAATATATCAATGATGATTAAGGCCCTACATTTGCAAAAAAGTTAAGATATGTGGAACCATAGATCCTGAAGGCAATCATGGAAGTTAAATCTATTTAATTATGAATTTGGGTAAATATTCATTAAGAGGTGCTACTATATACGTAAACAAAACTTTGTACATGCTTTGAAAAATGCTACAAAATGCATTATTGAGTCACACTGTAATTAGAAGCAAGCTCATATGGTAGTAATTTGAAGCAGTCGCATTTTATGAAAAATGCAGTCACATTTTAATTTGTCTAATTAGATTTGAGTAACTGAAAAAAGAATGATAAAATAAGTATTTGAGAACGATTCACCTACAAATTATCTACGTTCTAGGCAGCTATTTGAAAATCATACCAGTTCTAGATTTAGCATTTCTTGATTGTTAGAAATGTTTGTATTGAGTTGTGATGTTTTGATTCTTTTTTTTATCTCCGTCACCAAAACCGTTTTTTTACTCATTATAAATTATCGATTCTTATACATGGTTCTTTAACTTGAGTTACCAACTATTTGCAGAACAGCAAAGGTAGTATTGCTTACGCCTATGGTTTTAGCAATCAAACTTTTTTTTATGCTTTGTGGTTCAATTATTGCTTAGTTTGATTATTAATCAAATATTTAGATTTTCATATCAATATACAAACATACCAAAATTATGATATAGATCACATTTATGAGTTTGTTGTTTTTTTAGTGCTTTATCAGCATGTCTTAAATGGAAGGTTGTTTTTAATTTATTTCCGTGGTGTATGAGGTTTTATTATCTATGACTTACACATGATTAAGATGCAATAATTCATTCTTTAATGTGTATTTTAGCATTAGAAATCAAAAGTTAAGAGTAGTGTGGATCAATCATTTAATATTTGTTGATTGAACTTCAACAATTAGTGAACTGAAGTTCATTAGCTAAAAAATACTTTGAAAAAATTGGAAAGTTTGAGTAAGCAGTCTTCAAGATGATATTTTGAGTTGCTTTATAAACAGTGCATTAAATTTTATTAATACTACTCCGATTAGGGGTATTGATGTTTTTTCGTTCTTGGTTCATGTCGGGTTCTTGCCAGTATACATTTTATCTTACTAAATTAACCATGATTCACTTACAATCTTTTTTATGGCTATTGCAAATGACGTTTTTATATTACAGACTCATGCTTTGAATTAAGATATAAGTACTGCAATTATTTTTGTTGTATAGCATATAGAGTACATGTGTTGTAACATGATTTCATCTAGCTTCTTTGTTCTTTTTAAAGTAAATAGCCAAATCATATATCTTTTTCTCTGATAATTTTAATGCTACAATGTTTTGGGTTGATGGCCTTTAAAAAAATTTAGCAATTGTATCTTTGATCAAGTAGAGATGAAAATTACATTATAATATCTATCTTCCATCTTCAGACTAAGTATCATACATGCTCACATTTTAGCATTTGGTTGGACCTATTGAATTTGCAGTTGTTGGTGTATCCATGAGCAAGACATACTGCACCTTGAAGAGTATATGGAAAGAAGTGGAGCTTCACTAAGAAGTTTCTAAGTGGTCTTAATTTCAATGGTGGTGTATGCATTTTAATGTGCTGTGGATTTCAGGTTAATTTCAGCGGAAAAGTCAATAAAATGTCGGGTGAGAAGCTATATGAGAAAGAGTTAACACGGCTAGTCATTTAACGATTTTAGGCTATATCTCGAATTAGTACTAATGTTTTTGGCTAATCTAAGTGTAGGCATCAAGAGCGGTTTAATATATGTGTGTGATCTTCTACTTAAAAAAAGAACAAGATATTTGAAATTGAGCTATATAAGAAATTACTGGTTAATATTTTTGTTTGTGATTACTTGAGGGTGTGTTGAGTTATTCAGCAAAATGGTGCTTTAACATTATTTTATTCAAATCATGGAAAATTAACTGATCATCCATAATATTTATTCATTACCAGATATGCCTGAATACTATATTTAGCTATTAGGTACTTGATTATTGATCATATCTGGGTAACACAAATGTGAATTCTCTAATTATATACAAATAAATATAATGAAAGCAATATATATTATTACCTTGAGAGCAACTTGAATATAGTTTGTAAAGAAAACTTGATGCGGCCAGCGATATGAGACGCAAATGTTTATGACCTCACAGAAGAAATTATTTGATTATATAATCCAATTATGTAAGCGCTAAAATTTTATATTATCTTCTGTTATTTTACTGTTTACTATTACGTTGGCTAGTGTGTACTAATATTAGTGCTATATTTAGTAGTTCCTAGAAATATAATAAATTCTTAAATTTATTGATTATAAATATCATTAAAAGGATTAATGAAAGTTATTGATTATAAATCATTCATGTTGAAATTTTATTTTAACTTCTTGTGTTTAAAGACGATCATGCTTATATTTTTCTAGGTATTTTCATGTTACTTGCTGAACTAGCAATGGAGGCTGGTCTGCCTGCCAGGTTCTTAAGCATCATTCATGATGCCCATATAAGCATGGAGTTTGGCATTGCATATATCATTTTTTATGTCCTTCAACTATTAACCGTGTATTTCGTTATTTCATTTATACACCTTTAAACTAATTTTGATACTTCAGCTTGTATTGATGATGTACTTTGTTATTTCAGGCTGGAATGCACATGTTCAAGAGTAGCAGCTAAAGGGAAACATTGTTAGGTAAATATATTTATTTTACTAAAATATGGAAATGAATATTAATTCTATTTGTAATATCTAAAACTAGGAATGTGTTTTTGAAGAAGTTTTTGAAAAGGAAGAGGAAGTTGTATCTCTTTACTAAACTAGTAATTAAAAGCAGAAGAAGTTTTTGAAAAGTTTTTGAAAAGCAAGATCAAGTAGATATGGACAATTCACGAATATAATTGGGGCAAGAAACTAGTAATTAAAAGCAGTAGAATATGAATAAAATGAGTGCAGGCCTTATAAAATTAGCTGATGTTAAGGTGAAATATTGCATAAATGAATAGAGCCTATTTATATATACCAGAAAATGGACTTATTGATGATCAGAGAGAAGAAATACTATTACTAAAGCCAGCTATAACTGGTTATGATGATGATGGATTAGATAAATTGGTGCATGCGCATGTGAAGTCTTGAATGTATCTGATATAGGAATAATAAAAGATAACTATGGTGCATGTGTAGAAATTTGCGCATGTGATTATATTGTAGTGGATGGTGGCATTTTAGTCTAGGAAAATGGATTGTTTTAAAAGTCCAATGCTTGCATAAATATTTTCATGTTCATTTTGATATTGTTTTGTATTTCAAAAGGACTAAAACCAACATTTCTACCAAATTTTCTTAACAAATATTGTCATAGCCAGGCGAAAAATACATGTGTTCACACTTTCATTTACATAATATATAATAACTATTTCAAAACATGGGCATATACATCTTTGTTTTTCATGTTGATGTTTCAGAAGATCTACTTAAAGCATACCAAACAGAAAATAAAACTAAGCCATTCAAGTCAATACCAAATCTAGTGGCTTGTAGTCCGTAGTCCGAACAGTTTGAATTTTGGATATATGTGAATTAAGAAGTAAGTTGAGTGAGATTTTTTATGGGTCTTTCTACGTCTAAAATTACCATATATGATATACACTTTCTATGGGTCCATGCATATGGAATTATTTAATATTATTTCTGTTCCACTTAAATTGCAGCTATCTTCTCCAAACTCAGAACATGATGAAATAAACTTCTTGGGTAAATGAACTGGCCAACCGTACATATTGCAAAACAATGTTTTTACTGGTGGTAAAGGCAACATAGAGCAAAGAATTTATCTATGGTTTGATCCAACTAAAGTCTACCATGCTTACTCTGTTCTCTGGAACATGTATCAAATTGTGCAAGTTTTTGATTCCTCTTTTGCGTATAAATCTATATATACATGTTTATTGCTTCAGCGGCAGTTTCATAAAAATTCGTGTAGATATTCCTTTACACTGTAAAATTATTCTCCTTTTACTATTGCTTTCTTGAGTATGATTTCATAGTAGATAAAAAGGTTCATTGCTACATGATTTCACATTTGGTGGGAACTGATCCAAGATCTATTATGTAGTGTTTAATGCCGTGATCGATTGATCTTCAGTGATGGTCGATTTGTAATTTAGTCGTTATTTTCTTTTTGTTAACCTAACTGGTTTGGCAATGCTTAACTTGTAAGCAAATGGCATACATAATTAGTATATTTAACACAATAAAACCGAGTGAATGAGATACAGGAGATTTTGATTATCAAGTACTCTACAAAGGTACGTTTAATTGCGATGCCAAAGACAATGGGTTACCTGATGAAGACACATGGCTCAGTACAACTTGGAATCAAGTTCATACAATGACTGCTGCCTTTTTGTTGTTGTGAGAAATTGTGTGCATTGCCAGGAGTATTGAAAGCTCGAAAACAAAGGATATGACATGAAAATAGGTACAACTTACATATATACTATCTTTTGAATGTTTCTGATTTACTTATGAGATATATGTATGAACTTCAATATGATTTAGTTTTGAATGTTAGGATGGGAACTGAAATATGGGTATAATTCATTGGGCACTTTGAGATCGATCTGAAAATGATTGTTTGAAAGAGTGGTCATTTCAAATTCACCACAGAAAGGTTAGGGTGGATGCAATCTTCATTAGCTACCTTTTCTCTCTTCCTCCCATATATTGTTTATTTAAGTTGCACTGTGATATTAAGTAAAGAATCAGACTTGTTTCATTCTTTTCTATCTGTAGGTGGTTGATTGCACTTCATTCACTGGACAGATGGTTCTAAAGTAAGTGTGCTTCTTTGAATGCTTTCGTCAAATATCAGTTTTATGCATGGTAAAAAGATTAGTTAGGCATGCCTAATCTTGTGGGATGTAATGTGCAAAGAAGGTAATACGGTGAAAGTGTTTCTTTCCCAAATAAGATTATGTTGTTCAACAATTTCTGTTTTATGATATGACAACTAAATAATTAGTTTACTGCGCCTATTCCACTTTGGCCTAGTCAGAAGTCAGCAGCAGCATATCTTGCAACAGCAGTTGATGATACGATACAAGATTGACCTCATATATACAAGTACTATTTTTTTGTAATTTTATTGTCGTAACAACATAACTTTTTTTTTCAAAATGCAAAATAAAAAATGTACGCTTTATGAGTGAGAAATATAAAAGAACAAAAGAGATACAGCTTCAAGGTAAGGACTGGCTGATGCTTCAGAATTTTGTAAAACCCATAATCATGGTAGAATCAGATATGAAGGTGTTATTAGTGCTGCAGTTTGCTAGTTATATCAACCTTCCAATTCCTACCAGCTTCTTTAAAAGAAGTAGATATAAATAATAGAAGGCAAAAGCCACTATACTCATGTATCCCATTTATCTCATGTAGTTATTAGTGACTAATCTATATGTACTTGTTGGCAATTTATTCTTTAAATCCAATGCAAAGAAGGCCCTGGAAGAACAATAAGTGGATGCCGAGGATTTTTCGGTGCTTGTGGAATAACTTGAGACATCATTCTTAAGGTATTTAGCTCTAGGCTTTGCTAAGGGATATAAATGGTAATTTTGGATCAACATGCTGTGAAATGCAAGGTACCAAGGCTAATGTTTTTGTAACTTTATTGTTGTTTCCTTGTTTCCTAATATTTTGAAAAGGTTGCAGAATGGTTACAAGGTACTGGGGCTAATGTGACATCTGTAAATCAAAATGTGACATCTGCTCCTATTATGTCAACTTGCTTCACTTAAAATGCTTCATCTAAATCTTGAAAATCTCGCATTTCATTCAAAATCCTTGTTTAGTTCAGTAAAAGTTGATCTATGAGTGGTGATAATTTATATTACGTAGCTTGGTATAATATTTGCAACCCTTGGCACCAAGTTAAAAGCATTGCAAAAGTGGAAGCTGTCTTATAATTATTTCTTATACACAAACTGTATTAATTAATCACTATGGTATTTCTATGTTTTAGTTGACTACGGAGATGAGGGCGTTGAATCTGCAGTTGAGAAAAAGGTTATTTGTTTTCATCTAGTTTAACCATATTTTTATGGGTACTTAATACGTTATAGCAAGTCATCTAGTAGTTACATTGATAAGTATATAGTAGTTTCTTGTCTTATAATTTTTTTTTTCAGTTTATAACATTTATTGAGTTTCAACGTCATTGGATAATTGCTAACTTAATTACCATTTTGTAGTTTTTTACCTAATTAAAGGAATCAATGTCTTTTCAGTTGAAGCTAAAATTGACAAATATAGAATGAAAATGTTGAACGCATATTTAATACTGAAGCTCGTAAGGTACAAGCTTTCTCATAAATTCACTACAGAAAGGTTAGAGATAGAATGATGATAGGAAGACATAAGATATGCAAATATGATGAAGATACTTTAGCTGTTGGAATAAAAATAGAGCCCTTTAACATATTTGCATCTCTTTAGATCTCTCATTTTAGCGTTAAATTTGCATTTAAAATGAAGGAAGATCAAATTTGCATCTTTATTTAGTGTTTGGGCTGGAATGTCGAAATTGCATTTCAAAAAATCAAAATGGTGGCTTACAGATTTTGATGCTTTGTTTAATGTTTCCAAGTGAGTTCCTCTTACATCTTTTTTAATTACCTCTTTTTGTCGACGCAATAAAAATTTAAAAATTATTTGTCCTATCTTTCAAGTTCTTTCATTCTAACTAACCAAACTGATATTATTTTCATGCTCCTCACTTATTGTATAAGTGTATCATATTTTATGTCATAGTTATATTTTTTTTCTTCTCTTTTAGGTTTCTTTTACTTTGAGAGTATATGATATAACAATTACTAATATTCTTTGTTTATTTGACATTAACAGGACTGCTATTGTTGAGGTTAAGAAGAAATTTTCATAAGTAAAGCATGATTAGATCTATCGTTTGTCCGTTTTGTAAACTTGATGCTGGAATTTTTTTATGATATATTAACATGGAAAAATTGGTAGAACAATATGTATAAAATATTAAGTTTGAATATGTTAAGAGTTGTTTGAATGATGTGTACGAAGTACTATGTTTTGGTATACGAAAAGTAATTTGAATAATATGCATGAAATATTATGCTGTAGTTTATATATTTATTGTTTGTAAAAAGATGTCGTGTGCATATGTATATGTATATGTATATGTGTGTGTGTATATATATATATATATATATATATATGTGTGTGTGTGTGTGTGTGTGTGTGTGTGTGTAATAAGCTAAAAGGATAACATATAAAATCTATAAATTAATGCAATAGCGTTTCGTAAACGCTATTGAATAAAAAATGCTATAGAAACACACATTGAGAATGCTATAGTATAACTAAACAAACGCTGAGAAATACAGAAGAAACGCTATAGAAACACATAGACAAACGCTATATAAAGTAAGTGCTGGCCGATATATTCCATAGCATTTTCGTCCAATAGCAAACAAAAAACGCTATAGAAAAATCACTTTTCATAGCGTTTTATATTTGCTATTTTAAAGCAGAAGGTCTAACATAGCATGTCGTTACATGGCGTTCTTTGAAACGCTATGTTAGCATACAATAGCGTTTTTCAAACGCTATGAAAAGCCTGTATTGTTGTACTATAACTCGAAAAATTCCAGAAGAATATTTTCTAACTTAATACTGACTATACGGTCCTAACAAAACTAGTTTCGTCGAATTCTGAGACCGTTTGAAAAATGGCCATTTTCCAGTCGATTAAAATCAACTGAAACTGGTCAAACACGTTTTCCTTTGCCACGCACACATATTGAATCGAAAAATTATGAAAATTGGAATCTAGCAATAACTTGACATCACGGATCTAACAAAAGTGGTTTCGTCGAAATCCGAGGTCATTTGCAAAATTTCCATTTTTAAGGGCTTGAATTCCATAGCGACTATTCAGAATTTTCAACTGGACATATCTTTTGATTCCCGCTATGAAATTTTGATTTCCCGGATTCGCTGGAAAGATACCATCAATTAGATTCTAATATTTTTGGTTTCGTTAAAATCCGGTTTATTTTGAATCCTGCACATCCATTTGAAGTTTGAAATCGAATTATCGAACTACCGCGCCATTTTCAATTCCTTTTATAAATATAAATAAATATTTATATTCTATCGTCGATTCATTTTAAATATTCAAAATTCCTTAAAATTGCCAAAATAAAAATTTTAAACTGGACCAGATTTCCTGGTTATTACAAAGACGTAGACTTTAGTGCTATATTGTTAAACTAGTTTGTTATCCATCCACTTTTGAGAGAGGATAACATTCACTATATTGTTAAACTAGTCTGACATGTTGCCCATCGCCTTAAGACATAGGAAACTAAGGCCTTCGCCTAAACATCCTCAGCTAATTGCAATTTGAATGGGGAAGGCAACACTATGTATTCCATTCCCTGGACGCGAAAGAATGAAAATAATTACAAACATATTCATATGGATACAACTCACACAACACAATTACAAAAGTCTATATATATATATATATATAACGCTCAACAAATAAGTACCTTATGCAATCATGTAGATGGAGCTAGCTCCTCCAAGAAGAGATCCACCTCCAGATTGAATTGAAACAAGTTGGTGGAGCATGATGGACGGTCGAGGAAAAATTACAAGTATTATATATACCATAATATTCAGTGATTAACAACAGATAAATGATTGTGTTGTACAATAAAAAGGGCAAAATATAAGGTTATGAGTCATTGAGTGGAGAACTAGAAATGAGAACCTAAGATAAACTAAACATTTGGTTGTTAATTTATTAGAAACTACAATGGTAAATTTTAACAAGAAATAACAATAAAACTTAAATGATAGGTTGGTCGACTTCCACAAACAAACATATGATCTCATACATAAGAATTAAAGGAAACTTGGCATTATCGGAGAACCTAGAAATGGTTGCAAACATAAGGTAGAAACTGCTAAAATGAAGCCCAACAAAGATACCCATTACTAGTATAACCAACATCGCAAATTTATTGATACTGAATAAAATATCATATTTATAATGGAAAGTAAAAGAAGCTTGCAAAAAATGAATACAATGTTAACAAATCTAGATCAATGTCCATGATAGTATATACTTTTATTAGTTCACCATTAGGAATTTTGGCTCATATATTTCATCAATATTCACAGTCAAGCTTATATACAGTAATCCATGTCATTCATATTCAATCTTCAATGCTAAATAAGAAAATAATTTCAACAACACATTAATTTGTAGAAGCAAAATAAAGGAACATTTCACACATTATTGTATGTTTGATAAAAGAAAATTGGACATCAGTCCAAATCAATGAGAAAACTAGAAAATTAAATAGGAAGCACATCGAAAGAAAATTATAGATATATGTAGGAAGATAATGGTAGATTTCACAAGACAAAGTAAAAGAATTCAAATTAAAGAATTCAACTTGTTAGCTAATTTTTTTTCCCTAACTACAAACTAGCATTTTCCTTAATAAAAGGAAAGACGGAGATAAATTAACTTAAGAGTAAATTTTATGTGCAATTTATTTAAACTACCATGTTACTAAATGCATCATGTTTTTATGTTCTTAACAAAATAGTGCTAAAGTACTAAAATCTATTAATTAACATCCGTACGAGTATTTTTAGGAGCATTATAGGTAAAATAAAATAGTATTTCCCTATAAAATCGGGTACATCATTTTTTTATGGTTGGACTGTATGCAAGAAATTATATTATACATCATTTTTTAGTTAGAAGGGAAAATATTGAAAAATAAAGTTTCATATGTATGGACTTGATTTATTTTTTCAACACATGCAGTGCGTAGCACAACGTCAATCGAGTTAGCAAAACTTTAGTGATGACAAAATACAAATAGAGTTTATTTAACGGGCTCAATAGTAGCTAAATGATAATTAAGAAAAATGAATTCAAAAAACTAATAGATGAAAACAAAACAATGAAAAACATAGAAAAAGAAAATATAAAAAGATATATGATTTTACTGGGCTTCGACCTAATTTTAACTCAAATACATAACATCTTACAAACATAAAAACTGTAGGTCCGAGTATATATTCTTCTATAAAATTATAGATTATCCCTTCCACATGAATCATTGAAGTGAAAATCGAGGAAACAAAATAGTAACTAAACCTATAATCCAAATCTGATCGAATAAACTAGATTAGATACGAGAAGATGGAAGTGTGGAAGTACAGGAGGAGGAGGCGCTTGAAAATCGACATAGCGATAGAAGGAAAGCGGGCGAATGCAACTTCTCCTTTACAGAAGATACAAATAGAAAATAAAAGAGAAGAATGAGGGTGAGGCTGAACTAAGTACAAAATAGGAAATTACTTTCTTGTCCATTACGATGCCATGTATTTACGAATTTATCGAATATAATAATGGAAATAACCGTTATAACATGTTATCACGAAAATAACCGTTATAAATTTATAACAATAATAACTGTTACAAGCTGAAACCAAAAAAGTGTTACAAAACGGCATGTTTGGTGTAGTGTTGTTTTACACGAATAAAACAATCTCGAAGCTATATATGTACAACATTTTCATATATGTAGAGTTCGAATGATTTCATAATTGTTTTATAAATTCATTTTCTTAAAACAAGCGCTTTCAATTTATAAAACTACACGATTTTGCATCCTTCGAGAAGGTAAAGTTGTGATTTACATGATGCATTAGGACACATTGGTTTATTATATCAGTTAAGTCCAGACTTATTGATTGATGTTATTTGGAGTGTGGTGTAGGCTGACTAGTAGTAAATCGATTAGAGACACGTGCGATATGAAACTTATTGTTTTCAGTTTTTAGTTTTCGAGTTACTATTTTGAAGTCTATAACATATGATTATTGTTTGTTGTTTCCAGTAATTGCTCTAGGGGAGCTAGGCTCCGGATTGGTCTTATATATATAT
This sequence comes from Allium sativum, assembly GCA_030737875.1. Lineage (NCBI taxonomy): Eukaryota > Viridiplantae > Streptophyta > Magnoliopsida > Asparagales > Amaryllidaceae > Allium > Allium sativum. Next base: position 78,679,325 of record CM060927.1, on the reverse strand, counting down.
ATATATATATATATACACTCTCACTTGGTCAGGAGGTCAAGTTGCACTCGACCAGGGAGGTCGTAGTAATGAGTGTCTAAATATGTATATAGTACTTGGCAAAGCTCAAAGGAAGCTATGTATGTTCGATGCACATGTTACTTGTTCAAATCCTGTTTTGATGCTATTTGTTATTTTGGGTTCATCTTTGTTACTTTTGTTGATTTGGAAGCACTATTGAAGCAATTGATGATTCTATCCCTACTTATTGTTTTGGATCCAGTTTATGATGCTATTATTATTGTTAATGTTGATTCCATTTATGTAGCCTTAGAGCTACCATGATGCTTCTAAGCATATGGAGATTTCATTATGTTGTTTCAGCACTTATATGTGTTCCATACATTGATGTTTGATAGTCATGTTGTTCCATTGAGTTGGGGTTTTATATGTATACATGTCTAACTCCTTAAGTTTGACCACCTTTACATATTATTTATACCACGATTCATGAAACCCCTATATGATGTTTAGTTGGACTTTATCTAATGAATCTTATGATGCATCAAATCCACTCTTTCTCTACTTGAGAAGATTTATCCCTTATAATGTTATACTTTATATATTATTATCTACTGGTATGTTTAAGGTAGGCCAATCCGTGTATTTTGTACTTGAGTCAGATAGAGTTGTTTCAGATTGATAGTCGTTGTAGAATCGTACTTTACTTTGCTTCTAGCTTTGGATTTTCATACTTGAAGATAATACCCAAGTCATTGTTAGAAATAAATAAGTGGTTTGGGAAGTTTTTAAGTCCCATATCGGGAAATAATAAAACCATCCGACTATATAAACAAAGTCTTGGTATGTTATATCAAAAGAATAAGGAGATAGAATGATTGAGGACAATGGCATGATAAGCATTCATATTTAATGTTAAAAGGTCAAAGATAAGGGTATTGGACCTTGGAGCTCTTGGGGTCTTGTGATTAATTGGGCCTCCGATTGCCGCTGGGCTTGCAACGCTAAAGAATGCCTATTTTTTGAATCTGACCCGCAAATACCAACGATAGTGTCTGTTGGTAAAGGATCACAACCTTTCCAACAGTCACCATCGTTAGAAATCAAACAGTAGCGCCACTTCATGAATAAATGCCTCCTTCCAGCATATATATCGGAAATCAAGACAGAACATAAATTTAAGTTCAGTTCTCTTCTCCTCCGTTTTGTATCTTCTTCCCAAAAAGATCTGTTCTAATATTATCAACTTCCTGCATTCGTCGTTGGTACATGATTGCAGTGCAGCATCACAGACAAGTTCTGTTTCACCCTTGAGAAACGATTTCTCAACATCCTTATGCTCCGTGGAGGGAGCAATTTCCTTTCAAGGGAACAAAAAACGCTGGACTCAGAAGCATAATCGGTAAACTGCTGATTCCTTTACTGAATTGGATTTATACTGCATATTACTATTCCCGTTCTTTGCAAATCTGTGATTGTTCTTTGCTGATTGCAAATTACAATAACATTGAAACAATTTTACTAACGATTAAAATTATTCCTGTTCACTGTAACAGTCATTGTAATGGTTTTCTACCGTTTCCGTTGCTTCGTTATTAAAAATCTTGAAACAATTTTTTTATTATTGCATCCTTTTGCAGACGACGATGTCGCAAAGTAGCAACAACAAATCTGTGCCGACACAGACTGTGCAATAGGCTCCGCCTCTGGTTCCACCAACCGTTCCATATTCACATGGCGAGCGACTAGAAAAGTTAAATGGCCAGGATTTCAAACGCTGGCAATAAAAGATGCTTTCTACCTAACAACATTGGGCCTAGCCAAATACCTTTCAGAGGATCCTCCAAATGTTGATGAATTAGAGCCTGATGCTACAAAAGTTGAGGATCTCACTACACGGAACAATTCTGACTTCATCTGTAAGAATTACAGTCTCAATGGTTTGAAAAATAGTTTATATAATGTGTATTTCACTGTTTAGACTGCAAAGGTTCTCTACTTATCTCTAGAAAATAAGTACAAGACTAAAGACATATGGATGAAGAAATTCATTGTCGGAAAGTTTATGGACTTCAAAATGGTGGATTCCAAAAACCGTCATCAGTCAAATTTAGGCACTCCAAGTGATCATTCATGAGATCCACGACAAAAAGATGGAGTTGAGTGAGTCATTCCAAGTGGCTGCCACTATCGAAAAGTTGCCTCCGTCATGGAAGGATTTCAAAAACTATTTGAAGCATAAGCACAAGGAAATTACCATGGAGGGTCAGGCTGTTCGTTTACGAATCGAAGAAGACAATAGAAAATTAAAGAAAAAGGCAATGGGTTCATTGCAGGCAAAAGCTAATGTGGTTGAGGATGAAAATACAAATAAATGACAGCGCGAGTATAATACTAAGGCAAACAAACTGAAGAAGTTTCAAGGATCTTGCCACAATTATGGAAAGAAAGGCCACTCTCATTTCTAAACTAATACCATTCTTGGGTAATCATGAAGTCATTTAAGTTGAGGTTTTTTATTTACCTCTCAGACCTTGAGTCAACAACAATATTCTTATCTTCAGAATAGATAGAAGTTTATCAACAATACCTATTCCAATAATTATCCCACATATTAAATTTACCATTTGATTTAAAACATGGTTTTAACGCCATACTCTGCCTTGGAAATCTTATTTCGATCTTAACACGTTTACTTAACTTAAGTATCAAGTAACTATTATTTAAACTTTCTCTAGAACTTGAACAATCTTTGAAACATTATATATAAATCTTAATTCTATTATAAATAGAAACCTTCATAAACTTCTGATAAGTTTATTTCAAATCCACTAAGTTATATGTCGATAAAACTTCATCTCCAATTTAATATACCGAATTTAAATCGCGTCATTATAACTTAACTCGCCTCACCATTTTAAGTCAAACTTTGGTTTCTGGTTTGATTTCCATTTCATACCTTCATCAGTCCCTAAGTGTATATCAGTAAGAAAAAAAATTCCCTAAATATCAATCCCGAAGGCCGGAACCAACATCAAATCAATACTCAAAAAATCATTTAACTTAACTGATCTCCAGTTAGGTCCTAATTCTTCAAATTTAATATCTTTGTTTTATTTCATTCATGAACCTTTTCTAATAACTCGTTCCAATAATATCTTTAATAAAACTTAGGGTTTATAACAATTCCATTTAACTTGGATTTTATAAAATCCAATTAAATAGAATCCTAATAAGAACTCAATTTAACTTCAATTCAAATTCAACTTGTATTACTGTTAATATCCGTTTGCTTAAAAATTCATTAAACATTAAACAGGGATTTTAAGACTTCATACACTTTCATTAAATTACAAGATTACCACTTTGATTATTATTAAATAAATAATAATCCAATTACAAAATAATACCATTTTAATTGTTTCTTATAAATAATTAACCTCGGTTATTAATCATCACGTTAATTCTTGCTCACTTGCTTATCAATTTTATAAATATAAGAATTTTCTTTATAAAACCATTTAATAATTACTTATAAACTTAAATAATAAATATAAATATTTATTTTCTTTTATTTCAAGTCTATCTTCAATTATAAATTAATAAATTTTATTACTTCAATCTATTGATTTAACTTATAAAATAAAATAGGTGTATTTTTAGGCAGTCTGCTATTAATTTCTCAAACAATCCTACCTATTGGTTAATAACAAAACAAAGGTTGAATTTGGATTTAACTGTCAATAATTAAACCACTCATCCAATCATATTCGTTAAATAGTTTATATAATAATAATATGAAAATAAACGATAAAACTGAGGAATCCTATTAGATCCCTTCAACCTGTTTTTCCCCACATTAGGTTATCTCAAATAAAACAATCCATTCATATAATAATTTATAATAAACATGAATAATTAATTCAACTCATAATGTTCAACTGATAATAACAATTCAAGCATCTAATTAAATTTAATACATTTATATTATTATAAACGTAACCAACAAGGTAAGTTACCTCGTTTGGAAACGATCGATTTTTGATTAAATTAAATGAACATTTAATTTAAATCAGTTATATAAAAAATATTCAGCATATACTCAAACAATCATCAAATCACCTAACAGTGAACAAACATAACACACAAATAATAAATCCGACTTATATAAGTGAGACAACTAAGTGAGTTAAACTTACTTTGATTTTATTCTGCATTTAAAATGATCTGTTTATAATAAAATTAAATAGGTTTCTAATTTTATTAAAATCCCAGCTGCTTCCAATGCCGACCAGACCAGCTCCACCGAGTAGCCTACGACCATACGGTCCCATCGTGATGAATGACATTCGATTCTGTTAACAGGTGAGGTAGATATTACATTCATAAGTAAATTTACTATTTAATTTCAATTTAAATTTAATATTTTATAAAAGTATGAGCCTTACTTTTTAAATTTGGCATGGCCCAAAACATTTGCCACCCCAACCCGTCTGTCTCGACTCTCACTACTTTTCTTATGCTGAAACATTATGTAAGCAACTTTTGCCCTTTTTCCCTTTTGCCTGTTCGTTTATTTTTCTCCTTTTTTCCTTCCACGAGGCACCCATGAGTAAACATTTTCCCATCCTTCCAACGTTGTATAACAACCCTCCACACGTCCCTTTTTTTTATTTTTTCCATTCCAACATGCCCCTTTTTCGTTATTTTTTATTTCTGAAAGCCCATAACAGCCCAACATTTTTTTATTTCTGAAGGCCCGCCCACACATATAAAATACATAACCCACCCGTGTTACTCCCTTTTCCCATGTAGCTCTTCTTCCCTACATATTCTTTCCACCTGCTAATCGTTATTTTCGAACCCATCACAAACATGCCTCCTCCATAGCTGTGAAAACCAACCTCCATCAACCCATTAATTCCTCCTTCATCCAAATATTTACCTCTTCTTACCTATTGTGCCTCCTCACCACGTCGGACTACCCAGCTCCGCTCGTAACTCCACCTTCACCGCTCCAATGCCAACCCCATCTTGCGTCGACACTCACGCACAACCCACTGAACCGCCCCAGAACGATTAGCTGTAACCGCCACTTACTCTCTCGAAAAGCCAACTCTCCGAGCTTCTCCTCCCCTGTTCACCATGCTTGTTGCCATCTCTACCCCCTTTAGCTTGCGCCACCCATCCAGTACACTGCCTCACACCTCGACATTGCCTAACTCTGCCTAACCCACCACCGAACCCATCCGCCAACGTTTACTAAAGAATTTTGATAAAAAAAAAGACTTGCATTATTTATTTCGAAGCCACTGCTTATATTTCTTCCCAGTTTTTTAATTTATGAAAATAAACGAGATGAATACAAACGAGACTGTGTATTTATAGGTGAGAAGCAAATATCGGATGTAATATGCCACCATTTTGACCACCTCAAATTGGTAATTAAACCAACTTAAATCGTCCAAAACGATGGATCGCTATTTAGCTTACCGAGTTTGAAAATAAAATCAACATAGAAATATATTATAAACAAAAACACAGTATTAAACAACGGAATTAAACTTCTATTTATGATCAGAATTTTTGAATACAAAACTTCTCTATATATGGCGGAATGAAAATACAGTTTTAATACAAAGAAGTATTTACTATTTTAAAAATCATTAGAGTGCCATCTTTGAATCCCCAGCTTCGCAAATCTTCAAATCCTAAGCTATAACCTTTAAATCTGAAATGCTTGGATCTGACCCGAGCGTTCCATACAAAAGCATAAAACACTCGAGTCAGGATTTGATCATAGTTCAAGTAAATTAACTTCAATATAAACTGAAATATAATAGTTAACTAACTTTCAAAAATAAAAGTCGTGCGGTATCTGCACATATTAGTTTTTATGTTAAGAACAAGCAGTCCCGGAAGCCTGCACGTACACACGTGTACTGCCCCAGCATCCCGGAAACAGCGTAACATAGCAGGCGAATTTATAGGAACGATGGCATTTGACTTTAGGCCTACAATAAAATATAGCGACAGCCTGAACCTTACAGGTCCAATCAATGCAGAGGATAACTATAGCCGAATCAATCGTGGGTGGTTCCACATAAAAGTAATCAACATAGGTTCCGGGTTGTAACCGGAAAGAACTCAAAGGCTACACAAATATAACAAAACAACCCAAATGGATATAGATCATGATAAGAAATCAGGCTAAATATGTCAACATAATGATCAGTTCTTGGTTAGTTAAAAGTGTATAATGGAAGCCCAAGAGATGTTAGCTACACACAGTAAAAATAGTAACATTGCAAATGAATTTTCGGGTGACGCACCTATTCATAGGCGGCCAATGTAACAGGGGATGGACATACACATATATGATTTAAATTGTACAATAAGGCAACCTGCACACTTAGTATTCCAAGTACACATGTAGATTAGTACAGGTTCAAGTTTTAGTAAGCAATTTAGAGAGACGAGTAATTGTTAATTCTTAACAATGGGGCATAGAAACACATTCATGAATAGTGCTCATATTCATAGTCAATATTGCATAATCAGTGTATACGAAATGGGTTCAAAGTGCCAAAATGGTTGTATAAAATAGTGCATGTTGAATTGGTTCAAAGTGCCAAAGAAGTGTATAAAATAGTGCATACTGAAATGGTTCAAAGTGCCAAAGCAGTGTATAAAACAGTGCATACTGAATTGGTTCAAAGTGCCAAAGCAGATTATAAAATAGTGTATACTGAATTGGTTCAAGTTTGAGATCAAATGGGGTACTTCCTAACCATGTATGCGCCTAAATACATACACATAAGAATAGATAAAAATTTAAAGTAGCCATATGTTCTGTTCCAGTGCAATGAAATAATAAGGAAACAAACTACAGAAGAAGGATACTTGCATAAATATCAAATACTAGTACTGACGAATGCATAATATGAGTATGTGGTCTCAAAAGTAAACACTGAATGGAATGACATTAGTCATAAATCATCATACATCAACTATCAATGCAAAAGGTTATGTCAATTTTAAACTATAGATGTCCTAAAAATAAAACGTTGCTTACTTTGTAAAATGAAGTGAGAGTAGTTCTTTAGACAGGTGTTCATCAAATCTAGATGAAATGTATTCAACAATCTCAATGTATTAAACATCTGTCTATAAATGCGGCAAATGCATTGATAAAGTTAGATAACATTGCAATCATTTAACACATATACTTTTCTCAAAAAGGAGTGCCATTGGCATCAAAATACACAGTATAATTACTTAAAATTCAATCAACAACAGAAATAGTGAATATTGCAATAGATTTGATTATGCATATTTTACGTTAGCATTTTATCATTTTCTTTGTGTGTGTTTGTTTATGTATGTGTGTATGTGTGTGTGTATATATATATATATATATATATACACATATATTTGTACAAGTGGTAGTCGATTGCTGGATGCCTTGAAGATTATACCAAATTGCAAATGCCAACTGAAATCGGATATTTTCTTGGTGTGAATAGTTAACGGGTAGCTGCACAGATAAAGAGGATGTTTGCTTATTTATTTCCTTGTTGGTTACAATTTATACTTAAGGTCTTTAAATATCTTTTTTTAAGACAAGGTAGCCTCAGCTTCCATAAAATCTAACAAAACGAATGTCAAGCAAGGGACATCATGCATGCAAAGGAAATGAGAAAGGTGTGCCAGTAATCAGTCTTAGGTATACATATACAGGTTTTCAATTCCCAAATTTTGGCTGCATAAGTAGTTTAATACCCATACATCCATACTTTTACATTGTGTACACACATAAATATATAATAAAGGATGTGATGCATACATGGACTTGATATGAGGCCTTTCAGTGGCAAATTCCTAACTGGAAAGATACATGAAATTATAGGCTGATTCTCAAGTTGCAACAGCAATATCAAGAGGGTGCAGAAGAGTTAATTATTAACACATGGAGAGGGAAGAACTTTCGAATGAGACGACTTTAAGGAGAACCAGCGGGCAGTATTTACTATAGCTCGGCAAGTAGCAAAAGTTACCCTCGAGTACTTATCACTTATTGCAAATTTCGGGTTTTTGATGTGCTATATAATTTTCCAGTAGCTTAATATTACAATGCGGTTTAATAGAATATATTTATCCCAGTAAACATTTATCAACTACTACATGATATCCTTATCATGTCTTTGCCTGTTGAACTATCTTCAGAGAGATGTTTCACAGACTATCCTTACATTAATAACTAATAAATAATTTATGGCATCTTTCCAAACAATTCAATTATAATCTGTTCTTATCTTGAAGCGGTTATTTATAAACATAACAGTTCAATTATAATCCACAATTTTCGAGCATCCAACATGCAAGTATATGAAGCAATTATGTAGGAGGCCACACCCGACATTCAACAACAAAGACAACAACCAACAAAATAGGAAAAAAACCAAATCTCACTATTATATTTAGATTTCACTGAAGTTGAGATACTTGAAAGTAAGATTAATCGTGAGTGAGATGCTCACCTAAAACAGTAGGAGAAGGCGCAATAGTGTTCGATGGCACAGTGAAGGCGAAAGCAAAACGATATCCTAAGGCAATAGCCTTTGATTTTTTAAGCGGCGAACTGGGCTTAAATTCGAAACGGATTGAAGGAAGAGCAGTGTCGATTTAGGTCTTCTAGCCATAGCGATGGAAGGGAGTAATTCGATGAAAAATGGTGAGGATGACGTAGCTTTGATAGTGGAGGATCCTCAGACTTCGCAGTGGGTTAGGGAGAAAATAGGGGATTCGACCGTTAATAATTGGAAAAGGAATGTTTTTGGCTGGAGAAACTTGGGGGGAAACACTGGTTTCGGCCATTCAATTAAAGAGAGGAGAAACAATTTCCAAACGCCATTAAATTGAAAAGGAAAAATGGATGTTGCTGAAGAAATTTGGTGGACGAGCGTGAATCTTATAGAAGAAGGAATGGGGGAAGATAAGAACAACGTAACATCATATAGGTTTTAGGTTAAGGCGAAAACAGATGTAGGTCGGCGCATCTTTATCTGGTGTAGGTTATATTAGGGTAAAATTTAATATTTAACTGTACCGAATTATCGTGTAACCCTTGAATTCGTACTGCCAACATACTTTCCCAACGCAACAAAAATTATATGATTTTCTTTGTCATTGCGTACTGAATTCAATAAAATTAAATTAAATCGTAATCTGATGCCATTTACACGGCATTATTTATAAAAAAAAATGTCGTTTCACTGCTTTTATTCTTGTTTATTTATCGACAACTCCGTTTTATTTCAGATTTGAACCTTTAAATTTCAGTTCCTTTATATACACAATTAAAGACACATTTCTAGATCAATTTCCAAATATTTCAACAAATAAAAATCTTCAATTCATTTTAACATTTCTTTTATGTTCAATTATTTATATTTTCTCCAGTCGATTTTCAAAATCTAATTAAATTATCTGATCAATTTGAATTCAAATATTCCATAACAAATATTTGATTCTCAACCAACCATTCTGAAAAATATCGAATTCAATTCACTCAAAATAATATCTTTGATTTTAAATTTCTAATCCAAGTATCAATATAGAAATTGATTATTCATTGTTAAATCTTTAATTCAATATTCAGTTGTCGAAATTTCTGGGACGTTACAATCTCCCCTCATTTAAATCTTTTCGTCCTCGAAAAGGAGAGATTGTTAGAGTTAAACCAATATATACTTCAAATTTTCGTAATCGTGCGAAATTGTTTCACATCTAAATTTAAATATCGATATTTAAATCATCGATCCTCTTTCTTTATCCATCGTATTCAATTTACTTGAAAAACAAATCTCTTCAAATTTTAGATTCTGCTCAAGTTGGATTGATACATCTCAAACAATTTCAAATTTCATTATAAACATCATTTTTCAACGTTACTTATCCATCGTTGCAACCGTAATGGGTCTAGGCTTAGCAACTTTCAACCCAATCTCCTTACATTCAATCCATTTAATCTTTTTCCAAAACTCATGGAAGAGTGTAAATAATATCTCCTCTTCAAGTCACAATTTATCGACTCGAAAATTCAAAAAATCGAAATCATTTATATTTTTTATACATTTCAACCCAATCTCCTCACATTCAGTTCATTAAGTTTTTCCCTACTCATTTAAGAGCGTACATAACATTCAGGTTGACAATTTATAAATTGCAGACTTGACAATTCGCAAAATCCGAAATCTTTTATAACTATAATGTATGAAATTCATACAGAAAATATTTGTATTATTATTCCAAAACTAAAGACTTGAAAATACTCTGAAATCCATTTTCTTAACTTATTAATTTAGGTATATTTTTAATTTCAAATTATTGATTTGAAAATATTTGATAACTCGAAGTTTGACAAGTCTACTGTCGTTCTCACAGATGTTAGGCATACGCTGGCCAGGTGCATGATTAAAATCTCCAAGTAATGAATATCCTTGCTTCAAATGCCCAATGAAAAATATTTCAAAATTTTCTTTTAAAAACAGATACGGAAAGTACCAATGTGATATTGATATGTTGATTGTTCATGAATCGCAGATACACAATGGTTTCGTCTGGATCCCCCAGAAAACATCTGTATCTGTAGGAAATCACTTCCCTGCGAATTTCGTCATGGACAGATCAACAGAAGATATTTTAGAATCAAAAGAAAAAAAGTGAGGTCATTGAGCGTTGACTGCTCTATCTCAGAGTCACAAAACAAAACATCAAAATAGATCAAGACACGAGGATCAATCAAGTCACAAGGACAATTCCAGTCATGAAGACACAATGCAGCATCAAACAGGTGGCTCTACATCACTAATACATCTCATACATTGCATGGCTCTATTCTAACTTTAGTAACTATGGTGGTTACATCTCTTTCACTTGTAGATATGCCATGTGAACCATAGGTACACAATGGTTACGCCTAATTCCCTCATGAAACATCTATGCGTGTAAGCTTTCAAAGGACTGCGGATTACGCCATTATCACAATTGTAGATCACAGCATACACAATGGTTACACTTGGTTCCCCCAAGAAACATCCATCCGTTGTAGGCCATCTACAGCCCTGAGAATTACGCTACACGATCGTGTTCTTTCAAACAACTCTAGTTTTATGTCCGGACAACCCACTACCACCAGTAGCATATCTCACTAAGCTCGAAATTTAAAGGAGAAGGATGGTACTTCCCTTATCTTGGCTTGAAACATACAGTACTATGTATATATATAGTATTTCATTTCATACTCCACACAAATCATACATAAAAAAAATCTTTCCAAATCATTCTTTCAAACAACTCATTCTTATGTAAATTTTGTTATATAAGATTTCAAGTCAGATAGATTACCTTCTAATTCAACGGTTTTTCGAATTCACTAAATTTTTATATTTTTCATATAAATTTCTGAAACTTCTATATCCAATATCTAAAATCTAATATCCTCAAATTTCTGTTCAAAATTTCAGTTTTATCTTTTAATCAATTCAGACATCCTTTCAAACTCAAATTTATGAATCTATTGGTTATAAACCAAATTTCCTTCCAAATCTTCAATTACTAAGATCATCACTTCATTCCCATCTTTATTCTCTCAAAATTCTAGAATTTTCTTCTTATCACAAATTTCTCATTAACGCATTATCACTCCTTTACAGTCACATCTTCAACCGTAAATTAGCAAACGAATAACTCTAAGTATCAACCCCGATGGACGAAGCCAACATCAGATCGAAACTCAGAAAATTATTCAACTTAACTAATCTCTAGTCAATTTTTAAGTTTTTTAACCCCATTTCTCATCAAAGCATTGCTTACGCAACACCCGAATTCAGTTTACGAATCCACTTTTCTTATGTTCTGCCGCTCTTCGTTCTCGTCGTGCGGTTTTTCTTTGATTATTTTTCAGTTCTTGCCATTCTGATTTTTTTAATCAAAAATATACTTTATTATCAGAATGAAAACATTTCTAAATTCATTATTTCGATTAAAACAGATGTTAAATAAATCACTGCTATTCCTACTTAACTGTTAACACACATCAACTTACTTCACTTAATCAGTTCTTGCTATCGAACCTTAATCATTTCTTAGTCAACACTGAAGTCAATCAAGTTGGTGTATTATTACCTCTCAGACCTTCACTAAATAATATTATCAACTTTGAAATAGATAAAGTTCACAACTCCGAATACCAACAAACACTTATTTTCGTAACTTTCGAATTCAAGTTAAAAATTTATTTACTTTACTAAAATCGCTAATTATAACAATAATTCACGCCTTCAAAATATTTAACTTTAAAATTTAACTTTATTCCTAATTTGAACAATTAACTGATAATATATTAATTTTTGATTAAAATAGTAAGTAATAATTATTCCCTGAAATTCAACATAATTAATTCCACGCATAACCTTCTTTTCGAATAACCTGTTATTCGATACCATATCCCTAACTTCGGAAAATCTCATTTGATTTATATTCTAAACTTCAGAATAATTCCACTGTACTAGTCCACTCCATTTTCTTTATTCCCAATTTCATTTTATTGACAACATTTTTTTGCTTTCAATTGTTATTTACTTCTAAAAAGTAAATATTATTCCTTTTATCGAATTTTGAACTCGTCACATCAAATTAATTTTGATTCCATTCAATATGTGTTCAAATGCTTCACTTATAACACTCGTTTACAATTCACTTCTAGTTAATTAATTAACCAGTTTATAGTCTACTATCAAATTCATATATTCGATCATACATTATTGGTTTGAAACCAATTATAATCTATCTTGTCATGTTCTGAATCAAATTTAACACACTCGTATTCCAATTATATCTATCTTCCGTTTTTATTTTCATTTATTTCTATTCCGAATATCAAAATAAAACCCATTGTTTCATTTTGGAAACGATTCCACATTTCGCATTTTGATTCAAATTCATATCTGAATTTTTATTTCAATAAATTTCAACCATCTTTGATTTCTAATCACACGATTAGAGAAATCGATCGATTTTCTTGTACTTATCTTCTTTTGATATCATTCGATGATGAATTCGGAATTCGAGATTCAATTCTAAGAGAACAGCTCTGGCAATTCCGGATTTGAAGATTGGGGATTTCGAAAAACTTTAAATCAAAACAAAATTTTATTTCTGCTGTATCAGTTCAAAAATACTAATCTTCAAAATATATAATATTTCCTTTCAAAATTTTCTTTGAAATTATTTTCATTTTCGAAGTTTTATATTTCAAAAACCTTTTTATTTTCCATATTCGTTTTTCTAGGGTCGATCCTACTCATTCAAACTCAACAAGCCAAGCTTTGAATAAACCAAAGCTCTGAAACCACTTGTAACGTCCCGCCATTTTGACCGCTTCAAATTGGTAATTAAACCAATTTAAATCGTCCAAAACAATGGATCGCTATTTAGCTTATAGAGTTTAAAAATAAAATCAACACAGAAATGCAAAATAAACAATAACACAGTATTGAACAGTGGGAATAAACTTCTATTTTTGATCAGAATTTTTGAATACAAAACTTTTCTATATATAGCGGAATGAAAATACAGTTTTTATACAAAGAAAATTTACTATTTTAAAAATCTTCAGAGTGCCATCATTGAATCCCTAGCTTCGCAAATCTTCAAATCCTAAGCTATAAACTTTAAATCTGAAATGCTCGGATCTGACCCAAGCGTTCCATATGAAAACATAAAACACTCGAGTCAGGATTTAGTCATAGTTCAAGTAAATTAACTTCAATATAAACTGAAATAAAATAGTTAACAAACTTTCAAAAATAAAATTCGCGCAGTGTATGCACATATTAGTTTTTATTTTAAGAACAAGTGGTCCCGGAAACCTGCACGTACACATGTGTACAGGTACACGTGTGTACTGCCCCAGCATCCCCGAAACAACGTAACATAGCAGGCGAATTTATAGGAATGATGGCATTTGACTTTAGGCCTACAAAAAATATGGCGATAGCCTAAAGCACACAGGTTCAATCAATGCAGATGATAACTATAGGAAAATCAATCATGGGTGGTTCCACATAACAGTAATCAACATAGGTTCAGGGTTGTAACTGAAAAGAACTCAAAGGCTACACAAATATAACAAAACAACCCAAATGGATATAGATCATGATAAGAAATCATGCTAAGTATGTCAACATAATGATCAATTCTTGGTTAGTTAAAAGTGTATAATGGCAACCTAAGAGATGTTAGCTACACACTATAAAAATAGTAACACTGCAAATGAATTTTCAAGTGATGTGCCTGTCCATAGGCGGTCAATGTTACAGGGGATGGACATACACATATATGATTTAAATGTATAATAAGGCAAACTGCACACTTAGTATTCCAATTACACATGTAGATCAGTATAGGTTCAAGTTTTAGTAAGCAATTTGGAGAGACAAGTAATTGTTAATTCTTAACCATGGTGCATAGAAACACATTCATGAACAGTGCTCATATTCATAGTCAATAGTGCATAATCAGTGTATACGGAATGGGTTCAGAGTGCCAAAATGGTTGTATAAAACAGTGCATGTTGAATTGGTTCAAAGTAACAAAGCAGTATATAAAACAATGCATACTAAATTGGTTCAAAGTGACAAAGCAGTGTATAAAACAGTGCATACTGAATTGGTTCAAAGTGCCAAAGCAGTGTATAAAACAGTGCATACTGAGTTGGTTCAAAGTGCCAAAGCAGTGTATAAAACAGTGCATACTGAATTGGTTCAAAGTGCCAAAGCAGCATATAAAACAGTGCATACTGAGTAGGAACGTAGGAATTAAGTTATATTCATTCTATTTAAATATATTTTATATGGTACTAACTCTACCTTTAATAACTGTTAACCATTATATTCGCACCGCCCCACACGAGCTCCAAACATAAGACACACTGCTATGTGTTAACGTTCTGGTCCCAATGAAAACAATTTTATCGAAAACCGACTCTGTTTGCAAAACGGCATTATTTTAATTCTAATTTATTCATCGGTTCACCTTTAAATTGCCCACACCAATAAAACAACTCCAATTGGCTCCAAACCAGAAATCAAGCAATGATTAGTTATACGTATTCCAATAAAATTCACTTCGTCGAAAATGGAGATTTTAGAATAACAACTATTCTTAAGGCTTATATAATATTGATAAAATATAAATAAATCCCGAAACCATTAAATTCAATAATAATAAATTATTATTGTCGAATATACCTGAATGGATTAATATACCACTTCAAACTCAACCAATATTGAATTATAACTCAATGTTTGAAATTTCGGGTTAAACGATATCCAAATTATATAATAATTCCTTTATAATATATTAAATAAACGTTATCGTTAATTAACGATTTCCATACCGAGTATTTTAAAATTTTATTCGGACATAATTCACAATTTATAAAATAAAATTTCAATTTTCCTCTTCCATTAGAAAATTATAATCAAATAGATCCTAACGTTTCTTATTTCATAGAATTCCGACTTATAACGGATTCCGTATATTCAATTGAAGTTCAAAAACTCAATATTACGAACTACCTCGACGTTACAAGTTCGTTTAAATTATATATAAATTAAATGTTCAAAGGTCGTTTTTATTGATGAATTCGATGTAAAAATCCATAAATATTTCTAATATAATATTTAAAACGGATTTAATTATTTAAATTCAAATCACCGAAAAATCTAGGTTATTACATTCTCCCCCCTCACCTTTTAGTAGATTTTCGTCCCCGAAATTACTAAGTAAGGAGAATGCTCCAAACCCAATTATTTATAAAATAATAAATTTAAAATTATCATCAAAATATAGTAAGTTTTAAGTATTTATGAAATATTTTCCAGCATCTCCTCTGGACGGCTTGATTAGAACAACTACAAATGCCACAGCGGGCCTCACATTCATCAAAAGAAAATAAAAGCCAAGAAACTACCCAACTCAGAGGTATAAAATCGGTTACTCAATAAAAATATTAAGGTTGACGTATTTATCTGGAAATCACACTCCAATAACCAAGCAAAGCAACTAGCAGGTCTTCCAGCCTGTACTTAACTCAATTTTGCATGCAATAACAATTACAAGACTAAATCATTTAATTCAATTCGTATTTGATTCTATTTAAATTCATTAAACTAGAATTCGTCTCCTTTAGTTGTAAATTTATTCAACTTTTTATTAACCCATTGATGATTTTTATTCCAACCAATCTAGCATCCAAACAACAAATACTACACAATCAATTTTACTAAGTTAAGTTCAATTTCCGTATTCGATTAACAAATTGATTTTCTAATTATTTCACTTTCTTTGATAATCCCAATTCTGATTTTATTTCAAAATTATTCATCTAATCCATTCTATTTTGTTCAACTTCGTTCCAAGATAAACTTTGATTCATTTATGTTTATTTAACTTGCATTAGTTAAATTCTAATCCATTTAGTTCCATAATGAATTCTCACTTACTAGTTTCATATATGAAATCTTCTGGTTATATTAAACCATTTAAGATTTGAATTCCATTCAAATCAATCAATCAAACAAACCAATATCTCAAAAATTTGGAAAAATATTTCTTTTTTATAAAAAGAATATAATTTGGGTAAAATTAATTCATTTACCCTCTTTGTAAAACAATACTGTGTCAATTGCCAGTTCAATATAATTTCCCGACACTTGAACCCATCAAGCAACACAATACAAAACATTTGTATGCAAAATCTACAAATACGCTCTTTCATATATACACTCAAACTCAATCTAGGATATTCCTAGCCACATCTCTATCGAGTTTCTCCATAGAGCCAAAGTTATTACTAAACCTTATGCTCTGATACCAACCGTAGCATCCTGGGAAATTTCGATCCTCGAACCTTGAAACTAATACATCCGTGTCCAAACTCAAGTATCGAAAATCCAGAAAACTAAATGAAAGAAATTAGAGGGCGAGATAAGAAAGAAAGAAAGTTAGAATAAAAGAATAAGAAGAAGAACCAACAAAAATTAGAGTCTCACATCGCAGCGGAACAAAACATAATATAGAAATAAATCTTTATTGAGAGCTTTGAAATAATACTTACAATCAGAATACATCAATGCATTTGGACAGTTATAATAATTTGTCCTCACATATAACACACAACGGAATAATTACAAGATATCAGACATCTAAACTTCTCAGCTCGTCTCTAGATTTCACGGCATCCGATAACTTGAACCTATAAAACTCTGTCTGATCTGAGCATTGCAAATGTCATGATCAGTCTGGTAAACCAGCGTGAGAAAACTCACAATGTTTAAGGGGATCATCCAACTTGATTTTAAAGTAAAATCTTTTCGAAAGTAAAGGAAATCGTAAGACCAATCCACACTTAAACACAGACGGTTTTTACCTTACGATAACCCAAAACATTTTTGAAATCATATCTCTTCTGATATTATAATAATGTCTAAATCAAATAAATTGCAATCTAGTGGAACGCTTACATCTCATGCTCCACGGTAATGGATTCTGACTATGACAAGGTATGAAACCACCTTCGATTAGTGTACTCTAGAGGGGATACACTAGAGTTCAACAAGAACATCTTGCAACTCGGCCACACATGATTGACCATTCATTTCAATTGAATGTTGCAAATATATTGTCACCAGCGGTTGCTAGCAACGTAACCATTCCTGGGAGATACGGAAACGAAAGAAGAACAAATAGAATTTTCTCTAAATGGTGACAATACAACCTAATTGGGAGCGACCCACTTAGCCATGTTGCCTGCTCGATTTTTGTCATTTCCTGGTTGAAGAGGCTTAAGGATATAAATCTTTTTAGCACATATGATGACCATTCACTTTGAATGTCTCATCGTCAGATCCGCCATAAAATCACTAATTGACTTCCACAAAAATACTGTAGTTGTTAAGCTAAAAGAAGTGCCCTTCTCCGCTACTAACTATGATACGTATGAAGAAATCAATGTACGTGACCTCTTTGGAAGTACTCTGTCAGACATCCGTCAATACAAGTTGTCTTGGGACTGGACAAACAAAAGGCACTCTCCTACCATATCCTAGGAATCACCCTATAGATTAGTAACGAGTAGTCCTTGTAATCCGTAGATTCCAACAGCAACAGAACTATAGTTTATCTCTGGTTGCAAGTCGGGGATTATTAGCGGTTCTTCCGTTTTATGAAGATCTACGGTCTTCAATGCTCCATCTCAATCGTCATCTGATATCTTCACGTATTTGTTGATCGGAACAGTTTTGAATATAAATTCGATCCCGGTCTTTCCGTAACAACAATCTTATAGGACAAATTTTAATAGTCAGTTATTTAACTATCAAAATAAACAACCATTCAACCATGAAAATAAAACGAGTTCACTGGTTCAAAACTTAGCGTCACTTGGCTTTTTTTATTTTTCCATTCGTTAAGCAAAAACCTTAAATTTCCAATAATTGGAACAAAGTTTTTTGATTTCTTATTTCACAAATAAAATTATACTCAACATTTCTATCTAACATATAAAATTTCTCGAATTATAATTTATAATATCATTCTCGAAAATATAAATTTTATTTCCTTTAACTACTTTCGTTTCTAAACTAATACCATTCTTGGATAATCATGAAGTCGTTCAAGTTGGGGTATTTTATTTACCACTCAGACCTTGAGTCAACAACTCTCTTATCTTCAGAATAGATATAAGTTTATCAATGAAACCCTATTCCAATAATTATCCCAAATATTGCATTTACAATTTGATTTAAAACATGGTTTTAATATCATACTCTCCCGTGGAAATCTTATTTCAACCTTAGCATGTTTACTTAATTTTAGACTCAAGTAACTATTATTTAAACTTTCTCTAGAACTTTGACAATCTTTGAAACATTGTATAGAAATCATAATTCTACTAAAAATAGAAACCTTCATAAACTTTTGATAAGTTTATTTCAAATCCACTAAGTTATATCTTGATAAATCTTCATCTATCATTTAATATAGCAAATTTAGATCGCATCTTAATAACTTAACTCACATCACCACTTTAAGTTAAACTTGGTTTTCCGGTTTGATTTCCATTTCATACCTTCTATCAGTAAGAAAATAATTCCCTCAAAATCAATCCCGAAGGCCGAAACCAACATCAGATCAATACTCAGAATATCATTTAACTCAATTGATCTCCAGTTAGGTTCTAATTCTTCAAATTTAATATCTTTGTTCTATTTGATTCATAAACCTTTTCTAATAACTCGTTCCAATAATATCTTTAATAAAACTTGGGTTTTTATAACAATTCTGTTCAACTTGGATTTTATAAAATCCAATTAAAATGAATTCCAATAAAAACTCAATTCAACTTCGATTCAAACTTAACTTGTATTACTGTTAATATCTGTTTGCTTAAAAATTCATTAAACAATAAATAGAGCTTTTAAGACTTCATAAACCTTCACTAAATTACAAGATTACCACTTTGATTATTATTAAATAAATAAAATCCAACTCAAACATAATACCATTTTAACCGTTTCTTATAAATAATTAAACTCGGTTATTAATAGTTATGTTAATTTCTGCTCACTTGCTTATCAATCTTATTAATATAAGAATTTACTTTATAAAACCATTTAATAATTACTTATAAACTTAAATAATAAATATAAATATTATTTTCTTTTTATAACTTCATTAAAAATAATATATTTCAAATTTATTTTTAATTATAAAATAAATTTTGTAACTTCATATCTATCGATTTACCTGATGGTAAGCCAATCTTTATAAAACAGATGTATTTTTAGCCCATTTGCTATTAATTTCTCAACCAATCCTATCTATTGGTTAATAACAAAACAAATGTTGAATTTGGATTTAACTGTCAATAATTAAATCAATCATCCAATCATAATCGATAAACAGTTTATATAATAATAATATAAAAGGTTATATAAAATAAAACAATCCTTTCAATAATTTGTAATAAACATGAATAATTAATTCAACTAATAATGGTCAACTGTTAATAACAACTCAAGCATAAAAAATAAATTTAATACGTTCATATTATTATAAACGTAACCAACAAGGTACGTTACCTCGTTTGGAAATAATCGTTATAAATAACGATCAAGTTTTGATTAAACTAAACGAACATTTAATTTAACTCAGTTATATAAAAATATTCAGCATATGTTCAAACATTCATCAAATCACCCAACAAGTAACAAACATAACACACAAATAATAAACCGACTTATATATAATATTAGTGGGACATGGCTTTATTTTGCATTTAAAATGATTTGTTTTTAATAAAATTAAACTGGTGTTTAATTGTATTACAATCCTAGTTGCTTCCAATGTCGACCGTACCAACTATACCGCGTTGCCTACGACCATACGGTCCTATCGTGATGAATGGTGTTCGATTCTGTTAATGGGTGAATTAGATACTACATTCATAAGTCAGTATACTATTTAATTTCAATTTAAACTTAATATTTTATAAAAAGTATGGGCCTAACTCTTTAAATTTGGCATGGCCCAAAACATTTGCCACCCCAACCCATCTGTCTCACTACTTCTCCCATGCTGAAACATTCTGCAAGCAACTTTTCCCTTTCACCTGTACTTTTATTTTTCTCCTTTATAGTTTTTTCCCTTCTATGAGGCATCCATGAGCAAACTTTTTCCCATCCTTCCAACGTTGTACCGCAACCCCCCACACATCCCTTTCTTTTATTTTTTCCGTTCCAACGTGCCCCTTTTTTGTTCTTTTTTTCATTACTGAAAGCCCAAAACATACCAATGTTTTTTATTTTATTTATTTATTATTTTTGAAGGCTCAACCACACATATAAAATACACAGCCCACCCACTTTACTCCCTTTCCCCATGCAGCTCTTCTTCCCAACATATTCTTTCCACTTGCTAATCGTTATTTCCGAACCCATTAGGAACATACCTCCTCCATAGCCATGAAAACTAACATCCTTCGACCCATTAATTCCTCCTCCATTCAAATATTTGCCGCTTCTTACCTACTGTGCCTCCTCACATGGACCAACGGATCACCTAGCTCTAGTCATAAATCCACCTTCACCGCTTCGACGCCAACTCCCTCTTGCGTCGACACTCACGCACAACCCACTGACCCGCTCCAGAACTGTTAACTGAAACCACCACTTACTCTCTCGAAACAACCAACTTTCCGAGCTCCTCTACCCCTATTCACCACGCCTGCTGCCATCTCTATCCCCTTCATCTTGCGCCACCCTTCCGCTACATTGCCTCACACCTCGACCTCGCTTGGCTCTGCCTCACCCGCCACTGAACACATCAGCTAGCCTCTACTGAAAATTTTTGACAAAAAAATACTTACATTATTATATTTTGAAGCCATTGGTTATATTTCTTCCTAGGTTTTTAATTTATTATAATAAACAAGATGAATACAATCGAGACTGCGTATTTATATACCGGAGGCAAGTATCGGATAAGAATCATGTCTTGTTCTAGGCGTGTAGCTGGAAGAAAGGGGGTATACAACCACGTATTTTCCTTTCATATGTTGTGTTGATTTCGCCATAGGGGCACATGTGTTTTCTCTTCAAACAGAGGTAGCTAGGAAGAAACAGGCTTTCAAAATTTAAGCGTTAGGTCAGGTTGAGTTTTCATTCTTAAAAATATAGCATGTTATGTTTGAAGAAAAAGTAGTGTAGGTGTGCAGCGTAATTTCCTTTCACAAATATAGGTCTTGATAGCTTAGGTAGCTGCACAATTAATAGGTAGCAAGTGGTCTACATATATTAGAGTAGGATTGTAGGAATTAAGTTATATTTATTTTACTTAAATATATTTTGATATGGTGCTAACTCTACCATTAACTGTTATATTCGCACCGCCCCACACGAGCTCCAAACACAATGAAAATGGACACACTGCTATGTATTAACGTTCTGGTCCCAATGAAATTAACTTCGTCAAAAACCGACTCCGTTTGAAAACGACGATATTTTAATTCTAATTTATTCATCGGTTCACCTTTAAATTTCCCACACCAATAAAACAACTTCAATTGACTCTAAACCGGAAATCTAGCAATAATTAGTTATACGTATTCCAATAAAAATCGTTGCATCGAAAACGGAGATCATTAGAAAAATAACTATTCTTAAGGCCTATATAATATCAATAAAATATAATTAATTCCGAAACCATTAAGTTCAATAGTAATAAATTATTATTTTCGAATATATCCGAATGGATTAATATACCACTTTAAACTCAACCAATATTGAATTATAACTCAACATTTAAAATTTCGGGTTAAACGATATCCAAATTATATAAAAAATTATTTTATAATATATTAAATAAACGTTATCGTCAATTAACGATTTCCATAGTGAATATTTTAAAATTTGATTTAGACATAACTCACAATTTTTAAGATAAAATCTCAATTTTCCTCTTCCATTAGAACATTATAATCGAATAGATCTTAATATTTCTTGTTGCACAGAATTCCGACTTAAAACAAATTCGGTATATTCGATTGAGGTTCAAAACTCAATATTACGAACTACCATGACATTACGAGTTCGTTTTAAATAAAATACAAATTAAAACATTCAAATGTCATTTTTATTAATGGATCAATATAAAAACCCATAAATATTTCTAATATAATATTTAAAGCATGTTCAAATATTCAAAATCAATTAACTAAAAAATCTAGGTCGTTATAATATTCCAAAATTTGCAAAAACCAGTACCTCCAATATGTATACATTGTGATAGTCAATCTGCTATACGAAGAGTAAATAGTATATTGGATAATGGTAAATCTCGACATATTCGTCGTAGACATAAAACCATAAGACAACTTCTCTATAATGGAGTTATCACTATAGACTATGTAAGGTTGAAGGATAATATTGTGGATCCACTAACAAAGGCTTCCCTAGATAGAAAGTTCAGACCTTATCGATGGGAATGAGCTTAAGACGTATAAACTAAAAATTTTCTAAAATGGAAACCCCACCTAGTTGACTGGAGATCCCAAGATCTAGGTTCAAAGAGACAAGTAAGTTTAAGATAAAACTTGGAAGCACTAAAAGAAACATTACAACCATTCCTAAGATAAGTCAGTGCATAACCCATCAGAGAATAGGATAAGCTTTGCTTTTAATGATGTCTATACTGTGGTGGTACCAAGTGGAGTATTACAGGATACTTTTTATAGAATCACCTATGTGACTGTGAAAACGCCGCTCTAAGAAGAATTGTAAGGTCAAATTCTTCAGCCGCTCATGAAACCAAGGCGATGTTCATGGAAAAAACAAATAGAAACAGAGAACCAAGGGGTTAAAGAAAATTTATCATGTTTTATCTTTATAAACTAGCACAAATGGCTAACAATTCAAAGACAATCAAGTCCACTGATTCGCCAGTTAGTTATAACGATAACACTAGGAAAAGTTCAAGGCCTTTGTGCTACTTTTACTGATATGATAAATGTTCCACAATTTTAAGAACATACTAAATAAACACTCATTCATGTGGGGGATTGCTGGAAATGAATAAGTGTTTTGAGAAGTTTTTAAGTCCCACACCGGGAAATAATAAAACTCATCCCACTATATAAATAAATTCTTGATATGTTATATCAAAAGAATAAGGAGATAGAAGGATTAAGGGAAATGGCACGATAAGCATACATATTTAATATTAAAAGGTCAAAGATAAGGACCTTGAGCCTCGCCGCTCTTGGTATCTCATGATTAATTGGGCCTCTGATTGTCATTGGGCTTGCTGTGCTAAAAACGGCTATTTTTTGAATTTGGCTACGCAAATACTAACAGTAGTGTCTGTTGGTAAAGGGTCACAACTTTTCCAACACTCACCACCATTAGAAATCAAATTGTAGCGCCTCTTCATGAATAAATGTCTCCTTCCGTCATATATATAAGCACTCAGAAATCAAAACAGAACATAATTTTAAGTTCTGTTTTCTTCTTCTATGTTTTGTATCTTCTTCCCAAAAAGATCTGTTCTAATATTATCAACTTCTTGCGTTCGTCGTTGCTCTGTGATTGCAGCGCAACATCACAGACATGTTCCGTTTCACCCTTTGGAAACGATTGCTCAACAACCTTACGTGCCGTGGAGGGAGCAATTTCGTTTCAAGGGAACAACATAAGCTGGACTTGGAAGCAAAATCGGTGTAAACTGTTAGTTCCTTTACTGAATTGGATTCATACTGCATATTACTGTTCTTGTTCTTTGCAAATCCGTGATTGTTCTTTGTTGAATGCAAATTGCAATAACATTGAAACAATGTTACTAACACTTAAAATTGTTCCTGTTCACTGCAGCAGTCATTGTAACAATTTTTTACCGTTTCTGTTACTTGGTTATTAGCAGTCATGTCGTGAAGTATGCACATCTTGGTGTCATATGTATATTTATGTACTAAGACTTGTTGTATTAATCTGTGGTTCCTAAGAACCGATTGAGTTTATAACACTTGTATATGTTGTACTCTGATGTTTGTACTTATATATGTATTACGTTATGTGTTCTACTATTCGTGTTAATTATTGTATCCTATTCTAAATAAGATCCTAAGCCACCGTAGTTTTATTTTAAACATAAATTGGTACGTCGATCAATTCGAGGTTGGAAGAAACAATTTATACACTTAATCGACATATTCAATACTCATTTAATGTAAGGCTTATGGATGATTGCTCCTAAACAACTCTATTCTTTGCATTTGGAGACGAAGTTACCCGTTAATGCCTTTTGTTAATGTGAGTCTTGGGGTGGGGCATTACAAGTAGTCAGGAAATAGTTAAACTTAAATAGACTATCCACTTTGGTTCTAACGCCCAGTTAGATAATTTAGTCAACCTGATAGTTCTGAGTTAGCCACGTATGTGAAACCGATAATTAAAAACGGATAGATAATTATGATAACCCATGAAACAGTTAGCCAGGATTAGGTTGAGACATATAGTCACAGTTACTATTGAGATAAATAGTAAGGACATACATGCATAACATTATTTGTGATTGATTTAGGTTATCATGTTTATTAGCTACTGCGATTGCAGCTGCAACTTTGATAACTGATTGATTGATTTGATCAAGGATAATAGTGGTAGGAAAATCTGTTTCGCTCAACGATACATACTCGCTAAATATATTTTTATTTGAGTTGGAAAATTATTAGTCACACCAGACTATTTAACTAGCCTGAAGTTTTTTTCCTTTTAAAATAGGGTTGCTCGGTTGAGCAGTTCGAGAGTAAATTTTTGGGATTTGCTCTTTTAACGAATAAAGCTGGTAAAGATGTGCAGGAGGCAACCGTTAGCTATTCTAGGAGCTTTAGTTTGAATTCCGTCGTGTTTGAATTTTGAGTGTTGTAAAAATTGTTGTTATTATAATACTCTAATCAATCCAGTATACAACTTTATATGTCTCTATAGACGTATTAATGTTATATTTTAATGCGAAACCTGTGGAACGTTTTAGGAATTTGTAATCCGATGAATTTGAAATGTGAAAAATGTTTTAGTAATTACGCAGAATTCTGTTTCATGTTCTTTGTAATTGATATTGATATAATTAGCGTGTATTTGTTTGATCGTCAGAAATTAATATCATATGTGATTGCAGCATCTGTAGCGCATAGTTTTGAGCATCAAAATGATGGATGTTGTTATGAAAATTGAGCATATGTGAAAGCGCAATAAATAGGGTCTAGATTTGCTAATTGAACACCAATCTAATCTGATAGCGATTATTCTATCAAATCAACAAAATAGTAAATAACTATAGCAGAGAAACAAAGAGACACAATATTTATACTGGTTCCACTATCCTCGAGATAGTGTACGTCCAGGCCAACAGAGAGAGATTTTATTCCACATGAGAGAATTTGTAACGCCCCGCCTCTATACCCACTATTGTCCAGTTCATTTTAGAGAAATGTCGTAGACCATAATGGAGAATGAGGTTTGTAAAATTCAGCCTTACGAATTCACAGATTCCAGCAGCTCGATTCGTAGACTTTGATTCTCAAGTGATTCTTCCAATGTGGATCCTTATTGGTCAATTCACATTTATTTATGATGTGAATTGAATAAATGATCATTCTAAACCCCGTGCGCTCTATTTTGTATATCGAACTTATTCGATGCTCTTGTTAAGGTGATTCACGCCAATAAAACATGGATTGTCGACTCGATATCCTTCGAGCCTATTCCGTTGTAGTTTAAAACCTTCGAGTGCTAGTTTGGGATCTCGATTCGTTCGTTGATCGAAATTACAACCGTTATCCCTTTGATTTCATGTATGTTTTTGTAATGTGAAATACGTATTTATCGATCACCTTGATGATCGTACTTTGACCTATGACCCCTAGTTTTATGTCTTTGTTTCTTGTCGCTCCAAGGTGAATTTCTAATCGTTTCTTAACGTCATTGGATTCACTAATGAGCTATATGTATATTTGATTTATCGAATTTACATTTGATGATTTATGATTTGAATTCACGTCATTGTGACGTGGATCCCCTTGATCGATTTGCCTTGGCAATCGTACTATTGTTTATTTCCACTTTGAAGTTATATAAAGAGATTATATGTTATTAGTAGATGTCAAATTCTTGTACTAAAATGGTTTCCAATCTTACTTCATTATACGAAGCTAATTTACGAAATCGTTTTATGAACCTTCTTCAAATCTACTAGTATATATTTTATAAACCTTTTCTCGTTCATATGAGAAATCTAATTAAATGTCTTAGTAAAATCAAGGACTATGAACCCTTGCTTTTGCTTCGATGGTTAATTCTTGGACTCGTCCGACCGAAAACTGTGGCAATACTCCTTCTATAATTTTCTCTGTTTTGAATAGGAACCAATTACGAGTGCGTAAATATTCGAGAATAGCATGTGGTTATGGGACATGTTGCTATTTTCTTATATTAACTAGCTGGGAGTAATTTCTATTCACCCGGATCCATGATATTCGCCTCCGTGACTTATGTTTCGTGGTCCTCGATCGCCCGAGTGGGATTTACGATTCATGGATTTAACCTATGGGACTTCGGTCCAACTCTCTATGATTTATGATGTTTTCTAGAGCTTTCGTGATCATGACCCGGCTTCGTGGGGAGATTCGGCTCAAACAATGGGTTCGCTACCTAGAGATTATTTCTCACCTTTTATGAACAGACCTACCCCCTCTTTATGATGTTTTCTAGGGATTCATGATTTATGTGTTTCTCTCTACCGGGGTCACGACCCAGCTCTGTGGGGAGCTCCGGCTCAAATTTATGGGTTCGCTACCTAGTGATCGTATCTCATCTATGAACAGGTCTGCCCCTTTATGATGTTTTCTGGATTTCGAGTGATTTATGGATTCTTGATTACTTTGATGCGATGCGCGTCAATTTGAGAAATGATTTATGATTCATGATTTACTTTGATGCGATGGTCATCAGTTTGATGTGTATTTGGCATTCCGTTGTCATTCATGTGTTTAGTTTATTTGGCATTCCGCTGTCATTTCTTGTTGTGTGCTATTATTTGAATGTTGCATTCTATATTCGCTAGGAGATTATTTAGAGATATTTGTGTGCTGACATCCCATTGTCATTTCTTGATTTTGTTGACATGCCATGTTCATGTCATCCTTTGTTATATCTCTTGTTATCTCGGTTTAATTGATGAGTACAGCTAGACTGATCCGTTTATTGTTTATTCCTATAAATAATACTTGGGTCAGACCGAGTCATTTTAGGTACTCCTCTGGGGCTCCTCGCAGGATTGATCTTCCGCTTTCATCTTGCTACCCTGTCTCTGCCGCTTTATGTACTTTTATGCTTATAACATTATCTTGTTGTGTACATATTCTTTTATTTAGATCATGGTGCATGTATTCTTTTGGGATATGATTATTCTGTATCTGGCTTTGAGATATACCATATTTATATTATTTTTGTTGTCTATTTTATACTGCTTTCCGGATTGCATATAGCCGTTGTGTAGTTGCCCTATGTGCCGAATGGTCATGTCGAAATTTTAATCGATATCAGAATTCGATGTGCATTCCTCACATGGAGCAATTATACGATAGATCGCCCTTCACAAACTTCATTCTCCATTATAGTCTGCGACATTTCTCTGAAATGAACCGGACGATAGTGGGTATAGAGGCGGGGCTTTACATTTGGTATCAGAGCCAACTTTTTGGAACAGTGTAAGATAGCATGACGATGGTATTGTCTTTAGCCTCTCTCGGGAATCGTGCTTTTGGGTTTTAGTTAGAGTCTTAAGAACCATCATAGCTTATCTTCCAATACGATTCCTTTTTGATTTAATTCGCGTCGTTTGAACTCAACTTGAGACTAACTTTTTCCTCCTTCTTTCCTTAAAGAAGCGAAATAGTTGGTCGTAGCCGTGCGAGTGCCGGTTCACCCAGTGTACCTCCCATGGAGGGGTGGTTGAGTATCTAGTGACCTATTTTTGGTCCTTTAGAATAGTTATCAACTCATTCGCCTTCGGGTTGATTTCTATAGTCCATCTACTGCCCGTGTGCTCTAGTGGTTCTTCTGTTTCATTCTTTGACTCGAGTTGCTAATCGTTGTCTGCTTTTGTATAAATTACGTTATTAAAACGTAAATTTCAAGTTGTCAATTGCTTCGGTGATCGTAATTTTACATTGTCATGTCTTCTTCAATCATACGAGAAACTTAATTAAACGTCTTAGTAAACATGAGGACTATGGACCCTTATGGTTACTTTGACGGATAATTAATGGACATGTGCATTTGAAAACTATGATAATAACCATTTTGAATATTTGAGTGGGATTCAACAATTCGTTCGCTAATTCTTGAGTCAAGGTATGTTTCATTAATTCCTTAATGTCATTTACCTTGTTCAGAGATTATTTTATTTATGTTCTTTTGATATATGTCGACCGTGTTCTTCGTTATCAAAAGATATCAATTGTGTTTTATTCGTAAGTTGATAAAGGAATCCTATTTCCTTTATGCCATCCCGAACGATTTATTGAATTTTTATATTTTTTCACAAGATCTGCGTGAACGTTAGAAATTGTGAGGACTTTCTTGTGTTAACTAGTCTGTCGGGTGCGTTAAGGATCTCGAACGAGACGTGGGACGCCATGTGTAGTTCGGAATTCCTAAACACCATATGTGACAATCCGACATTTGAAATGATCCCTAAAATTAAATTAACCATTGATAAGTTAATCAAAATAATAATATTTTGGGTTTTTCCGAATTTTTGTAATCGCTCGTTATTTTTTAGATAATTTGTTTCTAGATATCCTTGGAACAATTCCAAGAATCTGAGTTGTTCAGGATTTTCAATTAGAAATTATCTTGAATTCTTTCTTTGAGTAAATTAAATAACTCCGGGAACAACCCAAAGAGTTATTTATTTATGTCTCTTGTTTCTGGATTTCAGATCTTTGATTTTCGAGAATTCTTAGTGATTGAGAATCTCGCCTAATTCTTAATCCTTGTTTCGATTTGCTAAAGAGAATTTAGCATTCTTGTGATTCCATGGGTCTTCTTATTTTCTCTAGTGAGCGATCACTCGGGCGAATGGGAGTTCCCGTTGGGGAAGGAAATTTGAGATTTTGCGATCCGCGGCAAACTCAATAATTCCTTTCTTTGAGTCTATGATCTAGTCGATCATCCGGAAGTGCTATAGTCAATTCACTTATGGACTTAGCCTTGCGTTGTTCTTAGAAATGAATATCGAAAGGATGAGCTCTTTTGATATTCGTCCCTTGTTTGTTTGAATCATTTGGATTGACAATTGTCTCCACACGTTTGTTAACCCTTGTCAATCAAATCTTTGGGAATTATGACCTTTTTGGCTTAGTCTCATCTTGTTAGAGAAATTGTCTATTGTTTCTTTGATTAATTGCTGATGGTTTTGCGATTTGAGATTTTTGGCGGAAAATTATCTTAAATCATGATTGTTCCGAAGTGGAAAGTTGTGCACTACTTATTCATCATCTTCTCGATGTTTCCGATTTTCTAAGATTGATACTTTAGTTTCTGAATATTGGGAATTTTGTATAATCCCTAATGTTTCATCTTTATGGTTACTAAATGAGACTTAGTACCTAGTTAGAAATCAATTTCCCCGAGTAGTTCATTGGTATTCCGTTACCAATATTTGTTATCGATTTCTAGTTCACCGGTATTCCGTTACCAATATTTGTTTATCGGTTTCTAGCTGGTTAGTATTCCGTTACCAACCTTGAATCATTGATATTAAAATTGATTATTCCTTCGAAAATAGCTTTCCTTAGCTAAATTCGTTGATATCTCTGTGTTGTGCTTATGTTGGTGTCAGCCATCTTGTCGCAGGACTAAAGCGCTCTGGTTCGATGTTCGCTACATCGCCGTGATTGAGTTTGGGGATGGATTAGTCAACCATCATAAATTCCAATCTCATATCCTAAGAGAAATATCTACTACTGATATCTCGCGTCTGTAGGACGCAGCCCCGTTGCTTCTTGAAATTCCAAATTAGATTCGCTTGGGTTTTGTACATTCTATTGATTCTCATTCTCTTGAGAATCATACGAAGAAAGGCGAGTCTATTCGATTTCATACCGTTTATGAATTTTTCTAGAATTATTTTACCCGTTTGGGATGACTACCTTCATGGGTAATGGAATTCGAGATTGAACTCTAGTTTTTATGATCTTGTGACATGAAGTTGGGATCTCACCTAGCCGTTGGTGTGATCTTTCCATTTTGTGACTGTCCTTGTGGTACCACTCTATGGTATTGTTTTTGGTTGTTACTTACTACTTCATTCTTAAGGAATTGCGGGGACGCAATTCTTTTAAGGGGGAAGTCTGTAACAACCCGCTCATTCGACTATTTTAGATTTAAATATTTTATTTAAATATATCGTCATATCTCATGTGTCACTCAAAATGTCGTTTATCACAAACGATAAAATTAGGATTCGGGACCACTTCAATTGAGTCTGGATCATCCTTTACGACCTTTTTGACTATAAGCATCGATACCTTTCGAGTTAGTGGAATTTGGTCGTTTTCTCATTAGGATGTATGACCAAAATATCACTTTTCACATATGAATGAATTTGGACTCGAAACCACTTCCATCGAGTTCAAAACGTCGTTTAGGTGTTCGAAAACTATAAGGTTCGATATGTTTCGAGTTTCAGAAATTTGGCACTTTGGTTAGGGCTTGGTTAGCCAACCAGCCCACTTCCTTTAAGTGCCAAATCAGCCCCTCTTCCTCTCAATCATTCCAAACACTCAAAGAAAATAGAAATGGGGAGAGGGAATGGGAAATAGAAATTCCCTTAGGCCTAGCTTAATCTTGTAGCTCCAATTCTTGTTGAAATCAAGTGCAAATCCAAGAAAAAGCTTAGGTAAGCTCCTCTCCATCATCTCCAACCTATTCTCTTTTCAGTTTCTGAAATTTCCTATGACCTAATTCGTAGGAGATTCATGTATATGTGTTTAGGTTGGAGATTCTTGAGCTCTTGTTGATGAGAGGTTGATTTAGCAAAGCTTTGGCTTGATTTCTATCTTCTAGCAAGCAAAGGTGAGTTCTTTATTGAACTCACATCTATGCCTCAAGCCTATGTGCTTGTAAAGTGTAATCTAGTGTTCATTTGAGTTTGCATATGCTAGTAAATTGGTTATGTTGGTGTAATTTAGCCGATTCCATGTTTTATGTTTCATTGAGTTGACAACTTATGATAAGGATTGTTTATACGATCCAATGTATATGATATGAGTTGTTAGTGATGTTGTGAAGCTCCGTTGTCCCCCGACACGTTCTAAGCCTTCACAAGTTGCTTGAATCGTTTTGGTGTGCTTTGGTTTGGAATTTAGTTCATACTTGAATTTATAAACCGAATCATTGAAATCTTATGACATGTGTTATTCACTCGGTCAATACACATGATTTGAATCGATTAAGTGGTGTTGTGAAGTACCATTGTCACATCCGGCAAGTTCTAAGACTTCACGATTCGCTTATATCGCGTTTATTCGTTTTAGTTCGAAATTAGGTTCGTTTAGAACCTATAATCAAAATCCTTGTGTTCGAGCTTTGCGAGTTGGTATGGTGGATCGGAGAGGTCTCATTGATGTCCCGAAGAAGTCACGAGCCTCGACGATCGACCCGGGCACTCGCAGGGGAGCATATCCTCCTAGTTTTTGGCCTGGGCAACAGCCCAAGCCAAAACCGGTCAACAGGCCCAAAATGGGTGGTCGACCGGTTTCTTTTCTGTTTGAAAACGGTCAACCGCCCATTATTGAACAGTCGACCGTTTTCTGCTGTGGACCGGGGAGATCTCGGTCCACAGTCTATACCCATCCGGACTCTTTCCCGGCCGGAGCTCGGGCCGTTCTGACATCGTTTGTGAACTTCAGCCTTACGAATTCACAGATTCCAGCAGCTCGATTCGTAGACTTTGATTCTCAAGTGATTCTTCCAATGTGGATCCTTATTGGTCGATTCAAATTTATTTATGATGTGAATTGAATAAGTGATTATTCTAAACCCCGTGCGCTCTATTTTTTATATCGAATTTATTCGATACTCTTGTTAAAGTGATTCACACCATTAAAACGTGGATTGTCGACTCGATATCCTTCGAGCCTATTCCGTTGTAGTTTAAAACCTTCGAGTGCTAATTGGGATCTTGATTCGTTCGTTGATCGAAATTACAACCGTTATCCCTTTGATTTCATGTATGCTGTTGTAGTGTTAACTACGTGTTTATCGATCACCTTGATGATCGTACTTTAACCTATGACCCTAGTTTTGTGTCTTTGTTTCCTGTCGCTCCAAGGTGAATTTCTAAGTTTCTTAATGTCGTTGGATTCATAACAAGCTATATGTATATTTGATTTATCGAATTTACATTTGATGACTTATGATTTGAATTCACGTCATTGTGACGTGAATCCCCTTGATCGA
This sequence comes from Allium sativum, assembly GCA_030737875.1. Classification (NCBI taxonomy): domain Eukaryota; kingdom Viridiplantae; phylum Streptophyta; class Magnoliopsida; order Asparagales; family Amaryllidaceae; genus Allium; species Allium sativum. The sequence goes on along the minus strand of CM060927.1, from coordinate 78,646,176 downwards.
TTTGCCTTGGCAATCGTACTATTGTTTATTGCCACTTTGAAGTTATATAAAGAGATATTATGTTATTAGTAGATATCAAATTCTTGTACTAAAATGGTTTCCAATCTTACTTCATTATACAAGAGATATTACAAAATAAGAGTTTACATATCCAAACCTCAATCAGGTTTAACAAGAAGAGACACCATTGGGGATCACTGGCTCCAGGCCAGGATGAGTTTACACTAAAGTCTACCCCTTAATATATAGTCAGTGCAATTCTATGTAAGTCATCGATTAAATTACCAACATACGATAATAATATAATGGAGGCAAATTACCATAACAACAAATGTGTAAACATAGGAAGTAAATCAATTCGTTTCTTTATCATAGATGGAAGAAATTAATCCCTTCATTTATTTCTCTACCACCTCATCAAATGCAATCAATGCATTCCCATTATAAAAATATTTACTGTCCATTCTTTACAGATTTGTTCCAATCAATTTGTCATTTTGTATCACCAAATTTAACACTCCACCTTGATGCAAAATCACATATTTCCAGCACCCCACCTTGAGTCAAATTCTCTTCTCATCATAAAACTCTTCAGCAGAACTCCACCTTCAATCAAAATTTCATAACGAGATGCAACAAAAAATGATTATTTACCAAATGGATTCCAGCAAAGCCACCCCCCATCACACAATTGTTAACGAGCTCAGACTACGTCCCCGCCCGCCAACAAAATGTTGCAAATATCCAAAATAATAAAAAAAAAGGCATATTCCAGAGTAATCTCAACACCACCAAGACCAAAAAATTATTCTCTCAATTAAAATCAACCTCGATTTCAGGGCAACGAGATACACCCAGTCGATTTGAAAGGACTACGACCACACTTCAATTACAAACACAACCCACCGCCTGCAAAAGATGCGTCTACCACTTGAGCTGCACCGTGCATCAACCAACGGTCTAAAAAATGCTTGCAATACCACAAGATCTCAATCATCTTTGTGGATTTCAAAACTCGACATCCGTCTTCCTTTTGACATGGTCTCTTCATCTTCAGGATCCCTTGAGCATCATCAACATCTAGACCCTTGTCGATACCATGATCCTCCACCTTAGGACCATAAGCAGTGACCATATTAACCTCTCCACCTTGTTGTGGACTTGGTTCTTCAACCGTCACCGCCTTCTTCTTCGTCTTCTTCCATCTTCCCTCATCCATATCAGAGGGCTTCTTCACAATAAACTCCATATCACGTCAAAGTTCCCAGATTGGAATACTCTTCACTCTCGACATAGTCTCCCCCACCAAAGTCTCCTTTTTCTCCAAAATAGTAATAGCATAATCACCATTGAATCTACCAACCTTTGTTGAAATAATTGATGCACAATTTAAAATAAATCACCTCGCTCTGATACCAATCTTTTATGAAAATTGAGCATATGCAGAAGCGCAATAAATAGGATCTAGATTTGCCAATTGAACACCAATCTAATCTGATAGCAATTATTCTATTACATCAACAAACTAGTAAATAATTATAGCGGAGAAACAAAGAGACACAATATTTATACTGGTTCCACTATCCTCGAGATAGTGTACGTCCAGTCCAGCAGAGAGAGATTTTATTCCACATGAGAGAATTACAAGAGATTACAAAGTAAGAGTTTATATATCCAAACCTCAATCAGGTTTAACAAGAAGAGACACCATTGGGGATCACTGGCTCCAGGTCAGGATGAGTTTACACTAAAGTCTACCCCTCAATATATAGCCAGTGCAAATTTATGTGAGTAATCAATTAAATTACCAACATATGGTAATAATATAATGGAGACAAATTACCATAACAACAAATATGCAAACATAGGAAGTAAATCAATCCGTTTCTTTAGCATAGATGGAAGAAATTAATCCCTTCATTTATATCTCTACCACCTCATCAAATGCAATCAATGCATTCCCATTATAAAAATATTTACTTTCCATTCTTTGCAAATTTATTCCAATCAATTTGTCATTTTGTATCACCAAATTTAACAGATGTTAAATAGTTTATGTTTATTTTTGGTGAATACTATGTTGTCACTTTTGTGGACACTAGTTTTAAGCCATGTTTCCTTTATGTGATATGGTATTGGAAATATGCAATGTTAAAATATTGGAAGCATTCTAATCCACCATACAAGCCGGTTAATCTTGCAAAACAAGACAAAGCAACAATAGCAATAACAACAACAACAATAATCACTACAAGAAAGGCCTCATTTTGCGACGAGCATGGGTGACGGCTAGCGACGGCCAAAAAAGCGGCCGTCGCTAGCCGTCGCTTAAACTGAGAATACATTCCAGCGTGGCTTTCTTCCCTGATTCACTTTCTGCAAATAAAAAAAAAAGAACCCGTTGCTGCTGCCGTCAAAACTCCATTCTATCCTCCTAAATTGCTCCGGTATGTCTTCTAATCCCTAATACATGTTTAATTAGGGTTATTTGGGGTTATTTAGGGTTATTGTGTATGTTTATTTGGGGTTGTAAATTGATTGTTTATGAGTATGAAATTGGTTGTATTGTGAGTTGCATATGATGTTGGTATTGGTATACATTGATTTGGAGGTTGAAATCACTGATTATCACATATGTGTTTGATTTAGGAGCATGAAAATGACAATTATCATTGATTATCACATATGTGTTTGATTTATCACATATGTGTTTGATTTAGGAGCATGAAAACGACGATTATCACATATGTGTTTGATTTGGGGATTGAAATCATTGATTGTGTTGTAGGTTGATTGTATTGTATGATCATTTGAGAAAAAATGAAATAAATGTGATTGTTTAGCGGTAGTAACTTGATTATGACTAGTGAAACGGTGTAATGATGGCTCTTATGCATGCACGGTTAATTAACTTCATAATTTATAACTTTAAACTAAAATTAAGAAAAAGTAACTCAAACTAATTTATACTTCATAATTTTCACTGCCATGTTATTTTATAAATTGAAAGTACAAATTAAAAGTAACTCAAATTGAAAGTACATATAGACGGAAAAAGGCGCAAGGCGCAACTAAGGAGCTTTTCTGAAGTTTAAGACGCACCAATTAGTGAAGCGCATAAAAGCTCATAGCGTAAAAAACGCACTTTTTTCATTTGTGTTGTTTTTTGGTTTAAACTTAGATTGAATTTTTTTTGACTACTTATGTGAACCCCTTAGAAAAATTTGGCCCCGTCCGACAAGTGTTGTATATGATCGTTATATGGGTATTCGTTTTTACACAAAACGGAAATCTATATTCATCTGATACAATATTCGTTGGATTTGTCCTAGTATTGGACAAGTTACAAATATAATAACGTAAGCATATTTTATAAGTCATTTCAGTTTAAACGGTTAACAAAGTTTCGATGGCACTTCCTATTTGTTCCCTGTGTATACGCATCTGTGTACGATACAGGGACCAAAGGGAGGTGCTGCCGAAATTTTGTTGAACCATTTAAACTGAAATGATTTATAAAATATGCTTACGTTATTATATTTGTAATGGGAAGTAGGTAGACCGACCGTCAAAGTAAAAAAGAAATAAACATAAAGTTCGAAAACATGCAATAGTTATAGATGAAATTTTACAAGATTTTAAATAGTATAAAGTGTTACGTTCGATCGAACTTTCTAACATATTTGTTGCAAATCAGGAAAATGTTCGATTATTTTCATGATCGCAGTTGGATGTATCAACCCCGAACCGGTAAGAAAGGGTCGATAAAGGAACATTTTTGTAATGGAGTCCAAGAATTTATTAGATTCGCTAAATCTAACAATCGGAGTAACGTAGACATTCGTTGTCCGTGTAGTAAGTGCAGACATCTGAAACATTGGAAGCCAGATGTAGTAGAAGTGCATCTGTATAAATTTGGTTTTGTGTCGAATTATCAGTTATGGGATCGTCATGGAGAACTTGTTCAACCTACGTCTAACCCTGTAGCGGTAGAGGACGATAGTACAATGATGAACGATAATACAGTGACGAATCCGATAGAAAATATGGTGCAAGATGCTGCACGATCAATGTTTCCTAACATTGAGCAAAGCGACGATGAGACTGGAAATGTTGAAGAGCCAACGGCGGAAGCAAAATTTTTTTATGAGTTATTGAATTCTGCTAAGAGGCCGTTGTGGGAAGGGTGTACAAGCGGAACCGAATTGTTTGTAACCGCCGAATTTATCACTTTGAAATCAAAATTCAATCTTACAGAAGCTGCATTTACAGCAGTTGTACAAACTGCAAAACGACATATGCTGCCCAATAATTTGATGTGCGATAGTCATTATAAAGTGAAAAAACTTATGTCCTCTTTTGGATTATCATATCATAAGATAGATACATGTGTTAAAGGTTGCATGTTGTATTGGAAAGAAGAGCTCACCATAGAAAATGCAAATTTTGCAACGAAGATAGATACAAACCAAGGAAAAAGAAAGGAAAAGAAGTTCCATATAAAAGAATGCATTATCTACCCATAACCCCCAGACTTCAACGGCTATATGCATCTTCCGCTACAGCGTGTCATATGCGATGGCATAGCGTGAGAACATCAGAAGAAGGAACTATGATACATCTGTCTGAAGGTGAAGCATGGAAACACTTTGATAGGACTTATCCTGAATTTGCTGCCGAGAGCCGTAATGTTTGACTCGGTTTATGCACGAATGGATTTTCGCCATTTTCTCAATTTGGTAGTAAATATTCATCATGGCCTATCATTGTTACTCCTTATAACTTACCCCCATGGATGTGTATGAAAAATCCGTACATGTTTTTAACGGTTGTCGTCCCCGGTCCCAATGATCCGACACAAGGAATTGATGTTTATCTACAACCGTTGATTGAAGAGTTGAAAACACTGTGGCATGAAGGAGTCGAAACATACGACATTTCGAGAAAAAGAAATTTTCGTATGTTTGCTTCTGTATTATGGACTATTAGTCATTTTCCCGCGTATGGCATGCTTTCAGGTTGGAGCACTGATGTTGATTGTTCTTAGCTATGAATTTACTTACATTCTGTACTAGTATGATTTATGTAATGATAATGCAGTATTGTTCTTCTCATTCTTGATTTATGTTATGATAATTGTAACACCCCGCCTCCGCCAGGGTGGCTCTTGCAAGCACTCTGACTTTGGAGGGGCGTTTGTACCGGGTAAACATGCATAATGATATATCAAGGCAGAACAAGAACATATGTATATATGTAAACAGAGTAAATAAGATAAGTAAAACAGCGGAAGATTTCAAACTATTTCAAAACAAGTCTGGTACAACATAATGTCAACTTTCCAAATACACAAGTCTAGATAAAAACAACATCACTGAAAAACTAAAATACATAAGTACTATCCCCAAAATAAGTGATAACCATAGCTAGCTTCATGTCAAGACCGTACATGAGCTAAAATCCCACAAGCAAGCGATCAAAATCCAAGCTAAGCTCCAATATTCCCACCCTGAGAACCTTGGGGGGGGGGGGAACGGAAGAAAAGAGGCGAAAGAAAAACAGGTCAGTCAAAAAGACTGAGTAAGCCCTACTACAATCAATGTAAACTGATAAAGTTAACTGGCATGAGGAACTGAGATGAACATAAGGATAATTACATACTAGCATGGTGAATATCTAACAGATAGTTCAAAGGAGTCATCGCATAATCAAGGTGAAGTTTTTCACCACAGGTGTACCAGCATTCTAACATGTCATGTATAAACAAGAATTTATCCCTTGGCCTAAACTTGGCCCAGTATCAGGTGTTTGACTTAAATCGAGATCCAACTTCTTGGTACCAATTCTAGTATAACAGGATTAGGTGTTACCCTAATGTTTACATCGAAACAGGACGGAACAGAATGGTCCATACAGAGATAGAGTTTGGGAAAAATGGGCTTTTACCACCCTAATAGATAAAGTACAGAAACAGAATGCTAACAATAATGGGCCTTTACCACCCTAACAGAACGGTACCACACAGAAACAGACGGGTGTTACCACCCAACAAAACAGACGGTACCAACAGAATCAGACAGAGCTAAGTGTACCCTAAATCCTACCCAAGCGATTGGCTCCCTAATACATAAATACCCTATGTCGGCCCCACGATAGGGTGTATCACTCCCTAAAGTGGGAATCAATTGGCACAGGCATATTTACAGATGTCACGGCGTCTTACATCCTCAGAGGGAGACCGGGATCCATGCACGCACATGACCCAGTTGGAACGCACCGTCAACACCCATCGCCATTATCAGAATGAACCACTTATAATTAGTTCAGTAAGCGTGCCCGGACCCTACCTACAGTTGGGTCAAAGTTTTGATACCAGAAAGGGTTACTGACTAATATGGGTCCCAAACAACAAATGACACAAGTATTCCCCCTTGTGTCCCCAGACTATCAGATTCAGATTAACTTATTAACAGAGTTCAGACATACAAAGTTCAGACGATCAGTTTTCAGACTAACGGATCAGATAACAGATTTACAAACTTGCCTAACTTGGTGTGGGTCCTACAGATCCGCAAAACAGGTTCGTTTAATTTATCGATCAAGTTAGTTTATCCAGACCAGGTATCAAATCGGTTCTCAGCCTTATCAAATTACTGAGTTGGATTGGTTAAGTATAGTTCAACTTAACCCCGTTAAATAACTGAGTTCAGATTGGCTAAGTGTAGGTTAACTTAACCCTTTTACTAATCATGGATTAACTTGGTTAAGTGTAACGATGGGTTCACGACTTAACCCAGATTAATCCACCAAGTCCAAATTGGTTAAGTATTAAGTGGACCATGACTTAACCCTAATCATGAGGCATTAATTAATTAATGTGCCTTAACCTCTCTGTGACGGCAAGGAATCTCGCTCGGTCCGAACCAGTCACTAAACCGACCCAGACCGTTCGAAACGCCCTATCGTTTGAGAACAGGACAAAACAGAACGCATACAGAAGAACATTTCATTGTATATTACAACAATGCATCAGATTACAAGAATAGACAGAGTATAAAAGAATATAACACAGAAATATCAGAGATTTAAATTACATTTAAATACATAGCAGCGGAAAATAATACAATACACAACTAGAAGGAGATATACGGATACAAAGCTTTCCGGATATCGTTCCAGCTGTAAACCAGGATCCTGTGAATATAAATCTGCAAAACCGAAACTACTAGCTGCCCGTGTCGAAAATAAGGGCACCCAGAGTTTAGGTTAAAACAATAAACTCCAGGTCAGTCATGTGACTGGTGTGAGAACTAAAACAGTTATTAATCTTTCTTTCAAATCATTAGGTAAATCAAGGGACCACGCCGTATAACACGGAACGGGTTTCCTCCCAAGAATACCAGTGCATAAAACGAACAGCGCAATGCTAAATAAAGAAAAATGAAGCTGTTATAAGACCCAGGTCCCATCACACAATGCAACGCAGTCGAGGATAGGGTTTTCCCTTATAACAGCCAAAGAATGCTTGATACGTTTAAAACAAATCATTTGATACTATTATAAGTGTATAAAACAACTTCAAATCATAAGTATCAATCATAGGCGGCATAAGCGCCCCATCCCACTATGTCGCCATATATAGGATTACAATTAAAACCGCAAATGTCACGTATTTGGAAATTGGATTTCCGTCTATGAACCGAGGCTAGGGGCAAGATCCTCAACCGATTTGTGACTCTCTAGCCCGAGCCACAGGACCCAGACTCAGGTGGGCCCTTGGAGCGACAGGGCCGGTCCACCGATGTGGATTAAAATGCCTGAACACTACGTTTCCCCACCCTATGGGGTGTAAGTCTGGTCCGTCAGCCGACCAGAAGCATCGGCCGAAACCGATATAACCGAGGCGCCTCGCAACAGCAACAACCACATAAGTCAAACTCGTCAGGGCGTGAAAAACCACTGACGCCACTTCTAACTAGAAAGAAACGCAAGTCCTCCCTGAGGTCCGTCTCCCGTTTTTGGTTCATACCGGGTGTGAAACACGCGAGGTAAACGTTACACAAAGCTACGCCACAAAGGCCGTGCTTTGATCATCACCACAAGACTTTGCTTTTCAACAGAAGCCTTGATCATTTGCATCTTAGCATGCCACACAGGCAAACCATCCTATGCAACCGATATCAGTCACACAGAATGAAATCCGATGTCAGACACACAGTCCATTTACAAGTCCGTCCTGGGTCTGAACGAAACCGGAGGCACCTAATACCCCGCATATCCATCGATCTCCAAGTACGTCTGGACGATCACTAACTGTTTCCATCTTCTTGGGTGTACAGCCCAATCAAGATCATCAGTTATCACCCAAACGACGTGAAGACCTCCGGTCTTCGACCATCGTCTTCATCTTCGACTTATCGTCGTATCAGTTATTCAGAATGGGATAAACCCGGTCTTTCCGAATAACTCGCGTATATTTAAATAAGTGTTACACAAACACAACATACGCCTCATTCCAATTCATTAGTCACTAACCGTAAATTAATCAAGAGAATAATTCCCCAAATATTAACCCCGAAGGCCGAAACCAACATCAGATCAATATCCAGAAAACCATTCTGCTTGGCTAACCGACAGTTAGTTTCTAAATTTCACGTTCAAATCTAATTAAAGATTTAACTATCGCCTGGAGCAAAACTGGTGATACTCCATTCTCGATCTTTTCAATCTAATTAAAGATTCATTAAAACTCCACTTAGTTTTAATCATTATCTGGGTTAAAGAATCAGTGTCATTTAAAACACGATTCACGATAAACCCAAAATCACATTCCATTAATTATCGGGTTAAAGAACAAGTGTTATTTAAAACACTGTTCACGATAAACCCAAAAATCAATACCAATTCAATTCCAATTAAATATCATTTAATTGGTACACTTCATTAAATCTAAATAAAAAGATTTAATCTTTTCTCAACTGGGTTCAAGAACAGTGTTAGTGAAGACACCATTCACGACAAACCCAAATCACATTCGATTAATTATCGGGTTAAAGAACAAGTGTTATTTAAAACACTGTTCACGATAAACCCAAAAATCAATACCAATTCAATTCCAATTAAATATCATTTAATTGGTACACTTCATTAAATCTAAATAAAAAGATTTAATCTTTTCTCAACTGGGTTCAAGAACAGTGTTAGTGAAGACACCATTCACGACAAACCCAAATCACATTCGATTAATTATCGGGTTAAAGAACAAGTGTTATTTAAAACACTGTTCACGATAAACCCAAAAATCAATACCAATTCAATTCCAATTAAATATCATTTAATTGGTACACTTCATTAAATCTAAATAAAAAGATTTAATCTTTTCTCAACTGGGTTCAAGAACAGTGTTAGTGAAGACACCATTCACGACAAACCCAAATCACATTCGATTAATTATCGGGTTAAAGAACAAGTGTTATTTAAAACACTGTTCACGATAAACCCAAAAATCAATACCAATTCAATTCCAATTAAATATCATTTAATTGGTACACTTCATTAAATCTAAATAAAAAGATTTAATCTTTTCTCAACTGGGTTCAAGAACAGTGTTAGTGAAGACACCATTCACGACAAACCCAAATCACATTCGATATTCAATACAAGGCTCCGAATAGAAAATATATCGGCTTATATTCAATATCGAATTCTACGACTAACAAATGTCGTATTGGAAATAACGATACAAATAAATATCTTTCAAATTTCCATAACAACACCTGTAATATCACGAATTCCAACATCGAAATATTCCGAAGACAATTTCGATTCAAATCCACTCCAATGCAATCATTGGAAATTTTGGTTATTTTCAAAACCATTTCGAATTCAATTTATTTATTTAAAAATAAATAGAATTATAATTCTAGTTCAAAACTAGTTCAATTCGATAAAAATCTATTTTTATCTTTTCAAATATGGAGTTTTTCATCCCAAATCTTTCTAAATCATTTCTTATGATTTTACATAAATTATTACTATTTTTAATAATTTTATCGAGGCCCGTACAGTCGATTTCCATCAACGGCCATCGAACTGCACTTACAGCGACCTTTTTCGAATTTGATTTGGACATAATTCCAAATCCAACCGTTAGATTTCAAATTTCTAATATTCGTTAGAAAGCTCTTTTCGATACGAACCCAACGGTTCCGGTTTTAGGAGAATCCGACGGTCGGATCTCCCGTAATGTCCGTTTGAAATAAATGGTCGAAATTCGCGAACTGCCGCGGCGCGGCGCGTTCTATTCAGGCCATTATATTATATATAATATATATATAATATATATTTCGTCGATTACTATTCAAAACGAATTATATAAATAGTTTTAAAATCGTTTCAAAACCTATTTCAACTTCCATTTCAATTCAAAGCAAAATTGAATTCTTCTTTATAAATTCGTTTCAAAATTCATTTCTATTAAATTCGAATTTCAATTCAATTTGAATTCATTTCAATTCGCTTTCAATTCCATTTGAATTCGTTTTCAATTCAATTCATTTCGAAATCGTTTTCAATTCAATTCATTTCGAAATCGTTTTCAATTCAATTCATTTCGAAATCGTTTTCAATTCAATTCATTTCGAAATCGTTTTCAATTCAATTCATTTCGAAATCGTTTAAAATCGATATAAATATCGTTCACGTCAAAATGGCGTCAATCTAATCAACACGGCTTCATATATTCCTTTATTTTCAAATATTCTATTTCAAATATTTCTTTTTTTTTTTTTTTTTTTCAAAACTGGAATGAGGCCCAATCAATTACCATATAAAATTATATGGATTTTCATACAACACATGTATATCATAGCATTGAAAAATAATCAACCATCAACCAAAGTGCACTACACTGTATAAGCATCAAATATAGATATTCAACGCTTATAACAGCCTGTCAATCTATCGATCGACATATTTAATCAATCAGGATGAGTGAACTTCAAATTTCATCCTAACACCCGTGTGGGGTTTCAAACAATCAAACACATATTTTATTTGTGCAGCTAGGCGATGTGTAAAATTTATCGACCCAATCAACGTCATTCAAATAGGTGTACATAAACAAACCGTCTGGTTTGTAAATGAATATTTATTTATTCACATTCACGTTAAAAATTATATTTTTAACGATAACACATTTTATTTTAACATATGAATTTCTATTCAGTTCATTCTTTAAATAAAATGCTATTTTTATTTTTCTAACTTATTTTAGAAAATTTCGGCGGCATAACGGCACGATACTAGAAACGGGACAAGGCCTAGCCTTATCCCCGGTCTAGTGAAGGCCCACGCCATTCACACATCAATCAAATTCACTTTCGTTATGCAAACAACAAAATTTGGAGTAAGGGTCTAACCTAGCCTTACTCCTTCGCCTTATAACGGCGCACGTCTAATCCTAACCAATTTATCGATTCGATTCTTCACACCACAAACCACATTCAAACCCATATCACAATCAATCACCAAACAGTCAAACAAACAAGTCCATGGTCTGTGGACGGGTGTCGGGTGCTACTAAGCACCGTCTGCATCCTAGTATATATATATAACTAGAAATAAAATTGAAAGGTGAGAAATTCTCACCTATAGCTATCCTAGCTCCACGGCTCTTCATTTGCAGAAGTCTTCGTCGTTTCGCCCTTTTTGAACCTCCGTTGTCCGCTTTCACTACCTATGTAAAAATCGAATTTTTACTTCGCTATTCCATATATAAAAATCGAATTTTTACTTCAAAGTTCAATATATAAAAATCGAATTTTTATTTCAAAGTTCAATATATAAAAATCGAATTTTTATTTCAAAGTTCAATATATAAAAATCGAATTTTTATTTCAAAGTTCAATATATAAAAATCGAATTTTTATTTCAAAGTTCAATATATAAAAATCGAATTTTTATTTCAAAGTTCAATATATAAAAATCGAATTTTTATTTCAAAGTTCAATATATAAAAAACGAATTTTTATTTCAAAGTTCAATATATAAAAAACGAATTTTTATTTCAAAGTTCAATATATAAAAATCGAATTTTTATTTCAAAGTTCAATATATAAAAATTCTATTTTTACTTCAAAGTTCAATGTATAAAAATTCTATTTTTACTTTGCTTTTCAACAGATAAAAATCGAATTTTTATTACTATGTTATATAGATAAAAATTATATTTTTATCACGCTATTTTCCACCTAAAGATTTTGCCTTTTCTAAAATAAAGATTTCGCCTTTTCACTTTCAAAGAACACGCCTTTTCATTTTTAAAGAACTCGCCTTTTCATTTTTAAAGTTCATATCTTTTGTTTAAAAACAAAGTTGTTTTTATTTTTAAAAACAACATATATTTTCAAAACAATTTCATATATGTTTTCAAAACAATCAATCTTTTTTTTTTTAATCTTTTTAAATCAGTTTTAAAGTTCTATAAAAAAAAACTCAGTTTTTATATTTTTTTATAAATCAGTTTTTAAAATGCTTTTAAAAAAAAACAGTTTTGAAAATGCTGATAAAATCAGTTTTAAAATCATATACAAATCAGTTTTTATAAATTAACATAAAAGTAAAAATAAATAAAATAATAATAATAAAAAAAAAGAATCTTACAGGGGGGGGCGCTGCTCCATCGCGGCGGTTGGAGGGTTCGGCGGAGGAGCCTGGGTTGGCCGGCGGTGGCTGCGGGAGGCGGGGAAGAAGGAGCGGGAGGAGAAGATGGAGGGGGCGGGGGTTTCCGTCATCGCGAGGTGGGGGGGGGGGATGTCGCGATCTTCGCGCCGCCGGGGGGGGCTCTCGCGCGTCGCCTCTGGCGCCTGGGGGGGCGGCGGGTTATCGTTCGGGGGTTTTTTTGTTTTTTATTTTTTTTTTATTTTCTGATTTTAAGAAATCGAATGGGGGGGGGGGGCCAGAGAGAAATAGGGGGAGAGAGTTTATTTTTTTTTTTTATTATTATTATATTAATTTATTTATTTTATTATTTAAAAGTTGACTTTCACATACGACCTCAAAACGAGGTCCACCGCCTGTCGCCCATAGCGTTTCACCCCCATTCTGAACACAATGGGATTTGTATCGCAAGCTGATTCGACCGTTTCGATCAGTTTCCGTTGCATTTACATTTATATCATTATATTGAATTTTAAACGTACATTTCAATTTACTGGGGTCACATACTAACTAGAAAAATTCCCGAAAAATATTTTCTAGCTTCGTATTGACGATACGGTCCTAACAAAACTAGTTTCGTCGAATTCTGAGATCGTTAGAAAAATGGCCAATTTCCAGTCGATTAAATTCAACAGAAACTGGTCAAACGCGTTTTCCTTTGCCACGCTCACATATTGATTCGGAAAATTATAAAATTTGGAATCTAGCAATAACTTAACATCCCGGACCCAACAAAACTGGTTTCGTCGAAATCCGAGGTCGTTTGCAAAATGTCCATTTTTAAGGGCCTGAATTCCATAGCGACTATTCAGAATTTTCAACTGGACATATCTTTTGATTCCCGCTATGAAATCTTGATTATTCGGATTCGTTGGAAAGATATTATTAATTAGATCCCATTATTTTTTGTTTCACTAAAATCCGGATTGTTTTGCACCCGGTACATTCAATTGAAGTTTGAAATCGAATTATCGAACTACCGTGCCATTTTCAATTCTATTTATATTTATATATAAATATTTATATTCTAACGACGACGCGTAATATATATACGTTGAATTATCTTCAAAATAAATTTCTCGTCGATATTATTTAAAATAATTCATTTTAAATAATCAAAATTCGCTAAAATGGCCAAAATAAAATTTTCAAACTGGCTCGCATTTTACGGGTTGTTACAATCTCCCCCACTTAAAACTTTTCGTCCCCGAAAAGGAACAAAGTCGAAAGTGGTTTGATTAATTAGCCCTACGCTCGATCTGGCTTCCATTCTCCAACTCTTTAGTTTCTGAGAATTTTCAAAATCTCAAAAATTTGGCTAACACCCTAAATTTTTGAAAAATTTCGCCATAACCTCCCCTGCAATGGGAGCATCGGGGAATTTCAAATAGCTTCCCCGGTCCTTCAGATCTCAAAAAGAAAAAAAAGAAAAAGCCAAGCGGCTAGCCAATAGGCTCACAAAATCATCATCACCCAAACAAAACAGGAAATTATGTAGTAAACATGTACCTATTTGTCGGGCAAACAAATTTTATTCTCTGCTCTAGCCTCCTTGCTTTGACCTGTTCAATGATATACAAGTATATGCAAGCAAATGCGACCAATTTTCAATACAGTTCAATATTTGATATAATTAGGCTAAATGGTTAAAAATTAGCAAACAAATAAACAAACAACACAAACATCAATCAATTAGTGAATTAGAGTTTCAAATTCATAATTTTGATACATATACAAAAATCATGTTCTTGATGCCAAATCACAACAATATATCTATCTATATTAGTTTTGGTTCTCACACCAGTCTAATGGAAATATATAGATATCACACCTTCGAAACACGAATATAAATATTGATAATGCGGCCGCATTACCAAAATTATCTCCGGGCGACTAGAGTGTGATTCTATATCTATCCAGTATATTAAAATTTCAAATACACGCGGATCAGACGTATACGCAAAATCTATATATACTGGATTGTCCACATCAATATAAATAAATAATCAAATACGAATAATTGATTTTAAATTTTCAAAACAAATTTGACTTTCATTTTAAAAATATACTCTTTACACTCGTTCTAGGATACTACTGATCCTATCTCTAACGAGTCATTCTAGTTGGATATTACTAATCCAATATCTGATGAATTCTTTCGTATGTTTCTAATGTGTCTTGTTCTCTGCTTTGTAAACCAAAGCTCTGATACCAAATGTGACGGCAAGGAATCTCGCTCGGTCCGAACCAGTCACTAAACCGACCCAGACCGTTCGAAACGCCCTATCGTTTGAGAACAGGACAAAACAGAACGCATACAGAAGAACATTTCATTGTATATTACAACAATGCATCAGATTACAAGAATAGACAGAGTATAAAAGAATATAACACAGAAATATCAGAGATTTAAATTACATTTAAATACATAGCAGCGGAAAATAATACAATACACAACTAGAAGGAGATATACGGATACAAAGCTTTCCGGATATCGTTCCAGCTGTAAACCAGGATCCTGTGAATATAAATCTGCAAAACCGAAACTACTAGCTGCCCGTGTCGAAAATAAGGGCACCCAGAGTTTAGGTTAAAACAATAAACTCCAGGTCAGTCATGTGACTGGTGTGAGAACTAAAACAGTTATTAATCTTTCTTTCAAATCATTAGGTAAATCAAGGGACCACGCCGTATAACACGGAACGGGTTTCCTCCCAAGAATACCAGTGCATAAAACGAACAGCGCAATGCTAAATAAAGAAAAATGAAGCTGTTATAAGACCCAGGTCCCATCACACAATGCAACGCAGTCGAGGATAGGGTTTTCCCTTATAACAGCCAAAGAATGCTTGATACGTTTAAAACAAATCATTTGATACTATTATAAGTGTATAAAACAACTTCAAATCATAAGTATCAATCATAGGCGGCATAAGCGCCCCATCCCACTATGTCGCCATATATAGGATTACAATTAAAACCGCAAATGTCACGTATTTGGAAATTGGATTTCCGTCTATGAACCGAGGCTAGGGGCAAGATCCTCAACCGATTTGTGACTCTCTAGCCCGAGCCACAGGACCCAGACTCAGGTGGGCCCTTGGAGCGACAGGGCCGGTCCACCGATGTGGATTAAAATGCCTGAACACTACGTTTCCCCACCCTATGGGGTGTAAGTCTGGTCCGTCAGCCGACCAGAAGCATCGGCCGAAACCGATATAACCGAGGCGCCTCGCAACAGCAACAACCACATAAGTCAAACTCGTCAGGGCGTGAAAAACCACTGACGCCACTTCTAACTAGAAAGAAACGCAAGTCCTCCCTGAGGTCCGTCTCCCGTTTTTGGTTCATACCGGGTGTGAAACACGCGAGGTAAACGTTACACAAAGCTACGCCACAAAGGCCGTGCTTTGATCATCACCACAAGACTTTGCTTTTCAACAGAAGCCTTGATCATTTGCATCTTAGCATGCCACACAGGCAAACCATCCTATGCAACCGATATCAGTCACACAGAATGAAATCCGATGTCAGACACACAGTCCATTTACAAGTCCGTCCTGGGTCTGAACGAAACCGGAGGCACCTAATACCCCGCATATCCATCGATCTCCAAGTACGTCTGGACGATCACTAACTGTTTCCATCTTCTTGGGTGTACAGCCCAATCAAGATCATCAGTTATCACCCAAACGACGTGAAGACCTCCGGTCTTCGACCATCGTCTTCATCTTCGACTTATCGTCGTATCAGTTATTCAGAATGGGATAAACCCGGTCTTTCCGAATAACTCGCGTATATTTAAATAAGTGTTACACAAACACAACATACGCCTCATTCCAATTCATTAGTCACTAACCGTAAATTAATCAAGAGAATAATTCCCCAAATATTAACCCCGAAGGCCGAAACCAACATCAGATCAATATCCAGAAAACCATTCTGCTTGGCTAACCGACAGTTAGTTTCTAAATTTCACGTTCAAATCTAATTAAAGATTTAACTATCGCCTGGAGCAAAACTGGTGATACTCCATTCTCGATCTTTTCAATCTAATTAAAGATTCATTAAAACTCCACTTAGTTTTAATCATTATCTGGGTTAAAGAATCAGTGTCATTTAAAACACGATTCACGATAAACCCAAAATCACATTCCATTAATTATCGGGTTAAAGAACAAGTGTTATTTAAAACACTGTTCACGATAAACCCAAAAATCAATACCAATTCAATTCCAATTAAATATCATTTAATTGGTACACTTCATTAAATCTAAATAAAAAGATTTAATCTTTTCTCAACTGGGTTCAAGAACAGTGTTAGTGAAGACACCATTCACGACAAACCCAAATCACATTCGATTAATTATCGGGTTAAAGAACAAGTGTTATTTAAAACACTGTTCACGATAAACCCAAAAATCAATACCAATTCAATTCCAATTAAATATCATTTAATTGGTACACTTCATTAAATCTAAATAAAAAGATTTAATCTTTTCTCAACTGGGTTCAAGAACAGTGTTAGTGAAGACACCATTCACGACAAACCCAAATCACATTCGATTAATTATCGGGTTAAAGAACAAGTGTTATTTAAAACACTGTTCACGATAAACCCAAAAATCAATACCAATTCAATTCCAATTAAATATCATTTAATTGGTACACTTCATTAAATCTAAATAAAAAGATTTAATCTTTTCTCAACTGGGTTCAAGAACAGTGTTAGTGAAGACACCATTCACGACAAACCCAAATCACATTCGATTAATTATCGGGTTAAAGAACAAGTGTTATTTAAAACACTGTTCACGATAAACCCAAAAATCAATACCAATTCAATTCCAATTAAATATCATTTAATTGGTACACTTCATTAAATCTAAATAAAAAGATTTAATCTTTTCTCAACTGGGTTCAAGAACAGTGTTAGTGAAGACACCATTCACGACAAACCCAAATCACATTCGATATTCAATACAAGGCTCTGAATAGAAAATATATCGGCTTATATTCAATATCGAATTCTACGACTAACAAATGTCGTATTGGAAATAACGATACAAATAAATATCTTTCAAATTTCCATAACAACACCTGTAATATCACGAATTCCAACATCGAAATATTCCGAAGACAATTTCGATTCAAATCCACTCCAATGCAATCATTGGAAATTTTGGTTATTTTCAAAACCATTTCGAATTCAATTTATTTATTTAAAAATAAATAGAATTATAATTCTAGTTCAAAACTAGTTCAATTCGATAAAAATCTATTTTTATCTTTTCAAATATGGAGTTTTTCATCCCAAATCTTTCTAAATCATTTCTTATGATTTTACATAAATTATTACTATTTTTAATAATTTTATCGAGGCCCGTACAGTCGATTTCCATCAACGGCCATCGAACTGCACTTACAGCGACCTTTTTCGAATTTGATTTGGACATAATTCCAAATCCAACCGTTAGATTTCAAATTTCTAATATTCGTTAGAAAGCTCTTTTCGATACGAACCCAACGGTTCCGGTTTTAGGAGAATCCGACGGTCGGATCTCCCGTAATGTCCGTTTGAAATAAATGGTCGAAATTCGCGAACTGCCGCGGCGCGGCGCGTTCTATTCAGGCCATTATATTATATATAATATATATATAATATATATTTCGTCGATTACTATTCAAAACGAATTATATAAATAGTTTTAAAATCGTTTCAAAACCTATTTCAACTTCCATTTCAATTCAAAGCAAAATTGAATTCTTCTTTATAAATTCGTTTCAAAATTCATTTCTATTAAATTCGAATTTCAATTCAATTTGAATTCATTTCAATTCGCTTTCAATTCCATTTGAATTCGTTTTCAATTCAATTCATTTCGAAATCGTTTTCAATTCAATTCATTTCGAAATCGTTTTCAATTCAATTCATTTCGAAATCGTTTTCAATTCAATTCATTTCGAAATCGTTTTCAATTCAATTCATTTCGAAATCGTTTAAAATCGATATAAATATCGTTCACGTCAAAATGGCGTCAATCTAATCAACACGGCTTCATATATTCCTTTATTTTCAAATATTCTATTTCAAATATTTCTTTTTTTTTTTTTTTTTTTTTCAAAACTGGAATGAGGCCCAATCAATTACCATATAAAATTATATGGATTTTCATACAACACATGTATATCATAGCATTGAAAAATAATCAACCATCAACCAAAGTGCACTACACTGTATAAGCATCAAATATAGATATTCAACGCTTATAACAGCCTGTCAATCTATCGATCGACATATTTAATCAATCAGGATGAGTGAACTTCAAATTTCATCCTAACACCCGTGTGGGGTTTCAAACAATCAAACACATATTTTATTTGTGCAGCTAGGCGATGTGTAAAATTTATCGACCCAATCAACGTCATTCAAATAGGTGTACATAAACAAACCGTCTGGTTTGTAAATGAATATTTATTTATTCACATTCACGTTAAAAATTATATTTTTAACGATAACACATTTTATTTTAACATATGAATTTCTATTCAGTTCATTCTTTAAATAAAATGCTATTTTTATTTTTCTAACTTATTTTAGAAAATTTCGGCGGCATAACGGCACGATACTAGAAACGGGACAAGGCCTAGCCTTATCCCCGGTCTAGTGAAGGCCCACGCCATTCACACATCAATCAAATTCACTTTCGTTATGCAAACAACAAAATTTGGAGTAAGGGTCTAACCTAGCCTTACTCCTTCGCCTTATAACGGCGCACGTCTAATCCTAACCAATTTATCGATTCGATTCTTCACACCACAAACCACATTCAAACCCATATCACAATCAATCACCAAACAGTCAAACAAACAAGTCCATGGTCTGTGGACGGGTGTCGGGTGCTACTAAGCACCGTCTGCATCCTAGTATATATATATAACTAGAAATAAAATTGAAAGGTGAGAAATTCTCACCTATAGCTATCCTAGCTCCACGGCTCTTCATTTGCAGAAGTCTTCGTCGTTTCGCCCTTTTTGAACCTCCGTTGTCCGCTTTCACTACCTATGTAAAAATCGAATTTTTACTTCGCTATTCCATATATAAAAATCGAATTTTTACTTCAAAGTTCAATATATAAAAATCGAATTTTTATTTCAAAGTTCAATATATAAAAATCGAATTTTTATTTCAAAGTTCAATATATAAAAATCGAATTTTTATTTCAAAGTTCAATATATAAAAATCGAATTTTTATTTCAAAGTTCAATATATAAAAATCGAATTTTTATTTCAAAGTTCAATATATAAAAATCGAATTTTTATTTCAAAGTTCAATATATAAAAAACGAATTTTTATTTCAAAGTTCAATATATAAAAAACGAATTTTTATTTCAAAGTTCAATATATAAAAATCGAATTTTTATTTCAAAGTTCAATATATAAAAATTCTATTTTTACTTCAAAGTTCAATGTATAAAAATTCTATTTTTACTTTGCTTTTCAACAGATAAAAATCGAATTTTTATTACTATGTTATATAGATAAAAATTATATTTTTATCACGCTATTTTCCACCTAAAGATTTTGCCTTTTCTAAAATAAAGATTTCGCCTTTTCACTTTCAAAGAACACGCCTTTTCATTTTTAAAGAACTCGCCTTTTCATTTTTAAAGTTCATATCTTTTGTTTAAAAACAAAGTTGTTTTTATTTTTAAAAACAACATATATTTTCAAAACAATTTCATATATGTTTTCAAAACAATCAATCTTTTTTTTTTTAATCTTTTTAAATCAGTTTTAAAGTTCTATAAAAAAAAACTCAGTTTTTATATTTTTTTATAAATCAGTTTTTAAAATGCTTTTAAAAAAAAAACAGTTTTGAAAATGCTGATAAAATCAGTTTTAAAATCATATACAAATCAGTTTTTATAAATTAACATAAAAGTAAAAATAAATAAAATAATAATAAAAAAAAAAAAAGAATCTTACAGGGGGGGGCGCTGCTCCATCGCGGCGGTTGGAGGGTTCGGCGGAGGAGCCTGGGTTGGCCGGCGGTGGCTGCGGGAGGCGGGGAAGAAGGAGCGGGAGGAGAAGATGGAGGGGGCGGGGGTTTCCGTCATCGCGAGGTGGGGGGGGGGATGTCGCGATCTTCGCGCCGCCGGGGGGGGCTCTCGCGCGTCGCCTCTGGCGCCTGGGGGGGTGCGGGTTATCGTTCGGGGGTTTTTTTGTTTTTTTTTTTTTTTTTTTTTTTCTGATTTTAAGAAATCGAATGGGGGGGGGCCAGAGAGAAATAGGGGGAGAGAGTTTATTTTTTTTTTTTATTATTATTATATTAATTTATTTATTTTATTATTTAAAAGTTGACTTTCACATACGACCTCAAAACGAGGTCCACCGCCTGTCGCCCATAGCGTTTCACCCCCATTCTGAACACAATGGGATTTGTATCGCAAGCTGATTCGACCGTTTCGATCAGTTTCCGTTGCATTTACATTTATATCATTATATTGAATTTTAAACGTACATTTCAATTTACTGGGGTCACATACTAACTAGAAAAATTCCCGAAAAATATTTTCTAGCTTCGTATTGACGATACGGTCCTAACAAAACTAGTTTCGTCGAATTCTGAGATCGTTAGAAAAATGGCCAATTTCCAGTCGATTAAATTCAACAGAAACTGGTCAAACGCGTTTTCCTTTGCCACGCTCACATATTGATTCGGAAAATTATAAAATTTGGAATCTAGCAATAACTTAACATCCCGGACCCAACAAAACTGGTTTCGTCGAAATCCGAGGTCGTTTGCAAAATGTCCATTTTTAAGGGCCTGAATTCCATAGCGACTATTCAGAATTTTCAACTGGACATATCTTTTGATTCCCGCTATGAAATCTTGATTATTCGGATTCGTTGGAAAGATATTATTAATTAGATCCCATTATTTTTTGTTTCACTAAAATCCGGATTGTTTTGCACCCGGTACATTCAATTGAAGTTTGAAATCGAATTATCGAACTACCGTGCCATTTTCAATTCTATTTATATTTATATATAAATATTTATATTCTAACGACGACGCGTAATATATATACGTTGAATTATCTTCAAAATAAATTTCTCGTCGATATTATTTAAAATAATTCATTTTAAATAATCAAAATTCGCTAAAATGGCCAAAATAAAATTTTCAAACTGGCTCGCATTTTACGGGTTGTTACAATCTCACATTAGACTTTGTTGCGGTTACTAGTTAAGCCGGTCGGTTCCGGGTAGCTTTACACCACAACTTGGTCTAACCTCGGGTTCAAGGTACAACATGACCAACTTCTCACATTGGGTCCTATTGTTTGTAGCAACTAGTTAAGCCGGTCGGTTCCGGATAGTTTTATGCTACAAACTCAACCCAACCTCGAGTTGGTCACACTTATATTTTCTAAGTGTCATGTCCATTATGTTTACAAAACATATTACAAGTTTTCAAGCATTTGGGTAGACCTAACTTAATAGGTAAATTCCCAATGGGTAGACCTAACTTAATAGGTAAATTCCCAATCTTATGTTTTCATGTCTTTTAAGTTTACCCAACCCCAAACGCAATCCCATCGCTTACATATCGCAATAGCGCATAAAGGATAGAAAGAGGGAACTTGGCATAATCATGACATAAAGGTGTTGAAGCCACAAGTTTAACATGGTGGCATATGAAATGTACATATGTTCATATACTTGCATATTACATTTTTAGGCCTCAAAAGCATGCATAAAACCAAACTTATCATATTGGTGATACATGGTGATAAATGACATGTAGAAATGGCCATAAGTTCGCATCTAGCCTCACATGCAAGTTATCATAAGAGATATGATAACTTACATGTTGCCAAAATGCAACCTTTAACATAAAGCTTGAAGCTTTACGTTCATATACTCAAGGTAAGCTTGCATAACATGAGTAAAATGCTCCACCCAAACTTGCATACATAACATGACAACTTGCATACATAACATGACAACTTGCATATCATAACATGGCAAACTTGCATATCATAACATATCAAACTTGCATAACATGACATAGTAAACTTGCATATCATGGCAAACTTGCATATCATAATGATCAACCAAACTTGCATCATTCATTTAACTTTAGAGTTTAAATATGAAAGTAGAAAAGGGCTTACAATGCTTATGAAGACACAAAAATATATATATATATTGAGACAAAGCCCTTATGCAATCAAATAAACCCAAAATGCAAGCTCCAATAGAAAAACCCTTGAGCCAAAATGATCAAAACCCTTGCTTTATGATGTAAATATGGAAACTTGACTTGAATGCAAGCTAATGACACTCATACAAGCTTGAAAACACTTGTATGCATGGAAAATCTCTCATAGAAATAACTTAGAATTTTATGAAGAGAGTGGAGGCCATGAGAGGAATAATTTTGCCATAGTTTAGTTGTAGGGTTGAATAATGATGATTTAGGGTTAGGTTAGGGGCTTATTTATAGAGATTAGGATTAGTTTCAACCTTAGGATTAAACCCCAATTCCAATCTCAGCCCTTAAAACCAAATCTGGCCCCAAAACCTAACCAAAACCCCAAAATGGTGCACCAGGCAAAACTGCCCGGCTGAACCAAGTCGACAGCCAAGTCGACAGGGCTGTCGACTTGGGTCCAACCAAGTCGACTGCCAAGTCGACATGCCTGTCGACTTGGTTGGCTTGGCGGGAAATTTCCCGCCTAGCCTTCCAGGCCCGAAATTTGAACTTGAAATTCAAATCTGTTTTGAACTTGAATTTTTCTGAAAACTTCATTGGGCCTTAATCGGGTCATACGGACTCCGATTTTCGAAAACTCGGACTCTATTTCGCGTATT
This sequence comes from Allium sativum, assembly GCA_030737875.1. Lineage (NCBI taxonomy): Eukaryota > Viridiplantae > Streptophyta > Magnoliopsida > Asparagales > Amaryllidaceae > Allium > Allium sativum. Next base: position 78,622,570 of record CM060927.1, on the reverse strand, counting down.
TTTCCGAGACGAACGCAATGGCATAGCCCGTTTCCCTTGATTCAGATTTATAAATTAAATTCTGCCTCGATTTACGTTATAACAGGTTATCAGAAATACGGGTTGTTACAATAATGATGACTAATGCTAATAATTCAAGTTATTTTGTATGCATATTATATGATTGTGACAGATATGTCTGGCGATAGACGACGATCGAGGAGTACATCTCAGCCTACTCCTTCACCATCTCCTGGAGCAGGATCAGGATCTGGTCCGAGCGGTTCAGGGGCAGATCTTTGCCGACCTGTGGAGATTGTTCCGAAGAGTGGCGGGTAAATGTTCAAATTTATTTCAATGTACATTATTTAAAATATTATGAAATGTTTATATTAACATCTACACAGGGGATTTGAGATTGAGCCAGCGGAGTTCATTTTAGACGTATCAAGGCAATCTTACACAAGTAGAATGCAGGGCGCTTGGCCGCATTGGGATAGTATTCCAGCACATATCAAGAATGTCATTTTAGCCGATTTATTGGTAAGTATTTTTTATAATAATATTAAAAATTAATATACTTGGAATAATTACAAATAAATGTAATATGCAGGCTGTCGTACGTGTTGAGGAGGAGGATATGCCCTCATTTTTGACATATTGGAATATGAAGATGCGAACGAATTATCGACAGATGGTTAACCGAGCCAAGAAAAGCAGAGAAAAGCCTCAATTTATGAGTGATGATGTTTAGGCAGACTTTCAAGCTTACTGGGACACAGAAGATGCTAAAGTAAGCTTTAATGATAATATTCACATTTATAATATTGATTGCATTATTTTACATCATCGTGTATCAAATGTAATAGAAAGTAGCAGCTAGAAACAAAGCTAATAGAGAAAAGAATCCTGCTCTACACCAAGGTGGCTCAAAATCATTTCAACAGCACAGAAGGGATTTGGTATAAATTTTAAATATTTGCAGTATATGTTCAGATAAAAATTTAGCGTCTATAATCATGTCTTATCTTTACTAATTTCAGTTTAAAAAACACAAACGAGAGCCTTCGTTGGCAGACGTATTTAGACACACACATGCGGTGGAGCACACCGATGAAGAAGGAAATGTGACGTATAAGTGGTCGGACCCGAAGAGTGCACGTATAATGGTAAATTTGTTTATCCGTATAAATTAACATGTTACATACTCGTTCGTATCTGTAACAACCCGAAATTTAACAACGTGTTAAATCAAGAATCAAGGCAGAATTAAACTATAAAATCTGAATCAGGATAAACGGGTTGTGCCATTGCGTTCATCTCGGAAAAAAACGCGAAATAGAGTCCGAAATTTCGTAAATCGGAGTCCGTATGACCCAGTTAAGGCCCAACGAAGTTTCACGAAAATTCAAATTCGAAAACAGATTCAAATTTTCAGAATTCAGAGTAGGCGGGAAAAATCCCGCCCAGGCAGGTCGACAGGGGGGTCGACACTAGGGTCGACCTCCCCCCAACCAGGTCGACTCTAGAGTCGACCTGGGGGTCGACCTCCCTGGTCGGCCAGGTCGGCCTGGTGCACCTGTTTTGGCTCCTGGAACCTGTTTTGGAGGCTTGTGACGATTTTTGAGGGTTCAGATCTATCCTGGGGTTTATCCTACGGCCTAAACTACTCCTAATCTCTATAAAAAGACCCCTAAGCCTACCCTAAACCCTCACAAATCACTCATGCCACGAAGTGCTGCCCAAATGCCAAGTGATCATGGCCTCCATCTCCAACTCCAAGAGACTATGCATCCAAACTAGATCCGAATCAAAAGGTGCGAGCTTGCTACACCAAATAGAGGCCAAATCAACGTTGCTACGACGGTTTCATGACGGTTCTTCTTCAAAGGAGCCACCTTTCTTCGTCAAGACGATTCATGCTAAGCCACGCTATGTAAGTTCTAGCTACTTCGAGATGTTAACGGTAGTTTAATCATGGCATGGAATAAAAGGTGGTTAAACATGAATGCTATAACCTATGCGAGCCTAGTTTGCTCCTTTATCATGAACATATGACTTTGGGTTATGTTTTAGCGACTAAACCATGATATTCATGTTGCATTGGACTTAGTTTGCCATGCAAGATTGGACCTTTACTTGTAGTATGATAGCATGAACACTTAGAGCCACTTTGACTTGTGAAATAGTTGCATAAATTGGACTTTGGGGCTTATGCACGTAAATGAAACCAACCCCCTTATGATATCATGTTTATGTAAGGTCAAATCCCGTTATGATAACACGCAAATTTGTGGCCAAATCCTTTATGACATTATGCATGCTTGTGGCCAATTCCCTCTTATGTTATGCATGCTTATGGCCAATCCCTATATGACACTATCGTTCATGTTTTAAGGCCAAACCCCCTTATGATACCATGCATGTTTGGAGCCAATCCCTTTTGTGGCATCGTGCATGTTTTGGGGTCTACATGTAGCCATAGTATACTTACTATGTTGACTCGCTTTTACTCAAGTGAAAACACGATTTTTGGGGTAGTTAGACAAACGCGAACGTGACGCGAAAACTTGACTTGAAAGTGGCATGAAAACTTGACATGGGGTTGCATGAAAATGTGACACTCTTGAAACACTTAAACATGAACATGACACGTACGAAAACATGGAACTTGAAACTAGACACGGGGGTTGTAAGTGTAATATGACACTAGACCAAACATGAAAGTGGCCAACTCGAGGCTGGGTTGAGTTTGTAGCATAAATCTACCCGGACCCGCCCGGCTTAACTAGTGGCTAAAAACAATAGGATCCAATGTGAGAAGTTGGTCATGTCGCGCTTAAGACCCGAGGTTAGACTAGGTTGTGGTGTAAAACTACCCGGACCCGCCCGGCTTAACTAGTAACCACAACAAGGTCTAATGTGAGAGGTTGAGAGTGCATTAATTAAATTAATGCCACATGATAAGGTTAAGTAAATTTGACTAATGACACTTAACCGATATGACACGAATGGGTAGGTTAAGTGGGACCGGGCTTGATTTCTTAATGACACTTAACCATACAAGACAATTAAGGGATGGGGTTAAGTAATTCACGCTTAACTAATCCGACTTGGTAATTAGATGGGGTTAAGTAATTTAGACTTAACTAATCTAAACTCGGTAATTAGATGGGGTTAAGTAACCTACACTTATCTAATCTAAACACGGTACTTCGATGGGATTAAATTAAACACTTAACCAATCTAAACTTGGTAATTCAATGAGGTTAAGTAGCCAATACTTAACCAACTTAACAAGATAATTTAATGGGGTTAAGTGACTTATACTTAACCAATTATACATGATGATTTGATGAGGTTAAGTAACCTATACATAACCAATCTAATATGCGGACCTGATAGGGTTAAGTCATAAGACCTTTTAAATATACTTAACCATTATAATACGATTAGTGGATGGGGTTAAGTTAACCTATACTTAACCAATCTGACTCGATAATCCGATGAGGTTAAGATAATCTGTGCTTAACCAATCTAACACGATAACCTGATAGGGTTAAGATAAACAAGCACTTAACCAAATTGACTTGATGATTGAATAGGGTTAAGTCATGAGCTTCTTGGTATACTTAACCAACTTGTAGGGCTAGGACTTAGACTTGAATACTAAGCCAAGCTTGACATGATTCATAGGCGGGCTAAGCCATGAACTTGAATAACAACACTTAACCCAATAAGCAAAACCCTAGTAGAGGAACTAGGTAGAAAATCGTAGTTAATCAAGGGTAACGGGGAAATGAAGCTAAGTGGTAAACCTTAGTTAAGTGTAACTAAGTAATAATTCTTAGCCAAGGACATGGGACTAGTTCATGAATAGATGAGTAACCCGGTACGGTAGGTCATCGCTTAAAACACGAGGAGGAGCAAATTATCTGACTTAGATAAAGGATCCAACGAACTGGGTGACGAAGCGGTAGCTTCGGGGGACGTGAGGGTACTCTTGGTATCCCCCTGTGAGGTGGCAGATGGTCCATGAAACCCGACCTCACAGGGGTTAAGGTCTACGATAGAAGATCCAAGAGTATGCCTTGGTTGCTATGCGAGCGACCTAAAGACTGGGATGGATTAGCGTGGAGTCGACGATACTAGATTTTGCCCTGGATAGCACGTCGCCGACTACCTACCATCTTTAGTCAATCGTGTACGAACGGAAAGGCAGAGAACTCCCAACAGACCATGTTCTTGCTATCGAGTCATGGGTGAGGTTGGCCCATAGGAAAGTAGGGCTATAGTGGGGCCGGGATGTAGTTCTCATACATGATTTTTCTTGGATTGCCTTTCAGTAGTTGAGGGAGGGGTCACGTGGGACCATAGCCACGGGTACAAAAACAGACCTTGATATCTGCATCTGCAGACGACTTAAAGCTCCCGACCGAGTTCCGTATTTCTTGATTTGCCCTGGCACGGAACTCGGATGGCACATTGAGGAACATATGCGTCTAGACATGGAAAACGGTTCACGATACATACGCGGGATAAAGGGCGCGGTTGACGGGTGACATAATCCCTAGTGGCCCTAGGTGGCTGAACCCAAACCGAGACACGGAAACGTTCATTAGGTAGCATAATCCCTAGTGGTCCTAGGTGGCATAAATCCTAAGGGAACACGCGATAGTTCATGGTAAGAAAACATAACTAGATCAAGGGTAGCAGTCCATAACAACTTCGAGGATAAAATGGTACTATGTTGAGAAAGCCCGTACGGCCTACGGCAAAGGACTGAACTTATACATGGAAAGAAACATACGAGTTGGGAAAACCTACATATGCTATATATTATGTTGACATGGACCATTACATGACATTGGGCAAGGGACATTCATAGTTAACACATGACGCGGGTTGGGATACTAGTACGAGAGGTGCAGAGCAAATATACATGATAGATACCGTGGGATGTTATACATGATAGATACCTTGTGATAGTATACTTGATAGAAATCTGACGATGTGATACCTTGATTCTTGACACCGTAGTTTATCATGATACCTTGGTTTACCTTGCTACAGTAGTTCATCCAGTTATCTTGGTTTAGCTTATCTATCTTGTGTCATCCTTATGTTTACTTTCAGTTTATGCATGTCATGTTACCTTTACCTGTTTTTATGCTGGAAGTAGATAGGACTTACCAGTCTTTATGACTGACCCCGTTTTCTTTCGCCTCTTTGTCTTCCATTTCCCCCCAAGGTTTTCAGGGAGGAAACACTGTTATTTAGTTCGGACTTCCTCTGCTTGAAGGTCGTCATGCATGGCTTGGACTTTTCTTGGCTATGGCTACCTTACTGTTTTTATTTGGGGAATAATTTATGAAAAGGTTTTATGCTTCTTTACTATTGCAAGACAGGTTTTGATGTATTCTGATGTAAAAGGCTTTAGACCTTATTTTATAAGGTAACGAAATTTGTTTTACTTCCGCTGTTTTATATATATATGTTCTGTCTTGTAATATTTCTGTGCATGTTTACCTCGATAATGCTTCACCAAACCTAGTGCATTCCCTTTTTGAATGACCCCAGCGGAGGTGGGGTGTTACATTTGGTATCAGAGCAGAAGGTTACCAGACTGGGCAAAAGTTTTTAAAACCTTCTGAAAACTATTTGAAAAACCGTTTACAAAGAAGCATTTTTCAAGAAAAGTTTTTAAAGGCTATTCCCCAAAAGCCATTAGCACCATCCTTTGTTTCCTTGATTGAATATCTTTTCCTTTCTTTCCTCCATCTGTAGTCACAGTAGTTTTAACTGCGACTAATCCTTGTCTAGCTACGAAGTGTTTTCCCGTGCGATGGAGGAAGTTCTCGAGAGACCTGTTACCGAAGTTATAAGAAGGGATAATAAGAGAAAGGATAAAGGACGCGAGCTTAAGAATAAGCAACTTGTTGGTATGGCTTGATCCACAAAGGAAGATAAGGACAAGATCAGCGAGAGGGCAATTGTATGCTCTCAGTTCTAGTGTACCTAAGAGAAATGGTACCGTTTCTGGTAAAGGTTTAGTCGTTCTTTTCTATCATCCCATCCAGACTTTGTCTTGATCATCGTATCATTGAGGTCTGCTTGGATAGTTCAGTCTCTGCACCTTAGTACTAGCATGGTAGAGGATCCCAGTTTTTGTCCCAAAAATCTGATTGGAGAGTTGGTCCATTTCTTCATGACTTGTTCGGATTTGAGAATGACATGTCTTGGCTACGGATGGATTCTAGGGATAAAGTAATCACCCAATAAGGGGCGCCATTCTCGGTTTTGGAAAGAGGGTAGTTAGACTCTCGACTCACCTTGGTGATACCCTCGAAGTCTCGTGTAACCTTTTGGGTTCTGTCATGGTTAGTTACCTAGAATCTCGGGATGCAGTTGTTGGTAATCTGTTCGAATAGAATTCGCCGCTAAGGCGGATGGTTCGTTTCGCTTATGCATGAGTTATGGGAATCACCCTATTAAGTACTCTTGGCAACATGGATTGGCATCGGCAAATGAGATCCAGAATTCCCTAGTGAATTTTGGAGAGCTTGCATGAGTAAGTGGATACGTTTGAGCCAAGTATACTAGGGAAAGGATAAGTGAAAGTAGAATAAGAGGCGACAATGAAATGAGTTCTAACTCATATCTTGGAAATAGGAATCAAGGAGCTACGAAATCATGGAGTTAATAAGATGGTCGAGGCACCGAGGAATTAAGCTCAAGGAAACGCGACTTAGAAGACGTAAGGCTAGACACGCGCATCGTACCTATTTTTAGAGAGTGTATCCTTGATCCCTGGTTTTTCCTTTAGAGCTTGCTCGCATGTTATCTTTTGGTGAATATCCTCTCGGTCCTGTTTCTGTTACAAACCCCGTAAGGAGTTTGTCTTGTTTATCTCCTCGATCTTATCTTGAGAACCTTAGGAAGAACTCTATGGATGTAAACATGTATTTGAAACATGTTATGATTGATATGGTTGCAAATGATTTCAAGTGGTTGCTCGTGGATGCGCGAATACACATTAGATACTAGATTGACGCGGTCACGTTTCATGTTGCATATGCACGAGTATTTGTACTTATTTATGGATGAAATCGAATGTGTTGTCATGTGGATGTTGCATGTGGATGAATGTTTGTGCACGCATATAGTATTTATATGACTAGGACTATTTGCATACATGTTGGACTCATGGCACTAAACATATTTTGCATTAGAAAGATCATTCAGGCCTGATCATTAGCATTAGCTAAGGAGCATATACACACACGTTTTGCATATGTTCATATGACATTAGAAATCGTCTAAGGACAATGTTTGCCTGTGGATGATGTTTTGAGTAGTTGGATGATGGATGGTAGGATGCGTTCTTCCTAACTTGGAGATTTTGGGGACGAAATCCTTAAAGGAGGGGAGAATGTAACAACCCGAAATTTAACAACGTGTTAAATCAAGAATCAAGGCTGAATTAAACTATAAAATCTGAATCAGGATAAACGGGTTGCGCCATTGCGTTCGTCTTGGAAAAATACGCGAAATAGAGTCCGAAATTTCTTAAATCGGAGTCCGTATGACCCAGTTAAGGCCCAACGAAGTTTCACGAAAATTCAAATTCGAAAACAGATTCAAATTTTCAGAATTCAGAGTAGGCGGGAAAAATCCCGCCTAGGCAGGTCGACAGGGGGGTCGACACTAGGGTCGACCTCCCCCGAACCAGGTCGACTCTAGAGTCGACCTGGGGGTCGACCTGGGTGTCGACCTCCCTGGTCGGCCAGGTCGGCCTGGTGCACCTGTTTTGGCTCCTGGAACCTGTTTTGGAGGCTTGTGACGATTTTTGAGGGTTCAGATCTATCCTAGGGTTTATCCTACGGCCTAAACTACTCCTAATCTCTATAAAAAAGACCCCTAAGCCTACCCTAAACCCTCACAAATCACTCATGCCACGAAGTGCTGTCCAAATGCCAAGTGATCATGGCCTCCATCTCCAACTCCAAGAGACTATGCATCCAAACTAGATCCGAATCAAAAGGTGCGAGCTTGCTACACCAAATAGAGGCCAAATCAACGTTGCTACGACGGTTTCATGACGGTTCTTCTTCAAAGGAGCCACCTTTCTTCGTCAAGACGATTCATGCTAAGCCACGCTATGTAAGTTCTAGCTACTTCGAGATGTTAATGGTAGTTTAATCATGACATGGAATAAAATGTGGTTAAACATGAATGCTATAACCTATGCGAGCCTAGTTTGCTCCTTTATCATGAACATATGACTTTGGGTTATGCTTTAGCGACTAAACCATGCTATTCATGTTGCATTGGACTTAGTTTGCCATGCAAGATTGGACCTTTACTTGTAGTATGATAGCATGAACACTTAGAGCCACTTTGACTTGTGAAATAGTTGCATAAATTGGACTTTGGGGCTTATACATGTAAATGAAACCAACCCCCTTATGATATCATGTTTATGTAAGGTCAAATCCCATTATGATAATATGCAAATTTGTGGCCAAATCCTTTATGACATTATGCATGCTTGTGGCCAATTCCCTCTTATGTTATGCATGCTTATGGCCAATCCCTATATGACACTATCGTTCATGTTTTAAGGCCAAACCCCCTTATGATACCATGCATGTTTGGAGCCAATCCCTTTTGTGGCATCGTGCATGTTTTGGGGTCTACATGTAGCCATAGTATACCTACTATGTTGACTCGCTTTTACTCAAGTGAAAACACGATTTTTGGGGTAGTTAGACAAACGCGAACATGACGCGAAAACTTGACTTGAAAGTGGCACGAAAACTTGACATGGTGTTGCATGAAAATGTGACACTCATGAAACACTTAAACATGAACATGACACGTACGAAAACATGGAACTTGAAACTAGACACGGGGGTTGTAAGTGTAATATGACACTAGACCAAACATGAAAGTGGCCAACTCGAGGTTGGGTTGAGTTTGTAGCATAAATCTACCCGGACCCGCCCGGCTTAACTAGTGGCTACAAACAATAGGATCCAATGTGAGAAGTTGGTCATGTCGCGCTTAAGACCCGAGGTTAGACTAGGTTGTGGTGTAAAACTACCCGGACCCGCCCAGCTTAACTAGTAACCACAACAAGGTCTAATGTGAGAGGTTGAGAGTGCATTAATTAAATTAATGCCACATGATAAGGTTAAGTAAATTTGACTAATAACACTTAACCGATATGACACGAATGGGTAGGTTAAGTGGGACCGGGCTTGATTTCTTAATGACACTTAACCATACAAGACAATTAGGGGATGGGGTTAAGTAATTCACGCTTAACTAATCCGACTTGGTAATTAGATGGGGTTAAGTAATTTAGACTTAACTAATCTAAACTCGGTAACTAGATAGGGTTAAGTAACCTACACTTAACTAATCTAAACACGGTACTTCGATGGGGTTAAATTAAACACTTAACCAATCTAAACTTGGTAATTCAATGAGGTTAAGTAGCCAATACTTAACCAACTTTACAAGATAATTTAATGGGGTTAAGTGACTTATACTTAACCAATTATACATGATGATTTGATGAGGTTAAGTAACCTATACATAACCAATCTAATATGCGGACCTGATAGGGTTAAGTCATAAGACCTTTTAAATATACTTAACCATTATAATACGATTAGTGGATGGGGTTAAGTTAACCTATACTTAACCAATCCGACTCGATAATCCGATGAGGTTAAGATAATATGTGCTTAACCAATCTAACACGATAACCTGATAGGGTAAAGATAAACAAGTACTTAACCAAATTGACTTGATGACTGAATAGGGTTAAGTCATGAGCTTCTTGGTATACTTAACCAACTTGTAGGGCTAGGACTTGGACTTGAATACTTAGCCAAGCTTGACATGATTCATAGGCGGGCTAAGCCATGAACTTGAATAACAACACTTAACCCAATAAGCAAAACCCTAGTAGAGGAACTAGGTAGAAAATCGTAGTTAATCAAGGGTAACGGGGAAATGAAGCTAAGTGGTAAACCTTAGTTAAGTGTAACTAAGTAATGATTCTTAGCCAAGGACATGGGACTAGTTCATGAATAGATGAGTAACCCGGTACGGTAGGTCATCGCTTAAAACACGAGAAGGAGCAAATTATCTGACTTAGACAAAGGCTCCAACGAACTGGGTGACGAAGCGGTAGCTTCGGGGGACGTGAGGGTACTCTTGGTATCCCTCTGTGAGGTGGCAGATGGTCCATGAAACCCGACCTCAAAGGGGTTAAGGTCTGCGGTAGAAGAGCCAAGAGTATGCCTTTGTTGCTATGCGAGCGACCTAAAGACTGGGATGGATTAGCGTGGAGTCGACGATACTTGATTTTGCCCTGGATAGCACGTCGCCGACTACCTACCATCTTTAGTCAATCGTGTACGAACGGAAAGGCAGAGAACTCTCAACATACCATGTTCTTGCTATCGAGTCATGGGTGAGGTTGGCCCATAGGAAAGTAGGGCTATAGTGGGGCCGGGATGTAGTTTCATACATGATTTTTCTTGGATTGCCTTTCAGTAGTTGAGGGAGGGGTCACGTGGGACCATAGCCACGGGTACAAAAGCAGACCTTGATATCTGCATCTGCAGACGACTTAAAGCTCCCGACCGAGTTCCGTATTTCTTGATTTGCCCTGGCACGGAACTCGGATGGCACATTGAGGAACATGTGCGTCTAGACATGGAAAACGGTTCACGATACATACGCGGGATAAAGTGCGCGGTTGACGGGTGGCATAATCCCTAGTGGCCCTAGGTGGCTGAACCCAAACCGAGACACGGAAACGTTCATTAGGTAGCATAATCCCTAGTGGTCCTAGGTGGCATAAATCCTAAGGGAACACGCGATAGTTCATGGTAAGAAAACATAACTAGATCAAGGGTAGCAGTCCAGAACAACTTCGAGGATAAAATGGTACTATGTTGAGAAAGCCCGTACGGCCTACGGCAAAGGACTGAACTTATACATGGAAAAAAACATACGAGTTGGGAAAACCTGCATATGCTATATATTAGGTTGACATGGACCATTACATGACATTGGGCAAGGGACATTCATAGTTAACACATGACGCGGATTGGGATACTAGTACGAGAGGTGCAGAGCAAATATACATGATAGATACCGTGGGATGTTATACATGATAGATACCTTGTGATAGTATACTTGATAGAAACCTGACGATGTGATACCTTGATTCTTGACACCGTAGTTTACCATGATAACTTGGTTTAACTTGCTACAGTAGTTCATCCAGTTATCTTGGTTTAGCTTATCTATCTTGTGTCATCCTTATGTTTACTTTCAGTTTATGCATGTCATGTTACATTTACCTGTTTTTATGCTGGAAGTAGATAGGACTTACCAGTCTTTATGACTGACCCCGTTTTCTTTCGCCTCTTTGTCTTCCGTCCCCCCCCCCCCAAGGTTTTCAGGGAGGAAACACTGTTATTTAGTTCGGACTTCCTCTGCTTGAAGGTCGTCATGCATGGCTTGGACTTTTCTTGGCTATGACTACCTTACTGTTTTTATTTGGGGAATAATTTATGAAAAGGTTTTATGCTTCTTTACTATTGCAAGACAGGTTTTGATGTATTCTGATGTAAAAAGCTTTAGACCTTATTTTATAAGGTAACGAAATTTGTTTTACTTCCGCTGTTTTATATATATATGTTCTGTCTTGTAATATTTCTGTGCATGTTTACCTCGATAATGCTTCACCAAACCTAGTGCATTCCCTTTGTGAATGACCCTAGCGGAGGTGGGGTGTTACAGTATCACAATACATAAGTAAAATTTATAACACTTTTCTTAAAATTATATTGCTATTGCAGGGGGAGTATGAGGAAGAGGCTGCCAAAGCGATGGAGGCTAGTGGAAAGGAGCTTACAGTTGCAGATTCTGATGCCATATGGCATTCTATCACTGATCCGCCTACTCGAGGAAAGCGATACGGTTTTGGCAATCAGGAGGTAAGACTTTTTTTAGACGTAAATTACTACAATCACGATGATTTATAAATATGTAAAACAAGAATACGAGTTAATGGAAAAAGTTTAACACTAAGTAGTAAAAATTTGTTTATATAACTTTAATGTGAAATTATTTATTTTACAGGCCGTTCAGCGTGCTTATAAGCGGTCGATGGAGGAGGCGACTATAGCGCGGATGCAAGAGCAGATGAACGAGTTGATGGACTGGCGAAAAGGCCAGATGCAACAGGAAATCGACGAGCGCATCGCGATTTACTTTCAGGAGCATGACTTTATGCCGGGAGAGGGAGTAGAGGGAGATGATTCCGTTGTATATCGAGAGGAAGACGTGAACGAGGAATCGGAAGAAGACGAGAACGAGGATCAGGGAGGCGGGAATTAGTTCGTAGTGTAGGTGCTTATGTTGACTTGACTCTGGTATGTTCATATACTTGGTTTTTTTTATGTTAAATGCACGTACGATGTTATATGATGTGTTTGGACATGTGTATGACGGTTTGTGGACGGAGGTATGAAGTGTTTGGACATGTGCATGACTTATATGATATGTTTGAACGGTTTTATGTGATGATGGTTTTTTTTTTTTGCTTTTTTTATGTATTTGATGATTGTATGGTTATGATGGTTTGGTTGTTGATGAGTATCGATGAAATAGTGAGATAATAGTGGTGTGATATTGGTTTTTGGATTGAATGGTTGTGTATTGGATTGTAGGAAAGGAATTGCTGTGTACTGCAGTTTTCTGGTTTCAGATATAGCGACGGCTAGCAATGGCTAGCGACGGCCTATTGGTCAATATTGAGCGACGGGTAGCGACGGCTTACTACGGTTATTTTGCAACGTATAGCGACGGCCTATTGGTCAACCTAACTACTTGACACGTCAGATGACACGTGTCCACTGGCCGTCGCTAGCCGTTGGTAAGTAAGCGACGAAGCCGTCGCTCTCGCCGTTGCTCTCGCCGTTGCTACTACTGTTGGCGACGAGAATTATAGCGACGGCAAATAGCGACGGCTAGCAACGGCTAGCGTCGGTTAATTGCCGTCGCTATTTCATCTGCTTCTTGTAGTGAATATACACGTATATGTAAATAAGATTGATTATATTGTAATATGCTTATATGCATACGTATCTATGCATGTGTATGTATTATATAATGAGATTGACTATGTCAAAGGAGTCATTAGAATTGAAGGTTATGCAACAAATTTTGTAGCTATTTGCGCACTAGTTTTCGTTAATTGTCAGTTTGTGAATGAATCACTTCCATTTGAAGGGTGAAACCAATCCTCTACCATAAAAGAAAAATAAAATCTATGGCATAACTAAAGTGAATGTATGATGGTTGTAACTGAACGCAAGTTTTTGATGAGAATGTAGTATATTTGCTAATCATCAATGAACCAAAATTTCAAATTAGAAAACAAGTGCATATCTTTGATGCGTTCACTAGGAATTTATGCTGGTGTATTTTTCGTGACTAAAAAGAAAATGCTTTATTTTTAATTAATTTGGTTAACAAATGTCAAGTTACAAAAATCAAATGTAAACTTAAACCGTTCCCCTTTAGTAAAACAGCTTTAAAAGACTTCAAACATTTGCTTTACATTTAGTTCGTTCGGTCATCAAATGTGGAGATGCCGTTTTAAAAAAAGATGCCGCTATTCTGCAAATTCTTGATTTGATCGAAGGGCTCAGGGTTATTTCGCAATTAATGACTAACAGTAATTAATTGCCTATATATAATAAACGATAAATTTCAAACATTTCCCCTTCCCCGCTTAATACACAGAAACAAAATACTCGCTATTCTATTCGAAAGTGGAAAGATCGAGGTAAGATTTTGTTTTTCCCCAATTACTTTTCCTTAATTCATTCCCGAATTCTTTTCGTTTACTGTGATTTCCGTGGCGCATTCTGCAACCTAAATACGTTATTGGTTGAATGAGAAATTCAAGTATTCATCATTTTCGATTCTCGTTTTGTTACTGCTTAAGATTTAAGATGTGCCATGTTTTGATTAGAGAGTAAAAAGACAAATTTAAGATAATCAGTTCACCATTACTCAGTAAACCTTTTGATTAGAAAGATGTGCCATGTTTTTTTTTTTTTTTTTTTTTTTTTTTTTTTTTTTTTTTAATTTGAAAACAAAATTGCAGACCTAAATCCCTAAACGAATAGTCATTGTCAAGAAGCCGTATGACAGTACTTTTGTGTTTGAAAAGAATGTAGATTAAATAATTGCTCTCTAAATTTGTGCATTTTAAAAATATAAAAACAATATTATAATTAAATGTTTAAACATATTGATACCAGATTCAGCAAAATGGAAGCTTCATTTTCCTCCCTGTGTGACGACGTTTTGATTGACATATTCTCTCGACTGCCAGCAAGACAACTTCTAGCGTTGAGAACATTAGCGAAGAGATTTCGTGATCTTATACATGAACCCTATTTCATAAGGATGCATCTTCAGCATTCATACCGTAACGATCGGACAGTCGTAGTTAATCAGCCGTGGCAGTCTCGCATGGTTTCATGTGATGGTTTTAATTCTCGAGATCCAGGAATTAGGGTGCCGCTTCCCCATTGGCAAGTACAGACAGTAAACTGTAGGATTTTGAATTCTTACCATGGTATCTTTACTGTTAGGGTCAACAATAACAATCATTTGTTATGGAATCCGGCGATAAGGCGCATTGGTGTGCTTCCCGCTACAAATTTGGCACTGGAACATGTAGAGAATTATAATGGATATACCCACTTAGCATGGGGTCATGGATTTCCCTCACGTATTACAAGTGAAGTTACTTATGTCAAATCAGTTTGGGGTCTTGGATTTCCCAAATTTTCTGTTACATGCAGGGTTGTTAGAATATCAATTTTTGAGCAACCATTTCTTGGTTGCAGGATTTGCACTGAGGTTCTTGATTTCCATAACAGGCCTGAATGGCGAAGAATCAAGGGTGATCGTGATGATATTAGAAGGGCATGTACTAGAATATTCTGTCAACCAGAGTGCTGGTCTCATGGAATAACAGTCGAACAGAGGATATATTGGAATCTGGGTAATGTTGGTTTGCTAATTTTTGATATAGACAGAGTGAACTTTATGTTGGTTGATTATCCAATGCTTCGAGGTGTGAAAGTGTATATAATGGAGTTCGGGGGTTCAATAGCTATGTTCAATGCTATCAATAAAAGTGGACATAGTGTTATTTTTCCATCAGGGTTTGGTAATGATCGGTTCGATATATGGGTTTTTAAGAAGGAAAATCATACTTGGGAGAAGCTACTGTCTGTAAAAATTGACCCTAATATTAATCGTCCTCTGTATTTTCTGAGCCGTGACAAACTTATATTTGAACGTCATCACAAAAGAGAATCAGGTGAAGCCTTTTCCTACCACCTCTTAGACATTGACAGGCTAAAAACAACTAGGATAGTTGTTAAGCGGAAGAGTTATCGATGGTTGAACGTCTTCAGATATGTTGAAAGTCTTGTTCCTCTGCCCGCAAATGCAGAATTGCCTATAAACGCAGCACAAGTGCAATAATGCTATTGTAGAAAGGTAAATGATCTATTTAAAATTTCAGTGCTCTTTATCCATTTCGATTTGGTAGTTCCTGTCCAATATTTTTCCTTGATCAGGAATGAGCTCATGTTTCTGCGACTTTGTTAATCTTTATTGTAGTATGATTAGCTTTTGTATTCACTTTTATGTGGCAAGATGATGTTCCTTGATCCTTGAATTGAACGACAACGAATCATGGTTTAATTTGGCAATGAGGATCAGATAGTTGAAACTGTCCGTCTTCATTTTTTTATGTTACTGATGCTCTAAATTTTATGTAAATGATCATCCAATGGTCCTGAAACTGAACTGGTTAATTACAAGTAAATGTAAGATTCAGTATTAAATCTTCTGAAATCTCCAATACCATGAATCCAAAATGTTGACCCACCACTAGTTGAAGCACCTAAGCTTGAAACCAATAGGATTATATTTGTTCAATACAGCGCGCATTTAGGTCATTTGCTAACTTATGTACATCCACGTCTAGTCTTTCACTATTTGACTGATTATGTGCATCAATTGAACTTCTCTTTTAATTTTCCTGAAAAATGTCTGTTCGTTTATTTATAGCTATAGTTGGTAATTTCTTTTGCATCATATGCATAAACTGTTCACTAGCATTTTTTAAATTGTGTGTGTTTTTCTGTGAAACTTCTTTACAGGGCGAAAAAGCATACTGTCTTTGAATCAAGGAAGATCAAAACTTCAAATACTGGAACTGCTGGAATCATAATAAGCTTGGTTTTATTTTCTTACTTGAATGGATGTTTGTGTGAATAATAACAATACGGTTGTTTTTCACCCTTGATTGGTGACTTTGGCGCTGTAGCCATTTGATTTTTGATTAAACTGCTTTAGAAATTTGATTGAACAGAGTTAGCTGCTGTGATATATGCTATTTGTACAATGGTAGTGGCCAATGCGTGTTTTTTATTTTCCTTACCTTGTAGTTGTATGCAAATGAATGTGTTCTTGTTTGCATTCTGTGACTGCTGCTTGATGTTCTTGTTTTTTTAGTTGCTGTCTGCTCAAACCGGTTACCGGTGGCTGAACGTGTGCTGTAGATTTATGTTGGGTATATTAGTTTTAATATTTTGTCTATAATCGCTGCCATTGCGACAAAAGAACAATAATTTGTTTCTGCGCATGATGCTTTGAAGGGTGGGTTGAAAGAGAAGGGAAAATGCGAAAATCAGGAATATGATGTATGATTTACAATGGTCTAGCCTGTGTACACTACTAATGAATTCTTTTCTATTTATTGTGTAAAGAAATTACAGTTACAATCCATTTTATCGTAAGAAATTAAATTGTAGAGTCTGGTTTTCAAAAAAAGAAGCTTCATTTTTCTACATAGAAAATCCTATATTTACAAACGAAGGCAACCTTGGACCTGTCTCAAATTTCGCCTGGAATGCCTCATGACCAGGTTGAGCATCTGTAGGAGTGTGGGGGAACATTAGGCATTTTCAAAGATCGGCACCAGTGCCTATAGATGTTCACATCGTTCTCTATGAGTGTACATTCTTATGGTGTGATCCCTTTGCCAGGTTTCTTGATCGGTGTAGGTCGAGTCTTAGGTGTTTGATGCTGAAAATGCCTAGGTGATTTCTTGAGATACTGCCGTTGAGTTAAAGTTTTTTTGTTTCTTTTCTATAATTGAGTTACGACTTTTTGATCCCTATCTTTTGTTTTAGATAATGATATGTATCGATCTCTTACCTTGGGAATATCGAAGCCATACTCAACCAAGCCTTTTAACCTTGATCTGGCCTTGCTTCAATTTAGGAGATTGTAAGTTTTGACCTTGATCTGGCCTTGCTTCAATTTGGTGTGGACGACGGCCGCTCACGTTCCATCACCACAATATGACTCTCGAAGTACTGACTGTAGAATTTGACCACGATATGGTTCTCTTTGCATTAGTTTCTGATATGTCAGGCATCCTCGCGTATCCAGATAAAGCCTTTTCAGAGATTCATTCAAATACATATGGAGATAATTTTGGTTCTTTTTATTCCCTCTTTTGTTGATCATATCCATAACAGCATGAACTTCCTCTCTATCAGCTGCAGCTTCCTCCTACTGTGGAAACCTATCGGCCGTATGATGAAATTCTCTAGGATCCATCATAGGATCTCACTCCAAAGAGGTCTTAGAACAACTAGGAGAACTTTTTAGCAGGAGACAGTAGCTGAATTTAAATAGTACCTCAAATGGATCAAACAACGCTGGTATTAAAATCTTCTGTACTCCAAAACCCACGAATAGAGACAATTGTAATAGAATGCTCATTAACTTGCAAATAAAAAAGTTGACAACAATAAATTAATATATAGTTTAAAACATCAATCACTGTGTCAATCAAATCAAAGCTGCCATGGCATTAACAGTTTGACATATAATATAAAGATAGATATACCGAAAAATAAAATTGAAAAATAATAAATTGAGATGTTCCAAGAGTATTAGAATCAGGATCATACTATATAAGGATTTTACTAATGGTCATATATCATACTATATATTTTATAATGTGTTCCAACTTCTAAATTAAATACTTGCAAATGCCAAGTCCATGTTGAAAATTTTCTGATTTAGAATGACGAAAAATTAATTGTGGTAAACACAAATTTGTAGTGACGAGCTTTTGGGACCTTCTTATCTGATTCAATTTATAATAAGAGCCAAAATGCATTCTTATAGATGCTAAAAATGTATAAGTTATTTGAAATACCATACTAGTAGAGACATGCACTAGTTGACATAGTAAAATGATGATAACAGTAAAATATAAAAGAGCCTACTGTTGTGCAAAATGGTTATGATAATGTTTTTGAAGGAAAAATATCATACATGGGAACATGAAGCTTAAATTCTGATAACAGAATAAAAATCAGAATTGTATAAACATTAGTCTCTACTTTCAAAATGAAACCACGTTTGGCAAATGGAAAAAAAAACTTAAGTAAATGAAATACTTGTGGCTTTAACATCACTGGAGTTTAACGTAACTGAAGAGTAAAATCATCCATTTTTTTTATCAAAGAGATGTTTGTATGGTTATGTGACTAATTAAAAAACATTTAATTTGCACTTAAGCAACAAATTAGAAAACACTTAATTTGCATCGCAGTCAACAAAAAAACATTATGGTTATCAGTTATATTACATTGAATATTTAAATGAATATGTAAGGTAACTCCACAATTACAGCAATGGAATAAAAATAACACACTAATCTTTGTATAAGCGCTTGATAAATGCAATTTTTAAACCAAGTGAAATTCAGAGTTACAAACGAGCAATGGAACTAGGGCTGTCAATGGGTTGTGTCGGGTCAGGTCAAGGCGGGTTCGGGTCAAATTTTAAACGGGTCGGGTCAACCCATTTAACAAATGGGTCAAATATTGCCAATCCGAACCCGACTCGTCTAACCCGTTTATATAATCGGGTCGGGTCGGGTCGGGTCAACCCGTTGGACCTGTTTAATTCAGAAGTTAACACATAAAGTTAAAACAGCGGTAAGTGGGAACACAGCCCTAGGCTCTAGCAAGCAAGTAGCAACAAACAAATACTTATAACTTTTTGAGGCAACAGCCTAGCAAGCAGCAACAAACAAATACCTAATCATCAAGCATCAATGATTCAATAGTCCAAAACAGTACAATGCTTAAAACTCTAAGGCAACATACAATGCAATCATCAATTACAAACTAGCAATAAAGTAAACAAATAGACAATCATCGATCATACAAATTACAAATACAATACACGTAAAAGACAACTTGCAAGCGGTTTGATAGAAGATTCCCTGAAGCATTGGCACTTCGCAACATCTAAATCCTGCATGCATTGAAAACAATGGTATTACTAAAGAACTTGCAAAGTGCATGCATCGAGAACAATCGCAACATCTAAAGAAGCTGCCGCTCCGAGCTGCGGCAAAGTGCAAAGAAGCAGCAGCTTCTTAGCTGCTGCTTCTTTGCAGCAGCTCGGAGCTACTGCTTCTTAGCTGCTCCTTTGCAGCAGCAGCTTCTTAGCTGCTGCTCCTTTGCAATGGTTAATTCTTGAACTCGTTGTTAATCGATGGTTAATTCTTGAACTCGTTCGATCGAAACAGAAGCAATGGTTCATAGTCCTTGATTTTACTAAGACGTTTAATTAGATTTCTCATACAGATGAGAAAAAAGTTTATAAAATATATACTAGTAGATTTGAAGAAGGTTCATAAAACGATTTCGTAAATTAGCTTCGTATAATGAAGTAAGATTGGAAACCATTTTAATACAAGAATTTGATACCTACTAATCACATAAAAATCTCTTTGTAAAATCTTCAAAGTGGCAATGAACAATAGTACGATTGCCGAGGCAAATCGGTTAAGGGGGTTCACATCACAATGACGTGATTTCAAATCATAAGTCATCAAATGTAAATTCGATAAATCGAATATACATATATCTCGTTAGTGGATCCAATGACGTTAATAAACGGTTAGAAACCACCCTGGAGCGACAGGAAACAAAGACACAAAATTAGGTGCCGTAGATCAAAGAGTGATCACCTAGGTGATCGCTAATGCGTAATTCACATTACAACAACATACGGAAAATCAAAGGGATAACGACTATAATTTCGATTAACAACGAATCAAAATCCCAAACTAGCACCCAAAGGTTTTAAACTACAACGGAATAGGCTCGAAGGATATCGAGTTGGTAATTCACGTTTTAATGGCGTGAACCATCTTAACAAGAGTATCGAATAAATTCGATATACCAAAAGGAGCGCACAACTTTACGATGATCTCCGGTGAATTCGAAGACCATCGACATGCACGGAAGAGCCAAGGAGAAGTCCGGAAACAAGCGGGATCATGCGCGGGGGCACACGATCAAAATAGAGTCGGGCCTGGGCAAAATTGCCCAGGCTCAGCCGAACTGGTCGACCGCCGGTTTGGAACCGGTCGACCGGTTCTGGCCTGGGCAATTGCCCAGGCTGAACCAAGACCGGTCGACCGGTTTCAAACAGAGAACAAACCGGTCGACCGAACGATTTCAGACCGGTCGACCGGTCCTGGCCTGGGCTGTTGCCTAGGCCGAACTAGGGGAATTCTATTCTCCGCGAATGCCCGGCACCGATCGTCGAGGCTCGTGACTTCTGCGAGATGTCCATGAGACCTTTCCGATCCACCGTGACAACTCGCCAAGCTCAAATGCAAGGATTATGATTATAGGTTCTAAACGAACCAAAATTCTAAACCAAACGAAGAAACGCGATTTAAGCGAATCGTGAAGTCTTAGAACTTGTCGGGAGCGACAATGGTACTTCACAACACCACTTACTCGACTTACATCATGTGCAATGATCGTGTGAACAACATATATCACAATTTCTACTTCAAATGAAATTCAAACTAATAAACCGGGAAGTGTAAACTATTCTAACCAATTCAACAAGCAAATGCAACATGAAATGGTCCTAAATTACACTTGTGCAAGCCATAGACTTGCAGCATAGTTGTGAGTTCATCAAAGAACTCACCTTTGACTCATGAATGACAAGAACAAGCTCCAACAAGGAAGAACAAGCACAAATGCAAGCAAAGAAGCTTTCTTTCATCAATCACTCCTCTCAAATCACCACATGAACACATATGAAGACTCATGGATGTTAGAACATCATAAAAATCCAAAATTGAGAGGAGAGAAAGGTAGAGATCAAGTAGGGAGAGCTTACCCATGTCATAGAATTGGATTTGCACAAGAATTGAGCTCAAGATTGGAAGCCCTAGCTTAGGAATTCTAATTTCCCTTTCTTCTCCACATTTCTATCTTCTTTTGAGTGTTTGGAATGAATGAGAGGAAGATGGGAAGATTTGGGGGTTATATGGTGAGCTAGGCTAGCTCAACCAAGCCCTAGCCAATGTGCCAATTTTCATGAACTCGAAACATATCGATGCTTATAGTCAAAAAGGTCGTAAACGATGATCCGGACTCAATGGAAGTGGTCCTGAATCCTAATTTTATCGTTTGTGAAAAACGGCATTTTGAGTGACACATGAGATACGATGATATTTTTAAATAAAATATTTAAATCTAAAATCGTCGAATGAGAGGGTTGTTACAGATGTCGCAGAAACGGCACACAAGACGCAATCCTGACCCCTTTTTTGATTAACTCTACAAGTGAGTTTTGGCTTGTTCCTTGTGTCAGAACCGAGGGATTATGGTGCATGCAAGCTTGTCATGGAATGTTTTTAACCGGATGTGTTAGAAGCAAGAGCAACTGAAATGTAATTTTGATTACTGGAGTTTCTTTCTGTAATCACTTGTGGTTAGCGAGTGAGTATTAGTGATTTTGAAGGGTATAGAGAATGATGGTTATATATCATAGCATACTTGTATATGCTGATATATGTAATGTAAGTATTTTGGTGATTAATAAAATTTGCGCTTAACTTTCAAAAAAAAAAAAAACATATCAATTCCTGATATAAATTGAAGAATCCTGGGGAAAAGAGCAGAAAATACCCACTAGAGCATAATTTCATTGTGTACTTGAATTAAAGCCATTGATTATGATACATTAAAATTGAATACACAATTACTTTGCTGGTGAGTGTCAATTGAGTAATAATAAATGAGAAAAAAAACTCTCTTTTCAAAGCCTATTGGCACCCATTTAAAATATATTATCTTATACAGTATGCATTTTTTTTAAAAATGGAGTCATATCAATAAGGAGTTGAAGCATCGTTAGTTCAGCTACATGGAACTGGTTTGTCTACAATGCACACCTGAAGGATGCATTGGGTATAAGTGGTGTTTGTTATGTTTGTATCATCATATTGAATGCTAATTATGACATTTAATACTGGGCATATATGTTATTTATCTTCCACTTAGCATAAATAAATGTTAACTGTGGCAATGGATAATAATCCAATACTGAACAAATGCTAATTGAAGGGCTATTTATATATACACCAATAGTCTTATAGTAAAAAATGGGTCCAAATTCTTCATAATTTTGACTCTTGTCGTAGAATGATACAAGGAACCAAGCAAGCCTTGAATGTGCCTACAACTTACGTAATTTGTAAATAAAAATTCAAACATTGAAACTTAATGTTCAGCTTCAACTTTTCTAAATTCAAAAACCAAAATTTTGAAGTTTCGATTTCAAAATTAAAATTCAATCTTCAAGTTTACATTTCTAAACTTAAATTTTCACAATATGATTATTCATATTTCATAGTAGAGAAAATAAAGACCTTTTATAAAAATTCCAAATCAGCAGTTTTGAAATTTCAATCCTTAATATAATATTTCCCAGTACCATTTCAAAATAGGATTTTGAGATACAAATTCTGGTCATATTTTTTAATTTTGTACTCTAAATCTAAAATTCATTTTCTCTAACATTTTATATCTTCATGCTTAAGAAATTGTTTTTTATGTATAAATATAGAGTCGAAACGGTTAATTTCTCCATCATTGTATGATTGAGCTAGGGTATAACCAGTACTGGTTGATTTCTACAAATTAATTTTAAAATTTTCACCTACAAAGTAATGCAACATGTACAATTATAGAAGATTATAATCATGCTTAGTAGGTCATGGCAAATCATTCACACAGACAGAGACAGTTCAACAATTTTCACCGTGATCAGCCTTACAAGGTTCACTAAAATAACATGTGTTTACTTGATAGAAAGAGACGATTAACACAATGGTGGGCAGCAAAAAATAATATCTTGTTCCAAACGGCTTATAATTGGTTACCACTTTTTACGTATGCTGGGGTATGGGTCCTTTGTCTTTCAACTTTTGAGCTGCATCTTTTGGTCGTACTTCTTTTAGTTCATTCGTCCAATTACGTCAATTATTAATTTATCATGCTCGTACCATATGCAAAATAAATAGCCAAGACTAAACCAATTCAAATAGTTCAAAACGACAGATTGTTGTTTAACTTACATGATTTAATAGACTCACATCCCAGAATCACAATATAGAATAAATAATAATATCTCACAGCGGAATAATTTTATATAAAATATTAGAGTTATACAAATATTTTCATACAGCGGAAACACATAATTTGTAATTAAATGATAATTTTAGAAATTGTCGAGTCAGTGCGCGAGCGTTTCCACGTGTCACCAACTTCGATAGCCAAAATATTTAATCTGCAATACTCAATCTAACCCGAGTGTTTCATGCAAAACGCAAAACACTCGAGTCAGGGTTACCTTTATTCAACTAAATCAACATCAATAACATACTGAAATAAGATAGTTAACCGTAATACAATTAAAATTGTTAAATACTCGATGCAGTAAATGACACTAATTAAAATATCCAATACTCATGCACGGAGGCAGTCGTCACGCGCCACATCTAGTAGGGCACCTCCTCCAGAACCTGCCTTCGTTCAAACAGATCGTTTCTCCAATACAGTGGAACGATGCTATGCCCTTCTCTCAACCATTACTACTGTTGACAAGTGAGAGATCATTCAGATTTTTCGCCTCGACCGGTCTATTTTGGAGGTGGTTGAGACATTACCTGATCGAGAGTTGGTGCGGTACATGGGTTATCATCTTACAAGATTCCGCGGACGTTAGTAATTTGTTGTATGTTTTCATTTTATTATTATTATGTAGTGAACTATTATGTAATATTATTATGTATTGAACTGTTATGTTTGGTTAACTGTGTTATTTTGCATTAATTTTATTGTTATGTTTTAATCATTAATTAATTAAATAACAAAATAAAAATAAAATACTCTGTTCAAATTCTCCGCTTAACGCGCCAAACGCATTCTCCGCTAACTACAATTCTTCGCTAACATTCTCTGTTCAAAATCTTCGCTCAAATTCTCCGCTTCCGCTTGCGCTAAACACCCTAAAAGAATGTAGCAAAGTCTATTCACAGCGTACATAGTTAGTATCCAACTAGCAGGTCCTGTAACCAGTATGGCTAGAATAGGTCATAGAGAAACACTAAGTAAACGTGGAAAGGATTAGACTAGGAACTAATATGTTAATATAAATAAAGCTGCGAGGCTAGTGCCATGCAAAACCATATCAAGAATTACAAGTACACAAGTCAAGGCCAAAGGGATGATGTTAGCATTGTAAAGCATCCGTTCAAATGGGAAACAGGCACAAGCCAAGAGTTTATATGGTGTAGCCAAAATTTAATTCTACAACAATCAAACAATTTGCAATTTTATTTTCCGATTTATACTGAGGCTAACCACTTGAATACAATAATCGTGAGGAAAAGCTCACCTTAAACGCAACGGTGATGAAGGGACAACAAGAAATAGACGCAAGCGACGGAAAAACAAACGGTGAAGGCCGCTGACAGTGAACGACAAGCTGGCGTGGCGCTGGATTCGAATGGAGCTGGAGGCGTAGGCCAAGTCTGAGAGGAACGGTTGTTGCTT
This sequence comes from Allium sativum, assembly GCA_030737875.1. Taxonomy (NCBI): domain Eukaryota; kingdom Viridiplantae; phylum Streptophyta; class Magnoliopsida; order Asparagales; family Amaryllidaceae; genus Allium; species Allium sativum. Next base: position 78,597,500 of record CM060927.1, on the reverse strand, counting down.
CGGATGTAAGAGAAGAAGAAGAGGAAGGGTATCGAAGCTTTCAGGGGAAGATTAGAATAGTGGGTGCATATATAATTTGAGCATATAAAGGTAAAGTGGACGGAGATGGTTTCAATTCTTCTGTCCCCAATCTCTGTATGCTCCCGTGTCTCTCCAATCAGATCCGCTGATTTACGCTTTTTGTATTTAAGTCCCCCCAAAATTCAGGGGTTTAAGTGCAAAACAACGAAAATCAAGGGATTTGATTGGAGGGGACACTGGGGTACATGGAACTTGGGGACAGAACAATTGAGCCCGCAGGAGAGGATGCCGGGCATTACATAATTTCTTGGCTAATTCTATTTGGACATCTAATTTTGCGTTACGTACACCAAATGTTAGGCTGAAAATTTAAACACCAATTTTTACTTTTCCTACACCATGTATGTTCCTAACATACCCTTATCGTTAGAATGAAGTTAAAATAATCCTAGAACAATAATTACGGGGAAAATATGAAAACCTAATAGATGGGGTGCGGGGAAATAATCATTCCATCCAGTTGAGGTGCGCGGCCAGCACACAACTTCACACCGTCGCTGTGTTGACGTCAATTTCGCTATCTGATCTAAAAACTGGAAAAAACTAACCTGATCTGCATCTTCTGCTCTAACATCATGATTTTTTCCAGTTTCTACATCAAAATGATCTACGTGTATAAATCCTAATCTTAAATTTGTCTTTTCAACAATTTTCATTGCTAAAAGTTTGAATTTTTGTTTCTTTCTTTAACAAATTAAGTATAATGTTACAGTTTTAAAAATATATAATTACAACGTAGTTTATGGCTATTATATACTAAGTTATTTTTGTCCATAATTTTTTTTATAAAATCAGGTGTAAGAAAAGCAAAATTGGATGTATAAATAGAAATAGCCTATTTTCTTTTCAAAAGCTTTCAATCAAATCACGTTTCAATTTATAAAATGAAAAGATAAGGATGGGCAGATGAAACGCAAGAATCAGTTTCATGTAACGGATACCAAAAGCAATGACCAACCACGATGCTACAAATTCAACATGTTAAGAATCGAAATATATATGGTTTTTTAATATATATTATTAATAATGATTTTTTTTTTTAGGCTCGGCCTTTTTTTTAAAAAAAAAAATGGAGGCAAATGGATGGACACAGGTGGAGAGGTAAAGTGTAAGGGATAGGAGAATATAACTATGTAAGTGGGAAGGCAAAACGTGGGAGTAGAAAGTTTGTTTCTGTAGGTTGCATGCATGGAAGCATAAGGAATTTGAAATTTTAAAGCGCTCTTCTTTCATGCAACGTGAACAAACCTTTTTTTTTGTTTTCTTTTGTTGAAGGATACATGTAGGGATATAGGTTAACACAACACACATGAAAAACACAGATATCAACATTTTCTAGTTTGTGCGCTTTTGACACAAAATCGCTATGACGGACCAATGAATGTGCGAATTTTGCAAAATAAAAAATGACGTTCTCTTCAGAATACAGTCTCGTATTTTTAGTTTAAATTCGCTCAACTTTCGACAATGTTTCATTTGTAACGATTTATTTAATGTTTAATTAAATTAGCGCGAACGGAACAAACTTGCGTATTTTTCTACGGAGTTCATTCCTCCGTTGTGTCTAGTTAGACGCATCTTAAATATCAAATTTGGGAATTTTATTATAATTTTAAATTTTTATTATTATTTATGATTTGTCAGTTACCGCTAACGCAAATCAATCGTCAAAAATCGATTCAAATGGAACGAGCGAGTTTTGATGTTTTCGATATATAATTGTTTGGATCACCTTTATATGAAAATAACAAATCTTAAGGATCAACGTTTCATTATAAACCAATTTCATATTTTAGTTTCCAAATAAATACATTCTGAATTGAATTTATCATTTAATTCTTATTTTCAAATCAAACGTGTCTATATATCGTTGACACTCAGCTTCGTGATAATTTCTTATCATATTGAACCGTTTATTATTATTAATTATCGCATTTTCTGTAATATTAAACTTTGATGAATCATTGATATTATCAGCTTCAAATGTGCTCGGGTCAGACCAAGTATGTTATCAGGTTAGGTTTTGCTTGGAGCTTCAGGAGAGAAGCTGGAGTGAGACGTAATTCCATATATTTGTGGTAATAAATTATTCCGTTGTGTGAGCTGTATTAATCTGATATTGTAATCATATATATACAGTTTTCTTTTGAATAAATTATTGTTAATATATTATATTTTTCCCATTCCGCTATGAGACTCTGATCTTCTTATTCTTTTATTCTAATATTTCTTTCTTTCTTCTCTCATCGTCTAAATTCTTTCTCTTAATTATCTGCTTTTCTGTGCAATTTGAGTTGACATGGGTTGATAAATGTCAGCTTAAACTGTATGGAAAAAGTGGGTTGTTACAAACTCGATTTCTCAGTTAAATTTATTTACAATAGTTCAAAATAAATTATTTCAAATACATATGAAATTTGATAATAATTCTCATTGTTATAAATCACCATTCATCTTATTATAAATTGTTGTCTATTAGAAATAAATTTGAAATCTTGTATTAATAACATTATAAAGTTTACTTTAAAACCATTTTAAATTCAATAACTAAATTTAATTCAATAACGTTAAATGGTCGAAATTTACGGGATGTTACAATCTACTCGCACTCAGAAATTTTCATCAAAAGGAACTGGCAGTTAAACGAAATACCATTCATATGCATATCAACTCTGATTGCTTATTCAAACATTTTTTTTGCTTCCAATTAGCATTGTTAACCCGATCACCCTAGTAAGAACTTCTGATTTGACGTCTTAATTAGAAACTTTTATTCTCTTTGCATTGCAATTCTCTATAAAAAATTCCTATCAGTGTTCATCATCAAGAATTAAGCGAAAAATTCTATTTGAAATCAAAATCGTATATTCAGACTAAATCAAAACTGTTATACGAATAGAATGGTGTTAACACACTCACGCATTATAGTTCATTTAGTTTTTTATACCAATGTATTTAATTCAAGTGTCTTCGATTTATATACAAATTTTAAAGTTTATAAGAAGGTTCCTTGGAAAAAAAAATCTTTTATATCAAACCCATTAAAGAATTATCTGGAACTTGGTAAAAGAGAGAAAAAAAGACAAATTTTCAGTATCTCTCATTCTTCCTCTTTTTGAAAGCTTAGTGTAAAAAAATTTAGAAAGGAAAATGGTTAACTTTCTCTTATGAATTCCTAAATCTTGACCAATTCTCAAATAAGAATAAAGAGGAGAGAGAATGGAAATAAATCCTTACAATGAAATTAAGCTCCAACAAAGGATCCATTCTTCAATTCACAAAATAGAGAAAGAAAAATTTCAGTAGTAGGTTGCAGGCTTTGCATGTCCTTGTTGTTTCTTCCTACAGGTTGTGGATGCTCAAACTCCTCCCTACAAGCTATAGTTTTTGAAATCCCTCAGCATGGCCACTCAAGGTGAGTTAAACACTCACACATTCTAGTTTAAACAATTGCGTATGTTTATATGTTGGTTTTGATTGAGTTTGCATTGAAGTTGAAAACTGTAACATGGAACTTTATTTCAGTTATTTTACAGTATCAAAACCTCATCAGGACTAATTTTTGAGGCTTCATATATCCCTCATTCTAGTTAGAATTGTGTGATTCTTTTTTTTATAATAGTCTATATGTTTTACTTCATGCGTGCTAAGTTTCATTCTAGGTTTGGGAAATTGGTGTAATAAGTGTCCAAAGTTAGAGACGGAGCAGAAAGATTTCCAGGGGAAAGTCGCTCCCCTACATCGACTAAGCTCTTCAGGGGTCGACCTTAGGGTTGACGCAAGCCTAAGTAAGATCAATTAAGGGTCGAACTGTGATGGAACATTGGTCGACCTACGTTGTTTACATGAACATGACTTCCTGCTCTTTGTTTCCAGTAGCTTTCATGCTATTTTCTACATATATATTAGTGATTGCTTGGTGATTTCTAAAGCAGCCTCCGACGTTGATTTTTTTAAGGCTCGAGCCTAAAATGGAAGAGCCAATACTTTCATTACACATCGAATTAGTGAAGTTTTATGTGATTTAGTTTCTTGATTTCATGAGCTATTTCATGAGATTTCTGACACAGTGCACGTTTTATAAAATGATTTTTGTAAAGAATTATATATATCGCTTTGAGACAAATATTTTTCTACATATTGCACTACACCAGAAAAGGGTTTTTGCAACAGTTATTACCTTTACTAACATACTTTATAACAGTTATAAACGTTACTACAACATAAGTGACAAACAGTTGTCACGAATATTGTAACGGTTATAACCGTTAAAAAGTGCGTATATTAAAGTAGTTATAACTGTTACAAAACTTCTATTTTATCACACTTATAACCGTTGGTATTAGAAATTTATAACACTTATAACCATTATAATTAAAAAAATTGTAACACTAATTACTGTGACAAATATTAAATATGTAGCAGTTATTACTGTTATTACGTAAAACTGACTATTTCATACAATAAATTTAATAACAGTTATAACTGATATTAACTTGAATATTGTACTAGACCTATAGTAGGTAATTCCTTTAAACAAGTAACAATCATGATATGCTCCAATTAATCTCATAAAGCATATGCCAACTAGTATATACAACATATAATATAATAATATCCCAAAGTAAATACAACAATTTATCGCAATTTGTATCCTAAAGCAAATTCCATTTCGACAAACATCAAAATATCATAATTTAACATACAACCATTCATCATCCATAACAAATATTAAATAATCATAATTTAACATACAACGATTACACAAAACACAAACGATAAAAAGACCAAATTACAAACCCATTATCGACAAGATCAGATAGCATATGCATACCATTTTGCGGCACGTCAAAAACTGACGCTTCCGGATCCAGAACTTCCTCCACCCGAATGACTTTATCTCCTTCTAGTACAGGTCTATGGTGTAACGGCCCGAAAATTTCCGATCCTGATCATCGATACTAATACATATCCTATATCACATATCAATTAATCAAACACCAAAAATTAATAGATCGTTAATAGAAAGAAGTTAGAGGATGAGAAATAAAAAGAAAGAAAGTTAGAATAGAAGAAAAAGAAAGATAGAACACAACAGAATCAGAGTAAACATGAATCTCATAGCGGAACTGAATAAAATATATTATATAACATCTTTGGAATACAAACTGTATTTATACATACATACATCATCAGAGTACAACTCTATATCTAATGCTGAAGCTTCCTGCTCCAAGCTCCTTCAAGTGATTCTGTAAAATCCTGAAACTACTTGACTGCCCGTACAAATTTGGGCACCCAAGAGTTTAGGGAAAACACAGAAAAATAAACCTTGGGTCAGTCATGGGACTGGTGTGAGTAAACGATTTTTAAACAGATTGATTTTAAAGTTCAAAATCTTTTCGAAAGAAAGGATAATCGTAAGACCAAATCCATACATAAATACGGATGGTTTTTACCTTACGATAACCTAAAACATGTTGAAATCATACATATATATCATTTGATATTATAATAGTGTCTAAATACAAACAAATATCAATCTAGTGGAATGGTTGCATCTCACGCTCCACATATATAGTACACAATTAAAACCGCGGGTGCTTATTGGGTAATGGATTCCGACTATGACAAGGTATGAAACCACCTGCTGATAGTGTATACACTGGGTTCAACAAGAACGTCTTGCAACCCGGCCCACACATGACCGACCACTCATTTCGCTTGAGTGTATCGAATGTATATCACCAACGGTTGTGTACAACAACTGTTTCCCGAAAAAGGGACAACATCGATAGATTTATGAAGGAAATGGATTTTCTCTAGATAGGTGATTATACACCCTGATGGGAGCGACCCACATAGCCATGATGCCTGTCCGATTTTTGTCATTTCCCGATTGCTGAGGCTTGAGGTTAGAATTTAACTTTAGAACATCTGGCTACCATTTACTTTGAATGTCACATTGTCAGATCCGTCACATCACTAATTGACGTCCACAGATATACTCTGGGTGTAAAATAAGTATCCTTCTTTGCCATCAACTCGGTATATTTGTAAAAATCAACGTACGTGATTTTTAGGAAATACTCTGTCAGACATTCGTCCATACAAATCATTCAGGAACAGGATGAACCGAAGGTACTCTCCTACTGCATCCAGTATAGGAATCACCCCATGGATCAGTAGCGAATAGTCCTTGCAATGCGAAGATTTCAATCACTATAGAATCACTGCTGAAATATCTCTGGGAGCTAACCAGGGAATTTCAACAAGTAGTTCCCCCATTTATGAAGATCTACGGTCTTCGGTTCTTTAAATCTTATAGACGTCCTTGCACGTTAGTTTACGTAAAGTTAGTTCGAAGTGGTTTTGGGTCCAGTCCTATCCCGGTCTCTTCGAATTAACACGTAGGGGATATTTATTTGATAGTCGGTGTTTTAACTATCAAATTTAAACAGTGTAGATGAGTAAAAACTATTTATATGAATTATTCCATATTTAATTTACATGACTTATTAATTCAATTTATTTTACTAGCACCAGTTCAAAATAACAAGCAGTATTTAAATAAAATATGTCGATGTTTATTTAACTAAATTCGGATTTATTTATCACTCCATAGCATAACGATGATTAACAATATTCAACACAACATTCAACAACGATTCGATGTTTGGTTCCAAACTAATAATAGTTTGAAATGACTTATTACACGTAATTAATTAATTAAAGATCTAGGAATTAAATTAATCGATTTTATTTAAACTTCTATTTCTCTTTAATAGGCTATATATAAATACGTATATGAATACTGCAGATTCGAACTCAGGTTTACACAACAACGCTTATTATGAATCCATGAAATAATTTAGCAACTTCCCGATCCTTCCTTATATTTTCCTTCTTTATATATAAAAAATATATTTAACTCTTATCTAAATGAATTAGTCAAATTCGACTTAAAAGAAATAACTTGATATGCCCAAGCCAGCATAACTAGATGATTTCCTGTAGATTACCTAAACAAGTCCCTCCCTCCCTTCTTCTTTTAATTTACATATATTGTTTCAATTTAAAACTTTAGAATTTAAATTAAAACACAATTTTCCTTTTTTTCCTTTCCAGGTCCAAAGGCCCGATTTTATGTAACAGCCCCACACCGCAAATCCATACTCCTATTTCTTCCCAGGTGCGGCTTCAAGAACATACGCGCAAAATTTTTGTCTTGGCACAAGTAAAGGAGCTTCATTAACTCGCTGGCAAGGATGAGATACTGGATCAGTATGATGTATAAGCATTTCGATTGGAGGAAGACCTAACGTTATACAAAAGAGGACAGACAAGCACAATGAAATAATAAGACCTCTTGCCCACACTGTTACTAGCAGGTCCCTTATTTTTTTTTTCTTCTTCTTCTTGCAAAGTTGAGATACAACTGATGATATAGAGGGGACTTCTTCCATAACTTTACAACATCGTCAGAAGGGAGTGTATGGTTCGCCAGGTGATCAAGTTATAAAAACAAAACAAAACTTATAACTAGGAGTTTCTATTCCAGATTTTGATGACATATAGTTGCATACTTTCGTGGTTTGAAACAAGATGATAATAGATTAGGGTTAAGTTTTTGTCATTTATATTTATTGGTTGGTCTGTGTAATAACTTTTTTTTTTTGAAAAGGTAAAAACATAGGCCCAAGGCCCAAATAGTTACAATCCATATAACCAGCTACTTCCGTGGCAAACCCTAAGTTACAAACATATCAAACCCTAATCGTTAACAGGAGCTAAAATGGCGAGCTCCTAGGAAGAAAAGGCAGCGCTGTCTTCAAGGCGGCTTCCACGCAAGAAAATCCATGATTTCACAACTCTTCTCAGTTGTTTCGGGCTTGAGATTCACTTCGAGATCCTTCTGACACCTTCTCCAGTTGCTTGGAACAAGCTTCTGGTGTTTAATGGAGTTTGAGGGGTTCGAATCTATCAGATCTGACTTTTTAAAGCTGTCAAAGCTTCTCTTGCTTCTAGAAATGTCTGTGGTGACTTCGGGGGAGCAACCTCTGCTACTCTCGCCATCAGACCAGATAGATAAGTGATAGATCTGGTGGTTAAGCAAGCTTTTGTAGTGATTATCCCCAATTTTTTTGCAAAAAATTGATCTTTTCTTTCGATTTTCCTTTATCCAGGTGATGAAGCGAGTCTGGAGCACTCCTGGAGGAACCTCCACCTGCTTCAGGTAAAAACGTATGCTTACTATTCGATTTACTCAAAAAATTACGCACTTTTGAAAAGTAATTATGTTTACTTCCCTCGCAGATTTTTGATTTGAGAGCAGTGTTGATGGAAGCCCCAGCGAGGATGTCAGGCTCGTCAAAATCACCTTTCGTGGTCTCAAAATCATTACTGGGTGGGAGCTGATCTCTATTGGTCCCTGTATTCCTAGTAGATCCTGGAGTAGCATAGAGATAAGCTTTGCCAGTAGGAGGATTTGAGGCTGCCAAGTTAATTTTCTGCTTCCCATTAAGTAAGAGATCTTCTACAAGCTTATCACTATCATCTTTGTTACTATGATAACTTTGATTGTTCAATTTATCCTGCATGCATCTGTTAGCTTTGTTCATAACAATATTACTGTCATAAAAAATTAAATTCCATAGCTGAACACCATTTGTCTCCTTACCAGTGTGCAATCTTTGATTTCTCTCCCTCCATATATAATAAATACAAGCAGTCAAGAAAACACAGGCTTTTTTGAAATTAGTGGACTTGGGCTTAGTAAATTTAAGAATATACTCAACACTGTCTCTAATGTCAAGAGAGGAAAATTTATGATTAAAACCCAAGATATTTTTTGCATTAAACCAAATGAACTGAGAATACAAACATTCAAAAAACAAATGTTTGGAGCTTTCAACTTCTCTTTTGCAGAGCAAACAAATTTTTTCAGAGTTTTTATTCCATTTACAACACCTATCTCTAGTAGGCAATTTATTTAAGAGAGCAAAATAGGCACAATGTGCCATCTTGGGGCAATTTGACTTGCTCCAGATGACTTTGTGCCAATCCAGTTCTACCTCATCTCCTTGCAAAACTTCCCAAACTTTTTTGAAAGAGAATTTATCTTTAGAACAAAATTTCCAAACCCAATGATCTTTGAAACAGTTTTGATCAATATGAATAGAGGAAATGGCATTTCTAAAGATCAAAGCTGTTGTGTTGTTATGAAAGCTCCAGACATTGTTAATGATTAATTTATTTACATTATCAGTAACACCACCTAGGACATGAAGATTACCCCAACCTAACAGGTTAATTAGAGAATTACCATTAATCCATGGGTCAAACCAAAGGCTGGTTTGATTACCATCTTTTATTTTCCTGTAAATGAAATTCCTTCCCATGTCCCTACAGTCTAAAATGTTTTTCCAAATAACTGAATGGTGATTTTCCTTTCTAGCCAGCCAAAAGTTTTTCTTTTTTAAGTATTTTGCATTCATCCACCTGGCCCAAAGGGATTTACCATCCAGAAATTTCCAAAACAATTTCAACTTACTAACATCAGCTATGTCACTGATTTTTCTAAGCCCAAGACCACCAAATTTCCTAGGCTTGCAAACTCTATCCCAAGCTACTTTATGTTGCTTGCCTCTCCAAATGAAATTAGAGCACATTTTATCAATTTTATGAATGACACTAGCAGGGATATTATGAGTTTGAACCCAGTACATGATCATAGCTGTAATAACAGTATGAGTGAGTTCTATTCTGCCTGCTAGGGATAAAAGCTTACAAGACCAACCATTAAGTTTATTTTGAATCATATCAATTAATCTAGAGCAGTCTCTATCATTAATCTGATTAGAGCTTAAGGGAAGTCCAAGATATCTAACAGGAAGATTACCTTCCTTGAATTTTAAAAGCTGAAGAATTTCATGCTTGATTAAAACATCTTTGCTGAAATAGATTTTGCTTTTATTAGCATTAACAGCTAGACCAGCATACTTTTCCATATTTTCCAAAATTTGAAAAATAGCAGTGGCACTTTTTTTATCAGCCTTAAGAAATAAGAGCATATCATCTGCATAAAGTAAGTGCGTGATGTGAGGTTTTACTCTATTAATTGGTTTGATGTTTCCCCTTAATACTTCCAGTTCCATTTGCATGGAGAAGTATTCCATAACAATAGAGAATAAGTAGGGTGACAGAGGGTCACCTTGCCTTATTCCTCTATTGCTGTGTATAAATCCTTTGGGGGATCCATTAACCATTACAGAGTAAGCAACATTACAAATGCATTCTCTAATCAGCTCACAAAATCTAGTATCAAATCCCATTTTCTGCATTAAGTAAATGATAAAATTCCTGTTGATCTTATCAAATGCTTTATGCAGATCTATTTTTATACACATGAGATTTTTCTTTTTCATATTGAAGTTCCTAATCAACTCATGGGCTAATAAAGAATTATCTGATATCAGTCTGCCAGGAATGAAAGCACTCTGATTTTCAGAGATGATGAATTTAAGAAAGCCTTTTAGCCTATTGCAAAGAAGAGTAGATATTATTTTATAAATAAAATTGCAATAGGCTATAGGCCTATATTCATCAAGTCCAATAGGGTTTTCTACTTTTGGAATCAGGGTTAAAAAAGTATGATTTGTGTTTTTTAATAACTTTCCAGTATTGAAAAATTCAATTACTGAATCACATAACACAGAGTGTATTTCACCCCAATGTGTCTTATAAAATTTTGCACCAAACCCATCTGGTCCTGGGCTTTTGTCATTACATGCATTAAAAATGATATTCTTAATCTCTTCTTGCCTGATAGGGGCTAATAAAATATCAGAGCTATTACTATTAGCTACAAATTTGAATTCAATGTCAGGAAACATAGAAGGGTAATTATTGGTGTTAAACAATGAGGTGAAAAAATTTATAGCCTCTTGCTCTAACTTAGAGGCTTCATTGATTACCAAACCATTTACATCTATTAACTTACCAATATTATTTCTATTTTTCCTGCATGACATTTTAGTATAAAAAAATTTACTGGCCACATCCCCAGCAGTTAGCCAGTCAACTTTAGCTTTCTGCTTGAGATTTATAGTGTTAATGTGAAGAGCATTGACCAATTTAGTTTGAGCATTAAAAAAATTCTCTGCCTTAGTCTTGTCTGAACTATTATTATCTAGATCATTCTGAAGCTCTTCACATTCATCCCTGATAGCTTTGATATCATTTTTATTTCTAGCAATATTCCAGGATTTAAGATTAGATTTAACTAACTGCAAAGTTTTATTGAATTTGTACTGAGCAATTCCAAACAAAGTATTAGACAAGCTTTTAGACACTGTTTCTCTATAATTTTTTTCATACACCCAACCATTCACAAATCTAAAGGGGGAACTAATAAAGTTCCCTTTATCTGTGTTGAGTGAAACAAGTATAGGTGTATGATCACTTGTGTTTTGAGGCAATGTACTACACTTCACATTTGAAAAGAGATTGATGAAATTTTGATTTAATAAGACCCTATCAAGCTTGCAGTGAATATTTCTGAATTCACCTGATTTCCAAGTGAATCTATTACCATGAATGATAGGCTCTATTAGTCCTGATTTCATTACAAATTTAGCCACCTTTTCCAGTTTAGAAAAGGGGACAGGATTCCCTCCCCTTTTTTCAGAATTATGAAATATAGTATTGAAATCCCCAATCAACATCCATGGTATGTTAATAGTATAACTGAATTGCTCAATACAATTCCATAACATGAGTCTGTCATTTTCAAAGTTAGAAGCATATATAAAGGTGATCTTTATAACAAAACCACCCTTATTCTGAAATGTGCAGTGAATATACTGCTGATCAATAAAAAAACTGATGAGATTCCAAATGATAGGATTATATAAAACCATAATCCTACCATTTCCTCCCATCAGATTATTATTGATAATGCTCCAATTTGATAGACTTCTAACTTGTAGCTCATTAATCCTGATATCACTAAGTTTATGTTCTAGTATCCCTATAATACTGGGTTTATGAACATGTAAGAAATTGGCAAAATCTAATTGCCTTTCAGGGGAATTAAGACCCTTGATATTCCAAGCAATAATATCCATTAATAAAATAAAATAAGGAAAAAAGTAAAGGATATTACCTCTAAGGTGGACCACTGAACTTTCTGTTGTCCACTCTAACCTCCTTCTGTTTGCCACTTTTTTTGAAAATAGTGAAATCAGAAGTCTTTAACTGTTTGTCCCATTTGGTGTTTTTATTAATGTACTTTTTCCTGAAATCTTGATCTGTAGAATCCTCTGTCTCCTCTACAGTATTTATTTCAGATAAACTTCTAGTCCTGCCTTTCTTCCTCTTTTTTGTTGGGGATGCAGGTTTCGATGATTTGGGGGCAACTATTGAGTTCACAGCTTGCTGGATATTATCTTCAGTTATAGCAGATGGCTTTATGGGGGCAAGTCCAGAAGCTAGCAAGCCAAAATCAGTGAAAATAGGATCAGCGGCTAGGAGTTCACTGCAATCTATCTCTTTTCCTTTTGAATTTTTATTATCAGCTTTTGTAATTAAACTTGGGTTCTCCTTTTGGGGGGAGGACTCAATGACCTTTTCATTTTTGTTCCCCTCTGTGTTGTTGTGTTGTTTGCTTGGTTCTGAGATAGTTTCTTGATGAACTGAGGGAGTATTGCTTAATCCTTCCTCTGCTTCATTTTGACTACAGTCAGTTTGTAAGTTCACAACTGGACTTGCAGCTGCTTTTGCTTGCTGAGTTGAACTGTCTGCTTTGTACCTTTGCCGAGCTGAGTGCATAGCCATGTAATCCTTATCAGCTATGTAAATCTCAGTAGAGTCAATATTCATATCATCAGAGTTGATGCCATTTGATGGCCTAGCATGCTTAGTAGAATCATCAGGAGATTCATGTGAATTTGTTCCAATATCATTATGATCAGGATGCGATCCAAGATTGGTTGGTTCTTTAGGATCTTTGTTCGAATCTTGATTATAAACACAATTTTCTAATGAGTGCCCAAAGCACTTACATGACTTGCACCTATCTGGAATTAACTCATATGAAATCTGCTGTGTTATGACTTCCCCATCCGGCATGAAAACTGCTGCCTCAATGGGGAGGTCAGCATCCGCTCTAATTTCCACAAGAATACGAGCATAACTCAATCGTGTCTCTTTGGCAGTTTGCTCGTCCATTTTCAGTGGGGTGCCAACTAAGCTTGCTATTCCGCTAAATATCTCCTTATCCCATAAACGTAAGTTCAACTCAGGGAGTCGGATCCACACTGGCATCGTGTTCAGAATGTCACGATCCAGTATTGATTCTTTGGTCCATTTCTTTAAGATGATGAGTTTACCATTGATGAAATAAGGTCCACCTTGCAGAAGTTTTGCACAATCTTCAGCGTTAGTAAATCGGATAATGAAGAATCCGTTTTCACGCGTGAAGATTTCGAATGTCCCTGTCGGATTCCATGTGCGTACGACGAAGGCCCTAAAATGATGATATGGGGGGCGTTTGCCAAACACATAGGCGACAACACTGAGCCTCCATTTGCTCTCAGTTCTGATGCTAGCCTCCTCGGAAAGTCTGTGTAATAACTTTTATAAGTATACACTTGCATAGTTGCGCTAGTTTTATGTCTTCTATCTTTTCCCTTTTTTTCCTATTCTGTTTCCCACACTTCAGTGCACAGCGTGCAATGTGCATGTGCACAACGAATTCCCCCATCATCCCAATGTTCTGATCATCACCCCGGGTCACGAACTCCCTACTCGAACTCAGCTCTACCACTCAAAGTCTTCATTTCCCATTGTCCCAAATTCCAGAGCTTTAATCAGTAGCTCAAAAGAAACAACACCTCCCGGAAATTTCCTCGGGTCACCCCCATGCGCCACCGATCAATATGAAACTTCACCACTGCTTTGCTGACATATCCCTCTACCCATCCCCGTCGGTCTGCAACTCTGTAGTACCCTGTCCAAGGTGCAGTTCGACAATGAACTTGGCCTAACCAACACATCAAATCACCTCTATAAAAATCAAAATTTCCTAAATTATTTGTTTATAAATTTAAGTTGTATTTTTACATGACCATTGATCTGTTAGATTTTTATTTTTTATTTTTATTACTTTAGAGAGCTATATAGTTTGTTCACAAAACCAATTGGTTGTTGTGAACTATAGCCTCTTAGTATTTATCCAGGATTTTAGTTGATTATTTTTCGATATGGGACTATTATTTTCATCACTCCCCCTTCACGTTTGGCGTATTTGAGCCATCTACGTGAACATAGTATTTTGGATGGAGTGGGGAACGTATGGCGGTTAAGCACATACGTATTTTTTGCATTGGCTCTAATCCTGAGCTCTGATACGATGTTGGATTTTTTTTTATTTTTTTAACTTTAGAGAGCTATTATTTTGAGATTTTTTAGGCTTCATAGAATTTGATTTTTGGTAGCTATCATGATCCCACTGCCATGCTGCCATTTCATCAAAGATAACATCTCTTGAGACAATGAGTTGTTCATTTTTTGGGTTTAATAGCCGATATCCCTTCGACTCTTCGCTGTAACCAACAAAGACATATTTCTCTCATTTCTTCTCAACTTTATCTTTGTTTGGGCTCTGGTTCAATGCATACGCTACACTTCCAAATACTTTCATGTGATCTACTTTGGGCTTTCTTTTATGCCAGGCTTCAAATGGTGTCATATTTCTAACAGCTTTAGTTGGCGAACGATTCAATATATAGACAGCCGTGTTAACAGCTTCAGCCCATAACTTCTTTGGCATGGATTTTCCTTCCAGCATACTTCGAGCCATTTCAACAATTGTTCAATTTTTTCTTTCTGCGACGCCGTTTTGCTGCGGTGTATATCGCACAGTAAGCTGCCTTGCAATCCCTTCTTTCTTGCAATGATTCATGAACTCGCTGTAAATAAACTCTCCTCCACGATCAGTTCGAAGAGTTTTTATTAAGTGTCCACTTTGGCGTTCTACAAGAGCTTTAAACCGTAGGAAACTTGAGAAAGCTTCTGATTTTTCACTTAAAAAATAAATCCACATCATACGAGTGTAATCATCAACAAAAAGAATGAAATATCTCTTGTTATTTAGTGAAGGAGTCCTTGTAGGACCAAAAATATCAGCATGTATCAACTCCAAAGGAGCTTTTGCTCGCCATGAAGTTTTCGGAAAAGGAAATCTATGCATTTTGCCAAAAATACAACCTTCACACACCTTATTTTCTTTCATGATGATAGGAAGACCAGTAACCATATTTTTTGATTTCAGCAAATGCAACCCCTTGTTGCTTAAGTGGCCATATCTCAAATGCCATAAATGAGACACATTAGAATTTTCAGATTTGAACGCACAATTCTCATTTAGAGACATAAATAGGCGGAAAATTTTATTTGGAGTCATGTCAATATTTTCCACTGTTAAATTACTTTTCTTATCAATGATCTTGCAAGAATTATTATCAAAATTCACCACATAACCTTTTTGAACAAGTTGTCCAACACTTAAGAGATTTTGAGCTAAATTTGGCACGTAAAGCACATCATGAATAAATTTCTTACCTTTTTTAGTATGGACTGCAATGGTCCCCTTTCCTTCAACTTTTTGCGCCTTTCCATCTCCAAGCTTTATCTCTGATGAAAAACTTGCATCAAGTTCTACAAAAATGTCTTTGTTGCCGGTCATATGGTTGCTGCAACCACTGTCAATATACCAAGCATCTTGTGATTCATTTTCAGCAGATAAACAAGAGTAGAAAACCTGCTCTTCATTTTCTTCACTTGTAAAATTTGCTTTGTCCTTCTCTTTTTTATTTTGATACCAACAATCTCTTTGGGAATGATTAGGAATTCGACATCTCGTGCATTTGAAGTGACAATTTTCAGAATTATGATTTGATTTATTGCAAATAATGCAATAAGTGGCAGAATTACCTTGAATTTTCTGCTGTTCTCGTCTGTTCTCCTTTGCCTTGATAATTTCTTTCATTGCCCTTTCTTTGATTTTGATTTTGCTTTTGAAATGAGCCTTTCTTTGAGTTGTAATAACTTCGTTTCTTTTCTGAAAAACTGAGGGTGGATTGGAATGCTTGCTCCAATGAATTTGATGATGTTCTATTAATTCTTTGTTCATGAGCTTGAAGTGAACTCATTAGCTCATGTGTTGACATCTTGCCAAGGTCCTTTGATTCCTCTATTGCAGCGACGCAATGATCGAACTTTGGAGGAAGACATCTCAATATCTTCTCTACCACCTTCTTTTCTTGAATGTTATCTCCAAGGCATTGAATTTGATTTACAATTTCAGAGACTCTGGAGAAGAAATCTCTGATATTTTCAGATTCCTTCATTTGCAGGTTGTCAAAATCTCTCCATAAAGATTGAAGTTTAATGGAGATAACTTTGTCATTGCTCGAAATTCTTTTTGCAAAACTTCCCATGCATCCTTTGCTTTTCTTTTATTGAAAATTCTTGGATAGATAGATTTACTCACTCCTTGTTTGATATACCGAAGTGCAGTTGCATCTTTCTTTTGATTTTCTTTGTACAACTTCTCTTGTGCAGCCGTCCATCTTGTGGAATCTCCATCTTCAGGTGGCTCCGGATAATCTTTTTCGATGACATCCCATAAATCATGAGAGATGAAGAAGTCCATCATCTCATTGCTCCAATAATCATAATACTCGCCTTCGAATATTGGCACTTCACTTGGAGAGTACTTGAACATTGTAGGGACTACTGCCATTGTTTTTTGAGTGACTGATTAATGCTGTTGATATGGCTCTGATACCAAATTTGTTAGGCACAGCAGAGCAATATGTGGAGAGATAGATAAAAGATTTAATTTTTTTTTCTTGATGCTTGATTGATTACATGAGATACAACTTGTCTTTTATAATATAATGCGTTCTCTGGAATATTCCAGATAATGCCTTATCTAGATTTATCTAATTATGTCATATATAGGAATAAAGTATTCCCTACATTAATACAAAAGCATATTTGTCAATGCATTTAATTGGTTGTTGTGAACTATAGCCTCTTAGTATTTATCCAGGATTTTAGTTGATTATTTTTCGATATGGGACTATTATTTTCATCACTCCCCCTTCACGTGTGGCGTATTTGAGCCATCTACGTGAACATAGTATTTTGGATGGAGTGAGGAACGTATGGCGGTTAAGCACATACGTATTTTTTGCATTGGCTCTAATCCTGAGCTCTGATATGATCTTCCCCTTTCACTATATACAATATATACATGAATCATTCTGCTATTCCAATTGCACTTGTGGGATGTTTAATTCTTCCAACATCAGTACAACTAATAATTAACTTAAAAATGTATGGAATACTTCAGTTTAGAATTATCGTTTAACTCTTTAACCAGAATTCCACTCTAGATTGTCGTTGCTCCACCATCCACCAGTCACATCACCCTCCAGACTGCTGCTACTCCACTGAAAAATGCATAGTGGTGCGCCTATGTGCATGCACCGTCACTTCCACACAACTGTTCGATCACCATGCATCCAAGC
The DNA here is from genome assembly GCA_030737875.1 of Allium sativum. NCBI lineage: Eukaryota > Viridiplantae > Streptophyta > Magnoliopsida > Asparagales > Amaryllidaceae > Allium > Allium sativum. Next base: position 78,579,819 of record CM060927.1, on the reverse strand, counting down.
GATGCAAACACACTCAGTTCAGTTTATTCCAAAAATAACCTCAAAAGTACTGCACCTACTGCGTAAAACTGTGGCCATAGTCAAATCAAAAGTTAGTTAACCTATAAGGAGGGACACAGCGGCAAGTGCTTTCTGAATGGTAATAAAGATTGCATGAACAATACCGTATTTCATGGTTGTTAGCAATGAGTAATTACTGATGACCTATTAATCATTATACGGTTGAGAAAGATGGTGTTCTTGTGTGCAAACCCATCAGTGCCGGTATTGGGTCTACTTATTACTGTTACGCTTTATCTTTGGAATCAAGATTGATACAAAATAACATCTGGTGGCCATTTGTATTGAGTAATACTAATCACACATTCTGCCATGTTAATTCACTCCACGTGTTCCGACCTTCAACTTTGAACATGGATTTTTGAATATGAAATAAGTGTTTTACTTATTTGTTGCTACTGCATTTAAATTACTGTCTCATGTTTTGTCAAACAATCAAGTCTCAGTCTAACCTTTTTCATAGATTACACATCAATACTTGAAACATAGATAATGGGTACATCATAACACTCATATAATTTTGAATGGATCGGGATTTATATGAAACAGCAAAGAATTTTTAATTTGTTTACTCGCATATTTTAGTTACTGTTATTTTTGTTTTCTTTTACTGTCTCAGGTTCCTAATCTAAGTACTTCCAACCAATTGAAAATTTTATGTGTAACGACCCGCAAATCCGTACTTATTTGAGCTGACTGAATACAACTCACGTCCAACCCAAATCACACGAAAATACGAGTCATTAATAAGAAGAAGTTAGAGGATGAGAAATAGAAAGATAGAAAATTAGAATAGAAGAAAATAGATAGAAGATCGTACTGAACAACAACACAGAGTTTCACCATCGCAGCGGAATAAAATATAATATATAAATAATCACTTTTGAAATACAACAGTATTTGGACTTACATACATCATCAGGGTACATTAAATATACAACACAGCGGAATAAACTCTATATGTCTAACGCTGAAGCCTCCTGCTCCAAGCTCCTTCAGAAAAATCTGTAAAATCCTGAACTATTGGACTGCTCGTACAAATTTGGGCACCCAAGAGTTTAGGGAAAACATAGAAAATAAACTCTGGGTCAGTCATGGGACTGGTGTGAGTAAACGATTAAAGACAGTTTGATTTTAACTTTCAAAAGCCTTTTGAAAGAAAAGATTATCGTAAGACCGACCCACACATAAACATGGATGGTTTTTACCTTACGATAATCAAAACATTTCGAAATCATAATTATTCTGATATTATAATAATGTCTAGGATTTTCACAAATAAATTAGAATCTAGCGGAACGCTTGCATCTCACGCTCCACATATATAGTATATAAACAAAACCGCGGCGCTTATTGGAGATTGGATTCCGACTGTGACAAGGTATGGAACCACCTGCCGATAGTGTATCTCTAGAGTCAAATACACTAGGTTCAACAAGAACGTCTTGCAACCCGACCCACACATGACCGACCACTCATTTCGCTTGAGTGTATCGAATGTATATCACCAACGGTTGGGATCAGCAACCATTTCCCGAAAGGGACAGCATCGATAGATTTAAGAAACAAAAGGAAATTTCTCTAGATAGGTGATTATACACACTAATGGGAGCGACCCACATAGCCATGCTGCCTGCCCGATTTTTGTCATTTCCCGGTTGTAAGGCTTGAGTTTTGAATTTACCTATAGAACATCTGGTCATCTTTTACTTTGAATGCCACATTGTCAAACCCGTCAAATCACAAATTGATTTCCCCAAAACCATGGGTATAAAGCTAAGAGAAACGAATTCCTCAACCACCAAACATAGTTTTGAAGAGATCAACTTACGCGATCTGTTAGGTATACTCTATCAGACATTCGTCCATACAAGTTATCCTGGGTCTGGAAAAACCGAAGGCACTATTCTGTAAACAGAACAACCCTTGCATAAACACCATCTTCAATGGTCTTCAATTTGACTTCAAATTAATCAATGCCTAGGTCGAAACAAAGTGGTATTTGGATTTCATTTAGAAAACCAACCCCGTTTCTTTGGATCGATGAACGTTAAATCTTTTAGGGCCAAGTGATACTTAAAGTAATCAGATCATCATATTCAAACAAATTTCAAATATTAATATTGGTTATCAGGACTTATCTGCTGAAAATATATAAACTTCCATGTTTCAGCAATAGTTTGATTATATCTAATTAAGGCTTATAAATGTTTAAATTAAACTAACAAGTTCACGGAGTCATACCACATCATTATAAAATAAATCAATCAGCAGATCATCCATCACAACAAATAGTCTATCACAATTCAATAATTCTCATTCGACAAATAGTTATTAATAAATTAGTCGATCTTGGAAAATAATTATTTCCAATTCATATTTATTTAAGATTTGATTCAATTTAATAATCCTATTTATTTTCATTGCTTACAACAACATCATTATAATTCGTAGTTCGATCTATCTTGCTTATATATCATTTTATTTCCTTAGATGACTATATAGTTCAATATATAATATATTTAAAACTTATTTAAAATGGAAAGTGAACAATACTTTCCTGAATTTAACTTAATCGATACCGATTCAACGTCTCCTTTCAATTTATCACTATTCCCTTTATTTTCGGAACTCCAGAATAATCCCATCTTTATCGAACAATAAAATTTTCTTACCAACATTCCTCTCAACCATCCTCATCTTCAAAACCTTTTCTTATTCCCTTTTTAATAATGCTTCTTCTCGACTCGTTCTATTTAATCAACTTGATTTCCTTTGAAATCTTATTTCTAAATGTTCATCGAGTTATTTTAGAATTTACATTTTATCGTTATATATTTGATTTCTTATTTCATTTACTGATTATAAAATGATTATTGACTTTAGTTAAAACACATCAACGTATATTTCAAAACGTTGTACTCATTAGTAACAGTCAATCACGATATATTCTATTTCAATGCATTGAATTTTTTTATCAGTTATTTGATTATGAAAATGATTGAATCAATTTCATTTCCTCTATCATTTAAATCATCTAAAGGATGGATTTAATTTAATTCTTACTTATAAAAATATGACTTGGTTTAGTATTATATATAATTTTATTTCTTCTTTAATTTCCTACCCTTTTATTTCTTTTACCCTATCGGCCCAATCCCCGGCCCATTACCCTTTCCCTTGCTTTTATTTTTCTTCAAATTCTTTAACTTTTTTTTCCCGGCCCAAGACCAACAGCCTAGCCCATGAGGGTTTCCCCCTTCTCCTTATATTTTCCTTTTCCTATTTTAACTTGAAGCCCATAGCCCAGAATTTCTACAGCCCCTAATCCCTTCTCCTAACCTTCTGTTCTTTGCCTTACCTTACTTTATTTCTTGCCAAAATACATATGCTCTTATACAAATATATATGCCAGACCAAGTATACTACCAGTTCTTTGTCATTTGGCCAAGTCTCGGATGAAACCAACGGGTTGAATTTTTCTTTTTCTCTCCTCTTTACACTAGTTACTGTTGTTACCTCCATTTACCTGTGCACGTGCATCCACGTTCCTCCGACCCAGCCATCGGCCTAAGAGTTGCCACAGATGTCATGTCACCATCTGAAACGGACCGTATCATCGGAATTTTCCCCATCCCCCGAGTCAAAATCCGATGCTTCAACCTGTACCCCAGAATGAACATCCTCCAATCAAATGTCTCGCTATGCCACTAGAATGCTCCAGACCCGACCAATTTCCGGTCAGAGACACACCACACTTCCCATCTCCGTTTCCCCCTGGTGCGCATGTTCATCCCTTTCCGATGACGTCGCAGTTTATCCTCGATCAGAGTGAAAAGAAAACGAGCACAAACACCTAATTCGATCTCGTATACTCCACAAAGTCACTTGAAAAATAGTTTAACATTTTTCCTTGACTCTCCTTATTGTCCAGAAGCTCCGCCATCAATCCCACCTCCTCCGGTCACCATCCCCGCCTGAAGTTGCCCGAAAATCATTTTCTGATCATCTACACATTTCAAATGATTCCCTTGACTAAAAATTCCCAAATTTCCTTCTAAATTCATTATTTAGCTTGTCAATCCCGATTTTAAACTCAAATGATTTATTTACCATATTTGGATTATGTTGGGTTTTAGTATTTACTGTTGTTTTTAAGTATATCTGAAAATATGGGATCTTAATCAAGCTGAAATTATTTTTAAATTACACTCTATGTATATATAAACATCTTTCATGTATATATTAATTCCTATTTCTACTAAAAATTGAATTATTGATTTTTAATGTGAGAAGTGAAATGCTGAAGCTCCTGTTTTTAACATACACAGACCTATAACATTTGTTCAACATGCCTCAAAACAGATCATTGTATGTATAAAATGTGATCTAACACCTTTGCAAGCATATATACTTAAATGACTTGCATTATTCAGTATCCATCAAAAGATGGTTTAACAGTGTAATAAGGTGGGTTTTCTTTACCAAAATATTCACTATCACTCGAATTTTCTTCTCTGTTTCTTTTTCCTATTTGTTCCCAGTCTTTAAATCATGAAGATTGAATACTATATATAACATATTTCATAGATATATGTTTGTTTATATCATATTATATAACAACTTATAATATATTACAAGAGTTAAAGGAAGGGTTTATCTTACCAAAATATACTACTGTCGCCTTGACAACTGTTCACTGGTTTGTATTTTTATTCACATGTTTGTCCATGTTTTTAACATGCAGATCTAATAAAATCCAGTCTAATATATTCGAAGCATATATATGTATTTTTATAAAATACTAACAGAACACTCAAAAGGGGAAAATCTTGTACTCGCATATATACCATATCCACACATTTGTATATGCACAATAGATAACAAAGGGGCATTTCCTCTCATATTCTCACTGAGTTTCCGGTATGTTTCTTCCAGGTTTAACTCAGATTTACACTCATCCAAACATGCATCATAATCTGAAAAATACATAACTAGAGGGTGGAGTTTACTCACAGAAGTTTGTTTCCAAGTTTCTAAGCTTTGCTCTGCCATGTTTTCAGTTCGCATATAGATGGACTTGTAAATGAAATTCCTTAGTTTGATTTTGGTTTTACTGAGTGTGGGAGAAAAGAGGATGGTCTGCTATGTATTTATAGGTGAACAAGATACTTAAAATACTTCACAGCTTGTAGGCTTTCAGGGGGAGGTCTAGGCTGTTTCTCTGTTTGATTGAAATGATGCCTTGTTTGGTCACTTACATTCTTCTAGTTTTGGCATATAGACTGTCTTCATTGATTGAAAGTGAGAGGTTTGGTCATTTCCATAGATTCAACCAGGATTTACATACACGACCTTGTACTTATATATGCTTTAGAAAAACTTGCTTTGCTCTTAAGTAATACAGGGTTTTAAGGGTACTTGCCAACATGTCTTAGCTGTCTTTGATATGATGTGAAGGGATGTGCTAAAAGCTTTAAACTAGGCTGCCTACAATGTTCATTGGGAAGGGAATTATGCACAGGCTCTTTATAGCTCGCTGCACATGCCTATACTTCGAAATTTCAGGTCCACAGCAACCTATCTTATTGTGCATGTGCTAATGTATATGTATGCAAGGTGTAGGCTGATCTATGATTGAGAAAATTTGGTGATGGTGCTGTTGCACTCAATTTTGATTGAAAAGGAATTGTTTCTTGACAAGGCTTCACACTTACACTATTGAAAAGGCACGGCTAAGCCTAGATTTTGGGGTACGACACATGTGCAGATCTGTCTAAGTGTATTATTAGCTATCAAGTCACTCAAACCACAAATGTTCACATGTATTCTGTTTTTAAATTTCACTTCATGGTACCTTTACATTAAATGTTTAGATTCTAGTATCCTAGGCTATTAGCTGTTTTGATTTCCTCTAGCTACACATGCATGGCCAGCCTGTGGTGCATAAGAGTGCACCTGCTTTTTGTGATTTATTGATTGAAAACTTAATCTTGATTTCCAAGTTTTGTTCCTTTGAAAAAGAGCCCATGTTCTCTTGCAGTGCAAATGTGTACCCATTGATTTAAAAGCATAGTGTCACAAAGTTTTCTTGCCGTATATACAAGAAGAGTTCGACTATGATGTGAATATATATATATATATATATATATATATATAGAGTGATAGGTTGACTAGGTTTTTGGTGCAAGTAGGGAAGGTTTTCAGGCTGATTTGGAAAGAGGTTGCTAAGGATATTTGATATTCTGCTTACTAGCAAGCTATTTATAACATATATATAGGTGTAAGCATAGCTACTTTTACTTATTTTGTTTGAAATTTACGCTAGGAAACTCTTCCTTATTATTATTTATGGAGTGATTTGATTTAACTTTAAGTATACTGTAACACCCCGCCTCCGCTAGGGTCACTCGCAAAGGAATGCACTAACTTTAGAGGGGCATTATTGGTAAACATGCATAGAAATATCACAAGACAGAAGATATAAAATAGCGGAAGTAAAATCAAACTTTCATAAACATCGATAATTAAGGTCTAAAGCCTTTTACATCAGAGTACATCAAAACCTATCTTGCAATAGTAAAGAAGCATAAAAGACTTTTTCATAAATTATTCCCCAAGTAAAAACAGTGAAGTAGCCATAGCCAAGAAAAGTCCAAGCCATCCATGATGACCTTCAAGCAGAAGTAGTCCGAACTAAACAACAGCATTTCCTCCCTGTAACCTGGGGGGGAACGGAAGAAAAGAGGCGAAACAAAACGGGTCAGTCAAAAAGACTGAGTAAGCCCTATCTACTATTAGCATAAAAACTAGTAAAGTTAACTGACATGAGAAACTGAGATGAACATAAGCATGATGACAAGATAGATAAGCTAAATCAAAATAACAGGATGAACTACTGAACTCAGATAAACTAAGGTGTCATGATAAATTACGATGTCAAGATAAAACAAGGTATCACGTCGTCAAGTTCCTGTCGAGTATGATATCCCCAAGATATCTATCACGTATAACATCCCATGGTATCTATCCTGTCTTTTAACTCTGCACCTATCGTACTAGTATCCCCACCGTGTCATGTGTTAACCATGAATGACCCTTACTCAATAGTCGTGTAATGGTCCATGTCAACCTAATATATCGCATTTATAGGTTACTCAACTCGTATGTTTTATTCCATGTAAGTGTTCAGTCCCTTGCCGTAGACCATACGGGCTTTCCCGTGAGGTTCTATACTACTTTAACATAGTTCCATGATCCTTAAGATCGTTTTGGATTGTCACCCTATATCTAACTAGGGTCTTTCAACATGAATCATTGTTGTACAACTAGGATTTATGCTACCCAGGACTACTAGGGATTACGCTTACCTATTGCACGTTTTCGTATCTCGGTTTTGGTTCAACCACCCAGGGCCACTGGGATTTACGCTAACCGTCAACCGCGCCCTTTTTCCCACGCATTCATCGTGAATCGTTTTCCATGACTGTATGCACATGTATCACATCGTGCCATCCGAGTCCTGTCACAGGGCAGATCAAGAAATACAGGACTCGGTCGGGAGCTTTCGATTTATCTGCCGATGCAGATGCTAAGGTCTGTTTTTCTATACGTGGCTATGGTCCCACGTGACCCCTCCCTCAACTAGTGAAAGACAAGACAGGATAAATCCTGTATGAGAACACACTACTGGCCAACCCACAATCCTAGCCTTACCGCAACCATAATTAGATAGCAATTATGGTCTATTGGGTGTTCTCTGCCTTTCCGTACGTACACGCTTGACCAAAGATGGTAGGTAGTCTGACGAAAATGCTATCTAGGGTACGACCGTGTATCGTCGACTATCCCTGTAACAACCCGTAAAATGTGAGCCAGTTTGAAATTTTTATTTGGCCATTTTAGCGAGTTTTGATTATTTAAAATGAATTATTTTAAATAATAACGACGAGAAAATTTAATTCAAATGGAATTCGACGTATATATTATATACGCCGTCGTTAGAATATAAATAATTATATATAATTATAAATAGAATTGAAAATGGCGCGGTAGTTCGATAATTCGATTTCAAACTTCAATTGAATGTACCGGGTGCAAAACAATCCGGATTTTAGTGAAACCAAAAATAATGGAATCTAATAGTGAATATCTTTCTAACGAATCCGAAAAATCAAGATTTCATATCAGGAATCAAAAGATATGTCCAGTTGAAATTTCTGAATAGTCGCTATGGAATTCAGACCCTTAAAAATGGACATTTTGCAAACGAGCTCGGATTTCGACGAAACCACTTTCGTTGGGTCCGTGATGTTAAGTTATTGCTAGATTCCAAATTTCATAATTTTTCGAATCAATATGTGAGCGTGGCATAGGAAAACGTGTTTTGACCATTTCAGTTGATTTTAATCGACTGGAAATTGGCCATTTTTCTAACGGTCTCAGAATTCGACGAAACTAGTTTTGTTAGGACCGTATCGTCAATACGAAGCTAGAAAATATTTTTCTGGAATTTTTCTAGTTAGTATGTGACCCCGGTAATTTGAAATGTACGTTTAAAATTCAATATAGTGATTTAAATGTAAATTAAAAGGAAACTGATCGAAACGGTCGATTCAGCTTGCGGTACATATCCCATTGTGTTCGGAATGGGGGTGAAACGCTATGGGCGACAGGCGGTGGGCCTCGTTTCGAGGTCTTATGAAAAAGTCAACTTTAGGTTGAATTAAATAATAATAAAATAAAATAAAAAAAAAGGGAAATCCCCTTTCCTTTATCTCTGGCCCCCCCCCCCCTAATTTTCATTTAAATCGAATCGAAAAAAAAAGGAAAAAAAAAAAGGAGTGAACCCTCGATGACCAGTCGCCCCACCTGGAGGACCTCGCCGCCGCCTAGGGCAGGCGCACCCCCTCCGACCTCCTGACCTCGCGCCTTCCTCTCCCCTCGCGCTCATCTCCTTCCTCCCTTCGAATCGAAGACGCAAACGCCAGAGCCTCCCCCCACCGTGACGACCGCCGACGAATTGAAGGCCGCCAGCCCCCCCACCTCCTCGCGATGGCCCGCCACCCCACCACGCTGCGCCCCGGCACCAACCGCCACCTCCGGCAACGTCCCCCCCCCTTCTCTCTCTCACGCAGTAAGTATTTATTTATTTTTTTTATTTATTTATTTTATAAAACCTGATTTTAAATATTTTTAAAACCTGATTTTAAATATTTTTAAAAACTGATTATAAAATATTTTTAAAAACTGATTTTAAACCATTTTTAAAAACTGATTTTAAACCATTTTTAAAAACTGATTTTAAAGCATTGTAAAAACTGATTTTTTTTATTATTTTAGATTTTAAAACTGAAATTTATAAATGATTTTAAAAACTAATTTAAAATGATTTTTAAAAACTGATTTAAAATGAAAATAAAAATCATACTTTTAAAAGGAGAAAAGACGGGATATTTATTATGTAAAAGGAGCAAGACATGATTTTTATATTTTTAAAGTAATAAAAATATGATTTTTATATTTTTAAAGTATTAAAAATATAATCTTTCATATAGTAGAAGGGTAAAAATGTGATTTTTATGGGTGTAGAGAGTTAAAAATATAATTTTTACATGATCGGGATATTAAAAATGTCACCTTTATATATGTAGAAAAATAAAAATGAGATTTTTATAAAGATGAAATCTTTAAATTTGAAAAAGCAAAGTCCACGTTTTTATAAAGGCGAAATCTTTTTATATAGTAGCGTAAATAAAAATTCGATTTTTATATAAAGAACTTTGAAATAAAAATTCGATTTTTATATAAAGAACTTTGAAATAAAAATTCGATTTTTATATAAAGAACTTTGAAATAAAAATTCGATTTTTATATAAAGAACTTTGAAATAAAAATTCGATTTTTATATATTGAATAACATAGTAAAAATTCGATTTTTACATTTGTAGTGAAAGCAGCAACGAAGGTGACAAAAAGGCGAAAAGACGAAGACTTCTGCAAATGTAGAGCCGTGGAGCTGGATAGCTATAAGTGAGAATTTCTCACCTTTCTATTTTATTTCTAGTTATATATATATACTAGGATGCAGACGGTGCTTAGTAGCACCCGACACAATCGTCCACAGACCATGGACTTGTTTGTTTGATTGTTTGGTGATTGATTGTGATATTGGTTTGAATGTGGTTTGTGGTGTGAAAAATCGAATCGATAAATTGGTTAGGATTAGACGTGCGCCGTTATAAGGCGAAGGAGTAAGGCTAGGTTAGACCCTTACTCCAAATTTTGTGGTTTGCAAAATGAAATTGATTTGATTGATGAGTGAATGGCGTGGGCCTTCACTAGACCGGGGATAAGGCTAGGCCTCGTCCCGTTTCTAGTATCGTGCCGTTATGCTGCCGAAATTTTCTAAAATATGTTAGAAAAATAAAAATATCATTTTTTTTAAAGAATGAACCGAAGAGAAATTCATATGTTGAAATAAAATGTTTTGTCGTTAAAAATATAAATTTTAACGTGAATGTGAATAAATAAAATATTCATTTGCAAACCAGATGGTTTGTTTATGTACACTTATTTGAAGGACATTGATTGGGTCGATAAATTTTACACATCGCCCAACTGCACAAATAAAATCTGTGTTTGATTGTTTGAAACCCTACACGGGTGTTGGGATGATATTTGACGTACACTAATCCCGATTGTTTAGTTGTGTGTCGATCGATTGATTGACAGACTGTTATAAGCGTTGAATATTTATATTTGATGCTTATACAGTGTAGAATGCACTTTGGATGATGGTTGATTATTCATCGTTGTTGATATATGCATGTGTTGTAGAAAATCCATATAATTAACATTATATGGTAATTGATTGGGCCTCATTCCAGTTTTGAAAAAGAAATATTTGAAAAAGAAATATTTGAAATAGAATATTTGAAAATAAAGGAATATATGAAGCCGTGTTGATTAGATTGACGCCATTTTGACGTGAACGATATTTATATCAATTGAAAACGAATTCGAAATGAATTGAATTGAAAACGAATTCGAAATGAATTGAATTGAAAACGATTTCGAAATAAATTGAATTGAAAACGAATTCGAAATGAATTGAATTGAAAACGATTTCGAAATGAATTGAATTGAATATGAATTCAAATTGAATTGAAATTTGAATTGAACAGAAATGAATTTTGAAACGAATTTATAAAGAAGAATTCAATTTTGCTTTGAATTGAAATGGAAGTCGAAATAAATTTTGAAATGAATTTAAAACTGTTTATATAATTCGTTTTAAATAAAAATCGGCGAAGTATATATTATATATATTATATATATAATATAATGGCCTGAATAGAACGCGCCGCGCCGCGGCAGTTCGTGAATTTCGACCATTTATTTCAAACGGACATTGCGGGAGATCCGACCGTCGGATTCTCCTAAAACCGGAACCGTTGGGTTCGTATCGAAAAGAGCTTTCTAACGAATATTAGAAATTTGAAATCTAACGGTTGGATTTGGAATTACGTCCAAATCAAATTCGAAAAAGGTCGCTGTAAGTGCAGTTCGATGGCCGTTAATGGAAATCGACTGTACGGGCCTTGATAAAATTATTAAAAATAGTAATAATTTGTGTAAAATCATAAGAAGTGATTTGTGAAAGTTTGGGATGAAAAACTCCATATTTGAAAAGATAAAAATAGATTTTTATCGAAATGAACTAGATTTGAACTAGAATTATAATTCTATTTATTTTTAAATAAATAAATTGAATTTGAAATGGTTTTGAAAATAACCAAAATTTCCAATGATTGCATTGGAGTGGAGTTGAATCGAAATTGTCTTCGGAATATTTCGATGTTGGAATTCGTGATATTACAGGTGTTGTTATGGAAATTTGAAAGATATATTTGTATCGTTATTTCCAATACGACATTTGTTAGTCGTAGAATTCGATATTGAATATAAGCCGATATATTTTCTATTCAGAGCCTTGTATTGAATATCGAATGTGATTTGGGTTTGTCGTGAATGGTGTCTTCACTAACACTGTTCTTAAACCCAGTTGAGAAAAGATTAAATCTTTTTATTTAGATTTAATGAAGTGTACCAGTTAAATGATATTTAATTGGAATTGAAATGGGTATTGATTTTTGGGTTTATCGTGAACAGTGTTTTAAATAACACTTGTTCTTTAACCCGATAATTAATGAATGTGATTTGGGTTTGTCGTGAATGGTGTCTTCACTAACACTGTTCTTGAACCCAGTTGAGAAAAGATTAAATCTTTTGATTTAGATTTAATGAAGTTCACCAATTAAATAATATTTAATTGGAATTGAAATGATATTGATTTTTGGGTTTATCGTGAACAGTGTTTTAAATAACACTTGTTCTTTAACCCGATAATTAATGGGATGTGACTTTGGGTTTATCGTGAACCGTGTTTTAAATGACACTGATTCTTTAACCCAGTCACAGTTTAAAACTAAGTGGAGTTTTAATGAATCTTTAATTAGATTGAAAAGATCGAGAATGGAGTATCACCAGTTTTGCTCCAGGCGATAGTTAAATCTTTAATTAGATTTGAACGTGAAATTTAGAAACTAACTGTCGGTTAGCCAAGCAGAATGGTTTTCTGGATATTGATCTGATGTTGGTTTCGGCCTTCGGGGTTAATATTTGGGGAATTATTCTCTTGATTAATTTACGGTTAGTGACTGATGAATTGGAATGAGGCGTATGTTGTGTTTGTGTAACACTTTTATAAAATATACGCGAGTTATTCGGGAAGACCGGGTTTATCCCATTCTGAATAACTGATACGACGATAAGTCGAAGATGAAGACGATGGTCGAAGACCGGAGGTCTTCACGTCGTTTGGGTGATAACTGATGATCTTGATTGGGCTGTACACCCAAGAAGATGGAAACAGTTGGTGATCGTCCAGACGTACTTGGAGATCGATGGATATGCGGGGTACTAGGTGCCTCCGGTTTCGTTCAGCCCCAGAACGGACTTGTAAATGGACTGTGTGTCTGACATTGGATTTCATTCTGTGTGACTGATATCGGTTGCATAGAGTGGTTTGCCTGTGTGGCATGCTAAGATGCAAATGATCAAGGCTTCTGTTGAAAAGCAAAGTCTTGTGGTGATGATCAAAGCACGGCCTTTGTGGCGTAGCTTTGTGTAACGTTTACTTCGCGAGTTTCACACCCGGTATGAACCAAAAACGGGAGAAAGGACCTCAGGGAGGGCCTGCGTTTCTTCCTAGTTAGAAGTGGCGTCAGTGGTTTTACACGCCCTGACGAGTTTGACTTATGTGGTTGTTGCTGTTGCGAGGCGCCTCGGATTGATCGGTCGTTCTCGAACCGATGGAGTCATTTAGTGGCTCATTTACGCCCCAAAGGGCGGGGAAACGTAGTGTTCAGGCATTTTAATCCACATCGGTGGACCGGCCCTGTCGCTCCTAGGGTCACTCGAGCTCTGATCCTGAGGCTGGGGCTAGGCAGTCTCGAATCGGTTGAGGACTATCTTTTGCCTCGGTTCATAGATGGAAATCCAATTTCCAAATACGAGACTTTGCGGTTTTGATTGTATATCCTATATATGGCGACATAGTGGGATGGGGCGCTTATGCCGCCTATGATTGATACTTATGATTTGAAGTTGTTTTATACACTATGCACTTATTATAGTATCAAATGATTTGTTTTAAACGTATCAAGCATTCTTTGGCTGTTATAAGGGAAAACCCTATCCTCGACTGCGTTGCATTGTGTGATGGGACCTGGGTCTTATAACAGCTTCATTTTTCTTTATTTAGCATTGCGCTGTTTGTTTTATGCACTGGTATTCTTGGGAGGAAACCCGTTCCGTGTTATACGGCGTGGTCCCTTGATTTACCTAACTTTAAAATAAAGATTAATAACTGTTTTAGTTCTCACACCAGTCACATGACTGACCTGGAGTTTATTGTTTTAACCTAAACTCTGGGTGCCCCTATTTTCGACACGGGCAGCTAGTAGTTTGGTTTTGCAGATTTATATTCACAGGATCCTGGTTTACAGCTGGAACGATATCCGGAAAGCTTTGTATCCGTATATCTTCTTCTAGTTGTTTATTGTATTATTTTCCGCTGCGTTGTATTTAAATGTAATTTAAATCTCTGATAATTCTGTGTAATATTCTTTTAAACTCTGTATATTCTTGTAATCTGATGCATTGTTGTAATATACAATGAAATGTTCTTTGTATGCGTTCTGTTGTGGCTTGTTCTCGAACTATCCGACGCTTTCCTTTACGGGGGAGTTGCGGGTCTTTACACGTGGTATCAGAGCTTTGGTTTACAAAGCTAGAGAACAAGGCACATTAGAACCATACGAAAGAATTCATCAGATATTGGATTAGTAATATCCAATGAGGATGACTCGTTAGAGATGGGATCAGTAGTGTCCTAGAACGAGTCGAAAGAGTGTTGTTTTTGAAAATAAAAGTGAAAACCCACTTTGTTTTGGAAATTCAAATCTTAAGTATTCGTATTTGAATAGTCTATTTAAATTGAATTTGGGCAATCGAGTATATAAAGATTTTGCATACACGCTTAGCGGCTTGTATTCGAAGTTTTAATATATTGGGTAGATATAGAATCACATTCTAGTTGCCCGGGGATGATTCTGATGATGAGGCATCGTCATCTGTGTTGTGTTCGACTGGCGAGAGTGGGTTATCTATATATTTCCATATAGGCTGGTGTGAGAACCAAAATTAGATAGGGCTTATTGTTGTGATTTAGCATCAAAAATCTGATTTTTGTCTATGTATCAAAATTATGAATTTGAAACTTTAAATTCACTAATTGATTGATGTGTGTGTTGTTTGTTTAGTTGTTTGCTAATTTTTAACCATTTATGCCTAATTTAACCAAATATTGATTGTATTGAAAATTGGTCGCGTTTGCTTGCATATACATATACTTATATTGAACAGGTCATAGCAAGGAGGCTAGAGCAGAGAATAAAATTTGTTTGCCCGACAAATAGGTACATGTTTACTACATAATTTCCTGTTTTGTTTGGGTGATGATGATTTTGTGAGCCTATTGGCTAGCCGCTTGGCTTTTTCTTTTTCTTTTTGAGATCTGAAGGACCGGGAACGCTATTTGCAATTTCCCGATGCTCCCATTGCAGGGGAGGTTATGGCGAAATTTTTCAAAAATTTAGGGAGTTAGCCAAATTTTTGAAATTTTGAAAATTCTCAGAAACTAAAGAGTTGGAGAATGGAAGCCTGATCGATCGTAGAGCTGAATAATCAAACCACTTTCGACTTTGTTCCTTTTCGGGGACGAAAAGTTTTAAGTGGGGGAGATTGTAACAACCCGTAAAATGTGAGCCAGTTTGAAATTTTTATTTGGCCATTTTAGCGAGTTTTGATTATTTAAAATGAATTATTTTAAATAATAACGACGAGAAAATTTAATTCAAATGGAATTCGACGTATATATTATATACGCCGTCGTTAGAATATAAATAATTATATATAATTATAAATAGAATTGAAAATGGCGCGGTAGTTCGATAATTCGATTTCAAACTTCAATTGAATGTACCGGGTGCAAAACAATCCGGATTTTAGTGAAACCAAAAATAATGGAATCTAATAGTGAATATCTTTCTAACGAATCCGAAAAATCAAGATTTCATATCAGGAATCAAAAGATATGTCCAGTTGAAATTTCTGAATAGTCGCTATGGAATTCAGACCCTTAAAAATGGACATTTTGCAAACGAGCTCGGATTTCGACGAAACCACTTTCGTTGGGTCCGTGATGTTAAGTTATTGCTAGATTCCAAATTTCATAATTTTTCGAATCAATATGTGAGCGTGGCATAGGAAAACGTGTTTTGACCATTTCAGTTGATTTTAATCGACTGGAAATTGGCCATTTTTCTAACGGTCTCAGAATTCGACGAAACTAGTTTTGTTAGGACCGTATCGTCAATACGAAGCTAGAAAATATTTTTCTGGAATTTTTCTAGTTAGTATGTGACCCCGGTAATTTGAAATGTACGTTTAAAATTCAATATAGTGATTTAAATGTAAATTAAAAGGAAACTGATCGAAACGGTCGATTCAGCTTGCGGTACATATCCCATTGTGTTCGGAATGGGGGTGAAACGCTATGGGCGACAGGCGGTGGGCCTCGTTTCGAGGTCTTATGAAAAAGTCAACTTTAGGTTGAATTAAATAATAATAAAATAAAATAAAAAAAAAGGGAAATCCCCTTTCCTTTATCTCTGGCCCCCCCCCCCTAATTTTCATTTAAATCGAATCGAAAAAAAAAGGAAAAAAAAAAAGGAGTGAACCCTCGATGACCAGTCGCCCCACCTGGAGGACCTCGCCGCCGCCTAGGGCAGGCGCACCCCCTCCGACCTCCTGACCTCGCGCCTTCCTCTCCCCTCGCGCTCATCTCCTTCCTCCCTTCGAATCGAAGACGCAAACGCCAGAGCCTCCCCCCACCGTGACGACCGCCGACGAATTGAAGGCCGCCAGCCCCCCCACCTCCTCGCGATGGCCCGCCACCCCACCACGCTGCGCCCCGGCACCAACCGCCACCTCCGGCAACGTCCCCCCCCCTTCTCTCTCTCACGCAGTAAGTATTTATTTATTTTTTTTATTTATTTATTTTATAAAACCTGATTTTAAATATTTTTAAAACCTGATTTTAAATATTTTTAAAAACTGATTATAAAATATTTTTAAAAACTGATTTTAAACCATTTTTAAAAACTGATTTTAAACCATTTTTAAAAACTGATTTTAAAGCATTGTAAAAACTGATTTTTTTTATTATTTTAGATTTTAAAACTGAAATTTATAAATGATTTTAAAAACTAATTTAAAATGATTTTTAAAAACTGATTTAAAATGAAAATAAAAATCATACTTTTAAAAGGAGAAAAGACGGGATATTTATTATGTAAAAGGAGCAAGACATGATTTTTATATTTTTAAAGTAATAAAAATATGATTTTTATATTTTTAAAGTATTAAAAATATAATCTTTCATATAGTAGAAGGGTAAAAATGTGATTTTTATGGGTGTAGAGAGTTAAAAATATAATTTTTACATGATCGGGATATTAAAAATGTCACCTTTATATATGTAGAAAAATAAAAATGAGATTTTTATAAAGATGAAATCTTTAAATTTGAAAAAGCAAAGTCCACGTTTTTATAAAGGCGAAATCTTTTTATATAGTAGCGTAAATAAAAATTCGATTTTTATATAAAGAACTTTGAAATAAAAATTCGATTTTTATATAAAGAACTTTGAAATAAAAATTCGATTTTTATATAAAGAACTTTGAAATAAAAATTCGATTTTTATATAAAGAACTTTGAAATAAAAATTCGATTTTTATATATTGAATAACATAGTAAAAATTCGATTTTTACATTTGTAGTGAAAGCAGCAACGAAGGTGACAAAAAGGCGAAAAGACGAAGACTTCTGCAAATGTAGAGCCGTGGAGCTGGATAGCTATAAGTGAGAATTTCTCACCTTTCTATTTTATTTCTAGTTATATATATATACTAGGATGCAGACGGTGCTTAGTAGCACCCGACACAATCGTCCACAGACCATGGACTTGTTTGTTTGATTGTTTGGTGATTGATTGTGATATTGGTTTGAATGTGGTTTGTGGTGTGAAAAATCGAATCGATAAATTGGTTAGGATTAGACGTGCGCCGTTATAAGGCGAAGGAGTAAGGCTAGGTTAGACCCTTACTCCAAATTTTGTGGTTTGCAAAATGAAATTGATTTGATTGATGAGTGAATGGCGTGGGCCTTCACTAGACCGGGGATAAGGCTAGGCCTCGTCCCGTTTCTAGTATCGTGCCGTTATGCTGCCGAAATTTTCTAAAATATGTTAGAAAAATAAAAATATCATTTTTTTTAAAGAATGAACCGAAGAGAAATTCATATGTTGAAATAAAATGTTTTGTCGTTAAAAATATAAATTTTAACGTGAATGTGAATAAATAAAATATTCATTTGCAAACCAGATGGTTTGTTTATGTACACTTATTTGAAGGACATTGATTGGGTCGATAAATTTTACACATCGCCCAACTGCACAAATAAAATCTGTGTTTGATTGTTTGAAACCCTACACGGGTGTTGGGATGATATTTGACGTACACTAATCCCGATTGTTTAGTTGTGTGTCGATCGATTGATTGACAGACTGTTATAAGCGTTGAATATTTATATTTGATGCTTATACAGTGTAGAATGCACTTTGGATGATGGTTGATTATTCATCGTTGTTGATATATGCATGTGTTGTAGAAAATCCATATAATTAACATTATATGGTAATTGATTGGGCCTCATTCCAGTTTTGAAAAAGAAATATTTGAAAAAGAAATATTTGAAATAGAATATTTGAAAATAAAGGAATATATGAAGCCGTGTTGATTAGATTGACGCCATTTTGACGTGAACGATATTTATATCAATTGAAAACGAATTCGAAATGAATTGAATTGAAAACGAATTCGAAATGAATTGAATTGAAAACGATTTCGAAATAAATTGAATTGAAAACGAATTCGAAATGAATTGAATTGAAAACGATTTCGAAATGAATTGAATTGAATATGAATTCAAATTGAATTGAAATTTGAATTGAACAGAAATGAATTTTGAAACGAATTTATAAAGAAGAATTCAATTTTGCTTTGAATTGAAATGGAAGTCGAAATAAATTTTGAAATGAATTTAAAACTGTTTATATAATTCGTTTTAAATAAAAATCGGCGAAGTATATATTATATATATTATATATATAATATAATGGCCTGAATAGAACGCGCCGCGCCGCGGCAGTTCGTGAATTTCGACCATTTATTTCAAACGGACATTGCGGGAGATCCGACCGTCGGATTCTCCTAAAACCGGAACCGTTGGGTTCGTATCGAAAAGAGCTTTCTAACGAATATTAGAAATTTGAAATCTAACGGTTGGATTTGGAATTACGTCCAAATCAAATTCGAAAAAGGTCGCTGTAAGTGCAGTTCGATGGCCGTTAATGGAAATCGACTGTACGGGCCTTGATAAAATTATTAAAAATAGTAATAATTTGTGTAAAATCATAAGAAGTGATTTGTGAAAGTTTGGGATGAAAAACTCCATATTTGAAAAGATAAAAATAGATTTTTATCGAAATGAACTAGATTTGAACTAGAATTATAATTCTATTTATTTTTAAATAAATAAATTGAATTTGAAATGGTTTTGAAAATAACCAAAATTTCCAATGATTGCATTGGAGTGGAGTTGAATCGAAATTGTCTTCGGAATATTTCGATGTTGGAATTCGTGATATTACAGGTGTTGTTATGGAAATTTGAAAGATATATTTGTATCGTTATTTCCAATACGACATTTGTTAGTCGTAGAATTCGATATTGAATATAAGCCGATATATTTTCTATTCAGAGCCTTGTATTGAATATCGAATGTGATTTGGGTTTGTCGTGAATGGTGTCTTCACTAACACTGTTCTTAAACCCAGTTGAGAAAAGATTAAATCTTTTTATTTAGATTTAATGAAGTGTACCAGTTAAATGATATTTAATTGGAATTGAAATGGGTATTGATTTTTGGGTTTATCGTGAACAGTGTTTTAAATAACACTTGTTCTTTAACCCGATAATTAATGAATGTGATTTGGGTTTGTCGTGAATGGTGTCTTCACTAACACTGTTCTTGAACCCAGTTGAGAAAAGATTAAATCTTTTGATTTAGATTTAATGAAGTTCACCAATTAAATAATATTTAATTGGAATTGAAATGATATTGATTTTTGGGTTTATCGTGAACAGTGTTTTAAATAACACTTGTTCTTTAACCCGATAATTAATGGGATGTGACTTTGGGTTTATCGTGAACCGTGTTTTAAATGACACTGATTCTTTAACCCAGTCACAGTTTAAAACTAAGTGGAGTTTTAATGAATCTTTAATTAGATTGAAAAGATCGAGAATGGAGTATCACCAGTTTTGCTCCAGGCGATAGTTAAATCTTTAATTAGATTTGAACGTGAAATTTAGAAACTAACTGTCGGTTAGCCAAGCAGAATGGTTTTCTGGATATTGATCTGATGTTGGTTTCGGCCTTCGGGGTTAATATTTGGGGAATTATTCTCTTGATTAATTTACGGTTAGTGACTGATGAATTGGAATGAGGCGTATGTTGTGTTTGTGTAACACTTTTATAAAATATACGCGAGTTATTCGGGAAGACCGGGTTTATCCCATTCTGAATAACTGATACGACGATAAGTCGAAGATGAAGACGATGGTCGAAGACCGGAGGTCTTCACGTCGTTTGGGTGATAACTGATGATCTTGATTGGGCTGTACACCCAAGAAGATGGAAACAGTTGGTGATCGTCCAGACGTACTTGGAGATCGATGGATATGCGGGGTACTAGGTGCCTCCGGTTTCGTTCAGCCCCAGAACGGACTTGTAAATGGACTGTGTGTCTGACATTGGATTTCATTCTGTGTGACTGATATCGGTTGCATAGAGTGGTTTGCCTGTGTGGCATGCTAAGATGCAAATGATCAAGGCTTCTGTTGAAAAGCAAAGTCTTGTGGTGATGATCAAAGCACGGCCTTTGTGGCGTAGCTTTGTGTAACGTTTACTTCGCGAGTTTCACACCCGGTATGAACCAAAAACGGGAGAAAGGACCTCAGGGAGGGCCTGCGTTTCTTCCTAGTTAGAAGTGGCGTCAGTGGTTTTACACGCCCTGACGAGTTTGACTTATGTGGTTGTTGCTGTTGCGAGGCGC
This sequence comes from Allium sativum, assembly GCA_030737875.1. Lineage (NCBI taxonomy): Eukaryota > Viridiplantae > Streptophyta > Magnoliopsida > Asparagales > Amaryllidaceae > Allium > Allium sativum. Next base: position 78,558,893 of record CM060927.1, on the reverse strand, counting down.
CTCGGATTGATCGGTCGTTCTCGAACCGATGGAGTCATTTAGTGGCTCATTTACGCCCCAAAGGGCGGGGAAACGTAGTGTTCAGGCATTTTAATCCACATCGGTGGACCGGCCCTGTCGCTCCTAGGGTCACTCGAGCTCTGATCCTGAGGCTGGGGCTAGGCAGTCTCGAATCGGTTGAGGACTATCTTTTGCCTCGGTTCATAGATGGAAATCCAATTTCCAAATACGAGACTTTGCGGTTTTGATTGTATATCCTATATATGGCGACATAGTGGGATGGGGCGCTTATGCCGCCTATGATTGATACTTATGATTTGAAGTTGTTTTATACACTATGCACTTATTATAGTATCAAATGATTTGTTTTAAACGTATCAAGCATTCTTTGGCTGTTATAAGGGAAAACCCTATCCTCGACTGCGTTGCATTGTGTGATGGGACCTGGGTCTTATAACAGCTTCATTTTTCTTTATTTAGCATTGCGCTGTTTGTTTTATGCACTGGTATTCTTGGGAGGAAACCCGTTCCGTGTTATACGGCGTGGTCCCTTGATTTACCTAACTTTAAAATAAAGATTAATAACTGTTTTAGTTCTCACACCAGTCACATGACTGACCTGGAGTTTATTGTTTTAACCTAAACTCTGGGTGCCCCTATTTTCGACACGGGCAGCTAGTAGTTTGGTTTTGCAGATTTATATTCACAGGATCCTGGTTTACAGCTGGAACGATATCCGGAAAGCTTTGTATCCGTATATCTTCTTCTAGTTGTTTATTGTATTATTTTCCGCTGCGTTGTATTTAAATGTAATTTAAATCTCTGATAATTCTGTGTAATATTCTTTTAAACTCTGTATATTCTTGTAATCTGATGCATTGTTGTAATATACAATGAAATGTTCTTTGTATGCGTTCTGTTGTGGCTTGTTCTCGAACTATCCGACGCTTTCCTTTACGGGGGAGTTGCGGGTCTTTACAATCCCCTATCCATCCCCGTCTTTAGGTCGCTCGTATAGCAACCAAGGCATACTCTTGGTTCTTCTAACGCAGACCTTAACCTCTCATGAGGCTAGTATAATCACCTGGCAGCTCATAGAGGGATACCAAGAATATCCTCACGTTCCCCGAACCCGCTGCTTCGTTACCCAGTTCGCTGGAGCCTTTATCTAAATCAGATACTTGCTCCTACTCGTATACTTAAACGATGACCTACCGTATCAGGTTACTCATCTATCTATGAACTGGTCTAAATTTCCTTGACTAAGAATCATTACTTAGTTATTCCTCAACTAAGGTTTTCCACTTAGCCTTATTCCCGCTATCCTTGTTAACTACGGTTATCCACCTAATTCCTCAGAACTAGGGTTTTCATAATGGATTAAGTGTCACTTAAGTTCATGACTTAACCCGTCTACAAATCATGTCAAAATTGGCTAAGTATCCAAGTCCAAGACTTAACCCTACAAACCATGTTCACGTTGGTTAAGTATGTATTAATTTGACCCTATCAAATTACTGAGCCAAATTGGTCAAGTGTATTCAAACGATTCGTGACTTAGCCTTTTCATGTTATCACGTTGGATTGGTTAAGTATTGGTTAACTTAACCTCAATAAATTCACGAGTTAGATTGGTTAAGTATAGGTCACTTAACCACATCAAATCATCATGTTAGATTAGTTAAGTGTTTAACTTAACCCTATTAAACTACCAAGTGGGATTAATTAAGTCTAGGCTAACTTAACCCCATCCGATTTCCAGGTTTAGACTAGTTGAGTCTAATCTTAACCCCATCCATTAACTGTATCTTTCGGTTAAGCGTCATTAAGAAATCTTACTTAACTTTACCAAGTTATCATGTTGGATTGATTAAGTGTTGGTTAACTTAACCACCTCAAAATCACCGAATTGGATGGGTTAAGTCCAGGTTAACTTAACCACATCCCCTAACTGTATTATACGGTTAAGTGTAATTAGGAAAGCTTAATCAACCGTATCACATTCACGTGTTGGTTTGGTTAAGTGTTGGTTAACTTAACCCCGTCCACTAGTCGTATAAAAATGGTTAAGTGTCATTAGGCAAATCAAGTTACTTAACCTACCCAACCTTGTCATGTTTTGTTAAGTATCATTAGCCTAATCAAATTACTTAACCCACTTGTCCATGTCATATTTGATTAAGAGTCATTAATCAAATTAACTTAACCCTATCATGTGGCATTAATTACTTAATGCACCTCAACCTCTCACATTAGACTTTGTTGCGGTTACTAGTTAAGCCGGTCGGTTCCGGGTAGTTTTACACCACAACTTGGTCTAACCTCGGGTTTAAGCACAACATGACCAACTTCTCACATTGGGTCCTATTGTTTGCAACTACTAGTTAGGCCGGTCGGTTCCGGGTAGTTTTACGTTGCAAACTCAACCCAACCTCGAGTTGGCCACACTTATATTATCTAAGTGTCATGTCCATCATGTTTCCAAAACATGTTACAAGTTTTCAAGCATTTGGGTAGACCTAACTTAATAGGTAAATTCCCAAAGGGTAGACCTAACTTAATAGGTAAATTCCCAAGCTTATGTTTTTATGCATACTTACATGTCAACTTCCATGTTATATTTCAAGTCATGTTTTTCAAGTATAAACACATGTCATATTTAACGTTACATGTTGTCATGTTTATACCCATTTACCCAAATCATGTTCATGTCATTATGTTTTCCCACAATGTGACCCCAACGCTCTTAAACTCGCATAATGGATTCAAAGAAGGAACTTGTCAAAGGCATGACGAAAGGGGGTATAAAGCCACTAGTTGAACATGGTGGCAAATGAGACATAATGTGTTCATTAACTTGCATGTTACATTCTTAAGCCTCAAAAACATGCATAAACCCAAACTTGGCACACAAGCGAATCATGGTGACAAAAGACATGGAATGATGACTAGTAACTCGCATGTATCATCATATAAGGGTTATGACTTCATATGCAGGTTGACATAAAGGTTATGAGGGTTCTCATGTTGCATAATGCAACTTTCAACATAAAGGTTGTAGCTTTTAGCCCACAAGATCAAGAGAATGACTTCATAAACTTGCATGACATGATAGCATGTATCATACTCAATGATCAAACCCAAACTTGCAACATGAACATTTAACTTTATAGTTAATATCTAAGAGTAAGAAAAGGGCTTACATTGCTATGAAGGCACAAATCGCTTAAATGAAAGATTGAGACAAAGCCTATGCATGTCATCATCCAAAAACCCAAAGATGAAAGCTCTAAATCCATAAAAACCCCATCTTTATGAACAAAGATCAAAGCTTTAGCCTTGAAATCAACTTGAGAGGCTCTCATACTAACATAAAAACTCTCTAACACTCTCATGATCATGAAATCTCTCATAGGAATTTACTTAGGAATTTTAGAATGAGGATGGAGGCCATGAGAGTGAAAATTTTGCCATAGTTTAGTTGCAAGAATGAATAATGAGGGTTTAGGGTAGGCTTAGGGGTGTTTTTATAGAGATTAGGGTAGTTTTAGGCCCTTAGATTAACCCTAGGATGGATCTGAGCCATCAAACCACGTTGGAAGCTTCCAGAACAAGACCAGAGACAAGTGCAGGTGCACCAAGCCAAGATGGCTCGGCCACCATAAGTCGACCCCCAAGTCGACAGGGCTGTCGACTTGGGTGAGGCCATGTCGACTCCCAAGTCGACAGGCCTGTCGACTTGGGGTGCCTGGCGGGAATTTTTCCCGCCTAGCCTTCCAGCCCTAATTTTAGAAATTAGAACTTGTTTTTGAACTTGAATTTTCTGAAAACTTCGTCGGACCGTAACTTGGTCATACAGACTCCGATTCTCGAAAACTCAGACTCTATTTCGCGTATTTTTCCGAGACGAACGCAACGGCATAGCCCGTTTTACTTGATTCAGAATTTAAAATTAAATTCTGCCTTGATTCTCGTCTTAACATGTTATCGAAAAATACGGGTTGTTACATTCTCCCCACCTTTTAGGATTTCGTCCCCGAATTCTCCAAGTTAGGAAGAACATATCCTACCATCCATCATCCATCTACTCAAAACATCATCCACGAGCAACCATTGTCCTTAGATGATTTCTAATGCTGTATGAATACATGCAAAAGGTGTGTGTATATGCACTTATCTAATGTAAATGATCAGGCCTGAGTGATCTAATGCAAAATATGTATAGCGCCATGAATCCAACATGTATGCAAATAGTCCTAGTCATATAGATACTATATGCGTGCACAATCATTCATTCATATGCAACAACCGCATGATAATACATTCGATTTCATCCATAAACAAGTATAAATACTCGTGCAATATGAAATGTGACCGAGTCGAGCTAGTATCTAATGTGTATTCGCGCATCCACGAGCAACCACTTGCAACCATATCAATCATAACATGTTTCAAATACATGTTTACATCCATAGGGTTCTACCTAGAATTCCCTGAAAAAGGGTCGAGAAGATAAACAAGACAAACTCCTTACGGGGTTTGTAACAGAAAATAGGACCGAGAGGATGTCCACAAAAGATAGCCTACAAGTAAGCTCTACAGAAAACAGGGATCAAGGATATGCTCCCAAAAAAGAGATATCATGCGCGTATCTAGTCTTTGACCATCAAAGTCGTATTTCCTCGAGCATAATTCCATTGTGCCTTGACCGTCTTTTAACTTCGCGATTTCGTAGCTTCTTATTTCCTGTTTCCCTAACATGAGCTGGAACTCATTTCTTCGTCGCCTCTCGTTCCACTTGCACTTATCCTTTTTCTAGAATACTTGGCGCAAACATGACTGCGTACTCACGATCTCATGCAAGCTTTCCAAAATTCACTAATGAATCTTGGATCTCGTTTATATACTATAAGGTATTCCATGTAGAAGAACAGATGTCAACCAGGTTATCAAGCGCACTTGCTAGGGTGATTTCCATAACCCGTGCATAAGTGAAATAAACCATCTGTCTTATCGGCGAACACCACTCGATCGGGCTTCAAATTTCCAATAAAGGCATCACGGGATTCCAAGTAACTAATCATGACCGAACCCAAAAGGTTACACGAGACTCCGAGGGTACTACCAAGGCTAGTCAAGAGTCTAACTACCCTCCTATCAAAACCGAGAGTGGCACCCCTTACTGGATAACCACTTCATCCTTAGAATCCATCCATAGCTTATAAACATAAGCATTATTTCCATGCTCAACACTTGACATAGACATTCTCAAATCCAAACAAGCCATGAATAAATGGACTGATTCTCCAATAGGACTTTGAGACAAAAATGGGATTCTCTATTGCGTTAGTACTTAAGGTGCAGAGACTCAACTTTCGAAGCAGACTTAAATGATACGATGATCAAAAAAAATTCCTGACGGGATGATAGAGAAGAAGAGCTAAACCTTTAACAAGATCGTTACCCTCCTTCCGAGGTACCCTAGAAATGAGAGCATACTATCGCCCTCCCGATGATCTTGTCCTTGTCCCATAATACTTAACTATCCACCCCGTTTTACCATGCCAAAGGTACTCTCTCGTCATGGGTTTCATTGTTCATCTTTCTCCCTCCTTTGAGGACTAAGCCATACCAACAAGTTGCCCATCCTTAAGCTCGTATCCTTTATCCTCTTTCTCACTATCCTCTCTTATAACGCGGCCACCGGTCTCTCGAGAACCACCTCCATCACATCGAAGGCACTTTCGTAGATAGAAAAGATTAGTCGCAGTTAAAACCACTGTGACTACAGATGGAGGAAAGAAAGGAGGAGAGATTTAAGGAAACAAGGATAGTGCTAATGGCCTTTGGGGAATAGCCTTTTTCTTTTAAAAGAAAATTTTCTTGAAAAATGCTTCTTTGTAAACGATTTTCAAATAGTTTTCAGAAGGTCTTTAAAAACTTTTGCCCAGTCTGGTAACCTTCTGCTCTGATACCAAAATGTAACACCCCGCCTCCGCTAGGGTCACTCGCAAAGGAATGCACTAGCTTTAGAGGGCATTATTGGTAAACATGCACAGAAATATCACAAGACAGAACATATAAAATAGCGGAAGTAAAATCAAACTTTCATAAACATCGATAATTAAGGTCTAAAGCCTTTTACACCAGAGTACATCAAAACCTGTCTTGCAATAGTAAAGAAGCATAAAAGACTTTTTCATAAATTATTCCCCAAGTAAAAACAGTGAAGTAGCCATAGCCAAGAAAAGTCCAAGCCATCCATGATGACCTTCAAGCAGAAGTAGTCCGAACTAAACAACAGCATTTCCTCCCTGTAACCTGGGGGGGAGGGGGGGAAACGGAAGAAAAGAGACGAAACAAAACGGGTCAGTCAAAAAGACTGAGTAAGCCCTATCTACTATTAGCATAAAAACTAGTAAAGTTAACTGACATGAGAAACTGAGATGAACATAAGCATGATGACAAGATAGATAAGCTAAATCAAAATAACAGGATGAACTACTGAACTCAGATAAACTAAGGTGTCATGATAAATTACGATGTCAAGATAAAACAAGGTATCACGTCGTCAAGTTCCTGTCGAGTATGATATCCCCAAGATATCTATCACGTATAACATCCCATGGTATCTATCCTGTCTTTTAACTCTGCACCTATCGTACTAGTATCCCCACCGTGTCATGTGTTAACCATGAATGACCCTTACTCAATAGTCGTGTAATGGTCCATGTCAACCTAATATATCGCATATATAGGTTACTCAACTCGTATGTTTTATTCCATGTAAGTGTTCAGTCCCTTGCCGTAGACCATACGGGCTTTCCCATGAGGTTCTATACTACTTTAACATAGTTCCATGATCCTTAAGATCGTTTTGGATTGTCACCCTATATCTAACTAGGGTCTTTCAACATGAATCATTGTTGTACAACTAGGACTTATGCTACCCAGGACTACTAGGGATTACGCTTACCTATTGCACGTTTTCGTATCTCGGTTTTGGTTCAACCACCCAGGGCCACTGGGATTTACGCTAACCGTCAACCGCGCCCTTTTTCCCACGCATTCATCGTGAATCGTTTTCCATGACTTTATGCACATGTATCACATCGTGCCATCCGAGTCCTGTCACAGGGAAGATCAAGAAATACAGGACTCGGTCGGGAGCTTTCGATTTATCTGCCGATGCAGATGCTAAGGTCTGTTTTTCTATACGTGGCTATGGTCCCACGCGACCCCTCCCTCAACTAGTGAAAGACAAGACAGGATAAATCCTGTATGAGAACACACTACTGGCCAACCCACAATCCTAGCCTTACCGCAACCATAATTAGATAGCAATTATGGTCTATTGGGTGTTCTCTGCCTTTCCGTACGTACACGCTTGACCAAAGATGGTAGGTAGTCTGACGAAAATGCTATCTAGGGTACGACCGTGTATCGTCGACTATCCCATATCCATCCCCGTCTTTAGGTCGCTCGTATAGCAACCAAGGCATACTCTTGGTTCTTCTAACGCAGACCTTAACCTCTCATGAGCCTAGTATAATCACCTGGCAGCTCACAGAGGGATACCAAGAATATCCTCACGTTCCCCGAAGCCGATGCTTCGTTACCCAGTTCGCTGGAGCCTTTATCTAAATCAGATACTTGCTCCTACTCGTATACTTAAACGATGACCTACCGTATCTGTAACACCCCGAATTTTCTATTAACACTAAAGTTGCTAAAATAATAATAAGTGTGTAGAAGAGGGGATGTATCTAATATGAATATAAAGATATTAATAAGTATGTAAGAGAGGGGATGTATCTATTATGAATATAAAAATATTAATAAGTGTGTAAGAGAGGGGATGTATCTAATATGAATATAAAAATATTAATAACTGTGTAAGAGAGGGGGATGTATCTAATATGTACATTGTAGAAAATATATATATATTTATGACATGAATAGAAGTTTATTAATATGCTGAGTGTTTGCTGAGTCACTTCTGACTCATTGTTGAGTCACTTCTGACTCATTGCTGAGTCAACAAGATAAACCCCATCTTGTCTGAACGGCTGCGGTTATTTCTAGGTTAAATCTAATGGCCTAAATGAATTCTAAAAATCTATAAATAAGTGGGTAGACCCTAGACCTAAATCACTTGTAAAATTAGAGAAGCTACCGTCATGCTGCTGCCATGGAGTTCAGCATAGCCGTCACAAACTAAGAAGAGGAAGCCTAATCATCTACAACTAAATCTACACAAATCAAATCAAAAGATCTCTCTTTCTCTAATTCTTTTCTTTTGTTGGTGAGTATGATGATTCTCACAAGACTATACAAACTAATTTGACTCAGTTATGAATGGATCACAAGAAAGTGATGTGATTTGTAATTGTAAATTCTATATATTGTGGATCTCTTATTATGTTATTATGTTGTCGTATAATGTAAATTATATATGCTATGTCATGCTATGTTGTAAATTCTCTTATGCTATGTCGTGCTATGTTGAGAATCATGTCAAGCTATGTTATACTATCATACTATGCCATGTTATAAATCATGCTATATTATGTTGTAAAATCATGATGTTGTTGGAACATGCTTAAAGTTATGTTTTTTTAATTTAAATGGATCTTGTTTATGGGAATTTGCCTATTAGGTTAGGTGTACCCATAAACTTGAAACTATAATTAAATAAAACTTGATTATGGGAATTTGCCTATTGAGTTAGGTGTACCCATATAAAACCATGTTGTTAAAAAATTAGATGATGTTGATTCACACATGTTCATATGTAAGTTTATGAAAATTGATTGAGATCATATTAGGTGAATTTTGAACAAGTTGACACCTTTAGATCCATGACATGTATAATCTATGCAAGTTGGACATATGCAAGTTTCACCCCTTATTATGATTCATTTGGTCACATATACATGTTGTTATTATGATAATCACTTTTATGCTATGAGTTAGGCTATTCGAGTCTAACATATATTTTGCGAATAAACATTCAAACGTGGGGTAGGGGTAATATTAGGAATTAATAAATTGGGTGCAATTTTGTAAGATTTTGCATACCATGAATGGATGTCCATAATTGAGTCAATTATGGACATTGTTAAAAATTGGAAGTAATTAATAATTCAAGTAGGGAATTATTAAAATTGGGGGAAAGTGGATTATTATTAATAATCAATGCTTAGGACACGAGGTTGGACCCGTTTGTGATGTAAACCTGCCCGGACCCGCCCGGCAAATCCAGTAGTCATAAATGTCGGCCCAATGTGAGAGGTCCTAGGCCCAAACTAAAGCATAACAGTTGTAAAGACACGAGGTTAGACTCTTTTATGGTGTAAGACTGCCCGGACCCGCCCGGCAAATCCAGCTGCCATAAATGCCAGTCTAATGTGAAAGGTCTTTATGAGGTTATGGCCTTAATGAACTAAGAAATACTTAACCAGATAATCATGTAAGGTGGGACATGGGGGTTAAGTAGGTGCCTTGGGTGGCATGAGGAATCTGGTGGTTGCCTTTAGAGGCATTTGAAATACGATTAGACTTAACCAAACACACATGTAAATGAACATGACTAAGTGGGTTAAGTGGGATGGACTAATGGGGACAAGCTTAGGTGGAATGCTTATGGTAAATAGTGGGGGCCCATTTCAACCAGTATCCCAAAACGTATCTTTGTGGGCTCGACCCAAGTCGAGGACGGGACACGCATACTGGGTTTGACTATAAGAGGCCAAAACAGGGAGCGGTGGCAACGCAAGTCCAACGGGTTTCATATGCGTGTGTGGACCCGGGCTGGTAGGTAAGACGTTGTTGCATCGTGTAGGTATAAGCCGTGCATGTCCATTGTAGCAGGTTGCCACTTTAGGGGAGTGATACACCCCACTGTGGGGCCAGCACGGGTATCTACGAGTTAGGGAGCCGATCGAATAATGGGAAGTAGGGTACACCTAGTGGAGATAGAGGCAGGCGGCACCTATGTAGTCAGCTAGGGGTACGTAAAGCCATTGGGAAAGTTTCTAAGTGAAGCTAAGTGGGATGAATCTTTAGGGTGACTGGTGTGGTGCAGTATAGTGTTTATCCTTTAGTATTTAGGAGCGCCTATAACGTTGCCTTTAGCGATTGTCTATGTCCTTAATCTGCTCTTCATAGACATTTTCTTGTTTTCCAGCTTATGCCTTAGTCCAGTTATTTTGGTAATAGTATTGTAGAATTATCATATTCACCAGACTTTATGTCTGACCCCCTCTTTTCCATCCTTTTTCTCCCTTCAGGTCCGCAGGTTGGGCCAAGTTCTAGTGGAGTCTAGTTGGATCGCTTATCTTCTGGAAAGCTTGGACTGCTGAAGTAAAGTCCAGCTTGTTATCTTTCTTTTTAATGGCTATTCATGTAATGGGATTATGTACTTGTTTTATCAAGATAGATATTGTACTTGACATTGAATATGGTGTTATGATGTAATCAAACATGTTTTGACTTCTGCTACAATGAAATAAAGTTTTTGAATTTCCAAGTACTATTTTATATCCGTCTTGTTGTAATTTTACTGTTCTATATTCACTTAAAACCTCCATGGAAGTTAATGCATTCCCTTTGTGAGTGACATTAATGGACGTGGGGTGTTACAGTATCAGGTTACTCATCTATCTATGAACTGGTCTAAATTTCCTTGACTAAGAATCATTACTTAGTTATTCCTCAACTAAGGTTTTCCACTTAGCCTTATTCCCGTTATCCTTGTTAACTACGGTTATCCACCTAATTCCTCAGAACTAGGGTTTTCATAATGGATTAAGTGTCACTTAAGTTCATGACTTAACCCGTCTACAAATCATGTCAAAATTGGCTAAGTATCCAAGTCCAAGACTTAACCCTACAAACCATGTTCACGTTGGTTAAGTATGTATTAACTTGACCCTATCAAATTACTGAGCCAAATTGGTCAAGTGTATTCAAACGATTCGTGACTTAGCCTTTTCATGTTATCACGTTGGATTGGTTAAGTATTGGTTAACTTAACCTCAATAAATTCACGAGTTAGATTGGTTAAGTGTAGGTCACTTAACCACATCAAATCATCATGTTAGATTAGTTAAGTGTTTAACTTAACCCTATTAAACTACCAAGTGGGATTAATTAAGTCTAGGCTAACTTAACCCCATCCGATTTCCAGGTTTAGACTAGTTGAGTCTAATCTTAACCCCATCCATTAACTGTATCTTTCGGTTAAGCGTCATTAAGAAATCTTACTTAACTTTACCAAGTTATCATGTTGGATTGATTAAGTGTTGGTTAACTTAACCACCTCAAAATCACCGAATTGGATGGGTTAAGTCCAGGTTAACTTAACCACATCCCCTAACTGTATTATACGGTTAAGTGTAATTAGGAAAGCTTAATCAACCGTATCACATTCACGTGTTGGTTTGGTTAAGTGTTGGTTAACTTAACCCCGTCCACTAGTCGTATAAAAATGGTTAAGTGTCATTAGGAAAATCAAGTTACTTAACCTACCCAACCTTGTCATGTTTTGTTAAGTATCATTAGCCTAATCAAATTACTTAACCCACTTGTCCATGTCATATTTGATTAAGAGTCATTAATCAAATTAACTTAACCCTATCATGTGGCATTAATTACTTAATGCACCTCAACCTCTCACATTAGACTTTGTTGCGGTTACTAGTTAAGCCGGTCGGTTCCGGGTAGTTTTACACCACAACTTGGTCTAACCTCGGGTTTAAGCACAACATGACCAACTTCTCACATTGGGTCCTATTGTTTGCAACTACTAGTTAGGCCGGTCGGTTCCGGGTAGTTTTACGTTGCAAACTCAACCCAACCTCGAGTTGGCCACACTTATATTATCTAAGTGTCATGTCCATCATGTTTCCAAAACATGTTACAAGTTTTCAAGCATTTGGGTAGACCTAACTTAATAGGTAAATTCCCAAAGGGTAGACCTAACTTAATAGGAAAATTCCCAAGCTTATGTTTTTATGCATACTTACATGTCAACTTCCATGTTATATTTCAAGTCATGTTTTTCAAGTATAAACACATGTCATATTTAACGTTACATGTTGTCATGTTTATACCCATTTACCCAAATCATGTTCATGTCATTATGTTTTCCCACAATGTGACCCCAACGCTCTTAAACTCGCATAATGGATTCAAAGAAGGAACTTGTCAAAGGCATGACGAAAGGGGGTATAAAGCCACTAGTTGAACATGGTGGCAAATGAGACATAATGTGTTCATTAACTTGCATGTTACATTCTTAAGCCTCAAAAACATGCATAAACCCAAACTTGGCACACAAGCGAATCATGGTGACAAAAGACATGGAATGATGACTAGTAACTCGCATGTATCATCATATAAGGGTTATGACTTCATATGCAAGTTGACATAAAGGTTATGAGGGTTCTCATGTTGCATAATGCAACTTTCAACATAAAGGTTGTAGCTTTTAGCCCACAAGATCAAGAGAATGACTTCATAAACTTGCATGACATGATAGCATGTATCATACTCAATGATCAAACCCAAACTTGCAACATGAACATTTAACTTTATAGTTAATATCTAAGAGTAGGAAAAGGGCTTACATTGCTATGAAGGCACAAATCGCTTAAATGAAAGATTGAGACAAAGCCTATGCATGTCATCATCCAAAAACCCAAAGATGAAAGCTCTAAATCCATAAAAACCCCATCTTTATGAACAAAGATCAAAGCTTTAGCCTTGAAATCAACTTGAGAGGCTCTCATACTAACATAGAAACTCTCTAACACTCTCATGATCATGAAACCTCTCATAGGAATTTACTTAGGAATTTTAGAATGAGGATGGAGGCCATGAGAGTGAAAATTTTGCCATAGTTTAGTTGCAAGAATGAATAATGAGGGTTTAGGGTAGGCTTAGGGGTGTTTTTATAGAGATTAGGGTAGTTTTAGGCCCTCAGATTAACCCTAGGATGGATCTGAGCCATCAAACCACGTTGGAAGCTTCCAGAACAAGACCAGAGACAAGTGCAGGTGCACCAAGCCAAGATGGATCGGCCACCATAAGTCGACCCCCAAGTCGACAGGGCTGTCGACTTGGGTGAGGCCATGTCGACTCCCAAGTCGACAGGCCTGTCGACTTGGGGTGCCTGGCGGGAATTTTTCCCGCCTAGCCTTCCAGCCCTAATTTTAGAAATTAGAACTTGTTTTTGAACTTGAATTTTCTGAAAACTTCGTCGGACCATAACTTGGTCATACGGACTCCGATTCTCGAAAACTCAGACTCTATTTCGCGTATTTTTCCGAGACGAACGCAACGGCATAGCCCATTTTACTTGATTCAGAATTTAAAATTAAATTCTGCCTTGATTCTCGTCTTAACACGTTATCGAAAAATACGGGTTGTTACATATACGTTTACAAAAATTTGAATATATATATATATATATATATAAATTAAAACTAATCATTGTACTAATTTATGAAATGTTTAGATCCAATTTCATTTATTTGGATTAATCAACATATAAAATCGTTCAACAAAATCAGTCAAACACCGGGACGTTACATTCCTTCCCCCTTAAAAGAATTCCGTCCCCGAAATTAAAGTCTAACGGGAAAATTCTAGTTATACTCAAAATCATAGGCTTATATCAAAACACACAAAATGTTATATACCAAAAATCATAGCAAACACCACAAACAATTCACTCAAGTTATCCACCAAATATCCACAACAATCAAAGCATACAATCAGCAATTAGCTAACCAACCCATTTATTTCCATACCCAGATATATCTGTTATTATAATTGGAAAGCATTTCCATTCTTATTCATGCATTTAATTCTTCAATATTCGTTATTTCCTGACCGTAAATTGGTAAGAGAATAATTCTCTAAGTATCAACCCCAAAGACCAAAATCAACATCAGATCAATACTCGAAAATTTGTTTAACTTCACCAATCTCCAGTTAGGTTCTAAATTCTTAACTCCATATCTTAATTCCTTATCATCTCATATTTATCCAATTTCTATTTTAAGAAAATGCCCATGATTATATTTGGAAAATAAATTATTACTTTGAATCAACGTATTCAAACATATTTATCTGCTTCGAATTCTCCTTTTTAAACTCAAACCCCATTTAACTCACTAATTTAACCTCAGTTAAACTAACCTGCTTAACTTAATCCAGTTAAATTTTCAAATTCCAAATTTCCAGTTCTTATTTCTACCTAGTTTAAAATCACTTATCTCAATTCCATTATAAATTCAAAATCTTTTGAATTTTCTCAAAACATTTTGTTGTATTTAACAAATTTCCAGTTTGAATATTTCATTCTTATATAGCTTTAATTTGGTTTAATGTATACCCATTTCAATTTTATAATCTTATGAGATTATAATAATAGCTATTGACACATTCATATACAATAATAATTCGAAACCATAATCCTTTTTACATTAAAATATGATTTTGGATAAAATTATTTCATTTATCCATCCTTTAAACAATATTGTGTTGAATTACTCTATTCGAGTGTTTAGAAATTCCTATCGACTACGTCAGCCAAACGCGTCGATTTGAAATTTTTATACCACTCAACAAATCAATTAACGCAATATAAAAAAATCATTTATATACAAAAATTTACAAATACGTTCTCTCGTATATACACTCAAACTCAATCTAGGATATTTCTAACCTTATCTCTACCGAGTTACGCCGCAGAGCCAAGGTTATTACTCAACCTTATGCTCTGATACCAACTGTAACGACCCGCAAATCCGTACTTATTTGAGCTGACTGAATACAACTCACGTCCAACCCAAATCGCACGAAAATACGAGTCATTAATAGGAAGAAGTTAGAGGATGAGAAATAGAAAGATAGAAAATTAGAAAAGAAGAAAATAGATAGAAGATCGTACTGAACAACAACACAGAGTTTCACCATCGCAGCGGAATAAAATATAATATATAAATAATCACTTTTGAAATACAACAGTATTTGGACTTACATACATCATCAGAGTACATTAAATATACAACACAGCGGAATAAACTCTATATGTCTAACGCTGAAGCCTCCTGCTCCAAGCTCCTTCAGAAAAATCTGTAAAATCCTGAACTATTGGACTGCCCATACAAATTTGGGCACCCAAGAGATTAGGGAAAACATAGAAAATAAACTCTGGGTCAGTCATGGGACTGGTGTGAGTAAACGATTAAAGACAGTTTGATTTTAACTTTCAAAAACCTTTTGAAAGAAAAGATAATCGTAAGACCGACCCACACATAAACATGGATGGTTTTTACCTTACGATCATCAAAACATTTCGAAATCATAATTATTCTGATATTATAATAATGTCTAGGATTTCCACAAATAAATTAGAATCTTGCGGAACGCTTGCATCTCACGCTCCACAAATATAGTATATAAACAAAACCGCGGCGCTTATTGGAGATCGGATTCCGACTATGACAAGGTATGGAACCACGTTCCGATAGTGTATCTCTAGAGGCAAATACACTGGGTTCAACAAGAACGTCTTGCAACCCGACCCACACATGACCGACCACTCATTTCGCTTGAGTGTATCGAATGTAAATCACCAACGGTCGGGATCAACAACCGTTTCCCGAAAGGGACAACATCGATAGATTTAAGAAACAAAAGGAATTTCTCTAGATAGGTGATTATACACACTAATGGGAGCGACCCACATAGCCATGCTGCCTGCCCGATTTTTGTCATTTCCCGGTTGTAAGTCTTGAGGTTTGAATTTACTTGTAGAACATCTGGTCATTTTTTACTTTGAATGCCACATTGTCAAACCCGTCAAATCACAAATTGATTTCCCCAAAACCATGGGTATAAAGCTAAGAGAAACGAATTCCTCCACCACCAAACATAGTTTTGAAGAGATCAACTTACGCGATCTGTTAGATATACTCTGTCAGACATTCGTCCATACAAGTTGTCCTGGGTCTGGACAAACCGAAGGCACTATTCTGTAAACAGAACAGCCCTTGCATAAACACCGTCTTCAATGGTCTTCAATTTGACTTCAAATTAATCAATGCCTAGGTCGAAACAAAGTGGTATTTGGATTTCATTTAGAAAACCAATCCCGGTCTCTTTGGATCGATGAACGTTAAATCTTTTAGGGCCAAGTCATACTTAAAGTAATCAGATAATCATATTCAAACAGATTTCAAATATTAATATTGGTTATCAGGACTTATCTGCTGAAAATATATAAACTTCCATGTTTCAGCAATAGTTTGATTATATCTAATTAAGGCTTAAAATGTTTAAATTAAACTAACAAGTTCACTGAGTCATACCACATCATTATAAAATAAATCAATCAACAGATCAACCATCACAACAAATATTGTCTATCACAATTCAATAATTCTCATTTGGCAAATAGTTATTTATAAATTAGTCGATCTTGGAAAATAATTATTTCCAATTCATATTTATTTAAGATTTGATTCAATTTAATAATCCTATTTATTTTCATTGCTAACAACAGCATCATTATAATTCGCAGTTCGATCTATCTTACTTATATATCATTTCATTTCCTTAGATGAATATATAATTCAATATATAATATATTTAAAACTTATTTAAAATGGAAAGTGAACAATACTTTCCTCAATTTAACTTAATCGATACCAATTCAATGACTCCTTTCAATTTATCACTATTCCTTTTATTTTCGGAACTCCAAAATAATCCCATCTTAACGAATAATAAATTTTTCTTAGCAACATTCCTCTCAACCATCCTCATCTTCAAAACCTTTGCTTATTCCCTTTTTAATAATGCTTCTTCTCGACTCATTCTATTTAATCAACTTGATTTCCTTTGAAATCTTATTTCTAAATGTTCATCGAGTTATTTTAGAATTTACATTTTATCGTTATATATTTGATTTCTTATTTCATTTACTGGTTATAAAATGATTATTGACTTTAGTCAAAACACATCAACGTACATTTCAAAACGTTGTACTCATTAGTAATAGTCAATCACGATATATTATATTTCAATGCATTGAATGTTTTTATCAATTATCTGATTATGAAAATGATTGAATCAATTTCATATCCTCTATCATTTAAATCATCTAAAGGATGATTTAATTTAATTCTTACTTATAAAAATATGACTTGGTTTAGTATTATATATAATTTTATTTCTTCTTTAATTTCATACCCTTTTATTTCTTTTACCCTATCGGCCCAATCCCCAGCCCATTACCCTTTCCCTTGCTTTTATTTTCTCTTCAAATTCTTTAACTTTTTTCCCGGCCCGAGACCAACAGCCCAGCCCATGAGGATTTCCCCCTTCTCCTTATATTTTCCTTTTCCTATTTTAACTTGAAGCCCATAGCCCAGAATTTCTACAGCCCCTAATCCCTTCTCCTAACCTTCGGTTCTTTGCCTTACCTTACTTTATTTCTTGCCAAAATACATATGCTCTTATACAAATATATATGCCAGACCAAGTATACTACCAGTTCATTGTCATTTGGCCAAGGCTCGGATGAAACCAACGGGTTGAATTTTTCTTTTTCTCTCCTCTTTACACTAGTTATTGTTGTTACCTTCATTTACCTGTGCACCGTTGCACCGTGCACGTGCATCCACGTTCCTCCGACCCAGCCATCGGCCTAAGAGTTGCCACAGATGTCATGTCAATATCTGAAACTGACCGTGTCATCGGAATTTTCCCCATCCCCTCGAGTCAAAATCCGATGCTTCAACCCGTACCCCAGAATGAACATCCTCCAATCAAATGTCTCGCTATGCCACCAGAATGCTCCCTGACCCGATCAATTTCCGTTCAGAGACACACCACACTTCCCATCTCCGTTTCCCCCTATTGCGCATGCTCATCCCCTTCCGATGACGTCGCAGTTTATCCTCGATCAGAGTGAAAAGAAAATGAGCACAAACACCTAATTCGATCTCGTATACTCCACACAGTCACTTGAAAAATGGTTTAACATTTTTCCTTGACTCTCCTTATTGTCCAGAAGCTCCGCCATCAATCCTACCTCCTCTGGTCACCATCCCCGCCTGAAGTTGCCCGAAAATCATTTTCTGATCATCTACACATTTCAAATGATTCCCTTGACTAAAAATTCTCAAATTTCCTTCTAAATTCATGATTTAGCTTGTCAATCCCGATTTTAAACTCAAATGGTTTATTTACCATATTTGGATTATGTTGGGTTTTAGTATTTACTGTTGTTTTTAAGTATATCTAAAAATATGGGATCTTAATCAAGTTGAAATTATTTTTAAATTACACTCTATGTATATATAAACATCTTTCATGTATGTATTAATTCCTATTTCTACTAAAAATCGAATTATTGATTTTTAATGTGAGAAGTGAAATGCTGAAGCTCCTGTTTTTAACATACACAGACCTATAACATTTGTTCAACATGCCTCAAAACAGATCACTGTATGTGTAAAATGTGATCTAACACCTTTGCAAGCATATATACTTAAATGACTTGCATTATTCAGTATCCATCAAAAGATGGTTTAATAGTGTAATAAGGTGGGTTTTCTTTACCAAAATATTCACTATCACTCGAATTTTCTTCTCTGTTTCTTTTTTCCTATTTGTTCCCAGTCTTTTAATCATGAAGATTGAATACTCTATATAATATATTTCATAGATATATGTATGTTTATATCATATTATATAACAACTTATAATATATTACAAGAGTTAAAGGAAGGGTTTATCTTACCAAAATATACTACTGTCGCCTTGACAATTGTTCACTGGTTTGTATTTTTATTCACATGTTTGTCCATGTTTTTAACATGCAGATCTAATAAAATTCAGTCTAATATATTCGAAGCATATATATGTATTTATATAACAGACTAACAGAACACTCAAAAGGGGAAAATCTTGTACTCGCATATATACCATATCCTCACATTTGTATATGCACAATAGATAACAAAGGGGCATTTCCTCTCATATTCTCACTAAGTTTCCGGTATGTTTCTTCCAGGTTTAACTCAGATTTACACTCATCCAAACATGCATCATAATCTGAAAAATACATAACTAGAGGGTGGAGTTTACTCACAGAAGTTTGTTTCCAAGTTTCTAAGCTTTGCTCTGCCATGTTTTCAGTTCGCATATAGATGGACTTGTAAATGAAATTCCTTAGTTTGATTTTGATTTTACTGAGTGTGGGAGAAAAGAGGATGGTCTGCTAAGTATTTATAGATGAACAAGGTAGTTAAAATACTTAACAGCTTGTAGGCTTTCAGGGGGAGGTCTAGGCTGTTTCTCTGTTTGATTGAAATGATGCCTTGTTTGGTCACTTACATTCTTCTAGTCTTGGCATATAGACTGTCTTCATTGATTGAAAGTGAGAGGTTTGGTCATTTCCATAGATTCAACCAGGATTTACATACACGACCTCGTACTTATATATGCTTTAGAAAAATTTGCTTTGCTCTTAAGTAATACAGGGTTTTAAGGGTACTTGCCAACATGTCTTAGCTATCTTTGATATGATGTGAAGGGATATGCTAAAAGATTTAAACTAGGCTGCCTACAATGTTCATTGGTAAGGGAATTATGCACAGGCTCTTTATAGCTCGCTGCTCATGCCTATACTTCGAAATCTCAGGTCCACAACAACCTATCTTATTGTGCGTGTGCTAATGTATATGTATGCAAGGTGTAGGCTGATCGATGATTGAGAGAATTTGGTGATGGTGCTGTTGCACTCAGTTTTGATTGAAAAGGAATTGTTTCTTGACAAGGCTTCACACTTACACTAGTGAAAAGGCACGGCTAAGCCTAGATTTAGGGGTACGACACATGTGTAGATCTGTCTAAGTGTATTCTTAGCTATCAAGTAACTCAAACCACAAATGTTCACTTGTATTCTGTTTTTAAATTTCACTTCATGGTACCTTTACATTAAATGTTTAGATTCTAGTATCCTAGGCTATTAGCTGTTTTGATTTCCTCTAGCTACACATGCATGGCCAGCCTGTGGTGCATAAGAGTGCACCTGCTTTTTGTGATTTATTGATTGAAAATTTAAGCTTGTTTGCCAAGTTTTGTTCCTTTGCAAAACAGCCCATGTTCTCTTGCAGTGCAAATGTGTACCCATTGATTTAAAAGCATAGTGTCACAAAGTTTTCTTACCGTATATACAAGAAGAGTTCGACTATGATGTGAATATATATATATATATATATATATATATATATATATGTGGTGATAGGTTGACTAGGTTTTGGGTGCAAGTAGGGAAGGTTTTCAGGCTGATTCGGAAAGAGGTTGCTAAGGATATTTGATATTCTGCTTACTGGCTAGCTATTTATAGCATACATATATAGGTGTAAGCATAGCTACTTTTACTTATTTTGTTTGAAATTTACGCTAGGAAACTCTTCCTAATTCTTATCATGGAGTGATTTGATTCAACTTTAAGTATACGTTTACAAAAATTTGAATATATATATATATAATTAAAACTAATTATTGTACTAATTTATGAAATGTTTAGATCCAATATCATTTAATTGGATTAATCAACATATAAAATCGTTCAACAAAATCAGTCAAACACCGAGACGTTACATTATGAATCCAAGATGATAAATACATGTCGCCACACACATAATTTTAAATGTAAACTGTAAAAGAGTTAAGAGTTTTACTCACATAGTATTTTAAACTGCTATCTTATATTGTTTACTGTTCAGTTTTCCTCTCTCAGGTTTTCAATTACCACAATCTTATCTTCATTTGTTTTCAGTGAATCAACCAAGCAACAACAGTGGTACATGATGTTATACAGTAGCAATGCAATAAATAACATATATTGAAATCTACTTAGAATCAAATATAAACCGTGGGAGGTTTTAAGTGTTTATTCAGAAAAAAATACTGCTGTTATATTTATATTTGGTTTCACTGTCTTATGCCATACTTCTCATGGTATTCAACCCGCATAAGATGATAACTCAACCAACATGTATGTATATCTACATATACATACATATCAAAATAGAACTATTCGTAAATTAGGATAGGGAAGAAAAATAGGAGTTTTCTTCACTGTCATGTGTTTACTGTCTTTCCCGTCATGTTTTATTCCCTGTTTTTGTTCGACCCTTAAATCAATCTAACAACTTAATATTTGCACTCAATATATAAGTATATAACTAGCTTAAATCCTCTAGAGTTAAGTATATAAATGGTACAGGAAGGTGAGGGTTTTACTCAAAATATCTAGCTCACTGTTTTTCCTATTTGTTCACTGCCTTTACCATCCCCTTTCGAGGCTCTGCTTCCAATTTAATACTCTTCACTGTTTGGCCATTTTCCTCAGGTTTTGCTCACTGTTTTTGTCAATCTTGCTTCAGGGTTTCGCTCTCTGTTTTCACATTGTTTCACTACCATTCACTCATTTTCTGTTTTTATTTTGTATATGTCTATTTTCCAGAAAACTCATATGTGTATTGGTAGAGTCTCTATGAGTATTTATAGATGTGAGATTAGAGGCTTTAAGTCGGGAAGGTGTTTAGCAAGCAGGGTGCATCAGTCTGAAGAGATGTGTGTGATGTTTGATGTTACAAGTCTCTTATTTTCACCCATCTTTGCTCCTAAACTAAACCCTACGCCATGTTCTTGCTGTAGAGTTTCTACATGTGTGTACTTTATACATACATAAAGTAGCTTAGCATCTAAGGCAATATCCATCACATTTACAGCTTCTAGATTTTCTTACCATTCCTGCGTACTATGGTCGGCCTCTCCTCTTTTAAATCCAAGGTAGACTGAGCTAAAAACAGGGTTTGGCACATGCTTGAGGTCGCCTAAAATCCATAGGAACACATGCTTGAGGTCTCCTCTTTCAAATCCAAGCTAGCATGTTCATCCCTGTTGTGAAATGTCTTACCTATAAGCCCCTATTCTATTGCCAAGCTTACTAGCACCCCATTTGATTATAAAGCCGTAGCTTTTTATTTTGTTCATGTCACACTTTCGGATTTTTCTTATATCTTCCTTTCACTTCATTCTTATTTTAATAGTTCATGTATGCATATATTAATGTATCATATGCAAACCATTATTAGATATATATATATATATATATATATGTACTGCCTTTATTCAACAAAGTAACTTGTCTATATATAATCACTTATATATTAAAATTAAGGCAAATATTATAAATTACTTCTCATTTTAGAATTTGAAGTCATGATCTTATGTGTACTTACATATGTGAGTAAGCAAGTATTCTACTCTATGTATATTCATGTAATAACCCGGAAATTCTGAGCCAATTTAAAATTTTTATTTTGGCAAATTTAATGAATTTTGAATATTTAAAATGAATTATTTTAAATAATAACGACGAGAAATTTATTGTTAATAGAATTAGAATGAATATATTTATATAGATCGTCGTTAGAATATAAATATTTATTTTAAATTATAAAAGGAATTGAAAATGGCGTGGTAGTTCGATAATTCGATTTCAAACTTCAAATGAATGTACAGGATTCAAAATAAACTGGAATTTAGCGAAACCAAAAATATTAGAATCTAATTGAGAATATCTTTCCAACGAATCCGAAAAATCAAAATTTCATAGCGGGAATCAAAAGTTATGTCCAGTTGAAAATTCAGAACAGTCGCTATGGAATTCTGGCCCTTAAAAATGGAAATTTTGCAAACGACCTCGGATTTTGACGAAACCACTTTTGTTGGATCCATGGTGTCTAGTTATTTCTAGATTCCAATTTTCGTAATTTTTCGATTCAATTTGTGAGCGTGGCAAAGGAAAACGTGTTTTGTCAATTTTGATCGACCTGAAAATGGCCATTTTTCAAACGGTCTCGGAATTCGATGAAACTAGTTTTGTTAGGACTGTATCGTCAGTACGAAGCTAGAAAATATTTTTCTGGAATTTTTCGAGTTAGTATGTGACCTCGGTAAATTGAAATGCGCGTTCAAATTCAATATATAGAGTTATATTTTGATTTTGACGAAATCCGATCGAAACGGCCGAATCAGCTTACGATACATATTCCATTGTGTTCGGAATGGGGGTAATTAGCTAGGGACGACAGGCGGTGGGTTCGATTTCGAGGTCGAAATAAAAAAGTACCTTTTTGAGAATTAAATAAAATAATAAAATAAATAAATATAAAATTACATATCCCCCCTCCTTTCTTTTCTCTCATAACTCCCGAGCACCTTTCAGGGAAATCGATTTCACAATTAAAAAGAATGTCGCCCCCTCTCAGTCCATCGCGCCACCACCGGTGGGGCGTCGCCCCCATCGACCGTCGCTGGCCCCTTTCCAACGCCTAGCGCCTCTCTCCCCTCGTTCCTGGCTCCTCTTCGCTTCTCTCTCTCTCTGACGCACCCATATCCCGCCACCGCGAGCGCCGCCACCCTGTTGACCACCGCCGCCTCCAGGCCATAGCCGCACACCTCCGAGCCCCCTCCAATGTTCGCAGTTCCCCTCCCTCCCGCTGGTGAGTTTTTGAATATTTTGTTTAATTAATTTTGTTGTTAAATAAAAATTGATTCCTTTAGTAAATAAAAACTAATTTCGTTAGGTTAAAGAATTGATTTTTAACAAGCAAAAGAATTGATTTTTAACAAGCAAAAGAATTGATTTTTATATGATCAAAGATAGGATTTTTATATTATCAAAAATATGGTTTTGTTCATAGAAAAGGTGGGATTTTTATTATGAGGTGAGTGTTGTAAAATTTTGGTTTTGATTATCATGAAAGCAAAGTAAAAATTCGATTTTTATATGATATAAAAATATGATTTTGGTTCATGTAGAGTAAGCAAAATATAATTTTTATATAAGCAAGAGATTCAAAATATAATTTTTATATAAGAAAGAGGTTCAAAATATAATTTTTATATTGTAGAATGGCTAAAAATATAATTTTTATTCGAGTAGTAAGCTAAAAATATGATTTTTATATAATAGAGATTATAAAAATATAATTTTTATAAGGTAGAGAATATAAAAATACGATTTTTATATATGTGGCGAAATAAAAATCTGATTTTTATATAGTGGAATAAAAATGTGATTTTTACAGCGTTGAAATAAAAATGTGATTTTTATTATGAACAATGTGAATAAAAGTGCGATGGAATTGACCGGCAGCAAAACAAAATCCAGACAATTCAGAAATAAAACTGGTGGAGTGGATCCCTCTGTGAGAACTTCTCACCTTTAATTTTGTTTTCTAGTTAATAATATATAATAGGATGCAGATGGTGTTTAGTAGCACCCGACACCCGTCGTCCACAGACCATGGACGGCTTGTATGCTTGTGTGTTTGATTTTGATGTGTAGTTGATTGTATGATGTGAAATAAAATATATATATAGTTAAAAATAGAATTTTTAACGAGTATTTAAAATGGAATATATTATACACAAATCGGACGATTTGTTTATATACACACATTTGACTGATATTGATTGGGACGATAAATTTTACACATCGCCCAACTGCACAAATAAAAACTGTGTTTGATTGATTGAAACCGCACACGGGTATTGGGATGATATATGGTACACTAGTCCCAATAATTAGTTGTATGTCAATCGATTGATTGACAGGCTGTATAAGCGTCAAATATTTATATTTAATGCTTATACAGTGTAGAATGCACTCTGGATGATGGATTGTTGTTTTCATTGTTGTTATACACATTTGTTTTGTGAAATCCATATAATCACATTATATGGTAATTGACTGTGCCTGATTCCAGTTCAGAATTATCGAATATTTTAAAATATTTGAAATAGAAATATTTGGATAGAAATATTTGAAATAGAAATATATAAAGTCGTGTCGATTAGATTGATGCCATTTTGACGTGAATGATATTTATATCGATTTTATTCGTTTTTGTAATGAATATCGAAAAGGAATTGATTTCAAAATATAATGTTTTGAAAATATTATCATTTATATATCGATGATATGGAATATTCAATTTTGATTTGAAATTGAATATGAAGTTGAAATCGTTTTGAAAACAAATTTAAAACGATGTATAAAATACGTTTAAAAATGAAATCGATGAAATATACAATATATATATATATATTATAATGGCCTGAATAGAACGCGCCGCGCTGCGGTAGTTCGCGAATTTCGACCATTGACTTCGAATGGAAATTACGGGAGATCCGACCGTCGGATCCTCCTAAAACCGGTACCTTGGGTTCGTATCGAAAAGAGCTTTCTAACGAATATTAGAAATTAGAAATCTAATAGTTGGATTTGGAATTATGTCCAAATCAAATTTGGAAAAGGTCGCTGTAAGTGCAGTTCGATGGCCGTTGATGGAAATCGACTGTACGGGCCTTGATAAAATCATTAAAAATATTAATAATTAATGTAAAATCATAAGAAATGATTTGGAAAGAATTGGGATGAAAAACTCCATATTTGAAAAGATAAAAATAGATTTTTATCGAAATGAACTAGTTTTGAAATAGAAATATAATTCAATTATTTTTAGAGATAAATAAATTGGATTTGAAAGGGTTTTGAAAATAACCAGGATTTCCAATATATAGACTGGAAATGGATTTGAATCGAAATTGTCTTTGGAATATTTCGATGTGGGATTTTGTGATTATGTAGATATTGTTATGGAAATTTGAAAGATATATTTATATCGTTATTTCCAATACGATATTTGTTGGTCGAAGAATTTGATATTGAATATAAGCCGACATCTTTTCTATTCAGAGCCTTGTATTTAATATCAAATGGGATTTGGGTTTGTCGTGAATGGTGTCTTCATTAACACTGTTCTTAAACCCAGTTGAGAAAAAGATTAAATCTTTTTATTTAGATTTAATGAAGTGTACCAATTAAATAATATTTAATTGGAATTGAATTGGAATTGATTTTTGGGTTTATCGTGAAACGGTGTTTTAAGAAACATTTGTTCTTTAACCCGACAATTAATGGAATGTGATTTTGGGTTGTCGTGAACGGTATCTTTAATAATACTGTTCTTAGACCCAATGGAGTTAAGAAAATCAGAAATTAACTAAAGATTAGTTAAGTTGAATGGTTTCTTGGGTATTGATCTGATGTTGGTTTCAGCCTTCGGGGTTATTACTTAGGGAATTGTTCACTTGCTAATTTGCGGTTAAAGGCTGGTGAAAATGATATGCGATTTTGGGTTTATCGTGAATCGTGTTTTAAATGACATTGGTTCTTTAACCCAGTTAAAGATTAAAACTAAGTGGAGTTTTAATGAATCTTTAAATAGATTGAAAAGTGAATTTGATAATTAAAATTATCAAATTCAAGAAATGATCGAGAATGGGGTATCACCAGTTTTTCTCCATGCGATAGTTAAATCTTTAATTAGATTTGAACGTGGAATGGTAATTGAATTTACCGATAACACCGTGGTGGTAGATATGAAGTATTACCAGTTTTACTTCATGGGATGAATAGGTTGGGTTGGGAAATTTAACAGTTGATTACTTCGGTAAGGTTTGTTAATCCTGACTAGTTTGGATAAACCATAATTTGGTTTGAATTGATATTTAATAGAAGATTAAAGAATAAATTTAAATAATTTATCTTTGATAAAATTAATGGGAACCTTTCCCTAAGAATGTGAAATTAGCAACTAACTGAAGATTAGTTAAGATGAATGGTTTCCTGGGTATTGATCTGATGTTGGTTTCGGCCTTCGGGGTTAATATTTGGGAAATTGTTCTCTTACTAATTTACGGTTAGTGACTGATAAATTGGAATGAGGCGTATGTTGTGTTTGTGTAACAGTTGTTTCTTATATACGCGAGTTGTTCAGAAAGACCGGGTTTATCCCATTCTGAATAACAGATTCGACGTGGTGTCGAGGATGAAGACGGTGGTCGAAGACCGGAGGTCTTCACATCGTTTGGATAATTACTGATGATCTTGATTGGGCTATACACCCAAGAGGAGGGAATCAGTTGGTGATCGTCCAAACGTACTTGGAGATCGATGGATATGCGAGGTATAAGGTGCCTCCGGTTTTGTTCAGACCCAGAACGGACTTGTAAATGGATGTGTGTCTGACGTTGGATTGACAACGTGGCATGTTGAGATGCAAATGATCAAGGCTTCTGTTGAAAAGCAGAGTCTTGTGGTTGATGATCAAAGCACGGCCTTTGTGGCGTAGCTTTGTGCAGCGTTAATTCGCGAGCCTCACACCCCGGTGTGAACCAGAAACGGGAGAAGGACATCAGGGAGGGCATGCGTTTCCTTCTAGTTAGAAGTGGTGTCAGTGCTTGAACTGGCTGACATTGCTTATGTGGATGATGGAATTCGAGGCGCCTCGGTTAGATCGGATGATCCGGGTCCGATGGAGTCATTCGTTGGCTCATTTACGCTCCAAAGGGCGGGGAAACGTAGTGTTCATGCATAATAATCCACATCGGTGGACCGGCCCTGACGATCCAAAGGGTTGATGCGTTCTGATCCTGAGACATGGGCTAGATTGTCTCGAATCGGTAGAGGACGATCCCTTGCCTCAGTTCACAGATGGAAATCCAACTTCCAAATACGTGATTTTGCGGTTTTGATTGTAGAACTAGTATGGCGACATAGTGGTATGGGGCATTCATGCCGTCTATGATTGATACTTATG
Organism: Allium sativum; assembly: GCA_030737875.1. Taxonomy (NCBI): domain Eukaryota; kingdom Viridiplantae; phylum Streptophyta; class Magnoliopsida; order Asparagales; family Amaryllidaceae; genus Allium; species Allium sativum. The sequence goes on along the minus strand of CM060927.1, from coordinate 78,531,120 downwards.
ATTTGAAATTGTTTTGACACTATACACTTATAGTAATAATAAAACATGAAATTTCACGTACCAAGCATTCTTGGCTATTATAAGGTAAAAACCCTATCCTCCGGCTTGCGTTGCATTGTGTGATGGGACCTAGGTCTTATAATAGCTTCATTTTTCTTTATTTAGCATTGCGTTGTTGTTTTATGCACTGGTATTCTTGGGAGGAAACCCGTTCTGTGTTATACGGCGTGGTCCCTTGATTTACCTAACTTTGAAATAAAGATTAATAACTGTTTTAGTTCTCACACCAGTCACATGACTTACCTGGAGTTTATTGTTTTAACCTAAACTCTGGGTGCCCTTATTTTCGACACGGGCAGCTAGTAGTTTCGGTTTTGCAGATTTATATTCACAGGATCCTGATTAACAGCTTGAATGATATCCGGGAAGCTTTGTATCCGTATATCTCCTTCAGTTGTGTTTTGTATTATTTTCCGCTGCTATGTAATTTTTGTAATATGTGATATTTATCGAATGTATTTTATTTGATTAATACTCTGTATATTCTTGTATTCTGATGAATTGTTGTAATAACAATTAAATGTTCTTCTGTTTGCGTTCTGATTGTCTTGTCCTCAACTCAATCCGTGATTTCTTGTAAGGGGGATTTCGGGTCGTTTCATCGAATCCAATTTGACATTAAATATAAGGTTTTGAATAGATATAGTATCAGTTCAACCTGTGTACTCCATATTTTTATGAATTCAAAAGCGAGTTCAAGTATAAACAAACAGTGTTAAAACAACATATATTTGATTATATATATTATATATGAATACTACAAGTTAATGTATGATATTAAAATAATTGTTCTAATTAAAATGAGTTTGATCTCATTATAACTTAATGTATCTCTTGTATTTTAGTTTACATCTTCCTTTTATTTGTTTGCTTGAGCAATTTATTTCATATGTGTTTAAAAACAAGTGTAAACGTAAACAAATGATAAAACATTAATTTCTTTATTATATACACATATATATATATATATAGGTTAAGGAATTTTAAACCATCAATAAATATATTTATGTGATATATTTCCAAATACTTAAATCCTAATTTATTTAATTAAATTAAATTATCCGTATAATCTATACATTATAGATTATAAAACTAGTCCAAAAACTGGGTCGTTACATATGGTGACAAACTTTTTGCATTCCTACATATCCCTTCGCTACCTCCATTTCAATAAACATTGTTCTTATTTACATGTATATTGTAAATCCAATATTATAATTCATGTCAATGATATAGGACCAAATGCATAAAGCATATAATATTTCAATTTGGGTGCTCTTGGTCGAGCCAGCATTTATTTATGTTGGAGTTATCTTATTGTGTGCAGTGTCCTTTGAAAAATCATATGCATGTCAACATGTGTTAATTTTAAGGCGATAAATTGGAATTTTTAAAAAGGAACGATTCGATAAATAACAATTTATTCATGTGATTGCTCATACAAAACCATGCTTTAGCTTTTGGGGAGCCAAAATTTCAAACCAAATACACTACATGAAAAACAAACTGCTTGAAACTCGGTCAGCAAACTGCCTGAAACTGAGCAACTCGGTTTCAGCACACTACCTGAAATCGAGGCTCAGTTTCAGGAAACCTGCTGAAACTGAGCTCGGTTTCAGCAAACTGCCTGAAACTGAGCGATAGGTTCAATGCCTGAAACATTGATCCTTGATCGCTCAGTTTCAGGAAACCGAAACAGAAATCAGGCGTCGAAAAGTTTCAATTTCCTAAAACAAAACAAAAAGTTTTAAGCATGACGGAAAATAGCATTCAATTAGCTTTCAATTGCGTATTAGAGGCTAAATTGCCAATTTTTTGTACATAGGATATCGACACATTTCAACTAAGGAGTGAAATTCATAACGTTTTAAGTACTTGTTAGAGAGTTATTTCTATGTTAAAATTTTAACTAGCTAGGATCATAGTATCATAAAAATGTTTAAATGCTTGTCATGTTATGTTGATATAAATATGGTGATATATGGAGTGATTTTACTGTTTGTTACTGCTTTCCTAGTCAAACAAAAATATCTAACCAACTTTTTTTTTACTTAGATATATTCACGCTGTTCCTACCTAAAGTATAAAAATGACTTGGCAGTATGTGTATTGCCGAATTCACGAGGGATTGAAATTGATGTGTATTGTTGTATGCACGAGGTTAGGTGCGTCATGCGTGTACGTTTACTGTTACTTGCTAAAGTTTACGCAAAAAATATATGGTAAAGTGCCTCATATAAGGGAGTCGTAACAAACAGTTAATATGTTTGTTACGACTGTGTATTAATAAATATTACGACTGCACTCATAATTTTACTTTAATATTGGAAATGTTGGAACATTGTATCTTATTATACTTTAATATGTATGTTGTTATAATATATTGTATATATTATGTGGTTTTTAATGTATATATTCATCCAGATCAAAAATAATCTACTTGTATAATCGAGTATGTTTGCTAGAAAAAAAATAGCATTCAATAGTTTGTTAAAACAACGTACATCCTCTATCTTCACAGAAATATATCGATACATCGGCCGGGCACGCACACATGTTTCTCGAATACGGACATGAACGGATTCGGTCGGATATAAAAATTAGTCTTCTTTTATATACGAATACATATTAATAGCATATGATAAAATCTAAGCATTCATTGTGTTAGGTGGATGATTAAATTTATTGATTCTAAGAACAATACAATACCTACAACAATGACTACCGAAACAAAGTCATATTTCAATATATCATGATTCCTTGCCAAGGTATCAAACTGTAATTTATCAAGTTAGTGAAATTTGTCATAATTATGTTATGTTAACTTGTTGACCGAAAATACTGAGTCTAATCAATAATAGATATTAATCATAAAGTGGAAAAATAGGCTGAAGGACAAACTTAGCAATTTTTTTGGTTAAAAGTATGCAAAATTTAGAATTTAGGGAGAAAGACACATTTTAGTGTAAAAGAGAAAAGGATAGTGGGCACCCTGAATTCCACTTTTGCACTAAATATGTCTTTCTCTCTAAATTCCAAACTTTGCATATTTTTCACCAATATAATTGCTGAGTTAGTCATTCAAAAGAAAATCCTCAATCATAAACTCGCCTTGTTTTGCCCAAGACAATAGGGTACATTTTAATTAGTTATTAGGTAATATCTTAAATATTTTATTAATAATATATACTGAATTATGAATATTTGGCTAGCAACCTTATAAATTGCATGTTTAATAACAAATGTCTAAGTTCATTAGAAGTGTAAAGTCTTAGACTTTAAGACTTTACTACTCAAAATTTTGTTTCCATAATCAAGCAGCAATTGCAATGGTAATGCAGTAAATTGAAGTTAGAGTCTATACAATATTAAATGATTTAACCAATGACTATTTAATGATATGATATACCTGGTCACAACGCGAGAACTAGGACTAAATAAAACACAAAATAAAAGTAAAAACAATAGGATAAGACTTACCCTAGCATCTAACAAACTCAACAGGAGGATGCATTATCTGTATTAAAAAATAAAGAACCCATAAGCATGCATATATAAAGCAAGTAGTTAACATAAGCATTCATAATTATCTTAATATGGAAGTCTGCGGTAAAAATAAACAAATTCTTCTAGCCACACCAATAACATGGATCTGAGCAGCAAAGAGAACCAATGCAGATAACAAATCATCGCCTCTATATTTGCACATGATAAAACTATTCCAAGAGATTTTGTACTATATTAGCGTTACGTATTAGCGTACAGTATTAGTGTATATGTATAACATATATAATATTAGCGTATATGAGAAAAGATTTGATAATTTGATTGCAGTGAAGAATTGAAGAAGATGAATTGCAATTGTAATGTAAACTATTTATTCAATGTTGAAAGATAGATAGTAATGTGCAGATTGTGTACATATATATAGGTTATAACCTTAACGGTCATGTAAAGACCTGGCTTTTTGACCGCCTCAAGTCGGTAATTAAACCAACTCAAGCCATTCAAAAGGATAGATTGTTATTGCTTATGAAGTTGAAATACAAATCGTCATAAAATCACAGACACAGAACACAAAATATCTCACAACGGAAGTAAAATTTATATAGTATTACAAAACTATTAAAAATTTACATGATATCAGAGTACAAAAATAAATAAAGATATAGCGGAAGACTGAATACAGAATCATACTGATAATTGAATATACTGACAGAAATGCGGGTAACTGCGTAATAGATGGATGACCGGTTCTCCAGCAAAACTCAAGCTCTGACAGATATATCTCCAAGTTGAAATACTCGGTCTGACCCGACCATTTTTCAAGAAATAAAACAAACAAAATACTCGAGTCAGGACCCACATTCTCATACAAGTGAATTAAATCAAGTGACATGTCAAAATGGAATGCATCAGTAACTTAAAGAATGGTTAGGATTTCCCTCCCTTAAGGATCCGTGAAACTAATATATATATAGTATAATACGCTATTATAATAATGTCTATTTAGTAAAGTAAATATATCAAAATAGCATAAGCGGGATTACATTTTTACCCTTACACCGTTTATAATACTGTAGTCTATACAGTACCGTAAACCCACCGTAACCCGATGGCATCAGAGGGCGCTCCATAGGTATGATACAAATCAAAATCATAGGGGCTCGATAAGGATAATATGACAAGGCACACGAGGAATACTCACGGTAGGATTCTACCAGATTGCGGCTCTGGGACCGGTGGTAACGTATAACAGCATCTACCGCCCACCTCGAACGACACTCCCATAATCGAAAAGGGTGCACCCAAATCAATCACAACAGTAATAGAGATGGTATCGAAGAAGCGTGTCCAATCATAGGTGCGACCTCAATTAACCCGGGTATGGCTCCTGTTTTAGTCATTTTAATTATGACCCGAAGGTCAAGGCCAATCCATCAGCGTTCTCTTTCTTCAAATCCATTAATTGCCTCCATACCATCCTACTTCTTTTCTGGAACTCCACCGCATACAAAGTCATTAAAGTGGTATCGGTATTGGCAGCGAGTATGACATCTATCGACTCCGGTCTCTTTAATAACCAAACATTTATATTTTTCACACCGTGGCCATTAGATTTGAAATCATATTTCAAGTGTCACCAAATCGATTTATTTTAAATATTGCCCCAAAATCGATTCATCAAATAATTCAATATTGATTTGGTTAAATCCGCCATTTACAAACATTCCTTGTCAACCATTTGAGTTTAGATTTCAATTTCCGCAAAATCTCAAATTTCTTGAAATCTTCATTTTTATCACTTATCAAAACCATTTCAGTTTGGATCTCGCTTTTACTCAAAATATCATTATCACTGAACCCTCAATTAACCCTTTCGGATTTATTGGCTTCGGATTGGACATGGATCATTTAAATTATAAACTATTTGGAATGGTAAGTTTTGAAAATAGTGTAATATAATATATTTAAAATAGTTTATATATACTAATGTAAATAGCGGTTGAATAGTATAAAATATTAAATTGCCAACAATGGTCATAAGTCTTGTATTAAATAAAAGAAGACATAATTAACATAGATAAATTTGAAAATATTATATATGTATGTATACTTGTATAAAATAGTTATAAATAGTTGCAAAATATTTATAAATTTAGAATAGCCAAAATAGTTTAATTTTTAATAGTTATAAGTAGTTTTGTCAAAATCAAGTAATCAGGGAAGATTTGGTTTTACAACAATATAATTTGAGTTAGTAACATGATCCAATCCAAATCGAATCCGTATTTCGCAGGATCGACTTCATTCATTTCTCATCCCACTATTCTCACTAATTCATTCGGATTCAAATATTTCAAACTGTTAATTCTTTTCTGATTCAAATCATTTCCCTTTATTGATTTGAATTAAATTCAACTAGTAATCTTTGAAATATTTCCAAAACATTATTTCAATTTAGATTTGACAAAATTCCGAGTTTGCTTGAAATATAGAATTTCATGATAACTTTGACGATTCATTATTATATCATTAATTAAACCTTAGAAAAATCATGGTTTTATATTTCTTTCCATTCAAAATCTCAAGACGGCTTCTTTAAAAGGGCACCTTCTTTTCATCCACTTGGACTTAATCCAAAGTTTCTATTTTGACATTCACTTCATCGCGCTTAAATAAGATTCATAACACTTGCTAAATCGAATCTTAATGTATCGAAGTAAGACTTATAAAACCTTGAAAACAAATCCATTCTTTAAGAAATCATCCCTTTTTCCTTTTTGAAAAATCCATACAAAATGATTTTATAAAAATCTTAATACTTTAAACCCTAACTTTAATATAAAGCTTTACAAATTATTTCAACCGCCTTCATTTAAAAAAAATATTATTTAACTTCCCAAATTAAGTCAATTCCAGGAAATAATCCTTTCAAACCTTCCTTTATGCAATATTCAAAATTTCATTAGGTCTTTCAATCAAGTTCATAAATTATTATATCAAATCTTGATATGAAAATATGGTAAAACTTTAAACCAAACCTTTAACTATAAAATCTTCCTTTTCATTGAATCAATCAATTTAAATAAGGAAACCTTCAATGTAATACAAAATTTAAACATCATAAAATCTTGTCAAATCAAGCATTAATTCGAAATCTTAAATTTACGAAATCAATATATTGAAAGTCTTGTGTTCAACACATGTAAATTTAAAATACTTAAATTTTCAAACTCAAAATCTATTTAAAACAAATTTAAGATTTAGTTCGAAGATTCCTCTTAATTCCAAATTTCCCATTCCAAAATCTATTTATAAAATCGACACGTAGTTATAGTATTTTATAAAATAGTTTTTTATTGACCATGGCGTCCATATATAATTTTCTATCCTATGGATATTAATCATTTCAATCTGTTCTTTAAAATATTCGAATCCTATATATGTATAATTTCAACCCGCATCCCAAATCGATTTGAATATATACAGTTCCGGGTATGTATCATTTCAACCCGTAATGGTTTTCTAATCTATAGGGAACTTGCACGGTGAGAACATAAAATATAGCATATCACATCACATCCATATGTGTCATATAACGAGTAGTGTATGTGTCACATGTGCACAAATCACATAGCAAACATTTTTTAGAGCAACCTAACATTTCATTTAACATTTAAAACGTTTTATTCCCTTTATCATAAGTTAGTCTATGAGTGGGGGAAAACTCACCTTCCGAGGAGATAAATACGAATACGAAATTGAAATGAGATCTGAGCGTGAAACTTGATAGCAAATCGACGAGCATGCATCCATAAATTTGTATACATATGCACGTATGTATATATGCACACAAATGTGATATTGAAGATCCCCGAACTCATTCCAACTCGATCCTCTAACCAAATTCAACGAATATCAATTAAACTTAGTCGTATTATATTTATTTTCTTCCACAACATATTTGTTAAATAAACGAGTTTACGAAATATACCTAAGCTTCGGTCTTGGATTTTGATAGATCAGCAAGGCAAATAAGTACACAGATTCTAATTTTGATCCAACTGTAACGACCCAGCAGATTTGATGTCCGAATTTTGACAATAATACATAAAACTCGTATTACTTGTCAAAACCCAAGTATCGAAAACACCAAATAGTTATGAGAAAGAAATTAGAGGGTGAGATAAGAAAGAAAGAAATATTAGAATAGAAGAAGATGAAGGATCAACACACACAGAGCCTCACATCGCAACGGAATAAAATATAATATAGAAATAACTCTTTATAAAGATCTTGATAAATATACTTACATCCATCAGAGTACAGCTGACAAATTTGGACAGTTATAATAACCTGTCCACCAATACAACACACAGCGGAAAAATATCATATATATCATCTTAATCTGAACTCCTCCAGCTCATCTCTGAACTTCACAGCATTCCATAACATAATCCTGTACAACCCAGTCTAACACGAGCATTACAAACACCGGGTCAGTCTGATGAACCAGAGTGAGAAACCCACTAAGTTTATATAACATCCATATTGATTTTAAAGTTCAAAATCCTTTTGAAAGAAAAGGATAATAGTAAGACCAGCCCACACATAAACATGGACGGTTTTTACCTTACTATAACCCAAACAGTTTTGAAATCATATCTTATTCTGATATTATAATAGTGTCTAAATACAAGTAAATAGCAATCTAGCGGAACGCTTGCATCTCACGCTCCACATATATAGTATACAATCAAAACCGCGGGCGCTTATTGGAAATTGGATTCCAACTATGACAAGGTATGGAACCACCTGCCGATAGTGTGTCTCTAGAGAGGAATACACTAGGTTCAATAAGAACGTCTTGCAACCCGGCCCACACATGACCGACCACTCATTTCTCTTAAGTGTATCGAATATATTGCCACCTTACCGCTGCAGCCACCGTAGTCCGCGGAGAAACAAAAAAGAAAGAAGTAACAAAATGAATGTTCTCTAGATGGTGACAATACACCCTAATGGGCGCGACCTACATAGCCATGCTGCCTGCCCGATTTTTGTCATTTCCCAGTTGTGAGGCTTGAGGTTAAAATCTTTGAACATCTGGCCACCATTTACTTTTGAATCCCACATCGTCCATACATGTCATCCAGGAATAGGATGAACCGAAGGCACCCCTCCTACCACATCCTATGTATCACCCTATAGATCAGTAGCGAGTAGTCCTTGCAATCCGCAGAACTCAATCACGATAGAATCACAAGTCAAAATATCTTCGGGAGCTACCCTTAGAAACTCAACGAGTAGTTCTTCCGCTTATGAAGATCAACGGTCTTCAATTTGCATCTCCCACGATTTCGTATTCATCGGTTGGAATGGTTTTCGAATATAAATTCGATCCCGGTCTTTCCGTACCAACAATCGTATTGGCCAGATTTGATAGTCGGTTATTTAACTATCAAATAAACAATCATTCATCCATATAATAAGATGGATTTACTGGTTCAGTACTCTGCGTCCCTTGGCTTCTTTAATTTCATCAGTAGTCAATCAAAACTCTTAAATCTTCAAATATTTGGATCACCTCTTTTACTTCTTATTAAAATAAGAATACTCTCGAAGTCCCTTTACTCAACTTATAACACTTAAAATTTAATGGAAATACTAAATTTATTTCCCCGTCTACTCTCATTATCCAAACCAATATCATTCTTTAGATAATCATGATGTCATTCAAGCTGGGGTATTTTAATCACCTCTCAGACCTTGATTGACGACATTCTTACCTTCAGAACAATAATAGTTTATTAACGAAACTCAACCTTCAATAATTATCATGGAAGTTTCCATATATTATTTGGCTTAAATATGGGTTTTAAAATCATACTCGTTACTTTGAAAACTTCATTTTCAACCTCCAATATCTTTATTTAATTTAAATTCATATCGATTACCTTTCAAAAACTTTCTTCCAATATTATATACGAGTCTTTGTTTTGTTATAAACAAGATTACTAATAAGTTGGTTCTAAACTCGTTTGGAGTTCATTTCAATAACATTTCCTTTCTTAAATACTTCACTTTACATCGAATTATTAAACCTAGCTAGCAGCTTGGGTCTCAAATCCATTTGCTTCATACTTTCCGCCTTATGCTATTAAATCCCGTTTGTGGTTTTCCATAAGTTTCCTAAATCAGATTACAACTTGCTTCAATTCTGAGGTTTTCATAAAACTCTGATACTTTAATCCAAAGCACAAGATTATCTCCTTTGATTGTTATTAATTAATAACTATCCATTTCGATATTATTAGATATAGTTTATTTCATTATTATTTATAACTTAATAGTTAACCCTTCTTTAAAGGTTATCACTTTCATTAAATAACTAACTCTTCAATTCACCATACGTATTTTTGAAACATGGGTTAACTCCATCCATTTTCTTTTTGAAAACCCTTTTTCCTAATTCCAAAATCATGCTTTCCCAATTTAAAACATCACTATCTCCCATCGTTAGGCTTTTAAATTCCCTTCCTCTTCCCTTAGATTATAAATCCCATCTCCGCTAGTTCCGACTCTTATAACCTTAATTAAATCTTAACTTGCCTTTATAATTGCCCAATTTGGACTTTATAAAATTCTGATCAATAATATTCTCAATATAAGTTCTCGTCAAATATAAATTCGCTTACGATTTCGTTTAACTATACATAAGGCTTTACGATCTAATAAATTTCCATTTAAGGAATTAAATTTCAGGATTGATCACTTTGATAATCAAACCCAATCATTTTAGAAACTAATCAATTAACTATTATTATAATAGTTAATCTTCCCTTTAAGGTTATTAAATTAAAAATGCAATAATTATCCACTAATCAATTTTAGATAAAGCAGTTGACTTAGTCAGCTTAAAACAAGGTTAATTCGTTACCCATTCCCACTTAGTTATAAATGAATTTAAATAATTTAATTTGATTTAATTAACGATCTAATTAAATTAAATAATTGAAATTAATTGTTTATTTGAAACCATTAATTAAATTCTTAACCGTTAGCTTAATTTCTTACTCATTTGCTAAATACATAAGAACTTGCTTCATATACTTAGTTTATAATTACGAATAAAATAATTATTCATTTTCTTTAATAAACTTCGGTTTAAAAATAATCTATATAAAATAGATTTCAAAATCTGTCTTTAGTTAAAAAATAGTTTTATATCTTCTTTTATATTGATTACCTAACGGTAGATCAATATTTATAAAACGATTTATTCTTAGGCCATCTGTCGATAATTACTCAACCAATATCACCCATTGGTTAATATTACACAAGTGTTGAATTTGATATCAACAATCAACAACCAATAATAAATCAGATTGATTAACAGTTCATATAATACGAAAGTAAACAACGTATTTGAGGAATCCGGTTAGATCCCTCCAACCTGTCATTCCCTACATCAAAATTGGTTACCTCAAATTCAATACGACAATATAATTACTCATCACCATAAATAGAATATAAACAGTTCAACTAATAACGGTCAACAAACAATTTATAATATTCAATCAAGCATTAAATTATCTATTTAATACGTTTATATTATTATAAACATAACCAATAATGTAAGTTACCTCGTTTAGAATCTAATCATTAAAATAACGATTTAATTCGATTAAATGAAACAACCGTTTAATTTAATCGGTGTACATTCAAACAGTCATTCAATCATCAACCATTAGCAAACATTGCACACAAATTAAAAACCCGGCTCATATAAAATACAAGCGGTATAAATTGAGTGAGTTGAACTCACCTAGATTTCATTCGTTGTCGGAATAGTTTGTTTTAATTAAATCAAACAAGTGTTTGATTTAATTAAGCTTCCTGTAACAACCCGGAAAATCTGAGCCAATTTAAAATTTTTATTTTGGCAATCTTGATGAATTTTGAATATTTAAAATGAATTATTTTAAATAATAACGACGAGAAAATCATTTTGAATAGAATTCGAACGTATATATTTATATAGATTGTCGTCAGAATATAAATATTTATTTTAAATTATAAAAGTAATTGAAAATGGCGCGATAGTTCGATAATTCGATTTCAAACTTCAAATGAATGTACAGGATTCAAAATAAACCGGATTTTAGCGAAACCAAAAATATAGAATCTATTTGAGAATATCTTTCCAATGAATCCGAAAAATTGAAATTTCATAGCGGGAATCAAAAGATACGTCCAGTTGAAAATTCAGAATAGTCGCTATGGAATTCTGGCCCTTAAAAATGGAAATTTTGCAAACGATCTCGGTTTTCGACGAAACCACTTTTGTTGGATCCGTGATGTCAAGTTATTGCTAGATTCCAATTTTCATAATTTTTCAAATCAATATGTGAGCGTGGCAAAGGAAAACGCGTTTGACCAGTTTCAGTTGGTTTTAATCGACTGGAAAATGGCCATTTTTCAAACGGTCTCGGAATTTGACGAAATTAGTTTTGTTAGGACTGTATCGTCAATACGAAGCTAGAAAATATTTTTCGGGAATTTTTAGAGTTAGTATGTGACCCCAGTAAATTGAAATGCGCGTTCAAATTCAATATATAGATTTATATTTTGATTTTGACGAAAACTGATCGAAACGATCGAATAAGATTACGATACATATCCCATTGTGTTTGGAATGGGGGTAATTAGCTATGGACGACAGGCGGTGGGTTCGATTTCGAGGTCGAAAATAAAAGTTGCTTTATGAAATAAAAAAAAATTAAATAAATAATAGAATTCTCCCTCCCTCTCTCCTATACCTTGGTCAGGCCCCCCCACTGTCATTCAAAGCAAAATAGAAAGAAAAGAAAAAAGGGGAAAACTCGATGGCGGAAAACCGCGATGCCCCACCTCCGCCCCGTCGGCCTCTGTGACGGCCCGCCCCGCACCAGCCTGCATTTCCTCCGAAAGTGCGCTGTACACTTGCCCGACTAGCACGGGACGGTCGTCAGAAGAAAGGAAGAAGGGAATTAACTAAACGAGGAACCTGTAGAATGTCTCACAGCGCATGGAATAAAATATAATAATAACATACTTGACATAAAACAGGTGAGACAGTGCATAAGCTGATAACTAATAATCAATATCAACATCAGAGCAGCGGAAATCCAAATACAGCTTATTACAACTTTCCAAATTTACTGTCTCTTAACAAAAGAAAGCTAAAGTGGAAGATGCACCACCAATGCCCAAGCAGTGATCTTCAACAACACAGGGAGGATACTATATATATTACGTGGAAGCCTCCTGCTCGTCTCCGGATCATCTACCCGCGCATCACCAGCTAACCTGTCTCTAGTCTGCTCGTGTGAGCACCCAGAGTAATAAGAGGAGACATAAAACTCTGGGTCAGACATAAAGCCTGGTATGAGCGATAAGCATCTAAACAGAATAATAACAGGTATACTAAACCATACCTGAACCTGGACCTGCAACCAAAGAGTTAGTACCACATACCGTACAATACCCTAAGGTGCCATAATAAAAAGTGTAAGGATACGGGGGTGGGGTGTGCATGTCATAATGATAGCAAACAAATCATCCATAGCAATCATCCTCACATCTGTCACTCAGTGCGTAAAGCATACGGTATCTACCACTTTGGAACACTAGATAAATTGAGGTAACGACGAATCCCGACTTGCAGAAACCCTGCTGTGACCAAGCTAAGCACATGGAGTCATGACCAAAAATTTCAATGACCCACTTCATTGGTCGTAGCCCTTGGTTCTACCAATGCCATGATGGCCCTCAATCCGCCTTCATACCTCCTACCATAGTGGTCCAAAGCTATAGACACCGATAATCCCTTGGCACGCGTTCCGCAGCAAAGCCCACCATGAAGTGAACTCGTTGATTCCCATCTAAATCTTGAGCTCTAACTTCCCATTCGGACTTCCTATGCATCTCGGGTTTTGATCGAGTTGGAGTTGGTCTTCAAAAGAGTCATCGCGTAGTAGTTGTAGCCCTCGTACGGTTCGGTTCGGTGCTCCTCGTCTAGCTCGGTTCGGTTCGGTGTAACCTTTCTGATCGGTTCGGTTCGGTTCGGTGGTCCTACTTCGGGTCGGGTCGGTGTCCTCCTCCGGGTCGGGTCGGGTTGCTGTCTTCCTTCCAGTTCTTCTCCGATCATCTCCCTCGTTTTCCATCTACCCCGATCCGATCCCTTCGCCTAACTCCAGTCGTAGCCTATCCGATCTGGCCTCCATTATTCTTCCGATCCGATCCCCTTGTCCACTCCAACTCTAAGTAAACGGCCTTCCTTCTCGCCAAGCCTCCTCTAGTGACAAGTCCCAATCCAGTTCGGAATCCCTCGGTCAGTTCACTAATCCGATCCGACCCCCAACTCCGATCCGAACCGGTTCGGAACCTGCACATTTCTGCAACTTTCCAGCGAGCTTTCTACGCCATTCAACGGCGTTTTCGACAAATATAACACTTCTAGTCAATAATAAAACACACCATAGAGTCATAGCAACATGTAAGAGCAACCACAAACAGCAAACAATAATTCAAATGAATCAAAATGGATCAAAAGTGGCTAAAACCTCACATTTTCCCATAGTCCCTCTTAATCATGTTTAAGCACATACTTAGTAAAACTTAATCAAATCGTCTAAATTTTCTAATAGAGACATGAAATATTATTTAAGAATTTCCAAACATTTTTCCAGAATTTATTAGTGTATAAATTCGCTAATCCTCACTAATTACCCTTAATTACCGTAATTAGTGCAAAAACTATGCAAATCACTCACCTTGGCCACAAAATAAAACACCAAATCTGAAATACTCTCTGTTTGGGTCGAATTCCTATATATAGCAGCAGCTCCAACCTTGCTTTGTTGCTATTTGGCCTTGCTTTGATGTAGTTTAGGCTTAATCTTCACTAAAAATGTGTTTTGGAGTGGTTTTAGAGGATGGAAGCCATTACTAGGGTCTCAAGAAGGTTTGTGGCGGCTCAAAACTAAAATGAAAGTGATTTCCTAACCCTAATCAGTCCTCCTATACCTCTAAACCCGAAATTCCCCTCTGGGCCTAGCTGCTAATCACCCGGTTAAGCCCAATTAGGCTGTTTTTCACCATCTGAAACTTGTTTGAGCCATATCTCCCAAACGGTGAGTCCGTTTGGCTAATGTGACCACTCTACGGAAAGAGAAACCATCATCCGGAGCCAATGGAAGTAGTTTCAGATCAAAATTCCTTTTCAGTCAAAAGTTATGGCCAAAACAGTGATAACTAGGGGTAAAATGGTCATTTAAAAATCGGGAAAAATCATGAACATGGGAAATGACCCCAATAGTCGTCTCCCAATGTTACATGACCATACGACTTCGTATGTGAAAGAAACAAATATCCTACGGTCCTATGGTGCATAGAATACGGGTCGTTACACTCTCCCCCCTTAAGAAATTTCGCCCTCGAAATTCCCTAATCAGACCATACACAAAGGATCCCGCATGCCTAACAACCACATACAACAATCAAACATGCGAAACAAGCAAACAAGCCTATCCTAGCATGCGGAAAACTAAATCGAAGTCAAAATCTTACCAGGCAAAGAGTTCTGGGTGTGTCTTCCTAATGTTCTCCTCTGTCTCCCAAGTACAATCATTCTCGTTCTCGCCCCACTGAACCTTGACTAGCTTCACCGCCTTCCTTCGAAGTTGCTTCATGTCATGCTCGACAATACGGGCCGGCTTGCGGTTCCCAACCGCCTCGGGTTCTACTTCGAAGTC
Organism: Allium sativum; assembly: GCA_030737875.1. Taxonomy (NCBI): domain Eukaryota; kingdom Viridiplantae; phylum Streptophyta; class Magnoliopsida; order Asparagales; family Amaryllidaceae; genus Allium; species Allium sativum. Next base: position 78,515,758 of record CM060927.1, on the reverse strand, counting down.
CTCTAACTGATCAGGTGAAATAGTCATATCTGAGTCGTGAACGAACTTCCTTAGTTGGGAAACATGAAATACGTTGTGAACTCCCGCCATCTTCTCTGGTAAGTTAATTCTATATGCCAAATTTCCGACTAGTTCAAGAACAGGGAATGGGCCAACAAATCTTGGTGCCAACTTGCCTCTCCTGCCAAATCGTATTACGCTCTTCAACGGAGAAATCTTGACAAACACCAAGTTACCAACGGAGAATTTTAGGTCTCTTCTCCTCTTATCAGCATAACTCTTCTGCCTATCTTGGGCAGCCTTCATTCGTTGTTGAATGATCTTAATCTTACCTGAAGTTTCCCTCACCGCATCCGGTCCAAGCATAAACTTCTCGCCAGTCTCTATCCAACATGATGGTGAGTTGCACGGTCTTCCGTACAAAGCTTCAAACAGAGCCATGCCGATACTGGATTGGTAGCTATTATGATATGCAAACTCTACTAGATGCAATTGGTCATCCCATGATCCAACAAAATCCAATATACATGCTCTCAAGAGATCTTCCAAAATACGATTCACCCTCTCCGTCTGACCGTCGGTCTGAGGATGATATGCGGTAATGAGATGTAACTCTGACCCTAGAGTCTCTTGTAAGCTCTTCCAAAACCCACTAGTGAACAACGGGTCTCGGTCGCTCATAATGCTTTTAGGTACTCCATGAAATCTCACTACCCACTTAATATACAATTCTGCTAACTTAGCTGCCGTTCTGGTTGATTTGACTGGTATAAATCTTGCACTTTTAGTTAATCGGTCCACAATCACCCAAATGTTATCATGTCCCGATCTAGTCCTTGGTAAACCATCGATGAAATCCATCGAGACTTGTTCCCATTTCCATTCGGGAATTTCTAATGGTTGTAACAAACCACTAGGCTTCTTTTGCTCGGCTTTAACTAGCTGGCAATTCATGCATTTGGATATAAACTTCCCAATGTCTCTTTTCATCCCTTCCCAGTAGTAGGTCTGCCTCATATCTCGATACATCTTGTTACCACCGGGGTGTATGGTCAGTTTTGAGTGATGACACCCTCTAAGCACTTCATCCCTCAATCCATTGACATTGGGTACGACTAGTCTTCCATTCTTTCTAAGCCATCCATCTCGATCAAGCCCATACTTGTTCATCTCCTCATCGATACCCTTCTCTAACTTGGAGATGATTCCCAGTAGGTTAGGATCGTCCCTCTGACTAGAGCCGATCCGCTCAATCAAAGTGGGTCTGATCGTCAAACTTGCTAACATTTCTGGATCCAATTCGCACTTTGGTCTGAAATCAAACCCCGCGATATACTCCAGTTGCTTCCATTCTAGAAACATAGCCCCTAAACTGGCATGTCTCCTACTCAATGCATCAGCCACCGCATTGCCCTTTCCCGGTGTATATGCGATGTCAAAATCATAGGAAGCCAAGAATTCTAACCACCTTTTTTGCCGGAGATTTAGATCCTTCTGGGAGAAGAGATACTTCAATGACTTATGATCTGTAAACAGCTCAAATCTTTCTCCCAAGAGATAGTGTCTCCACATCTTTAACGCGAACACGATCGCTGCCAATTCCAAGTCATGGGTAGGGTATCTTTTCTCGTGCGGTTTCAATTGCCGACTTGCATAAGCTACAACCTTACCGCCTTGCATCAATACAGCACCCAGTCCGGTACCAAAGGCATCCGTGTATACTGTCATCTCTTCATTCCCCATAGGAATGGCTAACACTGGTGCGCTTGTCAACTTGTCTTTTAGGCTCTTGAACGCATTCTCCCACCTTTCATCCCAGACAAAAGCTTGATTCTTCTTGGTCAACTGGGTCAATGGTGCTGCTATCTTGGAGAAACCTTGGATAAACTTGCGATAATATCCCGCTAACCCCAAGAAACTTCTTACATCTGTTGCATTCTTGGGCGTAGGCCAATCCTGTACCGTAGCCACCTTTGCCGGGTCCACTGCAATACCATTCTCTGATACAACATGACCCAAGAACCTTAATTCCCTCTTCCAGAAGTGACACTTAGAAAAATTTGCTTTCAATTGGTGTTTTCTCAACACCTCCATCACTACTCTTAAATGTTCCTTGTGTTCTTCCTCTGTCCTCGAATAGACCAAAATATCATCAACGAACACAAGGACAAACTTATTCAACTGATCCCTGAATACCCTATTCATAAGATCCACAAAATATGCTGGGGCATTGGTCAGCCCAAATGGCATGACCAACCACTCTTAAAATCCAGACGGCGTCCGAAATGCCGTTTTAGCTATACTCCCAGCTTCCACTCTAAACTGATGAAAACCTGTCGCGAGATCTAACTGAGAAAATACTCTCGCGCCACTCAACTGATCAAACAGATCATCTATCCGCGGTAGAGGATACTTGTTCTTCCTCGTTACTTTATTCAACTCGCGGTAGTCTACACACAAACAAAGGGAACCTTCCGCCTTGGTAGCAAACACAACTGGTGCTCCCCATTCAGAAACACTCCTTCTGATAAATCCCTTCTTCAAAAGATCGCTGATTTGCACCTCGAGCTCTCGCTGCTCCCTTAGTGCCATACGACGAAGTGGCATCACTATAGGCCTGGCATCTTTTACCAAATCAATACGGAACTCAATCTCTCGGTGCAGTGGAAGTCCGGTCACTTCTTTGAAAACATCCGGATACTGGCCAACCACGGGCAAACCTAACAACTCACTATGCGGAATGTCGAGGGAGTTTAGAAAACTAGCCAATACCCCCTTACTGGGTAGACCACCAAACACTATCCTTCGCCCATCATCCGCTCTAGCTGTCACTAAAAAGCCCTCACAGTCTACCACCACTCCGTATCTTTGGAGCCAATCTACTCCCAAAATAATGCCAAACCCAGTAAAGCCCAAAACAAAGCAATCACAAACAAACATGCATCCATGACTCGATAGGACCACATTACGACAAATCATGCTAAGGCTAGTAGAACCACCAATCGGGTTCGTCACTACTAAAGGTCTATCGACAATCTCGGGCTCCAATCCCAACCTATCTACCAGGTCACTAGATATGAAAGAACTAGAAGCTCCAGTATCAAACAAAACTCTAACAGGAACATCGTAAACAGAAAGCATACCTTGAATGACGACATTGTTTCCCTTCTCCGCTGCAGTTGGGGCATTCGACGAAGAAGGAATAGCATTAAGAGCATATGCTTTCACCATTTGATTTTCTTTAGGGGGCTGTGGACACTTGTCCTTATGATGTCCCATTTGGCCACAATTGAAGCACTTCATGTCCGCTGGCTTGGCCTGACAATTACTAGCATAATGGCCCTTCTTACCACAGCTGAAGCACTCAACATCTTGCTTATTCGTTTTCTTCTGGCTATCCTTAGTCTGATCCTGCTTCCTCTTATTCTGGGAACCACCCTTGCCTCCACCACTTGCTTGTGGCTTTGGCTCTTCTGCGGATGCAACCTCAGTCTTCGACTTAGGGTAGAGACTTTCTGATCTCAATGCTTTCCCCACAATCGACTCAAACGTCTCATCGATGTGGTTAATAAGCCTTTCCCCCAAGTACTGATCCAGACCAGTTATGAATTTCTCATTCTTCTTCTCGGCAGTATCAATAAGAGATAACCCATACTTTGACAAAGTGTCGAATTCAGCAATGTACTCCGAGACAGCTCTGCCATTCTGCTTGAGCTCCAAGAATTTCTTAAACAGCACTGACTTCTGAGCAGCTGGAATGAACTTCTCGCTAAAGCGAGCCTTAAACTGCTCCCAAGTAATCTGATCTTCAGGAGTAGCTGCCTTTATAGCATTCCACCAATTCATTGCCCGCCCTTGCAGGTGACGGGACGCTAGCTTTCTCTTCATCGCATCCTCGATACCCAAATCCTCGAAGATACGTTCGCAACTATCCAACCAATCTTGAACATCCGTGGTCGACTCCGTTCCGTGAAACGGCTTCCCACCAAGGCTAGTATAATCCTTATTTAGCTTGGCGAAGTCGACCCTCGGCGCCTGCACTATTGGACCACCACCATTTTCACCATTAGGAGTTGCCCTCTGTACATCTCTAAGCATCTCTCTCATGAGGTCAGCAAACATCGTCCTCATGTCAGCAGCATTCCCATTATTGGCCCCTCTACCTGTACCTCTAACATATCGGCTCATCGTCAATCTGAAAAAGGAAATGATTAACGACTCCATAGTGGTGCTAGTGCAGTACGACTTCATCCTTATACTAGTAATAATATATATATAGCTTTTGAAAACCAAAATAATCACAAATACGATCTCTCGTACATGTATATTATCTCTCCCTGATAACTTCCCTAGGTTAACTACGCAACCTAGAGCTCTGATACCAAGTGTGACGGCCCGCCCCGCACCAGCATGCATTTCCTCCGAAAGTGCGCTGTACACTTGCCCGACTAGCACGGGACGGTCGTCAGAAGAAAGGAAGAAGGGAATTAACTAAACGAGGAACCTGTAGAATGTCTCACAGCGCATGGAATAAAATATAATAATAACATACTTGACATAAAACAGGTGAGACAGTGCATAAGCTGATAACTAATAATCAATATCAACATCAGAGCAGCGGAAATCCAAATACAGCTTATTACAACTTTCCAAATTTACTGTCTCTTAACAAAAGAAAGCTAAAGTGGAAGATGCACCACCAATGCCCAAGCAGTGATCTTCAACAACACAGGGAGAATACTATATATATTACGTGGAAGCCTCCTCCTCGTCTCCGGATCATCTACCCGCGCATCACCAGCTAACCTGTCTCTAGTCTGCTCGTGTGAGCACCCAGAGTAATAAGAGGAGACATAAAACTCTGGGTCAGACATAAAGCCTGGTATGAGCGATAAGCATCTAAACAGAATAATAACAGGTATACTAAACCATACCTGAACCTGGACCTGCAACCAAAGAGTTAGTACCACATACCGTACAATACCCTAAGGTGCGATAATAAAAAGTGTAAGGATACGGGGGTGGGGTGTGCATGTCATAATGATAACAAACAAATCATCCATAGCAATCATCCTCACATCTCTCACTCAGTGCGTAAAGCATACGGTATCTACCACTTTGGAACACTAGACAAATTGAGGTAACGACGAATCCCGGCTTGCAGAAACCCTGCTGTGACCAAGCTAAGCACATGGAGTCATGACCAAACATTTCAATGACCCACTTCATTGGTCGTAGCCCTTGGTTCTACCAATGCCATGATGGCCCTGAATCCGCCTTCATACCTCCTACCATAGTGGTCCAACGCTATAGACACCGATAACCCCTTGGCACGCGTTCCGCAGCAAAGCCCACCATGAAGTGAACTCGTTGATTCCCATCTAAATCTTGAGCTCTAACTTCCCATTCAGACTTCCTTCGCATCTCGGGTTTTGATCGAGTTGGAGTTGGTCTTCAAAAGAGTCATCGCGTAGTAGTAGTAGCACTCGTACGGTTCGGTTCGGTGCTCCTCGTCTAGCTCGGTTCGGTTCGGTGTAACCTTCCTGATCGGTTCGGTTCGGTGGTCCTACTTCGGGTCGGGTCGGTGTCCTCCTCCGGGTCGGGTCGGGTTGCTGTCTTCCTTCCAGTTCTTTTCCGATCATCTCCCTCGTTTTCCATCTACCCCGATCCGATCCGATCCCTTCGCCTTACTCCAGTCGTAGCCTATCCGATCTGGCCTCCATTATTCTTCCGATCTGATCCCCTTGTCCACTCCAACTCTAAGTAAACGGCCTTCCTTCTCGCCAAGCCTCCTCTAGTGACAAGTCCCAATCCAGTTCAGAATCCCTCGGTCAGTTCACTAATCCGATCCGACTCCCAACTCCGATCCGAACCGGTTCGGAACCTGCACATTTCTACAACTTTCCAGCGAGCTTTCTACGCCATTCGACGGCGTTTTCGACAAATCTAACACTTCTAGTCAATCATAAAATACACCATAGAGTCATAGCAACATGTAAGAGCAACCACAAACAGCAAACAATAATTCAAATGAATCAAAATGGATCAAAAGTGGCTAAAACCTCACATTTTCCCATAGTCCCTCTTAATCATGTTTAAGCACATACTTAGTAAAACTTAATCAAATCGTCTAAATTTTCTAACAGAGACATGAAATATAATTTAAGAATTTCCAAACATTTTTCCAGAATTTATTAGTGTATAAATTCGCTAATCCTCACTAATTACCCTTAATTACCGTAATTAGTGCAAAAACTATGCAAATCACTCACCTTGGCCACAAAATAAAACACCAAATCTGAAATACTCTCTATTTGGGTCGAATTCCTATGTATAGCAGCAGCTCCAACCTTGCTTTGTTGCTATCTGGCCTTGCTTTGATGTAGTTTAGGCTTAATCTTCACTAAAAATGTGTTTTGGAGTGGTTTTAGAGGATGGAAGCCATTACTAGGGTCTCAAGAAGGTTTGTGGCGGCTCAAAACTGAAATGAAAGTGATTTCCTAACCCTAATCAGTCCTCCTATACCTCTAAACCCGAAATTCCCCTCTGGGCCTAGCTGCTAATCACCCGGTTAAGCCCAATTAGGCTGTTTTTCACCATCTGAAACTTGTTTGAGCCATATCTCCCAAACGGTGAGTCCGTTTGGCTAATGTGACCACTCTACGGAAAGAGAAACCATCATCCGGAGCCAATGGAAGTGGTTTCAAGTCAAAATTCCTTTCCAGTCAAAAGTTATGGCCAAAACAGTCATAACTAGGGGTAAAATGGTCATTTAAAAATCGGGAAAATCATGAACATGGGAAATGACCCCAATAGTCGTCTCCCAAAGTTACATGACCATACGACTTCGTATGTGAAAGAAACAAATATCCTACGGTCCTATGGTGCTTAGAATACGGGTCGTTACAGCCTCCATCCATCGCCGCCCCCTCCTTCTCTTCCCCCACCACCTCTATCTTCCCTCGCCCCTCCTCCTCTGTACGAACCGCAACACTCTCCCCCTCGAAACCAACGCCAACCCTAGCCACCCAAATCAGCACCGCCGCCTCCCCCTATCACCGCATCCTCCCCAGCCCCGCCATCCACCTGCCGCGCGCCGCCTCTGCGAGCAACCAGACCCCACACTCCTCCTTTGACCTCGACAGTGAGTTTTTATATATTTTCTTTCATATTTTAAGGTCTGAGTTTTCCTTTACATACAAAGTAAGGTTTAGCTTTATTTTTAATGAAGGAAAATTTTGATTTTTATATAAACAAAGGTCGGATTTTTGTATAGAAGAAGGATCGTATTTTTATGTGAATGTAGATAGTAGAAATATTAAAGATGTTATTTTTAGATAGTAGAAATATTAAAGAGTTATCTTTATATAGTAGAAATATAAAAGATGAGATCTTTTTTATGATAAAGGTTCGATTTTAAAATAGACATCGAAATAAAAATATATTTTTTATATTATAAAAAGGTTAAAAATATAATTTTTATATTATAGAAAGAATAAAAATTCGATTTTTAATTAATAGAAGAGATAAAGAAATGATTTTTATAATAAAATAGCGAAAAGATTACATCTTTGAAGTAGGAAAGATATGATTTTTATATTATAAAAATAATAAAAACATGATTTTATCATATGTGAAATATAAAAATATGATTTTTTATATAATAGAGAATATAAAAATATTATCTTTATATGTGTAGCGAAATAAAATTATGCTTTTTAGTGAAGTAAAAATAATACGATTTTTACATATAAAAATATAATTTTTATATAGAAAGAAGCGTTGTAAAATTATATGAAGTAGAAATAAAAATATGAATTTTATTTATTGAAATGAAGTGATAAAAATATAATTTTTATATTTGAACAGCGTGAAAAGATTGCATTGGAATTTCAAACAGATCCAGACGGTTCAGCAGTTCAAAAGCAAAGCACAGCGGAGTGGAACCCTCTGTGAGAACTCCTCACTTTTATTTTATTTTATTTTATTTCTAGTTAAAATATATACTAGGATGCAGATGGTGTTTAGTAGCACCCGACACCTGTCGTCCACAAACCATGGACGGCTTGTATGCTTGTTTGTTTGATTTTGATGTGTAGTTGATTGTGTGATGTGAAATAAAATATTTATATAGTTAAAAATATTTTATAGTTAAAAATAGAATTTTTAATGTGTATTTAAAATGAAATAAATAAATATAAACAAATCGGACGATTTGTTTATATACACACATTTGACTGATATTGATTGGGACGATAAATTTTACACATCGCCCAACTGCACAAATAAAAACCGTGGTTGATTGATTGAAACCGCACACGGGTATTGGGATGATATATGACATACACTAGTCCCAATAATTAGCTGTATGTCGATCGATTGATTGAAAGACTGTTATGAGCGTTGAATATTTATATTCGATGCTTATGCAGTGTAGAACGCACTTTGGATGATGGTTGATTGTTTATCGTCATTGTTGTGTATTTGAATTGGGTGAAATCCATATAATCCACATTATATGGTGCTTGACTGTGTCTGATTCCAGTTCAAAATTATCGAATAATTTAAAATAATATTTATTGAATATTGAAATGTGAAGCCATGTTAAGTAGGTAAACGCCATTTTAACACGAACGGGAATTTTGTCGATTTTATTCGTTTTATAATAAATATCGAAAAGTGATTTCAAAATCGAATATTTTGAAAATATACAATGAATTCGAATTGAAATCAAATAGAAAATCGAATGGAAATTGAATTGAAATTGAATTCAATTTGAATTGAAATTGAATAGAAATCAATTTGAATTGAAATCATTTTGAAATGAATTTAAAACGAATTTATAAAGAAAAATTCAATTTTGATTTGAAATTGAAATGGAAGTTGAAATCGTTTTGAAAACGAATTTAAAACGATTTATAAAAGTCTGAGTTTTCCTTTACATACAAAGTAAGGTTTAGCATTATTTTTAATGAAGGAAAACTTTGATTTTTATATAAACAAATGTCGGATTTTTGTATAGAAGAAGGATCGTATTTTTATATGAATGTAGATAGTAGAAATATTAAAGATGTTATTTTTAGATAGTAGAAATATTAAAGATGTTATTTTTATATAGTAGAAATATAAAAGATGAGATTTTTTTTATGAAAAAGGTTCGATTTTAAAATAGACATCGAAATAAAAATATAATTTTTATATTATAAAAAGGTTAAAAATATAATTTTTATATTACAGAAAGAATAAAAATTCGATTTTTAATTTATAGAAGAGATAAAGAAATGACTTTTATAATAAAATAGCGAAAAGATTACATCTTTGAAGTAGGAAAGATATGATTTTTATATTATAAAAATAATAAAAACATGATTTTCATCATATGTGAAATATAAAAATATGATTTTTATATAGTAGAGAATATAAAAATATTATCTTTATATGTGTAGCGAAATAAAAATATGTTTTTTAGTGAAGTAAAAAAAATACGATTTTTACATATAAAAATATAATTTTTATATAGAAAGAAGCGTTGTAAAAATATACGAAGTAGAAATAAAAATATGAATTTTATTTATTGAAATGAAGTGATAAAAATATAATTTTTATATTTGAACAGCGTGAAAAGATTGCAGTGGAATTTCAAACAGATCCAGACGGTTCAGCAGTCCAAAAGCAAAGCACGGCGGAGTGGAACCCTCTGTGAGAACTCCTCACTTTTATTTTATTTTATTTCTACTCAAAATATATACTAGGATGCAGACGGTGTTTAGTAGCACCCAACACCCGTCGTCCACAGACCATGGACGACTTGTATGCTAGTTTGTTTGTTTGATTTTGATGTGTAGTTGATTATGTGATGAGAAATAAAATATTTATATAGTTAAAAATATTTTATAGTTAAAAATAGAATTTTTAACGTGTATTTAAAATGAAATAAATAAATATAAACAAATCGGACGATTTGTTTATATACACACATTTGACTTATATTGATTGGGACGATAAATTTTACACATCGCCCAACTGCACAAATAAAAACTGTGGTTGATTGATTGAAACCCCACATGGGTATTGGGATGATATATGACATACACTAGTCCCAATAATTAGCTGTATGTCGATCGATTGATTGACAGACTGTTATGAGCGTTGAATATTTATATTCGATGCTTATGCAGTGTAGAACGCACTTTGGATGATGGTTGATTGTTTATCGTCATTGTTGTGTATTTGAATTGGGTGAAATCCATATAATCCACATTATATGGTACTTGACTGTGTCTGATTCCAGTTCAAAATTATTGAATAATTTAAAATAATATTCATTGAATATTGAAATGTGAAGCCGTGTTAAGTAGTTAAACGCCATTTTAACACGAATTGAAATTTTGTCAATTTTATTCGTTTTATAATAAATATCGAAAAGTGATTTCAAAATCGAATATTTTGAAAATATACAATGAATTCGAATTGAAATCAAATAGAATGGAAATTGAATTGAAATTGAATTCAATTTGAATTGAAATTGAATAGAAATCAATTTGAATTGAAATCAATTTGAAATGAATTTAAAAGGAATTTATAAGGAAAATTCAATTTTGATTTGAAATTGAAATGGAAGTTGAAATCGTTTTGAAAACGAATTTAAAATGATTTATAAAATTCGTTTTAAATAGAAATCGACGAAATATATATTATATATATAATATAATGGCCTGAATAGAACGCGCCGCGCTGCGGCAATTCTTGAATTTCGACCATTGACTTCGAACGGACATTACGGGAGATCCGACCGTCGGATTCTCCTAAAACCGGATCCGTTGGGTTCGTATCGAAAAGAGCTTTCTAAGAATACAAGAAATTAGAAATCTAACGGTTGGATTTGGAATTATGTCCAAATCAAATTTGGAAAAGGTCGCTGTAAGTGCAATTCGATGGCCGTTGATGGAAATCGACTGTACGGGCCTTGATAAAATTATCAAAAATATTAATAATTAATGTAAAATCATAAGAAATGATTTGGAAAGAATTGGGATGAAAAACTCCTTATTTGAAAAGATAAAAATAGATATTTATCGAAATGAACTAGTTTTGAACTAGAATTATAATCCATTTATTTTGAAATAAATGAATTGGATTCGAAAGGGTTTTAAAAATAACCAGGATTTCCAATATATAGATTGGAAATGGATTTGAATCGAAATTGTCTTCGGAATATTTCGATGTGGGATTTTATGATTATACAGATATTGTTATGGAAATTTGAAAGATATATTTATATCGTTATTTCCAATACGATATTTGTTGGTCGTAGAATTTGATATTGAATATAAGCCGCTATATTTTCTATTTAGAGCCTTGTATTTAATATCAAATGGGATTTGGGTTTGTCGTGAATGGTGTCTTCATTAACACTGTTCTTAAACCCAGTTGAGAAACAAATTAAATCTTTTTATTTAGATTTAATGAACTATACCAATTAAATAATATTTAATTGGAATTGAATTGGAATTGATTTTTGGGTTTATCGTGAATGGTGTTTTAAATAACATTTGTTCTTTAACCCGACAATTAATGGAATGTGATTTTGGGTTGTCGTGAATGGTATCTTTAATAATACTGTTCTTAGACCCAATGGAGTTAAAAAAATCAGAAATTAACTAAAGATTAGTTAAGTTGAATGGTTTCTTGGGTATTGATCTGATGTTGGTTTCGGCCTTCGGGGTTATTACTTAGGGAATTGTTCACTTGCTAATTTACGGTTAAAGGCTGGTGAAAATGAAATGCGATTTTGGGTTTATCGTGAACTGTGTTTTAAATGACATTGGTTCTTTAACCCAGTTAAAGATTAAAACTAAGTGGAGTTTTAATGAATCTTTAAATAGATTGAAAAGTGAATTTGATAATTAAAATTATCAAATTCAAGAAATGATCGAGAATAGAGTACCACTAGTTTTACTCTAGACGATAGTTAAATCTTTAATTAGAGTTAAATGTGAAATGGTAATTGAATTTACCGATAACACCGTGGTGTTAGATATGAAGTATTATCAGTTTTAATTCATGGGATGAATAGGTTGGGGTTGGGAAATTTAACAATTGATTACTTCGGTAAGGTTCGTTAATCCCAACTAGTTTGGATAAACCATAATTTGGTTTGAATTGATATTCAAAAGAAGATTAAAGAATAAATTTAAATAATGTATCTTTGATAAAATTAATGGGAACCTTTCCCTAAGGATGTGAAATTTAGCAACTAACTGAAGATTATTTAAGATGAATGGTTTCCTGGGTATTGATCTGATGTTGGTTTTGGCCTTCGGGGTTAATATTTGGGGATTTGTTCTCTTACTAATTTACGGTTAGTGACAGATGAATTGGAATGAGGCGTATGTTGTGTTTGTGTAACACTTGTTTATTATATACGCGAGTTATTCAGAGAGACTGGGTTTATCCCATTTTGAATAACTGAATCGACGATAAGTCGAAGATGAAGATGGTGGTCGAAGACCGGAGGTCTTCACATCGTTTGGATAATTACTGACGATCTTGATTGGGCTGTACACCCAAGAGGAGGGAATCAGTTGGTGATCGTCCAGACGTACTTGGAAATCGATGGATATACGAGGCACAATGTAATGGCCCGCAAATCCGTGCTATCTGAGTTGACTAAATACACCACACGTCCAACCCAAATAACACAGAAATACGACTCATTATTAGAAAGAAGATAGAGGATGAGAAATAGAAAGAAAGAAATATTAGAATAGAAGAAAACGAAGATCACAAACTCACAGCGGAACGAATAAAATATATTATATAACATAAACTTCGAAATACAAATCTGTTTTGTACATACATACATACCATCATCAGAGTACACATAACATTTGATCCAGCGGAAGTAACTCTGAATAACTAACGTTGAAGCCTCCTGCTTCAAGCTCCTCCAAGTGTATCTGTAAAAGCCTGAAACACTTGACTGCCCGTACAAATTTGGGCACCCAAGAGTTTAGGGAAAACAAAACAAAATAAACTCTGGGTCAGTCATGGGACTGGTGTGAGTAAACTCCAACCACTTGCTTAACTTTAAAAAAATCCTTTCAAAAGAAAAGATAATAGTAAGACCAGCCCACACATAAACACGGACGGTTTTTACCTTACTATAACCCAAAACACTTTGATATCAAATCCAGTGATATTATAGTAATGTCTACATCAAATAAATAACCAAATAGCAGAACGCTTGCATCTCACGCTCCACATATATAGTATAAAATCAAAAACCGCATGGCGCTTATTGGAGATTGGATTTCCAACATGACAAGGTATGGGACCACCTTCCGACAGTGCATCTCTAGAGGCGAATACACCTGGGTTCAACAAGAACATCTTGCAACCCGGCCCACACATGACCGACCACTCATTTCGCTTGAGTGTATCGAATGTATATCACCAACGGTTGGACTCAAACCACCGCTTCCCGAATGGGCAGAATCGATAGATTTAGAAACAAAAGGAATTTCTCTAGATAGGTGATTATACACCCTAATGGGTGCGACCCACATAGCCATGCTGCCTGCCCGATTTTTGTCCTTTCCCGGTTGTTGAGGCCTGAGGCTACGAATACTTACCATTCATCGATAACACAATCACTTTGAATGTCACATCGTCAGATCCGTTAATCACTAGTTGAGTTTGCACAAATATTCTGGATATTATGCTAAGGGATAAATCCGTTGCAACCATATACATTCATACAGACCAACCCATTTGATCATTGGAAATACTTTGTCAGACATTCGTCCATATACGTTCGTTCTGGGACTGAACGAAACCGAAGGCACTATTTCTATTAATAGAAAAAGCCCTTGCACTTCACTCCGTCTTCAATATATTCAGCATACTTGGTTCGCAACGCTTATGCCAATACGGAGTGGTTCTTCGGATAATAATCCAACCGGTCTCTCCATATTGACAACGATGGTCAAAAACTTCGATAGTCTGTGATTTAACTACCGAATAAAAACAAGTGTTCATCCAACATATCAAACAAATCACTGGGCTCTTTAATTAATTATTCATTAATTAAATCTCTTCTCCATTTCCTTAACAATATTTGTTAACCAAATATCTTCAATAACCATCTCGGCCTCTTATGCCATTGGAAAACGTTTCCAAATATCAACTTCTTTTATTTTCTATATATTAGAAAAATCTCTATTTGCAATTGGAAACAATTCCAATCACTTATCTCTATCCCTTTTTGTTTACAACATTCGATTTTTATATTCACTTTACTATCGAATTTAATACGTCGATACAATGATTTCAAATTATCAAAATATCTTAAAAATATTCTAACTCCTTAAATTCCCGGAAAATTTCGCCATAACCTCCCCTGTATCGGGAGCATCGGGAAATTTCAAATAGCTTCCCGGTATCTTCCTCAATCAAAAAGAAAAAGGAAAAGCCAAGCGGCTTGCCGATACGGCGCATAAAATCTCATATATGAATTAAACATGTACCTTTTGTCGAGCACATTATTTATATACCTGCATTATCCTTGCCCCATACCTGTCTCCTGTATGTCTATACCTGTCCCATTTATTTCAACTTCGTACACTCGTTGACTCAATTCGTTAAAGTAATTCTTTAACTAACTTTCTGCCTATCTCACTTGTATATTTGAATATAACACGTTTCGAATATAATTCCACTTACTTATCAATCAATTGAATTCAAATTTCAATTTAAGTTCTATATTCGATTTCGAATATATATATTTACAATTCCAAATTTCACTTTCCAAGGTTCGACTTTAGTTCAAACGCGATTAACTAATTCTCCTTTGATTTAGTTAATTCTATTCAATAATCAAAAACAGGATTATTGTTTCAAAAATCATCTTCTTTACTTCACTTGAGTTCACATTTATTTTCTAACTCAAGTCCAGATTTTTAAATGGCAATCCGGATTTTTATTTGCTTAAAAATCCCAATATTTATATATAAAATCCATTATGGTTTATAATGGTTTCTGGCGCTGCATTTTTGAAATTTTGATTTTGACATAACTCAAAATCTATACGACGAAATTCAGATTTTTCTCTTCCATTTGAAAACTATTATCAAATTGGCCCTGACGTTTCTTGTTTCGCAGAATTTCGACTTCAATTGGGTTCTGTATACTCGATTGAAGTTCGAATCGCTATTTTACGAACTGCAGCGCTGCGGCGAGTTCGTTTTAATTATATTTATATATATAAACTTTTTAAACTTCTAAACTTCTTTAAAATGAATTCAACTCCATTCTGATTTTATTTTAAATATATATCAAACATTATTTTCCAACTCAACAAATATTTCTGATCTTCTATTTCATTTATATTTGAAGTCTATATTCAAATTCCAATTCGATTCTAATTCAAATTCTATATCCAAATTCTATTTCAACTATTTGAATTCAAATTCCATTTTTAATCTATTTGAACTTCAAATATTTAAACTCCATTTCTACTTGAACTTCAAGTACCACATTTATATTCCCTTGAATCCAAATATCATGTTTCAAATTCCTCTTATTCAAATTCCTTCTATTTAAACTCCATTTGAGTTTTGTTTGAATTTATATTTAACACCATTTGAATTCTATTTAAATTCTTATATTTAAATCCTCTTTATTAAAACCCATTATTTAAATCCCATTTGAATTTTCCTTATTTCAATCCATTTGAACTTCTTTAAATTCAAATTTCATTTCAAAACTATTTGGATTTCCTATTTTGAAATCCTATTTCAATCCTACTTTGAAATCCTAATTTCAAAGTTTATTTCAAATTCTATTTTGAAATCCCATATTCAAATTTCTATTCGAATTTACTAATTCAATTCCCTGTTCAACATTCAATACTCGAATTTCCATTTCAAATCTCTATTCAAATTTCATATTTGAATTCCAATTCAAATCTCTATTCAAATTTCACATTTGAATTCTTCTTTTGAAATTCTATATTTCAAATTCAATTTAATTCTTCTTTGAAATTCTATATTTCAAATTACATTTCTTTTATTTGAAATTCCATTTTTGAATTTCCTTTATCCCAATCTCATTTGAATTCCTTTGAATTCAAATCCTATTTAATTCCCTCGAATTCAAATCCCATATTTAAATTCCTTTGAATTCAAGTTCTATATTTGAATTCCTTTTGAATTTCTATAATCAAATTCTCTTCAATTATATTTGAATTCAAATTTCATTGCAATACTATTTTTGAAATTCTATTTTCAAAGTCTATTTCAAATTCTCTTTTGAAAATTCTGTTTTGAAATTCTATTTCAATTTCTATTTGGAAATTCTATTTCAAATTCTTTATATTCAACACCATTTGAAAGTTCTATATTCAAATCCACCTTGGATTTTCTATTTGAATTCTAAATTCAAATTTTCTATTTCCTTTTCTTTTTGAATTCAAATTTCCATTTCCTTTTCTTTTGGAATTCAAATTTCCATTTCCTTTCCTATTTTTCAAATTCTATATTTAAATTTCCTTTTGAATCATATTTTCAAAACACTTGTATTCCTATTTCTGAGTTATCAAATGATAATTCTTTTCACTTCATTTATAACTTCGTTATAAAAGAACTATTTATAAACTTCGTTTATAAAGAAACTACTTGTTTTATTTTTCAAAAACAAGGTTATATTTTTATTCCCATTAAAAATTCAAATTCTATTTAAAAATAGAATTTCCCCTTTTTAAATCTCAAATATCCTTTCACGATATTTTAAATATCATTACTTAAGCCCGGTGATAAAACACACAAAGCAACCAATTGTTTATTTTTCTAACACATCATATATAACAATATATATGCAAACAAATAAACAAACAGATAATATATTTTTGAGGAATCCAGTTGGATTCCTCCAACCTGTTTTCCTGCATCCACAGATGTTAGCACATAAATAATACCCATTCTGCTTCGTGGCAGAATATCACGGTATAGAAGGTCATCCACTAATCATAGCGTGGGGCGTATAGGGTAATCATCCGCTATGAAACTGCGGGCATCCGCTAATGAGACTGCGGGAATCCAACCAATCAATCAACCCAATATATATATATATATAGCCTAATAACTAATATATATAAAACAACCAGAAAGCATTCACACAAGCAACAAACAATTATTTTTAATGAAATAAAAATAATTCTAAAGGTGAGTGAGATTTACTCACCATGATTTCCTTGCCGAGTATCTCGATAAATCTCGTAACGTCACGGCTATGAATCTACTCGAATGAAATCCATTTGTTTCCTAAAATTATTGAATTTTGATTAATGATTAAACCATTATTTATTTTCATTTGCTACTAACAAATAAGAGAATTAATCCTTGTATGAATTTGTTTTTTTTTTTTTTTAAATTGCATAAACATATACCTTGCTCCGAAGCAAACCAAACAAGCGATGATCCTCAATCAACCGCAAAACACTGCCTTCTACCTCTTCGGCATTTTGTCGAACATGTTACAGGCAACATTATCGCTGCCACATCACCAATGTATTTCTCCTCAAACTTCACTGCAGACCCCTGCTCGAGTTACCAAGTCCTCATCTTCATTGGACCCATCATCCTACAACTTCCGAACCCCAACTCCACACAGTACGTCCTCAACGACTTCGAACTCCTCCCAATCACGACAAAGACAGCATCGACCTCCACCCAGATTCCTAGATCGATGCTTCTACTTGTACACCGCACTCCTAAACAGGCTCTGCTCAACCCACAATAACACTGACAGGCCCCTTGAACCCATCGACAGACAACTCTACTCGCGATCCACCCTCTTGACCAAGAACCCATGTTTGAAATTAACATCGCACCCTTCTGCTGTACCTCATAACCGAATCCCCTTCGATCTGCTCACGCGAGCTCCTCCAGAACAAAATCGAACCTCAGGAAAACCCGCGATTGAAGCCGCGATAGTGAACAAGCCCTAAACCCCAGAAACGGATACCCTTCCCTAACGCAGGCGCTTCCATCTTGAAGTCTAATTCAAGAGTTCTGTTGTCCCCATCGCGATTTGATTTCTATTCTTTTTTTTTTTCTCGGTGGAAAATGAATTGGCTTTAAAGGAAGGGGACGCGATTTATAAAGAAGGGAAGAGGAGACCAACGTACAGAATGTATTAAAGTGGTGTTGGCCAAAGTACAGACATTTTAAATTTTAATTTGATTTTGATTAATGTGATTTGATTTAAAAAGATCTTTATCCTTTTTAAAACGATAACGATTTGATTTTTGATTTGATTTTTACTTTAATTAAATTGTCTGGCGGTCCTTTAATTTAAAACCCCGGACCGCTATTTTAACGTGACAACCGACATCTCCAATATTACAACGTTATTTTGAACTCTGTGATTTGATATTGAAATTTAAATTCGAATGTAAATATAAACGGTCATATTAAATTGATAATTCAATATAAAATATCATTTATATTATCAACTAAATATTTAAAACAAATATTAAATATCTAAAATAAATTATTCAAAAATCTAGGTCGTTACATTCTTCCCCCCTTAAAATAATTTCGTCCTCGAAATTGCTAAAGGTAGGAAAAATGGTACAAATCTATTACTTTTCAAAAATTCACTTATGTTGAAACTCAACTCCTCATATTTCAACAAATTCAATTCTACCAAAACTTTTGGTCTTTCTTCATTTAATTTGAATGATCTACGATCAATCCATTTATATCCAATCTATGTTCTTATAAAACTAATTCAAATTGATTTTAATCAATTCATTCACTTTGACCCATTTAACTTGTTTAAGTTAAATTTCAATTTCAGAATTTAAATCCCTGGGTTTCTATTTCAAATCCTTCTGAAATCACATAAATATATATACATATATTTATTTTCACTTCAAATCCAAAACATTTGAATTTTCAAACCACTTGTTTTCTTTCAAACAAATTTCCATTAAAAACCTTTTCTAAGGTAGCAATTCATCACTCAGAAACCCGGAAATGAACACTGATGATGTTGCAATCATCATCAGAATTATTTTCCAGCCACTGAAGTGAGTTCAGTGCTTTATTATTTCAAAATCCTTCTAAAATGATTTTCTTTCAAATCCTTCCAAAACAAATCTATATTATTTTAATATACTTTGAAAAATATTTTTCAACTTCCCAGGGTTTTGAATTCTTAATTCTAATTCTGAATCCAATTCTAATTCATCCCATTTGTATATTTAATTCATATACAAGTTCTATTTGGTTATATATAACCATTTCAATTTTATAATCTCGTTTGATTATAAAGTCAACATCCAACACATCCATATAATAATACTTCTAGAAAATTATTCTTTCTATATCAGAATAGAAATTTTTGGGTAAAATTATTTCATTTACCCACTTTAAAGCAATATTATGTCGTATTTTCTGTTCAAGTTTTTAGAAATCCCTATCGACTTCGTGGCGTCCCACGATTCGACCAGAATTCATAAACTACTCAACAGACAAGCCAACACAATATAAAACAATTTTTATATCAATTTACAAATACGCTCTCTCGTATATACACTCAACTCATTCTAGGGTACTACTGACCCTATCTCTAATGAGCACATGCCACACAAGCCTAGGTGTTCGCTCAACCTAAGCTCTGATACCACTGTAATGGCCCGCAAATCCGTGCTATCTGAGTTGACTAAATACACCACACGTCCAACCCAAATAACACAGAAATACGACTCATTATTAGAAAGAAGATAGAGGATGAGAAATAGAAAGAAAGAAATATTAGAATAGAAGAAAACGAAGATCACAAACTCACAGCGGAACGAATAAAATATATTATATAACATAAACTTCGAAATACAAATCTGTTTTGTACATACATACATACCATCATCAGAGTACACATAACATTTGATCCAGCGGAAGTAACTCTGAATAACTAACGTTGAAGCCTCCTGCTTCAAGCTCCTCCAAGTGTATCTGTAAAAGCCTGAAACACTTGACTGCCCGTACAAATTTGGGCACCCAAGAGTTTAGGGAAAACAAAACAAAATAAACTCTGGGTCAGTCATGGGACTGGTGTGAGTAAACTCCAACCACTTGCTTAACTTTAAAAAAATCCTTTCAAAAGAAAAGATAATAGTAAGACCAGCCCACACATAAACACGGACGGTTTTTACCTTACTATAACCCAAAACACTTTGATATCAAATCCAGTGATATTATAGTAATGTCTACATCAAATAAATAACCAAATAGCAGAACGCTTGCATCTCACGCTCCACATATATAGTATAAAATCAAAAACCGCATGGCGCTTATTGGAGATTGGATTTCCAACATGACAAGGTATGGGACCACCTTCCGACAGTGCATCTCTAGAGGCGAATACACCTGGGTTCAACAAGAACATCTTGCAACCCGGCCCACACATGACCGACCACTCATTTCGCTTGAGTGTATCGAATGTATATCACCAACGGTTGGACTCAAACCACCGCTTCCCGAATGGGCAGAATCGATAGATTTAGAAACAAAAGGAATTTCTCTAGATAGGTGATTATACACCCTAATGGGTGCGACCCACATAGCCATGCTGCCTGCCCGATTTTTGTCCTTTCCCGGTTGTTGAGGCCTGAGGCTACGAATACTTACCATTCATCGATAACACAATCACTTTGAATGTCACATCGTCAGATCCGTTAATCACTAGTTGAGTTTGCACAAATATTCTGGATATTATGCTAAGGGATAAATCCGTTGCAACCATATACATTCATACAGACCAACCCATTTGATCATTGGAAATACTTTGTCAGACATTCGTCCATATACGTTCGTTCTGGGACTGAACGAAACCGAAGGCACTATTTCTATTAATAGAAAAAGCCCTTGCACTTCACTCCGTCTTCAATATATTCAGCATACTTGGTTCGCAACGCTTATGCCAATACGGAGTGGTTCTTCGGATAATAATCCAACCGGTCTCTCCATATTGACAACGATGGTCAAAAACTTCGATAGTCTGTGATTTAACTACCGAATAAAAACAAGTGTTCATCCAACATATCAAACAAATCACTGGGCTCTTTAATTAATTATTCATTAATTAAATCTCTTCTCCATTTCCTTAACAATATTTGTTAACCAAATATCTTCAATAACCATCTCGGCCTCTTATGCCATTGGAAAACGTTTCCAAATATCAACTTCTTTTATTTTCTATATATTAGAAAAATCTCTATTTGCAATTGGAAACAATTCCAATCACTTATCTCTATCCCTTTTTGTTTACAACATTCGATTTTTATATTCACTTTACTATCGAATTTAATACGTAGATACAATGATTTCAAATTATCAAAATATCTTAAAAATATTCTAACTCCTTAAATTCCCGGAAAATTTCGCCATAACCTCCCCTGTATCGGGAGCATCGGGAAATTTCAAATAGCTTCCCGGTATCTTCCTCAATCAAAAAGAAAAAGGAAAAGCCAAGCGGCTTGCCGATACGGCGCATAAAATCTCATATATGAATTAAACATGTACCTTTTGTCGAGCACATTATTTATATACCTGCATTATCCTTGCCCCATACCTGTCTCCTGTATGTCTATACCTGTCCCATTTATTTCAACTTCGTACACTCGTTGACTCAATTCGTTAAAGTAATTCTTTAACTAACTTTCTGCCTATCTCACTTGTATATTTGAATATAACACGTTTCGAATATAATTCCACTTACTTATCAATCAATTGAATTCAAATTTCAATTTAAGTTCTATATTCGATTTCGAATATATATATTTACAATTCCAAATTTCACTTTCCAAGGTTCGACTTTAGTTCAAACGCGATTAACTAATTCTCCTTTGATTTAGTTAATTCTATTCAATAATCAAAAACAGGATTATTGTTTCAAAAATCATCTTCTTTACTTCACTTGAGTTCACATTTATTTTCTAACTCAAGTCCAGATTTTTAAATGGCAATCCGGATTTTTATTTGCTTAAAAATCCCAATATTTATATATAAAATCCATTATGGTTTATAATGGTTTCTGGCGCTGCATTTTTGAAATTTTGATTTTGACATAACTCAAAATCTATACGACGAAATTCAGATTTTTCTCTTCCATTTGAAAACTATTATCAAATTGGCCCTGACGTTTCTTGTTTCGCAGAATTTCGACTTCAATTGGGTTCTGTATACTCGATTGAAGTTCGAATCGCTATTTTACGAACTGCAGCGCTGCGGCGAGTTCGTTTTAATTATATTTATATATATAAACTTTTTAAACTTCTAAACTTCTTTAAAATGAATTCAACTCCATTCTGATTTTATTTTAAATATATATCAAACATTATTTTCCAACTCAACAAATATTTCTGATCTTCTATTTCATTTATATTTGAAGTCTATATTCAAATTCCAATTCGATTCTAATTCAAATTCTATATCCAAATTCTATTTCAACTATTTGAATTCAAATTCCATTTTTAATCTATTTGAACTTCAAATATTTAAACTCCATTTCTACTTGAACTTCAAGTACCACATTTATATTCCCTTGAATCCAAATATCATGTTTCAAATTCCTCTTATTCAAATTCCTTCTATTTAAACTCCATTTGAGTTTTGTTTGAATTTATATTTAACACCATTTGAATTCTATTTAAATTCTTATATTTAAATCCTCTTTATTAAAACCCATTATTTAAATCCCATTTGAATTTTCCTTATTTCAATCCATTTGAACTTCTTTAAATTCAAATTTCATTTCAAAACTATTTGGATTTCCTATTTTGAAATCCTATTTCAATCCTACTTTGAAATCCTAATTTCAAAGTTTATTTCAAATTCTATTTTGAAATCCCATATTCAAATTTCTATTCGAATTTACTAATTCAATTCCCTGTTCAACATTCAATACTCGAATTTCCATTTCAAATCTCTATTCAAATTTCATATTTGAATTCCAATTCAAATCTCTATTCAAATTTCACATTTGAATTCTTCTTTTGAAATTCTATATTTCAAATTCAATTTAATTCTTCTTTGAAATTCTATATTTCAAATTACATTTCTTTTATTTGAAATTCCATTTTTGAATTTCCTTTATCCCAATCTCATTTGAATTCCTTTGAATTCAAATCCTATTTAATTCCCTCGAATTCAAATCCCATATTTAAATTCCTTTGAATTCAAGTTCTATATTTGAATTCCTTTTGAATTTCTATAATCAAATTCTCTTCAATTATATTTGAATTCAAATTTCATTGCAATACTATTTTTGAAATTCTATTTTCAAAGTCTATTTCAAATTCTCTTTTGAAAATTCTGTTTTGAAATTCTATTTCAATTTCTATTTGGAAATTCTATTTCAAATTCTTTATATTCAACACCATTTGAAAGTTCTATATTCAAATCCACCTTGGATTTTCTATTTGAATTCTAAATTCAAATTTTCTATTTCCTTTTCTTTTTGAATTCAAATTTCCATTTCCTTTTCTTTTGGAATTCAAATTTCCATTTCCTTTCCTATTTTTCAAATTCTATATTTAAATTTCCTTTTGAATCATATTTTCAAAACACTTGTATTCCTATTTCTGAGTTATCAAATGATAATTCTTTTCACTTCATTTATAACTTCGTTATAAAAGAACTATTTATAAACTTCGTTTATAAAGAAACTACTTGTTTTATTTTTCAAAAACAAGGTTATATTTTTATTCCCATTAAAAATTCAAATTCTATTTAAAAATAGAATTTCCCCTTTTTAAATCTCAAATATCCTTTCACGATATTTTAAATATCATTACTTAAGCCCGGTGATAAAACACACAAAGCAACCAATTGTTTATTTTTCTAACACATCATATATAACAATATATATGCAAACAAATAAACAAACAGATAATATATTTTTGAGGAATCCAGTTGGATTCCTCCAACCTGTTTTCCTGCATCCACAGATGTTAGCACATAAATAATACCCATTCTGCTTCGTGGCAGAATATCGCGGTATAGAAGGTCATCCACTAATCATAGCGTGGGGCGTATAGGGTAATCATCCGCTATGAAACTGCGGGCATCCGCTAATGAGACTGCGGGAATCCAACCAATCAATCAACCCAATATATATATATAGCCTAATAACTAATATATATAAAACAACCAGAAAGCATTCACACAAGCAACAAACAATTATTTTTAATGAAATAAAAATAATTCTAAAGGTGAGTGAGATTTACTCACCATGATTTCCTTGCCGAGTATCTCGATAAATCTCGTAACGTCACGGCTATGAATCTACTCGAATGAAATCCATTTGTTTCCTAAAATTATTGAATTTTGATTAATGATTAAACCATTATTTATTTTCATTTGCTACTAACAAATAAGAGAATTAATCCTTGTATGAATTTGTTTTTTTTTTTTTTTTTTTTAAATTGCATAAACATATACCTTGCTCCGAAGCAAACCAAACAAGCGATGATCCTCAATCAACCGCAAAACACTGCCTTCTACCTCTTCGGCATTTTGTCGAACATGTTACAGGCAACATTATCGCTGCCACATCACCAATGTATTTCTCCTCAAACTTCACTGCAGACCCCTGCTCGAGTTACCAAGTCCTCATCTTCATTGGACCCATCATCCTACAACTTCCGAACCCCAACTCCACACAGTACGTCCTCAACGACTTCGAACTCCTCCCAATCACGACAAAGACAGCATCGACCTCCACCCAGATTCCTAGATCGATGCTTCTACTTGTACACCGCACTCCTAAACAGGCTCTGCTCAACCCACAATAACACTGACAGGCCCCTTGAACCCATCGACAGACAACTCTACTCGCGATCCACCCTCTTGACCAAGAACCCATGTTTGAAATTAACATCGCACCCTTCTGCTGTACCTCATAACCGAATCCCCTTCGATCTGCTCACGCGAGCTCCTCCAGAACAAAATCGAACCTCAGGAAAACCCGCGATTGAAGCCGCGATAGTGAACAAGCCCTAAACCCCAGAAACGGATACCCTTCCCTAACGCAGGCGCTTCCATCTTGAAGTCTAATTCAAGAGTTCTGTTGTCCCCATCGCGATTTGATTTCTATTTTTTTTTTTTTTTTCTCGGTGGAAAATGAATTGGCGTTAAAGGAAGGGGACGCGATTTATAAAGAAGGGAAGAGGAGACCAACGTACAGAATGTATTAAAGTGGTGTTGGCCAAAGTACAGACATTTTAAATTTTAATTTGATTTTGATTAATGTGATTTGATTTAAAAAGATCTTTATCCTTTTTAAAACGATAACGATTTGATTTTTGATTTGATTTTTACTTTAATTAAATTGTCTGGCGGTCCTTTAATTTAAAACCCCGGACCGCTATTTTAACGTGACAACCGACATCTCCAATATTACAACGTTATTTTGAACTCTGTGATTTGATATTGAAATTTAAATTCGAATGTAAATATAAACGGTCATATTAAATTGATAATTCAATATAAAATATCATTTATATTATCAACTAAATATTTAAAACAAATATTAAATATCTAAAATAAATTATTCAAAAATCTGGGTCGTTACACACAAGGTGCCTCCGGTTTCGTTCAGGCCCAGAACGGACGTGTAAATGGACTGTGTGTCTGACATTGGATTTCATTCTGTGTGACTGATATCGGTTGCATAGCGTGTTTGTTTGTGTGGCATGCTGAGATGCAAATGAGCAAGGCTTTTGTTGAAAAGCAAAGTCTTGTGGTTGATGATCAAAGCACGGCCTTTGTGGCATAGCTTTGTGTAGCGTTAATTCGCAAGCCTCACACCCCGGTTGTGAACCAGAAACGGGAGAGGACTTCAGGGAGGGCATGCGTTTCCTTCTAGCTAGGAGTGGTGTCAGTGCTTGAACTGGCTGTCCTTACTTATGTGGATGATGGATTTCGAGGCGCCTCGGTTTGATCGGATGATCCGGGTCCGATGGAGTCATTTGTTGACTCATTTACGCCCCATAGGGCGGGGAAACGTAGTGTTTAGGCATTTTAATCCACATCGGTGGACCGACCCTGACGATCCAAGGCTTGACTGAGTACTTGCGTGAGACATGGTAGGCTAGATTGTCTCGAAGCGGTGAGGACGATCCCTTGCCTCGGTTCACAGATGGAAATCCAACTTCCAATACGTGACTTTGCGGTTTTGATTGTATAACCTATATATGGCGACATAGTGGTATGGGGCATTCATGCCGCCTATGATTGATACTTATGATTGAAATTGTTTTGACACTATACACTTATAGTAATAATAAAAGATGAAATTTAGCGTATCAAGCATTCTTTGGCTATTATAAGGTAAAACCCTATCCTCTGGTTTGTGTTGCATTGTGTGATGGGACCTGGGTCTTATAATAGCTTCATTGTTCTTTATTTAGCATTGCGCTGTTGTTTTATGCACTGGTATTCTCGGGAGGAAACCCGTTCCGAGTTATACGGCGTGGTCCCTTGATTTACCTAAATTTAAAATAAAGAATAAAAACTGTTTTAGTTCTCACACCAGTCACATGATTGATCTGGAGTTTATTGTTTTAACCTAAACTCTGGGTGCCCTTATTTTGACACGGGCAGCTAGTATTTTGGTTTTGCATATTTATATTCACAGGACCCTGGTTTACAGCTGGAACGATATCCGGAAAGCTTTGTATCCGTATATCTCATTCAGTTGTATTTTGTATTATTTTTCGCTGCTATGTAATGTATTGTAATCTCTGATATTTTATAATGTGTAATATTTATTCATTACTTTGTATATTCTTGTAATCTGATGAAATTGTTGTAATTAACAATGAAATGTTCTTCTGTTTGTGTTCTGATGTGGCATGTCCTCAAGGCAATCCGTGCTTTCCTTACCGGGGAAGTTACGGGTCCTTACACTTCCAGCTGCGTCCAACTCTGTCCAATCAGCTCCAAAATGTCGCGCTTGCCTATACGGTTCCAACGCTCCTTGATTGGTCCGACTCTGTTAATGTATGATACCGTTATACATTACACACGTTACTGACTCATAGTTTAATATTATTATAGCTTAAATAGTATTTTAATTCCTAATCTCTATTTATTTTCGTTTGTTTAACCTGGTCAGGGGTATACGCATGGTTAGACATAGTATATACATGCGGGACACGAACAAAATACCGTACACCTCAATCTTTACTTTGTTAATTTCTTCAATTGGGTAACCGGGCATGTTGAAATAATCAGGTCACATTTGAAATGCCCAGTCCATTTACGTTAATCAAACTGTGATTAGGCATAACTAATCTAGGTTAGGTACAAATATAAACACGGTATAATGTTATTAGGCATATTTTCAGTTAACTGCTCACCTTCTTTATCTGTTGTTATCTTCTTCTTTGCTCCAAGATCCAAACCTATCGCTTCCTCCTTTTTCCCATTCTCGTGAATCTCGCCTCACTGTTGCAGTTCCACTCAGCTAGTCTTCTTCACACCACCTTGAACGCAACCTCCCATGCACCAGTGCTCCGCGTACCCACCTTCATTTCATGAATACTGCTACTCATATTCACACAATAAACTCATCCCCACTTCACCGCTTTAAAAT
Source organism: Allium sativum (assembly GCA_030737875.1). NCBI lineage: Eukaryota > Viridiplantae > Streptophyta > Magnoliopsida > Asparagales > Amaryllidaceae > Allium > Allium sativum. Next base: position 78,488,095 of record CM060927.1, on the reverse strand, counting down.
TTCCGGCATGCACCCTTTCACGTAACTACTCCACAACTGCACTACAGCATTTCACCTTTAAATCCCCATTTGTTCATGTCGCCCACGCATTTAGTTCTTTTCTTCTGTAAATAGTTTCTGATTTGCTTCCTTGTTTCTTCCACCATCCCCGCTTTACTACTCTGTCTACCTTCATCTTGCTATAGAGCCACGCAATCCCTCATCCAAACGCAAGTGCTTGCTTCCTCATTGTCGTCAACTACACGTACTCCTTCCCGCATGCCGCGGCTTCGGACTGCCGCCACCAAGTTCACCGATGCACCTCCCCCACAGCATCTCGTTCACTTGTTCAAAAAGCACGGACGAGCCCGCTCCTCCACTATAGCAAACACCAGACTCCACTACATGCCACATTCACGCTGCAGGCATCAAGTCTTAACCCACCTGCATACCCAATTCTTCCAGCATGATCAACGTTCTGCTTCACAATCACGCAAAAGAACAGAAAACTGCTCCTCCACCTGTTACTACACACAAATAGTTTCCACGTCCTTCCCCCTCTGTTTTACTTTCTGATCTCGTTTACAAACTGCTGCCTCTCTTTTTCGTCCCTTCACCTAAACACCAACACCACGCTCATGCTTGCCATGTTCAACGAAATTTCGAGCTCCCAAATAAACCGTGCCACTACTTCCTGATGAACTCCAACGTCACCATTTCCTTGTGAGCCAACTTCCACCAACGAAACTCAACTTCAGTTCGAAACCCCGCGTATTTCTTCTCCCCTGATCCAGTCCTTGCATGCGCCTCCACTTGCTTCTGCTAGTTTTTTCCCTTTCTTTTCTTGCTTTGAGGAAGAGGTGGTTTCGTTTATATTTGCTTGCAGAACGACGGAGGACAGTGGGAAGTATTTATAAATGGGAAGAGTAAGGGAAAGGAGCATGTCGTTTTGTCTATAGCGTATAGGGTAGGTGTAAAGTTTTCCCAACCAGTAAGGTGTGCGTATGGGCGTAACTTAATTTGATTAGATGTTTCAGGTATGGTCACCATTAAGTTACTGTCTCTTTTTGCGTGTATGGGTAATGGCCTATAGTCATGGCTGAAATGAAGTGTCCCTTAACGTGTGTGCGTTGATAGTTTTTCCCTAAAATTCCATGTTCATAGATTAATTTAGCATGCAACGTGTGTTTTCATAGGATGATAGATTGTGTGTTTTCAGGTAGGTTAGGCTGCCACGTTTTATTTCTATTACGGTTGATTTTATTTTTTCAGGGTATCATTATTTAGCGATGACCGTTAAATCCGCACTGACATACACAACCTCAAAAAATAACAAAAATGGACATCATAGTAAAATTTGATGTTACGGTTCTAATGAAACTAGTTTCGTCAAAAACGGACTCCATTTGCGAAAACGGTGCTATTTTATTCAAATTATAATCATCGGTTCACCCTTAAAGATCACCTACAGATAAAACAACTCTGGTTGGCTCCAAATTGGAATTGTAGCAATTATTAATTGCACGCATTCCAATAAATTCGTTCCGTCAGAAACAGAGGTCGTTTGAAAAGAAACTTATCCCTACGGCCTACATAACAACGATTAAATCCAAAACAATCCAATTTAAATAAAAAATAAATTATTATTATCACATATCTCCAATGAAATATTTCAGAATTCCTGAATAAACCAAGATATATTGTAAAACTCAATATTCCGATATTCGGGTTAAAACGGTATCCAAATATATAGAAATTTCTTTATATTTATTCATTAAATCGTTATAATTTATTCACGATTTCCATAGCGACTATTTGAAAATTTTGAATTGGACATATCTGGCAATCTATAATATGAAATATTCATTTTTCTCTTCCGTTAGAAATATATAATCAAATCGGTTCAAACATTTCTTGTTTCACATAAATCCGATTTATATCGGATCCTATATATTCAATTAAAGTTCATATTGAAATTTACGAACTAGCGCGGTGTTTCGAGCTCATTTTAATTATATTATAAAATATATATATTCGAACTCCATTTTATAAAATAAATTCGATACAACATCCATTATAATTCCAATATAATATTTAAAACAGATTTAAATATTCTAATTTAAATGGCCGAAAAATCTGGGATGTTACATTCTTCCCCCTTAAAAGAATTTTGTCCCCGAAATTACAAGGTAAGAAGAATGCTCCGAACCCAATGATTAATTTTGAATTATCAAAACAAATTCAACTCTTTAAAATTTTCGAAAATTTCGCCAGCAGCTCCTCTACGTGGTTCGATCAGTACAACTAGAACTGCCACTCTAGGCCTCAACTTCTCCAAAAGAAAACCAATAATCAAATGGCTGTCCAACTCAGGGGTACAAAAATCCATTACTCCAATCAATATAATAAGGTTTACCTATTTGTCGGGCAACTCAATTTCAATTCTGCAGCAAATCAACTAACTTCTCTTCGTTTGTACTTCTAGTCTGTATAATCAAATCAACTCCATAGTCCTTTGGAATCTGCACTTAACTCAATTTATAATGCAAATAACAATCTCATTATTATTCCATTTAACTTCTTCATTGACCCATTTGATGAATTTTATTCAACCACTCCAACATCCAAATAATAAACAACCAAATTATATGAATTATATTCAACATTGATACTTACTGGTCTGTATTCCCTTTGGTTTATCATATACTAACATCAATCGATTATTATTTGATTGATTTTCATTATTACCCATTTGATTTCCAATTTCCAAATTTATTAATTCAATCCCACTTATTCAAGTTAAGACTTACTTCCATATCCAATAAACTAATTGGTTTTTAACTAGTCAAATTTCATTTCATAATCCAATTTGGATTCCAACCAAATCAAGCAAAATAACCCAACAACCACTATTACTACAATTATTTCATTTATCTATAAAAATATACTTTGGGAAAAATTATTTTACCCTCTTTAAAAACAATATCGTGTCAGTTACCAGTTCAATATGCTTTCCCAACACTTGAACCGATCAATCAACACAATACAAAACATTTTTATATAAAATCTGCAAATACGTTCTCTCGTATATACACTCAAACTCAATCTAGGGTATTGCTAACCCCATCTCTACTGAGTTACGCCGCAGAGCCAAGGTTAATACTCAACCAATAGCTCTGAAACCACTATAACGACCCAGCAGATTCGACGCCCGAATTTTGACTATAATACATAAAACCCGTATTACTTGTCAAAACCCAAGTATCAAAAACACCAGATAGTTATGAGAAAGAAATTAGAGGGTGAGATAAGAAAGAAAGAAATATTAGAATAGAAGAAGAAGAAGGATCAACACACACAGACCCTCACATCGCAGCGGAATAAAATATAATATAGAAATAACTCTTTATAAAGATCTTGAATATATATACTTACATCCATCAGAGTACAGCTGACAAATCTGGACAGTTATAATAACATGTCCACCAATACAACACACAACGGAAAAATATCATATATATCATCCTACTCTAAACTCCTCCAGCCCATCTCTGAACTTCACAGCATTCCATAACCTGATCCTATACAACCCGGTCTAACCCGAGCATTACAAACTACGGGTCAGTCTTGGTGAACCAGAGTGAGAAACCCACTAAGTTTATATAACTTCCATATTGATTTCAAAGTTCAAAATCCTTTTGAAAGAAAAGGATTATAGTAGGACCAACCCACACATAAACACAGACAGTTTTTACCTTACTATAACCCAAACAGTTTTGAAATCATATCTTATTCTGATATTGTAATAGTGTCTAAATACAAGTAAATAGCAATCTTGCGGAACGCTTGCATCTCACGCTCCACATATATAGTACACAATCAAAACCGCCGGCGCTTATTGGAAATTGGATTCCGACTATGACAAGGTATGGAACCAGCTGCTGATAGTGTATCTCTAGAGAGGAATACACTGGGTTCAACAAGAACGTCTTGCAACCCGACCCACACATGACCGACCACTCATTTCTCTTAAGTGTATCGAATATATTTCCACCTTACGGCTGCAGCCACCGTAGTCCACGGAGATACATAAAATGAAATAAGTAACAAAATGAATGTTCTCTAGATGGTGACAATACACCCTAATGGGTGCGACCCACATAGCCATGCTGCCTGCCCGATTTTTGTCATTTCCCAGTTGTGAGGCTTAAGGTTATAATCTTTGAACATTTGGCCACCATTTACTTTTGAATCCCACATCATCCATACATGTCATCCAAGAATAGGATGAACCGAAGGCACCCCTCCTACCGCATCCTAGGTATCACCCTATAAATCAGTAGCGAGTAGTCCATGCAATCCGCATAACTCAATCACGACAGAATCACAAGTCAAAATATCTTCGGGAGCTACCCTTAGAAACTCAACGAGTAGTTCTTTCGCTTATAAAGATCAACGGTCCTCAATGCTCCATCTTCAATCGGCATCTCCCACGATTTCGTATCCATCGGTCGGAATGGTTTTCAAATATAAATTCGATCCCGGTCTTTCCGTACCAACAATCGTATTGGCCAGATTTGATAGTCGTTATTTAACTATCAAATAAACAATCATTCATCCATACAATAATTCATTTCCTCTGCATCGACCTCGATCTATAATATGATACTATCGGAGTTAAATAAGGGATCTAAGGAAGAACAGAGGGTAGACTTTATTAGTAACAAGTAAAGACTTTGTATGTAAAAAAATCGAGATGTTGTGGGGAAAAAACGAATAAAATCAAAAAGACATGAGACAGTCCAAAAAGCCCTTGATTATGATCAAATTTTTAAGCTTACTTGGATATTGAGCATTTACCTGTAAGAACTCAATTATTTGCACTGAATATGAATAGGTACAACTTCAGAAATGGGACCTAGTAAATCCTTTATCACTTACATAAAGTCATTCTATTTTATATGTGTGGATATCTATAAAATATAGATTTTCTATCAATCTATTTCTGTAATTCTTTTGAATCTTGCTCGAGCCGGATGATGAAAAATTATCATGTCCGGTTCTTTCGGGGGATGGATCCTTAAGAATTCACCTATCCCAATAACAAAGAAACCTGACTTGAGCGATCCTGGTTCAGTACTCAGCGTCACTTGGCCTCTTTAATTTCATCAGTAGTTAATCAAAACTCTTAAATCTTCAAATATTTGGATCACCTCATTTACTTCTTATTAAAATAAGAATACTCTCGAAGTCCCTTTACTCAACTTATAACACTTAAAATTTAACGGTAATGCTAAATATTTTTCCCCGTCTACTCTCGTTATCCAAACCAATATCATTCTTTAGATAATCATGAAGTCATTCAATTTGGGGTATTTTAATTACCTCTCAGACCTTGATTGACGACATTCTTACCTTCAGAACAATAATAGTTTATTGATGAAACTCAATCTTCAATAATTATCATGGAAGTTTCCATACATTATTTGGCTTAAATATGGGTTTTATAACCATACTCGTTACTTTGAAAACTTCATTTTCAACCTCCAATATCTTTATTTAATTTAAAATCATATATATTACCTTTTAAAAACATTCTTTCAATATTACATACAAGTCTTTGTTTTGTTATAAACAAGATTACTAATAAGTTGGTTCTAAACTCGTTTGGAGTTCATTTCAGTGACATTTCCATTCTTAAATACTTCACTTTATATCGAATTATTAAACCTAGCTTGTAGCTTGGGTCTCAAATCCATTTGCTTCATACTTTCCGCCTTATGCTTTTAAATCTCGTTTGTGGTTTTCCATAAGTTTCCTAAATCAGATTATAACTTGCCTCAATTTTGAAGTTTTCATAAAACTCTGATACTTTAATTCTAAGCCTAAGGTTATCTCCTTTGATCATTATTAATTAATAACTATCCATTTCGATATTATTAGATATAGTTTATTTCATTATTATTTATGTCTTAATAGTTAACCCTTCTCTAAAGGTTATCACTTTCATTAAATAATTAACTCTTCAATTCACCATACATTTTTTTGAAACATGGGTTAACTCCATCCATTTTCTTTTTGAAAACCCTTTTTCCTAATTCCAAAATCATGCTTTCCCAATTTAAAACATCACTATCTCCCATCGTTAGGCTTTTAAATTCCCTTCCTTTTCCCTCAGATTATAAATCCCATTTCCACTAGTTCCGACTCTTATAACCTTAATTAAATCTTAACTTGCCTTTATAATTGCCCAATTTGGACTTTATAAAAGTCTGATCAATAATATTCTCAATAAAAGTTCTTGTCAAATATAAATTCGCTTACGATTTCGTTTAACTATACATAAGGCTTTACGATCTAATAAACTTCCATTTAAGGAATTAAATTTCAGGATTGATCACTTGGATAATCAAACCCAATCATTTTAGAAACCAATCAATTAACTATTATTATAATAGTTAATCTTCCCTTTAAGGTTATTTAATTAAAAATGCAATAATTGTCCACTAATCAATTTTAGATAAAGAAGTTGACTTAGTCAGCTTAAAACAAGGTTAATTCGTTAACCATTCCAACTTAGTTATAAATCAATTTAAATAATTTTATTTTATTTAATTAATGATCTAATTAAATAAATAATCGAAATTAATTGTTTATTTGAAACCATTAATTAAATTCTTAACCGTTAGCTTAATTTCTTACTCATTTGCTAAATACCTTAGAACTTGCTTCATATACTTAGTTTATAATTACCAATAAAATAATTATTCATTTTCTTTAATAAACTTCCATTAAAAATAATATATATAAAACAGATTTCAAAATCTGTCTTTAGTTATAAAAACAGTTTTATAACTTCTTTTATATTGATTACCTGACGGTAGATCAAACTTTATAGAACGATTTATTCTTAGGCCATCTGCCGATAATTACTCAACCAATATCACCCATTGGTTAATATTACACAAGTGTTGAATTTGAATTCAACCATCAACAACCAATAATCAATCAGATTGATTAACAATTCATATAATACAAAGTAAACAACGTAGGAATCCGGTTGGATCCCTCCAACTTGTCCTTCCCTACATCAAAATGGGTTACCCCAAATTCAATACGACAATATAATTACTCATCACGATAAATAGAATATAAACAGTTCAACTAATAATGGTCAACAAACAATTTATAATATTCAATCAAGCATTAAATTATCTATTTAATACGTTTATATTATTATAAACGTTACCAACAAGGTAAGTCACCTCGTTTGGAATCTAATCATTAAAATAACGATTTAATTCGATTAAATTAAACAACCGTTTAATTTAATCGGTGAACATTCAAACAGTCATTCAATCATCAACCATTAGCAAACATTGCACACAAATTAAAAACCCGGCTCATATAAAATATAAGCGGTATAGACTGAGTGAGTTGAACTCACCTTGATTTCATTCGTTGTCGGAACGGTTTGTTTTAATTAAATCAAACAAGTGTTTGATTTAATTAAGCTTCCGGCTGCGTCTAGCTCTATCCAATCAGCTCTAAAATGTCGCGCTTGCCTATACAGTTCCAACGCTTCTTGATTGTTCCAACTCTGTTAATGTGTGATACCGTTATACATTACACACGTTACTGACTCATAGTTTAATATTATTATAACTTAAATAATATTTTAATTCCTAATCTCTATTTATTTTCGTTTGTTTAACCTGGTCAGGGGTATACGCATGGTCAGACACAATATATACATACGAGACACGAACTAAATACCGTACACCTCAATCTTTACTTTGTTAATTTCTTCGATTGGGTAACCGGGCATGTTGAAATAATCAGGTCATGTTAGAAATGCCCAGTCCGTTTACGTTAATCAAACTGTGATTAGGCATGACTAATCTAGGTTAGGTACAAATATAAACACGGTATAATGTTATTAGGCATATTTTCAGTTCATTGCTCACCTTCTTTATCTGCTATTATCTTCTTCTTTGCTCCAAGATCCAAATCTATCGCTTCCTCCTTTTTCCCATTCATGTGAATCTCACCTCACTGTTGCAGTTCCACATAGCTACTCTTCCTCACACCACCTTGAACGCAACCTCCCATGCACCAGTGCTCCGCGTACCCACCTTCATTTCATGAATACTGCTACTCATATTCACACAATAAACTCAGCCCCACTTCACCGCTTTAACATTTCCGGCATGCACCCTTTCACGTAACAACTCCACAACTGCACTACTGCATTTCATATTTAAACCCCCTTTTGTTCCTGTCGACCACGCATTTAGTTCTTTTCTTCTGTAAACAGTTTATGATTTGCTTCCTTGTTTCTTCCACCATCCCGCTTTACTACTCTGTCTCCCTTCATCTTGCTACAGAGCCACGCAGTCCCTCCTCCAAACGCAAGTGCATGCTTCCCCATTGTCGTCAACTGCACGTACTCCTTCCCGCATGCCGCGGCTTCGGACTGCCTGCCGCCAAGTTCACCGATGCACCTCCCCCACAACATCTCGTTCACTAGTTCAAAAAGCACGGGCGAGCCTGCTCCTCCACTACAGCGAACACCAGACTCCACTACATGCCCCATTCACGCTGTAGGCATCAAGTCTTAACCCACATGCATACCCAATTCATCCAGCATGATCAACGTTCTGCTTCACATTCACGAAAAAGAACAGAAAACTGCTCCTCTACCTACTACTACACACGAATAGTTTCCACGTCCTTCCCCCTCTGTTTTACTTTCTGATCTCGTTTACAAACTGCTGCATCACTTTTTTGTCCCTCCGCTTAAACACCAAAACCACGCTCATGCTTGCCATGTTCAACGAAATTTCGAGCTCCCAAATAAACCGTGCCACTACTTCCTGATGAAATCCAACGTCACCATTTCCCTGCGAGCCAACATCCACCAACAAAACTCAACTTCAGTTCGAAACCCCACGTATTGCTTCTCCCCTGATCCAGTCCTTGCATGCGCCTCCACTTGCTTCTGCTAGTTTTTTCCCTTTCTTTTCTTGCTTTGAGGAAGAGGTTGTTTCGTTTATATTTTCTTGAAGAACAAAGGAGGACAGTGGGAAGTATTTATAGATGGGAAGAGTAAGGGATAGGAGCATGTCGTTTTGTCTGTAGCGTATAAGGTAGGTGTAAAGTTTTCCCAACCAGTAAGGTGTGCGTATGGGCGTAACTTAATTTGATTAGAAGTTTCAGGTATGGTCTCCATTAAGTTAATGTCTCTTTCTGCGTGTATGGGTAATGGCCTATAGTCATAGCTGAAATGAAGTGTCCCTTAACGCGCGTGTGTTGATAGTTTTTCCCCAAAATTCCATGTTCATAGATTAATTTAGCATGCAGCGTGTGTTTTCATAGGATGATAGATTGTGTGTTTTAAGGTAGGTTAGGCTGCCACGTTTTATTTCTATTACGGTTGATTTTATTTTTCACGGTATCGCTATTTAACAGTGACCGTTAAATCCGCACTGACATACACAACCTCCAAAAATAACAAAAGTGGACATCATAGTAAAATTTGATGTTATGGTTCTAATGAAACTAGTTTCGTCAAAAAAGGACTCCGTTTGCGAAAACGGTGCTATTTTATTTAAATTATAACCATCGGTTCACCCTTAAATATCGCCTGCCGATAAAACAACTTCGATTGGCTCCAAAATGGAATTGTAGCAATAATTAATTGCGCGCATTCCAATAAAATTCATTTGGTCGGAAACGAAGGTCGTTTGAAAAGAAAATTATCCCTACGGTCTACATAACAACGATTAAATCCAAAATAATCCAATTTAAATAAAACATAAATTATTATTATCACATATCTCCAATGAAATATTTCAGAATTCCAGAATAAACCAATATATATTGTAAAACTCAATATTTCGATATTCGGGTTAAAACGGTATCCAAATATATAGAAATTTCTTTATATTTATTCATTAAATCATTATAATTTATTAATGATTTCCATAGCGACTATTTGAAAATTTTGAATTGGACATATCTGGCAATCTATAATATGAAATATTCATTTTTCTCTTCCGTTAGAAATATATAATCAAATCGGTTCAAACGTTACTTGTTTCACAGAAATCTGATTTATATCGGATCCTGTATATTCAATTAAAGTTCATATTGAAATTTACGAACTAACGCGACGTTTCGAGCTCATTTTAATTATATTGTAAAATATATATATTTGAACTCCATTTTATAAAGTAAATTCGATATAAAATCCATTATAATTCCAATATAATATTTAAAACAGAATTAAATATTCTAATTTAAATGGCCGAAAATTCTGGGATGTTACACCAACCGTATGTTCAACTTACATGGCAGCCTTTTAGGCATTCTGCCGAGCACTTGGAGTGCATGCTGCCCTGAACGTCCTTTTTCAGCAAACCAGAGAGCAGTGAGATTCGCTGGGCGGTATGCACATCATGGGTCAGAGTACAACTATGAGAGGGTTCGGTTGCAGGAGTTTGGGTTTCCTAGCGTGGGTTTGAGGAAGGAAGACAGATTGTAGTTGCTAAGTTTGGGGGCGAGCTGGAAGCTGTTCACGATTTTTTTTCCTGAAGTTAAACAGGCTGATAAGTGCGACGGAGAGAACTTGCGATGACCGTAGCCGAGCCCTTTCTGGTAGTGGTGGAATTTTTCATCGAGGGTTGGGCTAAAATCCGCGACTTCGATTTTTGGGGTTTAGTTTAAGAACAAGTACGAGTTGGTAGCACTGAACTGAGTGGATGAGGTCGGCTTGGTTATGGGTGCTCGAAAGTGGTGGAGTGCCGCCGGTTGTTGGTCAACGGTGAAGCGGACTTGGAAGAGGAGGGCGACAAGGTCAGTGGCCATAGGAGACCCATTTTCTCCCACCAATCTGAAATAGGAAAAGAGGAGTCTTGATCTTTATATTTCAAGGAAGAAGGATGCCTCTAAATTGTTTTTGGAATTCGGCTTTCTTTTAAAATGCGAAATTGATTTGAGAAAGGAAGAGAGAATTGTTTACCGTGAACAGAATAAAAATGGTACGCAATTTATAATGTAAACCAGGAAACCAAAATCAGAGAAAAATCTCATTGTATGATTCATTTACAGAGGAACAAGGATAGGTGTTGAAACTGACAGAGGGACAAAGACAGATGACAACAAATTTCAATATAAAATATTCAGGTGTTCAGAACAAATCTTTGAGTTGAGATTGTACCAGATATTGTTCAGATTTAAACTTTGGGCTGAACGGCTAAGCGGTTTGGACGAACTATTAGGCTGAATGAAGGAACAGGTTGAATGAACATTACTAGTGAACGGTATACAATGTTGTTTGTTTCAACGAATTTGAATTTCAACAATCCATCGACCATGAGATAACTTCTCAAATCAATTTCCAAATATTTATAATCATAAATAATGATTTGAAAATTTTAATCATTTAGATTAACATTGAAACAAATATATATACTCAATGATTGTTCCCAAAGCTAAAATTTGTTCCTACTATATTTCATAATAAATTTTCTTTATTTCGATTCTTGTCACATTCTGAGTTCCGATGAATTTAATTTTCTCCTTAAATCAAAATATAAGATTTTTTTTGAGCAGAAAGGTAGAAGCAATATACAATTGCCCCGCCATATATAAATACTGCATAAAAGAAACATCATCCAGACGGTCACCATATTACAACACAAACCGCTCTCATAAGAGCCAATAAAATATAACATCGACTACCAAGCTCACACAGGAGCTTACAAAATACAACTAACAACTGTCATACAAAATACAAAAAGACAGAAAGCAACACAAAAGTGACCATCTGCAACCCCTTCAACCAGCGTGGAGCCAATCACCATGCTCCGCTGCTATCTGAAACAAAATCCACAAATAACCAACTGTCAATACCCATCCACTTATAGTAAAACTTCAGTACTTGAAACAAAACAACATTTGATGATGTAGCAGTGTTTTTAAAGCATCTATTGTTCCTTTCGTACCAAATAACCCAATAAAAAGACAAATTGAGCAATGCAAGTTGTTTTGAAGGAACATTTTCCCAGAACAGTAACTGGTCACGTAGAGAATCTTTCCACACAAGGTCAACGTTAGCATTAACTAAACATTTAACCCAAACATAGAATGCCATATTGCAGTCATGAAATAAACGGGTACGGTCTTCTCCATCGGCTCCACAAAACACACATGCAGCATCAACATTAAGATTCTTCTTCCACAAAACAAAAAATACAAGATTTTTATTCTCAAAAATCAAAATTATTCACAACGGTTATATCTTATATACTCAATGTCAATTTTAAAAGTAAATTAGATTATATTTTCGATAACTTGTCGACGATCAAATTTTGTTGTAAACAGAATAATCATACAAAATTCGTCAAACGATAGATTAAATATCCGACAATCTAGTTCGTAAACTAATGGTTTAAAATGGATAAATAGTTTAATGTTCATAACGTTAAATTTTTAGCTAGCGATTCAATTTACATAACAAATAAATTTGTACTACAAAATTTTATACAAGTCATAGTCAAAATAAATAGGGAAAAGATGGAACAACACTAAGCTCCAATTTAGTTCCAAAGAGAAACAAATTAGATTTTTCCTCTTAACTATATTATACGATTTCTATTTTAGAAACTGAATTTATTCATAATGATTTTAGTTTCTGAGTATTCAAAGAGTTTATATTTTCAGTTGCTTTAAAATAAGTTAGATTTCAATTTCATAACTGAATTACATATATAATCATTTTTTTTACATTAAATCTTGATTAAATCTATATATTTTTAAACGTCGAAATTACTGGTTCGTTACAGGTCATAAGCCTATGTTACATTGCAGGAAAATAAAACTCTCGGCAGCAAAGTAAATAAAAGGCGGGTGGGATAAAGCCTAGCCCAATACGATGTACAAAATATACAAACTAGAGATTATATGCTTCAGCCGACATATTTTATTAGTCCCCCACAAAATTTAGGGTTTCAAAAACCCTAATTTTTCCATGTCAAGCTGGAAATTGATCAAATTGGAGAGGCGCTTCAGCTTTTCTTGCTTTTATGATACTTCTCTGGTATGGCTCTGAGTGTTTTGCTATCATCTGATGACTTGCTTGGCCTTGTTAAGGGGAGTTTCAAAGCGTCGTCTTCAACTTCTAAGATTTGAGCTTTATGAGGCTTCGATTTGTCAGTGATGACACCTAGCTTAGCTTTTCTTTCAGCTTCGTTCTTCTGGTGGCTCGTTTGGTCAGTGACATTGAGTTCAGCCCTGAATCTGGTATAATTTTTGAACGATATAGCTTTAGTCAAAATATCTGCTCTCTGGTAAAATCCAGGTATATGATTTACTTGTATCTCTCCCCTTTCTACTAATTCTCGGACGAAGTGAATATCTATTTCAATATGCTTAGTTCTTGCGTGTTGAATGGGATTTTCTATCATGTACACGACACTTCTGTTATCACACCATAGAATAGGCTTAACTGTAGACTTTAACTTGAGCTCGTATAACATAGACTGTAGCCACTTAATTTCAGTTGTCGCATTGGCTATACTTCTATATTCAGCTTCTGTACTGGATCTAGAAATTGTAGGTTGTTTTTTTGAACACCATGATATTAGACTTTGACCAAAGTGGATGCAATATCCACTTGTTGATATTTGACTATCAGGATCTGAAGCCCAGTCAACATCTGCATGTCTAGTTATATGTATGTGTTGGCTGGTCTTTAGCTTTAGTCCAAAATTGATTGTTCCTTTTAAATAGCGCAGAACCCTCTTAATTCCTTCCCAGTGTGTGTCCATGGGTTTCTGCATAAACTGAGATAGTTTATTTACACTGTATGATATATCATGACGTGTTATTGTTGCATATTGAAGTGCACCAATAATACTCCTGTATTCTGTTACATTTAAAATTGTCTCTCCCCCATACTTAGAATAATTCTGACTGCTTATAATTGGAGTAGGTTGGGGGTTGGCATTTATCATTTTTGTTTTGATAAGCAACTCAGTTATATATTTCATTTGACATAGAATCATCTCTGATTCAGTTCTGAAGACTTCTATGCCAAGAAAATAATTTAACTCTCCTAAATTTTTGATAGAAAACTATTGGTCTAAATACTGGGTTAGCTTGTCAATATCATCTGAATTACCGCCAGTTACTATAAGATCATCTACATATATTAGTATGTAAACTGTTGAAGAGCTATTTATTTTAGTAAATAGTGAATTATCTGTTTTGGTAAACTGATATCCTAGTTTAATTAAGGTATTTTCCAGTCTATCAAACCAAACTCGTGGAGCCTGTTTTAGCCCATAAATAGCTTTATTCAGCTTACATACTAAATTTTGATTGAGATTGTAGCCCTGTGGTTGCCTCATATATATTTCTTCCTTGAGTACACCATTTAAGAATGCATTGTTAACATCTAAATGTTTAACATGCCACTTCTTACATAAGGCAATAGTAAGTATGAGTCTAATAGTGGTGGGTTTTACTATAGGTGAAAAGGTTTGATTAATATCAAATCCATACTTCTAAGTAAATCCCGTTGCAACTAACCTGGCCTTGTACTTGTTAATTGATCCATCTGGTATCTTTTTAAGTTTGTATGTCCATCTGCACCCTATAATATTTTTATTGGCATGTGACATACAAGCTCCCAGGTTTTATTTCTGATGAGTGTGTTATACTCCTCATCCATGGCTGCTTTCTAATTTTTGTTTTTAATAGCCTGTTCAAAGGAATCATGTTCACAATTAATGGATGAAGTCATATATGCCTTTGATTTGAAAATACCACTTTTAGCCCTAGTAATCATTGGATGGCCAGTCTGAATTAGTGAATCTGTTGATGGTGAGCTGTTGTCATTGTCTGAATCTGATGAGAATTCTGATCTTGTACTTTGTGAACCTGTATTTTCTTCTAACCCCTGATTTTTTGAATTTTTAGAATTGTGCATGGCAAGGCTGGGTTGCTGTGAATCATCACACTCTCCTGAGTTAAGTTATGATGTTTGACTGGACTCAGCAGCCTCACTTTCATCATTGTTATCCCATTTCTCAAAATAAATTGGGATCTCAAGTATTGAAACATTTAGACTTCTTACCTTATTTGTAGTTGAGATATTTCTGCTGCTAAAAGGAAATACAGTTTCATTGTATACATCATGTCTACTTATGTATACTTTAGCTGTTTTGTCAAGACATTTGTACCCCTTTTTCTTAGTGGTATAACCCAAAAAAGTACAGGGTTTTGACCTGAAATTCAATTTGTTAGAATTGTAGGGCCTTAAATATGGAAAACACAAACATCCAAATGGTTTCAAGCTGTTGTAATCTAGTTTTACATTGTATAATTTTTCTATTGGTGTTATATCCTTTAGTACTTTTGTTGGTTGTCTATTAATTAAATATACAAAAGTACTGAAGGCCTCTGGCCAAAACTTTAGGGGTAATTTTGCTTGTGCCAGCGATGTTAACCCAGACTCAACGATATGTCTGTGTTTTCGTTCAACCATCCCATTTTGCTGAGAAGTATATGGACAAGTGATTCTATGAACAATTCCTTTCTTTGTAAAATAATGATTTAAACTTTTGAATTCACTTCCACCATTAGACTGTATGATTTTAACCAAAGTATTAAATTGCCTTTCGGCCATAGTGATAAAATTAATGACAACATTAATAGTTTCAGATTTGGCTTTTAGAAAATAAATCCAAGTATGTCTCGAGTAAGCATCCACAAAGGCAATATAGTATTTAAATCCAAAATTAGAATTTATAGGAGCTGGGCCCCATAAGCCAGTTGCAATTAACTGTAATTGTTCTGTATAAATTGTTTCAGAGTCAATAAAGGGTAATCTATGGCTTTTACCTATTTGACAAAAGTCACAAATATATGGTAATGAGACATCATTATATTGAATATTATTCTTTGTTAATATTTTCGTTACAATCTTTGCACTTGGATGGCCAAGTTTGTAGTGCTAAAGATCAAAAGATTTTTGCTGCTTTCAGCATTGTCCAATACATTCAAATTATAGTGTTTTCTTCTTTAATCACATTGTTATTCTTAACAGTGTGAAACTTGTATAGTCCTCTTGTCATGTTACCCTATAAAATGGGTTCTCTAGTTAGAATATCCCTAACTAAACAGTGTTAGGGTAAAATTCAAAGAAGACATTATCGTCATGAGCAAATTGAGAAACACTTATTAAATTTTTCTTGATCTTTGGAACTCTTAATAGATTGTGTAGATATGATTTTCTCTTATCACTTATGCTAGCATTACGAATGTGAGTAATAGAAATACTTTTACCATTGCCTAATAAAATTGAATGATTACCTGTAGTCTTTGTTCCAAGATTCAAATTGTCAAAATTGTTTGTAATGTGATGAGTAGCCCCTGAATCTGGATACCAGCTATCATCTTATACTGTTTTTAGCTTTGCTATGTCATTTTGATTGCCATTTCTGCCAGTATTATCTTGACTGTTGTTTTCAGATTGAGATTGAGCCATGTTTACACTAGGATTACCATTATTTCTATGATTCTGGTTAGACGTGTAACCAATGTTGAATCTGAAGTAGCAGTTCAATGCTATGTGACCCATTTTCTCACAGATTTGACATTTTGGCCTGTTGGTATTAGTCAATCTACCTCTGCCTCGTCTTCTTCTTGCACCACCACCTCTTTGGTAAGCTTGATCATTTATGTTGTTATTACTGTTCTGATTTTTGCCTTTGAACCCAGTAGTGAAGTTGCATGCATAATCAGTTTCTTGTGGTTTCTTGGCATTTATTCTTGCCTCATGGGAGAGCAGAGTAGAGTGCACTTCATTGATAGGTGGAACAATTTTTTGAGAAGTTATAACGGCAACTACTGCTTCGTAATCATTATTCAGCCCATTTACCAAGTATAAAACTTGATCACTATTAGGAACTCTATTTCCAGTAGCATTTAGCAAATCACACAGCCTTTTAACTTTTGAAATATACTCTCTTATGGACAAGTTTTCCATTTTAACACTTTGTAGTTGATTCTTGTAATGAAGAACTTTAGTAAAACACTGATTGTTAAATTCTCTTTCTACTGTTGTCCAAATATCATAGGCAGTGGTACATCCAATGACTTGTGGTAATAAACTTGCACTTATAGATGATAATAACCAAGAGTTGATGAGTTGGCTTGCCTATGGTATATTATATACTTTTCATTTGCAACAGCTATATAATTCTCATATGTGACAAATTTTGCTGGTATATCTACAGTGCCAAGAATGTATCCTTCGAGGCCATACTCCTGAATAGCTGTTTCAACTTTTAATTTCAAAAGAAGATAATTATCTTCATCTAGATGGATAGTAATTAACCGACTCTTAAAACTAATGACAGTTTTTACTATTGGATTTACAGGTCCAGATTCGTTGGATGTGTTCAGACCATTGTTTGATGTCGCAGAGGTTGTTTCATCACCCATGATAATAGGAAAATGAAGATAGAATTTTAAGAAGAAATCAGAACAAAGAATGTCATAATTAATCAAGAATCTAAGTATATTACTCATACAGGTACGTAGCAGCCATAAATTTCTAGTGATGAATACTCTAATTTAATATGTACCTTTTTCTGAAGATTTCTTAGGCATGGCTCTTACTTGATTGATGATTTCTGGAATTCTTGGTTTATTTCCTGGTGATCTTTGTTACTGATAATATGAGATATATTAAATTGTTTAGATGCAGCTTGGTCAATATGATTTCAGGTGTGGCACTGATCAATTGATGTATATCTTCTCTCAAATGATGAAGGATCCCCTTTGATGAGTCATATCCATATGATGATGCTAAAATATGAGGGACATGTTGATCGAAATACTCAGTTGCAAGATCACTTATGCCGCTAGGCATTTTTGCTCTGATTCCAAGAAAGGATTTGATAAATTTATTGCAGTGAAGAATTGAAGAAGATGAATTGCAATTGTAATGTAAACTGTTTATTCAATGTTGAAAGATAGATACTAATGTACAGATTGTGTACATATATATAGGTTATAACCTCAACGGTCATAATCCTATGTTACATTGCAGGAAAATAAAACTCTAGGCAGCAAAAGTAAATAAATGGCGGGTGGGCTAAAGCCAAGCCCAATACAATGTACAAAATATATAAACTAGAGACAATTTGCTTCAGCTGGCATATTTTATTACTATATGTATAGCATTACATACGGTAATACTATACGCTAAATGTGTACATATACATTAGCGTACATGTATAGCATTATATATGTGCATCAAACGTGTACATTAGCATATATGTATAACATTATGGAAAATTGGGCCGTCGAAATAGAAAATTAATTATGACAAAATTGAGCATCTATTTGTATTTATTTTAGGATAAATAATGATTTGAAGGAAAACATGCATCTATTTGCTTGAAGAAGGAGGTCAGTTTCCTAAAATGCCTCCATGCTTGCTCCACAACGACTTCTTCATAATTGTCGTCAGAGTATGTATGTTATTTTAGCAAACTATATTTCTGAAAGCATATACGACTGCACACGCACGCGCACTCACACACACATATATGTATATATTTACATATATATATATATATATATATATATATATATGAGGCAGCCATAATATATTTTGTATGTTAAAGTATAACTATACATATTAACATATAAAATCAATAGTTTGGCTCATAAAGTATAATAAGATACAATGTTTCGACATAATTATATACTTTAATATGTATGTTGTTAGGAAAAGATATAAATGGAAAGTGACTTTAATATTATAACAAAAGCAATATGTCTGCCTCATAATTACGATAATGACATTACTTGTAAACCTCACATTTGACTGCCAAATAATCTACTTGTATAATCAACATACATAGTCCGTATGTATCGATCATATATACATAATCTACATATAGGAATTAAATACATCGATCTTTAATCCTGTACAATAAAAGAAGACTAATTTTCATTCGTTGGTGTATCATAGATAAGTAGGAGAACATTTATCACTTCTTAAAATAACAAAGAGTAATGTATCTTTTTTAAATGTTTTGCACAATGAGATTTATATCATTTTTTAACATGTTCAAAGAGAAGTGATCTTCGGAGATACATTGTAAGAAAACATAACTACAAATATTAGTAGTAGTTATGGAATCAAAATTTATCAATCAATACGTTTCTATTTAGATAAATAAGTTCCCTTCTAATAATGGAGTTGCATCCAATGTACAACTGTCACTAAAGAAATACTCTACCCTTTCTACTTCACCTCTTTGAAGATAAAAAAGCATTCTAGTTTTCTCTTTTTAAAAATTTATCAGTATTAAGAAAATGATAAGGATTTAAATATAAAAATCAAAAAGCAGTTGAACATATCTAGGGTGCATCTGCTACCCCATTATTGCATTGATATTATATCCCCTGTTCCTTGTGTTGAGCTTTCTAACTTAGTCAAATATATACTAAGTATACAATTTAGAAACATATGTAGGCAGGAATCCTCGACTCGTCTAAGCATGCAGACAAACATGTGTTAACAAATGCAAATATGGCGGTAGAGTGAGTACAGTTTCTTACCTCCATAGGGTAGATTCTTCCTTGTTGAAGCATTATGTATCTTGCAATTTATCAGGTAGCTATTTCTGCTAGCACTTCCCACCTGATCTTTGAACGTGTCCTTTGTAAGTCGGCCTTTTGCAATATGCTCCAGCTCCATTCAGTCTGCTTATGTTTAGCCACTTGTTGGTCATTGATTCCTGCTTGGCGGTAAGCTTCCCTGCTTACACTGTTCCTCCTCGATATACCTACACACCGCATTTCCCTTATATATTTTCTACAAATTAGTAATCAAAATTTTCTAGAATATGCTTATATTATCTATATTAAGGTCCTCCACGTGATGATCTCCGTTGTATTTGCTTGTTATATGTCTTCAAGTTTGTAAACTTTTATATATGGTTTTATGAATTATTACGTATTAATAAAAATGAGTGCTCTCCTGTGTTAGAGGACCACACTTTCAATTAAGAAAAACCAACAGAATGGTAATTAATAGATATCATCAACATTTAGTCATAAATATGCAGCTAGCAATGTCATTTATCTCTCAGATATGATTTAATGAACACATTTCTAAATTATATGATATCTTCTAATATGAACAGATAATTTGTATATATTGAACAATTTCTAATTGTAATTTTCACATGAAGTTTTCATTTGTAAAAAGACATACACTTTAGTACTATATTGTTAAACTAGTATGTTATCCATCCACTTTTGAGAGACGGTAGTATTCACTATATTGTTAAACCAGTGTGACATGTTGCCAATTGCTTTAAGACATAGGAAACTAAGGCCTTCGCCTAAACACTCTCAGCTAATTGCAATTTGAATGGGGTAGGCAGCACTATGTGTTCCATTCCTCGGATGTGCAAGAATGAAAAGAATTACAAACATATTCATATGGCTACAACTCATACAACACAACTTCAGCAACAAAAGTTTATATATATATATAACGCTCAACAAATAAGTACCTTGGCAATCATGGAGCTAGTTCCTCCAAGAAGAGATCCACCTCCAGGCGGAATTGAAACCAGTTGGTGGAGCATGATGGACTATCGAGGAAAAATTATAAGTATTATATATATATACACTATAATATTCAATGATTAACAACAGATAAATGATTATATTATACAATGAAAAGGGCAAAATATAAGGTTATGAGTCATTGAGTGGAGAACTAGGAATAAGAACCTAAGATAAATTAAGTTCAAAAAAAGAATCTACGATAAACCAGACACTTGTTTGTTAATTTATTAGAAACTACAATGGTAAATCTTAACAAGAAAAAACAATAAAACTTAAATAAGAGGTTGGTTGACTGCCACAAACAAACATATGATCTCATACATAAGAAGTAAAAGAAATTTGGCATTATTGAAGAACCTAGCAATGGTTGCAAACATAAGGCATAAACTGCTAAAATGAAGCCCATCAAAGATAACCATTACTAGTATAACCAACATTGCAAATTTATTGATACTGAAAAAAATCTCATATTTATCATGGATAGTAAAAGACACTTGTAAGAAATGAATACAATGTCAACAAAACTAGATCAATGGCCATGATAATATGTACTTTTATTAGTTCACCATTTTTGGAATTTTGGCTCATATATTTCATCAATATTCACAGTCAAGCTTATATACAGTAATCCATGTCATTCATATTCAATCTTCAACGCTAAATAAAAATAACAATTTCAACAACAAATTAATTTGCAGAAGCAAAATAAAGGAACATTTCACACATTATTGTAAATTTGATAAAAGAAAATTGGACATCGGTCCAAATCAATGAGAAAACTAGAAAATAGAATAGGAAGCACATCAAAAGAAAATTATCGATATATAGTTATATGTACGAAGATAATGGCAGATTTAACAAGGTAAAGTAAAAGATTTCAAATTAAAGAATTCAACTTGTTAGCTAATTTTTTTTCCTAACTACAAGCTAACATTTTCCTTAATCAAAGGAAAGATGGAGATAAATTAACTTAAGGGTAAATTTTATGTGCAATTTATTTAAACTGCCATGTTACTAAAGCATCATGTTTTTATGTTCTTTACAAAATAGTGCTAAAGTACTAAAAAGCTATTAATTAACACTCGTACGAGTATTTTCGGGAGCATTATAGGTAAAATAAAATATTATTTTCATGGCAAAACGGATACATCATTTTTTATACTTGCACCATGTGCAAAAAATTATATTGTACATCATTTTTTAGTTAGAAGGGAAAAATAAAGTAAAATAAAATTTCATTTGTAGGGACTTGATTTTTTTTCAACACAAGCAGTGTGTAGCACAAAATCAATCAAGTTAACAAAACTTTAGTGATGACGAAATACAAATTGAGTTTATTTAACGAGCCCAATAGTAGCTAAATGATAATTAAGAAAAATGAACTTAAAAAACTAATAGATGAAAACATAACAATGAAAAACATAGAAAAAGAAAATATAAAAAGGCATAAGATTTTACTAGGCTTTGACCTAATTTTTACTCAAATACATAACATCTTACGAACACAAAAACTGTAGGTCCGAATATATATTCTTCTATAAAATTATAGATTATCCCTTCTGCATGAACCATTTAAGTGAAAATCGAGGAAACAAAACAGTAACTAAACCTATAATCCAAATCTGATCGAAATTCATAATGAAAAGAAAAAATAATTCAAATCGAAATCAATAGTATACACATACAAAATCGCATCTTAAGTAAATAATATCAATAGAATTTGAATATACCTAAAACGAAATGAACTGGAGGCCGAAATTAGAAACACTAGATCCCGTTGCGAACCCCAGATCCTAACGTGAAGACCAAATCTAGATTGAATAAACTAGATTAGATACGAGAAGGCAACAACGTGGAAGTGCAGGAGGAGGAGGCACTTGAAAATTGACGTAGCGATAGAAGGAAAGAGGGCGAATGCGACCTCTCCTTGCCGAAGATACGAAAAAAAAAGAACGAGGGTGAGGCAAAACGAAGTACAAAATAGGAAATTACTTTCCTGTCCATTACGATTCCATGTATTTACGAATTTCCCGAATAAAATAATGGAAATAACCGTTATAACATGTTATCACGAAAATAATCGTTATAAATTTATAACAATAATAACTATTACAAGCTGAAACCAAAAAAGTGTGCCTATTTGGTGTAGTGTTGTTTTACACGAATAAAACAATCTCGAAGCTATATATGTATAACATTTTCATATACGTAGAGTTCAAATGATTTCATAATTGTTTTATAAATTCGTTTCCTTGAAACAAGTGCTTTTAAAATATAAAACTACATGATTTTGCATCCTTCGAGAAGGTGAATTTGTGATTTACATGATGCATTAAACCATGTGGTATGGGACACATTGGTTTATTATATCGGTTAAGTCCAGACTTATTGATTGATGTTATTTTGAGTATGGTGTAGGCTGACTAGTAGTAATTGATTAGAGACACGTGTGATATGGGAATTATTATTTTCACTTTTCGAGTTACTATCTAGAAGTCTGTAACACATGATTATTGTTTGTTGTTTCTAGTGATTGCTCTAGAGGAGCTAGGCTCCGGATTAGTCTTATATTTATACTCACTTGGCCGGGAGGTCAAGTTGCACTCGGCGATGGTGGTCATAGTAATGAGTGTCTAAATATGTATATAGTACTTGGCAAAGCTTGAAGGGAGTTATGTATGTTCGATGCACGTGCCACTTGTTGTTCATATTCTGTTTTGATGCTATTTGTTATTTTGGATTCGTCTTTGTTACTTTTGTTGATTTGGATCCACTATTTGAAGCTATTGATGATTCTATCTCTATTTATTGTTTTGGATTCAGTTTATGATGCTATTATTATTAATGTTGATTCCATTTATGTAGCCTTAGAGCTACCATGATGCTTCTAAGCATATGGAGATTTCATTATGCTGTTTCAGCTCTTATATTATTCCATACATTGATATTTGACAGTCACGTTATTCCATTGAGTTGGGGTTTTAAATGCATACATGTTTAACTCTTTTTCTTAACCCCTTTTACATATTGATAATGCCACGATTCATGAAACCGCTATATGATGTTTAGTTGAACTTTATCTAATGACTCTTATGATGTATCAAATCCACTCTTTCTCTACTTGAGAAGAGTTATCCCTTATAATTTTATACTTCATATATTATGATCTACTAGTATGTTTAAGGTAGGACTATCCGTGTATTTTGTACTTGAGTCGGACAGAGTTGTTTCAGATTGACAATTGTTGTAGAATTGTACTTTACTCTGCTTCTAGCTTTTAATTTTCATACTTGAAGATAATACCCAAGTCATTGTTGGAAATGAATAAGTGGTTTGGAAAAATTTTAAGTCCCACACCAGGAAATAATAAAACCTACCCCACTATATAAACAAAGTCTCGATATGTTATATCAAAAGAATAAGGAGATAGAAGGATTGATGACAATGGTATGATAAATATTCATATTTAATGTTAAAAGGTCAAAGATAAGGGCCTTGGGTCTCTTGGGGTCTCGTAATTAATTGGGCCTCCAATTGCCGTTGGGCTTGCTACGCTAAACAACGGCTATTTTTTGAACCCAGTCGCGCAAATACAAGCGGTAGTGTCTGTTGGTAAAGGGTCACAACCTTTCCAACAGTCACCACCATTAGAAATCAAACAGTAGCGCCTCTTCATAAATAGATGCCTCCTTCCAGCATATATATCGGAAATCAAGATAGAACATAAATTTAAGTTCCGTTTTCTTCTCCTCCGTTCCGTATCTTCTTCCCAAAATGATTTGCTATAATATTATCAACTTCCTGCGTTCGTCGTTGGTCTATGATTGCAGCGCAGCATCACAGACAGGTTCCGTTTCACCCTTGAGAAACGATTGTTCAACAACCTTACGCTCTGTGCAGGGAGCAATTTCGTTTCAAGGGAACAACATACGCTAGACTAGGAAGCATTATCGGTAAACTGTTAATTCCTTTACTGAATTGGATTTATACTGCATATGACTATTCCTATTCTATGCAAATCTATGATTGTTCTTTGCTGATTGCAAATTGCAATAATATTGAAACAATATTACTAACGCTTAAAAGCGTTCATGTTCACTGCAACAGTCATTTTAATGGTTTTCTACCATTTCTGTTGCTTGGTTATTAACAATCTTGAAACGAACTTTTTATTATTGCATCTGTTTGCAGATGACAATGTCACAAAGTAGCAAAAAAAAATCTTTGTCGACACAGACTGTGCAACAGGCTCCACCTTTGGTTCCATCAACCGTGCTATATTCACATGGTAAGCGACCAAGAAAATTAGATGGCTAGGATTTCAAACGCTGGCAACAGAAGATTCTTTTTTACGTATCAGCATTGGGCCTAGCCAAATACCTTTCACAGGATCCTCCAAATGTTAATGAATTGGAGCCTGACGCCACAAAAGTCAAGGCTCTCACTACATGGACGAATTCTGACTTTATCTGTAAGAATTACAATCTCAATGGTTTGGAAAACAGTCTATATAATGTGTATTTCACCGTTGAGATTGCAAAGGTTTTTTGCTTATCTCTAGAAAAGAAGTACAAGACTGAAGACGACGGGATGAAGAAATTCATTGTTGGATAGTTTATGGACTTCAAAATGGTAGATTTCAAAACCATCGTTTGTTAAATCCCGAACTCCAAGTGATCATTCATGAGATCCACGACGAAAAGATGGAGTTGAGTGAGTCATTCCAAGTGGCAGCCGCTATTGAAAAGTTTCCTTCGTCATGGAAGGATTTAAAAAGCTATTTGAAGCATAAACACACGGAAATGATCATGAGTGTCTGGTTGTTCGTCTATGAATCAAAGAAGACAACGGAAAATCAGAGAAAAAGGTAATTGGTTCATTACAAGCAAAAGCTAATGTGGTTGAGGATGAAAAGGCAAATAAAAGAAAGTGCGAGCATAATCCTAAGGCAAAGAAACAGAAGAAGTTTCAAGGATCTTGCCACAATTGTGGAAAGAAAGGCCACTCTCGTTTCTAAACTAATACCATTCTTGGATAATCAGGAAGTCGTTTAAGTTAGGGTATTTTATTTACCTCTCGGACCTTGAGTCAACAACAACATTCTTATCTTCAGAATAGATAGAAGTTTATAAACAAAACCAATTCCAATAATTATCCCACATATTCCATTTACCATTTGTTAGCCAGCCTTTTGGTCTGGTTCCTAAAAGTATGTAAGACAGGTCGACTCAACATCTCTCGTGAAGTTAAAGCTTGGAGTGTCGCCAAGGAGTAAAGGTAATATTCCAAGAAGGGATAATGCCGACAGGAACCTCGCCACTTCTCTAAACATCGCCAAACCAATATCTCAAACTCCAGAAAGTCACAAGTCCCATTAACCTCGATTCCCATTGCCCGTTTTAATATTTTTCATACCCCACGGGGTACGAATTTCGTACCCAGGGAGGGGTACGAGTGTCTGGTAACGAGTACCAGGGGGTTCAAAATTCTAAGGGTCGAAACTATGGGATATGAGATTTTTGGTGTGGTCCCCTACTTCTACCTACTCCCACTTAACCACTCCACTATAAATACCCCTCAAGCTCACACTTCAAAGGGATTGGAATTTGGTGATTTGACATCTCTTGAGAGCTCCAAGTAGCCTCTTTAATGGCATCTAGTCTTTGAGGAAGAAGAAGGACAAAAGTGTCTTTTTACTAATATTGTTACATGACAATTATGACTTCATATACTTAGAGATGCATGTAAAGGGATGTCATGAGATAGTCTCAACCTTGTAACTCTCTGTTATAAATAATATTCCAATGACTCTTCCAAAGCGGACGTAGGCCTCTACCGAGACCGAACCACTATAAATCTCTTGTGTTATTTACAGCTTTCCACACTTACTTTTCCGTGCAAAACTATAATTCTTAAGTAATTAATAATCTTGGGTGTTTACGACATATTTTGCCATCAACACCATTCAATTTAAAACATGGTTTTAATATCATACTCTCCCTTGGAAATCTTATTTCAACCTTAGCATGTTTACTTAATTTAAGTATCAAGTAACTATTATTTAAACGTTCTCTAGAAATTTAACTATCTTTGAAACATTATATATAAATCTTAATTCTATTATAAATAGAAACCTTCATAAACTTCTGATAAGTTTATTTCAAATCCACTTAGTTATATCTCGATAAAACTTCATATCCATTTAATATAGCGAATTTAGATCGCATCTTGATAACTTAACTCGCCTTACAACTTTAAGTCAAACTTGGGTTTCCTGTTTGATTTCGATTTCATACCTACATCAGTCCCTAATCGTATATCAGTAAGAAAATAATTTCCTAAATATCAATCCAGAAGGACGAAACCAACATCAGATCAATACTCAAAAAATCATTTAACTCAACTGATCTTCAGTTAGGTTCTAATTCTTCAAATTTAATACCTTCGTTTTATTTCATTCATAAACCTTTTCTAATAACTCATTCCAATAATATCTTCAATAAAACTTGGGTTTTATAACAATTCAGTTCAATTTGGATTTTATAAAATCCAATTAAATAGAATTTCAATAAGAACTCAATTTAACTTCAATTCAAACTTAACTTGTATTACTATAAATATCCGTTTGCTTAAACATTCATTAAATAATAAACGGGGCTTTTAAGACTTCATACGCCTTCATTAAATTACAAGATTACCACTTTGAATATTATTAAATAAATAATAATCCAATTCCAACATAATACCATTTTAATTGTTTCTTATAAATAATTAACCTCCGTTATTAATCGTTACATTAATTCCTGCTCACTTGCTTAGCAATCTTATTAATATACGAAATTTATTTATAAAACCATTTAATAATTACTTATAATCTTAAATAATAAATACAAATATTTATTTTCTTTTTGTAACTTCATTTAAAATAATATATTTCAAATGTATCTTCAATTATAAAATGATTTTTTTAACTTCAATCTATCGATTTACCTTCTAAGACAGGTGTATTTTTAGGCATTCTGCTATTAATTTCTCAACCAATCCTATCCACTGGTTAATAACAAATCAAAGGTTGAATTTGGATTTAACTATCAATAATTAAACCACTCATCCAATCATATTCACTAAATAGTTTATATAATAATAATATGAAAATAAACAACAGAATTGAGGAATCCTGTTGGATCCCTCCAACCTGTTTTCCCTCACATTCAAATAGGTTATCTCAAATAAAATAATATATTCAATACAATAATTTATAATAAACATGAATAATTAATTCAACTAAAAACGGTCAACATTTAATTTAAATCAGTTATATAAAATTATTCAGCATATATTCAAACAATCATCAAATCACCCAACAATTAACAAACATAACACACAAATAATAAACCTGACACATATATAATATAAGTGAGAGAACTGAGTGATTTAAACTTACCTTGGTTTTATTCTGCGTTTAAAATGATTCGTTTTAAATAAAATTAAACAGGTTTTTAATTTTATTAAAATCTCAGTTGCTTCCAATGCCGACCAGACCAGCTCCACCGCGTAGCCTACGAGCATACGGTCCCATCGTGATGAACGACATTCGATTCTGTTAATGGGTGAGTTAGATATTACATTCATAAGTTAATATACTATTTAATTTCAATTCAAACTTAATATTTTATAAAAGTATGGGCCTTACTCTTTAAATTTGGCATGGCCCAAAACATTTTTCACCCAACCCGTCTGTCTCACTACTTCTCCTATGCGAAAACATTCCACAAGCAACTTTTTCATTTCGCCTGTTCGTTTATTTTTCTCCTTTTTACTTTTATTTTCCTTCCACGAGGCACCCATGGCCAAACTTTTTCCCATGCTTCCATCGTTGTATAGCGACCCACCACACGTCCCTTTCTTTTATTTTATCCATTAAAACGAGCCCCTTTTTCATTTTTTAATTTATGAAAGCCCAAAAATGCCCAACGTTTTTTTATTTTTGAAGGCCCGCCCAGACGTATGAAATACAAAGCCCACCCATGTTACTCCCTTCCCCATGTAGCTCTTCTTCCCCACATATTCTTTCCACCTGCTAATCGTTATTTTCGAACCCATCACGAACATGCCTCCTCCATAGTCGTGAAAACAAACCCTTGTTCACCACGCTTGCTTCCATCTTGATTAACATAGAAATGTGTTTATTTTATGCTCTTATATCTTATCTTTTGAATATAAATAAATATTACTTGGGTATTGTTATGTCACTTTTACAGATATTCCAACCAAGCTGCATGCTGTTAGAAAAGTAGAGAAATTGAGATCAAACTGTTGTATATTTACATTTGAAGATTTGCAGATGAAGATCTCACATTTAGTTGCTGTTGGACAAGAAAATAATTAGCAGAAAGTCCATGCACATTACAAATCAAAGGAGGCTTGCAAGAGGAAAGGAGGAAAGGCTTAAAACTCACTTGATTTAACAAAGGCCTTGAACTTACTTGAAATAACCAAGGCTCATTTGTAATTAGGGTTTACGTTGACTATCTCCTATAAATACCCATGTAATCTCATTGTAGCCACCATCCCATTTTCTATCTTCTTCTCTATTAACAAAGTTCTTCTTCTTTTTATTTTCTGCATTTTTCTATTTCTTAGCAACTAGTGCTATCTACACAATTAGATTTGGTAGAGTACTAGTTGTATTTTACATTTATTTTCATTAGTGATTAATCATTTGATTAGTTTCAACGATAATCCTAATTTTATTTCTGTTGTTATTCCTATTCTGCACTTTTGTTTTCTGCATCTTTATTCTTGTTTTGCAATTTACTTTCATTAGTGATTAATCGTTTGATTAGTTTCAAAGATAATCCTAATTGTTGCAATTTCAATTGTTCTATTTTCAACCAAATCTCAAAAGTCGTCTAACTCGCCCACGAGATTCTATAAATAATAATTTTTAATTTGCCTCCCTGTGATTCGACCTGCATATTACACGATCTGTGCGCTTGCAATTATTTTAAATTTTGTGATTTTTTATTCATTTAGAAAGCGTAGATCAAGTTTTTGGCGCCGTTGCCGGGGAGGTAAACACTAAATTTTATTATTTATTTAATTTATGATTCATGTTAGTTTTTATTTTATTTTATTTTGTTGTTTTTATTTTTGTGTATATATATATAAAATCTCTTGATTGGTTGATTTGGTATTACAGATTGATGCTATAATCTTCCAGATAAGAGGGAAAAAAGTTGCCAATTTTTTGACTTTCCTTTTCTTT
This sequence comes from Allium sativum, assembly GCA_030737875.1. Classification (NCBI taxonomy): domain Eukaryota; kingdom Viridiplantae; phylum Streptophyta; class Magnoliopsida; order Asparagales; family Amaryllidaceae; genus Allium; species Allium sativum. The sequence continues at coordinate 78,458,181 of CM060927.1, read as the reverse complement.
GTTTCCTTCCTTCACTTTTATCAATTTCCTTCTAATTCTTCATTCCTTTTACTGAAAGTCTGAAAAAAAGGGAAAGTCATAAAATGATTCTTCTTTTGCAATTTTTTTTTCTCTTTTTAATTCCTTCCCACTTTTGCAATCTCCTTATTTCTTTCCATTTTTTCCCTTTGCAACTATAATCCTCATCACCAGTCCAAACCATTCTTCAACACATACTCAAATTCCTAAAACGTGAGAGACCTCTTTCACAAAGCCATCTTCTACAATACCCTTTACAACATCGCCTCTCTTCAATTCGTAACTCCGGGCAAATTCCCATACAAAAACCATCCAATACCCGATTCCCTGTTTGTAGAACACTCTCGTGAATTCCCTAAAATCTGTCCGATTCACACCACACAACAGTTCAGATCACCTTCTCCACGCATACGTTTCAATCCACAAACCTGACCATATATTCATCATCCCATTACTCAAACTGAACTCAATTGCTCCCTTGAACACCATCCCTTCTCTACTACCAGTCATCAACAGCTAGCGCATTGAACAGAAACTGTCCACCTCACATCAAACTTTCACTACTTGCGAACGGTAACCCCAAACGCCTTACAAGCCGATACCACAAATTTCACCATACCCCACGTTTCTTCTCTTCATCAACCTTCTTCTCAGACAATACTCCACGCACAACTTCAGCAACCCAATTCTACACCAAAACGCAGACCGTCCATACCAGACCAAGCCCTCCACAACTCCATCCTCCCCGTCATCACAAACCACACATACAGACAACAATCCCCAAGCCCGTACACCGTTTATCCACCCCTCCCTCTTCTGATACCATCAACCACAACATCAAACCCACGCCCCTTCTTCATTCACTAAACCGAAACAACTACAATCAACAATTTCGAATCCGCGTTTAGATAACAAATTGCCTGACTCGAAAATCCAGTTTCGATTTGTACAATCTTCCTCATAACATCGCAAATCCAGTTCAAATCCAGTTCAAAATTCGCAAAACCGAACCCAAATTTTTGAATCATCTCAACAACTTTCGCATTTTCCAATTCGAAAATACCGCTCAAAACAATTTCAGCAAACCCTAACTTGTCGATTTTTTTCTGACTTTGGGATAAAGCTTTTGTTTCTTTCATTGAATCGGAGGGTTCTGAGTTTTTGCATGCTAGTTGGGTGGCCTAGAGGGTTTTATTTGTTTGCGCAGTGGGGTGGCCTATGTAGAGTGCGTGATTGAAGGCATAATTTGGGAATTGCTCATTTTAATTCATAAGACGTGGATTTGTTTCTTAATTGATAATTGTTTTGCCAATTTTTGGTGTGGTCTGCTTGTTTGTTTGAGTAGTTTTGGTTGAGTTCTAATTTGTTTCTGTGATTTAGTTAATTTCTTCCTTTTTGCAATATTAGCTTGCTCGAAAAAAAAGGACCAAAGTGAGGAATTTGGATCGAAATGAAGGGAAAATAGTCAAGCCAATCAAATTCAATCATGACAAAAACGAAAAGTGTTAAAGCAGTAGAACAAGAATTTCAAGGATCGAGTGATTGCAAAGAGTAGAGTTCATATAGCGCTATTTAATTCTCTGGAAGGACAGCCATACCCTAATGTAAAAAAATTCTTAACTCTACAGGTTCTGCAGCTACTTTGAAAAATATAGAAATTGCTTGTAAAAATCTTCTGTAGGGGCAGCGACTTGCTTGTACAATATTTTTTATTTTATTTTTGCAATTATTCTGTGACTGTTCTATGACTGAAATTCCTAAATCTGTTTGTGAGGGATGAATTTTCATAATTAAAATCACCACTCTCGTCATAAAACTTGATTTGATTTGCAAAATAATATAATTGAAAAGTGGTGTTTTTTGAAGTTGACTGTCTCATATAATTGGATCGCAGATGTATAGTAGTTCAATTTATTGAACTATTAGCAAAAGAGGTTGCGTACTACCCGTAAAACATTGGTTGTATCGCTTAGTATTCATACTATACATGAACAGCCATAAGACCCTCTTCCCCCTTCCAATTGAGTTAGTTAATTAATAGAGCATAACTCAGTCTTTTATACTATTTTGAACTAAAAATAATTTTTGTCTTCCCTTGATTGCATTCAAATGTCAGATTCAAAAAAATCCTTGAGAGAATTGTGGGATAATAATCGGAGTAGACGTCCTCTTGAAGAGTATGAGTATGAATTACAACTCATGAGGCAAGATTTTCCAAAATTTCGTGAGCCTAATGCCAACAATTTTCCAAATGACCAACATTTTCAAAATCATGGATATGATCGAAATTGCGATTTCAACTCAAATTTCAATAATTTCGATTATGGGCCACATACTCATCAAAACAGCTTTGAACCCTAATATAGCTTTGATCAACATCAATATGGGGTTGTAAACCAAAATTTTCAAAATTATAGCACATATCAACCTCTTGAAAATAACCAAAATTGCAATTTTCCCTCGAATTTCAACAGTCTTGGTTACAAACATAATTTTTATAATCGAAATGATTTCCAATATCATTGTCATTTTTCTTAAAATTCAAACAACCACCACATTGGAAAAAAATTTGATTGTGAAATTGATGTGGACTATAATTTTGAAATCAAGAAATCCAAAACGAGTCTCAAATCAACGATTCTGAAGAATACCATCTTAACATTCTTAGAGAGAGGGAAGAAAGGCTAAATAAAAAGATGGATGATCTTCTTTGTTTAATGACATCTTTGAAAGAACAACAAGAGCAACAAAATCAAATTCAAACAAGCAATGAATCAGAAAATAATCAATTCTTTACTGATGGTGAAAATTTTCAAACAACAACTTTCAAAATTGAGAATAACGATCTAAATGAAGTTGTTCAAAATTCAACAAATGATTTGAACTTCGATTCTTTTCAGGAAAAAGATTTAAGCTCAGATTTTGATCTTTCTCTTTCAGGCTGCGAGAAACTTGAAATTTTACAAATTGAACAAAATAAAAATGTTGATTTTTTCAAAATCTCAAAACTGGAGAAGGATTTAAATGAACATGAATTTTTTGGATTGTATGAAGATGAGTTGCCAAATGAGGATGAAGTGGATTCAAGTCACGAGTTCGAAAATTTAACTTTGAGAAAATTTCAAACGAACATGAAATTGTCAGTGTCGAAAATACATTGTCAATTGAGAATGTGATCATATAGTCTTGAACAACACTCAGAATTTAAATTTCACGAGTACAATTGAGTTTATATACGATCACAAATTTTAGGACAATTACACTGATAAATTTGTGGAACACATGAATCATCTTGGAAACGCTATTTCTATGGGAAAACTTTGGGTTAGGATGACACTGGACAATTATTTGCTGGACTATAAATCTAGGTACAAAGATGAGATGTTTTTCAAAAACCTTTGCTTATTGGAAAACATGCCTAGACATAGTGGGAACGGGATGCATCGGGCTAGAACCAAGTGTGGGGGAAAAAGTTGGTGGCATTCTTTGCATCGCATGCATCGTAAACACATATATCATTGTACATATGATCCATTCTTACATATCGTTAGATTGCATTTTATTTTACAAATCATTTTGCATTTAATCTGTCTTTGGGTACGTTCTTTCAAATTTAGGAAATGTGTACAGTGTGGACACTGTTTAGTTCTAGTGTGGGGGGAGTCTGCATTACATCCTTTTTTTTTCTTTAATTTTTTTTATATAGGACCATCATGCTTTTAGATCGTAGTAACATGTCAAATTTTTTTTTTTGAAACATGACTCATTTTAGATTGAAACAACAAAATAAGTTAACAGTTGTTAGTATTTTTTTTCTCTCAACTAAGATCGAATAAGAAATATAATGAAAAGTTGAATATTGAGGGATATTAGTGTAACCGGTACATAGGGAGATTCTTAGGAGATGGCCATCAAGTCTATTCTAAATTGTAGTCTTTGTTTAATGAGTGGAGGACTTAAAATACTTATATTGGCTTTTTGAATCTTTAAAACTAAGTTGTGTTAAGTTGAATTCGTGTAACTCTCTCTTGTTCTTATATTTTCAATAATAATAATAGCAATCCAAGGGTATCCAACATTGCTTGTAAATCTAGTGTTGGTGTGCGAACCCGCCAAGCTCTATCCGACATGTTGTTAACAAAGTCAGCGTCGGAATATCTTGGTCTCATTTTATGAGATTGGACACCTAAGGATTACCGACATGTTGTTGACAAAGTCAGCGTCGGTCTGCATAATCCATCAAGCTCTGTCCCAACTTTCCGTCAGTCCGCAAGGCAGTGTATGGGTGCTATACCTTGGTCTTTTTAGTTAGGTGTATGTAATTAATCGTAAATTTCAATTTTTATAGAGATGGAGAATAAGCAATGATGCCCAAACACTTCTTGACCTTATTGATTTGACTTGCCATACATGAGGAAATAATAATACCACTTTACAAACTGTGCCAAGCAAACTAAGAATCTATTTCATGGCTGCACTATGTTATTGACCGAACCAACTGGCCAAACTAGAGTTTAACATTGAAAACTTGAATTATATTGAAAATTTGTGATAAGTTGAGGTATCTAAAGTACAATCGACTGATTAGAAATTGTTAACTTAATTTGTTGTACCACTTTCCTGAAACAAGTCGTGTTTTTATTTTTCGTTTTTATTTGCATATGTCCATTGCATTCATGTAGTTGCATTAGAACCATATCATATTGCATTTGGATTTCGTGGGTAGTATCCGTTGAAAATCCTCACGAGACACCACTCGTTCTACTAGGGACACCTAGAGGTTTAACGGTTTGTTGCATACGCTCAATGCAATCGTGTTTCCTACGAAAGTGTGACCTATCTAGTTAGTTTTTAAATTTTGTTTTACTCGAGGATGAGTAAAAGATAACTGTGGGGGTATTTGATTAACATAGAAATGTATTTATTTTATGCTCTTATATCTTATCTTTTGAATATAAATAAATATTACTTGGGTATTGTTATGTCACTTTTACAAATATTCCAACCAAGCCGCATGCAGTCAGAAAAGTAGAGAAATTGAGATCAAACTGTTGTATATTTACATTTCAAGATTTGTAGATGAAGATCTCACATTTAGTCGCTGTTGGACAAGAAAATAATTAGTAGAAAGGCCATGCACATTACAAATCAAAGGAGGCTTGCAAGAGGAAAGAAGGAAAGGCCTAAAACTCACTTGATTTAACAAAGGCCTAGAACTTACTTGAAATAACTAAGGCCCATTTGTAATTAGGGTTTAGGTTGGCTATCAGCTATAAATACCCATGTAATCTCATTGTAGCCACCATCTCATTTTCTATCTTCTTCTCCATTAACAAAGTTCTTCTTCTTTTTATTTTCTGCATTTTTCCATTTCATAGCAACTAGTGCCATCTACACAATTAGATTTGGTAGAGTACAAGTTGTATTTTACATTTATTTTCATTAGTGATTAATCGTTTGATTAGTTTCAACGATAATCCTAATTTTATTTTTGTTGTTATTTCTATTCTGCACTTTTTTTTTCTGCATTTTTATTCTTGTTTTGCAATTTAGTGATTAATCGTTTGATTAGTTTCAACGATAATCCTAATTGTTGCAATTTCAATTGTTCTATTTTCAACCAAATCTCGAAAGTCGTCTAACTCGCACACGAAATCCTATACATAATAATTTTTAATTTGCCTCCCTGTGATTCGACCTGCATATTACACGATCTGTGCGCTTGCAGTTATTTTAAATTTTGCGCTTTTCTATTTATTTAGAGAGCGTCGATTACATCTCTACCCCCTTCAGCTTGCGCCACCCTTCCAGTACACTGCCTCACACCTCGACCTCGCCTAACTCTGCCTCACCCGCCACTGAACCCATCTGCTAACTCCTACTCAACAATTTTGTTAAAAAAGACTTTCATTATGATATTTTGAAGCCATTGGTTATATTTCTTCCCAAGTTTTTAGTTTATGAAAATAAACGAGATGAATACAACCGGGACTGTGTATTTATAGGCGAGAAACATATATCAAATAAGAACCATGTCTTGTTCTAGGTGTGTAGCTGGAAGAAAGGGGGTCTGCAGCCATTTATTTCCCTTTCATATGCTGTGTTGATTTAGACAAAGAGGCGCATGTGTTTTCTCTTCAAACAGAGGTAGCTGGGAAGAAATAGGCTTTTAAAAGTTGCGTGTTAGGTCTGCTTGAGTTTTCATTCTTAAAGATATAACATGTGCTGTTTGAAGAAAAAGCAGTGTAACTGTGCAGCGTAATTTCCTTTCGCAAATATAGGTAGGCTTGATAGTTTAGGTATATGCACAATTCGATAGGTAGCAAGTGGTCTGCACATATTAGAGTAGGAATGTAGGAGTTAAGTTATATTTATTTTATTTAAATTATTTTTTACAGTACTAACTCTACCGTTAACTATTATATTCGTACCGCCCCACACGAGCTCTAACCACAATGAAAATGGACACACTGCTATGTCTTAACGTTCTGGTCCCAATGAAATTAATTTCGTCAAAAACCCGACTCTGTTTGCAAACCGGCGTTATTTTAATTCTAATTTATTCATCGGTTCACTTTTTAATTGCCCACACCAATGAAACAACTCAAATTGGCTCCAAACTGGAAATCTAGCAATAATTAGTTATACATATTCCAATAAAATTCACTTCGTCGAAAACGAAGATCGTTAGAAATATAACCATTCATAAGGCTTATATAATATCGATAAAATATAAATAAATCCCGAAACCATTAAATTCAATAATAATAAATTATTATTATTGAATATATCTAAATGTATTAATATACCACTTCAAACTCAACCAATATTGAATTATATCTCAACATTTAAAATTTTAGGTTAAACGATATCCAAATTATATAAAAATTCCTTTATAATATGTTAAATAAACGTTATCGTTAATTAACGATTTCCATAGCGACTATTTTAATGTTTGATTTGGACATAACTCACCATTTATAAGATAAAATCTCAATTTTCCTCTTCCATTAGAAAATTATAATCAAATAGATCCTAACGTTTCTTGTTTCATAGAATTACGACTTATAACAGATTCTATATATTCAACTGAAGTTCAAAACTCAATATTACGAACTACCGCGTCATTACGAGTTCGTTTTAAATTTAATATAAATTAAAATGTTCAAATGTCGTTTTTATTAATGAATTCGATATAAAAATCCATAAATATTTCTAATATAATATTTGAAGTAGATTTAAATATTCAAATTCAAATCACCGAAAAATCTGGGTCGTTACATTCTTTCCCCCTAATAGAATTTCGTCCTCAAAATTACTAAGTAATGAGAATGCTCCAAACCCAATTATTTAGTAAATAATAATTTTAAAATTATCATCAAAATATTCGAAGTTTTAAATATTTACGAAAAATTCGGTAGCATCTCCTCTGCACGACTTGATTGGAACAACTACAAACACATTAATCAAAAGAAAATAAAAGCCAAGCAACTACCCAACTCAAGGGTATAAAATCGGTCACTCAAACAAAAATATTAAGGTTTACCTATTTGTCAGGAAATCACACTCCAACAACCAAGCAAAGCGACTAGCAGCTCTTCCAACCTGTACTTAACTCAATTTTACATGCAATAACAATTACAAGACAAAATCATTTAATTTAATTTGTATTTGATTCTATTCAAATTCATTAAACTAGAATTCATCTCCTTTAGTTTTTAATTCATTCAACTTTTTATTAAAATGTTGATTTTTATTCCAACCAATCTAGCATCCAAACAATACACAATCAATTTTACTAAGTTAGGTTCAATTTCCATATTCAGTTAACAAATTGATTTTCTAATTAGTTCACTTTCATTTGATAATCCCAATTCTGATTTCAAAATTATTCATCGAATCCATTCTATTTAATTTAACTTTGCTCCAAGTTAAACTTTGATTCACTTATTTTTATTTAACTTGCATGAGTTAATTTCTAGTCCATTCAGTTCCATAATAAATTCTCACTTACTAGCTTCATATATGAAATCTTCTGGTTATATTAAATAATTTTAGATTTGAATTCCACTCAAATAAATCAAACAAACAAACCAATATCTCACAAATTTGGAAAAATATTTCTTTTTTCAAAAATATAATTTGGGTAAAATTATTTTATTCACCCTCTTTATGAAATAATATTATGTCAATTGCCAGTTCAATATAAGTTCCCGATACTTGAACCGATCAAACAACACAATACAAAACATTTGTATATAAAATCTACAAATACGCCCTCTCGTATATACACTCAAACTCAATCAAGGATATTACTAGCCACATCTCTATCGAATTTTGCCATAAAACCAAAGTTATTACAAAACCTTATGCTTTGATACCAACTGTAGCATCCTGAAAAATTTCGATCCTCGAACCTCGACACTAATACATCCCGTGTCCAAACTCAAGTATCGAAAACCCAAAAAGCTAAAAGAAATAAATTAGAGGGTGAGATAAGAAAGAAATTTAGAATAGAAGAATAAAAAGAAGAACCAATACAGAATTAGAGTCTCACATCGCAGCGAAACAAAACATAATATAGAAATAAATCTTTATTGAGAGCTTTGAAATAATACTTACAATCAGAGAACATCAACACATTTGGACAATTATAATAATCTGTCCTCACATATAACAAATAGCGGAATAATTAGAAGATACCATACGTTTGAACTTCTCTAGCTCCCTTTGGACTTCACATCATCCGATAACCTGAACCTATAAAACTCGGTCTGACCCAAGCATTGCAAACGTCAGGATCAGTCTGGTAAACCAGCGTGAGAAAACTCTGTAAGTTTAAGGGGATCATCCAACTTGATTTTAAAGTCAAATCTTTTTTAAAGTAAAGGATAATCGTAAGAGCAATCCACACATAAACACGGACGATTTTTACCTTACGATAACCCAAAACATTTTTGAAATCATATCTTTTTTGATATTATAATAATGTCTAAATCAATAAAATAGCAATCTAGTGGAACGCTTGCATCTCACGCTCCACATATATAGTATACAATTAAAACCACCGGCGCTTATTGGGTAATGGATTCCGACTATGATAAGGTATTGAACCACCTTTCGATCAGTGTACTCTTTAGGGGATACACTGGAGTTCAACAAGAACATCTTGCAACTCGATCACACATGACTGGCCATTCATCTCGCTTGAATGTTCTGAATATATTGTCACCTACGGTTGCTAGCAACACAACCGTTCCTGGGAGATACAGAAGCGAAAGAAGAACAAATAGAAATTTCTCTAGATGGTGACAATACACCCTAATTGGGAGCGATCGACTTAGCCATGCTGCCAGCCCGATTTTTGTCATTTTAGGTTGAAGAGGCTTGAGGTTATAAATCTTTTTAGCATATCTGGTCACCATTCACTTTGAATGCCACATCGTCAAATCCGCCATAAAATCATTAATTAACTTCCACAAAAATACTATAGTTCTTAAACCAAAATAAGTGCCCTTCTACGCAACCAACTATAGTATGTTTGAAGAAATCAATGTACGTGACCCCTTTGAAATAGTCTGTCAGACATCCGTCCATATAAGTTGTCCTGGGACTGGACAAACCAAAGACACTCTTCTACCACATCCTAGGAATCAGTAGTCCTTGCAATATGTAGATTCCAACCACGATAGAACTATAGTTTATCTTTGGTTGCAAGTCAGAGATTATTAGTGATTCTTCCGTTTTACGAAGATCTACGGTCTTCAATGCTCCATCTCGATCGTCTTCTGATATCTTCACGTATTTGTTCGTTGGAATGGTTTTCGAATATAAATTCGATTCCGGACTTTCCATAACAACAATCTTATAGGCTAGATTTTGATAGTCGGTTATTTAACTATCAAAATAGACAACCATTCAACCATGAAAATAAAACGAGTTCACTGGTTCAGAACTTAGCATCACTTGGCCATTTTTTATTTTTCCATTCATTAAGCAAAACCCTTAAATTACCAATAATTGGAACAAATCCTTTTTATTTCTTATTTCACAAATAAAATTATACTTAACGTTTCTATTTAACTTATAAAATTTTCAAATTATAATATAAAATATCATTCCCGAAAATACAAATTTTATTTCCTTTAACTACTCTCGTTTCTAAACTAATACCATTTTTGGATAATCATAAAGTCAATCAAGTTGGAGTATTTTATTTAACTCTCAGACCTTGAGTCACCAACATTCTTATCTTTAGAATAGATAGAAGTTTATCAACAAAACCCTATTCCAACTATTATCCCGCATATTCCATTTACCATTTGATTTAAAACATGGTTTTAATACCATTCTCCCTCGTGGAAATCTGAATTTGATATTAGTATGTTTATTTAATTTAAGTATCAAGTAACTATTATTTAAACTTTCTCTAGAATTTTGACAATCTTTGAAACATTATATATAAATCATAATTCTATTATAAATAGAAACCTTTGTAAACTTCTGATAAGTTTATTTCAAATCCACTTAGTTATATCTCGATAAAACTTCATCCCCATTTAATATAGAGAATTTAGTTCGCATCTTAATAACTTAACTCGCCTCACCACTTTAAGTCAAACTTGGGTTTTCGGTTTGATTTCCATTTCATACCTTCATCAGTCCCAAACCGTATATCAGTAAGAAAATAATTCCTTAAATATCAATCCTGAAGGTCGAAACCAACATCAGATCAATACTTAGAAAATCATTTAACTCAATTGATCTCCAATTAGGTTCTAATTCTTCAAATTTAATATCTTTGTTTTATTTCGTTCATAAACCTTTTCTAATAGCTTGTTCCAATAATATCTTAAATAAAACTTGGGTTCTATAACAACTTGGTTCAACTTGGATTTTATAAAATCCAATTAAATAGAATTCCAATATGAACTCAATTTAACTTCAGTTCAAACTTAACTTGTATTACTGTTAAAATCCGTTTGCTTAAAAATTCATCAAACAATAAACAGGGCTTTTAAGACTTCATAAACCTTCACTAAATCACAAGATTACCACTTTGATTATTATTAAATAAATAAAATCCAATTCCAACATAATATCATTTTAATTGTTTCTTTTAAATATTAACCTCGGTTATTAATCGTTACGTTAATTCCTACTCATTTGCTTATCAATCTTATTAATATAAGAGTTTTCTTTATAAAACCAATTAAAAATTACTTATAAACTTAAATAATAAATACAAATATTTATTTTCTTTTTATAACTTCATTTAAAATAATATATTTCAAATCTATCTTCAATTATAAAATAAATTTTATAACTTCATGTCTATCGATTTACCTGATGGTAAACCAATCTTTATAAAACAGGTGTATTTTTAAGCCATCTGCTATTAATTTCTCAACCAATACTATCCATTGGTTAATAACAAAATAAATGTTTAATTTGGATTTAACTGTCAATAATTAAACCAATCATCCAATCATATTCATTAAACAGCTTATATAATAATAATATGAAAATAAACAATAAAATTGAGGAATCATGTTCGATCCCTCCAGCCTGTTTTTCCCTCCATTCAAATAAGTTATCTCAAATAAAACAATCCATTCAATATAATAATTTATAATAAACATGAATAATAAATTCAACCAATAACGGTCAACTGATAATAACAATTCAAGCATCCAATTAAATTTAATAAGTTAATATTATTGTAAATGTAACCAACAAGGTAAGTTATCTCATTTAGAAATAATCGTTATAAATAACGATTGCTTTTTAACTAAATTAAACGAACGTTTAATTTAACTCAGTTATATAAAAATATTCAGCACATATTCAAACAATCATCAAATCACCCAAAATTAACAAGCATAACACACAAATAATAAACCCGACTTATATATAATATAAGTGGGACAACTGAGTGAGTTAAACTCACGTCGGTTTTATTTTGCGTTTAAAATGATTCGTTTTTAATAGAATTAAACAGGTGTTTAATTGTATTAAAATCCCAACTGCTTCCAATGCCGACCAGACCAACTCCACCGCGTTACCTATGACCGTACAGTCCCATCGTGATGAATGGTGTTCAATTCTGTTAACGGATGAGTTAGATATTGCATACATAATTTAACATACTATTAAATTTCAATTTTTTATAAAAAGTATGGGCCATACTCTTTAAATTTGGCATGGCCCAAAACATTTGCCACCCCAACCCATCTGTCTCACTACTTCTCCGATGCTGATATATTCCGCAAGCAACTTTGCCCTTTCCTTGTTCTTCTATTTTTCTCCTTTTTACTTTTTTTCCTTCCACGAGGTACCCATGAGAAAACTTTTTCCCATCCTTCCAACGTTGTACAACAACCCCCACACGTCCCTTTGTTTTACTTTTTCCGTTCCAACGGGCCCCTTACTCGTTCTTTTTTTTTTAATTTTTGAAAGCCCAAAACAGCCCAACGTTTTTATTTTATTTATTTTTATTTTTGAAGGCCCGCCCACACATATAAAATACACAGCCCACCCACTTTACTCCCTTCCCCATGCAGCTCTTCTTCCCCACATATTCTTTCCACCTGCTAATCGTTATTTTCGAACCCATCATGAACATGCCTCCTTCATAACTGTGAAAACCAACATCCATCAACCCATTAATTCCTCCTCCATTCAAATATTTGTCGTTTCTTACCTACTATGCCTCCTCACACATACCACCCAGCTCCGGTCGTAACTCCACCTTCACTGCTCCGACGCCAACCCCCTCCTGCGCCGACACTCACGCACAACCCAATAACCCGCTCCAGAACTGTTAACTGAAACCGCCACTTACGCTCTCAAAACAGCCAACTCTCCGAGCTTCTCCACCCCTGTTCACCATGCCTTCTGCCATCTCTAACCCCTTCAGCTTGCGCCATCCTTCCAGTACACTGTCTCACATCTCGACCTCACTTGGCTCTGCCTCACCCTCTACTGAACCCATCCGCCAGCGTCTACTCAAGAATTTTGATTAAAAAGGACTTGCATTATTATATTTTGAAGCCGTTGGTTATATTTCTTCCCAAGTTTTTAATTTATGAAAATAAACGAAATGAATACAACCGGGACTGTGTATTTATAGGCGAGAAGCTGATATCAGATAAGAACCATGTCTTGTTCTAGGCGTGTAGCTGGAAGAAAGGGGTCTACAACCATGTATTTTCCTTTCATATGCTGTGTTGATTTAGACATAGGGGCACATGCGTTTTCTCTTCAAACAGAGGTAGTTGGGAAGAAATAGGCTTTTAGAAGTTGTGTGTTAGGTCTTTTTGAGTTTTCATTCTTAAAGATATAACATGTGTTGTTTGAGGAAAAAGCAGTGTACGTGTGCAGCGTAATTTCCATTCGCAAATATAGGTAGGCTTGATAGTTTAGGTAGCTGCACAATTCGATAGGTAGCAAGTGGTCTGCGCATATTAGAGTAGGAATGTAGGAATTAAGTTATATTTATTTTATTTAAATATATTTTAATATGGTACTAACTCTACCGTTAATAACCATTAACCGTTGTATTCGCACCGCCCCACACGAGCTCCAAACACAATGAAAAGAGACACACTGCTATGTATTAACGTTCTGGTCCCAATGAAATTAATTTCGTCGAAAATCGACTCCATTTACAAAACGACGTTATTTTAATTCTAATTTATTCACCGGTTCACCTTTAAATTGCCCACTCTAATAAAACAACTCCAATTGACTCTAAACTGGAAATCTAGCAATAATTAGTTATACGTATTCCAATAAAATTCACTTCGTCGAAAACGGAGATCGTTAAAAAAATGACTATTCTTAAGGCTTATATAATATCGATAAAATATAAATAAATCCCCAAACCATTAAATTCAATAATAATAAATTACTACTATCGAATATATCTGAGAGGTTTAATATACCACTTCAAACTCAACCAATATTGTATTATAACTCAACATTTTAAACTTCAGGTTAAACGATATCCAAATTATATAAAAATTCCTTTATAATATATTAAATAAATGTTATCGTTAATTAACGATTTCCATAGCGACTATTTTAAAATTTGATTTGGATATAACTCACAATTTATAAGATAAATCTCAATTTTCATCTTCCGTTAGAAAATTATAATCAAATAGAGCATAACGTTTCTTGTTTCATAGAATTCTAACTTATAACAGATTCTGTATATTCAGTGGAAGTTCAAAACTCAATGTTACGAACTACCGCGATGTTACGAGTTCATTTTAAATTAAATACAAATTAAAACGTCGAACGTCATTTTTATTAATGAATTCAATATAAAAATCCATAAATATTTCTAATATAATATTTAAAATAGATTTAAATATTTAAATTCAATTGACTAAAAAATCCGGGTCGTTACAATATTCCAAAATTGTGAAAACAAGTACCTCCAATATGTATACATTATGATAGTCAATCTGCTATAGGAAGGGCGAATAATACATTGTATAATGATAAATCTAGACATATTCATCGTAGACATAAAACCATAAGACAACTTCTCTCTAATGGAGTTATCACTTTAGACTATGTAAGGTCAAAGGATAATATTGCAGATCCACTAACTAAAGGCTTCCCTAGGGAGAAAGTTCAAACCTTATCGATGGGAATGAGCTTAAGACCTATAAACTAAAAGTTTTCTAAAACGGAAACCCCACCTAGTTGACTGGAGATCCCAAGATCTAGGTTCAAAGAGACAACTAATTTTAAGATAGAACTTGGAAGCACTGAAAGAAAAATTATAACCATTCCTAAGATAAGTCAATGCACAGCCCGTTGGAGAATAGGATAAGCTTAGCTTTTAATGATGTCTATACTGTGATGTTATAAAGAACCAAGTGGAGTATTACAGGATACTATTTGTAGAACCACCTATGTGAGTGTGAAGGCATCACTTCAAGAAGAATTGTAAGGTCAAATTCTTCAAGCACTCATGAAACCGAGGCAGTGTTCATGGAAAAAACGAACATAAACAGAGAACCAAGGAGTTAAAGAACATTAATCATGTGTTATCTTTATAGACTAACACAAATGGCTTGCAGTTCAAAGACAATCTAGTCCACTGATTCACCAGTTAGTTATAACGATAAAACACTAGGAAAAGTTCAAGGCCTTTGTGCTACTTTTACCGATATCATAAATGATTCGCAATTTTAAAAACATATGAAATAACCACTCATTCATATAGGGGATTGTTGGAAATGAATAAGCGGTTTAGGAAGTTTTTAAGTCCCACACCAGGAAATAATAAAACTCATCCCACTATATAAACAAAGTCTTGAAATGTTATATCAAAAGAATAAGGAGACATAAGGATTGAGGGAAATGGCATGATAAGCATTCATATTTAATATTAAAAGTTTAAAGATAAGGGGCTTGAGCCTTGGGGCTCTTGGAATCTTGTGATTAATTGGGTCTCCGATTGCCGTTGGGCTTGCTACGCTAAAAAACAGCTATTTTTTGAATCTGGTCACGCAAATACCAACAGTAATGTCTATTGTTTACCGTTGGTAAAGGGTCACAACCTTTCCAGCAGTCACCACCATTAGAAATCAAACAGTACGCCTCTTCAAGAATAGATGCCTCCTTTCAGCCTATATATAGGCACTCATAAATCAAGACAGAACATAATTTTAAGTTCTGTTTTCTTCTCCTCTGTTCTGTATCTTCTTCCCAAAAAGATTTGTTCTAATATTATCAACTTCTCGCGTTCATTGTTGCTCTGTGAATGGAGTGCAACATCACATACAGATTCCATTTCACCCTTTGGAAACGATTGCTCAACAACCGTACGCGCCGTGTAGGGAGCAATTTCGTTTCAAGGGAGCAACATACGCTGGACTCGAAAGCATAATCAGTGTAAATTATTAATTTCTTTACTGTATTGGATTTATACTGCATATTACTATTCTTGTTCTTTGCAAATCTGTGATTGTTCTTTACTGATTGCAAATTGCAATAACATTGAAACAATATTACTAACGCTTAAAAGCGTTCCTGTTCACTGCAGCAGTCATTGTAATGGTTTTCTACCGTTTCTGTTGCTTGGTTATTAACAGTCATGTCGTGAAGTATGCATGTCTTGGTATCATATGTATGTTCATGTACTAAGACTTGTTGTATTAATATGTGGTTCCTAAGAACCAATTGAGTTTGTAGCACATGTATATGTTGTACTCCGAGGTTTGTGCTTATATGTATTATGTTATGTGTTCTGTTATTCATGTTGATATTGTGTCCTATCCTAAATAAGATTCTTAGCCACCGTTGTTTTATTTTAAACATAAATTGGGTACGTCGATTGATTCGAGGTTGGAAGAAAAAATTTATACACTTAATCGACATATTCAATACTCACTTAATGTAAGGCTTATGGAAGATTGCTTCTAAATTGCTCTATTCTTCGCATTAGGAGACGGAATAAGCCATTAATACCTTTTGTTAATGTGAGTCATGGGATAGGGCATTACAAATAGTCAGGAAAGAGTTGAACTTAAATAAACTATCTAGTTTGGTTCTAACGCCCAATTAGATAATTTAGCGATAGTGTCAGCCACATATGTGAAACTGGTAATTAAAGATGGACAAATAGTTATGATAACCCATGAGAAAGTTAGTCGGGATTAGGTGGAGACATATAGTAAGAGTTACTATTGAGACCAATAGTAAGGACATATGTAACGACCCGCAAATCCGTGCTATCTGAGTTGACTAAATACAACACACGTCCAACCCAAATAACACAGAAATACGACTCATTTTTAGAAAGAAGTTAGAGGATGAGAAATAGAAAGAAAGAAATATTAGAATAGAAGAAAACGAAGATCACAAACTCACAGCGGAACGAATAAAATATATTATATAACCTAAGCTTCGAAATACAAATCTGTTTTGTACATACATACATACCATCATCAGAGTACACATAACATTTGATCCAGCGGAAGTAACTCTAAATAACTAACGTTGAAGCCTTCTGCTTCAAGCTCCTCCAAGTGTATCTGTAAAAGCCTGAAACACTTGACTGCCCGTACAAATTTGGGCACCCAAGAGTTTAGGAAAAACAAAACAAAATAAACTCTGGGTCAGTCATGGGACTGGTGTGAGTAAACTCCAACCACTTGTTTAACTTTAAAAATCCTTTCAAAGAAAAGGTAATAGTAAGACCAGCCCACACATAAACACGGACGGTTTTTACCTTACTATAACCCAAAACACTTTGATACGAAAATCCAGTGATATTATAATAATGTCTACATCAAGTAAATAACCAAATAGCAGAACGCTTGCATCTCACGCTCCACATATATATCATAAAATCAAAAACCGCATGGCGCTTATTGGAGATTGGATTTCCAACATGACAAGGTATGGGACCACCTTCCGATGATGTATCTCTAGAGGCAAATACACCTGGGTTCAACAAGAACGTCTTGCAACCCGGCCCACACATGACCGACCACTCATTTCGCTTGAGTGTATCGAATGTATATCACCAACGGTTGGACTCAAACCACCGTTTCCCGAATGGGCAGAATCGATAGATTTAGAACAAAAGGAATTTCTCTAGATAGGTGATTATACACCCTAATGGGTGCGACCCACATAGCCATGCTGCCTGCCCGATTTTTGTCCTTTCCCGGTTGTTGAGGCCTGAGGCTACGAATACTTACCAGTCATTGATAGCACAATCACTTTGAATGCCACATTGTCAGATCCGTTAATCACTAGTTGAGTTTGCACAAATATTCTGGATATTATGCTAAGGGATAAATCCGTTGCAACCATATACATTTATACAGACCAACCCATTTGATCATTGGAAATACTCTGTCAGACATTCGTCCATTTACGTTCGTTCTGGGATTGAACGAAACCGAAGGCACTATTTCTATTTCTAGAAAAGCCCTTGCACTTTACTCCGTCTTCAATATATTCAGCATACTTGGTTCGCAACGCTTATGCCGATACGGAGTGGTTCTTCGGATAATAATCCAACCGGTCTCTCCATATTGACAACGATGGTCAAAAACTTCGATAGTCTGTGATTTAACTATCGAATAAAAACAAGTGTTCATCCAAACATATCAAACAAATCACTGGGCTCTTTAATTAATATTTCATTAATTAAATCACTTTTCCATTTTCTCCATCAATATTTGTTAACCAAATATTTCAATAAATCAATCTTGGCCCTTTACGCTATTTTTGATTTCGTTTCCTTATCGAATTCTATATATATCGATATATAGATTTCTAATTGTCAAATTTCTTAAAAATATTCTAACTCCTTAAATTCCCGGAAAAATTCGCCATAACCTCCCCTGTATCGGGAGCATCGGGAAATTTCAAATAGCATCCCGGTATCTTCTAATTTCAAAAAGAAAAAGGAAAAGCCAAGCGGCTTGCCGATACGGCGCATAAAACCCATATATGAATTTAAACATGTACCTTTTTGTCGAGCGCATAAATTTAAATCTTCATATACTCCATCCCATATCTGTTTAACACCTGTTCACCTGTTTTCCAATTCAATTCAACTTAATTCATTCGTTTGAATTCAATTTTGAATCGTTTGAATTCAGTTCCGCTCAATTATTCTTTAATTAGCTCTTTTTGCCTATTTCACTTCTTTGTTTGAACATAACATGTTCAAATAAAATGTTTTAACTTGCTCACAACCAAATTAAATTTCAATTCTAGTTTCCCTTTTGATTTCGAATATAAATTTCAAATCGAATTTTCTTATTCAAACCCCAATATCCCTTCGAAATCTCATTAACTAATTTCTATTTCAAATTAGTTAGTTCTATTCAATAAATCAAAAATCTGATTTCTGTTTCAAAAATCAATTCATTTACACAACTTGAATTCGCATATATTTCACAACTCAACTCTGAAATTTCTTAAATAAAAATGCGGATTCTATTTTCTTAAAATCCTTTTATAACATGAAATAAACCGTTATGGTTTTAAAATAGTTCTGGCGCTGTTTTTCTGAAAATTTGATTTTGACATAACTCAAAATCTATACGACGAAATTCAGATTTTTCTCTCTCATTAGAAACTATTATCAAACCGGTCCTGACGTTTCTTGTTTCAAAGAATTTCGACTTCAATTGAGTTCTGTATATTCGATTGAAGTTCGAATCGCTATTTTTCGAACTGCAGCGCTGCGGCGAGTTCGTTTTAATTATATTTATATATATATAAACTTTTAAACTTCTAAACTTCTTTAAAATGAATTCAACTCCATTTAACTCTGCTTGATTCAAATTCAAATCTCACTTTTATTTGAATTCTAAATTCAAATCCCAATTCCTTTTCTATTTGATATTCAAATTCAACACTTGAATTTCCATTTGAATTCCCTATATTCAAATTCGATACTCGAATTCATTTGAATTCTTTTATTCAACTTTATACTTAAATTCCATTGGAACTTCTATATTCAAATTTCTATATTTGAATTCTATTGAAATTCAAATATTCAAACTCCTTTTTAAATTCTATATTCAAAATTCCATGGTTTTAAAATTCCATTTGAATTTCATATTCCAATCCCATAGATCAAATCCTATTTGAATTCGATTTGAATCTCTTATATTCAAATTCCATTTCAAAATTTATTTGGATTTCCTATTTTGAAATCCTATTTCAATTCTACTTTGAAATCCTATTTTCCAAAGTTTATTTCAAATTCTATTTTGAAATTTTATATTCAAATCTCTATTTGAATTTACTAATTCAATTCCTTGTTCAAATTCAATATTTGAATTTTTATTCAAATCTCTATTCAAATTTCACATTTGAATTCTTCTTTGAAATTCTATATTTCAAATTCAATTCAACTCCTCTTTGAAATTCCATATTTCAAATTCAATTCAATTTTTCTTTGAAATTCTATATTCAAATTCTATTTCAAATCCTCCTTTGAAAATTCTATTTCGAAGTTCTATTTCAAATTCTATTTGGAAATTCTATTTCAAATTCTCTATATTCAAACACCATTTGAAAGTTCTATATCCAAATCCACTTTGGATTTTCTACTTGAATTCTAAATTCAAATTTCCATTTCCTTTTCTATTATTCAAATTCTATATTTAAATTTCCCCTTTTGAATCATATCTTCAAAATACTTGTATTTCTATTTCTGAATTATCAAATGATAATTCTTTCCACTTCATTTACAACTTCGATATAAAGACTATTTATAAACTTTGTTTATAAAGAAACTACTTGTTTTATTTTTCAAAAACAAGGTTATATTTTTATTTCCATTAAAAATTCAAATTCTATTTAAAAATAGAATTTTCCCCTTTTAAATTTCCAATATTCTTTTAATTGGCCCAGAGATATTTAAACACACAAAGCAACGAATTATTTATTTTTCTAACACATCATATATAACAATATATGTGCAAACGAATAAACAAACAGATAATATATTTTTGAGGAATCCAGTTGGATTCCTCCAACCTGTTTTCCTGCATCCACAGATGTTAGCACATAAATAATACCCATTCTGCTTCGTGGCAGAATATCGCGGTATAGAAGGTCATCCACTAATCATAGCGTGGGGCGTATAGGGTAATCATCCGCTATGAAACTGCGGGCATCCGCTAATGAGACTGCGGGAATCCAACCAATCAATCATCCCAATATATATATATATAGCCTAAATAACTAATATATATAAAACAACCAGAAAGCATGCACACAAGCAACAAACAATTATTTTTAATGAAATAAAAATAATTCTAAAGGTGAGTGAGATCTACTCACCAGGATTTTAAATCTGCACTTGTACCAATTCAATTTCTTTCTCATTGATTTTCGAGTCTTCGAACTTCACCCGGATGATTCCATTTGATTTATATTTGCCTAAGAAAAATCCGTGTTCTATAAATAAGCTGATGAATTTCCATAATAAGGTTTCATGTTAAAACTTACTAATATTTTATTTTCCCTATTTTCCTGGTTTTGCACATCTAACGGTCTCAAGCCTAAATTTTTCCACTTGTCTAATTTATACTCTTTAAAATAAGATAGTAAATAAATCTCTCTTTTCAGTTTCAAATTCTAGGTAATAATTAAAGTCATTTTCTTTCATCTTAACAGAATTCGGAATTTTTGCGAAATAAAATTCTACACCTTAACTACTTTGGATTTTATTTAAACATCATTAGCCTTAGATTAAATAAGTTCTTAACATTATTCATATACAGTAATTAAAAATAAACAGTTACCTTACTTTCTTTCTTAACGATTAGTTCACAAAATTTAAAACGAATTAAAACTTTAGTGACATATTAAATAAATAACTAAATTTACCAATTACCTTATTTCGTTCAGCTCGAAATCCTTACTGCTTCACACTATCGACTTCAACCCCCTCTAGAAAATCGCGTCTTCATCTCCTGTTGCTACAGGTGTGCGCACCCTCCAGTTTAATCACCAGTCGGAAATCGTCCCCCTGGAGGAAACGCGACGGCAGATTCATCGAAGTTCACGAAACCCCTTACATCCCGAATCATTTGTGTTCCAAGAGTATTGCTCAAACCCTAAATCGTTTGTATTGACTTCGGATCGAGATCCGCTGTCGCACCAGACTCCGTTCATCGCCCTATCCTCGGCCAACTTCTCGCGTCATCCTCCCTGAAGCTTCGAGCACCAGCTCGCGATGAATTGAGCTGCGATTTGGATATGAGGGCAGCGGCCATTTTTGATTACCGAAGTTGAACATTGTTTTGTGAATGAAGTTTTAGGGGGGTGCGATAGTTTTTATAAGCGAAAAGGGGACAATATATTCAGCTCGAGGAAGGAAATAACAGTACTGTTTTATTCATAGGTCTGCGTTTCTCAGTTTTAGGGTGGCGCCATCTGATTTCTGCTTTGCTTTGTTGGGAAGGAGGAGAGCAAAGATTTTGGCTCGAGAAAATATAAGCAGTGCCGTATAAACATAGGTCGGCTCTCCTATATTTAATTTCTTTTATATTCGATTTTATTTTAAATAGATAAAATATCTTGCGGTCCTTTAATTTGAAACCACGAACCACTATTTCAGCAAAACAACTGATGTTCCTACATTATTCACTATTTTGAATTCAACGAAATAGATTATATAATTTAATTTGAACGTATATTTAAAATAGCCATATTAAATCAAATTTAAATTCAAAACAAATAAATTTTTCAACAATGAATTCCTATTATCATCGTTCATTTTTAATAGTGTATATATATTGATCATTTGAACCGTTTCGAATTCAATTTTACCTTTGAATTAAATTATAAATTCTCGTATTTCAATAATTATCAAAATAAATTGTAATTCGATTATTTAATCGATAACCCAATATAAAAATTCTTTTATATTATCAACACAATATTTAAAATGATATTAAATATTTAAAATAAATCGTTCAAAAACCTGGGTCGTTACATTCTTTCCCCCTTAAAATAATTTCGTCCTCGAAATTGCTAAGGTAGGATAAATGGTACAAATCCATTACTTTTCAACAATTCACTTATGTTGAACTCACTCCTCATATTTCCATGACTTTAATTTCAGCCAAAACTTTTGGTTTCCATTCATATGCATTCTAGTTCATATTCATTTCAATTTATTTCAAATTGATTCTAGTCAATTTAATTCATCCTGAACCATTTAACTTGCTTCAGTTAAATTTTAAATTCCAGCATTCAAATTCCTGGGTTTTCTTTTCCCAATCCTTCCGAAGTCACATAAATATATATACATATATTTATTTCTATTTTAAATTCAAAACATTTGAATTTTTCCAAAACAACTTGTTTTCTTTCAAACAAATTTCCATCAAAACTTTTTCTAAGGTAGCAATTCATCACTTAGAAACTCGGAAATGAACACTGATGATGTTGCAATCATTATCAGAATAATTTCCCAGCCACTGAAGTGAGTTCAGTGCTTTATTATTTCAAAATCCATGATTTTCTTTCAAATCCTTTAAAACAAATCTATTTTAATATACTTTGAAAAATAATTTTTCAACTTCCCAGGATTTTGAATTCTTAATTCTGATTTAATTCTAATTTATCTCATTTGTATATTTAATTCATATACAAGTTCTGTTTGGTTATATATAACCATTCAAATTTTATAATCTCGTTTGATTATAATCTTAACAATCAACACATCCATATAATATAATTCTAGAAAATTATTCTTTCTATATCAAAATAGAAATTTTGGGTAAAATTGTTTCATTCACCCACTTTAAAACAATACTGTGTTCAATCTTCTGTTCAAGTATTTACAAACTCCTATCGACGTCGTGGCGTCCCACGATTCGACCAGAATTCATAAACCACTCACAGACTAACCAACACAATATAAAACAACTTTTATATCAATTAACAAATACGCTCTCTCATATATATATACTCAACTCATTCTAGGGTACTACTGACCCTATCTCTAATGAGCACATGCCACACAAGCCTAGGTGTTCGCTCAACCTAAGCTCTGATACCAACTGTAACGACCCGCAAATCCGTGCTATCTGAGTTGACTAAATACAACACACGTCCAACCCAAATAACACAGAAATACGACTCATTTTTAGAAAGAAGTTAGAGGATGAGAAATAGAAAGAAAGAAATATTAGAATAGAAGAAAACGAAGATCACAAACTCACAGCGGAACGAATAAAATATATTATATAACCTAAGCTTCGAAATACAAATCTGTTTTGTACATACATACATACATACCATCATCAGAGTACACATAACATTTGATCCAGCGGAAGTAACTCTAAATAACTAACGTTGAAGCCTTCTGCTTCAAGCTCCTCCAAGTGTATCTGTAAAAGCCTGAAACACTTGACTGCCCGTACAAATTTGGGCACCCAAGAGTTTAGGAAAAACAAAACAAAATAAACTCTGGGTCAGTCATGGGACTGGTGTGAGTAAACTCCAACCACTTGTTTAACTTTAAAAATCCTTTCAAAGAAAAGGTAATAGTAAGACCAGCCCACACATAAACACGGACGGTTTTTACCTTACTATAACCCAAAACACTTTGATACGAAAATCCAGTGATATTATAATAATGTCTACATCAAGTAAATAACCAAATAGCAGAACGCTTGCATCTCACGCTCCACATATATATCATAAAATCAAAAACCGCATGGCGCTTATTGGAGATTGGATTTCCAACATGACAAGGTATGGGACCACCTTCCGATGATGTATCTCTAGAGGCAAATACACCTGGGTTCAACAAGAACGTCTTGCAACCCGGCCCACACATGACCGACCACTCATTTCGCTTGAGTGTATCGAATGTATATCACCAACGGTTGGACTCAAACCACCGTTTCCCGAATGGGCAGAATCGATAGATTTAGAACAAAAGGAATTTCTCTAGATAGGTGATTATACACCCTAATGGGTGCGACCCACATAGCCATGCTGCCTGCCCGATTTTTGTCCTTTCCCGGTTGTTGAGGCCTGAGGCTACGAATACTTACCAGTCATTGATAGCACAATCACTTTGAATGCCACATTGTCAGATCCGTTAATCACTAGTTGAGTTTGCACAAATATTCTGGATATTATGCTAAGGGATAAATCCGTTGCAACCATATACATTTATACAGACCAACCCATTTGATCATTGGAAATACTCTGTCAGACATTCGTCCATTTACGTTCGTTCTGGGATTGAACGAAACCGAAGGCACTATTTCTATTTCTAGAAAAGCCCTTGCACTTTACTCCGTCTTCAATATATTCAGCATACTTGGTTCGCAACGCTTATGCCGATACGGAGTGGTTCTTCGGATAATAATCCAACCGGTCTCTCCATATTGACAACGATGGTCAAAAACTTCGATAGTCTGTGATTTAACTATCGAATAAAAACAAGTGTTCATCCAAACATATCAAACAAATCACTGGGCTCTTTAATTAATATTTCATTAATTAAATCACTTTTCCATTTTCTCCATCAATATTTGTTAACCAAATATTTCAATAAATCAATCTTGGCCCTTTACGCTATTTTTGATTTCGTTTCCTTATCGAATTCTATATATATCGATATATAGATTTCTAATTGTCAAATTTCTTAAAAATATTCTAACTCCTTAAATTCCCGGAAAAATTCGCCATAACCTCCCCTGTATCGGGAGCATCGGGAAATTTCAAATAGCATCCCGGTATCTTCTAATTTCAAAAAGAAAAAGGAAAAGCCAAGCGGCTTGCCGATACGGCGCATAAAACCCATATATGAATTTAAACATGTACCTTTTTGTCGAGCGCATAAATTTAAATCTTCATATACTCCATCCCATATCTGTTTAACACCTGTTCACCTGTTTTCCAATTCAATTCAACTTAATTCATTCGTTTGAATTCAATTTTGAATCGTTTGAATTCAGTTCCGCTCAATTATTCTTTAATTAGCTCTTTTTGCCTATTTCACTTCTTTGTTTGAACATAACATGTTCAAATAAAATGTTTTAACTTGCTCACAACCAAATTAAATTTCAATTCTAGTTTCCCTTTTGATTTCGAATATAAATTTCAAATCGAATTTTCTTATTCAAACCCCAATATCCCTTCGAAATCTCATTAACTAATTTCTATTTCAAATTAGTTAGTTCTATTCAATAAATCAAAAATCTGATTTCTGTTTCAAAAATCAATTCATTTACACAACTTGAATTCGCATATATTTCACAACTCAACTCTGAAATTTCTTAAATAAAAATGCGGATTCTATTTTCTTAAAATCCTTTTATAACATGAAATAAACCGTTATGGTTTTAAAATAGTTCTGGCGCTGTTTTTCTGAAAATTTGATTTTGACATAACTCAAAATCTATACGACGAAATTCAGATTTTTCTCTCTCATTAGAAACTATTATCAAACCGGTCCTGACGTTTCTTGTTTCAAAGAATTTCGACTTCAATTGAGTTCTGTATATTCGATTGAAGTTCGAATCGCTATTTTTCGAACTGCAGCGCTGCGGCGAGTTCGTTTTAATTATATTTATATATATATAAACTTTTAAACTTCTAAACTTCTTTAAAATGAATTCAACTCCATTTAACTCTGCTTGATTCAAATTCAAATCTCACTTTTATTTGAATTCTAAATTCAAATCCCAATTCCTTTTCTATTTGATATTCAAATTCAACACTTGAATTTCCATTTGAATTCCCTATATTCAAATTCGATACTCGAATTCATTTGAATTCTTTTATTCAACTTTATACTTAAATTCCATTGGAACTTCTATATTCAAATTTCTATATTTGAATTCTATTGAAATTCAAATATTCAAACTCCTTTTTAAATTCTATATTCAAAATTCCATGGTTTTAAAATTCCATTTGAATTTCATATTCCAATCCCATAGATCAAATCCTATTTGAATTCGATTTGAATCTCTTATATTCAAATTCCATTTCAAAATTTATTTGGATTTCCTATTTTGAAATCCTATTTCAATTCTACTTTGAAATCCTATTTTCCAAAGTTTATTTCAAATTCTATTTTGAAATTTTATATTCAAATCTCTATTTGAATTTACTAATTCAATTCCTTGTTCAAATTCAATATTTGAATTTTTATTCAAATCTCTATTCAAATTTCACATTTGAATTCTTCTTTGAAATTCTATATTTCAAATTCAATTCAACTCCTCTTTGAAATTCCATATTTCAAATTCAATTCAATTTTTCTTTGAAATTCTATATTCAAATTCTATTTCAAATCCTCCTTTGAAAATTCTATTTCGAAGTTCTATTTCAAATTCTATTTGGAAATTCTATTTCAAATTCTCTATATTCAAACACCATTTGAAAGTTCTATATCCAAATCCACTTTGGATTTTCTACTTGAATTCTAAATTCAAATTTCCATTTCCTTTTCTATTATTCAAATTCTATATTTAAATTTCCCCTTTTGAATCATATCTTCAAAATACTTGTATTTCTATTTCTGAATTATCAAATGATAATTCTTTCCACTTCATTTACAACTTCGATATAAAGACTATTTATAAACTTTGTTTATAAAGAAACTACTTGTTTTATTTTTCAAAAACAAGGTTATATTTTTATTTCCATTAAAAATTCAAATTCTATTTAAAAATAGAATTTTCCCCTTTTAAATTTCCAATATTCTTTTAATTGGCCTAGAGATATTTAAACACACAAAGCAACGAATTATTTATTTTTCTAACACATCATATATAACAATATATGTGCAAACGAATAAACAAACAGATAATATATTTTTGAGGAATCCAGTTGGATTCCTCCAACCTGTTTTCCTGCATCCACAGATGTTAGCACATAAATAATACCCATTCTGCTTCGTGGCAGAATATCGCGGTATAGAAGGTCATCCACTAATCATAGCGTGGGGCGTATAGGGTAATCATCCGCTATGAAACTGCGGGCATCCGCTAATGAGACTGCGGGAATCCAACCAATCAATCATCCCAATATATATATATATAGCCTAAATAACTAATATATATAAAACAACCAGAAAGCATGCACACAAGCAACAAACAATTATTTTTAATGAAATAAAAATAATTCTAAAGGTGAGTGAGATCTACTCACCAGGATTTTAAATCTGCACTTGTACCAATTCAATTTCTTTCTCATTGATTTTCGAGTCTTCGAACTTCACCCGGATGATTCCATTTGATTTATATTTGCCTAAGAAAAATCCGTGTTCTATAAATAAGCTGATGAATTTCCATAATAAGGTTTCATGTTAAAACTTACTAATATTTTATTTTCCCTATTTTCCTGGTTTTGCACATCTAACGGTCTCAAGCCTAAATTTTTCCACTTGTCTAATTTATACTCTTTAAAATAAGATAGTAAATAAATCTCTCTTTTCAGTTTCAAATTCTAGGTAACAATTAAAGTCATTTTCTTTCATCTTAACAGAATTCGGAATTTTTGCGAAATAAAATTCTACACCTTAACTACTTTGGATTTTATTTAAACATCATTAGCCTTAGATTAAATAAGTTCTTAACATTATTCATATACAGTAATTAAAAATAAACAGTTACCTTACTTTCTTTCTTAACGATTAGTTCACAAAATTTAAAACGAATTAAAACTTTAGTGACATATTAAATAAATAACTAAATTTACCAATTACCTTATTTCGTTCAGCTCGAAATCCTTACTGCTTCACACTATCGACTTCAACCCCCTCTAGAAAATCGCGTCTTCATCTCCTGTTGCTACAGGTGTGCGCACCCTCCAGTTTAATCACCAGTCGGAAATCGTCCCCCTGGAGGAAACGCGACGGCAGATTCATCGAAGTTCACGAAACCCCTTACATCCCGAATCATTTGTGTTCCAAGAGTATTGCTCAAACCCTAAATCGTTTGTATTGACTTCGGATCGAGATCCGCTGTCGCACCAGACTCCGTTCATCGCCCTATCCTCGGCCAACTTCTCGCGTCATCCTCCCTGAAGCTTCGAGCACCAGCTCGCGATGAATTGAGCTGCGATTTGGATATGAGGGCAGCGGCCATTTTTGATTACCGAAGTTGAACATTGTTTTGTGAATGAAGTTTTAGGGGGGTGCGATAGTTTTTATAAGCGAAAAGGGGACAATATATTCAGCTCGAGGAAGGAAATAACAGTACTGTTTTATTCATAGGTCTGCGTTTCTCAGTTTTAGGGTGGCGCCATCTGATTTCTGCTTTGCTTTGTTGGGAAGGAGGAGAGCAAAGATTTTGGCTCGAGAAAATATAAGCAGTGCCGTATAAACATAGGTCGGCTCTCCTATATTTAATTTCTTTTATATTCGATTTTATTTTAAATAGATAAAATATCTTGCGGTCCTTTAATTTGAAACCACGAACCACTATTTCAGCAAAACAACTGATGTTCCTACATTATTCACTATTTTGAATTCAACGAAATAGATTATATAATTTAATTTGAACGTATATTTAAAATAGCCATATTAAATCAAATTTAAATTCAAAACAAATAAATTTTTCAACAATGAATTCCTATTATCATCGTTCATTTTTAATAGTGTATATATATTGATCATTTGAACCGTTTCGAATTCAATTTTACCTTTGAATTAAATTATAAATTCTCGTATTTCAATAATTATCAAAATAAATTGTAATTCGATTATTTAATCGATAACCCAATATAAAAATTCTTTTATATTATCAACACAATATTTAAAATGATATTAAATATTTAAAATAAATCGTTCAAAAACCTGGGTCGTTACAACATACATGCATAAAATTATTCGTGATTGATTTAGGTTATCATGTTTATTAACTACTGCGATTGCAGCTACAACTTTAATAATTGATTGATTGATTTGATTAAGGATACTAGTGGTAGGAAAATCTATTTTGCTCAACAGTACTGTAACGAAAAGGGATTTCACCCGGACCTAATCGATCGCTAAACCGACCAAGACCGTTCTAAACCCGGATCGTAATGAGGACAAGACGAATCAGAACACAAACAGAAGAACATTTCATTGCTTATTACAACAATTCCATCAGAATACAAGAATAATCAGAGTATGAATAAATATTATACAACAGAGAATATCAGAGATTTAAATATGTTACTGCAGCGTAAAAATAATACAAAACATAACTGAAAGAAATACACGGATACAGAGCTTTCCGAATATCACTTCAGCTATAAACCAGGGTCCTATGAGACGACCCCAAACCCCGTACTGACGGCGGCAAGGGTAATCCTTGGAATATAACACAGAAACAGATAATAGCAGAACAGAATTAAATAAATACACCAGATAATGAATAGTAGAATACACTGGATAAATGTAAACATCAGAGTTACACAGTATACAGGATCATACTTAGTACAAATACAGTTCAGCTATACATAAATGTCTACATCGGAAACAAACAAAATATGTACAATAGGAGCTGAACAACATAAAAAGAGATAAATAATAGAATCCATCTTCAGCTCCAGCTATCCAGAAAGAACCAGCTAAACCTGAATACAAGGCTGCCCGTGTAGAAAAAGGGGCACCCGAGTTTGAAAGTGAAACAAACTACGAGTCAGTCATGGGACTGGTATGAGAAATCTACTCAACACATTTAATATATGGCTAATCACAGGACCACGCCACTTTCGTGGAACGGGTTTACTCCATTGGATTGCCAGTGCTTTAAAACAAATCATTCTTTTAAACATCGCAATGCTTTTTATAAAAATGAAGCCATTATAAGACTCAGTTCCCATCACACAATGCAACGCAAACCGGAGGATAGAGTTTTACCTTATAATTGCCAAAATATGATTGTTACGAATAAAACAAAAGCATTTGATATTATTACTAGTGTTTATATGTTTCAAAAACAATTTCAATCATAACTATCAATTACAGACGGCATGGGTACCATATATCATGTCGCTATATATATATATATATACAATCAAAACCGCACGATGTCGTATTTGGAAATTGGATTTCCGTCATGAACCAAGGAAAAGATAGTCCTTACCGAATTCGAGACTTCCTAGCCCGAGCCTCAGGAACAGCCGCAACTGCACCTTGGATCGTCAGGGCCGGTCCACCGATGTGGATTAAAATTCCTGAACAATACATTTCCCTGCCCTTTGGGGCGTAAACGAGCCAACGAATGACTCCATCGGACCCAGATCGTCCGATCTAACCGAGGCGCCTCGCAACAGCAACAACCACATAAGTCAATCTCGTCAGGGCGAGTAAAACCACTGATGCCACTTCTAGCTAGGAAGAAACGCATGTCCCCCCTGAGGTCCTCTCCCGTTTCTAGTTCATACCGGGGTGTGAGGCTCGCGATTTCACGTTATACACAAAGCTACGCCACACAGGCGGTGCTTTGATCGTCACCACAAGACTTTGCTTTTCAACAGAAGCCCTGATCACTGCATCTTAGCATGCCACACAGGCAATTCACACCGTGCAACTGATAGCTATCAATCACACAGAATAAATTCCAATGTCACACACACTGTCCATTTGCAAGTCCGTTCTGGGTCTGAACGAAACCGGAGGCACTATATACCTCGCAAACCCATTGATCACCACGTACGTTTGGACGATCACCACTCATTATCCATATTTCGGGATGCCTCCCAATCAGGACCTCGGTTACCATCCAAACGAGGTGAAGATCTCCGGTCTTCGACCACCGTCTTCATCTTCGATTACTTATCGTCGATTCAGTTATTCAGAATGGGATAAACCCGGTCTTTCTGAGCAACTCGCGTATATAATAAAAAAGAGCAACACTAACATACATACACATCATTTCAATTCATTAGTCACTAACCGTCAATCAGTAAGAGAACGATTTCCCAAATATTAACCCCGAAGGCCGAAACTAACATCAGATCAATACCCAAGAAACCATTCGACTTAGCCAACCTTCAGTTAGTTTCTCAATTTCTCATCCATATCGTTTATAATATTTTATAACTATTTATCACTATTTTTATTTATTTTAAAATAGCCAATTTATTCAAAACGCGGCCATGGCGCTGTTTTTCTTCACATTTGATTTAGACATATCTGAAAATATAACCGTTGGATCTTCACAAAATTTACATCATTAGAAAGATCTTTTCAAAACGAATCCAACGGTTCCAGTTTCGGGAAATTCCGACGGTCGGATCTCCCGGTATAATCGTTTGAAGTTTCGATTTCAAAATACGAACTGCAGCGTCGTTATTCGATTAAATATAATTATATATATATATATATAATCGATTCTGGCGCTGTTTTTCTTCAGATTTGAATTAAACATTCCAGACAATCCAACCGTTGGATCTTTACAAAGTTGGTGCCGTTGGAAAGATATTTCCAAAGCGAACCCAACGGTTGCGGTTTCGGGAAAATCCGATGGTCGGATCTCTCGGTATAATCGTTTGAAATCACGGTTTCAAAATACGAACTGTAGCGTCGTTATTCGATATATTTCAATTCTATTTATATATATATATATATATATCGATTCTTCGATTTCAAAAAATATATTCTTTTCATACATTTGATAAAAATGATACTTTTATCTAACTGTCTTCTATTTCAACACTTCACTATATTTAACAATTCATGTATATAATAAAAATGTGATTTTTAATGTAAAACAATTTATTTCAAAACATGATTATTTTATATATTTCATATAGGTGATAAAAATAGGATTTTTATTATAAAACAATTTATTTAAAAACGAGATTATTTTGTACGTTTCAGATTGATATTAAAAATGGGGTTTTTATTATAAAACAATTTCTTTTAAAACACGAATACCATTCAACACATGAATTTCAATTCAACGAATGAATATCGATTCAACACATGAAGGTTTTCTATAGTTTATATAAATCGATAAAAAGGTGATTTTTATATTTAAAACACGAATACCATTCAACACATAAATTTCAATTCAACGAATGAATATCGATTCAACACATGAAGGTTTTCTATAGTTTATATAAATCGATAAAAAGGTGATTTTTATATTTAAAACACGAATACCATTCAACACATGAATTTCAATTCAACGAATGAATATCGATTCAACACATGAAGGTTTTCTATAGTTTATATAAATCGATAAAAAGGTGATTTTTATATTTAAAAACACGAATACCATTCAACACATGAATATGATTCAACGAATGAATTTCTATTCAACACATGAAGGTTTTCTATAGTTTATATAAATCGATAAAAAGGTGATTTTTATATTTAAAACACGAATACCATTCAACACATGAATTTCAATTCAACGAATGAATATCAATTCAACACATGAAGGTTTTCTATACAACAGACGAATATAATTTCAACACAGGAAAATAATTCTAACACGTGAATATTATTCAAAATTTCGGCAGCATAACGGCAGGGTAGTTAAAACCGAGACCGTCCCTAGTATGGCTCCTTGCTCTACCTTAAAACCTCGCGGTTTTTGACAATGGGGAATCATGCATCTAGTTCGCACGCAGGCGGCATGTATATTTATTTCATTTCCACAAACTAATCCTATGTGGTTTCAACCAAATATTTCTCAACCACAAATGGGTATTTTTCAACCACAATCAATCAATATCAGCCACAAACAATTCCAATCAACCATTCGCTATCAATCAATTTTCACACCAATCACAACCAATAAATATCGTCCATGGTTTGTGGACGAGGGGCGTATATATATATATATATTTATATATAGCAATTCACTTCTATTTCAACACATATATAATTTTTACAACGCATATATAACTTATACATCGAACGTACAACTTATACAACGCTTATACAAGAGGTGTACAACGCTTATATAACTCATACATCAATTATATAATTTATACATCGTCGTTTTCCATATCGTTTATAAATTAGAAATCTCACATTGGGTTCCACTCCACCAAAAATAGCAGAAGGCTCAGAAAAATACGCGGTCTCTTCTAGAAGGTAGAAGACGTCCACACGAGTCCACTGTCTCTTGTTATACTGAATTTCGTTAACACACGAAAAAGATATGATTTTTCAAAGTTTGCAATGGTTTAAAGTGTTAAAATCAGTTGAAAATAGCCATAGTCGTACCTTTCAATATATGTTCAAAACTAGGTTTGCAATTTTCGATCAAACCGTGAATCGATGGGAGGATCGGCCGGTGCAACGACGAATAGGGTGGAGGCGCATGCCTGCGCATGGTGGTGGGGGCCCACTCGATGGTCCCTGGCGTCACCGGCGGTGGCTCGAAGTCCGCAACTTCGTGGACCCGTATCTCCCTCTACACGCGACGAGAGGTGATGAGGCTGGGACTGATTTGAAGCTCGGGCTGAGATCTTCAAAGTTCTCCAAAGGGGCCTAGGGTTTTAGTGCGTGGATGAAGAGGAATCAAGGCGGGAAGAACCGAAGGGGGAGCGCCGTTTATCGTGAGGGAAGAGAAAGAGATGACAGGGAGAGAGAAATGGGCTGTCCAATAATAACTTTTCGTTTATTTATATATTTTAAAAATCCGAAAATACCCTCTTTCCCACACGAACACCAATTCAAACCCAACGACTGTCGTCCCTAGCGTTTTACCCCCATTCCGAACACAATGGGATATGTTTCGTAGGCCCATTCGACTGTTTCAGTCAGTTTCCATTCAATTTAAAATATATAACATTCAATATTCGATTTGAACGTACATTTCAATTTGCCAAGGCCACAAACTGATTCGAAAAATTCCAGACAAATAAATCTGGCTATGTTTTGACGATACGGTCCCAACAAAACTAGTTTCGTCGAATTCTAAGACCGTTTGCAAAAAAGCCCATTTCTGGTCGATCCAATTTAATTGTAATAGATCAAAACACGTTTTCCTTTGCCACGCTCACATACTAGCTTCAAAAATTATGAAATTTGAAACCTAGCCATAACTTCACATCCCGGACCCAACAAAAGTGGTTTCGTCGAATTCCGAGGTCGTATGCAAAATGGCCAATTTCACGGGCTATATAAATTTTATAGCGACCTTTCTGAAAATTCAATTGGCCATAACTTTTGCTTTCCGCTATGAAACTTCGATTTTTCAGATTCGTTAGAAAGGTATTCACTAACAGATTTAAATATTTTTGGTTTCACTCAAATCCGTTTTGTTTTGCACCCAGTACAGTCCGACAAAGTTTGAATTCAATTTTTGAAACTGCGCAGTGCCTTTTCAGGCCTTGTTTATAATTAGAATTAATTATATTCGTTTTCAAACGTCGATTCAAACTCACTTTTCATTGCTATTATTTAAAATATTTATTTTAAATATTTAAAATCCATTATTTTAGCCAATTTCAAAATTTTTAATTGGTTCAGATTTCCTGGGTTGTTACATCCTGTAAGAATAAATCTGCAAAACCAAAACTACTAGCTGCCCGTGCAGAAAATAAGGGCATCCAGAGTTTAGGTTAAAACAATAAACTCCAGGCCAGTCATGTGACTGGTGTGAGAACTAAAAACAGTTATTAATCTTTATTTTAAAGTTAGGTAAATCAAGGGACCACACCGTATAACACGGAACGGGTTTCCTCCCAAGAATACCAGTGCATAAAACAAACAGCGGAATGCTAAATAAAGAACAATGAAGCTATTATAAGACCCAGGTCCCATCACACAATGCAACGCAAGCCGGAGGATAGGGTTTTTACCTTATAATAGCCAAAGAATGCTTGATTCGTTTAAAACAGATTATTTTGATAGTACTATAAGTGTATAGTGTCAAAAACAATTTCAATCATAAATATCAATCCTAGAAGACATGAATGTCCCATACCACTATGCTGCCAAATATAGGTTTACAATTAAAACCGCAAAGTGTCGTATTGGAAATTGGATTTCCATCTGTGAACCAAGGCAAAAGATAGTCCTCACCGATTCGAGAGCCTCTAGTCCGCCACTCAGGCAAGTACTTTGTCAAGCCTTTGGATCGTCAGGGCCGGTCCACCGATGTGGATTAAAATGCCTGAACACTGTGTTTCCCCGCCCTATGGGACGTAAATGAGCCAACGAATGACTCCATCGATCCCGGATCGACCGATATAACCGAGACACCTCCAATTCCAACGACCACATGAGTCAAACTCGTCAGGGCGTGTAAAACCACTAATGCCACTCCTAACTAGAAAGAAACGCATGCCCTCCCTGATGTCCTCTCCAATTTTTGGTTCACACCGGGGTGTGAGGCTCGCGAATTAACGCTACACAAAGCAATGCCACAAAGGCCATGCTTTGATCATCAACCACAAGATTTTGCTTTTCAACAGAAGCCTTGATCATTTGCATCTTAGCATGCCACACAGGCAAACCACTCCATGTAACCGATATACATCAATCACACAGAATGATATCCAATGTCAGACATACAGTCCATTTACAAGTCCGTTCTGGGTCTGAACGAAACCGAAGGAACCTTATTCCTCGCATATCCATCGATCTCCAAGTGCGTCTGGACGATCACCAATTGATTCCTTCCTCTTGGGTGTACGACCCAATCAAGATCATCAGTAACTATCCAAACGACGTGAAGACCTCCGGTCTTCAACCACCGTCTTCATCTTCGACTTATCGTCGTATCAGTTATTCAGAATGGGATAAACCCGGTCTTTCCGAATAACTCGCGTATTTTATAAACAAGTGTTACACAAACACAACATACGCCTCATTCCAATTCATAATATTATTTTATTCAAATATTCACACTTCTAGGGAAAGGTTCCCATTTATTTTATCAAAGATAAACTCTTTTAAATTTATTCTTTAATCTTCTTATCAGTCTCTAACCGTAAATTAGTAAGAGAACAATTCCCTAAGCATTAACCCCGAAGGCCGAAACCAACATCAGATCAATACCCAGGAAACCATTCAACTTATCTAACCTCCAGTTAGTTTCTAATTTTCTTATCTCCATTGGGTTTAAGAATAGTATTATTAAAGATACCATTCACGATAAACCCAAAATCTCATTCAATTGTTAATCGGGTTAAAGAACAAGTGTTATTTAAAACACTGTTCACGATAAACCCAAAAATCACACTCCATTAATAATGGAATCTTCACGGAAAACAGATCAATATATATAATCGATATAAACTTCCATATCCAACCGATAATATAAATGGAATAACGGCAAAGCCTTTTAAATTCCATATATAGTAACAACCTTCCTCCATAGAAGTTCACTCCGACTATTACCAAATCGAATTCTGTTCCATTCCAATTTAATTAAATTAAACTGGAAAACTTTACTTTGGAAAATCACATCAAATCTTAATAAAAGATCTATATATATTCCAAATCACATTTCATTGCAAATCGGGTTAAAGAACAAATGTCGTTAAAAACACAGTTCACTATAAACCCAATTCACATTCCTTTAACAATTCCAATTAAATGTTAATTAACTGGTATTCTTCTCTAAATCTTAATTAAAAGATTTATTCTTTTCACACGGGGTTTAAGAATAGTGTTATTTAAGACACCATTCATGACAAACCCAAAATCCAATTCGATATTAAATACAAGGCTCTGAATAGAAGATATATCGGCTTATATTCAATATCAAATTCTGATACGAACAAATACGTATTGGAAATAACGATATAAATACATCTTTCAAACTTCCACTACCATATCTGTATAATCACGAAATCCTACATCGAAATATTCCGAAGATAATTTCGATTCAAATCCATTCCAATCATATGCTGGAAAATTCTGGTTATATTGAAACCGTTCTCAAATCCAATTTATTTATTTAAAAATAAATGGATTTTAATTCTAGTTAATAACTAGTTCATTTCGATAAAAAACTATTTTTATCTTTACAAATGTGGAATTTTTCATCCCAATTCTTTTCAAATCATTTCTTTTGATTTTACACGAATTATTAATATTTTTAATAATTTTATCAAGGCCCATACAGTCGATTTCCATAAACGGTCGTCGAACTGCACTTACAACGACCTTTTTCAAATTTAATTTGGACATAACTCCAAATTCAACCGTTAGATTTCAAATTTATCATATTCGTTGGAAAGCTCTTTTCGATACGAACCCAACGGTTCCAGTTTCAGAAGAATCTGACGGTCGGATCTCCCGTAACGTCCCTTCTAAGTCAATGGTCGAAATTCGCGAACTGCCACGGCGCGGCACGTTCTATTCAGGCCATTTAATATATATATATAATATATATATATTTCGTCGATTTCTTTTCAAAACGTATTTTATAAATTGTTTTAAATTCGTTTTCAAAACAATTTCAACTTCATATTCAATTTTAAATCAAAATTGAATATTCCATATCATAAATATATAAATGATAATATTTTCAAAATATTAAATTTAGAAATCACTTCCTTTTCTATATTCATTACAAAAACGAATATAATCGATATAAATATCATTCGCATCAAAATGGCGCCAATCTAATAAACACGGCTTTGTACATTTCTATAACTTCGTTATTCTATTCAACAAATGAATATTTTCTTCAACACATGAATATATATTTTATTTCAACACATGAATATATATTTTATTTCAACACACATGAATATATATTTTATTTCAACACATGAATATATATTTTATTTCAACACATGAATATATATTCTATTCAACATATGAATCTTTATTTTATGATATTCTTTATTTTCCAAATTGGAATGAGGCCCAATCAATTACCATATAATATTAATTATATGGATTCCATACAACACATGTATATAATAACAATGATAAATAATCAACCATCGTCCAAAGTGCACTACACAACTGTCTGTCAACCTATCGATCGACATACAACTATACAATTGGGACTAGTATACGTCAAATTTCATCCCAACACCCGTGTGGGGTTTCAAATCAACAAACACAGATTTTATTTGTGCAATTGGGCGACATGTAAAATTTAACGTCCTAATCTAAATCAGTCAAATCAGTGTACATAAACAAACCGTCTGGTTTGTAAATGAAAATTTTATTTTATTCACCTCCACGTTAAAAATTATATCTTTAATGATAAAA
Source organism: Allium sativum (assembly GCA_030737875.1). Classification (NCBI taxonomy): domain Eukaryota; kingdom Viridiplantae; phylum Streptophyta; class Magnoliopsida; order Asparagales; family Amaryllidaceae; genus Allium; species Allium sativum. Next base: position 78,419,492 of record CM060927.1, on the reverse strand, counting down.
TATTTATTTCAACACATGAATTTTCTATTCAGTTCATTTATTCAATAAAATGATATTTTTATTTTTCTAACTTATTTTAGAAAATTTCGGTGGCATAACGGCACGATACTAGAAACGGGACAAGGCCTAGCCTTATCCCCAGTCTAATAACGGCCCACGCCATACACATACCAATCTAATCAGCTCGCTTTCACCCAAACAACCAAATTCAAAAAAATAATCTAACCAACTACACAACCAAACAAACAAGTCGTCCATGTTCTGTGGACGACGGGTGTCGAGTGCTGCTAAACACCGTCTGCATCGTAGTATATATTTTTAACTAGAAAAGAAAATTTAAAGTGAGAAGTTCTCACCAAAAAGCTAAACCAAACGCCTCGACTCTTCATATGTAGGAAATCTTCGCCGTGCTTCTAACGAGATCTGTTTCACGCGGTATATGTTAAAAATCATATCTTTAACATCGCTACTTCCTATATAAAGATTATATTTTTATAACGCTACTTTCTATATAAAAGAATCGAATTTTTATCGCAACTTCATATATATATAAATCGAATTTTTATATTCTCTATCTTCTAAAAATCATATTTTTAAATTTCACATATGATAAAAATCATATTTTTAAACTTCACATATGATAAAAATCATATTTTTAAACTTCAAATATGATAAAAATCATATTTAAACTTTACATATGATAAAAATCATATTTTTCTTCGCTATTCGAATATATAAAAATTCAATTTTTCTTCGCTATTCGAATATATAAAAATTCAGTTTTTATCTCTCAAGTATATATATAAAGGTCGAATTTTTATCCTATGTAAACAAATAAAAAACGAATTTTTATCCTATGTAACAAATAAAAAACGAATTAAAATATACCGTTAAATGGGTGGCGCAGTCGATCGAAAAAAGGGTGGGGGGTCTTCGCTGGTCTCGAACAGGAAGTGGGCTCGAACATGAGGTGGCTGCGGCGGGGGGTTCAGGTGGAAGGCGGTGGGTTTCTGGGCTTGGGGCATCGGCGCTGGCAAGAGGAGGTGGCCAGGGGACCTACGGTGGCGCTCTGTTCAGGTGGCAGGCTTAGGGTTGCGGGATAGGGCATCGGGAATCTCGCGGGTCGAGGTAGGAGAAAGGGGGGATCGCGTACGAAGTCCGGGAGGTGGGGCGGAGCTCCGTCAGCGGTGGGTGGCTCCGGAGCGGCGGCGTCCATCGCCTGGAGAGGGGCGGCGTCCATCGCCTGGAGAGGGGCGGCTTCGATTTGGTGAGGAGCGCCCTTTTTTTTTAATTTTTGATCTGAATGAAGTAAGAGGAGAGAGAGGGAGTAAGAGAGAGTATTTATTAATATATATTATTTTATATATTTTTTTCCTAATTACAAAAAGGTAACTTTTTTATACGAACTCGAAATCCAACCCATTGACCGTCGCCTCTAGCTAATTACCCCCATTCCGAACATAATGGGATATGTTTCACAAGCCAATTCGAACGTTACGACCAGTTTCCGTTTAAATTAAAATACAAATCTATATATATTCAATTCAAACGTACATTTCAAATTACCGGGGTCACATAATAGTTCTAAAAATTCTAGAAAAATTATTTCTAGCTTCGTATTGACGATACGGTCCTAACAAAACTAATTTCGTCAAATTCTGAGACCGTTTGAAAAATGGCCATTTTTTGGTCCATCTAAATTGACTAAAACTGTTCAAACACGTTTAGCTTCGCCCTGATGCATTTTGAAACCTAGCAATAATTTGACATCCCGGGTCCAACAAAAGTGGTTTCGTCAAAAACCGAAATCGTTTGCAAAATGGCTATTTTCAAGGCCTTTATATATATTAATATATATATATATATAAAAAATCCACAGCGACTTTTTAGAATTTTAAACTGGACATATCTTACACTCTATAAAATGAAAGCTCAGTTTCTTACATCCGTTAGAAAGATATCATCAAACAGATTCAAATATTTCTTGTTTCGTCCAATTCCGACTTAAAACGAATTTTGTATATTCATTTGAAATTTGAAATCGAATTTTCAAACTACTACGCCATTTCAGGCTCTTTATATAATTAAAATAAAATTATTTGTTTTAACTTCGTCGAAAATAAATTTTTCATCGTTATTATTTAAAATAATTTATTTTAAATATCCAAAATCCGATAAAATTGCCAATTTTTTTTTTTAAACTAGCTCAGAATTTCCGGGTCGTTGCATTCTCCCCCACTTAAAATCTTTTCGTCCTCGAAAAGAAACGAAGCTGAAAGTTGTTTACTAATCAACTCAACTTCCATTATTTTCTTTACGGCTAAAGTTCTTCAACTTTTCAGTTTCTTAGAACTTTTCAAATTCTTCAAAAATTTGGCTAACACCCTAAATTTTCGAAATTTTTTGCCATAACCTCCCTTGCACCGGGAGCTTCGGGATATTTCAAATAGCCTCCCATGGCCCTCATCAATCCAAAAGAAAAAGAAAAAGCCAAGCGGCTAGCCAGTCGGCTCATAAAATCATCATCACCCAAACAAAACAGTAAATGTGTACCTATTTGGCGGGCATACAATTTTATTCCTCTTCTCTAGCCTCCTTGTTATGACCTGTTCAATGTATATACATGTATTGGCATACAATTGCAATCAAATTTCAAGTCAGTTCAACATTTGATTCAATTTGGCTTAATAGTTCAAAATTTAAATTAATCAACCAAAAATCAAACAACACAACCAGCAATCAATTTGTTGATTATCGTTTCAAATTCATAATTTTGATATCTATACTGAAAATCATGTTTTTGATGCCAAATAACAACAATAAACCCTATCTAGTTTTGGTTCTCACACCAGTCAATCGAAATCATATAGATATCACAATTTCGAAACTCGAACATAAACACTGATGATGATATATCAACCATCAGTATCATCTCCGGGCGACTAGAGTATGATTCTATATCTATCCAGTATATTAAAACTTCGAATATACGTTTGCAAGGCGTATATGCAAAATCTTTATATATTGGATTGTCCAAATTCAATACAAATAAAATAATCAAATACGTATAATTGGATTGTATTTTCAAAACAAAATTTGTTTTCACTTTTATTTCAAAAATAACACTCTTCTGGCTCATTCTAGGATACTGCTGATCCCATCTCTAACGAGCCATTCTTATTGGATATTACTAATCCAATCTCTGATGAATTCTTCAGTTTGGTTCTAATGTGTCTTGTTCTCGAGCTCTGTAAACCAAAGCTCTGATACCAAATGTAACGAAAAGGGATTTCGCCCGGACCTAATCGATCGCAAAACCGACCAAGACCGTTCGAAACCCGGATCGTAATGAGGACAAGATGAATCAGAACACAAACAGAAGAACATTTCATTGCTTATTACAATAATTCCATCAGAATACAAGAATATACATAGTATGAATATATATTATACAATAGAGAATATCATAGATTTAAATACATTACTGCAGCGGAAAAATAAAACAAAACATAATTGAAAGAAATAGACGGATACAGAGCTTTCCGAATATCACCTCAGCTATAAACCAGGGTCCTATAAGAATAAATCTGCAAAACCAAAACTACTAGTTGCCTGTGCAGAAAATAAGGACACCCAGAGTTTAGGTTAAAACAATAAACTCCAGGTCAGTCATGTGACTGGTGTGAGAACTAAAAACAGTTATTAATCTTTATTTTAAAGTTAGGTAAATCAAGGGACCACGCCGTATAACACGGAATGGGTTTTCTCCCAAGAATACCAGTGCATAAAACAAACAGCGTAATGCTAAATAAAGAACAATGAAGCTATTATAAGACCCATGTCCCATCACACAATGCAACGCAAGCCGAAGGATAGGGTTTTTACCTTATAATAGACAAAGAATGCTTGATACGTTTAAAACAGATTATTTTGATAGTACTATAAGTGTATAGTGTCAAAAACAATTTCAGTCATAAGTATCAATCCTAGACGACATGAATGTCCCATACCACTATGCCGCCAAATATAGGTTTACAATTAAAACCGCAAAGTGTCGTATTGGAAATTGGATTTCCATCTGTGAACCGAGGCAAAAGATAGTCCTCACCGATTCGAAAGCCTCTAGTCCGCCCCTCAGGAAAGTATTTTGTCAAGCCGTTGGATCGTCAGGGCCGGTCCACCGATGTGGATTAAAATGCCTGAACACTGCGTTTCCCCGCCCTATGGGGCATAAATGAGCTAACGAATGACTCCATCGGTCCTGGATCGACCGATATAACCGAGGCACCTCCAATTCCAATAACCACATGAGTCAAACTCGTCAGGGCGTGTAAAACCACTGACGCCACTCCTAACTAGAAAGAAACGCATGCCCTCCCTGATATCCTCTCCAGTTTTTGGTTCACACCGGGGTGTGAGGCTCGCGAATTAACGCTACACAAAGCGATGCCACAAAGGCCGTGCTTTGATCATCAACCACAAGACTTTTTTTTCAACAGAAGCCTTGATCATTTGCATCTTAGCTTGCCACACAGGCAAACCACTCCATGCAACCGATATACATCAATCACACAGAATGATATCCAATGTCAGACACACAGTCCATTTACAAGTCTGTTCTAGGTCTGAACGAAACCGGAGGAACCTTATTCCTCGCATATCCATCGATCTCCAAGTACGTATGGATTATCACCAACTGATTCCCTCCTCTTGGGTGTACGGCCCAATCAAGATCATCAGTAACTATCCAAACGACGTGAAGACCTCCGGTCTTCAACCACCGTCTTCATCTTCGACTTATCGTCGTATCAGTTATTCAGAATGGGATAAACCCGGTCTTTCCGAATAACTTGCGTATTTTATAAACAAGTGTTACACAAACACAACATACGCCTCATTCCAATTCATAATATTATTTTATTCAAATATTCACACTTCTAGGGAAAGGTTCCCATTTATTTTATCAAAGATAAACTCTTTTAAATTTATTCTTTAATCTTCCTATCAGTCTCTAACCGTAAATTAGTAAGAAAACAATTCCCTAAGCATTAACCCCGAAGGCCGAAACCAACATCAGATCAATACCCAGGAAACCATTCAACTTATCTAACCTCCAGTTAGTTTCTAATTTTCTTATCTCCATTGGGTTTAAGAACAATATTATTAAAGATACCATTCACGCCAAACCCAAAATCTCATTCAATTGTTAATCGGGTTAAAGAACAAGTGTTATTTAAAACACTGTTCACGATAAACCCAAAAATCACACTCCATTAATAATGGAATCTTCACGGAAAACGGATCAATATATATAATCGATATAAACTTCCATATCCAACCGATAATATAAATGGAATAACGACAAAGCCTTTTAAATTCCATATATAGTAACAGCCTTCCTCCATAGAAGTTCACTCCGACTATTACCAAATCGAATTCCGTTTCCATTCCAATTTAATTAAATTAAACTGGAAAACTTTACTTCGTAAAATCTATATATATTCCAAATCACATTTCACTGCAAATCGGGTTAAAGAACGAATGTCGTTAAAAACACAGTTTGCTATAAACCCTATTCACATTCCTTTAACAATTCCAATTAAATGTTAATTAACTGGTATTCTTCTCTAAATCTTAATTAAAAGATTTATTCTTTTCACACGGGGTTTAAGAAAAGTGTTATTTGAGACACCATTCACGACAAACCCAAAATCCAATTCGATATTAAATACAAGGCTCTGAATAGAAGATATACCGGCTTATATTCAATATCAAATTCTGAAACCAACAAATACGTATTGGAAATAACGATATAAATATATCTTTCAAATTTCCACAACCATATCTGTATAATCACGAAATCCAACATCGAAATATTCCGAAGATAATTTCTATTCAAATCCATTCCAATTCATATGCTGGAAAATTCTGGTTATATTGAAACCGTTCTCCAATCCAATTTATTTATTTAAAAATAAATGGATTTTAATTCTAGTTAATAACTAGTTCATTTCGATAAAAATCTATTTTTATCTTTACAAATGTGGAATTTTTCATCCCAATTCTTTTCAAATCATTTCTTTTGAATTTACACGAATTATTAATATTTTTAATAATTTTATCAAAGCCTGTACAGTCGATTTCCATAAACGGTTGTGGAACTGCACTTACAACGACCTTTTTCAAATTTGATTTGGACATAACCCAAAATCCAACCGTTAGATTTCAAATTTTTCATATTCGTTGGAAAGCTCTTTTCGATACGAACCCAACGGTTCAGGTTTTAGGAGAATCCGACGGTCGGATCTCCCGTAACGTCCCTTCGAAGTCAATGGTCGAAATTCGCGAGCTGCCGCGGCGCGACACGTTCTATTCAGGCCATTTAATATATATATTATATATATTTCGTCGATTTCTTTTCAAAACGTATTTTACAAATCGTTTTAAATTCGTTTTCAAAACAATTTCAACTTCATATTCAATTTTAAATTAAAATTGAATATTCCATATCATTTATATATAAATGATAATATTTTCAAAATATTAAATTTAGAAATCACTTCCTTTTCTATATTCATTATAAAAACAAATATAATCGATATAAATATCGTTGAGACGACCCCGAACCCCGATACTGACGGCGACAAGGGTAATCCTTGGAATATAACACATAAACATATAATAGCAGAACATAATTAAATAAATACACCAGATAATGCACAATAGAATATACTGGATAAAAGTAATCATCAGAGTTACATAGTATACAGGATCATACTTAGTACAAGTACAGTTCAGCTATACATAAATGTCCACAGCGGAAAAACAAACATAATATGTACAATAGGAGTTGAACAGCATAAAAAGGGATAAATGATAGAATCCATCTTCAGCTCCATCTATCCAGAAAAAGCCTGCTAAAACCTGAATACAAGGCTGCCCGTGTAGAAAAAGGGGCACCCGAGTTTGAAAGTGAAACAAACTACGAGTCAGTCATGGGACTGGTATGAGAAATCTACTCAACACATTTAAAATATGGCTAATCACAGGACCACGCCACTTTCGTGGAATGGGTTTACTCCATTGGATTGCCAGTGCTTTAAAACAAGTAAATCTTTAAACATCGCAATGCTTTTTATAAAAATGAAGCCATTATAAGACTCAGTTCCCATCACACAATGCAACGCAAACCGGAGGATAGAGTTTTTACCTTATAATGGCCAAAATATGCTTGATACGAATAAAACAAAAGAATTTCATATTATTACTAGTGTTTATATGTTTCAAAAGCCATTTCAAATCATAAGTATCAATCATAGACGACATTAATGCCCCATACCACTATGTCGCCATATATAGGTATACAATCGAAACCACACAGTCACATATTTGGAAATTGGATTTCCATCATGAACCAAGGCAAAAGATAGTCCTTACCGACTTCGAGACTCTCTAGCCCGAGCCTCCGGAACAGCCGCAACTGCCCCTTGGAGCGACTGGGCCGATCCACATGGAGTGGATTATAGTGCCTGAACAATACGTTTCCCAGCCCTTTGGGGTGTAAATGAGCCAATAAATGACCCCATCGGTCCCGGATCGACCGATATAACCGAGGCGCCTCGCAACAGCAACAACCACATAAGTCAATCTCGTCAGGGCATGTAAAACCATTGACGCCACTTCTAGCTAGAAAGAAATGCATGTCCTCCCTGAGGTCCTCTCCCGTTTCTGGTTCATACCGGGGTGTGAGGCTCGCAATTTCACGTTATACACAAAGCTACGCCACACGGGCGGCGCTTTGATCATCACCACAAGACTTTGCTTTTCAACAGAAGCCCTGATCACTGCATCTTAGCATGCCACACAGGCAATTCACACCGTGCAATTGATGGCTATCAATCACACAGAATAAATTCCGATGTCGGACATATTGTCCATTTGCAAGTCCGTTTTTGGTCTGAACGAAACCGGAGGCACTATATACCTCGCAAACCCATCGATCACCACGTACGTCTGGACGATCACCACTCATTATCCATATTTCGGGATGTCTCCCAATCAGGACCTCGGTTACCATCCAAACGAGGTGAAGATCTCCGGTCTTCGACCACCGTCTTCATCTTCGATTTCTTATCGTCAATTCAGTTATTCAGAATGGGATAAACCCGGTCTTTCTGAACAACTCGCGTATATAATAAACAAGTGCTACACAAGCACTACTACGCCTCATTTCAATTCATTAGTCACTAACCGTCAATCAGTAAGAGAACAATTTCCCAAATATTAACCGCGAAGGCCGAAACCAATATCAGATCAATACCCAAGAAACCATTCGACTTAGCCAACCTTCAGTTAGTTCCTAAATTTCACATCCATATCATTTATAATATTTTATAATGACTTATCGCTATTTTTATTTATTTTAAAATAGCCAATTTATTCAAAACGACGCTTCGGGCCATAACGCGGCCGTGGCACTGTTTTTCTTCAAATTTGATTTACACATATCTGACAATCTAACCGTTGGATCTTCACAAAATTTACATCATTAGAAAGATCTTTTCAAAACGAATCCAACGGTTCCAGTTTCGGGAAATCCGACGGTCGGATCTCCCGGTATAATCGTTTGAAGTTTCGGTTTCAAAATACGAACTGCAGCGTCGTTATTCGATTTAATATTATTATATATATATAATCGATTCTGGCGTTGTTTTTCTTCAGATTTGAATTAAACATTCCAGACAATCCAACCGTTGGATTTTTACAAAGTTGGTGCCGTTAGAAAGATATTTCCAAAGCGAACCCAATGGTTGCGGTTTCGGGAAAATCCGATGGTCGGATCTCCCGCACTAATCGTTTGAAATCACGGTTTCAAAATACGAACTGCAGCTTCGTTATTCGATATATTTCAATTCTATTTATATTTATATATCGATTCTTCGATTTCAAAACTATATGATTTTCATACATTTGATAAAAATGATATTTTTATCTAACTGTCTTCTATTTCAACACTTCACTATTTTTAACAATTCATGTATATAGTAAATATGTGATTTTTATTATAAAACGATTTATTTCAAAACCCGACTATTTTATATAGTTCATATAGATGATAAAAATATGAATTTTATTATAAAACAATTTATTTCAAAATATGAATACCATTCAACACATGAATTTCAATTCAACGAATGAATTTCGATTCAACACATGAAGGTTTTCTATAGTTTATATATATAGATAAAAGGGTGATTTTTATATTTAAAACACGAATACCATTCAACACATGAATTTCTATTCAACGAATGAATTTCAATTCAACACATGAAGGTTTTCTATAGTTTGTATATATAGATAAAAGGGTGATTTTTATATTTAAAACACGAATACCATTCAACACATGAATTTCTATTCAACGAATGAATTTCGATTCAACGCATGAAGGTTTTCTATAGTTTGTATATATAGAGTAAAAATGTGATTTTTATTGTTAAAACAATATATTTAAAACACGAATACCATTCAACACATGAATATGATTCAACGAATGAATTTCTACTCAACACATATATAATTTTTACAACGCATATACAACTTATCCATCGAACGTACAACTTATACAACGCTTGTACAAGAGGTGTACAACGCTTATATAACTCATACATCGACTATATAATTTATACATCGTCGTTTTCCATATCGTTTATAAATTAGAAATCTCACATTGATTTCCACTCCACCAAAAATAGCAGAAGGCTCAGAAAAATATGCGGTCTCTTCTAGAATGTAGAAGACGTCCACACGGTCATGATGTTTCCTGTTTCATCGAATTTCGTCAAAAAACAAAAAAGATACGATTTTTCAAAGTTCAGATGTAATAAAGGACTCACCTTTCACGATGGTTCAAAACTAGGTTTTCAGTTTTCGCAAAAACCGAGTTGCGTGGTGACGATCGGAGGGTACCACCTCGTCGGCCTTAGAGAGAGCTTTCTGGCAATGGGGGTTTTGGCCAGTTCGGTGGCGGATCTGAGTCGTGGCGGCGCTCGAAAGACAGCGGCTTTGGAAGCTCGAAACTCGATGATGGCGCAGCGGTTTGGGGTGCAACGGGTGTGGATGTGAACACAAAGGGGAGAGCTTCAAAAGTTGACCGGCGGCGATGGCTAACGTGGCGGGGATCGGTCGGAATCGAGGCTGGAAGGTGGCGAAGGGTTTCTGCCTTTAATCAGCTATGGGGAGAGAGAAAAAGGGGCTTCTGGGATTTAAAAATAATAATAAAGGAATTATTCTATTGGCCCGTGTATATTTAAATTGGAAAATACCACTTTGACCATACAAACTCGAATTCAAACCCAACGACGGTCGTCCCTAGCGTTTTACCACTATTCCGAATACAACGGGATATGTTTCGTAGGCCCATTCGACTATTTCAGTCAGTTTTCCTTCAATTTAAAATATATAACATTCAATATTCGATTTGAACGTACATTTCAACTTGCCAGGGCCACAAATTGATTCTAAAAATTCCAGAAAAATTATTTCTAGCTTCATATTGACGATACGGTCCTAACAAAACTAGTTTCGTCAAATTCTGAGACCGTTTGAAAAATAGCCCATTTCTGGTCGATTCAATTTAACTGTAATTGACCAAAACACATTTTCCTTTGCCACGCTCACATACTAGCTTCAAAAATTATGAAATTTGAAACCTAGCAATAACTTCACATCCCAGATCCAACAAAAGTGGATTCGTCGAATTCCGAGGTCGTTTGCAAAATGGCCAATTTCACGGGCTATATAAATTCCATAGCGACCTTCCAGAAAATTCATTTGGCCATAATTTTTGCTTCCCGCTATGAATATTCGATTTTTCAGATTCGCTAGAAAGGTATTCACTAACAGATTTAAATATTTTTGGTTTCACTCAAATCCGTTTTGTTTTGCACCCGGTACAGTCGGTCAAAGTTTGAATTCAAATTTTGAAACTACTGAGCCATTTCAGGCCTTGTTTATAATTAGAATTAATTATATTCCTTTTCAATTGTCGATTCAAACTCAGTTTTCATCTTTATTATTTAAAATATTTATTTTAAATATTTAAAATATTTATTTTAAATATTTAAAATCCACTATTTTAGCCAATTTAAAAATTTTAAATTGGTTCAGATTTTCCGGGTCGTTACAATCTCCCCCACTTAAAACTTTTCGTCCCCGAAAAGGAATAAGGTCGAAAGTGGTTTGATTAATCAACTCTACATTCAATCTGGCTTCCATTCTCCAACTTTTAAGTTTCTGAGAATTTTCAAATTCTTCAAAAATTTGGCTAACACACGGAATTTTTGAAAAAATTCGCCATAACCTCCATTGTACGGGGAGGGGTTTGGAAATTTATTGGGCCGTATTAGGTTCCCAATAAATCCTGTAAAGCAAACACATATTTATAGTGATATATTCTGGTGTTTACAAGGGAGCGTGTATAGATATTAACTCCAGAGAACAAATTCTCGTCACCCTGTCAAAGCCTGAGGGAGTGTGTATTTTTAATTGCTCCAGAGGATAAATCCTCGTCACCTCGTCCCGTATGGGAAATAAATAGTCCATGTGCCATATCTAATGACTAGAGAGACGTGATTATTGTCAGCTCCAGACCCGTGTGGGGTTTTTATTAATCTGGCAATTTATCGTTACATTTTATATGTCCATATCAGTCATCAGTTTAACCTGTAAAATATAGTCATCGCCATACAAGCCTCTCGCTCGTATGGTAAATCTTCCACCTCGTCACACAAGCTCCAAATGCTTATGTGGTATATGATAAAGTATGCCTATCTTCAGAAGTATGCCATGCAGTGTAGTTCAAAATTAATTGTTACTATCCTATGGCGATGTTTATTATCTCACACAGAACAACCAGCACTCCGCATCCAATGGCATTCACAGGAGTTGATATAATAATATTTCGCATCCAACACATTAAGGTTTACCTATTTGTCGGGCACGCAAATAAATTCTTTACTCAACAGCTATCCATTTACCTGTTCAAACATACATAATGCACATGTATATATTTCTATCTATTTTCTAATCAGTTCAATGTGTGATTTAATCGAATAAATCCTGCCATTCATTCTCTTATTAATTAAATTAACTATCGTTTTAATAATTTAATTAATCAAATCAACTATCACACAACACAAACAACAATCAATTTGTTTTTAACTTTTCAAATATATATCTTTTATATATGTTCAAAAATCATATTTCTAAAACCAGGATATAATCACAAATACGTTATTTATAAACATATAACTCTCGACTCGTTCTGGGGCACTTCTGACCCCATCTCTAACGAGTTATTCTGATTCTGCTTTACTCATACTAGGATATTACTGAACCTATCTGCAATGAGTTACTCGTCCTAGAACACTACTGGTTCTATCTCTGACGAGTTCGTTAATGTGTTATATACCAGAGCTAAGCTTAACCAAAGCTCTGATACCAAACTGAGACGACCCCGAACCCCGATACTGACGGCGGCAAGGGTAATCCTTGGAATATAACACATAAACATATAATAGCAGAACAAAATTAAATAAATACACCAGATAATGCACAATAGAATATACTGGATAAAAGTAATCATCAGAGTTACACAGTATACAGGATCATACTTAGTACAAGTACAGTTCAGCTATACATAAATGTCCACAGCGGAAAAACAAACATAATATGTACAATAGGAGCTGAACAGCATAAAAAGAGATAAATGATAGAATCCATCTTCAGCTCCAGCTATCCAGAAAAAGCCTGCTAAAACCTGAATACAAGGCTGCCCGTGTAGAAAAAGGGGCACCTGAGTTTGAAAGTGAAACAAACTACGAGTCAGTCATGGGACTGGTATGAGAAATCTACTCAACACATTTAAAATATGGCTAATCACAGGACCACGCCACTTTCGTGGAACGGGTTTACTCCATTGGATTGCCAGTGCTTTAAAACAAGTAAATCTTTAAACATCGCAATGCATTTTATAAAAATGAAGCCATTATAAAACTCAGTTCCCATCACACAATGCAACGCAAACCGGAGGATAGAGTTTTTACCTTATAATGGCCAAAATATGCTTGATACGAATAAAACAAAAGAATTTCATATTATTACTAGTGTTTATATGTTTCAAAAGCCATTTCAAATCATAAGTATCAATCATAGACGGCATTAATGCCCCATACCACTATGTCGCCATATATAGGTATACAATCAAAACCGCACAGTCACGTATTTGGAAATTGGATTTCCGTCATGAACCAAGGCAAAAGATAGTCCTTACCGACTTCGAGACTCTCTAGCCCGAGCCTCCGGAACAGCCGCAACTGCCCCTTGGAGCGACAGGGCCGGTCCACACGGAGTGGATTATAGTGCCTGAACAATACGTTTCCCCGGCCTTTGGGGTGTAAATGTGCCAACAAATGACTCCATCAGTCCCGGATCGACTGATATAACCGAGGCGCCTCGCAACAACAACAACCACATAAGTCAATCTCGTCAGGGCGTGTAAAACCACTGACGCCACTTCTAGCTAGAAAGAAACACATGTCCTCCCTGAGGTCCACTCCCGTTTCTGGTTCATACCGGGGTGTGAGGCTCGCGATTTCACGTTATACACAAAGCTACGCCACACAGGCGGTGCTTTGATCATCACCACAAGACTTTTCTTTTCAACAGAAGCCCTGATCACTGCATCTTTGCATGCCACACAGGCAATTCACACCGTGCAACTGATGGTTATCAATCACACAGAATAAATTCCGATGTCAGACATACTGTCCATTTGCAAGTCCGTTCTGGGTCTGAACGAAACCGGAGGCACTATATACCTCGCAAACCCATCGATCACCACGTATGTCTGGACGATCACCACTCATTATCCATATTTCGGGATGCCTCCCAATCAGGACCTCGGTTACCATCCAAACGAGGTGAAGATCTCCGGTCTTCGACCACCGTCTTCATCTTCGATTTCTTATCGTCGATTCAGTTATTCAGAATGGGATAAACCCGGTCTTTCTGAGCAACTCGCGTATATAATAAACAAGTGCTACACAAACACTACTACACATCATTTCAATTCATTAGTCATTAACCGTCAATCAGTAAGAGAACGATTTCCCAAATATTAACCCCGAAGGCCGAAACCAACATCAGATCAATACCCAAGAAACCATTCGACTTAGCCAACCTTCTGTTAGTTCCTAAATTTCACATCCATATTGTTTATAATATTTTATAACGATTTATCGCTATTTTTATTTATTTTAAAACAGCCAATTTATTCAAAACGACGCTTCGGGCCATAACGCGGCCGTGGCGCTGTTTTTCTTTAGATTTGATTTACACATATATGAAAATATAACTGTTGGATCTTCACAAAATTTACATCATTAGAAAGATCTTTTCAAAACGAATCCAACGGTTCCAGTTTCGGGAAAATGTGACGGTCGGATCTCCCGGTATAATCGTTTGAAGTTTCGATTTCAAAATACAAACTGCAGCGTCGTTATTCGATTTAATATAATTATATATATATATATAAATATAAATGTAATCGATTCGGGCGCTATTTTTCTTCAGATTTGAATTAAACATTCCAGACAATCCCACCGTTGGATTTTTACAAAGTTGGTGCCGTTGGAAAGATATTTCCAAAGCGAACCCAATGGTTGCGGTTTCCGGAAAACCCGATGGTCGGATCTTCCGCACTAATCGTTTGAAATTACGGTTTCAAAATACGAACTGCAGCTTCGTTATTCGATATATTTCAATTCTATTTATATATATATATATATCGATTCTTCGATTTCAAAACTATATGATTTTCATACATTTGATAAAAATGATATTTTTATCTAACTGTCTTCTATTTCAACACTTCACTATTTTTAACAATTCATGTATATAGTAAAAATGTGATTTTTATTATAAAACGATTTATTTCAAAACCTGACTATTTTATATAGTTCATATAGATGATAAAAATATGATTTTTATTATAAAACAATTTATTTCAAAATATGAATACCATTCAACACATGAATTTCAATTCAACGAATGAATTTCGATTCAACACATGAAGGTTTTCTATAGTTTATATATATAGGTAAATGGGTGATTTTTATATTTAAAACACGAATACCATTCAACACATGAATTTCTATTCAACGAATGAATTTCAATTCAACACATGAAGGTTTTCTATAGTTTGTATATATAGATAAAAGGGTGATTTTTATATTTAAAACACGAATACCATTCAACACATGAATTTCTATTCAACGAATGAATTTCGATTCAACACATGAAGGTTTTCTATAGTTTGTATATATAGAGTAAAAATGTGATTTTTATTGTTAAAACAATTTATTTAAAACACGAATACCATTCAACACATGAATATGATTCAACGAATGAATTTCTACTCAACACATATATAATTTTTACAACGCATATACAACTTATACATCGAACGTACAACTTATACAACGCTTGTACAAGAGGTGTACAACGCTTATAAAACTCATACATCGACTATATAATTTATACATCGTCGTTTTCCATATCATTTATAAATCAGAATTAGAATTAATTATATTCCTTTTCAATTGTCGATTCAAACTCAGTTTTCTTCTTTATTATTTAAAATATTTATTTTAAATATTTAAAATCCACTATTTTAGCCAATTTAAAAATTTTAAATTGGTTTAGATTTTCTGGGTCGTTACAATCATTCACATCAAAATGGTGCCAATCCAATAAACACGGCTTTATACATTTCTATAACTTCGTTATTCTATTCAACAAATGAATATTTTCTTCAACACATGAATATATATTTTATTTCAACACATGAATATATATTTTATTTCCACACATGAATATATATTTTAGTTCAACACATGAATATATATTTTATTTCAACACATGAATATATATTCTATTCAACACATGAATCTTTATTTTATGATATTCTTTATTTTCCAAATTGGAATGAGGCCCAATCAATTACCATATAATATTAATTATATGGATTTATACAACACATGTATATAATAACAACGATAAATAATCAACCATCGTCCAAAGTGCACTACACAACTGTCTGTCAACCTATCGATCGACATACAACTATACAATCGGGACTAGTGTACGTCAAATTTCATCCCAACACCCGTGTGGGGTTTCAAATCAACAAACACATATTTTAATTATGCAGTTGGGCGACGTGTAAAATTTATCGTCCCAATCCATATCAGTCAAATCAGTGTACATAAACAAACCGTCTGGTTTGTAAATGAATATTTAATTTTATTCACCTCCACGTTAAAAATTATATTTTTAACGATAAAATATTTATTTCAACACATGAATTTTCTATTCAGTTCATTTATTCAATAAAATGATATTTTTATTTTTCCAACTTATTTTAGAAAATTTCGGCGACATAACGGCACGATACTAGAAATGGGACAAGGCCTAGCCTTATCCCCAGTCTAATAACGGCCCACGCCATACACATACCAATCTAATCAATTTGATTTCACCCAAACAACCAAATTCAAACAAATAATCTAACCAACTACACAACCAAACAAAATAGTCGTCCATGGTCTGTGGACGACGGGTGTCGGGTGCTTCTAAGCACCGTCTGCATCCTAGTATATATTTTTAACTAGAAAAGAAAATTTAAAGTGAGAAGTTCTCACCGAAAAGCTAAACCAAACGCCTCGACTCTTCATATGTAGGAAATCTTCGCCGTTCTTCTAACGAGATCTATTTCACGCGGTATATGTTAAAAATCATATCTTTAACATCGCTACTTCCTGTATAAAGATTATATTTTTATAACGCTACTTTCTATATAAAAGAATCGAATTTTTATCGCTACTTCATATATATATAAATCGAATTTTTATATTCTCTATCTTCTAAAAATCATATTTTTAAATTTCACATATGATAAAAATCATATTTTTAAACTTCACATATGATAAAAATCATATTTTTAAACTTCACATATGATAAAAATCATATTTTTAAACTTCACATATGATAAAATCATATTTTTCTTTGCTATTCGAATATATCAAAATTCAGTTTTTCTTCGCTATTCGAATATATAAAAATTCAGTTTTTATCTCTCAGCGATATATATATATATATATATAAAGGTCGAATTTTTATCCTGTGTAAACAAATAAAAAATGAATTTGTATCCTATGTAATAAATAAAAAACGAATTAAAACATACCGTTAAATGGATGGCGCAGTTGATCGAAAAAAGGGGGGGGGGGGTCTTCGCTGGTCTCGAACAGGAAGGGGGCTCGAGCAGGAGGTGGCTGCGGCAGGGGGGTTCAGTTGGAAGGCGGTGGGTTTCTAGGCTTGGGGCGCCGGCACTGGCAAGAGGAGGTGGCCAGGGGACCTACGGTGGCGCTTTGTTCAGGTGGTAGGCTTAGGGTTGCGGGATAGGGCGTCAGGGATCTCGTGGGTCGAGGTCGGAGAAAGGGGGCTCGCGTACGAAGTCCGGGAGGTGGGGCGGAGCTCCGTCAGTGGTGGTTGGCTCCGTAGCGGCGGCGTCCATCGCCTGGAGAGGGGCAGCTTCGATTTGGTGAGGAGCACCCTTTTTTTTTTAATTTTCGATCTGAATGAAGTAAGAGGAGAGAGAGGGAGTAAGAGAGAGTATTTATTAATATATATATTATTTTATATTTTTTTCCTAATTACAAAAAGGTAACTTTTTTATACGAACTCGAAATCCAACCCAACGACCGTCGCCCCTAGCTAGTTACCCCCATTCCGAACACAATGAGATATGTTTCACAAGCCAATTCGAACATTACGACCAGTTTCCATTTAAATTAAAATACAAATCTATATATATTCAATTCAAACATACATTTAAAATTACCGGGGTCACATAATAGCTCTAAAAATTCTAGAATAATTATTTCTAGCTTCGTATTGACGATACGGTCCTAACAAAACTAATTTCATCAAATTCTGAGACCGTTTGAAAAATGGCAATTTTCTGGTCGATCTAAATTGACTGAAACTGTTCAAACACATTTAGCTTCGCCCCGCAATTCGAAAAATGATGAATTTTGAAACCTAGCAATAATTTGACATCTCGGGTCCAACAAAAGTGGTTTCGTCGAAAACCGAGATCGCTTGCAAAATGGCTATTTTCAAGGCCTTTATATATATTAAAAAATATATAAATTCCACAGCGACTTTTCATAATTTTAAACTGGACTTATCTTACACTCTATAAAGTGAAATCTCAGTTTCTTACATCCGTTAGAAAGATATCATCAAACAGATTCAAATATTTCTTGTTTCGTCCAATTCCGACTTAAAACGAATTTTGTATATTCATTTGAAATTTGAAATCGAATTTTCAAACTACCGCGCCATTTCAGACTCGTTATATAATTAAAATAAAATTAGAATTTTTAACTTCATCGAAAATAATTTTTTAGTCGTTATTATTTAAAATAATCTATTTTAAATATCCAAAATCCGATAAAATTGCCAAAATAAAAATTTTAAACTGGCTCAGAATTTCCGGGTCGTTACAAGTACATACTCACTAAATGTCTTTTTTATTTGAGTTGGAAAATTATTAGTCACACCAGACTGTTTAACTGGCCTGAAGTTTTTTTCCTTTTAAAATAGGGTTGCTCGGTCGAGCAGTTCGAGAGTAAATTTTTACGTTTTGCTCTTTTAACGAATAAAGCTGGTAAAGAAGTGCAGGATGCAATCGTTATCTATTTTAGGAGCTTTAGTTTGAATTCCGTCGTGTTTGATTTTTGAATGTTATCGTAAAAATTGTTATTATTATGATACTCTAATCAATCTAGGAGGCAGCTTTATATGTCGCTATTAACATATTAATGTAATTATATTTTTATGTGAAACCTGTGGAATGTTTTAGGAATATGTAATGCGATGAATGTGATATGTGAAAAATGATTTAGTAATTATGCAAAATTCTATTTCATGTTTTTGTGCAATTGATATTGATATAATTAGCGTGCATTTGTTAAATCGTCAGAAATTAATATCATAGATGAATGCAGCATCTGTAGCGCATAGTTTTGAACATCAAAATGGAGGATGTTACATAGTTTATGTTTTTTTTTGAATAAAAGGTTACTTAGATTACAAAGAAAGAGTTACAAATTAAGGGTGCATAGTTTATGTTTATTTTTGGTGAATACTACGTTGTCACTTTTGTGGACACTAGTTTTAAGCCATGTTTCCTTTATGTGATATAGTATTGGAAATATGCAATGTTAAAATGTTGGAAGAAAGTGTTTGGATTTTTGAGAAGGTCCAGTGAAATTGTGTATGTTGTGATGTCTTATATGTTTTAATGTAGCAGCGAATTTATTCACAATTTTGTTTTGTTTGAGGTACGTTTTCCTCATGCATGTAATTGAATGATTTATACAGTAGCGGACGATCCAGTGTACAAGTCGGCTAATCTTGCAAACCAAGACAAAGCAACAACAACAACAACAATAACAATAACAATAACAACTATAATATACACGTATATGCCAATAAGATAGATTATATTGTAATATGTTTATATGCATTCATATCTATGCATGTGTATGTATTATATAATGAGATTGACTATGTCAAAGGAGTCATTAGAATCGAAGTTATGCAATATTTTTTTTAGCTATTTGCACACTATTAATTGTCAGTTTGTGAATGAATCACTTCCATTTGAAGGGTGAAACAAATCTTCTACCATAAAAAAAATCTATCACATAACTAAAATGAATATATGATGGTTATAACTGAACGCAAGTTTTTGATGAGATTGTAACTGAACGCAAGTCTCTAGAAAAAAAATCTATCGCATAACTGAACTCATACTCAGCGAAACAGTCGTTAGCTATTCTAGGAGCTTTATTTTAAATTCCATTATGCTTAGTGCTTGAATTTTGTTGTGATAATTGTTATTATTATAATATTTTGATCAATCTAGAGGGCATCTTCATTTGCCGCTCTATAAAAATTCCATTCAAATTATTAACTTTAAGTTGTTATATCCATATTTTAGTATCAAAGTTAATTTCACTACTATAAACCATAAAATTAAGTTCATGTACCTATATTGACATTCCACGCATTTCATTTTCACATATTAGTTTTTCAATATATATATGAGTAAATCGATGATTATATTCAATTTTTATTAATTTCATTTCAATAAAAAAAATTGGCAATCCGAATTTAAAAAAAAAATAGGTATCTGAATTGACAAAAGGATAGCATTGGTTTTGTCGGAAGTTCAAAAGTAGCATTTTGAAACTAATTAAACAAAATTGAATATTTAGAACCTAAAGATATTGACATGTCCAATTATTTATAACTATTTTAAGTATTCAAATTATGTGTGTGTGTAGGATCACGGATGCTCCTGTTTTATTGTAGAGAAGGCTGTCTCAATAAAGAGGCGCTACATTCTATACAAGGACAAGGAGATTGGAATCTCATATTGTAACGACCCGGCTTTTGTCGACTTTGGTTATCGCCATAAACTCAATGATGACTAACCAAACATCGAAAAATACCGGAAAGTTAATAGAAAGAAGTTGGAGGGTCAGAATAGATAAGATAGAAACTTAGAATAGAAGAAGAAGAAGAAGAAGAAGAAGATACAACATCAGAGTAACACGAATCTCACAGCGGAACGAACAACATATAATAGATAACATATCCTTGAAATAAAATCAGTATATGTACACAGTAACATTATCAGAGTACAACACTTACAACACAGCGGAAACAACTATAGTTATATAATCCTGAAGCTTCCTGCTCCAAGCTCTCCAAGTATATCTGTAAAATCCTAACTACTTGACTGCCTGTATAAAATTGGGCACCTAAGAGTTTAGGGAAACAAAACAAAATAAACTCCGGGTCAGTCATGAGACTGGTATGAGTAAAACAGTTTAAAACAGTTTGAGCAAGTAAATGATATCTCATAAGACCACGCTGTATAATAAAACGGGTTTTTCCCTTATGAGAATCCAAATTAGTCTTTATATCAAAATCCTTGATATTATAATAGTGTCTATCAACCACAATATAATAATCATCAAGTAGAAATGCTTTCATCTCACGTTCTACATATATAGTAAAAACCGCAAGCACGTATTGGGTAATGGATTTCCAACTATGACAAGGTATGGAACCACCTTTCGCTAGTGCACCTCTAGAGAGGAATACACTGGGTTCAACAAGAACATCTTGCAACCCGGCCACACATGACCGACCACTCATTTCGCTTGAGTGTATCGAATGTATATCACCAACGGTTGGGATCAGCAACCGTTTCCCGAATGGGACAACATTGACAATAGTTTTAAGAAGTAAATGAAACTCTAGATTAGGTGATTATACACCCTAATAGGTGCGACCTACATAGCCATGCTGCCTGCCCGATTTTTGTCATTTCCCAGTTGTGAGGCTAGAGGCCACGCTTATCTCTGACAGATCACACAATTATTCACTTTGAATGTCACATCGTCATACCCGCCAAATCACAAATTGATTTCCCCAAAAATACCACGGGTATACAGCTAAGAGAAACGAATTCCTCCGCCACCAAACGTAAATACGTTTGAAGAGATCAACTTACGCGATCTATTAAATATACTTTGTCAGACATTCTTCCTTACAGGTCGTCCTGGGACTGGACAAACCGAAGGTACTATTCAGTACATCCATCTTAGGCAATTGTTATCTAAGATTTATGCAATAGCCCTTGCACTTTACTCCCTCTTCAATATATTCAGCATACTTGGTTTGCAACGCTTATACCAATACGGAGAGGTTCTTCGGATAATAATCCAATCGGTCTCTCCATATTAACAAAGTTAAAATGGTAAAAACTTTGATAGTCTGTGATTTAATTATCAAATGAAAAATGTCTGTGTACACGCAATGATCTTATTTCCAAATGGAATTATCGATCCAATCATCAAACATTTATATATATATATCCTCATTTTCTATGTTTAGAAAATATATGTTATTAACACTGGAAAACATTTCCATGGCTTAATTACGTATCACTATTCTTCCACATCTATCAGACTCTAACCATAAACTAACAAGAGAACAACTTCCTAAGTATAAACCCCGAAGGCCGAAACCAACATCAGATCAATACTTAGGAAACCATTCAACTTATTAATCTCTAGTCAGTTTCTAATTTTTGCTTAAATCTATTTGATTAACTCTTATTCGAATAACTAATATTCGATTAACTTTAATTGAATAACTAATATTCAATTAACTTTGCTTGATTAATTCTAGTTCGAATAACTATATTCGATTTAACTTCATTCTAAATAATTATGTTTTTTTGACTTTATTTCGAATAACTATATTCGATTCACTCTTTTTGATATTTATTCTCCAAATATCCTTTTTATAAATTCCTATTTATTTTCCCAAATATGTCTTTCTATAATACCTTATTTGTTTTACAAATATTTACTCCTTTTCTAATTCTATTTATTTCCTAAATTAATATTCCTTTTTATCCTTCTATTTACTTTCTAAGTAAATATCCTTTTTGTAAAACCTTTTCGTTCTATAAATATTTCCTTTTATATTTGTTTACAAATATTTCCTTTTTAATCCTATTTATAAATGGTTTACAATTATTCCCTTTTCAATTTCATTTGATTTTATAATTAATTTCTTTTATAAAATCCTTTTTTCCTTTTATATATAAAATCCATTAATTTTATATAAATTATTTATTTTCAAATATACTTTGAAAATCCCCCTTTTCTATCCCAGTATTTCTTACGGTATTTAAAATACCAAATAACAGCGATCGATATCATTCAAACACACATAATCAACAACGAATTATATGTCACATCATATATCACAATATATGAAACAAAACAGTCTTTTATATATTGAGGAACCCAGTTGGGTACCTCAAACCTGTTTCCCTGCATCACAGATGTTAAACAATATAATCAACATCGATTTCATTTCGATATGAAATATTCTGATAAACAGAATCAATATTTGATTTACGACTTATATATATCGTTATCTATGATTTCAATCAATACACAACCTGTAACACCCCACGTCCATTAATGTCACTCACAAAGGGAATGCATTAACTTCCATGGAGGTTTTAAGTGAATATAGAACAGTAAAATTACAACAAGACAGATATAAAATAGTACTTGGAAATTCAAAAACTTTATTTCATTGTAGCAGAAGTCAAAACATGTTTGATTACATCATAACACCATATTCAATGTCAAGTACAATATCTATCTTGATAAAACAAGTACATAATCCCATTACATGAATAGCCATTAAAAAGAAAGATAACAAGCTGGACTTTACTTCAGCAGTCCAAGCTTTCCAGAAGATAAGCGATCCAACTAGACTCCACTAGAACTTGGCCCAACCTGCGGACCTGAAGGGAGAAAAAGGATGGAAAAGAGGGGGTCAGACATAAAGTCTGGTGAATATGATAATTCTACAATACTATTACCAAAATAACTGGACTAAGGCATAAGCTGGAAAACAAGAAAATGTCTATGAAGAGCAGATTAAGGACATAGACAATCGCTAAAGGCAACGTTATAGGCGCTCCTAAACACTAAAGGATAAACACTATACTGCACCACACCAGTCACCCTAAAGATTCATCACACTTAGCTTCACTTAGAAACTTTCCCAATGGCTTTACGTACCCCTAGCTGACTACATAGGTGCCGCCTGCCCCTATCTCCACTAGGTGTACCCTACTTCCCATTATTCGATCGGCTCCCTAACTCGTAGATACCCGTGCTGGCCCCACAGTGGGGTGTATCACTCCCCTAAAGTGGCAACCTGATACAACGGACATGCACGGCTTATACCTACACGATGCAACAACGTCTTACCTACCAGCCCGGGTCCACACACGCATATGAAACCCGTTGGACTTGCGTTGCCACCGCTCCCTGTTTTGGCCTCTTATAGTCAAACCCAGTATGCGTGTCCCGTCCTCGACTTGGGTCGAGCCCACAAAGATACGTTTTGGGATACTGGTTGAAATGGGCCCCCACTATTTACCACAAGCATTCCACCTAAGCTTGTCCCCATTAGTCCCTCCCACTTAACCCACTTAGTCATGTTCATTTACATGTGTGTTTGGTTAAGTCTAATCGTATTTCAAATGCCTCTAAAGGCAACCACCAGATTCCTTATGCCACCCAAGGCACCTACTTAACCCCCGTGTCCCACCTTACATGATTATCTGGTTAAGTATTTCTTAGTTCATTAAGGCCATAACCTCATAAAGACCTCTCACATTAGACTGGCATTTATGGCAGCTGGATTTGCCGGGCGGGTCCGGGCAGTCTTACACCATAAAAGAGTCTAACCTCGTGTCTTTACAACTGTTATGCTTTAGTTTGGGCCTAGGACCTCTCACATTGGGCCGACATTTGTGACTACTGGATTTGCCGGGTGGGTCCGGGCAGGTTTACATCACAAACGGGTCCAACCTCGTGTCCTAAGCATTGATTATTAATAATAATCCACTTTCCCCCAATTTTAATAATTCCCTACTTGAATTATTAATTACTTCCAATTTTTAACAATGTCCATAATTGACTCAATTATGGACATCCATTCATGGTATGCAAAATCTTACAAAATTGCACCCAATTTATTAATTCCTAATATTACCCCTACCCCACGTTTGAACGTTTATTCGCAAAATATATGTTAGACTCGAATAGCCTAACTCATAGCATAAAAGAGATTATCATAATAACAACATGTATATGTGACCAAATGAATCATAATAAGGGGTGAAACTTGCATATGTCCAACTTGCATAGATTATACATGTCATGGACCTAAAGGTGTCAACTTGTTCAAAATTCACCTAATATAATCTCAATCAATTTTCATAAACTTACATATGAACATGTGTGAATCAACATCATCTAATTTTTTTAACAACATGGTTTTATATGGGTACACCTAACTCAATAGGCAAATTCCTATAATCAAGTTTTATTTAATTATAGTTTCAAGTTTATGGGTACACCTAACCTAATAGGCAAATTCCCATAAACAAGATCCATTTAAATTAAGAAAAAAAACATAACTTTAAGCATGATCCAACAACATCATGATTTTTCAACATAATATAGCATGATTTATAACATGGCATAGTATGATAGTATAACATAGCTTGACATGATTCTCAACATAGCACGACATAGCATAAGAGAATTTACAACATAGCATGACATAGCATATATAATTTACATCATACGACAACATAATAACATAATAAGAGATCCACAATATATAGAATTTACAATTACAAATCACATCACTTTCTTGTGATCCATTCATAACTGAGTCAAATTAGTTTGTAATAGTCTTGTGAGAATCATCATACTCACTAACAAAAGAAAAGAATTAGAGAAAGAGAGATCTTTTGATTTGATTTGTGTAGATTTAGTTGTAGATGATTAGGCTTCCTCTTCTTAGTTTGTGACGGCTACGCTGAACTCCATGGCAGCAGCATGACGGTAGCTTCTCTAATTTTACAAGTGATTTAGGTTTTGGGTCTACCCACTTATTTATAGATTTTAGAATGCATTTAGGCCATTAGATTTAACCTAGAAATAACCGCAGCCGTTCAGACAAGATGGGGTTTATCTTGTTGACTCAGCAATGAGTCAGAAGTGACTCAGCAAACACTCAGCATATTAATAAACTTCTATTCATGTCATAAATATATATATATTTTCTACAATGTACATATTAGATACATCCCCCTTTACTTATTATTGTTTTTATATACATATTAGATACATCCCCTCTCTCACACACTTATTAATATTTTTATATTCATATTAGATACATCCCCTCTCTTACACACTTATTAATATTTTTATATTCATATTAGATACATCCCCTCTCTTACACACTTATTAATATTTTTATATTCATATTAGATACATCTCCTCTCTTACACACTTATTAATATTTTTATATTCATATTAGATACATCCCCTCTCTTACACACTTATTAATATTTTAGCAACTTTAGTGTTAATAGAAAATTCGGGGTGTTACATTCTCCCCTCCTTTTAGGATTTCGTCCCCGAAATCTTCAAGTCTGGAAGAATGTATATCCTACCATCCAAACGTCCATCTACTCATCCATCATACACAGGCATCCATTGTCCTTAAAAGACTTCTAATGCTTTATGATCATATGCAAAGTGTGTGTACATGTCCTTACCTAATGCGAAATCAGGCGGTCTACTGATTCAGTTGACCTCCTTAATGCAAATTATGTAAGTGTCATGAATCCATTATGTATGCAAAAGATCCTAATTGCTTACATACTACTTCTATATGCGTGCACACCCATTCAACCGAATGCAGCATCCATATGATGGTACAACCATTATACATCCATTATACTAAATACATCCATATATATGCAATATGCAATATGAAGTGACTGAGCCGATCTAGTGCCTAAAGTGTGTGTATATATGCATCCACGAGCAACCACTAGCAAACACTTGCATCCATTTTGCATCCATCATACATAACATGTCTCAAACACATGTTTCAACCATAGGATTATCCTAACTAAAGGTCAAAGATACTAATGAGAGGACATACTAAAGATAAGATAAGATAAGATAAGCTAAGCGATAAAGGAGAAATTAAAAGACATACCCTCAAAAAGAAAAGGGTACAACGAACGCATCTTCTCTTCTGTCTCCCAAGTTGCGTTGCTCTCATCATCTCCCCATTGCACTTTAACCAGTCTGACCTCTCGATTCCTCAACTTTTTGATCTCCGACCCAAGAATGCATGTAGGAGCTCGTCTAATTGTTGCATCACGCTCTATTTCCACCTCATTAAGCAAGCTCGGCTCTACCACCTCCGCGGTCTTGTGCAAACACTTCCTCAAATGTGATACATGGAATACGTCGTGTACTCCACTAAGTTTCTCAGGCAACTCCACCCTATATGCCATCTTCCCAATTCTGTCTTTTACAGGAAACGGCCCTACAAACCTTGGTGCTAATTTCCCCACGGACCCAAAGCGAACAACATTCTGTAACGGAGATACTTTGATAAAAACCATGTCCCCAATGTCAAACTCAAGATCTGTCCTCCTCTTATCAGCATACGATTTCTGCCTATCTTGTGCTGCTTTCATCCTCCTTCGAATCAACTCAATCTTCTCCGAGGTTTCCCTAACCATATCGGGCCCAAGTAGGATTTTATCGGTAGATTCCCACCAACATGTAGGCGAACGGCAAGGCCTTCCATAAAGAGCTTCGAAAGGTGTCATGCCAATACTAGACTGAAAGCTATTGTTATATGCGAATTCTACTAACGGAAGGTGCTCTTCCCATGTACCCCCAAAGTCTAGGATACAAAGCCTTAAAAGATCCTCTAGAATGCGATTCACCCTCTCGGTCTGGCCGTCTGTCTGAGGATGATATGCGGTGCTCAAACATAGCTGAGTCCCTACCGCCTCTTGTAAACTCTTCCAAAATTCGCTAGTAAAGATGGGGTCACGGTCGCTTACTATACTAGAAGGAATACCGTGCAAACGAACTATCTCCTTAATGTATACAGAAGCCAACCACGGAGCAGTCCTCTTACTTTTCACGGGAATAAAATGGGCGCTTTTAGTAAGTCTATCTACTATAACCCAAATCCCCGTGTTACCCTTCCTTGATCTTGGTAATCCATCCACAAAATCCATTGAGATGCTTTCCCATTTCCATAGTGGAACTTCTAATGGGTGAAGCAACCCACCGGGTTTCTTTTGTTCTGCTTTAACTCGTTGGCACACCAAGCATCTAGCGACGTACTCGGCCACATCCTTTTTCATACCGGCCCAAAAGAAAACCCGCTTCATATCTTTGTACATCTTATCCCCGCCGGGATGAATGGTCATTTTTGAGCGATGAGCATCATCAAGAATGGCCTTCCTTAAGTCTTCGTCTTGTGGTACACAAAGTCTATTATCCCTTCGTAACCAACCCTTATCGTCTAGGGTATACCTACGAAGATGGCTTGATGACTCCCCCCCTTTGAGCTTTCCTACTATCTCAACCAACTGTGGGTCGTCTCGCTGTGCCTCACCAACCCGTCCTAGAAGTGTAGGTCTAACCTCCAAGGATGCTAACAGACCGGGTACTAAGTCAACGGAGGGTCTAAAGTCAAACATAGAGATGAATTCTAAGCTTTGTCGTTCAACAAACAACGGACTCAAGGACAACCTTTTCCTACTTAAGGCGTCTGCCACCACGTTACCCTTGCCCGGGGTATATGCTATTTCAAAATCGTAGGAGGCTAAGAATTCCATCCACCGTTGCTGCCTTAAATTCAAATCCTTCAGAGAGAATAAGTATTTTAATGATTTGTGGTCAGTGAACAGTTCGAATTTCTCACCAAGAAGATAGTGACGCCAAGACTTAAGCGCGAAAACAATTGCGGCTAGCTCTAAGTCATGCGTGGGGTAATTCTTTTCATGAACCCTCAACTGCATTCCACCATAGGCTATTACTCTTCCCTCTTGCATGAGGACCGCGCCAAGTCCCGTCCCACAAGCATCAGTATAGATGGTAAACGGTTTATTCCCGTTTGGCAGCACTAAGACTGGGGCTGAAGTTAAGGCTCTCTTTAAACGTTGGAACGCATCATCGCAATCTTTGTCCCACGTAAAAACCAGGTTCTTCTTCGTTAACCGTGTTAATGGAGCTGATATTTTTGCGAAGTCTTTGATAAACTTCCTATAATAGCCAGCCAACCCCAAGAAACTTCTTACTTCGGTTGCATTTTTAGGGACCTTCCAATCTTGGATGGCCACCACCTTTGCGGGATCCACTGCTATCCCTTCTTTGGAAATCACGTGCCCTAAGAACCGTACTTCCTTCCTCCAGAAGTGACACTTAGAAAATTTTGCCTTAAGGTTATGCGCTCGAAGGGTTTCCAACACTTCCCTAAGATGTAGGGAGTGCTCTTCTTTATTCTTAGAAAAGACTAAGATGTCATCCACAAAGACTACCACGAATTTGTTAAGGTATTCCCTAAACACCCTACTCATCAAATCAACAAAATATGCAGGGGCGTTTGTCAAACCAAAGGGCATCACTAGCCATTCATAGAATCCGTCAGGAGTCCTAAAAGCAGTCTTATCTATACTATCCTCAGCCACTCTCAGTTGATGAAAGCCAGTGGCTAAGTCCAACTGCGAAAACACTGAGGCGCCAACTAACTGATCAAAGAGATCGTCAATCCTCGGCAGTGGGTGTCGGTTCTTTTTAGTAAGCTTGTTTAGTTCTCTATAGTCCATACAAAGTCTAAGAGACCCATCCGCCTTTGTGGCAAAAACTACTGGAGCACCCCACTCCGATATACTACGTCTTATGAACCCCTTCTCAAGCAACTCCTTTACTTGCTTATTGAGTTCCCTCCTTTCACGAGGAGCCATGTGGCGCACTGGCAAAGATACGGGTTTAGCATTATCCACAAGATAAATTCGAAAGTCTATCTCCCGCTTTGGAGGTAAGCCCTTCACCTCCTCAAACACATCCGGATATTCCCGGACCACTTCTACCGATCGCAGGTTCTCTACAGACGCGTCAAGCGATTCAAGATAACTTAGCATAACGGAATTTATGGGATTACAAAAGATGTCGAGAGCATTACCAAGGCGAGTCACAAGCCTAACTACTCTCCTTTCACAATCAAGAATGGCCCTATTTCTAGACAACCAATCCATTCCTAAAATTAGCCCATAGCCCGTGAAGCCCAATACATAAGCATCACATCTAAATTCAACGCTAAGTATAGAGATTTTCAAATCCAAACATATCATGGTCAAATGAGCCGAACCCCCAATTGGATTTGAAACGACCAAGGGATCCTCTACTAAACTGGTGTTCAAGTGCAGTGATTCAACTAATGATGCAGAGATAAACGAATGAGATGCGCCAGAATCGAATAAGGTACGGACAGGATGATCAAACAGAAAAACTAAGCTTTCAACAGAAATTGTTCTACCTCTTTCTTGCAGCGGTGGGGCCGCAATAGCCTGAACTTGCCCACTTGCCTGCCCTGGTGCCATAAGAGCCTGCACCTGTCCTCCCGAGGTAGACCCTGCCCTCTGCCCCTTCTTTGGACAGTCCTTCACTAAATGTCCCGCATCTCCACAATGAAAACAACCAGTCTTCTTTTTCTTTCTACAATCTTTGCTGAGATGGCCAGGCGTCCCACAATTGAAGCATTTCTTCTTCCCTTTGCCATTATTGTTTTTACCACCCTTCTTATTTTGCTGTGGGGGTTTCTTCTGATCCCCTTTCTTTTCAACTGCCTTATCCTCATGCATAAGTGCCATTTCTACTAGCTTTTCAAAGGTGGCTCCCATAGGGATGTGGGTCATGGCCAACCCTTGCAACGGTTCATTCAAGCCTCTAACGAACCTCAAAGCTTTCTTCTCTGGCGTGTTCACCAACTCCAAGCCAAACCTTGCTAACTGATTAAATTTATTGACATATTCCTTTACTGATGAGCTCCCTTGCTTTAGTGCCAGGAACTTTTCCATATTTAAGTTCTCCTCTGCCCTTGAAAGAAACTTTGCCTCAAACCTTCGTCTGAAATCCGCCCATGAATCAACTGGACGTTCCCCGTTAGTGACCTCCCACCAAAACGAGGCCTCTCCCTTCATTAACCAAGCAGCTAAACGGACTTTCCTCCCATCTTCCACTTCAAAGATATCCAACAATTCCTCAGTCTCCTTAAGCCAATCTCTGGCCTCCACAAATGTCTCAGTCCCTTGAAAAGTTTTTCCTCCCATAGCCTTGAATTCCATGCACGTCTTTGCAAAAGTGTCAACACGAGGAGGAGGAGGAGGAGGAATGGGTGCAACTAGGGGTGGAGGAGTATCCGCTGGGCCTGCAGTGGTGGCCCTAGCCTCCAAGTATCTCCTAAACCACCCTGGAATCGTCACACCTTCTGGGAGATTAAGATCTTCAGCCATGCTGAAACGAAAAAGGAAAGATTCAAAATGGAGAATTCGAAAGATAAAGATAAGGATGTGGCTATTTGGGATTATGTTTTTCATAAAAACTCTCTTTAAATAACATGTTTTTTTTTTTGAAAGCACTTCTTCCAAAAATACTTTAGAAAAAAAAAAAAAATTTCTAAAATTTTTTTTTTATCTGTTCTGGTAACCTTATGCTCTGATACCACGTGTAACACCCCACGTCCATTAATGTCACTCACAAAGGGAATGCATTAACTTCCATGGAGGTTTTAAGTGAATATAGAACAGTAAAATTACAACAAGACAGATATAAAATAGTACTTGGAAATTCAAAAACTTTATTTCATTGTAGCAGAAGTCAAAACATGTTTGATTACATCATAACACCATATTCAATGTCAAGTACAATATCTATCTTGATAAAACAAGTACATAATCCCATTACATGAATAGCCATTAAAAAGAAAGATAACAAGCTGGACTTTACTTCAGCAGTCCAAGCTTTCCAGAAGATAAGCGATCCAACTAGACTCCACTAGAACTTGGCCCAACCTGCGGACCTGAAGGGAGAAAAAGGATGGAAAAGAGGGGGTCAGACATAAAGTCTGGTGAATATGATAATTCTACAATACTATTACCAAAATAACTGGACTAAGGCATAAGCTGGAAAACAAGAAAATGTCTATGAAGAGCAGATTAAGGACATAGACAATCGCTAAAGGCAACGTTATAGGCGCTCCTAAACACTAAAGGATAAACACTATACTGCACCACACCAGTCACCCTAAAGATTCATCCCACTTAGCTTCACTTAGAAACTTTCCCAATGGCTTTACGTACCCCTAGCTGACTACATAGGTGCCGCCTGCCCCTATCTCCACTAGGTGTACCCTACTTCCCATTATTCGATCGGCTCCCTAACTCGTAGATACCCGTGCTGGCCCCACAGTGGGGTGTATCACTCCCCTAAAGTGGCAACCTGATACAACGGACATGCACGGCTTATACCTACACGATGCAACAACGTCTTACCTACCAGCCCGGGTCCACACACGCATATGAAACCCGTTGGACTTGCGTTGCCACCGCTCCCTGTTTTGGCCTCTTATAGTCAAACCCAGTATGCGTGTCCCGTCCTCGACTTGGGTCGAGCCCACAAAGATACGTTTTGGGATACTGGTTGAAATGGGCCCCCACTATTTACCACAAGCATTCCACCTAAGCTTGTCCCCATTAGTCCCTCCCACTTAACCCACTTAGTCATGTTCATTTACATGTGTGTTTGGTTAAGTCTAATCGTATTTCAAATGCCTCTAAAGGCAACCACCAGATTCCTCATGCCACCCAAGGCACCTACTTAACCCCTATGTCCCACCTTACATGATTATCTGGTTAAGTATTTCTTAGTTTATTAAGGCCATAACCTCATAAAGACCTCTCACATTAGACTGGCATTTATGGCAGCTGGATTTGCCGGGCGGGTCCGGGCAGTCTTACACCATAAAAGAGTCTAACCTCGTGTCTTTACAACTGTTATGCTTTAGTTTGGGCCTAGGACCTCTCACATTGGGCCGACATTTGTGACTACTGGATTTGCCGGGTGGGTCCGGGCAGGTTTACATCACAAACGGGTCCAACCTCGTGTCCTAAGCATTGATTATTAATAATAATCCACTTTCCCCCAATTTTAATAATTCCCTACTTGAATTATTAATTACTTCCAATTTTTAACAATGTCCATAATTGACTCAATTATGGACATCCATTCATGGTATGCAAAATCTTACAAAATTGCACCCAATTTATTAATTCCTAATATTACCCCTACCCCACGTTTGAACGTTTATTCGCAAAATATATGTTAGACTCGAATAGCCTAACTCATAGCATAAAAGAGATTATCATAATAACAACATGTATATGTGACCAAATGAATCATAATAAGGGGTGAAACTTGCATATGTCCAACTTGCATAGATTATACATGTCATGGACCTAAAGGTGTCAACTTGTTCAAAATTCACATAATATAATCTCAATCAATTTTCATAAACTTACATATGAACATGTGTGAATCAACATCATCTAATTTTTTTAACAACATGGTTTTATATGGGTACACCTAACTCAATAGGCAAATTCCCATAATCAAGTTTTATTTAATTATAGTTTCAAGTTTATGGGTACACCTAACCTAATAGGCAAATTCCCATAAACAAGATCCATTTAAATTAAGAAAAAAACATAACTTTAAGCATGATCCAACAACATCATGATTTTTCAACATAATATAGCATGATTTATAACATGGCATAGTATGATAGTATAACATAGCTTGACATGATTCTCAACATAGCACGACATAGCATAAGAGAATTTACAACATAGCATGACATAGCATATATAATTTACATCATACGACAACATAATAACATAATAAGAGATCCACAATATATAGAATTTACAATTACAAATCACATCACTTTCTTGTGATCCATTCATAACTGAGTCAAATTAGTTTGTAATAGTCTTGTGAGAATCATCATACTCACCAACAAAAGAAAAGAATTAGAGAAAGAGAGATCTTTTGATTTGATTTGTGTAGATTTAGTTGTAGATGATTAGGCTTCCTCTTCTTAGTTTGTGACGGCTACGCTGAACTCCATGGCAGCAGCATGACGGTAGCTTCTCTAATTTTACAAGTGATTTAGGTTTTGGGTCTACCCACTTATTTATAGATTTTAGAATGCATTTAGGCCATTAGATTTAACCTAGAAATAACCGCAGCCGTATTAAAAAACCGATTCTTCGAACTCCTCTCTCATCCCCTTTTCTTCACCGTATTAAAAAACCGAACCCACCTCGTCGCGAGCTTCATCTCTACATACCCTCAAACCTCATCTCGGCATCTCCCCTTCCGTCGCGATGGACTGTTTATCTCGAGCGCACTGTACATTTGGTGCGTCACTTTTAATTATCATTCCTCCCCAAAAATCACCTACCCAAGCGCATCTCCCATACGATCAACACTCCATCCTCAAATTCGCACATTGAAGCCTCCGTGACCCCCAAATGCTTGAACCCTAGCTGCTGTTGCACCGTCACCAGTCCAGATCCAGCGTCGCAGTCAGTGAAAACCATACGGGAATGAAGGGAAAGATGACAGGAGTTCGAATATGTTTACCCCATGATTTATAGGATTTTTAATCCCTTTGTTTGATTTTTTTTCTTTTGATCAAGATTTTGGTTTGAAGTGGCGGCTCATAGAAATATATATACGGGATCATATTTTTGTGTGTGGCTGTAAAAGTTGGGTGGGTGGCCTTCATTTTGACCTAGTATAGATTAGGATATTTTTTTTTAATATTTTATTTTTTTAAATTAGCAAATATCTCATTTATTCGCCTTCTAAAAATCCGTGTGATCACACACGATACCCAAAAATCACGAAAATTGACATGCAGCTAGAGTTCGACATTATGGTCCCAACGAAACTGGTTTCGTCGAATTCCGACTCCGTTTGCTCACACAACGTATTTTTAACTGTCAAAATATCTACTGTTTTTCACTTTAAAAATCGGTACGACCACATACTGACTTCATAAATCACGGAAATTGAACTCTGACAATAATTTAACATTGCGGATCCAACAAAGTTAGTTTCGTCAAATTCCGACTTCGTTTGCAAAAGTGGCTATTTTTAAAGTCCTAAATAACCCATTTAAATATATAAATATATTTAAAAACAATTAAATTAAATATTTATAAATAAATATTATCGTATATATTCACATACGATACCATACAGCTCCACAATATTCTTATATGAATTTCTAACTTGATATTTCAAATCCCGATTAAATCGATATTCGATTTATAATGAAATTCCTTTTTGAAATATAAATAATTCCTTTATAAATTATAAAGGAATTCCACAACGACTTTTCTAAAATTTGATTTGGAAATAAATCAAAATCTACACGACGAAATCTCTATTTTTCTCTTCCACTAGAAAAATATACTTCACCAGCTCCTAACGTTTCTTGTTTCACAGAAATCCGACTTAAAACAGATCCTGTATTTCCAATTGAAGTTCAAATCGCCAAATCGCGAACTACCGCGCCATTTCGAGCTCGATTTTAATTATAATATATATTATACGTTCAAACTTCGTTAAAATAATATATTCGTCAATATAATTCAATATAAACTGAATTATATATTTTATGTCGTCCAATTCACACCATATCATGAATTCTGTTATTTTCGATTATTCTGGAAATATATTATTTTCTATTATTTATATTAATTAAATATAAATATTATTTAATTCCAGTTATCGATATCGTTAAATCGATAATTAATAATTAAATAAATAAATTATTCGACTGCTAAAAATGCGGGTCATTACAATCTTTCCCCCTTAAAATAATTTCATCCTCGATATTGCTAAGCTCGAAGACGACCCTATCTACTGGTTAAATATTTATCGGTTTACCCCTTAACTTCAGTTTCAACTGAACCAATTAATATCGACTAAAATATTAATTTATTCTGACTAGCTAAAATTTTCAAAAATTCAGAAAATTTTCTAACGCCTTAATTTTTTGGAAAATTTCGCCATAACCTCCTTTGTACAAACCTTTCGGTAAAACCACAACTCGCCTCTCTAGGCCTTCTCCAACCCAAAAGAAAATCAAACAGCCAAGCGGCTTGCCAAATCGGCTCATAAAAATTTCATACCCAATATAATTATAAACTTGTACCTTTTGTTGGGCATATCAACTCTATCACTTCCATATGTTATCAACTCAACATATACCAATGTTATCCCAATCAAATTCTCATCAATTTATCCACAACACGGCTATTCGCTTATATCCAAAGCAAATCCCATTTCAACTCAAGTTCAATTCTTGATTCCAAACTCTTAACTCGATTACCCAATCACATTTCAAATTCAAATTTCATAAATCCAATCCTATTCGATTTCAATTCAATTTCAGTTACCACTTAACTGGCTTTACTTTAATCCCAATTTGCTTTCACAAGTATTATTTAACTTGTTTTTATTTTAAACAATCTTTGCTTGGGAATTTTCAAATAGCTTACCTTTTTAAAAGCCAAATATTCCTTTTCAGGATTCAAAACAATCTTGTTTCCTAAAAAAAATTCAAAAATAAAATCTTTGGTAGTAATCCGTCACTTAGAACTCAAAAATGTACACTGATGATGATGCGCAGTCATCATCGGAATTATTTTCCAACGACCGAAGTGAGTTCAATACTATATCACTTTTCAAAACCATGTCTAAACACTTCTATTTTGAAATCCATTTTCAAAATACTATTCCCAATGTTTGTAAAACAATTTAAAATCTCCCAGGATTTTAAAAGTTTCTTATATTCAATTCAAGTCCATTTACAAACACCTTTCCAATTTCCAAGGTTTAAATTTCAATTCTGATTTAAATTCAGATTTAATTCCTCTGATTTCATACACTTCTCTTGTATGATTTCTGATTGGTTATTTACATAATCGTTTAATTTATAATCTTACTCGATTATAATAACAACCAATATATCGAATATATTATAATTCCAATATATATATATATCTTCCTTATATCAAAATATACTTTGGGTAAATTTATTTTCATTTACCCTCTTTACAAAACATATCGTGTCGACCCATCGTATTCAAGTGTTTAGTAACCCTTATCGATACAGTGGATCAATCTGATCGACCAGAACCCATAAACAACTCAACCAATAAATTTCTGCAATATAAAACTAATTTTTATATAAAATAACAAATACGCTCACTCGTATATATACACTCAAACTCAATCTAGGGTATTACTAACCCCATCTCTAATGAGTCACGCCACAGAGCCAAGGTAATAACTTAACCTTAAGCTCTGATACCAACTGTAACGACCCGGTTTTTGTCGACTTTGGTTATCGCCATAAACTCAATGACGACTAACCAAACATCGAAAAATACCGGAAAGTTAATAGAAAAAAGTTAGAGGGTGAGAATAGATAAGATAGAAACTTAGAATAGAAGAAGAAGAAGAAGAAGAAGAAGACACAACATCAGAGTAACACGAATCTCACAGCGGAACGAACAACATATAATAGATAACATATCCTTGAAATAAAATCAGTATATGTATACAATAACATTACCAGGGTACAACACTTACAACATAGCGGAAATAACTATAGCTATATAATCCTGAAGCCTCCTTCTCCAAGCTGTCCAAGTATATCTGTAAAATTCTGACTACTTGACTGCCCGTATAAAATTGGGCACCCCAAGAGTTTAGGAAAACAAAACAAAATAAACTCCGGGTCAGTCATGGGACTGGTATGAGTAAAACAGTTTAAAACAGTTTGAGCAAGTAAATGATATCTCATAAGACCACGCCGTATAACGAAACGGGTTTTTCCCTTATGAGAATCCAAATTAGTCTTTATATCAAAATCCTTGATATTATAATAGTGTCTATCAACCACAATATAATAATCATCTAGCAGAAACTCTTTCACCTCACGTTCTACATATATAGTAAAAACCGCAAGCACGAATTAGGTAATGGATTTCCAACTATGACAAGGTATGGAACCACCTTTCGCTAGTGTACCTCTAGAGAGGAATACACTGGGTTCAACAAGAACATCTTGCAACCCGGCCACACATGACCGACCACTCATTTCGCTTGAGTGTATCGAATGTATATCACCAACGGTTGGGATCAGCAACCGTTTCCCGAATGGGACAACATCGACAATAGTTTTTTAGAAGTAAATGAAACTCTAGATCAGGTGATTATACACCCTAATAGGTGCGACCTACATAGCCATGCTGCCTGCCCGATTTTTGTCATTTCCCAGTTGTGAGGCTAGAGGCCACGCTTATCTCTGACAGATCACACAATTATTCACTTTGAATGTCACATCGTCATACCCGCCAAATCACAAATTGATTTCCCCAAAAATAACACGGGTATACAGCTAAGAGAAACGAATTCCTCCGCCACCAAACGTAAATACGTTGGAAGAGATCAACTTAGGCGATCTATTAAATATACTCTGTCAGACATTCTTCAATACAGGTCGCCCTGGGACTGCACAAACCGAAGGCACTATTCAGTACATCCATCTTAGGCAATTGTTATCTACGGTTTATACAATAGCCCTTGCACTTTAAACCGTCTTTAATATATTCAACATACTTGGTTTGCAAAGCTTATGCCAATACGGAGTGGTTCTTCGGATAATAATCCAACCGGTCTCTCTATATTAACAACGTTAAAATGGTAAAAACTTTGATAGTCTGTGATTTAACTATCAAATGAAAAATGTCCGTGTACACACAACGATCTTATTTCCAAATGGAATTATCGATCCAATCATCAAACATATATATATATATATTTCCTCATTGTCTATGTTTAGAAAATATATGTTATTAACACTGGAAAATATTTCCATGGCTTAATTACGTATCACTATTCTTCCACATCTATCAGACTCTAATCATAAACTAACAAGAAAACAAATTCCTAAGTATAAACCCCGAAGGCCGAAACCAACATCAGATCGATACTTAGGAAACTATTCAATTTATTAATCTCTAGTCAGTTTCTAATTTTTGCTTAACTCTATTTTATTAACTCTTATTCGAATAACTTATATTCGATTAACTTTAATTGAATAACTAATATTCAATTAACTTTGCTTGATTAATTCTAGTTCGAATAACTATATTCAATTTAACTTCATTCTAAATAATTATGTCTGTTTTGACTTTGTTTCGAATAACTATATTCGATTCACTCTTTTTGATATTTATTTTTCAAATATCCTTTTTATAAAATCCTATTTATTTTCCCAAATATGTCTTTCTATAATACCTTATTTGTTTTACAAATATTTACTCCTTTTCTAACTCTATTTATTTTCTAAATAAATATTCCTTTTTATCCTTCTATTTACTTTCTAAATAAATATCCTTTTTATAAAACCTTTTCGTTTTATAAATATTTCCTTTTATATTTGTTTACAAATATTTCCTTTTTAATCCTATTTATAAATGGTTTACAATTATTCCCTTTTCAATTTCATTTGATTTTATAATTAATTTCTTTTATAAAATCCATTTTTCCTTTTATATATAAAATCCATTGATTTTATATAAATAATTTATTATCAAATATACTTTGAAAATCCCCCTTTTCTATCCCAGTATTTCTTACGGTATTTAAAATACCAAATAACATTGATCGATATCATTCAAACACACATAATCAACAACAGATTATATATCACATCATATATCACAATATATGAAACAAAACAGTCTTTTATATATTGAGGAACCCAGTTGGGTTCCTCCAACCTGTTTCCCTGCATCACAAATGTTAAACAATATAATCAACATCGATTTCATTTCGATATGAAATATTCTGATAAACAAAATCAATATTTGATTTACGACCTATATATATATATATATCGTTATCTATGATTTCAATCAATACACAACCAATTCAACCAAACAAATAACACACAGCAATCAACAGATGATTAATAGTTCTAAAAATACGTTATAAAAATATAACTGTTCAGAGTTGGTGAGTTTTACTCACATTGGCAGTTCATTGTTAAAGAACGATAAACTGTTGTTTGATTTGAATCAAACAATTTATTTCGCCATAAATTGTAACGAGCTCGAATCCACTCCCAGTCAGTTCCCTTGTGGAGCTCTCGTCCATACGATCCTAACGGATCCAGTTTTGTCCAATTCCTTCAACATATGATAAAGTTATACTATTAGCAAGTTTATATACAATTTCAAAGGATTAACTTGAATTTTTAGCAAACGGGCCTCACTCTTTCACACCGGTCCAACTCTTCACGTGTAAACCCAGGACCGAACTCTTCTTCCCCAATTCACAATTCTTGCTTCCTGTAAAAATCATTCGCACCATCACCGATTCTTCGAACTCCTGCCTCATCTCCTTTTCTTCGCCGTATTAAAAACCGCACCCACCAGCGGTTATCTCGTCGCGAGCTTCATCTCTACATACCCTCAAACCTCATCTCGGCATCTCCCCTTCCGTCACCATGAACTATTCATCTCGAGCGCACTGTACATTTGGTGCGTCACTTTTAATTACCATTCCTCCCCAAAAATCACCAACCTGAGCGCATCTCCCATACGATCAACACTCCATCCTCAAATTCGCATATTGAAGCCTCCGTGACACCCAAATGCTTGAACCCTAGCTGCTGTTGCTCTTCGACTAGTCCAGATCCAGCGTCGCACTCAGTGAACACCATATGGGAATGAAGGGAAAGATGACAGGAGTTCGAATATGTTTACCCCATGATTTATAGGGTTTTTAATCCCTTTGTTTGATTTTTTTTCTTTTGCTCAAGATTTTGGTTTGAAGTGGCGGCTCAGTGAAATATATATACGGGATCATATTTTTGTGTGTGGCTGTATAATTTGGGTAGGTGGCCTTCATTTTGACCAAGTATAGATTAGGATATTTTTTTTATTAATATTTTATTTTTTTTAAATTAGAAAATATCTCATTTATTCGCCTTCTAAAAATCCGTGTGATCACACACGATACCCAAAAATCACGAAAATTGACATGCAGCTAGAGTTCGACATTACGGTCCCAACGAAACTTGTTTCGTCGAATTCCGACTCCGTTTTCTCACACAACGTATTTTTAACCATCAAAATATTGATTGTTTTTCACTTTAAAAATTGGTACGGCCACATTCTGACTTCAAAAATCATGGAAATTAAAATCTAACAATAATTTAACATTGCGGATCCAACAAAATTAGTTTCGTCGAATTCCGACTTCGTTTGCAAAAGTGGCTATTTTTAAAGTCCTAAATAACCCATTTAAATATATAAATATATTTAAAAACAATTAAATTAAATATTTATAAATAAATATTATCGTATATATTCACATACGATACCATACAGCTCCACAATATTCTTATATGAATTTCTAACTTGATATTTCAAATCCCGATTAAATCGATATTCGATTTATAATGAAATTCCTTTTTAAAATATAAATAATTCCTTTATAAATTATAAAGGAATTCCACAGCGACTTTTCTAAAATTTGATTTGGACATAAATCAAAATCTAAATGACGAAATCTCGATTTTTCTCTTCCACTAGAAAAATATACTTCACCAGCTCCTAACGTTTCTTGTTTCACAGAAATCCAACTTAAATGGGATCATATATTTCCAGTTGAAGTTCAAATCGCCAAATGGCGAACTGCCGCGCCATTTCGAGCTCGATTTTAATTATAATATATATTATACGTTCATACTTCGTTTAAATAATATATTCGTCAATATAATTCAATATAAACTGAATTATATATTTTATATCATCCAATTCACACCATATCATGAATTCTGTTATTTCCGATTATTCCGAAAATATGTTATTTTCTATTATTTATGTTAATTAAATATAAATATTATTTAATTCCAGTTATCGATATCGTTAAATCGATAATTAATAATTAAATAAATAAATTATTCGACTGCTAAAAATGCGGGTCATTACACATATTTGGTTAGTTTTATGTCTTTAAGCATAATTTTTTTAAATTTCTTTGAAGAAAATATGAACCTTTGACTGTCGCGCTTCATGTGATAAATTGAACCGGTCATTTCCTTTGCAATATTAAGACTGTTCTTAGAAAATTTTAAATGACTTAATGTGAATGTATGATAATTTGTGCTTGGCATACTCCTTTGAGTGGTAATAATAAGATTTGGAACTCTCTGTTTTACCTTACTGGCTACAAGTTTAGGCCGCAACATGATTTTTGTTTCTCCATCTTTTGAAAAATTAAATAATTATTGAAGTTCGAATGTACTAACATTGGTTTCGGTTAGCGTGCCTTAGGGAGACCGATTGATGCTTAAGAAGATAACAATGAAAGTAAGGAGGAAAATTGAAGATCTACTATAGGTCTTGATAGTGAGAAGGTTATATC
The DNA here is from genome assembly GCA_030737875.1 of Allium sativum. Lineage (NCBI taxonomy): Eukaryota > Viridiplantae > Streptophyta > Magnoliopsida > Asparagales > Amaryllidaceae > Allium > Allium sativum. The sequence goes on along the minus strand of CM060927.1, from coordinate 78,377,277 downwards.
ATTGACATAGCATTAAAGAGCAATATGATTTGATTTTCCTTGCGGACAAAATTAATAATCAACGAACCTTTAACCAACTGTCATACTTCATCTGATAAATTAAACCGGTTATTTTCCTTGAAAAGTTTAAGACTCTCCGAAAAAAAATATTTCAATGAAATAAAGTGAATGTATGATAATTTGTGCTTGGCATACTCCTTTGAATGGTAATAATAAGATTTGGAACTGTTTGCTTTACTTATATGCTTTGTGTTCTTTAATCTTCTATACTTTTTGTTGACCATGTTTATGTAATGTTTGGACGTTGAACCAATAACTTTTTCCTTTTTAAAGTACTTTTGACATGAGTAATTAGTTTTATTAATTTGATCTCTAATGAGGCTAAGTATGCAGGATACCAAACGTGTTAATTTGATTTCATCTTTCATAAAATAATGTCTTTTAGAATGGTTAAAGTTGATTCATGCATGTTTGCCCATAGGTATGACCAAGTTGAACAAATTAAGCGTTACACTCAAGATCGGTGATCAATATGTCTTCATCATTACGTATAAAACCAAGTGTTTCGCTGTAGGTGATGCATGCATTATTTAGAATTTTCAAATCAAATTAAAAGTGGAAGCTATATATAATAATTTAGCTGGTTGATACAAGGTTGCTAGAAATGTTTCAACAGCTTCATTGATTATATATTAGTCTTACCTTGCTATATCCAATCGAGCAAACATTTCTGAAAATTATATACAAGTCAGCAAGAATAGAGCCAGGAATTGAGATAGTGGTAATGCAAATTTATTTGTTGATGACAATGAGTTTGAGTCCAAATGAGAGGATGGTTACAATAACACTAGAACTATTGTCATGGCGCATGATGTTTTAACTTTATTGTCGTGGGTATCTGTTTATAAGAGAAAATTGTTTATGTGTTTTTTTATAATTTAACATAACGTCTAGCACTTGAAATATTCATGCCGCTCTGCTCAAGGGATGCCATGCAGCCACTGACGTTGGAGTAAAGTGATGTGTAAAGTTTATTAATTGTTAACATATCAGATATGCGATTGACTTGAATTATGTGATCATGAGCGGTTTTAAACCACATGTGTAACTTATAACGTATTAACGTCAGGACAGGTATTTCCAAAGTGGATGAAACACGGTGAACAAAGGATTGCAAACATTTACACGCAATGTGACTAAATGTTGTTTTCTCTTTCCCACTTTTTGTTGGTGATCAATACAAAGACCATTTAATATTTATTTTTCCAATGTCTTCTTGGGCATAAATTATAAACAACCCAAGTATAGAATATTTATTTGTACACTCATAAATTTCAGAGTCAATAGAAGTTTACTCACACATGTATTTGTACCGAGGCATTATCCATGCATATTGCTAATACTTCACATTAAATAAATTTGCTTCCGACTGTCTTTGCACACGTCCAACGGACGTGCTTAACGTACTGGTTAAATATAGATAATGGCCTTAAGTTACCAAATGGTAGTCCACCTCATAGGGTTTTAAGTGATAATAGAATTCATCTTTATATATAAACATGTGGGCCTTGAGTGAGAGAGTAGACCGACTAATTAATACATATATGTGTGTGTTGAATTCGCGTAGACATAATTTGATGAATTTGTACTACCAATATAGGAAATAGACATTCCTTAAACTTATGTGATTTTCATTCACCAGAACTTATTGTTTTGACCTCCCTCCTTATAACAATTAAACAAGTTAATAGGCGGGAAAACTTGAGTGATGAAGTCATGGAGACTGGAGCCTGATGAAGAAGGATCTATAGTTATTATAATCATGTTTGGTAGTATTATTATACTCATGAGATATTATTATTATTGATGTACCTTTTATGATAGTTGAGATTTGATGTAATCAATATTATTGTGGTTTATTTAATGTTACATCTATTTTCTGTTATTATATTTTATCCCATCCTCTATGAGATTCTGATTTCGGTTTTAGTTGGCTCTATTAATGTAATCCTTATAGGAACCAACGATCTGTTTAAAATGGCTCTAAGTTTCGATGATCCTTTTTTAGGTTGGAATTTAAGCCCATTCTGGGCGTGTTGTTACAAGTATAAGTTAATTATGAGAATAAAATTTGATTAACTAAATGAGTCTAGCCACGACTAATCAACTAATTAGATCGACTAAATTTTATAGATAACAAAGAGGATTATGATAGGGGAAAAAAAAATAGGAAAAAGGCATTTCCTAACATATAGTCCTTCACACCTCTCATGCCTTTCTTCATTTCGTTTGCAAACTAAACTAAACACACTTGAATCCAGTAATTACTCCTAGGAAGGGAAGAGAAATATAAGCTAAAAAAGAAATCAAGCTTAGAAAATCACATCAAATTTTTTTTATAGTTTTCTTATAAACATCAAGGTGAAAAATGATATTCACTCTTTTCTATTCTTGTTGATTCTACTTACAATTAGATCCTAATCATTGCGTGGTTATATGTTTTATCATGCTATGTTTAGATGATAGAATTTCTTAAATATATGCTTATTGATTGTAGGTGTATTTTCATGAAATTATGATATATGATTTGCATACAAATCGTATCTTATGATGCCTAATTGCCTTGAGATTTTAGGATGAGGCAAGAAACATTATTTTAGAAATGGATTTTAAATTTTATATTTTTCTGAATAAGTACGAATAGTTTACGAATTCCTAAGGTCAAGAAAATTAGTGGCTTTCATTTTTGCAGCACCTCGCTCGGAATGGGCCTAAATTCCATCCCCGAAAGGCCCATCTAAACTTAGTGCCATTCTAAACAAATCGTTGGTTCCTCTAAGGATTTACTAAAACAGATATGCAGAGCAACTAAAAGCAATATCAGAATACCACACAGTCACTATCATTATCTCAATTATTCCAATTACATAATAACAATAGTAAATCAGTAGCCATAATAACAATATCTTCAATAGGCTCCTCCTCTAAGAGATCATTCTCCATCCTTAGCAATCGTCCCACCTATTAACTCGTGGATATTCAGAGGAGGTAGGTCACAACATAAAGTTAAGTTAAGTAGGCTATTTCCTATACTTGGCAGTTATAAACCTGTCAGGTTATGTCTCTGCAACATAGAAACATACACATAATAAATGAAAGCAAATGAGGCGGACGTCCTAGAAGTCACTTAATACTCCACGAATTAATCTTAATCTGAGAGTGGGCATCCTTATGGTCACTTACTACCATATCTATTATTTACTCAAGGCGGACATCCCTACACAGTCACTTAATACCCAGTGGTAGTCCTCAAACCACTTAATACCTCGTTATAACGTTTTGTCGTTTACTTCTATAAGTAATATCTCTCTATAGGACAAGAAATAGTAACGGCTACTTACTACTAGACTTTGGGTCAGGAACAAAGCTTCATTTTAGAATAACCCCATTGGCGAACCCTCTTGTTACTATCTAGTTGATCCTACGGGTGTACTCTTAGCTACTTAATACTTCCCTTAAACGGTAGTTCCTTTGGCCATATATATTTCGTCACTAGGTTAACCCTTACTAGCACCTAGATAAGAAGCGGACATTACTTGGAGAACTACCCTACACAACATTATCGTCTACCAGGACCACTTAATACCTTATAGGAAAAAAGGCGGACCTAACAATCATTTAACTTTCAAAAGGCGGGCCCAAGGAGTGAACCTTAGGAACGAATCTAGTCCTAACTATTTAATACCCAGTAAGCGATAGATAAGACACTTAATACCCTTTTCCCAAGACAGGCCTATGCTATACACACAATATACATACATACATACACACACACACACACACACACACACACATATATATATATATATATATGTGTGTGTGTGTGTGTGTGTGTGTGTGTGTGTATTATGCACACTAGATATCTCACATTAGGCCTACCACTTGTAGATGCTGGATTTGTCGGGCGGTTCCGGGTAGACTTCTACTACAAGTTGGGCCTGACGTCTCATCGTAGTGCACTCACTATAATGTCTCATGGCACCTAGACCTCTCACATTAACTCGATTTACTTGTAGACGCTGGATATGTCGGGGTCGGTTCTGGGCAAACTTCTAATACAAGTAACTGTTAACCTCATGTCTATGTGTTATATATATATATATATTGCCATTAACTCACACAAATATAATGATACAATTCCTATGGGGACATTTGAAATAAATTCCTAATTCAATTGCATTGATTACACACTTAATACATTTTATATATGTTGATTATGTTATATATATATATATTAAAATAAGCGAACAGGATTAACGTCCTCACCACGTTATTGAAATGTCAATCCTTGTCTAAGTTTAGACGTGTACAAGTTATTCCTATATTTTTCTCAACCACAACATAATTATACATATCAATATATGACAATAAAATGGGAAAACAATCACAATAACATATCAACTTGCCACCCTAGCTTTGATTATTGTAACAATAAAAGACAACATAACTTTATACCTTAAATATAGGTATATGTTTATAATTTCTATTTTGAATAGATTCCTTTCTTACATTTGTTTATACGCAAAACCTTAATATTTAGATATATTGTAAGTAATACTTTCGAATATTGTATTTAGAAAAATAGGGATTCAAGCCTATTAAATTTACAAATCTTATCTAAATCTTAACCTTTTGCATAAATCAACAAATGGAATTTGACATAAAATAAAATAAAAGAGGAATCTAAACAACACAGATAACTGCAAACAAACATTATGCTATTCTTTTACTATTACAATAGCCGAAAGCCAATAATACAACAAGATTGAATATTTTTACGAATAAACCAAAAAAATAGAGGATTTGAAGGGGTTTAATTGTATTTTCTTTTCGTAAATCCCCTTAGGAACAACAATCCAATTTAAAACTATCAATCTACAGGAAACAACAACTTGATGGAATCCACTTACGAAGATGCTAGGATAAGTAGTAACAAGATTGAATAGAACATAAATGGGATTTGGCATTCAAGAACGAATGTATGCTCCAATCCTTTCAGATATATATATATATATATAAGAATCAACATCAGAATCTTATACATATACATATGAATCTAAATTCCAAATAAATATTGAATTTATGTTAGAATAAGAAAAAGAAGATAGAATAGATTTAGAGAAATAGGAGAAACACAAATCCTTTGATCTTTCTGGAATTAGAGACGGAAGAAAGACATGGTGGAGGCGGTGAGAGAAATGTCTGTAGGGTTTCAAATGAGGGATTGAGGGTTTATTTATAGTTTCCATAATGTGCATGAACCATTAGATTAGTTGAATTCAATCTAGATAGTTCGTTTGATATAAACTACAAATAAGTCCCTATATAAAACAACCTTCATTGGGCTCCCTCACAGGAGGGCGATCAACACCTCCTTTAAGAGGGCGGTCGACCGAGGCGGTCGATACCCCTCCTAGAGGGGCGGTCAACCCCCCTTCTAGGTTGAGCCCAGGAGGATTTTCCTCCCAGAACGTTACTTTTTGATCATTTATTATTTAATTCTCCTTATTTCTTTCCTTAGTTAACTTATTCTTGTCCCCTACTATGTGTGAATATATACATATAAGTTTGGAATGTAAGGGAATGTGTTTTTCATTCTTATCCATTTAATTATATTCCCAACTTGTATATATTTTTATTCGAAATTCAAACTTCGTCTGTTCAATATATGTGCACAACTTCACTTATTCATAACTTCTGCATGCGGACTCCGTTTTCAGCCAAAAAATGAAAATGGATCAGAATCTCGCCACGAACGCAACTATAATATTTTCATGGACAAATTCCTAATTGTCCAAAATTTCACTTTTCAACTTAATGTTATATTATTAATTATTGTTGTTTATATTTAATTTAAATTACCCTATGTCTATTCTAGTATATTTTACGGGTGATACAGTTTTATTTATTTAAAGTAATTAAATAATTATATTAGTTTTGAAAATTACATATGATGTAACATATATGAAAATGCATTTATTTTGGTTTGGAGATTTTCCCCATGTTTTAATTATTCAATATGAATTTTATAAGCTAGAAAAGCTTAAGTATTTAATTAGGATTTACTAATAACTGGTTTCGAGTCAAAGAGGTTGTAACATTTTAAATATTTGCATTCTTAAATTCATGACACAAATCTAAAAAAGAAAATTTTCTAACCAATCAGATTTGCCAAATAATAAGGGATCGATGAAAATGATTTCTTTAAATAGGGGCTTATAGTTATAACGTTAATTGTGATTTTTCCAACTACGAAGCAATTGCTTCCCTTCAAATGTTGGCTTGGAATATATTCGCTTCATCACTTCATTCTTTGGAGAAGAGCATGATGACAAGAAACCTAGCATTGGAATGCTCTGAGGCACGGAGATGGAAAGTAGTATTTTGTAGCACTTGCTTCGCTTCGTAAGGTGGATATGCATTTCCAAATGGCTTCAAAACGACTCAACTCTGTTACTTTGCTTGGACTTGTCCAACATTTTAGTGCACACAACAAGGTTTTGGTAAGACCAAATATATGGCACGCACATGGGATAGAATAAGATAGGTTACTGGTGAGCTTGCCGAATCTTTAGGTTCTTAGTCGCCTAGCCAAATTAAGTGAGTAAGGTAGTCAGGAAAGAGTTTAACGTAGATAGACCATCCAGTTTGGTCTAACATTCAGTTAGATAATTTGGTAAATCCCATAGGTCCAAGTCAACCATTTGATGTAGGATAGATAGTCATGATAAAAATATAGTCAGAAGTAGATGGATTGTAAGAGATCACCCCTTAGGCATATAGTCACAATTAGGCATAAAGCTTGGATAACCCATGAGATGGCCAATCAAGATTAGGTTGAGAAAAATAGTCAAAGTTACCCTTGAGACGGAAAGTGCGGCATATGTGCATATAATTATTCATGATTTGCAGTGACATTATAAGCTCAATTAAAATTATTATATAATCTAATATGTTCAACTATCGTTTATAAATAAATTCGTTATTATAACACGAATATAACCCAATTAAATATCATATATTATCCAAATTACACAATATTGCAATTTCGACCATTTCCGGCTATTTCAAAAATAATTATATCATCCATTATTTATATTATTTGAACATTCAAAATATTTAAATTCAAACCATTATATTAAAATAATTAAATAATTTAATTATTAAATCGCTAAAATTCCGGGATGTTACATTCCTTCCCCCTTAAAAGAATTTCGTCCCCGAAATTGCTAAGTAGTAAAGATGCTATAACTCTTCTAACTCCACTCAACTCACTTGGTTAAAACCTCACACTTCACATTTGCTCAACAAAGTCCTCCACAGACTTTTAATCCTTACACCATACTCAACTTTCCACGGTTATTCCATTGACCTGTCCACCATTTTTGGACAGTCCATCATTCTAATCTTATTTTCAACTCATATGCTCTACTGCATATCTCCTCATCTATTCAAATTGATTTTAAATCAATTTATTAATCTCCTTTAAACGGTATTAATCCAATTTGATTTCCTTATTTTAAATTAGAATCGATAAGTCAATTTCTACCTATAAAAGTATACTAGCTCTTTAAGTTTTCGGAAAATTTTATCAGCGTCTCCTTTGCACTGCTTAATCGGCACAACTACAACCCGCCTCTCTAGGCCTTCTCCAATCCATAAGAAAATCAAACAGCTAAGTGGCTTGCCAAAATAGCTCATAAAAATCTCAAACTCATATGTAATATAACTTGTACCTTTTTGTCGGGCATTCAAATCTGTCACTGCCATTTGCTATCCCTTCAACATTTACACATGCTTTCCAATTGATCTCTAATAAATTTATAATCAAATCCAATCATTCGCTTATATTCAAGCCGAATTTCATTTCAAACTCCAGTTCCAATCTCAGTCCAAACTCTTAACCTTGTTAAGTTCAATTATGACATTCTATTTACTGATTTATTTCTCAAATCAGTTATCTTCATCCCCAAATTCAATTTTTTATTCTTATTTTCCAAGAATCGATTTTAATAACTCG